>CM075288.1:14202325-15666114 GCA_037672795.1 Lagerstroemia speciosa | reverse complement strand
TTCCCACAACTGTAAATCCATCGGATGGAAAGTGAAGTAGTCACTGGATGCGACCCCTTGTGCTACTCCTTCGCCCATGCCACATGGGGATTACTCCTTAGCAAACATCTCCGGGAGCCCATGATCTGACAAACTACGAGAAAGATTTACTAACCAAGCTTTTCGTTAGCTCACTTGCGGCCCCTCATAACCAGATGAGTAAAAGAGTTCATGAATAGATGTAAGGGATGCAAGCTTGTAGCAGATTCAGAATTGACCGAGGTCTTGGGATGTCCAAAATTTAAGAAGTATTTTTATGAGGTATGAGACAAAGAGGGAACTCGGATGGGCGATTTGAGATTGCCCAAATTTCAAAGGAACATGTAACTCAGTTCTTTTCCAAGTGACCCCCTTTTGAGATCGTGTAGGCCTTTGGCAACTTTCCCAATTACGCGCTTAGACTCCTTTGTCATGGCGTGATGCAACAATAATGACTTGCTTGTCCTTGAGGCATTTTGTTTATTGCAGTAATCCAAGCCCTAACTTTTGCCTAGAATGGGCAGAGTACCGCATCCTAGCGGGCATGTTTTATTTTTTCTCTCCATAGCTCTCCTTTTGCTACGGCTGTTTGCTCAGATTTGGCCGCACCACTCAATTTCCCTAACTTTTGCCTGGGCCGCCCTTTTGGGTTTTCGACCTAGCGGGAATATTTCACTCTCCTTTTGCCACGATCGCCCTTTCGGGTTTTCGACCGCACCGCTCTTCCTTGTTTTTGCCTAGGCCGCCCTTTCGGGTTTTCAACCTAGCGGGATTTTTTTTTTCTTTCTCTCGTTCTCCCATAGGACTGTGAGTCACATGGGTTCTTTATCAAGAATCTCTTTCTTTCTGCTTCTTGTCTCATTCTAGGATCGCACAGTAGATGGCATCTGAAAACATGTGCCTTGTTAAGCATAATATTTCTTTACAGAATCAGCATTGACAGGGCTTGGGAGCTCATCCCCATCCATATCGGCTAAAATCAAGGCACCTCCCGAGAAAACCTTCTTGACTATGTAAGGTCCCTCGTATTTGGGAGTGAACTTCCCACGTGAATCCGGAGTTATGTGCAATATCTTTCGGAGTACCAAGTCCCCCGATTCAAACACACGCCGGCGCACTCTCTTATTGAATGCCCGAGCCATGCGCTTTTGGTAACATTGGCCGTGGCACAGTGCAGTTAGCCTCTTTTCATCGATCAAGTTCAACTGCTCGTATCGTAATCTAGCCCATTCTGCTTCTTCAAGCTCTGATTCTGCAAGGACTCTCATTGACGGGATCTCGACCTCTACTGGCAAAACTGCTTCAGTCCCATATGTAAGCGAGTAGGGGGTTGCCCCTGTCGATGTGCGGACAGATGTCCTATATGCCATGAGAGCCCAAGGGAGCATGTCATGCCAATCCTTGTAAGTTACTGTCATCTTTTCGATGATCTTCTTTAAATTCTTATTTGCAGCCTCGACCGCACCATTCATCTGAGGTCGATAAGGCGAAGAATTGCGGTGCTTGATCTTGAAATGTTTGCAAAGCTCATCGGTCGCCTTATTGTTGAAGTTCTTTGCATTATCCGTGATGATGGTCTCAGGAACACCATAACGAGCCACTATGTTGCGCTTGAGGAATCGAACTACCACCTTAGCGGTCACTGAAGCATAAGACTCGGCTTCGACCCATTTGGTGAAGTAGTCGATGGCCACCAGGATGAAGATATGTCCATTAGATGCCTTGGGTGAAATAGGACCAATTACATCCATTCCCCACATGGAGAAAGGCCAGGGTGAGGACATTGGTTGTAGTTCGCTTGGAGGAGCATTAATCCGATTCGCATAGATTTGACAATGGTGGCAATGTCGAACGTGCTTGATGCAATCTGCTTCCATGGTTGACCAGAAATAACCCATTCGCATGATCTTCCTTGCCAACATGTGCCCGCTCATGTGAGGTCCACAACTCCCTTCATGGACTTCACTCATCAAGTACTCAGCCTCCTTAGTGTCCAAACATCGTAGTAGAGTGGTGTCGAATGAGCGACGATAAAGCGCGTTCCCGCTCAAGAAGTAGTGGCAGGCAAGCCGACGAATAGTCTTCTTGTCATTCTTATCTGCGCCATCTGGGAACCGACCGAATTCAAGGTACCTCTTAATATCCGCGAACCAAGGGGCTTCTTCTCCTTGTTCGATCCTGCAACAATGTGCGGGATGACCGTTGACTTTGATCTCGAGAGGGTCGATCATGTTGTCCCCTGAAATACACACCATGGAAGCGAGTGTTGCTAAAGCATCGGCGAATTGGTTGTAGGAGAAATTAATCCGATCAAACTCTTCCGATATCCTTTCCAGGTATAGGTGATATGGGAGTAGCTTCTCATCCTTCGTCTTCCACTGTCCCACTGTTTGGAAGATGATAAGCATTGAGTCACCAAACACCTCGAGTTCACGAATTTCCATATCTATTGCCGCTCGTAAGCCCAAGATGCATGCTTCATATTCCGCCACATTATTTGTGCAAGGAAACGTTACCTTGGCAGCTATTGGAATATGCCGACCTTGTGGAGAAATCAACACTGCTCCTATCCCATATCCCGTTGAGTTGACTGCCCCATCAAAATACATCTTCCATCCTTGTATTTGTCCCAACTCTTCTTCCATAGCCAAGATGCCATCATCTGGGAGTTCATCCCTTAGTGGCTCATCATCCTCAATGGGAAATTCAGCGAGGTGGTCTGCCAAGGCTTGCCCTTTCATTGATACTCTAGGCACATAATGGATATCATACTCAGCCAGCTGAACTTGCCATTTCGACAAATTCCGAGTCGACACAGGCTTCTCTAGTAGATATCGAAGTGGATCTGTCTTGGATATTAGGTGTATGGTGTAGTACAAAGTATATTGACGTAAACGTTGGACTACCCATGCAAGTGCGCAACACAATCTTTCCACTTCTGGGTATCGTGCTTCTCCTTCAGTGAACCTCTTGCTTAGGTAATAGATAGCTTGCTCCTTGTGTCCCGTTTCATCCACCTGCCCCAACATTGAGCCTAACGATTCTCGTCGCACAGTTAAGTACATGATGAGTGGCCGACCTGGAGTGGGTGGGACTAGTACCGGAGGACTAGCCAAGTAAGCTTTTATTGTGTCAAAGGCCCGCTGACAATCATCATCCCAATTGATAACGGCATTTTTTCGTAGTAACCGAAAAAGAGGTTGACATTTATCAGTGAGATTGGCAATGAAACGGGCTATATAATTCAATCTCCCAAGCAAGCTTCTTACTTCTCTTACCGTAGCTGGTGGGGGTAGATTCATGATTGCCTTGGCTTTATCTGGATCGACCTCTATGCCCTTTTTACTAACAATGAACCCCAAAAGTTTTCCTGAAGCGGCTCCAAAAACACACTTCGCCGGGTTGAGTCTGAGCTTATATGTTTGGAGGCGCTGGAAGAGCATGCGCAAATTCACCAGATGGTCCTCCCCTTCACGCGACTTTGCGATCATGTCATCCACATAAACTTCTATCTGTTTGTGCATCATGTCATGAAACAAGGTGACCATGGCACGTTGGTAAGTGGCACCTGCATTTTTTAGCCCAAAGGGCATAACTCGGTAACAGAATGTTCCCCAAAGGGTTATGAAGGTTGTTTTTGACTTATCTTCTTCCGCCATCCGTATTTGATTATAACCGAGAAACCATCCATGAAGGAAAACATCTCGTGGCGTGCGGTGTTATCAACAAGCACATCGATGTGAGGTAGTGGAAAGTTGTCCTTTGGGCTAGCTTTGTTGAGGTCTCGATAGTCCACACAAACTCGTACTCTTCCATCTTTCTTCATGACTGGGACTATATTGGCTACCCACTCTGAGTAGTTACTCACCTCCAAGAAGCCAGCATTAATCTGTTTCACGATCTCCTCCTTTATTTGTAGAATCAAGTCTTTCTTTTGCCTGCGTAAATGTTGCCTTACAGGAGGGAATTTACTGGTGTCGACTGGCAGAAAGTGTTGCACTATCTCAGGATCAAGTCCAGGCATGTCAGCATAGGACCACGCAAATACTTCCTGAAATTCCTTCAACAAATCGATCATTCGAGCACGTTGAATTTCATCCAAGCCAACCCCGATTTTAAGTGTTCGTGGCTCCTCTTCTGTGCCAATATTGATCACGTCAGTACCTTCGGCAGTCATAGGCTTGTTTTCTTCGAACCGCTCCCAGCTTTCCACTATCTCTTTAGGGGTGCCATCCTTACACGACTCTTCCCCGTAAAGTACTGGGTTAGAGTCGTCAAGAACTTCTCGAAAAAGGACTGAGTTACCGCATCTTTTGTCATTTAGGTACCTGGAAAAGAAGTGCTGGAATTATTCGAGATTAACAGATAGAAGGAATAGGAGAAGATCAAACTAAAGCAGGAGAAGATTAGATTGAAGCATGTGATATTTCATAAAGGGATTTCTTTAGAAAGGTAAGGCATGGGAATATCCCTTCATCCGTCACGGGCTCATGGCAAACCACGTGCGGGTAACATCATTTTCCGAACTTTCTTACTCATCACGAGGCATGAGTGGAAGCCTGGGAACTGCAGTCCAGTTGGGTAGCTCCTCATTTCCTGCAAGCGGGCGGATCAGGGGCTCCCGAGATGTCTCTTCCAGAATAGCCCCAACATGGGACGCAACATTGGTTGTAACAGAAGGTGCAGCCAAGACCTCCTCCACATTCTCTCCAATGATGAGAAGTGGCTTTTGGAAGAGGACTGGGCTAGTTGGTATCATGGTGTCTTCAAATGGGCTGTGAATGTGGGCACTTAGACTTAAGTTGCCAGAGGTGCAATAGGGATGCAACTACGTTTGCTCTTAATGTTCTCAATCCTGTATCATGCTCCAAGCTCACATGCGGGTAGGACCCCTATCAACCTAAGATTCAGTAGTCGCACCTACATGAAAAGAAAAAGAAAAGCAAAGAAGTGAGCAATTGGAAAATTGAATCGGAATGCATGAGAAATCCGCTAGTGAGTTGCCATTCTTATTGGTAGATTGGTCCTGATTATATATCACGAGAAGGAGATGAGATGTGCTCCTTTTCGGGGTATTTAATCAAGGTATCTCTCGAATGTCCTTAAGTTGCCCGATTCGTGCCATCAGCTTGTTGAGCACTTTCAATACTTATTCAGAAAATAATGACAAAATATTTTGGAGAAAAAAAAGGAAAAGAAAAAAAAAGTTTTGAACCCTTATTTATTTATTTTTTAAAAAAATTTTCCATGAAAGTGCTCAATCAAACTATTTGTTTGCCATGGTTTGTGCTCTTCTTGTGGGCTTGAGAGCGCTCCTTGTAAGCTGGACCTGTATCACGGCTCATGGGGTGCATCTTATCCAACTCCTCATCTGGTAGACTGATAGATGCTTCTACTTCTTTGGCCACATTCTGAATAATCGAGTATCACTTGCCTAATGACTCCTTGATGCTAATCGAATCCCTAGAAAACTCCCGACACTCCTCCGACATGATAGCTATATTGAGTCGAATGACTGTAAAGGCAACACATCTTCTATCAGCTATAGCTTCCAACAAGCTCCAATCCCTTTGAAATCAATTGATGTCATTGACAGCGCATGAAAGATGATCGATGTCGAGGCAAGCAAATATGGGCTCCATCCCCGTTCAGACGGATGAACAAGCGACTTAAGGATGAATGGCAACTCTACTAGGTTTTATTTTGAAAACATGATGCAAGTTCGAAAAATAAAATCAATCCACTAATTTAATCATAGTTACATGTACATTAGAATTTTATGAGCTATCTAACCTAAAATTAGCTAACCTAGGAGCTCATACCAAAATACAGGAAAAGGCCACTCTACCCCTACATAGGCTAATCTATGGGCCTAATCGATAAAAAAATACAATAAAATCTCAATACAAAAGAAAGGCCCGACTAACCTAAGATGAGCTAGCCTATGGGCCTTAAAAAAAATTACAATCGACAAGGATGCTTGGAGGTTTAATGCTATGCATGAGGCTTGGATCTAAGGGTAGGTGCTGACAGGTCCTTGATCAGCAGTGTCCTCGGTTCCCCTTTCAGGGTACTTTGGGCTTACGAATCAAGCGGAGGTGTTTCAAAGCCGTTTCCGGTGGGAGCTCCCACGACGGGCGTACTTCTACTGACCCCCTCCTAGGGAAGTTCCTACGATCCGGGTTCGATCGTTTAGGGCATGCAATGCTAAAGTAAAGTGCACAAACAAACGACCGGGGATTATGGGGCGCGGACCCTCAAAATGTCCCCAGCGGAGTCGCCAAGCTGTCGGACGTCGAGATTTCCGACTTGAGGAAAAGAATAAGGATCATGAGGCACGCACGAGGCCTAGCTTGGGACTTTGAATCGGTGTTGAATTGGAGTCGCCACTAAACCGTTTATTATGGCCGTTTAGGCGCCTAAATCGCTAAGTGATCATGATACTAACCACCTAGGTTGTTGTTGGTCTTGAAACCGAGATGTGAGTCCGGAGGTCCTGTTACGTATCTTGAAGCTCGAAAGCCAAAATACGCCCAAACTTGGTACCCGTCCCTAAGTCTAGGTCGTTTGTTTGCACATTTTAATTTGTCTAATTGTTTCCTTGATCGAAGTTCGAATCGATGGTCTAGAGAGAAATTCGATAATTCGTATCACGACCCTAGCATGCCACTAACCATCCTATTCTAAGTGCGGAAAATAAAGATTTTCACTATGTTCGGGATTACTTACATCCATCATCATCTCTCTCTCTCTCACACCCACCCAATTACATTGATCCACACAATACATTGAATTTTTCCTTCCCACATACAATCAAAGTAATACACATCGATAAGAATTCCTCAACAATTATATACCGATCGAATCAATCAAAACAAGTTTTTTCAAAAAAAAAAAAATGAGAAAGTGAAACGTACGAAAAATTTGAGAATGACGTAAAAATTGGGTTAAATCGTTCAGGACCTTAAAAGATTTCCAAAAAAAAATTTCCAGCTTTAAAAGACTTGAAAGTATCCTGAGGACTGATTTGAAGCATTCCAGGAAGTTCTGGGGCCATATAAAATTTTCTGGACTGATTTGAAACCCCAAGGACTAATCTGTAACTTCGCTGAAGTTTTGGGCTGACCTGGAAAGTTTGGCAAAAATCTGTGGATGATTTGTAAAACTTTGAAAGTTCAAGGGTTGCTCCCTAGAGTCTGTCAACACTTAGGACTGTTTTAAAGAAAACAAAATTTCAGGGACAGATCTGAAAAATAGGAATAAATCTGGACAGATTAAAAAAAGTAAAAGACCTCGAATCGATCCCGAATCGATCCCAAAACGATCCAAAATTTTCTAAATAGACCCCTAAATTTACACAACATCTAAGACCATTCTAAAACACACTAGAAGCATCAGAACCAGAGCTGAAAAATTCGAAATGGTGCTGGGCCGGTTTTAAAAAGACTGATAAAAGACTCCGAGTCGATCCAAAAAGACTTGAGACTTCTAAAAAATGATCCCTGAACCTTAGGAAATATTTAGACCCACTTTGAAACATATTTTTGACCCCAGATCTGAGCCAAAAGCTTCGAAAAAGTGGTCGGGTTTATGAACAAAATTTTGAAACCCGACTTTGAACGATCCTTTTCATCATTACGATTTTTGCACAGCCCATTTTTAGTCATTCCCCGGTTTTCTTATATAAAAATATATTTTTCCTTGATTTTCTTGATTTTTCTATTTTTTTCATTTTATCATTTCTTATATTTCCTAAAAAAGGAGAAATATATATATTCATTCTAAAAAAAAAAAAAAAAACCTAACCGACAAGTTTTCATTTTTTTCAAGGGTCCTTTTCCATATTTTCATGAAAACATGAATCCTAATTTTTTTATTTTCTCATTTTTTGTATTTTCTATTTTTCGTAAAATATTTTTGAAAAGGAGAAAAGAAAATAAAAGAAAACAAAAGAAATTCTTTACAAGGATAATGCCTAAATCCCGATCAAGAAGTTATACCTACAACCGGCGATGATGACGATGTCGAGGAATGAACAAGACTTCGACTTGGTTGATGTCGAGCACCTTCGGGATTTGAGGAAGACTCGTCGATTCACACGGGCTCGGGCATGGGCTTGGTCTTGATGATTCGCACGGGCTCGGCTCGGATCGATGAAGAACTCCAAGTTGGTGTCGGAATCGGGCTCGGGTCGGCGGCGGATTGGAATTTGGAACGGGATGAAGATTCTTGAATTTTTTTTTGCTCAACACATGAGTCTAAGAGTGGATATTCAAGAGAGAGTTCAATGTGTGTTTTTGATGTATTCAAGATGTCCTAAAATCTGTAAATGAGTGGCATATTTATAGAGGAAAGGCTGTGAGGGCTGAAATGTAACACACCAGAAACTTCAGGGGCTGAAAAGAGAAACGAAAATAGAATAAAATAATAATAATAATAATAATAATAATAAAGAAAAGCAAATGTGCAGAGATTGAACAGGGGACGGCAGCGACGGGAGGGAGGACGACAGCGACGGGAGGGAGGCCGAGAAGTCAAGAGTGACGGCCGGAGCAGGACGGCGCCGTACGGCCGATCAGAAGGCCGGTGCCATGCACGGCAACCGGTGAATGAATCTCGACAGTGAGGAGGAGAGATAGAGAGAGAGAGCCGGTGTGAAAACGATCGGGGAAGCTCGGGAAGGTCAGTAAGGGCGGCTCGTCGACGACTAGCGCTGGCGGATGTCAGAGGAAGTGGGTACGGCGCCGGAACAGATGATTTCGGCGCCGGAACAGATGATTTCGGCGCCGAAAGGTGGAGAGAGAATGAACGGAAGTGACCGGAGAGGGAGAGAGATAGGATCGCGAATGGACGGGGATGGATTCGGGGTGGAGCCGGGAGCTCGACGGGGTCGTCGGTGTGGCCAGAGGTGGCCGAAAAGGCCGTCCGTGGCCGACGTTGAAGCTGGCCGTGACTCTCTGTGAAACTGCGGGAGGAAGAAGATGAACAGTGCTTTGCACTGTTCAATCAATAAAAAAAAAACATTTTTTTTTTTCATTTCAATGTGCAAATTTTTTGGTAATTTTTTCGTATGAAATAACATAAAACAAAGTGAAAAAAATTAAGTTTGAAATAGGATTAAAATATGTGACACTAGTGGGAACGAAACGGGGTTTGACCGAGTCAAAATCAGGCGTCCACAAACACTGTATTCACTATCCACTTAAAACCTTTTTTTTTGTATTTTCAGTTTTGATTTAATTTTATGTATGAAATAGAATAAAATAAAAATAAAGATAAAAATAGAAAAATTAAAATATCGAAATAAAATTTAAAATATGGGATACTAAAAGGAACGAAATGGGATTTGACCGGGTCAAAATCGGGTGTCTACACTTGCGATTAAAACTGGTCTTGATTTGCTAAAAATAGTTCAACCAAACATGCATTGTTGAATTCGACGGGTCTTTTAAAACCCAATCCACCTTTCATAATCAGTTGTGTAACCATATTCTAGCTTAGTAGGTGAATTTTATTATGGGTCTCAGTGCGACCCCATAGAAATCTTCTACATAGCTGCTTAATCTTGTCCAATATTACTTTGGAAAATTTCGTCAATTGCATGGAAAAAATAAGAAGTGAGGCAGAAACAAAATTAATTAAAGTTGTACGGCTAGGGATGGACAGTGAGGTATTAGACCAACCATTAGTCAAGATTTTACCTTCTTAATAATATAAACATGTTTGGATACAAGACCTTGAATCATCGGTGCACCCAGGAGCATCCGAGGTCAGTGATAGAAAACCTAGAATACGATTGAATTACCTCTCAAGGCTCCAGTGAGATATTATGGGAGAAAAACGTCACAGTCTTGGCCTCGCCGACCTTCTATCTTGAAGCATCACAGGAATAAGTAGTGAATTTAAAACTAATTCCATTTGTTGTGTTGTGGCCACCATAAATACGAGTAAATCATTTGCAAACATTAAGTTAGATATTAATGGTCATTCTCTTCCAACTCGTATCAGCTTCCATTGTCCACTGGATACACTTGTTGAAGTGAGGTGAACCAAACGCTCTATACAACGCACAAATAAATAGTGATAGCAGACAACCTTGTTGAATACCTCAACCCATAGTTGTGGTAATGCAATCCATAATAATTGAACGTAATCAATAAGGAATCCAAAAAACTATAAAGGTATCATTAATATATTCCCATGCCAAGCTATTATATGCTTTTGCCATATCAACCTTCACTGCAACAAAACCATTTTGCCCGCATTCTTCTCATCGTGTGAATTAGCTCCTACCATTCATAATGGATATGTCTACCCGCAATAAAGCTGACTTGATTAAAAGCGATCAAGTCTGGCATATGCTCTCAATCTATCAGCAATTAGCTTTGTAACAATTTTATAGGACACAATACATAAGCTAATTGGTTGAAATTAATGTAGTGTCTCTGGGTTCTAAGTCTTGAAAATTAAAATGAGGAATATATCAATGATATCTCTCCTTGAGACCTCCCCTTAAACAAACTGTGAATAAGCATTACTACTTGGACCACAGAACATCATGGTTAGATTGGTAGAAGTGAACCTGAAAACTATTAGGACCAAGTGCTTTATAGGGAGACATTGCTCTTTGAACTTCCTCAAATGTGATTGGAGTACCAAGCTGAGATAAATGTGATTATTCTATTTGTGGGAAGATCCATTGTATTCTTGGTATTAGCTGGGGTCCACAAGTCATATAAAACTTACAAAAGTGATTCATTACCTATTATTTCAAGGTCTCGGGTTCAAAGCACCATGCCCTATCTGACATTCTCTAACTATTAATACGGATATGTTTATGTTTGATAACAACTAGACTTTTCTTTTCTCCCATGAAATGAACTTTATGATTCTTTTTCTTTTCCTTCTAAAACTTATGATATTAAAGGTCAATTTTTTATATGGTTAGACACATCTTTTCACCAAGCAAGATATTGAATTATAATCTTATAAGTGAAGAAAATTCGCAATTGGAAAAAAATTTACTTTTTAGTGGACCGATTTCATCTAATTTCTATTGCTTCACATAATTGCAAACTTGCCTTCCTACGTCAACTGCTTGATTTCAATCTCCAAGGTCTTGTACTCTTTAGTGTCACATCCCACTAGCGAAATAATACTTGTAATATTTGTTAGTTTGTGAACCTAATGTGGCTTTTTTGTGGGTGCTATAGGTTGTAGCAAATTTCTCCATTGCATCTTGATCAATATGATAGAGTGTGCCACTATTAAAGGAGTAAAGTGATATTTTTGATCTATTTGTGCATCATTTGGGCTCTTCTTTCCTATGGGAACATTTGTGTTCAACTTGATTTTGGCTTCCCCTACTTGGATTCTTTGATGGCCTTATTTCTTTAGACCATTGTGGCTAAGTTAGGGAAAGTTGGGAGTGGATCGATAGTCATACTTTTGACCAACTCCCGTTTTTCAAACCTCACTAGAAGGCATCCATGTTTTCCTGTTGCATCAATTCTTCCACATCCATTGAGGCCTTTAAAAATCTTTCATACCATTAGCAAAAAGGTTTCGTTCTCTTTTTGCTCCATGAAAAATAGCTCCAGTGTATCTCTTTTTTTGGCCTGAACCATTGGTATTTAGAAGTCTAATAGGTCTTGATTAATTCAATTTGAGTTGGGAGAGCCTGCTGAGGGGTAAAGATCTTCCAATGTGATTTCTTTCCATTTGCAAGATTGTGTCTCTTTTAGTTCTCTAGGACCCTATAAATCTTTCCAAAGACATCTTCTTCAACTACTTGAAACCTTTTATTGATCCTAACTCCAAAGAATGGGACCAATCCATTGTGACCTTTGTTAGTATCACCAAAAAAAGCAAGCACTGAATCTCCTCTACTATCCCACACCTAGGAGGGAAAGTTACAAACTAAGTTAATAAGGAGGATGCACTGAGAACTGTTGAGTGCAGGAAGAGTAGAGTAAATTGTTCCCAGCCTAGCCTTCCTGATGTGGTTGGGTGCACTATTATCAGGATTACAGTCATGGTAATCTAGCTCACATAGAGGATAAACACTTGGTGGTACACTCCTTCCCCTCCAAGCTTCTCAAACGTGGCATGATCTAATGCACGAGGACTTACCCTAATCTAGGTTGAGCTTTGGATGTTCTTAGCTGTCGATTGGCAGGGTCACTTAGATCCTGATGCGCTTGACGGCTGGAGCCTCATACAACCTTCCTTCTCCCCTATAAAAAAGAACTGGCTGCTCAGTAGTGATTCACATCTGAAACCTTGACAATCCTTAAGAAACCTCTCTTGTTCTTGCATATTGTTCTTGTTATGGTTTCAACCATGCAGTTTCGAGCTTCCTGCTCCTCTGACTCTGCGTTGTTCACTATGGATCGGATCTCAATCGGAGGCCATGGCTTTGGTCAGCTCGGCGAATCCGACTTCACTGGCAACAATCTGATGAGTGGTATAATGGTTGTGGGCTCCCAAGGGGCAATGTTGTCTCCAAATCCCATCAATGCTGTCAACCTCGACCTGCAATCGACCGGACTTGTAACCTCTCAAGCTGCGAACCATGTTGCTCACCTACCCCAAAAAAGAAATAAATGAACAAGTATAAGGATCATGTCTATTAGAGTCTAGGGATAGAAAGACATTCTCTTATCAGTGCCCATGATTCAGGAACCACCAGTTTAGCTTGAACCTTGCTAATTCACTGTCCCCCAATGCCCACTGGCCCCTGGTGAAATAAGCATCCAACATAGAAGAGGAATTCCATAGTCACGAGCCCCCATTGTGGGAAAACAATGGGATTATATGTTTAGTCTCGCCATATTGGTGTCTCAATATTTCCAAACAGAACTGATCTTGATTTGTTAAAAGACCCCCAATATAGTATGGCCAAACACACATTGTTCAATTTAGCAGGTCTCTTAATGCCCAATCCACCTCTCATAATCGGTTGTGTAACCATATTCTAGCTTAATAGGTGAATTTTATTATGGGTCTCATTGCGACCCCATAGAAATCTTCTACATAGTTGCTTAGTCTTATCCAACATTACTTTGGAAAATTTTGTCAATTGCATGGTAAAAACCAGAAGTGAGACAAATAAAATTAATTCAAGTTATATGACTAGGCCAATCATTAGTCAAGATTTTACCTTCTTAGTAATATAAACTTGCCTAGATACTCAACCTTGAATCATTGGCACACCCAGGTAGCATTTGAGGTCAATAATAGAAAACCTAGAATATGATTGAATTGCCTCTCAAGGCTCCAGTGAGACATTATAGTAGAAAAATGTCACAATCTTGGCCTCACTGACCTTCTATCCGGAAGCGCCATACGAATAATTAAAAAACTACTTCAATTTGTTGTGTTGTGGCCACAATAAATACGAGTAAATCATTTTCAAACATTATGTTAGATATTAATGGTCATTGTCTTCTAACTCGTATCAACTTCCATTGTCTACTAGATACACTTGAAGTGAAGTGACCCAAATGCTCTATACATCACACAAATAAATAGTATAGTAGTGTCGAATACCTCGACCCATCATGAAAGCTTTTGTCCATTTGCCATTGTAAAAAATCCTCATTGAGTTTGTGTTAACGCAATCCAAACTAAGTGAACGTAATCAATAAGGAATCCAAACAACTATAAAGGTATCATCAATGTATTCCCATGCCAAGCTATCAAATGCTTTTGGCATATCCACCTTCACCGCAACAAAACCATTTTGCCCTCATTCTTCTTATGGTGTGAATTAGCTCTTGCAATGGATATGTCTGCCTGCAACAAAGCTGACCTTATTAAAAGCAAACAAGTCTGGCATTATGCTCCTCAATCTATCAGCAATTAGCTTTGTAACAATTCTATAGGCATATTATATAAGCTAATTGGTCAAAATTAATGTAGTATCTCTTGATCCTTAGTCTTGGAAATAAAAACATGGAATCTATTATTGATATCTCGGGACCTTTCCCTGAAAGATACTTTGAATAAGCTTTCTACTTGGACCCAATAATATCACAGTTAGATTGATAGAAGTGAACTTGAAAACTATTAGGACCAAGTGCCTTATAGGAAGATATTCCCCACAATACTCTTTGAACTTCCTCAAATGTGATTGGGGTAGCAAGTCAAGATAAATGTGATTATTCTATTTGTGGGAAGATCCATTGTATTCTTGGTATCAGTTGGGGTCCACGAGTCATATAAAAATCACAAAGTGATTCATTACCCACTATTTCAAGGTCTCTAGTTCAAAGCACCATGCTCCATATGACATCCTCTAACTATTAATATGGATATACTTATGTTTGATAACAACTCGACTTTTCTTTTATCCCATGAAATAAACTTTATGATTCTTTTTCTTTTCCTTCTAAACCTTATGATATTAAAGCTCAATTTTTTATACGGTTAGACACATCTTTTCACTAAACAAGATATTGAATTATAGTCTGATAAGTGAAGAAAATTCACAGCTGGAAAAAATTTTACCTTTTAGCGGATTGATTTCATTGATTTTTTACTGGTTCACATAAGTACAAACTTGCCATCCTACGTCAACTACTAGATTTCAACCTCCATTGTCTTGTAATCTTTAGTGTCACATCCCACTAGAGAAATAATAATTGCAATATTTATCAGTTTGTGCACCTAAGTTGGCTTTTTCGTGGGTGCTACAAGTCGTAGCAAGTTTCTCGATTGCATTTTGATCAATATTATAGAGCGTGCAACCTTTAAAGAGGTGAAGCGATCTTTTCAATCTTTTTGTGCATCATTCATGCTCTTCTTTCCTAGAGGAACAATTGTGTTTGACTTGATTTTGGCTTTGCCTACTTGGATTCTTTGATGGCCTTATTTCTTCAAACCGTTGTAGCTAAGTTGGGGAAAGTTGGGAGTGGATCGATAGTCATACTTTTGACCAACTCCTCGTTTTTCAAACCTCACTGGAAGGCATCCATTGTTTCTTGTTGCATCAATTCTTCCACTTCCGCTGAGACCTTCAAAAATCTTTCATATCATTAGCAAAAATGTTTCGTTCTCTTCTTGTTCCATGATAAATAGCTCCACTTTCTCTTTGTTTTTGGCATGAACCATTGGTATCTAGAAGCCCTACGGGTCTTTAGTAATACAATTCGAGTTGGGAGAGTTTGCTACAGGGCAAAGATGTCCCAATGTGATTTCTTTCCAGTTACAAGATTGTGTCTCTTTTAATTCTATAGGACCCTATAAATCTTTCCAAAGACATTTCCTTCAACTGCTTGAAACTTTTCATTGATCCTAACTCCTAAGAATGGGACCAATCCGTTGCGACTTTTGTTAGTATCACCAAAAAAAGTAAGCATTGAATCTCTTCTATTGTCCCATGCGTAGGAGGGCAAGTTACAAACTAAGTTAATGAGGAGGTCGCAATGAGAACTATTGAGTGCGGGAGGAATAGAGTAAATTGTTCCCGGTGTAGCCTTCCCAATCTGGCTGAGTGCATTCTTATCGGGATTACAGTCATGGTAATCCAACTCACATAGAGGATAAACACTTGCTGGCACAACTCCTTCCCCTCCAAGCGTCTCGACGTGGCATGATTTGATGCACGAGGGCTTGCCCTAATCTAGGTCGAGCCTGGGACGATCTTAGCCATCGATTGACGGGGTGAATCGGATCCTGGTGAGCTTGACGGCTACAGATGGCTAGAGCCTCACACAAGCTTCCTTGTGCCCTATAAAAGAAAGATGACTGCTCAGCAGTGACTCACATTTGAAACCTTGAGACACCTTAAGAAACTTCTCTTGTTCCTGCATACTATTCTTGTTATGGCTCCAACCATGCAGTTCTAAGCTTCCTCCTCCTCTGACTCTGCCTCATTCGCTCTCGACCGACTGCCATGGCTTTGAACAGCTCAACGGCTCCGACTTCACCGGTAAAAATCCGATGAGTGGTGCAATGTTTGTGAGGTCCCAAGGGGCAATGTTGTCTCCGAATCCCATCACTATCGTCAACCCTCAGCCTGCAATCAACCAGGCTCGGATCCTCTCAGGCAGCCAACTACGTTGCTAACATGCCCGAAGAAGAAATAAATAAACAAGTATAATGATCATGGCTACGAGAATCTGAGATGGAAAGACATTCTCTTCTTAATACCCCCGATTTGCTGTCCCCCAATGCCCACCTAGCACCTTGTGAAATAAGTGTCCAAACATAGAAGAGGGAATTCCATAGTCACGAGCCCCCATTTGGGAAAACAATGGGATTATGTGTTTAGTCTCGCCATATCGGTGTCTCAACACTTGGGATCAGAACTGGTCCTGATTTGTTAAAAGACCCTAACATAGTTCGACTGAACACACATTATTGAATTCAGCAGGTCTTTTAATATCCAATTCAGCTCTCATAATCAATTGTGTAACCATATTCTAGCTTAATAGGTGAATTTTATTTCAGTGTGACCCCATAGAAATCTTCTACATAGCTGCTTAATCTTGTCCAATATTACTTTGGAAAATTTCATCAATTGCATGGTAAAAACCAAAAGAGAGGCAGAAGCAAAATTAACTAAAGTTGTACGGCTAGCATAGAAAGTAAGATAGCAGACCAACCATTAGTCATGATTTTACCTTCTTGATACTATAAACATGCCTGGATACTCGACCTTGAATCATCGGCACACCCAGGTAGCATATGAGATTAGTGATAGAAAACCTAGAATATGACTGAATTGCCTCTTAAGGCTCTAGCGAGACATTGTGGGAGAAAAATGTCACAGTCTTGGCCTTACCGACCTTCTATCCTGAAACATCACAGGAATAATTTAGTGACTTTAAAACTACTTCCATTTGTTGTATTGTGGACAATAAGTACGAGTAAATCATTTGCAAATATTAAGTTAGATATTAATGGTCCTTGTCTTCTAACTTGTATAAGCTTCCATTGTCCACTTGCTACACTTATCGAAGTAAGGTGCCCAAACGCTCTATACATCGCACAAATAAATAGTGATAGCAGATAAACTTCTCAAATACCTCGACCCATCGTGAAAGCTTATGTCTGTTTCCCATGATAAAAAATCCTCATTGAGGTTGTGGTAATGCAATCTACAATAATTGAACGTAATCAATAAGGAATCCAAACAACTATAAAGGTATCATCAATGTAATCCCATGCAAAGCTATCATATGCTTTTGCCATGTCCACCTTCACCGCAATAAAACCATTTTGCCCGCATTCTTCTCATTATGTGAATTAGCTCCTGGCAATCACACTGGATATGTCTGCTCGCAATAAAGCTGACCTAATTAAAAGCTATCAAGTTTGGCATTATGCTCCTCAATATGTTAGTAATTAGCTTTGTAGCAATTTAATAGGGCACATTACAAAGCTAATTGGCCGAAATTAATGTAGTGTCTCTGGGTTCTGAGTTTTGAAAACTAAAACAAGGAATTTATTATTGATATCTCTCCCCGGACCATCCCCTTAAAGATACTTTGAACAAGCTTTACTACTTGGACCCCATAACATCACAGTTAGATTGATAGAAGTGAACTTGAAAACTATTAGGACCAAGCACCTTATAGGGAGACATCCCCCACAATGCTCTTTGAGCTTTCTCAAACATGATTGGAGTAGCAAGCCGAGATAAATATTATTATTCCGTTTGTGGGAAGATCGATTGTATTCTTGGTATCGGCTGGGGTCCACAAGTCATATAAAAATCAGAAAAGTGATTCACCACTCGCTATTTCAAGGTCTCGGGTTCAAAGCACCATGCCCCATATGGCATCGTCTAACTATTAATATGGATATGCTTATATTTGATAACGGCTCGACTTTTCTTCTCTCTCATGAAATAAACTTTATGATTTTTCTTTTCCTTCTTAACCTTATGATATTAAAGCTCAATTTTTTATACGGTTGGACACATCTTTTCACTAAATAAGATGTTGAATTATAGTCTTATAAGTGAAAAATTCACAACTGGAAAAAAATTTACTTTTAGCCCACCAATTTCGTCTATTTTTCTACTGCTTTACATAATTACAAACTTGCCCTCCTACATCAACTGCTTGATTTCAATCTCTAAGGTCTTGTAATCTTAATGTCACATCCCACTAGTGAAATAATACTTGCAATATTTGTTAGTTTGTGGACCTAACGTGGCCTTTTTCTTTTTCGTGGGTGCTACGGGTGTAGCAAGTTTCTCCATCGCATCCTGATCAATATGATAGAGCGTGCCACTATTAAAGGAGTGAAGTGATCTTTTCAATCTTTTTATGCATCATTTGGGCTCTTCTCTCCTATAGGAACATTGTGTTCGACTTGATTTTCGCTTCCCCCACTTGGATTCTTCGATGGCCTTTTTTCTTTAGACCATTGTAGCTAAGTTGGGGAAAGTTGGGAGTGGATGATAATCATACTTTTGACCAACCCTTGTTTTTCGAACCTCATTGGAAGGCATCCATCTTTTCTTGTTGCATCGATTCTTCGACTTCCATTGAGACCTTTAAAAATCTTTCATATCATTAGCAAAAAGGTTTCGTTATCTTTTTGCTCCATGGCAAATAGCTCTAGTGGCTCTCTTTTTTTTGGCCTAAACCACTGGTACGTAAAAGCCTAACGGGGTCTTCATTAATTCAGTTTGAGTCAGGAGAGCCAATTAAGGGGTAAAGATCTCCCAATGTGATTTCTTTCCATTTACAAGATTGTGTCTCTTTTAATTCCATAGGGCCCTATAAATCTTTCCAAAGATGTTTCCTTCAACTGCTTGAAACTTTGAATTGATCCTAACTCCTAAAAATGGGACCAATCCCGACCTTTGTTAATATCACCAAAAAAAAGTAAGCACTGAATCTCTTCTATTGTCCCACGCCTACGAAGGGAAGTTACATGCTTTTTTTTTCTTTTAAATTTAGGAGAAAGATACCCAATAGTATGTTCATCGCAAGTGGCTAGTGATATCGTCATCTTATAAGGGCAGCCCTTACCTCTTTCGCTTCATGGCCTCTATCACCTTTGTTATTTCTTCTCCTACCATCTTCTGTATATCTGCTTAAGAGAAAGAAGCTGGAGCCGATGCTTGCCTTACAAGGAAGGTTGACAGTTTATCTCCTTGGTTCTCCCGCTCAGGTAGCACATCCTACTTCTGGTCCTCCAGCTAGGCATGGGACACAACTTCGCCATTCGTAACTTTTTCACTGTGACTCTCTTTAGGATTTGCTCACACCTATCAATCCAACGTGAACAGCTGGCTTAGCAGTGTTGCTGTAGTTCTCCTAAGCTGAAAATTCAGCTTCTAGCCTTCCCATTTCAATTTTCCTCATTTTCTCTGTCTTGTCAACTTTGCAAACATTGGCCTCAAGAAGTCCTTCCCTCTCGGCCTCACAAACTGCAGAAGCATGACAGGCTGGGATCTCTTCAGCAACGAATTCTGCGAACCTAATGGACTTAAGTTGCTACAGATTCCATTTGAATGACACCAGCCATTAATTAAGATTCATTGCTCAACAGTTCTTTTTATGGCATCATTACATAAACATGCTGCAAATAATGAGAATGAATTTGTTTTAATTCTCATCAAATATTTTTTTCCCAATTTGTGTAGCTATGGATAACTTGTTTGTTTCTTCCATTTTGGTAGGTTCATTGATGTAATTAATCCTCATCGACTTTCTTGAGGATGACTTTTGCTTATGCGCCCCATCATCACTGAAGGTGTTGGTACACGATCATTGGCCATTTAACCTCATATTACTTAGGGTGGTGATGCAGTGATCCATGTATATATTCAAATAATAAAATGCTGCTAAAATTTGCTATTCTCTCTCTCCTGCTTCCCTCAGTAAGCATTTAGCTTCAAGTTTTTCTCTTTTCCAGTCATAAATTTTGGGAAAAACATTTTGCTTTATAAAGTAAGAACAACATCTATGGAGTCCCTTTTCCCCATAAAGAGTGTCTCTGTTCATTAAAAATTGTATGCCCACATAGAAGAATTCATTCCTCGATCATATTCTTGCATGTACTTTGTTTTGTTTTCTTCTCAACGAAAAGGACGCTGGAGACCAGAGAAAGCATAAATATACAAAATTAGTGCGCAAAATATTTCCCAATTTCTCCACCTTCAACAACTACAGGATCTTGAATCGCATGTTATCTTCCATTCAAGTTTCAGGAATGCTGTCATTTTTTCTATTGACGTTACTTCCTCTCCTCTTAGCAAAAGATTTGATTGTGACTCATATCCATAGAGTTATAAAAGCCAATTATTTGACATTCAGATTTCTGGGATATTTTATAGAGATTCTAGTTATATTAGATTCCATTTTACCAAACAAAAAAGATTATACATTAGATTTCTACTTTTACTAGCATTCTTCTTATGTTAGATATCGTTTCATAAATTAAAAATGATTTTTTTAAATAAAAGCTAATGAGATGGAGTGTGGCTACATTTTTTGGAATGCTACTCTATTTTAATATAGTCCATTCACATCCTTATAGTATCATTTTAGCACATCTTTGAGACTATTATTTCCTTCAAAGGAGCGAAAATTTTTTTAGCACCACTCCTCCACAACTTTTTAAAACTAGCTCCACTTTATAACATTTTTTACAAATAACATCACTATATATATTCTTTTTATCAATTTTGTCATAATTCCCTAAATACCCCTCTCAGTTTCAATTAAATTCTCTCTCTTCTCTCCCTCTTTTTCTTCTGCGCGTGCACTGTTCTTCTTCTTCTTCTTCTTTTTGCTTCTTTCTTCCTCCAGCCGACTGGCGCCCGGCGCTCGCAGCCCCAGTGCCCAGCGCCCGACCCCTTGCCCACCGGTGCTCTACCCTCCCCTTCTGCAGCCGCTCCTCCTCACGCCCGCCAGCGACGGTGAGCAGCCGGCAAAGAGCAGTGCCGGGCGACGGGCAGCATCGAGCGACGAGGCGCCAGTGCTGCCGGCGGCGTCGACGGGGCTGTAGGCCGGCATCGTGCTTGGGTGCGGTGGGTTGGGCTTCGGAGCGTCGGACGCCGGGTGACGGTTGCTTGTCACCGGTTGGTGCTGCTCGTCGGTGCTGGTCCGCTCCTGGCCATGAGAGCTGCTGAGGAGAAGGGAAGGAAATAATGGAGGGCAAAGATGACTTTTTACATAAATTGGTGCTATTTTTTGAAATGTTTAGAAACTGGTGCTAGTTCTAAAAAGTTGAAAGGGAGTGGTGCTATTTTATCTCATTAACACTTCCTTCAAATTTAACTTCCTGTATTTTGATTGGCTAATTTTTCTGAAAATTTAACTCAGCTCACTATTGGTAATAATATGGAATAAAACAAATAGATCCAAATATATTTTTGCCGCAAAAGGGATACAATTGAAGAGACAAAGCATCACAGCTTTCTTTCCTTTTCAGAAAGGAGTCGTATAAATCATGAAAATGAATATATTAATGAAATAACTGTTAGAGGCCAATCCTCTCATTTTACAAAATGCAACTTTAGTCATACCGTCTCATTAATGTATAATGTAAATAAGTTAATCAGGAGAGTGTTGAGAGCAGCAAAAAATACTATGACAAGTTATTTGACCGAAGCCATTCAGTGGAATAGCAGGGGGGAAGAGAGAGAGATCCCTGACAATGAAGGAGAAACGAGCCAGTAGATAATCATGAATCATGCGAGAAGGAAACTCAACTCTGTCGGCCTATCTTATAATGCATCAATGGTCGGATTTGGTTCCGAAGCTGAAGAAGCTTCTGCCAGTCCAGGAGCAATTTCCAAGAATTTTCAAGATCCAGAAGCAACGCCTGATGAAAATGGTGTAAGCCCAAGGGACCCACAATGAACCAAAATATAAAAGAAGCAAACAAATGTTCTTGAACAACCAAAGTCTTCCTTCCTGTCAAGGAAGACAAACATGGGACGAGTGCACTTTATCACCCTTACCATCCCCCATCAGTCCCACTCCACAGAAACGATGGATCGCTAATGGACTGTGTTTGGTAACTCGTTTAAGGACGATAAATTAAGCACCCCAAAAATTGACCATATTAAACAAAACTAAGTTAATAAGTTGGAGGGTACCGAAAAAAGATAGATATCTAGTGGTCTAGTCCCAGATGCATGCAGTAACACTATTAGTTAAGAGCTTGCACTCCATGAAAAGATGTCCAGTAACAAGTGGCACCCCCAAGATACTAAACAGAGAAGTGAGCCTGCTTAAAACCTGTTATACCTAATAATGGGGGGATGGCATTAGAAATCATACCTCAAGCATATAGCTCAAATTTGTCTGATTTTTCATGCTATTTAGCTTACTTTGCAGTTGAGATGGATTTAGGGGCCACAGCCCCTTAACTCAGGAAAATCCTTAAAGTACTATGTATGCCTCACTTGATTTTGTCCCCCTTTTTTTGTTGAATTATATTTCACCAACCGACTTCTTCATAATACTCTTATGTGGAGTTTCGTTCTCCCTAAACATAATTTCTAGATCTGTCCTGCTCTTCAGGCTGAGTACTTCTGAACTACCAGTGAACAAAGGTCTTCGATATAGAGGATCGTGCCACGTATATGTTTTTGCAATCAAACCAATTTTTCTTAAGAACCTTATCATATAGAATCATATTTTTATGATATCAATGAGCTCAGCCGACATTATGACTGAAAGTTTGACTGGATGTGTGAACTGAGAGTTAGATTTAGAGTGCAAACTGACCCAACTGCAATCTGGGTTAGTGAATTATGGTTGAGTTTCAAGTCAGTGAAAGTATGTTTCTTGTCTTCATGCTGTCAGTGTTGTCGGCTCATGTTGGATTATTATTTGTTTCTCTAAAAGGTTATCAAGGTTTCTCCACTGACGACTGCTTTTAACAGTTGGGAGGCTAAGCAGCTACCTCTTGCACCCTAGGCTGTTTTTCAAGCTTTCCCAGTAACCTAAACATCAACCTCCAACAGGCAACTAAAACTATACCATTAAGTTTTCTGCTTAAGCCTTCACCTCGTCCCGATTTCAATCCCATAGGTGAAGAGTAGGCCTGGCAAAATTTGGCCCGGCCCGATAGCACGGCACGGGCCCGGCCCGATAACCTCGTGCCTGGGCCGCTTCTAATCGGGCCAACTAGTTAACGTGCCGGGCCAGCCCGGCCCGATAATTTTATCGGGCGTGCCGGGCCACTCTACTATCGGGCCGGGCCGGCCCGATAGCCCATTTAAGCTTAAAAAAAAAAGAAAATCCCATTCAATATAAAAAAAAACCTTGATCCCCATCCCCTCCCCTCACTATTAGGCCTCCACCATATCCCACTCTCTTTGTAACGACTTTTTTTTTTATCTTTAACTTTTATCGATAAAAAAATCTTTAATTTTGAATGATTAGCTAAAAATTGCAATGGAATATTCGTGCTACCGGGCCGTGCCGGGCGGCCCGTTTGAAAATTCGTGCCGTGCTCGGGCCGCCCTTTATCGTGCCACAGTCTTATCGGGCCGTGCTAGCCCGGCCCGTTAACCTTGTCGTGCCGGGCTGGCCCGGCCCGATAAGACCGGGCCGGCACGAATTGCCACCCCTAGTGAAGAGTATTGTACAAAGGATATTCCATATGATAGAGCTGACCAAGTATCACAAACTAATAAAATTCAACTATTTTAAGATTTTTTAATAAAAAATTAAAAATAAAAAAACAATATAAATAATTGAATCATATAATTTATGATACCATGTTAGCACTGTTATACGATATCAACATTACATATTAGACTTTCTACCATAGGTGATGATATCTTCTACTAAAATAGTCAAATTCGAGTAACTTTTGGAAGCCCGACAGGGGAAATGGAACTTGGAGACACTGGAGGTTTTAGACATCCTCTGGATCAGATTGAATCAACATTCATGCAATCAAAAACTGACCGTATCAGAAATCTACAGTGACCGACGACTTCCCTGGTCAAAAGGCTCTTAGGTTTCGAGCCATCCTGCCTTATGTACAGCATGGAACGAGAAATTTTTACAAACCTGCAGTTAAGCTCCAGGTCAGAAGTTGAACTCCCTGGAACTACGTGACTTCTCAACCTTGCTCCCTGAAGGGAGTCCAGATCAGTTTGCTAACATCGACCTCAAGCCCACCCCGACCTGCAGCCTTTAGGTGGCGGTCCAAGATTTTTGGGTCTGCGCAAATTACGTGCTGTCCTTTCCGATACTGAATCAAATCGAGGCTCTGGAGTGTGTTCAGAATGTCATCTGCTTTTATGGCGGTCATGTCACTAAGCTCCTGCACAGAAAGAAGTAAAATTCATCATTGTGCAGTAGGACCAGAAGCATTTACACGAGTTTTTGAATTCTTGCATCATCATCTGATTTTATCAATGCAAGACATTAAATATTGATATTCCGAAGATCCCAAACCCTAATGTTACGTTTGGTTTGTGTGAATCGCATGAAATGTAATGGAATGGATTGCCATGAGTTCTATGCTTTCATTTCATTTTTTCACTTGATAACACTTGTAAGATTTAGTTATGTGCATTCTATTTGATAAGTTCATTTGCTTAGCTTAATGGAAAGAACATTCCCCTAAAAAAATTTAAGGAATGCTCATTCCATCAATTCTTTTAACAACACTGCATCACATTCTCTAGATTAAGTGCAATACCACCAGCCTCCTATTCATCTCATTTCATTTTATTCTATTAAACAAACTTCATTCCTTCACATTCCATTACCCCCAACCAAATGTAGCCTAAAGTTGTTCCATCGACATACTTTTTTGACCCAGTAAGTCAGCTTTCCTCTGAGAGATGTCTAAAGTCAAAGTAATAGTGGCATCTATCTATCAATCTCAATGCCCAATATAGACGAAAATCTAGAAAGGAGAGAGATTTCTATTGGCCTTTGCTAGCAAAGAACTGGGATTATGCCATACAGTACCTCATCATACACATTCAAGTTGTCCTTAAAGGTAAACTTAATCCTTAGAGTTTATTATCACGTACTACGCTATGCTACCCAAAGGGACCGTCAGTAAACTCCTCAAAGTAAACAGATGAAGATTAGTGAAGGAGAAGCCTACCTTGATAGAGATATTGCCCTTTTGTTTCTTCAAAATGTCTAACAGAACACGTGTCCAGTATCCCTTGTAGCTCAACAGCCCAAGATCAGAAAGGGGCCTTTCAGGTGTGCCAACTTTGCCTTCCTTCTTGGAAAGCTCATATGCTATGGAATAGCAGAGATTAAATTAGCAAACCAATTTTTCACACTCTCTGCTGAGCAAGTGATTTCAGATGTTACATACAAAGAAATCGCAAACTGTAATTTGAAAAGTGCATCAGGATATTGTGAGTTTTAAATTAGAAAGCAATAAAAACTATCGTACAGAGTGCTAAAAGTGAAAGAGAAAGGACGAGATAATTAAGGAAAAGGTCTATTCAGACTCATGAATACAAATCCTGACAAAGTAGAACAGGTAAAGATAAAGATTGGAGGGCTTACAAAATGCTATTAAAAACTTCCCATAGCCTTTTCTTTGATAAGGAGGAAGTGTGAGGATGCAAGCTAGATTATAGGATTCTTCTGAATGTTTTTCCTGCATCAAGGGATTGAAAATACTTGGGTCAATTATGTTCCGAAATTTCAACATAATCAGGAAGATAACTCAATGCCAAGCTAGCCATGAATTACATTTTATCTGTATTTGAAATTAGAAACACAAAGGGGGCCTTTTGGATGACAAAAGAAGGAAAATTTGAAGCAACACAAGTTACAGAATTGGGGAAGCTCTTTCAAAAGTCAAGGTATGGGATTAATGCCTAAATCATGGAGAGTTAAGCAGCACGTTGGGCTGATTGAATTCAGCAGTATGGTGGATAAAGATATTTTGCTGCAAGCTGTCAAGTAACAAAGTCATCAGAAGATTTTCTTTACCTTAGAAAAATATCCAACCATGTGGCACCCACGATCATCACATTCGCACAATATATAGAACAGAAAGAGGTCAACATCATAATAAAGAGTCTTGTGATCAAGAAACAGTTTTGCTAAATAACAAAGGTTGTGCCCATAAACCTTGTTCTTTTTGCCATCAACCTGCAAATATGAATTGAAATAATGATACCATTGATCTTACAATATAATAGAAAGAAGAATGTCAGATTGGACTCTCAATAAAAACGGAGGAAACTGGGACAGGTGGCAGCTCCCAATACAAACCTCAAACATTGACAATGTACCACTTCGATATATCTCATCACCAGGGGGATGCTTAAGATCGCACTTCCTCATATGCCTCTGAAGTTGTTCTTTGCGCTTCATGAAATTGAGGCAAAACTCACAAAAGTATAGCTTAGAACAGTCATTGTATTCTGGTGGGAATGGAGAGAAGTACCACGTCTCAATCTCATATCGTCCAAGCTCTATGGTAGCAATATTTTTCACTTTTGTAAATTCTTCATGTTCACGCAAACTGGCAGCATCAAGCTCCTCGTGGCCTTCCACATGGGTCTCATCAATCTTTCGCTTTTGGTGTCGCGTCATTTTTAATCCATTTACCTTCACCAACACAATCAGAGTACAACGGCTGAAACATGAGCAGAAACACATTCAAAGGTTGAGATGCAGGGAGTCCCAAACCTTGTCCTCCACTTTCTCGTCAACAACAGTCTCCACTGAACCGAGATCAAGTTGCTCAAGCTTCACCCATTCATCAAGTCTCCTGTTGACTGCCAAAAGATGACAACTTCTAGGATTGAGATACCCAGTTATGCGATCATGACCGTAAAGTAATCTTAATAATCTTACGAACATGAAAGTTTCCCCAAGTGATGTCTGTTTCATAATATTTTTGGTGTACAATTTGCTTTATGAAGTTTCCCTCATCTTCCCAAGCATTTGCAAACCTAGATTAAGGTAAATTTATCAGCAAGACAGCAAATTTGCCGTCGTACTGATAAGGAATAAAGGGCGATCCGTCCTTTTTGCCCTTCCATATATCAGGCACAAGCTGCATGTGTTGGCTTGGCTTCCTATTGGTTAATCACCCATGATGACTCTCCAAATCCATAACCGTATCACATCACAAAGTAGACTCTCATTTATTAACATCCTCCGTTTACTACCTCCTCAATCAATATATTAACATTAGCATCTCGAACAGTCAAATTGGACGGTCAATCCTGATTTGACCTCCTTTCTTGTTTTCAGGCTAGTTGCTCAGTATGCCTGATGGAGATGTACTCAATCTCATATTTCCAGGGCCCTATTATCAGTATCAGCGCCTGCTCTCGGTATGCTTTTGTTCAAGCTCAAGCTACCCAGCCGATATATCGGATGCACAGTAATCCCACACAGAATCAAGGTTGCAAATATAATGAGCTGATACAAAATATAAGGGATAGACACAGTAATCCGATGCAGAATGAAGGTCAGCCAATACATCAATCTTAACCGCACTACTAAGAGTCCGACTACAGTCAGTCAACTGCCCCTTGGAGAAGTTCTATTCTAGAGCTCCAAAGTTGATTAGTTTCAGCGCATCAAAGGCACAACCCCAGACCAATTTTACTTGCTTAGCAAATTGGCAAACCCTATAACTACAAATATGGGAAAGCATGTTTCCATACACTTCTCATTAGATTTTCAACTGCCCAACGCCCAATCGATTGCTAACAAACAGAACTAATAATGGTTATCCAATTTGCAAGAAAATCACAGAGTCAACGTAAGAATTGGAGATTCCACTTACATTCAGTGTAATGGACGTAATACTCATAGGCGCTGAGGCCACTAGAACTCAATTTCCGCCGTTCGATGACCTTAACGGGGTGGTACTTGCCGTCCCTCCAACGGCACATGACGCGCGTACCGACCTCCAGTGGAAGCATGCTGGTCTTCCTCTTCTTCGACACCTCAGACTCCGTCAGGTTCCCGTTGGATTGCTTTGTTGGAGGCGAGGGCATGCTGTCCGCGGCGATTGACTTTGGATCTGCGTCTGCAGTGGCGGCCGCGGAGCTGTTCTGTTCTCTCTTCGGGGGGTCAATCGATCCCATGTGTCAAGCAACCAGGAATCCGACAGAAGGGTCGGGTCTAGTGAGAGGAATCGGCAGCGGCCAGAGCTCGGCGATTTCGTCCTTAGCCGGGACGTGTGATGACGAAGTAAAATGAAAAGGACAACGATAACAAGGTTAATGGATCGGGCGGTTCGAACTACCCGATCATATTGATTTCGTGGATGCCAGGTCAGAACCGGTATTTTATAATCTCAAAATCAGCGATCGCCCGACAGAGATGACAATCACTGCATGAATGGGACCTGCAATACAACAGCTGGAGAGTGAAACCCAGATGCACCTAAACCTAGCGAGGGTGCGAGCAAATCTGCTGGCCCAATGGACCCTGGACAGGGAGGATTAGGGATGTCAATTGGGCTCTTGGACCCTCCATGCATCCTTCACAGGCGGGGTCAGGATGGGACACATGCCAACCAATTTCAAAGAAAATAAAATTTGCAGTGGAAAGTATAATTTAAAATATAATATAAATTTATATATTTATAATAGTATAGTTAAATAAACTTAAACAAATTTAGAAATTACATAATTTTAATAAAATAAAACTGTTATTATATAATTTATTAAGATAAAAACATTCATAAATTAAGTAAAATTAATTTTAAAATAAACAATTATACAATGAAATATTATGTAATAAGAGCGGGGCGACAGACAGACTCAGACCCATACTGACCTATGCACGAGGCGAGATGGGTTTCGCCAGTTTAGGTCAAATTGACATCCCTAGGGATATGAACCTGTGGATTTTCATGAAGAGATGGGACCCATCCAAACAAGAGACCGACCCAATGAAGCCGAAAAGGCTGACTGCCCCTTTGTCATTGCCCCTTTCCCGAGTTTTCTAAATTAAAATCTATTGAAAATTCTCTTCAAATACATAATTCCCTAACCATCTTGACAAATTTGTGCAGGAGCATGATTGAGTTTGGGAGTGAAGGTTCGGAAGAGCTACAAGAATTTGAGGATGAATTTGAACCAACGAGTATCCGATGTCACAAGGAGCCTCATGCACTCGAGCCAACTGACATGGAGTGTCATATACCAGGAGAAGAGAATAAGACTTTGGGACATCCCACTGGGGGTTGTGTCCTGGTCGAACATTATGCTCAACATGGAGCCAGCACTAGAAGGAGTCCTTCCATGCCTAGTATTAATTCAACTCCTAGAAACAGACGTCGCAGCACGTTGCCCTCGACAGATATTGCACTATGTGGCCCTGACCTTAGCCCCTATGAACACACTCGAGGTACCCCCATCCACATGGCCTTTGGAGAGATGTCTTGGGGCGGCATTGGTTAGGAGGGATTTTTACTGCCAAATGCTCTTCTTTCCTTGGAGAAGAATTCTATCGTAGGCATCCATCTTGGTGAAACTATCCTTTGAATATCACTTGGTCCAATCAAGCCCCCAAATGTATGAAAATCTTACCACAAAGGGGTCTTGAGGTAATCAACATCTGTGTCAAGTTCTTACTGAGGTTCCATCCCCGATCGGAGGGTGTATAGCCTCATGACAAACCCCATGAGTTCAGTAAGATATATTGATCCATCCACCCTTTTAGAAGATCTATGGATTTATTGAACAATAATCTAGATAATATACAGTGGAACTGACATTGTTCAATATGGTAGCCCTACTTTGGAATTGTCGAGGGCTAGGCAATGAATATGCTGTTAATACAGCTTGAGATCTGGTGGAAGCGCATCAGTTCGACTATGTTTGCTTACCAAAACTAGGATGCCTCTAGATCAAGCTTAGAATGTAGCATGTCACTTCTCGCTAGATGGCTGGTTCGCCCTAAAACTATTGGCCAAAGTAGTGGTATTCTACTAATGTGGAACACTTGGCACCTTACTTAAAATTATGGCAGCAATAGAACACGAGATATATTTAATCACCAAGGTACAAAACATTAATCGCCCTTGGTTATTATCTATCATTTATGCTACTCTAAGATATAGGGAGCGACAAATTTTATGGAAACTCTAAGTTGAGAGGAAATCTTTTCATTTTGAAACAATGTGGCTTAATCAACTTCTTTCAAATAAAGTGTAAGGATTCGTGGAGGGAGGGGGAACAATGTCCTACATACCTCCATCAAATTTTTCATCAGTAAAGTGCTCCTTTGGAATAGGGAAGTCTTTAGAAATGTTTTCCACCAAAAAGGAGCGTGTTGGCTTAGCTTTTGGGTATATAGAGGAAACTACAAATAGCCCTTCTGATTGTTTAGTCCAACTCGAGAAGTCCTTAAAAGAAAAGTATCAATCTATTGTTGCAGATAAGTATCAATCTATTGTTGCAGATAAGTATCAATCTATTGTTGTGGATTTTAGAATGCATGCAAGTGTACGAGTCACAATCAAGTACTAAAGAGTGAATAGAGTATCATTCTCTCAAGGATTGTCCTACCAATCACTAAAATTAATACAATATTTACCAAGTCAAGTTAGTCGAATAGTTGGAATGGAAGTAATTAAAACAGTGAATAAGTAGACAAAAATTAATTAATTGGAAAGTTCATTGGGTTCACAACTTCACGTTTTCTCATCTTAAGCAAGTCCTCCTCTCATGCAATTGACTCTAACATGTTATTAACCTAGGGTTCTAGGGTTTTCCCACTACCATCTTACGCACCTCTCGATGTCGCAAGATGTATCTAAGCAGAAGACATCGATCCACTCTATCTCTGAGCTATTAATGTTGAAATGCCAATTTAAACCAGCCCTAATAAGTTATCTAGGTTGCTCACCATCTCTCGATGTGCTCGAACGAATCATTTCATCTCTTGGCATAAATTAACCTAAACTATGCAATTTCTAGCATAACTTTTATTCTCTCTCTCGAGGCTCCTCTCCATCTCAAGCTCGATCTTGTGGGTAGCCAATCCAAAATAAAGTATTAAGAATGAAATATGCATAAATAACACCTAGGAGGTATACCTCGATAAAATTAGACGCATGAGAGAAAAGACTTTACTTAAAACATCGAAAAGAGTTTCATTGATCCCTCTAGGAATCTATAGGTTTATTTCAACCTTGCAACATAAAATACAAGAGTCGAAAGGTAAAATAACATCATGAAAAAACAAGTAGATAATGGGTGAGCCAAATCTCTCAATCAAGCATCCACAATCTTCAAGCTCGAATCCTTCCTCTTGCCCCAAGTCCGTAGCCTTCCTTTACTCTTGAAAATGATAAAATATGCTGAATAAACTTGCAGAAAATCGTCCCCTGAGGCTATCGATGTGATCCCTTAATATAGTGGAAGATTTGGGATCTATCAAGATCTATCGAGATATTTCCTAATCCTAATTTTCCCTTCTTAAGAGCTGCCTTTTCTCTTGAGTGTTTGACCTCTTTCCTCTTTAATTCCAGACTAGTAATTGATGTGAAGAGTGTGGGAAGTTAATTGGAAACTTTCCTAAGGCATGGGAACCAAAAATCGACAGTTTCCTATTTTGAAATTCCTTGTCACCCAGTGGACCGCAGTCTATAGACAGTGGTCTAAGTCCTCCTTTGCTTGATCTCTCTGTGGATCGCAGTCTCCATTCTTTGTTCCATTAAGTTCTCTATAGGCCACGATCTCCCTCCTCTATTTCCAGTCATGCTTGAGTTTCCCCTTCTGGGAGATTGCTCAATCTTTCTTCGATTCCTTGCACAATACAATGCTCCTGGTAGTATTTTTTTTTTCCAAATTTAAAGTTCTCAAACACAATATTTGCTTCCCCAAATAAAAGGTTATGCAATTAATCATAAAATATATGAAAAGCGTCCTAAAACTTGAATATATAAGTCGAGAATGAGTAAATAAATCACACCAATCACCATATCAACACCTATCATTCAGGATGAGAGAGAATTGTGAAAGGATTTAGAAACCGAATTAAATCCAAATAAATCCCAAGAACACACATGCTGAAATCGTTAAGAGATTGTGCATAAAACATAAAGCGGAAGCGTACCCGGATCCATAGCGGCAGTCGTAGAACTTGATTCCGGGTCTGGATCTTCTGGGTCTGCACGGTACCGCTCAGAGGATGTGGGGTCTCTCTGTTCTCTCATTCTGACCAATGGGATATCAGAGGAGACGGTTTTATAACGTGTGACCCAGGGACCATAACCCCTTAATTGCACATTAGTGCCTGATGATTTAGTAATTTCTAATTCCGCCCATCATAGAATTAGAAATTTACTTTTGGTATCTGCACATTAGTTCCCACACTTTTACAATATGTCATTAAGGCCCATTAATAAATTCAATTAGATCACTTAATCGGGCCAACTATTGGGATAACATAGATACTCGGTCAATGATATATTGTTGGACCATATTAGTCGGATTAAAAATCCAACAATCTCCCACTTGGGCCAACAAACGTATCCTGAATGACCGTGTATCACCGAATTACCTTATGAGCTCAAAATTGTTATCCTGTTCAACAATCTCAACAATCTCGTCCATTGAATGCATCAACAGTAGGACCAAAGCGTTCTTCGTCACAATTATCGCATCTGGAACCATCAATGATCACGTACAGCAATACAATCAACGACATAAATCAAGTGTAGGTGCGCAGCATGGAAATTACATGTTATGTGATCTGAACATGCCTATCTCCAACTGGTCCTCCTTAAACCTTATAGAGATCAAACCTTTTAACTTTATATTGTAATTTCAGAGTGCAAAAGAACTGAAATACTTTATTTCTGCAGAATAATAAATAAATAAAATGTTGCTACAGGCAAATAGCATCAATGTACAAAACTCCCACTAAACCATAATATTATCACATGATATGACACCCATATGAGCAACATGCTCATGAAAGACCATGGGTGCTAAAGCCTTAGTGAGCGGATCCGCTAACATAGAAGTTGTACCGATATGCTCTATAGCTAACTGACCACTCCGAATTCTTTCTTTAACAACTAGGAACTTGATGTCAATATGCTTAGACCTCGAAGAGCTCCTATTGTTATTGGAATACATCACTGCTGACTTATTGTCACAAAATAACTTCAGTGGTCTTTCTATTCCATCAACGATTTGCAGCCCGGTGACAAAATTCCGCAGCCATATTCCATGATTAGATGCTTCGTAGCAAGCTACGAACTCTGCCTCCATTATTGATGCGGCTACGAGTGTCTGCTTAGCACTCTTCCAGGAGACAGCTCCACCAGCCACCAAATAAACATAACCTGATGTAGATTTGCGGCTGTCTTGACATCCAGCGAAATCAGAGTCTGAATACCCGACGATCTCCAAGTGTTCTGATTTCTTGTATGTGAGCATGTAGTGTTTCGTTCTCTGTAAATACCGCAAGACCCCGTTTGGCTGCCTTCCAGTGATCCATGCCAGGATCACTTAAATATCTGCTTAACATTCCAACAATGTACGCAATGTCCGAACGCGTACATACCTGAGCATACATCAGACTCCCAATGATAGACGCGTAGGGAATCTTCTGCATTTCTTTTCTCTCAAATTGATTCTTAGGGCACTGACCAAGACTGAACTTATCAACCTTAGCAACAGGGGTATCAACTGGCTTACAATCCTTCATACTGAATCTAGTCAGCACCTTATCGATATAGCTCTTTTGTGATAATCCAAGGATACCTCGAGATCGTTCTCGATGAATCTGGATTCCTAATACAAAAGAGGCGTCACCAAGATCTTTCATTTCGAATTTCTGTGATAGAAATCTCTTGGTTTCGTGCAGTAAGCCTATATCATTGCATGCCAGTAATATGTCATCGACATACAAAACCAAAAAGATGTACTTACCCCCACTGAACTTATGGTATATACAATCATCAACTAGATTCATCTCAAAACCAAAAGAGATGATAATTTGATGAAACTTGTAATACCATTGACGAGAAGCCTGCTTAAGCCCGTAGATGGATCTCTTCAATTTACAGACCATTTTCTTCGGGTCTCCAACCTCAAAGTTTTCTGGCTGTAACATATAAATTGTTTCATCAATGTCACCATTGAGAAACGCCGTTTTAACATCCATCTGATGTAGCTCGAGATCAAAATGAGCTACAAGTGCCATTACAATCCTAAAAGAGTCTTTCGAGGAAACCGGAGAGAAAGTCTCTTTATAGTCAATGCCTTCCTTTTGTGTGAAACCCTTAGCGACAAGACGAGCCTTATACCTCTCCACATTGCCTCTAGAATCCCTCTTGGTCTTAAATATCCACTTACAACCAATGGGTTTCGCACCTTCTGGCAATGAGACAAGGTCCCAAACGTCATTGTCCTTCATGGACTTCATCTCTTCATTCATGGCATCGATCCACTTTTGAGAGTTAGAGCTACTCAAGACTTGACGGAAGTTGATCGGATCATCTCCCATCACTCCAATACTATCCTCATGCTCTTGGAGAAATACTATATAATCATTTGGAATTGCACTTCTCCGCTCTCTAGTGGATCTCCTTAATGGCACATGTTCTTGAGGTTGTTGAGGTTGTTGAGTTTGTTCTTCTAGAACATTCTCTTGAGGTTGTAAATCCTCTTGAGGTTGTAAATCCTCTTGAGGTTGCAAATCCTCTTGAGGTTGCATGGGGAGTTCTATGACATTGTCAGAAGTAACAATTACAGGAAGAGAAACAGATTCCTCTTCAAAGACAACATCCTTGACTTTCTCTCCCCCCGCAAACTCAACTTCCTCAAAGAACCGGGCATTTCCCGTCTCAAAAATTGATCTGGTAGTGGGATCGTAGAATTTATAGCCCCCAGATCTTTCAGAGTAACCAACAAAATAGCAGCTAACCGTTCTCGAGTCCAGTTTCTTTTCATTTGGCCTATAAGACCTTGCTTCAGCTGGACAACCCCAAATCCGTAAGTGCTTTATACTGGGCTGCTTGCCAGTCCATAGTTCATATGGGGTCTTAGTCACGGCTTTAGATGGTACTCTATTGAGAATATAAGCTGCGGCCTTAAGTGCCTCTCCCCAGAGGGATTCTGGTAAGGTAGAGTGACTGATCATACTCCTTACCATATCCTTAAGAGTCCGATTTCTTCTCTCAGCAACACCGTTCATGCTAGGACTGCCCGGCATGGTGTACTGAGGTACGATACCGCATTCCTCTAGGAATCTGGCAAAAGGTCCTGGACGTTGTTCACCCGATCCGTCATATCTACTGTAATATTCACCACCACGATCAGATCTGACGGTTTTAATCCTTTTGCCAAGTTGATTTTCAACTTCGGCCTTAAAATTCTTGAACACATCCAAGGCCTCAGACTTCTCACTGATTAGATACAAGTATCCATATCGAGAATAATCGTCTATGAACGTGATAAAATAATGTTGACCATTCCAAGAAGCCGTAGGGAACGGTCCACAAATATCCGTATGTATCAGATCCAAAACGTCTGATTTCCGACTGGCACCTGATCTACTTATGTTTGTTTGTTTCCCCTTTATACACTCAACACAGACCTCAAGGTCTCCTAGATTAAGGGGATCGAGAATTCCATTGGAAACAAGCCTCTCGATTCGTTGTTTTGAAATGTGGCCTAAGCGCTTGTGCCATAACTTATCGGAACTCTCATCGGTCAATTTTCGCTTTGTACCCCGTGAACTCGTATGCAAGGATTCATTATATAAGGCAACCGTATCAAGTAAGTAAAGGTTATCATGAAACGATAAAGAACCAGTGCCAACGACATTTGAACCATAAAGAAGACGAAATTGATTATTCCCAAAAGAACAAGAATATCCAGATTTGTCCAATAGGGAAACAGAAACCAAATTCCGTCTAAAAGACGGTACCACAAAAGTGTCTTCCAAGTCCAAATAACTACCAGTCCTTAATAATAACCTGAACTTGCCTATAGCCTCAATTTCAACCGATTTGCCATCGCCCACATAGATGAATCTTTCAGCATCATTTGGCGTTCGGCAACTCAGGCAACCCTGCATAGACACACTTATGTGAGTAGTAGCACCAGAATCTATCCACCAAGTGTGTCCAGGTACAGAGGTCAAATTAACCTCAGAACAAACGAAAGTGAGAGGTATACCTTTCTTTGCACGCCAAGCGTGATACCCGGTACAATCCTTCTTCACATGTCCACCTTTCTTGCAGAAGAAACAGGCTGAAGCCTTATCCTCTTCCTTCTGCTGCTTTTTCTGTTGTGGAGCACCCGCATCTTCCTTATTCTTGGGCCTTTTCTTTCCTTTACCCTTACTCTTGGAGGTCGATGCCAGATGAGCACTTTGTGTCTTGTCCTGCTTCAATCTCTCCTCCTCTTGCACACAGTGAGAAATGAGCTCATTAAGGCTCCACTTCTCCTTTTGACAGTTATAACTGACAGTGAATTGACTGAATTGTGCTGGAAGAGAAATCAAAACCAAATGCACGAGCAAGTCCTCGGACAGCTCTAACTTAAGTGCCTTAAGCTTTGAAGCAAGATTAGACATCTCCATGATGTACTCCCGAATGTTCCCTTTGCCCGTATACCTCATCGAGACGAGCTTTGATAAATGTGTGCTTGTCTCAGCCTTTTCGTTTCTTTCGAAACGCTTCTCAATGGCTTCAAGGAACAGCCTGACATCTGTCTCCTCAGAGATAGCGCCCCTGAAGGTTTCTGGAATTGCACGCTTCATGATCATCAGGCTCATCCTGTTAGAACGTTCCCACCGCTCAAAGTCCCTCTTTGCCTCAGTGGAACTATCAGCCGTAAGGGCGGGTGGTTGTTCTATCCGGAGAGCCAAATCCAAGTCCATGCAACCGAGAACAATCATAATGTTCTCTTTCCAGGCTTTAAAGTTTGTGCCCGTAAGCACAGGGATGGAATTAATTGTAGCAGAAATTGTAGTAGTAGAATTATTAACTGAATCAGAGAACAAACAAAAAAAATGGGAATTTAATTAGCTCACATATTTAAGTAACAAAATGAATAAAATAACAGCATATCCCATTACGAGATACCCAGCACAACATTGACGTTTCATCTTTGGACGAAAAGGCCAACTTGTAAGTGGTACTCTCGGTGCAGTAATCAAATACTGACAATCAATCCGGCCAAACAGTGAGCCTTCCTTTGGGCCGACTCATGTTCGCATGGAAACCTAAGGATCATCACGTATTTATTACCGCAGGCATATATGAAACTCGGCCAAACAGTCACCTTCCTTTGGGCCGATCACTGCTCGCATGAAATTCCACACATGCAAACATCTTATATATCCCAAAATTAGATCAATCTACACAAGAGAGCTCACTTTGGCGAGATGTTGCTTCGATCAATCCATCTTAGAATATTAGACATACACAAGCCATTATTCTATTCAAGAAATCGAAATTAATTCGAATTGGGTTATAATTAGGCCTAAACTAAATTGAATTAAATAGTCTTGAGCTTAAAATAGACTTAATAGGCCTAAACCCATGAATTAAATCAAATAAAATTAAACCATTACTTAATCTTAAATTTCCTTTATTAAATTAAAGGATGAAATTTAATTCCCCTAAAAGCATGCTATACATGCATTATAATTATATAATTATATGTTATATATCATATATCTTTATGTGGGCCCAGCCAGGATTTATTTGGCTTCAAGGAATTACGCGGCCCCACAGTCAACCCATGCCTCAGAAGGCTATATTTTATGTATTGTCTTTATATGTACGTGGCCCAAGCACTTAATGAATTCCTCATAAGATTATATGTATGTGGGCCCTACACCTTATGGGTCCCACCCCAAAAAAAATTTACCTATTACAAATTACGGATAAACGCCTTGTGTAAATTTTTTTTTTAACTATTTATTCTTAATTGGTTTATATATGCATAGTGACGTGGCCTTACTTATAGTGGGTCCCACTCGTCAAAAGATGCCATCCATAACCAACGGATGACTTTTGCCTTATTTATTTATTTCTTTAAATTCTTTATTTCCTTAATTACTAAGTATTCATCTTCCTCCCACAATTTTCTGAAACCCTAATATCATAACCATCTATCCCACAATTCTTAATCTACAATCAGAAACCCTAATTCGTAGCCACAAGTCCTTTCGGCCCGTGCCACAATTTTCTGGAGATTGAGTACCCGAATCATGGCTGCAATTGCTATAAGCGGCACCCAATGCCCATAGCAATTGGAAATCTGAATCTGATTGATGTTACGCGGTAGAGAATTAATCCGTATTTTACCTCGGAGTCTAAATCCAACTTTTTGTCGGGCAGAGAATGGAAAGACGATGAATATTTAAACATAGAGGGATTTTTTTTTGATGAACAACAAATTCAAAAAAAAAAAACGGCCCTTAATTACTGATTCCATATAATTAAGCAAGGGAGAAGCAAAGCGGTGCCGAAATCTCAATCCATACAATGCAAACATCAAATTGCAGAATGGACGAAAGTGGTGCAGAAAAGGGTGAATTCACGGCAAGCGATGCCGAAAGCAATTCAATCAAGTAATAAAATCATTAAGCATGGTTTCTTAAACGAATCCTCAACGAATCAACACGTACGGCTCTGATACCAATTGAAAGGATTTAGAAACCGAATTAAATCCAAATAAATCCCAAGAACACACATGCTGAAATCGTTAAGAGATTGTGCATAAAACATAAAGCGGAAGCGTACCCGGATCCATAGCGGCAGTCGTAGAACTTAATTCCGGGTCTGGATCTTCTGGGTCTGCACGGTACCGCTCAGAGGATGTGGGGTCTCTCTGTTCTCTCATTCTGACCAATGGGATATTAGAGGAGACGGTTTTATAACGTGTGACCTAGGGACCATAACCCCTTAATTGCACATTAGTGCCTGATGATTTAGTAATTTCTAATTCCGCCCATCATAGAATTAGAAATTTACTTTTGGTATCTGCACATTAGTTCCCACACTTTTACAAGATGTCATTAAGGCCCATTAATAAATTCAATTAGATCACTTAATCGGGCCAACTATTGGGATAACATAGATACTCGGTCAATGATATGTTGTTGGACCATATTAGTCGGATTAAAAATCCAACAAATTGTGGTTGCTCAAATCCTACACAGACTGGGTACTCGAGGGCGAAAGCGACACTAGATTTTTTCGCGTTTCAACTTCAGTAAATCTTTGTTTTTATAAAATCTTGGGTTTAAAAGATTATAAAGAGGTTTGGTATTTTGAAAAAGAAGAAATGAAACACATAATCCAAAACTTCTTTTAATATCTCTCCTCATCAGAAAGTAATTTCCTTTGAATGGGTTTGTGCTCATAGTATCTCTTTCTTTCCTCAAGGCATGAGTTATGCTCTTCAAGAGCAGGTGACTGAAACTGAAGTTCTCAGTACCCTTAGGTGCCTAAAGCTTAGGAAAGTACCAAGACTGGATGATTTGCACCCGATTTTTTCCAAAGAAATTGGGATGTAGTTAAAGATTCGATTATATCCTTCATAAAGAAGATTTTTTGTTGAAAAAAATCCTCAAAAAAACACCAATGACACCCTCATCTCTTCGGTACCAAAGAGGCCTAATTCAAAATCAATTGCTCAATTTTGTCCCATCAATTTGTGTAATACGAATTATAAATCATAACAAAAATCCTAGTTCGACATTTACATCCCCTTTTGGACAAAGTCATTACCCCCCTTTCAAGCCCTTTTTTATAGGGAAGAAGGATTGCAGATAATGTAGTATTATTTCTAGAAGTGTCCTCCATTCTCAGTAAAAAGAAGGGAGAATGGGGTTTATGATAGTCAAATTGGATCTAAAGAAAGCCTATGACAGTCCAGAATGGAGGTTCATATAGAAAGTTCTCCATTTTTGTAAATTCCTTGATAATTTTGTTAATCTGGTGCTTCATTGTGTGTCCTCTATGAGGATTAATATATTAGTCAATGGGGAAGACTAGAAAAATTTTATCGGTCTCGCAAATTCCAAAGGGGTGGACTGATTTCCTCTACATATTCATTTTATGTATGGAATAACTATTCCTCATGCTTCAAGATGAGGTGAACCAAAAAATTGGGCCAACATTCGAATGGTTCTCTCTATCTTTCTCAACTTTTTTTGGGCAGATGATGTGCTTCTCTTTAGCACCACAGATTAGTCCTCTTTGGAGGCTATTAGCAGGGTGCTCGGAGATTCTTATGCAACTTTTGGACAAAAAACCAACCTGTCGAAATCTTGTGTCTGTTTTTCAAAAAAATGCCTCTTTGCCTTTAAGGAATCACATATCAGATACTTTAAATAATCTTGAAATTTCTTCATCGGACAAGTTTTTGGGTTTTCCAACTAACTTATCACTAACAAGATCTAAGTCCTTAGTTCTTGATAGAAAAAGTCAAAGCAAAACTAGAAGTTGGAAATCCAAATATTTTTCTTTCGCTGGAAAGGTGACCTTTATAAAATCCATGTTTGCTAGCCTCTCTTCTCTTGTTATGCAATGCACAACCATCTCCCAAAAAATGTGTAATAATTTAGATTGGTTAAATAGAAATTTCTTGTGGATTCCCACAGGAAAATGCATCTTATAAGGTGGGATACCATCACTCTACTCATAGAGGATGGTGGCCCGGGTATACTAAGGGCCTAGGGTAGGAATTTGGCTTTAATTGGATCATTTGCTTGGACAATAAGGAAAGATAGTAGTTCCTAGGCTGGAGTCTTGAAACAGGTCACATGGGCCCTAGGGGCCTAAAGGCTCCACCCTAAATGGATGTGGCCGAATTGGGAACCAGGTGGTTGGCACAGGCCTAAAATGGGTTCTTGGAGACAACTCTAACACAACTTTCTTCGTGACAAGTGGCGAGGCACCCCACTGTACCAGGAAAACTTTCCATGGGTCAGTCAAGGATAGAGAAAATAGAGCCACCGTTACTGAATTACTCAATCCATACGGGTCATGGAATCTCTCGGGCCTATCCTTTGAATTATTGGAGGACATCTGTGAGCAAATGAGGGATGTTCCTTGGTATGCTTTTGGAAATGACAAGGACTTACAATTCTATAAATTCCCCAAGGATGGAGAGTTCTTCACAAAGGCAGTTTATGCCGTGATCTATGGGAGAGGTCCGAAAGCTTCCTCTAAAGAATGGAGTTGGTTTTGGAACACCAAAGCACATCCAAGGGTGATTCATTTCCTATGACTTTACTGCCATGGGAAAGTTTTGACTACTGAGCATCTTTGGCAAAGAAGCTTAAATTTGCTCCCAATTTTCCTTATATGTCCAAATGAAGAAGAGGACTTGAGGCATATCCTATGGGATTATTGTCCTCGAGCATGAGATTTTTGGGCAAACATTCAATGCCCAACCTCGAATGTGGTAACGTTCAAGTTGCCCATCACCGATTGGAGTCGATATAATTGCAAGGCCTATGAGAAACATCTCGTAGGAATTCCTTGGAATACAACTTTGCCTATGGCCTCATGGCTATTATGGAAATAAAGGAACTCCATGATCTTTGAGGGAGAAACTCTCTTAAGAGACATCCATAGAAGGTGTCTTGAGGGGTCACAGAGTATTACTCTTCCCTACCATCCCCTTCACAATCAACTAAAATAGTGATTTACATTGGGTGGTCACCGCCTAGGGATGACTATTTTAAACTTAATATGGATGGCTCAGTCTCGAACCGCCCAAAGAAAGTAGGTGTAGAAGGATAGTTTATGATGTTGTGGGAAGATGGGTGGAAGTTTTGGAAGGTATTTGGGTACTACCAATAGCTTGATTATCGAGTTATGAGTAGTATGGGATGATTTGATAATTGCCAGGAACCTTAAGACCCAATGCCTTTGTTTGGAATTGGATGCTGAGGTCATATTTGACATGATTTGGGGATCGGTTCCTATACATAGAACACTAAGGGCTTTTGTTGCGGATTGTAGGTCTCTGGCAACCTCCTTCCAGGGTTTTAAAGCGACACATATGGAGGCAAGCTTACAAAGTTGCTGACTAGCTAGCTAAGAATGCAAGAATGCTTTCACTTTTTATATCATTGGAATTTGTGATATTTCTTGATGATGTGTGGGCTTTTGTCTATTATATTCATTGATGTTTTGGGGTATCATATACTAGACTTGTTTGTACTGACTCTATGTTGGATAATTATGGCAATAATTAACAAAATTAACCATTTTTTTAAAAAAGAATCCTGATATATTATGTGTTAAGAATCATACAACAGTAGGAGGTTGATTTTGGAAAAATTTATTCCCAATCCGAAGATCATTTTGAGATTATTTGAAATTCAAATAAAAGAGGGTGGAGATAGAATTATACATATAAAGACTCTGATTTGATCCTTGTACTTCTAAATCTTGAATTGATGATGACTGACACTGCCTACACAAGCCGGAAACTTCAATCAACAACCTTACGTGGTGATCCTTCAACTAGATATACATGTGCATGGCCTCTACGATATCCACACCAGTGTGTAAGTACATTAACCTCTTATATACAAGTGAAAGGAAAACTAGTATGCAAGTTTTACCAGGCACATCTCAATCACAAGCTACTATTGATCACATTAGCCTAGGTCATTCATAATTACTTTGATTAATGGTGACATACCTTTGCCATATCAATTACAAGTCGTAGAATGAGAGAAACTCTTGTATATAATGGGTGTATCACTTGATAGTTGATAGTGCTAATGTGAAGCCATAAACCAATAATATTCAATTATATCTATTGTTGTTATTTTTTTCTTTGTTTTTAGTGTCTTGTAAAAAGAATCTTAAAAAATAATTGAATTTTATTGATTTGTAACCCAACATCAATATTAACACTCGATTACACCTGTCATACACAATACTTTCTCGGGAATGATTGTGCATCTAATTATTTAATAGTGAAAGATTACGAAATCATTAAAGTATACATCCATCCTAGTATCATAAAACCTTTATCTTTCAATATCATATTTAATAAGTACGTGCCAGCTTGTGTAATTCTTGGAGCAATTCAGATTATCGAATCATAGCTCATTATTATTTGACTCGAGTTTTGGCAATTGTGCACCGACTTTGAACCTTACACATGCTTGTACATAAAATTCCTACCCAAGTTCGACTCTCGACCTTTTCAGATTAGATTACTCATATCGGTCAATGGTGCCGTAAGTTTCGGATATCAGTGACAAACTCAAGAGAAATATCACATTAAGTTGTTTACCAATTAATGTGTGAAAGACTAGATGACAAAGAAAATTTACAAGTGCTCAGGAATTTCGTGGTGGACAAGGGGGCGGTCTGTGTGCCCATTCTCCGGAGCGACCTGGGTTACGTCCGCATACGCTTATTCTTCTCACTGTGATTCCACCAGCATTCTTCAGCTTCCCTGACAGACAGAAATAGTTCATAAATATTATTATCAAGTAATTAATGAAAGCTGGAACTAATTTCAAAGATCCCCTTAGTATTCGCAATGTCTCCAAATGCATCCAATTGTTTCAAAGCTGTCCAAGGATGGATCTTGGGGGTGTGCGAGAGCAATTGTCCTCCAAATTCAAAAAATTCTACGAAACATTATGTACATTTTACTCGAATTTATTAATTTTTATTAAATTATCTCATTTCATCCTCTGAACTCATTATCTTACCCTTATATTGACTTTTGCTCCCTTGCGAATTCCCTAGATGCATCCTTCAAGTTGCCTCCCTCAAGTTTGTGAAATCATCTTATTTTGCCTCAACATCACTAATAAAATCATTGGGTTACATTTGGTAGGAATAAATGAAAATGAATGAAATAGCAAAATCCATACATAGTACAGGTAGACATGTAGTCTTACTCAACTCGAAGATGGTCCCTCCCAAAACACATGCTAGTTTCATCCAACTTGTGGCCATGGAAGCCGTCTGGATGGAGCAAATTTGGATGGTTTCTTAAATCATAAGGGTCTCTTGAAGTAACTTAAGCTAAGGGAACTCTTTGAAATCACTTTAATTCTATATGGGTTGAGTGAAAATATGCTCTAACCCTATGTTTAGATTGAGTCAACTAAATATTTCTACACTTGATAATCCTTATATGCCCGATAGCTATCAACCTTTTTCCGGCCCAAAGCTGAACCCCCCCCCCCCCCCCCCCCCCCCCCCCGAGTGGGTAAAACTTTGAGATATTCTAAGAGTTTTAATTAATCATAATCATGCTCCGATAAGACATCCTCGATCTATTAATTGAGAGTAATAGTGCTCAGCATGGCCACACTCTAGTTTCATATAATGCTTCCATGATTCCGCTTGATTTTTACAAACTCCTAAGTAATATATGTGAAATCTGTCCATGCCATCAAGAATTTATTAGACTGGATGTGATGTATGAGCCGAATCCTTATGAATTCGATAAAAATAGGGAGGATGAAATTCTTCTCAATTCCACTGAGAACACAATCCGTATAAGGATGAAAACAATGACAATCTACTTGACTGCATCCGTTTACTAATTAAAAAAAAAAACTTTAACTGCATCCATACAAATAGGGTATTTTATCTCCATGGAGATTTCTATTTGGGTATCTACAATGCACGAAATTGGATTGATAAGAAATGGGGGGAACATCGAACATTCATCACAATAATACACGAAGATCAGTACACCAGTTAATGAAATAAAGCCTATCTGTCTGCGTATTTGGCTATACATGTATCATTCATAATCAACCGATAGGAGTATGAGGAGGAGTAAAGATCGATATAATTAACGAACTTACTGTTGCGTCACGGACCATCTTCAGTATTTTGATTCAGTGGGATCACTTGAGCATAAAGGAGGATGGCGATGATAGCGATGAGAACAAGAAATAATGAAGCTCTGCCAATCACTCTCATTTTCCCATGTGGATGCACCAGTGGTTAGCAATTTTAATAATGGACGACAGTTTGATTTAGTGTTGAAGCTATATAGAATGCGGGAGGGACGGAGATACTTGGCTAGCTCGGCCAAGCTAGTATTGTGTATAACAATTATACTAAATATTCAGACATTTTAAGATTTTTTTTAAAAAATCCTTAAAAAAATTCAAAATAACTTATTTTTGTTTGTTTATGACATCGTGGCTATACTGTTATGTGATATATTTGCTACATGTTGGACTTTCTTGACAAGTTGAGCTCAATGCCTATAAAAAGGAGGAAAAAAGCACATCGCCTTTCTTGGATATGACCATCCAATATATAAACTTTGTCTGAATTCTCAATTTTACCATAAATTTTCACTTTTGATTATAGTAGTTAAGAACTTTCAATTGTTCTCCACGCCTACCATACCGTCACTTTTTCTGTCACTTTTATCATATGTTTTAAAACCATTGGTTAATACATATTCGAATTTAAGATATTCGAGCGAGATTTGAACCATTAAGTCATTACCATTAACAGTGTAGTTCAGGTTTTAATTTACAGGAAACAGCCCGACTAGGTGCTTTACGCCATCAACTTTAAATCGATTATTTGGAAAGCACAAAAAATGCAAATACTGATTGATCATTTTACAGGGAAAACTTTGTAAATTAACCTTTTTTTTCCACAAAAAACTATAATGAACTTAGAAAGAGGCAAAAGGGTGATAAAAAGTATAAAAAATTCAAATAACGAAAATTGACTTCGAAATTCTTAAATGTTGGACTAAGAATAATATTATTGCACTAAAATTATTTTTGAAGAAATTATTTTAGAGTCTGGTCGTCAACCGCACACATCTAAGACCGCGCTGCATTCTTTGTTCAACATATTCCGCAGAGAAAAGGAATTGACGTGTTTGGGATAAGGTAAACTCATGAGCCTAATACAATATAGAGAAACAAAGGGATGCATAATCTCACGATGAAAATCGAACTTAAAATTTCTTAGTTATAAGTCAAATACTTATATTACTACATTAAAACCACTTTCTATTGAATGATTTTCATTTTTTTAATTAGAAAACTAAGACAAGACTTACTACGAATGATTCCTTGCTGAGTCAACTTTTGTCCTCTTCGTCTATTTTTCCACCAACTTTCCTTCTTTTGAAAAGTGAGAATAGAAAGAAGAGGAAAAAAGGGTGGATTCAGCGTACGTTTGGCCCTACATTTGTTTGTAGTTTTCCAAGCGGTAGTGGTATTGTTAGTTGTTCACTTTTTTTCGGTGTACAAGGAGGTATATAAGCTGCAACAGTAAAAGGAAGAGGGGTTAAAAAGGACGTTGGATGATATCGAGCCCAGGACTTCTAGGTCACGGGACGAGAGTTGTACTAATCGCACTAAATATTTTTCTCTAATTGTTCACTCTCATAACATTTGATCATCCTTTCTGGTCTACGACTAATGCTAAATTAGTAAGCATTAGATTAATTTTGCGTGAATAAGATGAATTTTCGTATGCACTTACATTCAGTTCTAGATATTTGATTTTATAAGTTTCTTGGAATGTTTATTTCCGTTGGCTCGGCGCTGCTTGTGGTGAGAACGAACGAAGGGAGGAAAGAACTGAGAAAGAAGCAAAACATTGTAGCAGCCAGGCGCTGGTGCAAGTGACATGAGAGTAGTGTGATCAAGGACCGCGCCTTGCTAGCCACGACTGCCTAGGGCATCTGATCCGAGCTACACTTTTCGGGTCGTCCGATTTGTTCGGGATGACAATGTTACCGAAGATATATTTCAAGTTATTTTCAGCTCCTTGGAAGTCTGAAATAGGAGGCAACGTACAATTGCTGCGCAAAGGAAATACAGGAGAAGATTCAAAGCACATAAAATATATGCACACATCAAAGATCTTGAAAATCTATGAAGAATCTTGATAAGAACCAAATAGATATTTATTGAATATTTCAGTTGCGTTTGAGAGGCAACCGTCTCTCTCAATTGAAAAGAAAAATAACAAAGATAAGAAGAAGAAATTCATTCAATTCTCTCATAACCTAGATGATCAACTACTCTCAAATAAATACACAGAAACCTACTAATAAAATAGGAAATCCAATCAAAAAATTAGCAAAGTATCCATTTAGAATATTAGTCGCATGTTAGTTCTTCTCAATTTTATTATTATTCCCCTCTCAATGAAACACCTTGTCCTCAAGAGGCAACCGTCTCTCTCAAATTGAAAAGAAAGATAACAAAAACAATAAGAAGAAATTCACTAAATTCTTTCATACCCTAGACGGTCGACTATTCTTAAATAGATACACATAAGTCTACTAATAAAATAGGAGACAAAATCAACAAATTAGGAAGTTATCCATTCAGAATATTAGTTGCCTTTTAGTTATTTCAAGTCTCATCAAATCTCCGAGTCGATGAACTCTTCCATCTATCAAACAAGTTCGCACCAGCAAAAAATTTCTGCTCCAAGGTAGGAACTTATGGGGTGTGAGAGTTAACTCAAGTTGTAACTGGTAAGGAGGAAGCTGATGAACTTGAGGGAGACAACTTATCCTTTCATAACATATATGGTTGGAGATGCCACTCATTGTGCTATGATAACTTAATTGTACAACAAGGCTCGATCGATTCCTTTGGTATGCATAGAAGGAGCTTGGGCCTAGACAAGATGTCCTCATCCCAGACGGGGCATTCTCCTCAGTTTTACTATCCAAGGATTTAAATATGTTGCAAATGACACCATTTGCTTCGATCAGAAACAGAAATTTACTACTGCAGCTTTATAGCACCTCCCGAGGTCAAAACGACAAAAGAGTACCATGGCACAATCTACTTTAATTCTCAAGGAATGTGCCAAGGTACACTTCGATTTCAAGGCTAGCAGTACAAGGAACATAGCCAATACCAAGAGCTCCCACGGGGAATAAATGAAACATTAATATCCTTGATCCCAAAGTGTCCAAATCCGGAGACCATTGGACAATTCCGTCCGATAAGTTTATGCAACACGAGTTACAAACTAATTTAAAAAATTCTGGTCAATCGGTTAAGGCCCCTCCTTGATGAGTTGATCTCACCCTTTCAATCGAGTTTTATACCTGGTAGGAGGGCGGGAGATAATGTGATTATCTTACGAGAGGCTATCAATGTTCTGAGGCATAAAAAGGGTAGAAAAGGTCTCATGATTGTTAAATTAGATCTTGAGAAGGCATATGATCGCCTGGAGTGGAGTTTCATCCGAGATGCATTGAACTTTTTTCACTTCCCAGAACCTGTTATTAAACTAATCATGCACTGCATCTCAACCACATCAGTGAATGTACTCTTTAATGGAGGTAAGTTGGAAGGCTTCCAACCGACAAGAGGTATCAGACAAGGAGACCCAATGTCTCCATACATATTTATCCTATGTCTTGAATATTTATCAAGTCTCATTGAAAATGAAGTGTCCGGGGGAAGATGGAGAGGGGTTCGTCTCCCCCGAGGCACTTTAACTATCTCTCACCTCTTTTTTGCAGATGATCTTATTCTTTTTGGTGGTACAGATATGGGAACTTGTGAAACAATGACCAAAGTGTTACAAGCCTTTTGTGAGAAATCAGGCCAAAAGGTGAATGTGAGCAAGTCCAGGGTCCTTTTCTCTGACAATGCAGGGTCAGGTACTAGAAGGAGAGTGACACACATGCTGGGAGTGAGAGAAACTGATAACCTTGGGAAGTATTTGGGCTTCCCCATGGAGATGAGGTCATCAGACACAAGATCTTTCAATTTTTTAATAGATAAGATTAAGGATAAGTTGACAGGTTGGAAAGCCAGCATGCTTTCAAGTGCAGGGAGGGTAGTGCTAATCAAATCTGTCATTTCAGCCATCCCTTCACACATTATGCAATGCACAGTTCTCCCCAAACGTACATGTAATGATATTGATAGAATATGTCGATCCTTTTTATGGGGATCAAGTGAAGCAAATAGGAGAATGCATTGGGTTAATTGGGATACTGTTACACTTCCGAGGGAGGAAGGTGGGCTAGGAATAACTAGAGCAAGGGGTAGAAACCTCTCCTTACTAGGTAGCTTCGCTTGGAGAGCTAGGGAAGAGGATAGACCATGGACTCGAGTCATTAGGAGCCTGTATGGGGACAAAACCAGAATCTTTTCGAAAGGATCTAGTTTGAATAGACTAGCCTTTCAAGTGGGGGAGCAATTAATTAATATGGGAAGTAAATGGATTATTGGGTCAGGGAAGTCAGTGAGTTTTTGGCATGATTATGGGTAGGAGAAAGACCTTTAAGGAGCTATATCTTTGGTCCTTTGACCAGGGAGGAAAATCTTTGGAAGATTGAACATGTTTTATCTGATTCTAACTTGTGGAACTTTGAGAGTTTGTCCTTGCAACTTCCAAAAGAATTAATTGACCTTATCCGGAGTACCCCTCGATGTGTGATAGAAGATGCAGAGGACAGAAGAGCTTGGAGGTTCTCAGCTAACGGAATGTTTGACACAAAATCTGCTTATAGCATCGCATGTGGCCGATTCCCAAGTATAGGGCCAGGCTGGTGGGACTGGGTTTGGAAGAGTGCAACCCTCCCAAAGATACAAATGTTCATTTGGCTTTGTTGCCATGGGAAGTTACCCACAGCTAGCCACCTACACAGTAGAGGCCTAAACATTTCACCTCAGTGTGTGATTTGTCAATATTCACAAGAAGATATTGATCATCTCTTGAGGAATTGCTTCCAAGCCAAGTCTTTCTGGAATAAGTTGGGTGTGCCGGTGTCAAAGTGGGCTACTTTCAACCTACCGATAAAAGATTGGCTACGAACTAATTGTGAGGCGTATGAAAGCCACACAAGTAACATTCCTTGGCGAATCCTGTTTCCACAAGCTGTATGGCTGCTTTGGAAGCAGAGAAATGATTGTGTTTTTAATCGAGCTAATCTGTTATCTGACCTTGATGCTATTTCTGTTGCTAGAGCTAAGGAATTTAATGAACTGATCAAAAGGAGAGCTCCCAAGAATATAGCACAGCTGGAAGTTCGATGGACCCCACCACCAGAGGGTTGGGTGAAATTGAATACAGATGGATCTTATTGCAGGTCATCAGGGAAGGCAGGTGCAGGAGGAGTCCTCAGAGACGCCAATGGAAACTGGATCGGGGGGTTTGGAAGGCATTTGGGAAGAGCTAACAGCTTGTTGGCTGAGTTTTGGGCTCTTAGAGATGGCCTAATGATGGCCAAAGAGCTCGGAATTCAGTCAGTGATGGTTGAAATGGATGCAAAAGTTGTTGAACAACTGATGAAGGATTCTGGTGAGCAAAATCTGATTTATCTCCCAATTGTTCTTGATTGCAGGAAGCTTTGCAGGAGTTTTCAGAGGATTCAATTGAATCACATCTTTCGTGAAGCCAATGGAGTGGCCGACGGGTTGGCACGTCTAGCAAGGGATCGTATGGATGACTATCGATTTTTTGAGACACCTCCGACCATGATCGGGTCTCTTGTGTTTTATGATCTAATAGGAGGATCAAAAGTTAGACATGTAGGAAGTAATTCTGTAATAGTAAATGTTCATGACTTGGGTTAAGTCGATGTACTTTGCTTCAGTTTGGTATTATTAATGCATATCCTATTGTTACCAAAAAAAAAAAAAAAAGCCAATACCAAGGCTCGAGCGAAAAGATGGGACACCCAAATCAATAATGCTTGTATGCTCTGCTAGGATGAGGAGAGTTTCTCATGTCAAATTTCTAATAATATGTGGAAAGGAATTTTCCTGATGTTAAATAAGCAAAGAGATGTGAAGTATTTGTATAAAGAGCAGGATTTGGCAATCAGCAAGGACAAAGGGAAGTCGCTTGACTCTTGTCATCTGTAGACTATGCTGGATGGGATACATACTTTGCACTTGTGACAAGTAAAAAAAAAAAAAAAAACAAAGAAGTATAATTGATTAAAAAAAACAGAGTTAATAAGAAGTATTGTTAAACTGCAAATATCTTCAGCGGCGAAATTGCGGAACAAGTTAGGTATTGGTCTGTACTGGCAACCTTTACATTTAAGCAAGATGTTTAACAATGCAAGTATTTTGCACATCTTGTATAGTTCAACTCGGATCATGTAAAGTTTAGTGCAAGTTAATGAGATAACTTTACTTGTCAAGAAAGTTCCTTTTTCTCGAAAAATCTTAGATGGTCCTAACTCACAATTTTACGGTAATGAAGCAGTTATTTAGGTTCAGGAATTAACACCAATTTACTCATCTGTCACATTTTAATTGATCTGTTATCACGTCACGTGATGAGTGATCATCTAAGAATTCGTTTTCCCTTCTTTTATTTACGACCTCCACTTTTCATCACTCAAGTTAGTGACTGTAGTAAACCTTTAGAAAACCATAGTTTGTTTTCTCAATTGGTGCATTTGATTTGACCACCGTAAAATCACGGGAATACGAGGCTTGTGGAAAAAATTCACTTCCTGATTTTTCTTGGAATGTATTGTGGTTGATACGACTATTAATTGATAGTAATATAATTAGTTGATAAGTATGTTGAGACCCTAATAGGGGTGAACGATACTTTGAGTCTTCAATTTTTTGTATTTTTACCATTTTTATCATAAATATTTATTTTTTTTAATCATTTTCATCCTCAACTTTTCGAATTTATACCATTTTGGTTCTATCTTCCATTCAAAAGTGTATTCTTGTCCAAAAAATTTTTAATATAAATATTTATGAAAATTTAAAAATCCAATAAAAAAACAAACAGGAAATAAGGAGTATGGTGGGCCGTCTTGATTAAGGAATTTTTCTTTTTATAACTGAGGCATCCGAGAACACGTTCGACTAGAAGGGTTGTGCCCTCCTCGATGCTCTATATTTACAGCGGGAGCAAGTTGTGATTAAGAAAATATTGGTTATTGACAAGCGTTTCCTAAAAATAATTAGGAAGAAAGTCTTGTATGTAATAAATAAACCATGTGGCACTATCTCTATACTGTCGTGAACCAATCAAATCAAGATATTTTTATGATTTTTTCCCTTTTATATTTTATTCAAAAATCCTAAAAGTAAATGAATCATATTGTCATGTGACTCCACGTCAGTACTATCACGTAGTATATCTGTTACAAACAAGACTCTCTCAAAATTAGGACCATTTTCCTTCGAACCAGCCGGCCGTTGAACACAAACATTACTACTGTGGACCACGCCCCTCTTAGTTCACAACGGGAGAAATTATTAGATCATCTCAATTTATTATATGATGAGAGAAAATATTAATCAAATTTTGATAAAATAGTAATTTAGTTTAAACACCGGAATAGTTATCGTAACTATTACTAATAAGAGCAATTTAATTAATATTTCCTGCCAGCTCCTTACATGTTATCACGATTCAAAAATTTTTTCGTTCGCGACAATCGCTAGTGGCTTTGAACACATCAACATAAGTTTTTTTGAGACAGAAACTTTTATTAGATTACCATTGTCGGAGGATGAATACACCATGTCAGTAAGACATGGATAACCGCACCAAATCCGACATGGGGCATTACAAATTTCCAGCTAGGGGCAGGTACCTTTTGCTTACAGCCATACTCATATACACGATTTCGAGGCACACATCACGGTTCACGATCACAACATACATTAGGGCATCGTTTGCGAACTACACACAGCAATAGCATCTTACATTACTCAGCAGTACATATTACTTGAACGTCGTTCAGACCTTCGGAGGCTGACGACAGATACGGCCGCCAATGCATCCGAAAGGGCATCTCCCTGCGCATACTTCAACGGCTCTTGTCACTGTGACCTTTTCACCAGCGCTCTGCAGTTTCCCTGTGATCAACGAAAAAGAACGCTGGCATCGTTACCGTTTAAATAAGATTTATGCACTACTGACATAGATCAGTTGAGATCACAAGGCATCATTTTTTTCTTAATTAATTAAATCTCGAGATCAATTAGTGAGGATCATCGGATGGACTTTTAGATATCATGGGGCATGTAATGAAAAAATAAAATAGAACTCAGGCGATAATTCTCAAATGATCCCTGGTTTCAACCATAGCTGAACTTTTTCTCAATGCACGCCCTGAATTCTTCATATATTTTTCAACTTGGCCCTGACCCACCAGACGCCGCTGAAAAATCTCGAAGAAACAGGTCACATGCATTCGAGATGGGCCGAATCATTCATTTAGAAAATTGAAGTCGTGAACGTTCTTTCGAACACATTTCCAATCCTTCAATTTTTCCGACTAAAGGAGGTGGAAGAGACTTAAGTCAGAGGACTTACTGCTGCTCCATGGGTTGTCGGTGACATATTGATCCGACAAGATCACTTGAGCGCAGAGGAGGCTGGTAATGATGAGAAGAAGAAGTGTTGAACCTCTGCAAACCAATTTCATTTTTTCCGTTCAGACAAACAAGACTTTGATTATGTTGAAAGGGAATACAAGAGTGAGGGACTGTGAGGGCAGGGAGAGAGATGGACATTACTTATAGCTGTCGAGCTCATCGGAAAAGAGAGATGTGGACATTATTTTAATATTATTTCCAAAGAAAATTTATTTTAATATTATTTATTCTCTTATTTTCACATGCCCATTCTCCATCCTCGAACTTCGAAAAGAGAGCGAAGGTACTGTACACTACCAAAACAATTCCAAAAATACTGTTTCTAAAATAACTATTTCCTATTATATTGCCAAGAAATCGCAGGTTGAAAATTCAATCTCATTTTGATAAGAGATCGTATTTTTAAAATGTAATCTCTGCACAAATAAAAATTTTTGTTGGCAAAAAATGAAAATTTTATTTTAACTTAAAATTACATCTTCGATATACGGTCTCTTAGCAAATATAAATAACAGTTTATATTTATTAAGAGACAACATGTTTAAGACATGATCTCCTTACTAAAGATCGTATCTTTAGGATGCGACTCCTTCACAAAATTGAAATCGCATATTTAACATGCGATCTCTTAACAGTATACACATAAATAATTTGCAAGTAACAATTTTTTAAGAACTTTTTTCTCAATGTGTAGTATTTTTGTGCCTTTCTCCTCGAATTGCCCTGTAACGGGAAGAAAGAAAAGCGAATGTGATTCCAGTTTTTCTTAGCATAATTAAATATACAGCACAAGTTCACGAGAGTCTTAGTTGAGCTGCGTGAACTAGTATATGAATTTACAAAATGCTTGTACTTTATATAAATAGGTTATGGTGAGCTCAATTAATTAAAGATATCTGCGCAAGTTGATTTGCATGCCGTTTACGACCAGTCAAGCCGTCAGCTTTGACGGTCTACATTGGGTGTCTCGAGGTGGTAGCTGACAAGGAATAGATGAAGTTCTCCTTATCCATTGCTACTTTTATGTACATAGTCAAGTTCTATGAACTTTCATAATTGGATATGATACATTCACCCAATAATTGGGAATTAATTTTAGTGGTGGAAATTTGAAGATTACATATTTTATTTTTGTTCAAGTGCTTTTTTTTTTTTCCTATGCCGCTTGATATTCTAATTAATTTATGTTCAAGTATGATCGGTCTATTTAGATATAGAACTCTTTCAACATGATTTCTTTATTTATAAGACTCGAATCCGAGTTCTTGTTCAAGGAGGAAAAAGTTATTAAGCTGGCTCAACTAATTCACATGGGTTACTGAAGTACTTTTTTATTAATAGATTTGTGAAGCGGGAAATTCCAATCTCTCATTATTTTATCAAAATAGATGTATACATGGTGTCGACATTCCACTTTCAGTCGATTCATATGAAGGGGATGAGTTGGTGTGTTGCACGATTATATTGATTATTAATGATTTTTAAGAAATGTGTCGTTGCTTGAAGGGAGCATTAAGCTACTTAACCAAGTCTCAGGGAGTGAAATGATTAAAATAAACTCAAGGGCAGATAGTTTATATGTGCATCTTTTCTTGGTTGCAACACGTGTTACGTAACACATTCTTATCGGTCATCGACCCTAAATAAACTGTTAATCTCGAGAAAGTCTTGTATGTAACGAGTTAGTATATTGCTAAAAATATGTCACAAACTAATAGAATTTAATTATTTTATGGTTGTCTTTTTTAGGGTTTATTTTAAGAAAATCTTAAAATAGGTTAATATTATTGGCTTGCTGCATACCGTTGCACCCAGTATACTCTTTTCTCTGTTAGAGCCCACATTGGTCATATAAGAGGAGTATAAATGAGTTTATAAGATAACTAAGTATTGAAACCTGAGAACTTAGGCTGTTAAGTAAAAATGGTCTCAATCTCTTATAAGTTCCTTTATCAATAGTATAATATATGAACAACTGACCATTCGGCAACTTCTAACTTAAATCCGAACCCCGTCTGCCATAATCCCTTGTTGACATAAGCCTGTAAGTCTGCCAGCTCCTCCCAGCCCAATTTGTTGACTTCATCAACGGTCTGCTCACAGCAACAATATAATTCAACATCCTCCATCTCCAACTCCTGTTACAACCAAGAAGGAAAATCTTCCTGTCCTGAATCGATTAGCTCCTCACCTCTGCCCGTGAATCAATTCTCAGTCCAGTCTCATGTCCAACTTTCAACAACATTGTCCCTACGACTAGGGGGATACATTGCTACCCCTCAGCCAATGCATAATTGGAACACAATCATCAAAGTTCAATTGTAAGTTTCACTCATTATCGTGACTACGGACAAACATATATTTCCTTAATTACTCACTTGATGATCATTAAATTCTATCTTTAGCATTGCGCCCCGAAGGGGATCTATCAATTTTGTATGTGCTTGCACCATCAAGTATAAATTGTAGCATGTCTATTGCTCCATCACTCAAGGGATATCTAAGTCTCGCATTGAATTGTGGTGGCTCAATGCTACCACTCCCTTCCAATGGAGAAAGTCTTAAATGTGACAGTGTTACTACCAACCAATAAAATAAGTTATTTTTAGGGTTATTTTTTCTTTTAAATTTTATAAAAAATTTCTAAATATTTATCTTAACTTTATTAGTTAGTATCACCATAAAAACACTATCACGTGATGATACTATTATACATAAGAGTCTCTCCTCCCAAGGAAGCTTGCAAGCGGACTTGATCCTAGGAGGCAGACAAGGTTTATTAAGGAGTTGTTCATTTCATCATTTATTATAATTGTTAGATCCCATATTGATTACATAAAAGAACAATTTGGACCTAGGGGTGTGCAGAAATCGGCTAGGTTTGGTTCAGCATAATAGGCAAGAACTGTAATTGGTTTATATGGAAAAAATCTAATTGGTTTAAATTAATTCGGTTCAATTCGGCTCGATTCAAAACTGGTTCGAAATAGAATTGAATTGGTTTTAAAATGGTTCAATTTGGTTTGAAAATAGTTTGAACCTCATTCAATTGACTTTAAATGGTTCAATTCGGTTCAAAACAGGTTCAACCTGAATTGAATTGGTTTTAAAAGGGTTCGAAACTAGTTTGAACCAAACCGAATTGATTTTGAATTGTATTTTTATATTATTAAATTATTTTTATGTTAAAACCAATTCGGTTCGGTTCAAACCGGTTCACTAATTATACTTAGAAATTAACTAAACCACTTTTTATCTAAAAAACTGCACCAAAATAGAACTAGTTCAGTCCCGGTTCAGTTCTCCCCAAACCGGTTCTTTTGCCCCACCCATTCGGACCTGTCTCTGGTAGTCCCCACCAATGTAAGCCTGAAAACCATAAAAACGCCGACAACGTGGTCAACCCTCTAGGGGAAATATGAACATAGTGGCATGGTCGCCCTGGTGAATCTACATCCAACAAACCCTCAAATGGAGACGAACTTGTTCTACCCTCAAAGGATAGGCTTGCTAACGGAGACAGTGCACATACATAGTACCTCCCTTGCGTAGGATGCAACTGCCCTATCTAAAAACCCCGACGACATGGTGATCCCTAACGAGAACTTATAAACAGAGTGGCATGGCCTTGCCATTGCAACCCTACCCCACAAACCCTCCAACAAAAAGGAAATTATTCTTCCCTCGATGGACAGGACTCCCTGCAGAGGAAGTGCAGATCCATAGCACCTCCCTACGTAGGGTGGCTCTGACTTATCTAAAAACCCGAATGGCATGGTAAACCCTTAGGGAAAATATCAACATCGTTCTATGGTCTCATTGGTGGATCCTCATCCAACAAACCCTCTGATGGACAGGAACTTGTTCTTCCCTCCATGGATAGGCCTCCTAACCGAGAAACTGCACGTATCCAGCACCTCCCTGTGTAGGATGCCTCTAACCCATATAAAAACCCCAAACGACATGCTCAACCAACACGAACTTATAAACATGGTGGCGTGGCCTCACTAGTAGAGCCCCGTCCTACAAACCCTCCGAAGGAAAGGGACTTGTTCTTCCCTCAGTGGATATGTAGGCCTACTCACGGAGAAACTGCAGTTATGTAGCATCTCCTTGCGTAGAGTGCCTTTGACCTATATAAAAACCCCCAGGACATGGTGAACCCTCCAGAGAACATATGAACATAGTGGTATGACGACACAGGTGGATCCTCGTCCAACAACCCATCCGACCGATGTCAGCTTGTTCTCCCCCGAATGGATAAGGCCACCGAACGCGGTAGTGAGTGCACATAAACAGTAACTCCCCCTCGTTCCTTCCCTCAAACATATATAACAAACCCAACTCCGTCGTAAGGCCTAAAGGGGGGTTTCAAAACTGCCGTGTGGCCGCAGGGTGTACCCTTCCCGCACAAACCCTCCAACCGAAAGGAACTTGTTCTTTGCTTGATGGATAGGCCTACTGAAGGAGAGAGAGCAGGAGTCCATACCCCCTCTAGGTTATGTTAGTTATGTGAAATGGAAATTCAAACAAGATCTTATTTATTCTTTTGTGCGAAATCACAGGTGACATTCGAAGGAGTACAATATCTCGCTTGCAAATACCACGCCCTCCTAAGAATAGAAGCGGAAGGTCTGACCAACCAACTTTGTTCAATTGACAAAGTATGGTATATGGAGAGAGTGTCGCCCCTGCCCCCACCCCCAAAGATGGGATTCATTTTGAAACAATTGACATTGACACGTGCTTCCATGCCTCGTCCATAGGCTATGTTGCGTGGCTTGTGAATCTCACTGACCAAGGTCATTTTGTATACACCATGTACCTTTTCTGATTATTAATACAATTCCAATGATCAAACAATTAAAAGAACATGATCTCCCCGCGTAGGACACCTCTAACATATACAAGAAATACATGGACATGGTCATCCCTAAAAGGGAAAATACTAACACAGTGGCATGGCCGCAGTGGCTGAGCCTCCTCCTACATACCTTTCAGCCAAGAGCAAGTTGTTCTACCTTGAATGCATACGCAAATAGGAGACAATGCACATAAGTGCATCACCTCCCTGCATAGGGTTCCTCTTACACATATCAAAACCCCAAGGACGTTGTGAACCCTCCAGGGGAAATACAAACATCGTGCCATGGTAGCAGGGCTAGATCCTCATCCTACATGGGATTGCTCGTGCATGAATATCACCGCCCCCTGTACAATTGTTCTGACCAATGTGAAATAAACCCAATGTCCGTGGTGAATGTATGTCAAGTACATACACAACATGTTAAAGCACGTGGTCCCAACTCAAATCCAACGAATGGACTAATGCCTAGCCGGAGAGTACTTTGAACATGCACATTCAGGAGTTCTCCAAGTCACTCATTGCCAAATTCTCCTCATTTGTGCTGTCATCATCTCCCTCTGTAGTTAAAGTACATTCCTCCTTAATAAGCTCTGTATGTTGAACTGCACGCTGCATAATTAGTCTTACCGTAGGAATGCATGCATCGCCTTCGACCCTTACACAACATAACATAATATAACAATACAGCCCCCTCGGGAAAATCTAGTCCACACACACTGACATGGTAGATAGAAGATCGTAGATGAAGATGGCAAACAGGAAGACAATGTATAGTGTAATTAAATTACTCTACTAGGACCCCACAAGTAAATTGCTCTATCGTAGTGGAAGACATAGGGGCCTTAAATTTTGCCAGCACGAGGACGTTCAACTCTCCCACCCAACCAAATTAAATTGCTGTGCCAGAATACGAAAAGGTTATACATCCTCTAAGTCTCATTGGGTGTTTGCAGGACTTTCTCAACAGAAAACATTCCAAATAATATGTCAAGTCAGGAATCCAACGCATCAAACCTTGCATGATTCGGAGCTAAAATGAGGAAGTTATGGCCAAATAAAGAAAACTGCACAAAATAGATCATGCACCGCGATGCGAACAGTGCTGCACCATGGTTCACTAAGGCAAAATGGTGGGAACCAGAATTTTTATCCCACACTGACCATGGCAACTTTGGAAGAGGTAGAAATACCTTATAAATATAGGTGTCCACCCACAAAAGAAAGGGAGAGATAGATAAGGAAGTGAGATAGCTTTTCATAACTAAGCATTCCCGGACAATATTCGTGGCTTATTAAGTAACGAGCCCAAAGCGTCAAAACACGGTTCGAGGATAGAAGAAGCTAAGGAATCAAGCTCCTCATTAGTGTTTGAGACTTCTTCTACTCTTAGTTTCTTTCTTTTCATTTTGGTTTCGTAACTTTCAATTTTGATGAACATGTATTTTGACATAATCATGTCCGACTAGATTTTTATTATCTAGGGTAGTAAGTGGATCTTAGTGTTTATTTCATCCACATATTGAACTTCTATTTCCCGAATCTACGAAGGTGTTCTATTTCCCTTATGTTTACTGTACTTCATGCGTTTGTTGATGTCTGGCTAACTCGATGAATCGATCGAAGGGACGATGAGGAAATACGAGAGTGAGAATCCCGTAGCCTAAGTAAACATAGCTTAGGAATAATCGTACCAAGAGGTAGATTAGTCATTCTAAGAGTTAAAAGAGACGCGTGAGAAGGCCCGAGAGGTAGCCATCACCCTAGGCATCCTGATACGGTTACGAACAAGACATTTGGTCCCTTATTCTAACCACCTAGAGATAGAGTGGGTTAGGATCATCCTAGGAATACATCCTGGTTACGATGAGAGTCAGATTAGGTGACTTGAGAACCGTGGATTGGAGAAGAAGAAGACACTTGACTTGATCCAGTTAATTAAGTTCGAAAGGATTGAAATAGACTTAAGTGAAGCTAAATCCCTAGAATTGTTTTCTTGTCGAAATTGTATAAAGTTATCTCTATTTTCTGTAGGTTGTCTGAGTTTACTTCTATTTCTAGCTGTTTTTGCATTCATTCAACTATTGTGCGGTTTGGCTTGGTATTTGGTGTTCTAAATTCGTACTCAATAGGCTTTGATCCTCATGGGAACAATACCCGCTCGTCGGGTGTACTACTTGCGATCCGTCCTCTTGCTGGTTGATAAGCAAACAGCTATCCCCCAGGATATCAGTCCAGGCCCAGAACACAAGCCCAAGGATCTGAGCGAGAAAGATCGGCTCAGTGTCCCGCTACAACAATAGTAACGTCTTCCCTAGGGGCACTTACCGAAGACCCAGTGCAACAGTTGATTGCCTACTTGAGTTCACAACTCAGTGTCTAGCTCCTGCTCAATCTGAGACAAATGCAGCTTCCACTCTAGCCTCTGTTACTTCGAACTCTGTTAGCACTCCTCTCATTTCTCATATCCATGGTATCTCCCTTTCGATCCTTTCTCGCCTACTCATTCTCACTCATTTTTCTATAAAAATTCATGGATACTTGACAGTGGAGCTACACATCATATCTACTGCAATTTCTCTTTATTTTTTGAGATCAGAAACATTAAAGCTGTTCCCATGCTCTTACCTAATGGAGATTCAGTAACAACTACAGAAGTTGGAATAGTGAAGCTCTCCAACTCCCTAATTCTTCATCAAGTGTTTTACATTCCCTCTCTCTTTCAATCTACTCAGTATAAGTTCTCTTACTTCCACTCTTGGTTGTTCAGTTAATTTTTCTTCTGCTTCGTGTTCAATTCAGGACCATGCTCAGGATTCGATGATTGGGAAAGGGTAACCTTGTACACAATCTGTATTTTCTTCGACTAGAGGACCTTGTTTGTGCTTCTATTCATTCTGTGTCTGCTCCATCCAAAGATACTATATGGCACATGAGACTTGGTCATCCATCATCTGTTAAACTACAAATACTCCATGGTGATCTTCATATTTCTTCCTCTTTGTCTCATTTATCTCCTTACTATCATATCACTGCAGAATAGAGAAAGTTACCATTTCCCTTGCGAAGCAATTTATCTTCTACATCTTTTGATCTAATTCATCTCGATACATGGGGACCCTTTCCAGTCCCAACAATCGATGGCCACAAAATCTTTCTTACTATTGTTGATGATCATTCCTGAGCCACTTGGGTATACTTAGTGAAGGCCAAGTTAGATGTTCTTTCCATTCTGCCCGACTTCTATCAACTCATTCTTACTCAGTTTCAAACCAAAATCAAGGGAGAACAATATGATAATGCATCAGAATTTAACTTCTGAGAATTTTTTGATAAGACTGGGATCATGAGCTTTCATTCTTATATAGAAACACCTGAGCAAAACTCGGTAGTTGAGAGAAAGCACCAACGTATCCTTAATGTGGTTCGTTCTTTCCTTTTTCATTCCTATTTAGCCATTGAATATTTGGGTGATTGCATCCAAACAACAGTTTACCTCATTAATAGAACACCTTCTTCCATTCTTTCCAATAAAACTCCTTTTGAGGTCCTCAACAACAAGAAACCTTTGTATGATCATTGAGAGTTTCGAGTACCTCTGTTATTGTGTCACTTCCCTTGTCAGTTGGTCCAAACTATCTCCTCGAGCCCAAGGTTGTGCCTTTATTGGATATCCTTCTGGTTACAAGGGATATAAATTGTTGGATCTTGAAACCTGCAAGACTTATAGTTCTCATCAAGTCATTTTTCATGAATCAATTTTTCCATTTGCTCGCTTCCCTCCATCCCAGCCACAACAAGATATTTTTCATGGCAGAGTTCTGCCTTTTCCTTTGACAGAGATTCCTATCACAGAGTCTTCTTCTTCTCCTCCTCCTCCTCCTCCTCCTCCTCCTCCTCCACCATCTACTTTGTCCCTCTTCTGATACCGACAACACTCCTTTCTCCTACATATTCTCGACCTCACGATCTATTAGAGCTCCAAAATATCTTGCCGATTACCATTGTTCCTTGACTAGTGGTCTCATACCTTCCAATACCAATAATTCTCTTGTTCATTATCCACTCTCTGATGTTTTGTCCCATCACAGGTTTTCTCCATCCTATCAATACTTTGCCAAAACTATTTCTTCTCACCTTGAATCTCATGATTACAATCAAGCTGCTCAATTTCAAGTTTGGTAAGAAGCCATGCATACTGAGCTGCAAGCTCTTAAAGGTAATCACACCTGGAGCATAGTGTCATTGCCACCAGGGAAACGTGATGTGGTTTGTAAGTGGGTTTAAAAAATTAAGTTTCATTATGATGGTTCTCTGGAGAGACATAAAGCTAGGCTTGTTGCAAAAGGCTACACGCAACAAGATGGAATTGATTTCTTAGATACTTTCTCCCCGGTAGCTAAGTTAGCTACTATGAAGCTTTTGTTGTGTTTGGCTGCAGTGAACAATTGGTTTTTGGCACAATTGGATGTCTCTAATGCTTTTCTTCATGGAGATCTCGATGAAGAGTTATATGTCTCTTCCACTAGGTTACTACAGACAGAGGGGGAGTGTTTACCTCCAAACCTAGTGTGTAGGCTGCATAAGTCTATTTACGGATTGAAGCAAGCATCTCGACAATGGTTCAACAAGTTTTCTACAGTTCTTCTTGTTGAAGGTTTTAAGCAGTCACAAGGTGATCATTCTCTCTTTACTAAGTACTCCTCTGCAGAATCCTTTGTGGCACTATTAGTTTATGTCAATGATATCATCATAACTGGGAATGATGAAGCAGTCATACTCAGTACAAAAGAGTCCTTAAGTAGGAAGTTCAAATTGAAAGATTTGGGCACTTTGAGATACTTTGTTGGTCTCGAAATAGCTTAATCTTCAGCTGGCATCTCTCTGCATCAAAGGAAGTATGCGTTAGAACTTCAAGCAGACACAAGGCATCTGGGCAGCAAGCCACTCTCGACACCTATGGAGTCAAATGTGAAGTTGTCACAAGAACAGGGTGAGTTGCTGTCTGATCTGACAGCTTACAGAGGATTAGTGGGAAGGTGGATTTATCTGACGTTAACAAGGCTAGATCTAAGCTACTCTGTGCAGAAATTAAGTCAGTTCTTAGCTGCCCAAGAGATGAACACATGAAAGTTGCTATGAGGGTCTTACAATACATCAAGGAAGCTCCTAGACAAGGTCTTTTCTTTCCAGCAAAGTTGAAAATTCAACTAAAAATATTTGCTGATTGGGTTGCATGTCCAAATACAAGACGATCGACCTCAAGTTTTTGTGTGTTTCTTGATGATTCCTTAATCACATGGAAATCGAAGAAGCAATCTATTGTGTCCAGATCCTCGGCTGAGGCTGAGTACAGGGCAATGGCAAGTGCCTGCTGTGAGGCTACTTGGTTCTTAAATCTGTTGAAGGGTTTAAAAGTCACACATGAAGGACCATCATTGTTGTATTGCGACAATCAAGTGGCATTGCATATTGCAGCAAACTCGATGTATCATGAAAGGACAAAGCACATTGAGTTAGATTGCCATTTTGTAAGAGAGAAAATACAGGAGGGGGTCATAAAGACCATGCATGTTTCGACTACCAATCAGCTTGCTGACATACTCACTAAGGCATTGCAGCCTCGGTAGTTTCACATTTTGTTAGCCAAGATGGGAATACATAACTTGTATTCTCCGTCTTGAGGGAGAGTCTTAACACACATACGAGTGATTCTACTGAGATTGCTTTGTATTTTCAATTGTGCTCTGTTATTATGAGCAAAAGTAGGAGTGAGGTCAGTGAGAAATGTAATGAACTTATGTTTACTTTTTCATCATACATGTACAAGACAAGCACTATAAATACAAGGGAGCTCCTCAGCATAGAGATCGAGCTAAGAGTTCTTCATCTTGCTCTCTGTTTGACTCTGTTGCCTCTCTCTCTATCTTTCACTTCGTAATACAATACAATTTTTCACTCTCAGATGAAACACTTGACGGTCACTTTGGGCACAACCTGGTGCAACAAGCGCGACTTAGAGTGACACATGTCCTCTGCTAATCAAGTGGCCGGTGCACTCACTAAGGCGCTTTCTAATCCATGACTTCAGGAATTGTGGGGACGTGATAATGAAAGAATTATTTGATTTATGTTATTTTCTTTAATTAGGAGATATCATTTGGATTATTCCTTGTATAGTTGTGTAAATATGTAATATCCTATCAGTAATGAAATGGCTCAAAAAATTATTCCCAAATCCTTTGCTCAAGGCAGCAACCCTCTCTTTGAAAGAGGTCATAATAGACCTCTACAGCCTCCTATCACCTCATTCAAGGGGACTTGGAAGCTCTATTAGTATTACCGTGATGGCCACCATCCCTAGACTACTACTATTTTTCCATTTGTTAAGCATTCGAATTTCACCTGATGAATCTTGCATCGCATAGGGTAAGTCAACCCTGAGGTGTAAGATGGCCCCAAAAAATGTAAACCTTGAAGGAAACTATTAATATTTCTCTCACTACCAAGCCAATGCCTTGGATTCACCTCTGGACTAGTTTACTGAAGGCTGCTATGATCCTTGGCATCCTTGGCAAGGGGCTGTGCCCATGCTTCACCCTCTTGGACATTCACCTTTTATTAAATTTTCTTTTTTTAAAAAAATTTTAAATAGTTAGCCACCGTATGGCAATTTGGTGAAGTGTTGTCAATATTTTACGGTATGAAAGCAACCATTGTCAACCATGAGAAAGTTCTATATGTCACGGACATACCACAACACTATTTGCCAGTGTCAATGGCCAATAAGAATTAGTTATATTAATAGATTCATGAGATAAATTAAATAATAAAAATATAACTTCGAACCTTTTTAAAAAAAATTTCTTAAAACCTAAATAAAACCCTTGAAAAATCCCAAATAAAAAGGGGAAAAAGTTTTTATATATATCAAATACTAATTTATAACTTTTCATAAAATGCAAATACATATATGTATATATATCAAAGTTCATAGAATGAATAGGATCCAAATGCTTAGAAAAAGATAAACCCAACGTTGCATTTTCTTAGAAGTGAACGCTATCACCGTGACCCTCTCCTCGTGTTACTCGTGCAAACACACATACCCCGAAACCCAACCAAATCAAAAGCACCTCTCCTATATGCACACACCCAAATAGTACCACCTTTCTTCAAGCACCAATTATTAAAGGAAAAAAAAAACACTTTTTTTCAAGCAGCACACTCAGTGGAAAGTGAAAACTGGTTCATCCCCAGTCAGAGTATAGTAGTACTTCAGTGGGGTTGTGGCCTGCTTTGGACAATGTAGACATCATTCCCCACCACACAACCTTCCACATCCTGCGGACTCCCGAACTTCCTCTCCAAGAAGAATCCCACAGCACAGAGCCTCTGCCCCAGCTGTTTCCTATACATGGCATCCACTGTCAGCGGCTTCTTGCTGTAGTCCACAGTCAGGCAGATGATCTCGCCATCAGCCGGGCCTGCCCCAAGCACGACCATCTCCTGGCTGAAGTTTGCAAATGCAAGTGTCTTCACGTGTCCGTCGAACTTCCCTAATGATAGGCGCCACGGTGTGCCCCGGGTGCCAGAGGCCAGGGTCTCCCCGAGACCTGGAGCAATCTCAGCCTCAACCTTGTTGTGATCGCCATCAGTTGGGCTCATCGTGTGGAGCACGAATGATAGGTCGGGTGAGAGCATCTCTTGGACCAGAACCGCCATGTGGGCATCCTTCTGAGGCAACCGCGCAGCCCTGCGGCTCAGGACTGCCCTCCTTGTGTAGAGGGAGGCCCACACACGACTAATCGCATTCCCAAGGATTGCAGTATTGGAGGGGCCCACGTTCGGGATCGATTCGTATAGTCCTGCTGCAGACATCCCAGCCAAGTCCTCAACATTTGCACTCGAGCGGACAATCAATCGTGCATCCCTCAGGAATGTTCTGTTGATGCCTTCGATGGTTTCTTTCGGAGGATTTAGAGCACTGATTAATTCTTGAAGTCGAAGACACAGGGCATCGAGCTGTCCATCCTCGAGTTTGGCAGTTTCTAGCTCATCCAAAAGGGACAGAAATGTGTGCGTGGAGTTGCTCCGCTCTAAAGCCAATTCCATGGAGCCAAAAGGTATCACCACTCCTGATGGTACCTTGAAAGAAGCAGGCACTCCTTCCTCACTATGTACTGTGCAAAAGAGACCGGTGTTTATATTATTGAGACGACTTTAGTCAAGACACTGAGCAAATCGACAATCTCACAATAAGGATGGGCATGCAAAAGTAAAAACAGAGATGCAAATTATCAAAAAAAATAAAAACAGAAATGCAATTATAAACAGGGTAATTGAGAACGGTGATCTCAGTGAATATAGATTCAATCTAATAGAATAATTGGAAGCCAGAAAAATCTTAGCAACAGGGGGGTCCCTTTTTTGAAGGAAAACGTCATGTGTGCGCAAACCAGTTATATGCGAAGTGAAATACACGGGTTGCTTTGATGAGTTTACATCAAAACTCCTGTCTAAAATAGTATATAAAGTTAGATTAAAAAAAAAGGAATATATATATATATATAGAGAGAGAGAGAGAGAGAGAGAGTTAACTGTTGAGGACAGAGGAAGAAGACATGCAGGTTCCAAAACAAGATATTGCATGGACAAAAAGTGGGATGCATGTACTTACGATAAATCCAAAAACAATAAAAGATGAATAGAAAATTGAAAATAAAATGTTATTCTTGAAATGAAATGCAAAAACCTCACCTTAACCATGCATGCACTAAAATTATTTGATCAAAGTTTTCAAGTATACAATACTGACATTATAAATAAACACTGAAAATCGAAACGAGAAGTACATCTAAAACAGATAAAGAAAGCTACTTATCAAGTAGCATACACCTTAGATTAGTATGATAGGCATGCCAACATGCTCTTGAGGTTCAAATATACATGCTTCTTTTAATACTCTACTGTAATTTAATGAATTTCATTCAATTGGGATGAAAATGTTAACTTGATTTCAAGTATAAATCTTTAATGTAGTTTGACGAATTTCATTGCAATAAGAATAATACAAGGCACACAAAAGACTTGGTGCAAGATTTTCTTACAACTGAGAGGAAGCAGTGGTCCCTGAGATCACAATCTATCTGATATATGACTACTTTTCATTTACTTAGGGTTAAAATGGCTTCAACACCATTTCTCTTCTTTCTTTTTTTTTTTTGGTATGTTTCTGGCAACTGAAAGTTTAGTGATTATTTGTAGTATATAAATTAGTTATTGAATACTAGTGGGAGAGAATTTATATATAGATGGATTGATCTAACAGTAAATAGTTCAATCAACTGAAAGGATCATCACAACTACAATTTCTTGAACTTCGAAGCTGCCTTAAGGGGGTCAAAAGAAAAAAAAGGCTAATAGGGTGGCAGTAGCAGTTCCCCATGGAAAAGGAATGTAATTATTGTTTATACTTCATCTTAGAATTGAGAGATCACATGTATGCCCTTCATAAACTGCTTGTTATCAAAAAAATTGAAAAAAAAAATAGTACAGAAAAATTGTAATAGGATAAACAGATCAGAACTAGAAATGTTTTTAATTTCAGTGCAACGAATTTAACTCCACCTAAGATTACTGAAATAATTCTGTATATACCATAACATAGTGCATCAATTTTCAAAGATTCTAGTGTCAGGAAATTCATCATGTAGGAAATGAAAACATCACTTACCTTTATGAGAAACTGCAGCCAAAGATGCTAACTGGCCACAGGCTGCAGCCTTAGCACCAGATGTTCGTGTATCTGCCTCTGCAAGTGGTAGAACTCCACAATCAGAGGTTCCCTGAAAGCGAATAATTTTCTTCATCCTTGTGAGAGGTTGCAATAAACAGGGCAGCCATTTGTATATAACAGTAGTATGCGATATTGTTTGTGCAACAGCATTCCAGCAATAGTTAGGCAGTACCATATCCTGTGCTATTTTGGGCACTAGTTGTAGGACAGTAAAATTTAAAATGGCATGAGTACATGCTTTAAAACCGTGAATCACTTTGACTTCACAGTACCAAGTTTTTGTCAGCTGCTCAAGAAGATAAGACTATTAATAAAAATTAGTTACCTTGAGCAAGTGAGTCTTCCAGGTGGAGGCCAAGGAAGGATCATATGGTCCATTTACTCCACCTGTGAATGAACCATTACCCAGAAGGTTCTCTGTACCGTGATGGCTGCTTGAGGGCGATGATTGAAATATTTGAATATTTGTTGAGGATGCTTCGAGCCTGGAAAACCCAGGAAACAATAAGAAGTTAGCTGATACTAAATTAGAAATGACAAACATTGAATCAAATGCACTATATCTAAACGGAATGACCTCACAAATTTTCCAGTGAGCTTCTGTATCTCATCAATGGTATCATCAGCTTCACAGGTCACAAAGACCACTCTCTCCTGCCACATATCATCAAGTTGAAAATTGAATTCCACAATTTCTTCAGGTTCTTTATTTTATAACCCTATCCTGGACATAGCTTTTTTCGTCTTTGCATCACTTCTTGAGTGTAAAAAAAGGATGCACAGAGAAGAAAGACTTACTTGACGGGCCCTAACACCAAGATGAGACAAGTGTGGGAGCTCTTGCAGAAGTATAACTCCTGCTATGTTTTTCCCAGCAGCTGTTACCTGAAATATACATCAAAAAAGGGGAGTTTCCGTATCTTTATGAGGTATTTGTCTTCTGCATAACAGTGAGAGAAACAAAGGCATGAATACTCTCTGAACTATTCCTCTGTTTTCACTGCAGCCCATGTAGTTTAAACTTAGGTAGCCCAGTTCTCAACTATCGCAAAAAATTCTGAAGCACCTCTAGGCGAAATTTATTTGTTTGTGAAGCCTTGCCTGTCAACTGCTAACATGATATGCTTAAGCCATTGGATGGTTTTGCGATGGGTGGCACTGAAATATCCATTAACTTGCTTACAGTTTAGCTTTCCAATATTTTATTACCGAGTAATGAATGCAGGACTAAACTTATTGGCTGTGTCTGTTGTAAACAGAAATCATGCCAAAATAATCAAAATGGAAATTTTAGTGAAGTTGGAGAATACCAAGTTTATCTCACAATATAAAAACAAGAAAGACAAACATCGCACTGAAATGAAATCAAAACCTCTTCATCTCCATCTGCTTTCTTGACCATGAGAATAAGAGGCCCATCTACAGATGATGAAATTGACCCGGGTGTGATAGTCTCAACCTACAATCAGCAATATAACAGTGTTAAGCAACCATAAAGAGATGCTTATCTACAACTTTCCTGCATTTGCGCAGACTAACCTGAACCAATGTTCCCCCAGCAGTCCCCGGAACAAGAACATCCCAACCCTGAGATTTTATGGTTCTTCTAACGGCTTTCAAAAGGAGGGTACACAGTTTTGAAACCTGAAAGACAACACTGGTGCCACTTTCTAGATTAGTTAATTGGTAATAATACCAGTAAGATTCACCACAAGGAAGCAGCCACTGCCCCAGATTATTAATCACCTAGGACAACAAACATGTAGCTGCTGCATGAAAGATCACAGGGATAACTCGGTATCAAAGATAATGAAGTTGGCTTACCCAGCACGAATCTCAGCTTCAGCATATGTCCTCATGCTATTCTCAGGAATTCCAAAAGCTTTACCAAGTATCTGCAAAAACCAAGTGTTGTTCACAAACCAAGAATTATCCTGCAATATTGCCACTCCAAATCCACTGATCTTAATCACTGGAACTTAAATCCATGAAGCCATCAGACAGCTCAAGAGATTGCGCTTAAAGCGTCTCCAATAATAAGAGAAATCATGTTTCAGGAGATCCAGAATATCTACATTGATAGGACATAACAAAATAGTGGAACAGGCACCATGGAAGGAGTAGAATTGTGTGCGAATGAAAGAGAGATAGCGGTGTTCATCATATACTTTAGATTTCTACTCATTTTTAAACCTTTTGCCATCACGATCTCACCTCTTTCAAAGCCAATGGTTTGCTGAATATTGGTGTCAAAGAAAAAGCCAAAAGAAAGATTTTCAACAGCATGGGACATTTCAAAGATACAACCCTTGGAGATTAATGCCCAATAGATTTGGTAGGATTAGAATAGTGGGAAATCTTGAGAAACTATGTGAAACCTTCTGGGCTAAACCCCAATCACCTTTGATTATTATCCAGACTTGAAGGGAAAGTAGGGTATTTATTTGTTTTATACATTTAGTTTAGGTCATTTCACTTTACTGTACTCTCTAGAGTTAATGCTTCCAACTTTGCAAAAATAATACCTGAACTTTTTCAGGAAATATTTGAAGAAGTGCCTCAGAATACTCTTCAGTAAGCCTCCTTGCTCTATCAAGTGTAGCTTTAACCCTCAATCCCCAGATCATCTTTCCATCTTCACCACCTTAAGAGTGAAAAGAAAAGAAAGTGAAAAAAAAAATATTCCGTCTTCAAATATTTCTAGGAGTTTCCACATAACAAAGAAGAAAAGTCTACCTTCTCTATCAGAAACTCCCTTGCTCCTCCAAGTAGCAAGCTCATTTCCAATTGCACTGCATTCTTCAGGTTGCCAACCTGACAATCCTAATTGGCTAATCCCGATGACAAGGACATCAAGCGGATCATTCCAAGAACTTATATTTTCTGATTCCACACTCTCAGCTAGCCAATGAGCCCCTCCCATTATCTCAACTGCATTAAGATACCTATGAAGAGGCATGATCATAAACATGTTATCTCATACATGAAGATACACTTATGTGATTCTAATATGGGATGTCAAACTAATTCTAATATCTAGCTTTTGTTGACTAAAATGAAGTATGGACTGTTCAAGGAACCATGAATTAGAGCAATCACAATACATGACAATGCAACCTTAATCAAAATGATGAAAAACTAAAGAATACATCCACTTGAAACGCCAGACAAGAAAAACAGATATTACCCTTGGACAATTGGGCTGGAATAAAACATTATCAATTCTCTAAACTTATCGTTATAAGTGGATCAAATTTCACAAATGTTAGAGCTTAATGACATCTTATAAGAGTTTTTTCTTAAGAAGACCTTTTAGGCATGGAAAATTAGATAATGCAAAGAACCTTTGTTATTCTTCCTAATCCAAAGATAGTAACAAAATCCGACGCCAATTAAGAAGTTTCTGCATGCCTTCTTTTTGTCACTGCGTCTCATTTCTCTCTTTGGCTCTTCATAATCTTGTTTCGCTGAATAAATGTCCACCATACTAGTGAAAAAGAAAATGTTCCTATATGTCCATATAATGAATGTGATTCCTCTAATGACATGATTGAATTAAACTCTAAATTCTAAATGCCAAATTCGTTACTATACCTATATGATGCACATCATCTTAAAGAAACCAATAGAAGATGATGTTCTTATAGAATAGTTACATGGAAGTAGCATTAAGTTTGCATAAACAGAGAAGATATCCTTTACGATTCTTAAGGAATGGAGAAACAGTATAACAGAAAAACAGAAAAGATATATTACCTGCTTAGAAGAACAAAGGAATAGTCCTCAAGGCCAATCTCGCAGAGACGCCACTGTACCAAGATAAGGACAGATGATAGAAATGGCAACAATATTTCAGATTACATATAAAACCAAAGAATATATACTGCATTCTCTTACAATTTATTTTTGTCTCTTGTCTAGTGATAATCGAAAGATGCTATAAACTGAATGCAACAAATGAGCAGCTAACCTTTTGGCGCATTGCGATTGCAGCATCAGGTGCATCATTTCGAAGACCGCTTTCAAGACCTTTTATAATCATTCCCCTCAGAGTACTCAAAGAACTTATGGTTCTGATCAAGAGGTCAATGCCATTGCTTTCCAGAGTATCCTTTGACCCACTTGAAGAATCCAAACTCTAATATCCAATGGGGGGAAAAAAGGCATTAACCTCCAAATCGAATAAATATGTCCAGAGAAAGCGATGAAACACATATCAAGCAAACAATATATGTATGTAAGAACCACATTGCATCCATACTGATCTCCAGATCTTAAAATCATTTGTCACCACCCTGATCAAGGTTATCATAATTAAGTTCCTACACAGAAACAGTAGATAGTCCACAATCAAATTTTTCAATGTAAAGATGTTACATAAAATGCATAATAGACAAATTTGCAAGCTTTGTCCATGTTATGAAAATGAATCAAGGGATTATCACTGATATATGCTGCAAATAAAATTATAAATGACTGAGCAGACACCAGAGGTCTACCTTCTGCTAAGCATTTATATGAACAATTATTAACTCTCGCATGTTTGCTTATGTGTACAAAATTTTTAAATTCTTTTTATTCGAATATAAAAAATTATAAAAAATTCTATTAATGACAGAGCCCAATATATTGTAGGCGCATTCATTAAGTGACTATTAATGATTAAATTAGAAAAAAATCTTTAAGACCTAATTAGGAAATATTCAAAATAACCAAAATAACTATAAGAGAATAATCTAATCAAGAAATAAGCAAAATAACCATAAGAGACTAATTCTCGATCTTATACGACGAAGGCAAATCTTTAAGGTTCTATTATTACTCCCTGCCCAACGAGAAACCTTCTCTTGAAGGTGTACATCATGAATATGCTGGACAATAGTCTCAAAATCTTCCCAAGTAGCCTCAATGTCGATAAATATTTCCACCTAATAAGCACATCGATTTTGGCCAAATCAACCCCTTTCTCCAAGAAGCTCAAAATTCCACGCCAATGCTCCTTCGTCCATCAACATAGCTTCCCATCTTGCACCCAATGTCTCCGGCCATGCCCCTAATTGGCACTCTTATCAACGGCATTGCATTTGAACCCATCGGAGGTGCTAATGGACTCCAACCCCCACTTACACGCCACTCAGGCCTAGCCATGCACCTTCGTTTCCCGCCGAGAAGGTTGTGACGGTCCTTGCCTCAACACCGGTCCTCCCCTAGCTAGTAATCAAGCCGACCATCTTCTACCCAACAACTTCGAGGTGGTGTGCTCCATGCTCGTCCAGGCCCTCTCCTCCTTCAGTAGAAGACTCCTTGCTCATCTCGCGCTCCTTGACTTCTCAAAACTAGGATCCATTGCCACGAGTCTCGCCTGCATCACCTCTATCAGTTAGCTTACCGTCGATGTCAGCTCCTCCACCGAAGCTTCCCTCTACTTGCCCCTTAACTCCATGGCAGCAATTTGTGGCTGGATCGTGTTGACGGATGACCAGAGCTACTCAATCTCGAAATCTAGTTTTCTTCTCTAGTGCCTCAATCTTTTTTGCTGCCATTGATCAGGATCAATTGCTTTGATACCAATTTGATAGAACTCAGACTAAAATTTGTAGTAAATGCTTTGGTTGCGATTTGAGAGGCAACCAGTCTCTCCTAAATGAATGGAAAAATGATCTAAACAGTAAAGGAATTATTAATCCCATTCATGCCCTAGAAGGTCTGCAACATACAACTAAATACACAAATCCTACGATCGCTTAGGAAATAATCTTTAGGACCTAATTAGGAAATATCCAAAATAATCAAAATAACTATAACAGAATAATCCAATTACAAAATAACCATAAGAGAATAATTCCCTACCTTAGATGACAAACACATATCTTTAAGGTTCTATCAGCACCCTAACTTTTTAAGAGGCATCAACAAATCAGTCTATCCTACCTTCTCCCTCATCACTTTTGTAAAACAAAGACAGGGATAAGGTCAATATAAAGGCTTAAGTAAATTTTGTGTGGACGTCCAATCAAGCTCTTTTCAAGAGTGCTTCCCACATGAGGAAAATATTTTAGTCACAAGGTTCACTAAATGGGAACAAATTTGGCACAGAGTCCCTTTGACTTGACTTACACATTCATGCAAGTTAAAGAAGCTGTTGAGATTTTGACTCGGCAGAAATAGCAAGCCGGAAAAATTGTCTAGCAATTTTAATAGCCTTATACTAATGTCACTGGAATTGCCTTTTTCACTTATACAAGTACTATGGGTGATATACAACTCATAAGAATGCAAAATGCCTCTCTCAAGTGTCCAAAGAATGTATGAAAATTTTCTGTAAATGGAACTCAAGTAGAGCAAATTGTGTCTACAGACTGTGTTGCAACTTTTGCAATAATGGGAGTAAATCGGCTACTACAAGGACTATTGACTAGGAGCTTCAAGCATGGTTTGGGATTTGCGAAATTAAGGCAAAAACTAGCTACTTAGGATGATACCTCTCACCATTTATTGAAATGTTTGGAAGGAGAGGAATAGATAGGCATTTGATCGAGTTGAATAGGATGATATCAGCTTTATGGAAAGATAATTAAGAGATGTAATGATGTATATTTTTGGTATGGTGAAAAGCACAGAAGGGTATCATATGCTCATGAATCTCTTTTGACAGTTTCACCTTTTGTATATGATTTTAAGGACCTTCTTGGTGCTTGATTAATGAAATTTCTTATTGAATACTTAAGAAAACATATGTTGTCAACCTACCTCCTTGCTTTCCAGAAACAGTGCCAGAGCTGATAAGGCATGCTCATCCAAGGATTCTTTTACTGATTCAAGTTGTTCTGCAAGGCTGCACCAACCAAGGGGGCAAGGGGAAAAAAATCAGCATGGCTGCAATAAGACAGTTAGGTAGCTTTATTATATCAGCAGAATGATAAAAATATTATTCATATCCTTTTGGAGTGAAAGGGAGTGAAAATGGGAAGCTAATTCATTTTGAAGATGCCTATGTGGCATTTAAAGAAGCTTAACGAACTAGGATGGTTAAAGTTATTACGAGTTCCTTGTGAATGGGAAGTGCGAAAAACCAGATGATGAGAGACATTTGAAGAGCAGCTTGAAGTAACAATTAAGCCAAAAACCACTTGATTCATTAATCAGAACTCAACCTACACAGTGGTTAATTGGTCTATCATTACATAGTACTTTAGATGCTTTGCTCCGTTTCTGTCTTCCTAGCCCTAATAAGAGATACCTACTATGTCAGTTCTCAAGATGTACTGGCCTAGATATCTTAGCCTTGTACAAGAACCCACAAATCCATGCAGCATTAAACTAGGAAATGTTCAATTTTTGCTATATGTAGAGATGTGTAAGCCCATCCCAATTTATTTAATAGGAATCGACAGTCAATTAAGCATACTTCTGGCATCAGGCTCCCTTTAGTCAATCATGAACACCAAAAGCATCTTTCCTATGGATGAGCTAAGTTTGGCAATACCTTCCAGCATTGAAGAAATCTTTTAGTTCGCGAAGAAATATCTTGAATTCTTCAACAAATGCTTCACTATATTCTCCTGGATTTTTGGTAATTCTTGTGAGCATTGCTTCAGTAGCAACCAAATCTTCAGGACCAGCATTGCGATGAAGCTTGTTTTGGATTGTATGCTTGATCTCTTGCTGTAATTATATAAAAAATAATTAAGTCAGTTGACGAATATATTAATAACTGGTACCATCTCATATTGATAACATAGAGATTGACACACCAAACACTCTACGAAGCATAACCTTGAGGTCATGAGGTATATCACCCCGGTGGGCGATGTCTCTTATTCGAGTTAGAGGAACAGATGCAGTAAACTCTGCTTTGAAGGATGGCAAGCATGGATGAATTCTGCGGATCACAAGCAATTCCTGCAAAACATGATATTTGAAACTATGACTCCCAAAAGCAAGACATGACAAGGAGTAATCATCTATGTCACAAAAAATGCGCTAGAAGAACCTAACCATTCAATGGCTTCTAATATTGGAAAATCATGAGGAAAGGAAAAAGGAAGATTGATTGACATTTTCAGTGATGACATAATTGTCTAGTACAAGAGTTAGTGATGATAATATCACAACTCCTACCATTATCTAACATGGGTTTCAATTTTCCATATGAGAAGAGAGTAAACCTTGAAGAAATTAAGCACATCTTATTGCTTCAAAGAACAGCATTGTTCATGCAAATTTACAGTTAACAGGTGATTTTTATTGTAAAATGAACTCATTAGAGAATAAATGAATAATGCAGCAGCAACAAGGAGGAGAAAAAGAAACAAGTTTAATCATGTCTTCACACTTATTTCTGCCACATTCCTAACCAGTAAGATATCATGTAGTTTTATAGAAGAAAAGTCCACTATCGATAGAGCTTATAAGGTTATACAGTGTGTGAAATATCTCCATCAACATTAGCTACACAGAGAATTAAGGAGGATCCCATCCCACATAAGACTTCTTTTATGGAAGCTTTATTCAGCAGAGAAAAAGTGCTGCCAGAGGTGATCTTATAGAAAATTCAGAATAAACTTGTTGAATAAAAGTCATGCCATACCTTTGGTGAAGCATCTTTCCTGCTGGAAATTCTCTCCAATTCACGAAAGATAAGCCTGGAAATCTCAGCATGCCTGTTAGGTCGTCTGTGACCGCCATCTTCAAAACAGGGAATTTGCCCTGTGTTTATCCACTGCATATAAATATGCCTAAGAAGAGAATAGAGAAGCCTTTCATGGAAAATTTTAGTAGCAGTTCAAAACTAAACCTTTAGATAGATGGAAGAATACACAAGAGCCTCCAAACGATCTTCACTTTGCGGACTGTCAACAATCAGCTCACGTACAATTTCAAGCTTTAACAACAAAGAACAAATCTTCAGTATCTATGCCATAAATCGGATCCTAGAATTGTTTCCTGTTTGTATGAAGATTAATTTTCAGTTGAAAATGCTCCCAAAAGAACCAATGGACTGTATTCGGCAATATGATACTCTTGGACACAAGGACAGAGTACTGCTACAGGTGGATTGTGTAGCATGCATAAGAGACCAAGGATCACAAAAAGATAAAGGGGGAAAAAAGACACAAAATGCAATGAATAGCAGATTAGCTACGCCCAATGCTTCATGATTTCTAGAGAAGTTCCTAATTCCTGCAAGGTTTTGCAACATTCTTTATAACAACGAACATCTCACTAAATTTATTGGATATCTCCACGGAATACAATTCCTTATTTCTAGCAATTTCTAATAACTTAGCAATTTTGCTGCAGTATTAGTCCACTTGAGCTACATAAGTTTTAAAAATAAGGCAGAAACAATATGTTTGCATGTAAAAATTGTAACAATTCCTTCTATGTTTTAACAATTCCTCCTGAGTTTTTGCAACACTCTCTTTTCACAACCATCTCATCAATCTAATGCAATCTTCCATAATTATATTTACCAACTACTAGTAAAATCTAAGCACTTGACATATTAACTAATGTATTTTGGCCCGACCTTTGAGAGTTTTAATAATATGGTCCTATTAATCTGTTGTCAACATGTGAAATAGTGGGGAAATGTGAACTGTATTAAACTAAAAGCTCTTCAAATTTGCCAATATTTCAGTACCTTACGCCACCAGTTTCTTCCGCTGCGATCACCTTCAACCAACTTCAACGGCAACCCTTGAAGACCTGAAGTGTCCCATTTGATGCTTGATACCTTATTTCCATGCTCATTGGAGCGCATAAAGGAGGCAGCCTTCCCTTGCCACTGTTCAACAAAAGGACTCGTCTCCATCTCTGAAAGATCAGCAGCATTTTCAGTGGCAGGAGCACCATTCTCCACTTCATCTTCAACAAGCTGTTCATCCTCTCTAAGGTCCAAAGAAATCAGCTCCACGGCATCTCCAGTTTGATTCCATTTACAGACTATCTCATAATCTCCTCTCTTTGGTAGCTTTAGAACACGATTGTGACCCAATTCCCATGCAAGGCTCTTGTCCTTCCTTACAATGACAAACTTATATTCTGCAGTTTCACCCCCTTTCAATTCCAAGTCACAAACCCATCCATTCTCTGTCCAGTTCATTGGTACATTCTTCTTCCATGACCCTAATTCCTTTGTCGACCCCAAGATCACGACATTTTCCCCAAATTTTACCTGATGATCCAACCTGATACTAAGTTGCACATTGTCATGTCCAGACTTTGACTTCATCTTCTTTTTCTTATCCTTTTCTCTGAAAAGTTTAAAAAAAAGGTCAGCCGTACAGATACATTGTCCCATTTGTGAAGTTAAAAATTGAACAATCTAAAATTTTCTTGGAGGTATTGAACAGGTGACATTTCATTTGCTCAGAAGATAAGCAGCAATGAAAGAAGTTTTCTGAACCCTCAGAAAAGCAATCAGCCTCCATGATAATGTTTACATATTTCAAAAATACAAAATAAAGTATAAATGTTCCTAACTTTCAGCAAACTGTAGCGGCCAACAATTTCCAAATACATGTTCCCAAAACAGACGAAACAAGGATAATAATTCAAATGATTTTCTGCAGGGCATTCAGTATTTATATTAAAGTCATTCAACAGGGCTGACCACATCCAATATTCAGATTGTTCGACAATAGCAAGAAAATTGAAGTTATCCAAAAGCTAATCAATAAGCCACCTCAGTACTAAAGTGCAATGTCATAAACTGCAACAAGAATCGCATTAGTAGTGGGGATTCAAGCTAAACATGTTCGCAATGTGGGATTCAAGAGAGCAATGTGGGAGGGTACTGGGTTGCAAGACACCTAAACTTCACATAATGATAACTGCCACCAAGTGTCACAATAAAACGTACATCAAGAGAAACCCATCACTGAACAGCAGCACTACCTAATTTCAGTAGAGGAAACTGCACGGACTACCGTGCTCGGCTTCCTTTGAGAACCATTACTCTGATGATTGAAACGTAAAGGATGCCGAGCAGGAAAAAAAATCCTGGGTTCGAGAAGACCGACTCTTGGAGAGCTCGAATGGAGGAATTTTAGCTTCCGTTCCCTGAGGTTATGCGTGAAATCGGTAGAGCCACTCAAGCTCCGCAGAGAAATCATCTGTAGAAGAAGAACAAGCAGCAGGGAGCTTCAATCAATGATTCTTAGCTCTTCCGAGCTGCAATGAAATAATAAAGTGATTTAAAGGAAAATACGGAAGGTGACGCTCTCAAGGCGTGCCACGTGTCAGGTTGGACAAATCCCGAAGTGCGATCCAAGGAAAAAATCTCGGAAAACTATCAACGCCCAACTTCGGTCCTATACTCTTATCCTTTCTTAAATTATGTCCCCCCAACTTTCTACTTACTTCTTAGAAAGTCCTTCCTTTTACTTAGACAATTTTCAGTAAGGAAAATCAACCATATAAAATTCATTGTTTTTTCCAGTGATAAGGGACTATCAGCCTAGTACAAGATGATAAGGGGCTTTTGACCGTAGTCTTGTATCATTGCACTGAAGGATTTAGAAACCGAATTAAACCCAAGATCATACGTGTTGAAATCGCTAAGAGATTGTGCATAAAACGTAAAGCGGAAGCGTACCTGAATCCATAGTGACTGAGGTATGATCGAGATTCGGATTTGGCCTTCTAGGTCAACACCAGCCTCCTGAGAGATCGTGGGATTCTCTCTGACTCACAGTGACTAATGGGATATCATAGGAGTCGGATTTATATAATGTGACCCAGGGACCATAACCCCTCTATTACACATTAGTGCCTGAGGTTTTATTAATTTCTAATTCTGCCTATCATAGAAGTAAAAATTACTTTTTGGTATCTGCACATTAGTCCCCCACTTTTACGAGATGTCGTTAAGGCCCATTAATTAACTTAATTAGACCACTTAATCGGGCCAACTATTAAGATAGCATAGATACTCGGTTAGTGATATATTGTTGGACCACATTAGTCGGATTAAAAAATCCAACAATCTCCCACTTGGGCCAACAATAGTATCCCGGACGACTGTGTATCACCGAATTACCTTTTGAGCTCAAAACTGCTATCCTTATCAACATTCTCAACAATCTCGTCCATTGAATGCATCAACAATAGGACCAAAGCATTCTTCGTCACAATTATCGTAACTGGAACCATCAATGATCACATACAGCAATACAATCAACGACATAGATCAAGTGTAGGTGCGCAGCATGGAAATTACATGTTATGTGATCTGAACATGTCTATCTCCAACTGGTCCTCCTTAAACCTTATGGAGATCAAACCTTTTAACTTTATGCTGTAATTTCAGAGTGCAAAAGAACTGAAATACTTTATTTCTGCAGAAAATAATTCACATAATGTTGTTATAACTAAATGGCATTAATGTACAAACTCCCACTAAACCTTAGTATCATCATATGACACAGTACCCACATGAGCAATATACTCATGAAAGACCATGGGTGATATGCCTTTAGGAGCGGATCCGCAATTGTGGAGTTGTACCAATATGCCTACAACAACCGATGACTCCGAAATATACCTTCAACAACCAGGAACTTAATGTTCTGATTTTAGAAATAGTCCTATTGTTATTAGAATAACTGCTAACCTTTGGTCACAAAATAACTCAAGTAGTCTTTCAATCTTATATGAAATTTGCAGCCTAGTGACAAAAGTTTTGCAGTCATATTCCATAATTGGATGCCTCGTAGCAACTTACGAACAAACACTAAGGCAACAATGAGTGTCTGCTTAGCACTCATTCAGGAGACAACTCCCACAGCCAACAGATAAACACAACCGCATAAATCTGTGACTATCTTAGCACCCAACAAAATAAAAATTGAATACTGAATGTCAGAATACAAAATGACCTCCAATTCATCTGACGTACTGTATGTGAGCATAAAAATATTTTGTTCTCTATAAATACCGCACAATTTATTTAGCTGGTTTTATTGATCCATGCCAGGATCGCTTAATTGTCTGCCAAATTATCCCAGCAATGTATATAATATCCAAATACGCATGTACCTAAGCATACATCAGACTCCCACCAATTAATGTATAGGAATCTTCTGCATTTCTTATACAGAATTATCATTTTCGGGCAATGACTAAAACTTAATATTATTTGCCTGAGCAATTGGGGCATTACCTGACTTGTAATCCTTCATGCCGAATCTAATCAACACTTTATCGACATAACTCTTTTGTGATAATCCAAGGATACCTCGAGAGTATTCTCAATGAATCTGGATCCTTAATACAAAAGAGATATTCCCAAGATCTTCCATCTAGAAATTCTATGATAGAAATTTCTTGGTTTCACGCAGTAAACCTATATCATTACATGCCAGTAGTATGTCTTCGACATATCAAATATGTGTGTGTGTGTGTGTACTCCCACTGAACTTTTGGTATATACATTTTTTTTGACTGAAATCATCTCAAAACTAAATAAGATAATCGCTTGATATACTTTATAATACCATTGGCGAGATGTTTACTTAGGCCCATAGATGAATCTTTTCAATTTGCAGATCAATTTCTTTGGGTCTCAAACCATGAAGTTTTCTGATTGCATCATATAAATTGTCTCATCAATGTGACCATTGAGAAACGTTGTCTTTACATCCATCTATTGTAACTCGAGATCAAGATGAGCTACAAGTACCATTATGATCCTAGAAGAGTCTTTCGATAAAACCGGAGAGGAAGTCTCTTTATAGGCAATGCCTACCTTTAGTGTAAAACCCCAGTGACAAGACGAACCTTATACCTCTCCACATTACCTCTAGAATCCCTCTTGGCCTTAATTATCCACTAATAACCAATGTGTTTCACACCTTCTGGCAATGGGACGAGGTCCCAAATGTCATTGTCCTCTGTGGACTTCAACTCTTAATTCATGGCATCAATCCACTTTTGAGAGGTAGAGCTACTCAAGACTTGACGGAAGTTGATCGGGTCATCTTCCACCACTCCAATGTCAACCTCATGCTCTTGGAGAAATACTATATAAAATCATTAGGAATTGCACTTTTCCGCTCTCTAGTGGATCTCTTAATGGCACATGTTCTTGAGGTTGTTGAGTTTGTTCCTCTGGAACACATCCTCTCGAGGCTGTAAATCCTCTTGAGGTTGCATGGGGAGATCTATAACATTGTCCTGTTGCTCCCTATTAGAAGCAACAACCGTAGGAAGAGAAATAAATTTCTCTTCAGACAACAACTTTAACTTTATTTCTCCCCGCAAACTCAACTTCCTCAAAGAACTAGGCATTTTCCATCTCAAATATTCATCCAGTAGTGGGATCATAAAATTTCTAGCCCCCTGACCGATTTAGGACATTGCTCTAATAGTTATTATGCTGAGTATGAAAACTGTAAAAAAAAAAAAATCATGGATGTTGTTACCATATATGTTAACCTACTGTAATATTTACAACCACAATAAGACCTAACAACTTTAATCCTTTTGTCAAGCTAATTTTCAACTTCGACTGCAGAATTCTTGAACACAACCAAGATTTTAGACTTCTCACTGATTAGATACAGGTAATCATACCGAGAGTAATGGTCTATGAACATGATAGAGTAATGTTAACTATTCCAAAAGCAGTAGGGAACGGTCCACAAATATCTATATGTATCAGTTCTAAGACATCTGATTTTTAGTTGGTGCATGATCTACTTATATATATTTTATGTTTCCCTTTATGCACTAAGTACAGACCTCAAGGTCCGCTAAATTAAGAGGATTGAGAATTCCATCGAATATAAGCTCTTAATCCATAGTGTGGATCTCAACCTAATTTCTTGTGTCGTAATTCAATGGAACTCCTACTGCAATTTGTACTTTATACCACATGAACTTATATGCAATGTTTCATTAAATGAGGTAGCCGAGTCAAGCATATAAAGGTTATCACAAAAATAAATAATCGATACCAGTATTATTCGAATCCAGGAACAGACTAAACCAACTATTTCCAAATGGATGATAATATCCAAATTTATCCAAAATGGAAATAGAAACCAAATTCATCTAAAAGACGATAAAATATGTCTTTCTCTAGATCTAAATAATAACCAGTTGTAACAATAACCTAAATGTGCTTGTAGACATAATGATGATCAATTTAATGTCGCCCCATATAGATGAATCTTTCATCACCAATTGGCGTTTAACAAATTAAGCAACCTTGCATATACGCATTTATGTGGGTAGAATTACCAAAATCTATCCACTAGATGTGTGTACATAGTCAAATTAACCTCAAGACAAATTTCAATGAGAAGTGTACCTTTCTTTATACGTCAAGCATAATAACACAACCTTCTTACTCTATCCCTCCTCTTTTTTTTTTTAAAGAGCGTAATGCCAAGTTAGTACTATATCTTTACTTACTTTAACCTTTTCTCCTCTTACACATAATAAGAAAAGAGCTCATAGATGCTCTACTTCTCCTTTTAGCAGCTGCAATTGACTTAGATTTAATTTTTGCAAGGAGATATTGCCAAACCCAATGCACGAGCACGTCCTTGGACGGCTTTAACTTATGTGCCTTAAATATTAAAGTAAGATCGGACATATCCATAATGTACTCCTAAATGTTCCTCATACTCTTTATACAAAAAAAAAAAATTTTTTGACAGAGTTGTATTTGTCAGAACATTTCTTAATGGTATTGAGAATAACTTGGCATCTGTCTCCCAAAATAGCCCCTAAATGATTTCTGGAACTGCATGTTTCATGATTATTAGACTCAGTCAATTAGAACAATACCACCGCTCAAAATCCCTTATAGCCTCAATGGGAATATCAGCCATAAAAGCAGATGGTTCTTCACGCTAGAGGGCTAACTCTAAATCCACGCACAAAAAAACTTTCAAAACTTAAAATTGTGCTAGTTGGCACTGGGATGGTATTAATTTTGGCAGAACCTAGAGTAGCAGAAATTAACTAAATAGAGAACAAATCACAAAATTAATGGGAATTTAATTAGCTCACATACTTGATCAATAATGAATAAAATAATAGCAAGTCCCATTACGAGATACCTAGCACAACATTGACGTTCCATCTTTGGACGAAAAGGTCAACTTGTAAGTGGTACTCTCGATACAGTAATCAAACAATAACAATCAATCCGGCCAAACAATGAGCCTTCCTTTGAGCCGACTCACGTTCGCATGGAAACCTAAGGATCGTCACGCATTTATTACTGCAGGCATGTATGAAACTCGGCCAAACAGTGACCTTCCTTTGGGCCGATCACTGCCCGCATGAAACTCCACACATGCAAACATCTTATATATTCCAAAACAAGTCGATCTACACAAGAGAGCTCACTTTGGCGAGATGTTGCTTCAATCAACCCATCTCAAAATATTAGACAAGCAAAAGCCAATATTTTATTCAAAGAATTGAATTAAATTCAAATATAGTTATAATTAGGCCTAAACTAAACTGAATTGAACAAACCTGAACTTAAAATGGACTGAATAGGCCTAAACCGACTGAATTAGATAAAATCCAAATCAAACCAGATCGAATTTGATCTTAATCATATTGAACTAGTGAAATTCAATAAAAACCCAAAAATAATCTTGAGTTGAACCGATTTAAAGACAGTAGTTGACTTATCAGTTTGGCCTAATTGACTCATCAAATTTTACTGAATTGACATAGTCAGGCTTTACTAAAATTGAACTAGCCATTTATATACTTTCATAATAAATTGGTTAAACCATTTACATGCATAAAATAGCAAGCAGAAGAAGTCCTTTTTATTTTAATTATAAATTAATTCAATTTATAATACCCATGTGTGGACCCCACACCTTATGTGTCCCACTTAAAAAAAATTACCCATCCTAAATTACGAAACGGACGGCCTCATGTAATTAATTTTTTTTTAATTTACAGTTAATTACGAAACTGCCATTCACTTTCCATGTTCATCCTCTTCTCCGAATTCCCAAAAAAAAAAAAAACTTACAGCCACAGTACGAAACGCCGTGATCCACGGCTTAAAAAAAAAATCCGTCCATGTGTCAAATTCACGAGCAAGATCAGTCTCCTACCGGTTCTAGTGTGGCCGCGATGCTTCGGTGGTGATCCACTTTTCCGAAGTCACCGCCATGAACTCGTGCCCGGAGACACGACTGCTTACGGCCACAGCCCTTTAGCAACCGTGACCACCACAGGAGAAACTACGATTGAACTTAATCCATAGTTCGTGCCAAAAAACCATGCGAGCGTAACCTTATACTCGCGGCGATTGAAATCGTGAGTCGGATTGGTGTCACACGGTGGGAGGAACAATTCGTGTGACAACGCAATTCACTGAATTGAACGTGGAGAAGCAAGCGGTGCCGAAAACTAAATTCATATATCACAGACATCGAATTGCAGAATGGAAGAAAACGGTGCCGAAAACAATTCACTCAAACAATAAAAATAATCTATAATTGAATCCTCAACGATTCAACACATACGGCTCTGATACCAATTGAAGGATTTAGAAACCGAATTAAACCCAAGATCATACGTGTTGAAATCGCTAAGAGATTGTGCATAAAACGTAAAGCGGAAGCGTACCTGAATCCATAGTGACTGAGGTATGATCGAGATTCGGGTTTGGCCTTCTAGGTCAACACCAGCCTCCTGAGAGATCGTGGGATTCTCTCTGACTCACAGTGACTAATGGGATATCATAGGAGTCGGATTTATATTGTGTGACCCAGGGACCATAACCCCTCTATTGCACATTAGTGCCTGAGGTTTTATTAATTTCTAATTCTGCCCATCATAGAATTAAAAATTACTTTTTGGTATCTGCACATTAGTCCCCCACTTTTACGAGATGTCGTTAAGGCCCATTAATTAACTTAATTAGACCACTTAATCGGGCCAACTATTAAGATAACATAGATACTCGGTTAGTGATATATTGTTGGACCACATTAGTCGGATTAAAAAATCCAACATGCACAAGATCATATTCTCTCTCTAGTTCATTGTTTAAAGTTGACCAATAAAAATTGAAAATTCTATCCCTAGTATTTGGTGGATCAATTCAACTTGAACATGAATTCATCATTAGCACGCATTAAAAAATTGATATATATTTTTTTATTTGACCAACTATTATGCAAAAGTCTACTAGGTCCTAACTAATCCATTTTTTCCTTTCACAAAACTTGAACCTGAAACCTGCTAGAAAAGAGGGGTCATATCACCTCAACTAATCTATTTTGATAAATTGATATATTTTCATTCTACCTTTTACAATGAAATAGTTCAAAAATTAGCATCAGTAACGAATACCAGCCTGACCTCCAGAGACAACAACCCAATAACAAGTTTCTTAAGCAAACTCCAAGAGCGCCCAGGTTCGAAATCCCCTGGAGGTTAGCATTTAGGATTTAATGTGAGGCTCCGAGTTGTAAATACACCCTTCGATGGATTAGTCGGTTGCCACGTCACCGGACACCATCGATATAAAAAACGAATACAAGCCTAAATTTGTCTAAACTAGACAAATCCCTATGAATGATCTAGATAGGGATGATCGGATTCAGGCAACCTATATTTTTTCATTGTATTTAGATCCTATCCTATATAAACTTGGTTTTATAATTTTAGATCCCAACCCACCTATTAAATCTTAAAATTGGACACTACTAGAAACTGACTATCCAGTTGAAACTTGTTTGTTATTTATTATTTTACTTCTATAATAAGAATTAGTTCAATTTTTTCATTATTATCATTAGTATTTTATATAATTTTTATAAAAATAAAAATAAAAATGTGTAATTTCAAGTATGTTTGCATTATATTTAAGTAACATTTACTATTGATGTTAATTTATGATGATATTTTAGATAATAAAAGTTCATCCAATATGTATAATTATTATATCAAGGAAAAGCTCATCTAATTAGGAATACAATAATTTAAATGGTTCATGAATTGGAGTTCAAACAAAAAAGTTACGAGCAATTAAAATTAACTGTGTGAATTAGTTAATAAGTTCTGGTTTGAAGTATCCTATGTGCTAGAACTAGAATCAAAACCAAAACCAATCGTTTCATTGATTCATTACTCAGAACCTACAAACCTATTCGGAACCTATCCAATATAGTAGATTTTTACCGATTCCAGGTCTACCTTATATATGTGCATACCCTTAGATATAGGGAAGAATATTTGAATACGATTAATGAGCAATTCCAATCCAAACTTTACCTTTTGTTGGCATATGGCCAATCTACTTTCAACTTAATTCTAGAAAAGTGTTATTGATTTCCTTTTTTTCTAAGTAAATAGTCATTTTGCTCCCTAATGTTGTTCCTGACCAATAATTCAATTCCTAATCTTTTTTGCCAACAATTTGACTCAAATATCTACCATTTTTCACCACGTTTGTATACCATTAAATAGGGATTTCTTATGGTTCACATTCATTTTTGGACTTTTTTCCTAAATTAAAAATCAATTTAAAAACATGTTGTAGTTTTGCCTTTCAATTTGGCCCAATCAAAATCGAATACACTCTCTCTATATGAAACATGATGATGTCATCAACTTCTAGGAGGCAATGACCGGTTCAAGAGGCTCCTGCTAGTTGAGTCAAGTTGCGTGGCAAATCTCAAATCAAGGGACTTGAAACACAAGTGAAAGTCAAATTAAGGATGATGTTTGATTTGACCATCTGTACTTAAATCACTATACCAGTAGAAAATGTGGTAAATGTGGTTATCAAAGAGTAAAAAGTTGTACCTATTACTAGTTTATTAATAGAAAAAGGTAAAAGGTCACCAATAGGTGTTAGTCACTAATCGTCGACATGTCATGTGCAACAAGAGTATGTTGAATGGTAAATCAAAGTGCACCCTTGTAGGGTGAAAGATATTCTTGTCCCCAGTCGGGTATAGGAAATGGCGAAGGGTGCCTGACAAGTGAAAGGATGCATTTACCCTTGATGAGTGATATTCCTTTATCAGTTCTCCCTGATCTCGAATATTACTTATAGAAACAGTGTTTGAGAGTGTTTGTCACCAAATCCAAATCGATTTGGTAAAGTTTATACATTTGTATTTTAGGAATATAAGATTAGTGGTAGGGAGATTTTGCTTGGGTTGTTCCTTTTTAACACCACTATTGTTCAAAAGTTCTATGAGCCTCTACTAATATAGTTCGATTCAAGATGGCGCACTATATGATAAAACTCTCCCAACATGAGTGTTCTTTATTCACAAAAATTCAAATACTGGATCTTTGCTTGAGGGAATCCTTAGGTTGTTCCTTTAAAGTGCCCGTTTTGTATATATTATTGTGTCAAGTTGACAAAATTAAACTTCAAAAGCTCCAGCACAATTCTTGATAAGCGAATAATATTATGGTTATTTATTCAATTTCATGTTAGTACCAGGGATTTAACAAAATACCTCTGAAAAATAAACTAATCTTTAAAAGTTTTTCTTTATGAAATTGTTTCTCAAAATACCTTCTCTAAATTTTAGATGAAATTTTTATTCAAAAATAACATTTTGAAAATATATTTTCTTCAGTGGAGCATTTTCTTCTAAATGCAAGTCAAACATGTGTTTTATTTGTACACAAGAAATGCATGTGGACATATGTTCTTTGTAGATTTTATAACAAGGAGAGAAGAGGTTGGTCTTCAAGAGAGAGAAGAGGGAGCTTCAATGGATTTTTACCAAAAACGTATATTCAAGATATGACTTGTTTAGTAAAAAAATATTTATCTAAAATAGCATCTTCAACATGTAATTTGGAAATACTATTTCAAAAATTAGTTTCTCAAGTACAATTTATTTGCTTAATGTATATTGCTGCTTAAAACTGTGTTAACACCAAACTCTCCAATAGAGAATTGCCTCATGCAAAGTTTCCATTTGAAATAATGCTTCACTAACATTTTTTTTCCATCCTTCTAAGAGCAATAAGTCTCACTTCCTCTACTTGGTCCAAGTTCACCACAAGAAAACTGTTGCGATATTGCCAATGGATAATCATCTATCTACAATGTCGATGGCTAAACCGTATGAAAATAGCACGTCAATGGTGACAGCAAGCTGTTGGTATATTTTGGTAGAAGCTACTCAAAAAACTTACTGACGAAATTGCTGACAAATATTCTATCGGTTAATTATGGAGAATGTATGGTGGATGATACTGACAACATATTTATCACATAGATTTTGCAGGTTTTTGTGTCTTGACGCAGATGGATTTTTCGACGGATAATCCATCAACTATTTCATCGATAGACAATTACCCTGTCGACTAGTCGTCACTATTCAAATTTACTACACGAAAAATTTCCCACTTGCCAGGGGAATGAGTTGACGGAATTATTGATCGGGAAGTAACATCTTATATATGTGATCTGTAGTTTAATTCTTTCATTATCTGATTTTCCTCTCAATATTTCTTATCTTCTCTTAACTCATCCCATTTGATCAAACAAGCATATTTCTTCATTATTGATCAATTTTTATGGTAATCATTTTTTTACTTGTGTTATTTTCACTATTTTTAATGAAACATATTGGTATTTGCTAACTAAAATTTATTTTGATATTGACATTATGCAAATTTTTGCAGTATAATATTTTCATACTTTGTGATAGATATTGTAGGCAGATATCCCTACATAAAAATGTGGATGTACACTAGATTAAATTCTAATCGAATGCTGACGAAAGAGTTCCTTGATGGTGTTGGAGATTTCATAGAGTAAGCATCTGCATTACATTATTTTCAGAGGAAGGGTAAAATTAGATGCCCTTGTGTGAATTGCATAAAGTTTGGTTATCTTCTCACAGCTGATGAAATTTTGCATCACTTGTATAGTTGGGGTTTTCAGAGTAATTGTTATTACTGGACGAACCATGAAGAGGTTTGGCCTAATGTTGGCATTAAATCCACCAAAGCTTAGCTATCACTTGAGTCAAATGTAGTGCAAAACGACCAATCTATGGTGATGGATGTTGGATACAAGCACAATTATGAATAATATTTAGATGCAAGTGAAAACAAGGAATTAGCCGAGGAAGAACCAAAAGAAGAGGCACGTCATTTTTTATTTGTTAGAAGGATGCAATAAATCATCATGGTATGCATGCACTCAGCACTTAGCTCTTTCACTTTTAATGATCAAATTCAATTGTAATTAGCACATGATACTTTTGATTAGATCCTGCTATTAATTCGGGAGTGTACATCGTCTGATAATACTACATCAACAACATATTATGAAGCAAACTCGTGACAAGATTAGATCTGCTCTCAGTTAAGATTGATTGTTGTACAAATGGATGTGTGTTGTATTACCATCATATAGAAAATTTAGATAGGTGCACATTTTGTAACCTTCTACAATTTAGGCAACATACCCCTATAAGGAATCATAGTCGTAAGTGAGTCCTAGTAAAGCAAATACACTACTTGTCCATAATTCCAAGATTAAAACATCTTTTGGCCTCTATGAGTTTACATCGTACATGCGATGATACTACGACAATCAAAGAGCAAATGGGTTTACTTGCCTGGTCATTGGATTATTCATTGCAACCCATCATATAGAAGGTAGGAACCCCAATCTCTTGTAGGATCACAACCTTTGGACCATACACTAAAGACAAGATGCTTCACTAGTCATGGCACAAGTAGTGGTTTTGTAGAACCACGGGACGTGGTCAAGGCGAGCATAGGACACTTCTGTTGGCAACATCCACTAGGCCATTTATTTCAAGGCGAGCAATGGAGGAAAAGTGATTCTCAATGTGCAAGTATTTTGAAAGGTTCCCCCAAAATGTTGCTTTATTATCAATGATAAGTACTCCTAGGATCCCATGGCAATTGGCGATATACTTTAGACAAACTTTATTGTAGATCTATTAATGATCTCATTAGTACGACCTCGGCTTTAATTCGCTTTGAAAAATATTCTATCACCATGAAAATAAACTTCCTCCAAACAACCAGAGTGCGAGAATTGGGACATGCACTGCTAAAGGTTAGGAAGAGCTCTTATACTCTTAAAATTGCTTCCATTAATTAAAGAAGCCCTTCTCCTCTCTAGTCATAGTTGGCCACAAAAATATTCTTGCCTTAGCACTATACTTGCTAATGCCCACCCTCCTTCACGCACCTCCATGTTTCCTTCATGAACTTCGCTTAAGATATAAGAGGTTCCCTCAAGTGTCAAGCAACTTGAGAGCAGTCACATTACGCTTCACTTATATAGGACCTCATCGATGTAGTGTACCTTGCTGTTTTCAATGCTAACATAAGATATTTCATAATTAGCATCATTATGATTGCTCATTTTAGATGTATAGGACTTATACCAATGTGCACACTCATGAAATGCTACAAGTTATAAAATATCCACCTAAGTTTATAAGAGGTTGAGCATATATCCAATCCAATAGTTTCACTTAATAGGTTGACGATACTCACTCTTCTCTAAACCGGGATTCAATCCCTCAAGACTATATGTGAGATTTATATCTCAAGACCCATCCTCACGTGATAATGACTTACACTTTCCAAATGTCTTTAAACACTTGCTCTCAATAACTGACTCAAACAGACATTTTCTTCCATACTCGGAGGAGGTGGAAAACTGACCAGGAGGTAGACTTTCTCTTCCGTCCTCAAAGCATACAACTTATCACGATGTAGGCATTTGTTCTTCCAGTTCTAGGCTTACCCATGCGTTCCATACTTGTGTTCAACAACTGACCAAAAGCAAGATATTTTTCTTCTAATCTTGCACATATGAGTCACTAGTTCTACACTTGAGTCAGTGTGGTATAAGCCCATATAGTATCTTACTCTGATACTGTATAAAATATTCATTTAGGCTTACAAAGGGGTTGAGCTCATATCCAAAATAAAAGATTAAGTTGATATTTTTTGTGGTACTTACTCTCTTATAAATCATGTTTCAATCCTTTAACACTCCAATGTGAGATTTATATCTCAGCAAAAATTTCTAAAACATGCTCAGGACAAGTGGACTGTAAGATCACCATTTTACTCATTGCATTTGCAATGAGTTTCTCTCTCATTGGAAGATGTGTTATATTTACCTAGTCCAAATCAGTCACCAAGACCCTAATTTTCTCCTCAAGACTTCTCATTTTTCTTCCTTTACTTCATATTTGCCCATGATTTACTCCACCACTAATCGTATTTCACATGAAATCTTTATGACCCAGCTCCCTTCACAATGAGGAGGCCTGCAAGTAATATTTTGTATTTTGCCAAACTTTGGTAGCAAGATAAGATAGGACCTATATATTGGTAATTAGAACTCTTTGCGGTGAGGATAAGATATAATTAGTCCTCGCAGTACGGCTTGTCAAAGAGCCATCAATGAAAATTTATCATGTATCTTTCATTCTCATTGTTTCCCACATGAATTGCGCTATTGATGTTTTCTACAATATAGCCTTTTAACGGATGTTGTTTGATGGAGACATAAGATTCGTATGGCATATCAAACTCACTTAGCTCCACGACCCATATTATAATCATTCCCAAAAATCATGTTTCCCCATCATTTACTTTAATGGCTAGAATGTGAGGACAACAATTGGATGGGTGTGGAAATAGGGCTTCAGTTTTCTTGTTGTGATTGCCACGAGCAAGGACAAACTTCTTAATCAATAAATTTCTCTTATTAGTCGCAAAATCACCTTGCATGCATAATAGACAAGCTTTTGAATGTGGCATCGTTTGTAGATTAGAACGGAGTTGATGACATTTCTATTGACTTCCAAGTAGAGATAAAGTGGCTCCCATGTTGAGGTGTTACAAGGCAAGGGAGCTTGTGCAGGTACTCATTTAATGACACGAACGTTGCCTCACATTCATCAATCCATTCAAATTGTTTTGAAGAAAGATAGTTATTTATATCATGATTTGATGAGGAACATTTTAACGCGAATCTTCCAGTCAACCATTGTACTTCCTAAATCATTCAGTAGAGCACATCTTTTCCGAAACCTACCCCAAGCCCACAATTCTAGGGGTTAAGCTTTAGCCGGTGACACTTTATAATGGCAAAGGGCCTCTTCTAAGTCTCCGATATGGGTGGAACTTATAGTCAACTTGCAGATCAAATTGTTTTGAGGAAAGATAGTCATTTATCTCCTGAATTGATGAGAAAACATTTTAACGCGAATCTTCTAGTCAACCATTATACTTCCTAAATCATTCAGTAGGACACATCTTTTCCAAAACCTACCCTAAGCCTACAATTCTAGGAGTTGAGCTTTAGCCGGTGACACTTCATAATGGCAAAGGCCTCTTCCATGTCTCCGATATGGGTGGAGCTTGTAGTCGACTTGTAGATCATGTTCTCAGCATATGCCTCCATATTCTTACCCAAGTGTGACCCATAGAGTTCATTTTATCAATCACTTTGGATGGCCATAACGTTCTTCAGCTTGAAGGGCAACACCTTATTGCAATACACCGTGCCTAAAGCATAAAATGTCATATTCTCTTTACTGTCATGATGCATCCTAATATAATTATATCCAAATATATATATGAAGTTCAACAACTTGTTTTCCACAATTGAGTCTATGAGCTAGTCTATGCATGATTGAGGGTAGGAGTCCCTTGGATAGGCTTTGTTCAAGTTGTGTAATCCACACACATTTGCCATTATTCATTTGACTTGTTTTTTTGCCAACACTATATTAACAATCCAACTCCGAAACCTCACATCTCTTATAAAACTTATGCCAGGGAGCTTTGGGACCTCTTCCTTTACCAACACTCCCCTATTAAATCTCATGGCTCTCCTATATTGCACAAAAGGCCTTGCATTGCTATTAATTATAGGGCGATGGTTGATCAAGGCAAGATCAATTTTAGCATCTTATTCTTCCAATCAAAGATGTATTGGTGTCATGATAGCGTGCCATGAGATGCTCCTTCAATCAAGGGCAATCCTTTGTCAACATTGGGGATTTAACACTTGAGTCCTTTAAGGCTACACAACATTGCTCGATAATTCTCCGGTCCCCAAAGACCTCCATTACTATGTTGGGAATAACAAACTTTATTTTCTAATAGTAATTACAAGGTATTACTTTTAGTGCATTCAATTTGTGTCGGTCCATTGTGGTGTCATATGTTGATGGAACATCCACCACCACCAAGTGCTGCATGTGACTCTCACTCCATTACTTGGCTGAAGGTGTAAGGGGATCAAGTGAAGGGGGTGATATTGAGCCTCCCATGTAGCTTATCAACTGTGTTACTTGGATGTAGTTGTCACATGTTGACTGTCAGCTTCTAAAATGCATCATGATAAATGATATATGCAGAACTCCCATATAATAATATAAATGAATGATTTTTGCAGTGGTGATGGTGGTTCGCTAAATTTCTAACTTGCATAGAATTTGAAAAATAACACTAATTTATGCCAATTGTCATCTTTGCCCTCCTATTGTCCTCTTCCTCAATTAAAATCAAATAATCTTTCCCTCTTCTGTTTATTTTCCCTCCCTCTCCCAGTAGCCCACTTAACCCGCCCGTGCTTGTGCCCGCTCGTCCTCGTGTCTAGAGCCACCCCACACCCCCCCCCCGGTACTGTGCTCGGAGTTGAGTTGTCCCCCTCCTGGTGCTATCCACCTCTCAGAGCCATCCCTCTCCCGATTCAATGCTCAAAGTCGTCGCCCTCCTGGAGCCACCCCTCCCCGTGTCGTCCCCCTTCCTTTCTTGGTGCGTGCCCGGTGCAATCCCCGTGCCCGGTGCGGTCCCCACACCACCTCCGTCGCCTCCATCCATCCCTCCTAGCAGTCCCCTCTCCCGGTGTCGTACCTGCCACTGCCCCCTCCCACATGTCATCCTTCATCCCTTCCCGATGGAGCCCCCTCCCCAGTGAAGCTCCGTCCCTCAAACTCTTTCCTCCATCCCTTCCCAGCACAACTTCCTCCTCGATGCAGTATCTCTGACTCGATAGATCTCATCTTATTTTTATTGTTAGGGTTTTTAACTAAACTATCAGGACCTATTTATATAGCATCGAGACCTATTTTTAAAGTATCGGGACCTATTTATATAGTATCAGAATCTATTTAACTGAGAACAAAAATAAAACCTATCATCACATCTAAGACATTGCTCTTTAGGACCTATTTATCTCTTACTAAGACATGTTTATCTCTTACCGGGACATATTCAACTCTTGCCTTATCCTATTGAACTGAGAAGGAAAATAGAGCTCTCCATCATATCTAATCAAGGCATTATTCTTCAGGACCTATTTATCTCTTACTGAAATCTATTTATCTCTTACTGGGACCTATTCAACTATTACCAAGACCTATTTAACTGAGAAGGAAAATAACACTCATCATCACATCTAATTAAGGTATTACTCTCGGAACCTATTTATTTCTCATAGGGACCTATTTAACTCTTACTAGGACCTATTTAACTCTTACTAGAACCTATGTAACTGAGAAGAAAAATAGAGCTCCTCATAACATCTAACTAAGGTATTGTCCTTCGAGACCTATTTATCTCACCGGGACCCATTCATCTCTTAATGGAACCAATTCAAATGAGAAAGAAAATAACATCATTAAGTATGATAACATCACATTTGACTAAGGTATTATACACCGAGACCAATTTATCTCACAGCATGGCCTATTCATCTCACACCGGGACCTATTTATTTCATATCGAGACCAATTCATCCTATAAGAAAAATAGGATTTATCATCACATCTGGCTAAAGCATTGTGCATCAGGACCAATAAACCTCAAATCGTGACCAATTCATTTGAAAAGGAAAATATAATTTATCATCACATCTGGCTAAGACATTGTACACCGGGACCAATTTATCTCACACTGGGACCTATTTTTCTTACACCAGGACCCATTCAATGATAGGATGAGCAAGAAAGATGCCAAATTTATGTGTTAAGAACAGAGAATTAGTTGGTACAATACAATCTTCCATGGATGTTACAGAGATTACAGAACGGGGGCAATGGGTTGTGTTATATCTGGTCGAGTTTAGGAGCTTTAATGACGAGATTGACCTTTGAGATCTGTTCCCTGCCAAGCCCCTTGAAATTGAACCCGCAAGCATGTTGCTTCGGGTACCTGTGAGAACCGCAGTAGGTGAGGTTGCACCGGCACTTAAAGCCCGTGAGTCCCATGCGCCGCCTGCACATCGAGCACCTATTCGGCTGCATTTAGTCGTGATAGAGGATTTCAGAGTTAGCTCGTTAAGGATCCGACATCATGGGTTGCCCAGGAGCTTGAGGTAGTGTTCACAGCGTTCGTGGTTGGAACTTAGGTTTAATATTTTGTGCGGTTTATGGGGACATTAATAGTAGCTTAGGTAGCCGACGACTTCTCGGCAGCGAGCTTGTAGTTGAATGGGATCCGAAAATTCCATACGGAAAGGGGCACAACTCTAGCTTGTGATTCGTCTCCCGAATCACGGTCCTCAATTTTCTTGTGCTCGAAAATACGATGTTGAACTCAACTTCAATAATATTTGTGGAGTTGAGATTCTGTCATGGCCATCCGGTTTTGCTATTCCGCCTTCTTCAATAGAGAAGATGATGAACAGTAAATCATCATAAAAAAAAAAAAAAAGAAAAGAAAAGCAGAGGCGGACAGTTGTTCAGAGAGAGAGTAAGGAAATTGGGAATGAAATTTTTAGGGTTGAGGGAGAATGAGAGGGGTAAAAGGGAAATATTGGAAAATTATTAAAATTTCTCTTAGGAAAATTATTAAAATTTCTCTTATGTAATAGTGTTACTTTTAAAAAGTACTATAAAATGGTGGTATTCTTAAAACGACTCCCTCAAATGGTGCTACATGAATTTTCACCCCTTATTAATAAGACTAATTACTAATCAATAGACTCATTAATTATCAAAAACCAACAAATAGACTCAATCCATCGGCCAAACTATTATCTGACATAGCATCCTAACATTTTATCATCATGTCATAAGCAATTCTGCAGCCAAAACCAGACTAATAAATTAAAACTGAAATATGCTTGTATCATGGGACAGGACTAGACGACCCATGGTGCCTGAGGATATCCTAATCTTAAGACCTTCGGGCCATGATCAAGGAGAGATATACACAAGTTTAAACTTTGATGAAGTCATTTTTCACATCACATATGCATTCTTTTTATTTATAAAAAGAAGGGTAATAGTTGGGATGACCCGACCACCCCTGCTACGTAATATTCAAGTCTTCGTGCTCAATTGATGAACATATTAGATAAGTTGAAAAAACCAGAAGTAATACTAGTCTCGCTAACGCAACATAACCAAAGGCCTCAATTTACTCTAAGAACTTGGTATCCACTAAGGTCCAAGTTGAAGAATCTCTTTAAAACAATATTACTTAAAAGCGAGGGTCAAACCTAGGATCTCGACCTCACCAAACTGTATAACAGTGAGTTTTAAACCATTATACCAATATTCTCGTGGTTCACATCATAAAGGTAACTCTGCATGATGCCAGAGATGGCCTTTCAGCTCAAGGTACAGTGTTGTTCTAAACTAGCACAACACATAAAATAACTTCGGACGCCAACATTTCACAACCGGAGAGCTTCGATTCTCCACGGCTTGGAAACTGGAGAAAGCCCTTATTTTCAGCTGATCCAGGGGATCCCGACCAGAATACAAGATCCAGGAAAATTTTCCCCTTAGGTAGTTTTCCATGAAGACGGGGGCGGAGTCTCGGAGTCCTTCCACGTCGGAAAATCAGATGTGTACCTATCACCCTTCACATTATCCAGTGCTGCAATGGACTCAAGCTCGGCCATTTCTTCCGCTGTAAGTTTGATGGACAGGGCACCGACATTCTGGTTAAAGTTGTCCACCTTGGTGGTCCCTGGGATGGGACACACATCATCTCCCTGGTGGTGGACCCATGCGAGGGCGAGCTGTGCTGGGGTGCACCCCTTCCTTCGTGCGATCTCATTCACCTGATCAAATAGCTTTCTGTTGTTCTCCATGTTCTCAGGTTGGAACCTTGGAAGACTCTGCAGCAAAAGGAGATCAGTCACAGCAAATAAAGAAAACAGCACACAGAAGTACAATGATTTTACCGGCTACATACTAAATCTGAGGTAAGTATTTTCAAGTTCAACTTGCCTCACATAACTTGAGCAGAAAGCCCCATCTAGATTTGAATGTCTCTTACACTTGAACTTCTCAAGAATCACACAGGAGCTCAAATTTGGAAGACTATTTCCACTCAGCAATCCAAATGAATGAACATTCATGGCTTCAGTCAAGATCAAGCAAAATGGAGGAAGGAATATTTGAACTGCTTGAGTTGATAATATAAAGTTTAAATACATGAAGGAACCTTTGTTCGAACTAGTTAAAAATGGAGTTTGATCCAAATAGACATCAAGCTAACCGAGAAAACTTGATTCACTAAGCCCTCACCATCTACCAGCAAAGCTCTCAATTGGGTTCATGACGACATAGGTAACAGTGCAATAATGACTAGATTTGGGTCTCCTAGACCCATGCTCTTACCTTGTCTAATAGTTCAGTTCTGAAATGTTATATTCCAGTTAATCCAAACACAGTTAATGACTGAATTTATGAGCTTGCACTATCATTTGAGTTGGCTAGCTAACATATTCCAGCATAAATTGAGAAGAGACTGGCAGAATAAGAACAGAGAGAGATGGGAAAAAGGAAAATGAGAAAGCTTGTTTCTAGACCTTGCAATGTTCAAGACATTAGAATGGAGGAAGACAACATATAGTGATGGCGCTCTGAGTGAAAAAGCATTGCATATACTTCTGTGGTAGTCATACAAAAAGGTAACGAAGCTCCAAAATGGTTTTTCCATTATCAACCAATAATTACAATTGAGAAAATTCAATGGCTTAGCAAGCAACAAGTCCCCCTCAGGCTGTACTTAGCTGTATTATTCTTTAACTATTTTCACAGAAAAAATTCTTCAGATTACACATTGAACCAAAGGTTTTAAGCTTTTATGGTGCACAAACTCTTTAACAGGATTTCATCTTACCAATCCCTCCATTTACAAATCACGAATTACCTTAAAATCAAAGGACCCTGGACAATACATGTGTAGGACTCTGAATACACATGGTTATAAATACTAACCTTCCTGAAGTCATCGTTAGACAAAGTCTCGACCACTTTTGAGCCCAAAGAGAGGAACCCCCGTCCAAGAGGACTGTATGCAACGATCCCGATCCCCAGTTCTCTGGGAAACAGAACACAAGGAAACATAAATCAGAAATCATGTTTCTTCATCCTAGAAATAAATGGGTTACTGCAAGGAGATCTCCGCTTACTTGCATGTGGGAACTATCTCTTCCTCCACATCCCTTGACCACAATGACCACTCCAACTGAACAGCAGTTATCGGATGAACGGCATGAGCCCTCCGGATAGTTGAGGCAGAGGCCTCGGATAGGCCAATGTACTTTATTTTCCCCTCCTCAACAAGTTTCTTCATTTCCCCAATCTTCAAGATGCCAAGAAGAATTACAAATGAAAAAGAAAGACAGGAACCGTAATCCTCTTTCTTTCTAACAAGCCAGAAAATCAGAAGATATTTTAGAGCCAGTAACATTGCATATGGAATGAAATGCACTTTATATCATCAAAACATAGTCTGGAGTTAGATGAAATTTTTTTTTTTTTATAGAAGACAATTATATTTTGTACAAGATATACTCCAGAAAGCATGTATAGCAAGCTGGGGAATATGCTAATGAAATGCAAAATCTAATGGTAAAGAGGATGGATTCACTGATAACATAAGCTGGAACAGAATATAATTTCTGAATAAAATTATAAAGTTCTAAGCATGACAATCAAGAGATCTTCCAAACATCCAATCTGTCAATAGTGAAGAGTAAGGCCATCAGAAAAACAGATGTGCCCAAAATTAATTCAAAGAAGAAAAAATTTGCAAGCATTGAAGCACTTCTACGTAGTTGGACTGCTGGAATGATGGTAAACATTTTCTCGGAGATCCCGAAAAGTAATGTGCAAGACAACTTAACAGAGTCAATACATGCCAGCAGACCCGTTTCTTATGACAGCGAAGAAACTTCTCCAGGAAAGCTGATAGAGAAAAGGATAAACTAACTAGGGGTGAAAAGATTTTATACCGTGACTTCAATTGGGACACGAGTGTCAATCCTGTGCTGATAATAGAGGTCAATATAATCAACATTGAGCCGCTTCAAACTGCCCTCACAGGCTGCTCTCACATAGGCCGGGTCTCCACGGATCTCTCTCTTTCCCCCTTCGTAACAGATACCAAATTTGGTAGCTAATTGAACTCTGTCCCTTATCCCCTTCAGTGCCTGCACAAAGGATTCAAGCTGTACTTACTGGAAATAAATTCAAAAACAATCCACCTCCAAGCAAGATCAAGAAGAGAGGATTATTCATTGATCGTATTGACTCCACCATGCCTTGCTCTGTAACATCATCAATCCAACCATTTCCAGCCATTTTTCATTTGTTGAACTGGCCACGACGGAGCCATGTAAGATGGTCAGCTTTTCGCCCAAGCAACACAAATTTACCCCGAAGTGAATTCATGCTTTCACAAATACATACAGGAAGCGGTCACTAGGATTCAATTCAGCTCTGAAAGGGACAAAACTAAAAGTAGTAACATGTATTCTTTGTTGATGAATAAAATTAGTAACATGTAGATTGAAGGTCATCTCCCTTCTCTTTGTGGCTTAAGAGCATGGAAAAATCCCAAGAAAAGGGCAACATCAAAAAGGACAATTCCAAGAATATCCTTCCAGAAATGCAAGAAAAAGTGGAAAAAGGACTATACTATCCGAAACCCAGGTGACGAATCGAGTTGTAGAAAAGGTACCCCACCTTTCCTAGGAGAATCTCGTTCGTGTGTGGTCCATAGACATCGGAGGTGTCAAAAAAGGTAATGCCGCTGTCAACGGCATGGTGTATGAGGGCGATCATGTCAGACTCGGACTTTGGGGGCCCGTAGAAGGCAGACATGCCCATGCAGCCGAGCCCCTGAGCGGAGACCTCGAAGCCCTGAGAGCCCAACTTAATCTTTTTCACTGTTGCCATAACTCCTCGGATTTCCTCTGCGTGTTCTGGGAACCTTAACAATCAGAAAGGAGAAGCAGAATGAGAGCCGTAGCGGAAGGCAGATGGACCGGCAATGCCCTTTTATGGATGCCAATGCGAGACGGTGCCTGCCCAGACTCCCAACAGTACAACAGACGACGTAACCGCTGACGCATGAGCTCGTCAGCCTCCTTCAGTTATTGGACATTAACAATTTGTAGAACTGTGATTGGTTTGGGTGGCTGCTACAAGACAAAGTGGAGCTTCGAGTTAAAATACTGTTGGAAAAAAACTAATTTCTAAAATAGGGTAGCAGATAAAATAATTTATTTAATATTGAAATAAAAACGTCTCTTAAAATTAATTTTTTAATTTTATAAAAAATTTCATTTTTAAAATACGATTTTAATATATTTGTAAATTAAAAACTCATCCTCGGGGTGTGTTTTTATTTCAATATTCAATAAAATATTTTATTTGAAACAGCTTTTATTGTGAAAAAGTTTGTGCAAAACTAGTATTTTCACTCAAAACTCATACAAAGTGGACGGCCCACTTGCCTGTGCATCGCGAAAGGGGGGAAGTATTTTTTATCAGATATTATCACACTGACATAATTTAATTAGAATTAATTATTTTTAGAATTATTTTTTTAAGTTTTATAAAAAAATTATAAAAATAACTGATTCTAATTATTCAGTGTCATTATATAGATATAATCACGTGATAATACTGTAGCATAAAAAGGCTTTTTCCACGGAACAAGGCCTTTATTTTTTGTTTCAATGAATTTGCCACAAAAACGGTGCGGTTTGCCCGCTTTAATTTATTTTATTGATTTTTAATTTTTTAATCAATCAACTCTGACAGCCCACTTGCCTGTGCATCGCGAAAGGGGAAAGTATTTTATATCAGATATTATCATGTAATAATGCTTACGTAGTGACATAATTTAATTAAAATTAATTACTTCTAGAATTATTTTTTTAAGTTTTATAAAAAAATTATAAAAATAACTGATTCTAATTAATTAGTATCATTATATAAATATCATCACGTGATAATACTATAACATAAAAAGGCTTTCTCCGCCGAACAAGGCCTTTTTTTTTTTCAATGAATTTGCCCACAAAAACGGTGCGGTTTGCCCACTTTAAGTTTTTTTTTATTGATTTTGAATTTTTTAATCAATAAACTCTGACAAGATTTGCAAACCAAATATCATTGGTTTTATATGATTCCATTAACTTTCTTTTTAAATTAAAATAATCATAACTCTAATGGATCGTACACGTGTGCGTGGATTGATACCTAAGCATAGGGTTGGCAATTTATGTTCAATCAATAAGGCTCGGCTTGGCATGAACCAATTCAGACGAGTTATGGCCCAATATGTAATAAGATAATGTCAAACCTGACTCATCCCTCCTACCTGTCCCGATCCATCCTGATCAAAATTATTTCATGATACTACATTATTATAATTATATATTTTAAATTGACTATTATTTAATTTTTGAGAATTTTATTTTAGCAAACTAGATTATATTTTATTATTTTATTGAAATTGTATTAGGTGTATTAATTTTATTTCATTATGTCAATAAGAATATATAAAATTGTCATGTCGATGTTCAAGGATATGGTTATTTATTGCCACAATTTAGGAATCAGCTAACTCCAATTTGGAACCATCAGTTCCGGTTCTATGGGGCTGTAGAACTGGCCCTGAACCGCCTTTAGGATGGCTCAAGGATGGTTTTGAACCGTCCAGTTCTGGTTCGGGACCATGGTTCCAATCGATTCGGAGCCACCAATTCAAAATCAATTAGTACGAAAAAAAATTTTAATAGAATAAGAAGTTTTAAGCACTTGATTTTTATTTGTGTGCATATATGGCTATCTAATTCAACAATGTGTAAGGGCTTCTCTGTTTTATAATTTATTTGGAAAGCACTTTCTCATCTTCTCACTTATGTGAAATAAAGAGCTCCTCTTCTTCTCTTCATTTGTCCCACATCGATAAGAAGAGGAGAAATGACTCCCCAGAGAGCTTATAAAATGAGGAACTCTTTTACATTTATAAAATCACACAAAATGCTAGATATTAAATTTTAAAATTTAAACAAATTTGGTCTTATTTGAACTTAAAAAGCTTGTGAGTTGTTCATTTTAAATTTTAAATTATTTTTGGGATAATTACACCGACGCTACAAAATTTTTTGCAAATGTTTCATATTGGTACAAAATCTTTTTTTGGTCGCATTTCAATGCAAAACCTTTCAAAAGTGTATCATTTTGATACAATCCGTCAAATTCCAACTAACGGCGTTAAGTTTTGCTAACTCAACAAGCTGACATGGACGCCATGTATGTGTAGATGTTGATGTGGCATATCCACGTAATATATTTATATATTTAAAAAATAAAAAAAATAATAATAAAATAAAAAATGTATAAAATATATAAAACATTCAAAAAAAAAAAGAACAGTCGTCTTCCTAGCCTTCCCCCAACACCACCCCCCACCCTATCTTCTCCAATTCGACCCCAATCCCCAGCCACCCTTCCCCCCACCCCAATGTCACCCATCGAGCAGCCCCTCCACCCAAGCCTAACTAACTGAGCCACCACCAAGCCTCCCTCCCTCACCTCATCACAAGCCTTAGAGCCACCCAACCTTCCTCATCTCGTCAAGACCATTCGAACAGTGGAGAGAGAAAATTCTCTCTTCTCAATAAATGAATTGTTGTAGCAACGAAGACATGGGTAGCTGGGGAAGGATTGGAAGGTACATGGAAGGCTTGAGGGAGACACGGGCGATGCTGGAAAGCTCGAAGAGACACGGGGTGGCAAAAGAGGGGAGACGAACCAGACACAGGAAGGCTCGAGGCAACATGGGGAATGTTCAAGGAGGCTCAGGAAGTTTCGAGAAGGATTGGGTAGGTCATCGATAGGCTGATCGAGGAGTGGAGAGCTGATGCAATGGTAGAAATGGGTGGAAGAAGCTCGATTTTTCCCAAGAGCTAGAGCATTTGTTGGACCTGAAATTGATTATGCTAGTACTTAAGTTATGGAAGAGGTAAGGATGAAGTAGATGAAGGTTTAGGGTTTTATTTTTAGGTTGAGAGGTTAGGAGGAGTTTTTTGGATGGGAATGGTAGGAGGATGAAGGCAGAAGAGATTAGGGTTTTTTTGGGTGGGATATTAGGAGAAAGAGATGAATGAAAGTTAAAAATTGGAGTAGTTTCCTAATTTTCTTTGTTTCCCCTAAATACCTAATTTCGTAATTTTTATATGTATTTTTTAACATTTATAAATATTTTTATACATTTTCAAAATTTTTTAAATAATGTTTATATTATATTTTATGCGAATTTTTTATTTTTATTTTAAATTGTCTTAACGATTTGTAATTCTATATTTTAATAAGTTTTTAGAATTTTATGCATTTTACACAATTATTATATTTTAAAATTTTTTATTAATATTTTTCTAAATTTTTAAAATTTTTTTAAGATTTAGTATATTTTATATATATTTTAAAAACTTTTTGAAATGTTTTTCCCTTATTTTTAACTTTTTAGTATTTTATTATTTTAAAAAAATCATTATTTTTTAGCTTTTTCTCATTTTTTATAATTTTTTCTAATCTTTATGTATTTTCTAAAGTTTTTAAATATTTTTAAATATTTTATGATTTTTAAAAATATAAATATATTACATGGACACGCCACATCAACATCTCTGCATGCATGACATCCACGTCAGATTATTGAGTCAGTGAATATTAATGTCGTTAGTGAGAAATTAACAGAGTGTATCAAAGTGATACACTTTTAAAAGATTTTGTACCAAAATGTGACAAAAAATGTTTTATACCAACATGAAACATTTGCAAAAGGTTTTTTACCGCCAGTTTAATTGTCCCTTTATTTTTTATTTTTTGATTCAGAACCGGTGATTCTAGTTCCTATGAAGGGTGGAACCGGCCCCCTAATTGTTCCGGGTTGGTTTTGAATGGGCTAGTTCAAGGTTCATTTTGGACCTAAATCGGCTCATGGCCTACTAGGTATGGAGCAATCTGTATCTTTAAATACCTGTCCATATTTGATCCATTGTCGTCTCTATCTAAGTAGAAAGGATCATGACCAAATTCAATAAAAGCATTTTAATAGGAATGGATTCTGTAAATCTTATTTGAATTCAATTTTCAAGATCTTGAAAACTTTTAGATCAAATATGTTATTCTATATTGTAAGATTATTATGTACTCATTTATCCAAGTGAAGATTTGATCGTCCGATTGCTTAATTTTTGTAAAAAATTACTCTCTTGTGAACCATTAGGTCTTACTGAAGTTACGCATGACTAAACCTCTCCACGTTCAGGTATGATAGATCTTTCAAGTGGTATATTAGGTATTAAGTCTTTGAACTGCGGTCTGATAAGATAAGGGCTAGGGGCAGCTGGTGAACTATATGAGACAACTTTTCCAATAACCTGCAAAGAAACCAAATCCACATATGGTAAATATGAATGATCATCTAATATTTAAGTTAAAGTAAGACTGAGGATATATATGAGAGTAAAGAAATAATATAAGTATGGATAAATGTGTCTTACATAACCCATGGGACTTAGGGTATAAATAATACCGAGGTGGATGACGTGGGTTGATTTCTCACATGTCTTAAGCTTGTGCTTAAATTGCCCCATGGTTATCAAGTTTGGCTTAGCAAGTCAGTCAAAGAGAGTAAATATTAGATGCCATCATCGAGCTCTGTTGATAATAGCTTACATTAACAAGATGGCATTTCTAGGATATATATTTTTTAATATCTTTGAGGATTTGGCTCACATATTTCTATAAGAGGAGAAAGAAGTCTTGTATCGACACAAAAGCGACATCGAGACATCCACATCTTATGAAGTTCATGTTGGGAAAATGACATGTGTATCCTGAGAAATTGACATCCAAGTTTCCTCTGCATAGCCAGGAAGAGGACTAATTAGTCTTAAGGATGCAAAGATTGTCATAGGCCTCCACATTTAGTAACTTTTATAATTTTACAGTTTATTTTATACTGTTATTTTTTATAGATCTTAGCATGACTGCGAATCGTGAAGTTTCTATATTATATTTTGTAGTTGTAGCCATCGAGATCTGGAATTATTTTATTATATTTTTGCCAATAGTTCCTTGAGTAGCATTATTTATAACTATAATCTTAGGAGTTAAAAGGAGAGCACTAGAGAGGATTGTGAGACTCTTCTTGGATAGGGTTGCAACAAGGCTTGGGAATCAAGAGAGAAAACTCTATGCGCCTATTATTTTTCATTTTTCAATAGTGTCCCTTCTGTGCTCGTATAAGTTTCACTGTATCTTGGAGGGTTTTACACATTATATATGGTGTCAAATGTTAAAGATGTGACATGTTCCTGGTGCAAGGATAGATTTGATGTTGGTCGGATTTAACTATATAAGTTCAGGTGCCAAGATGGAATCTTGACAATATCGAAGGGTGTGCTCATCTTTAATGAAAGGAGCAAAACAAAACGGCCTATATTTTATGTATGAAAACCCTCCAAAAATAGTAGTCAAACAATACGCTTTGAATTGATTAAAAAAAAGGGAAAAAAATATAAGTTGAATAATTACAATAAGTTCTCAAAAATTCTCATCAATAAATTAGTTACTTTCGATGTATCTACTAGTGAAAAATTGTACAGGAGCATGTGTCGAATGGAGGTGGCTTTTTAATGTTGTGTACATGTGGTGGGACAGGATTACGAATCTAAAAACTCATTGATTTGAAAGATACCGAAAAGTTGGTAGATAAATGAGAATATTCTTTAAATTTCATAAATAATTCTCAACAAATATGAATTACTATTGCATGCTTGTAAGAAAGAAATGAATCCTAATCTAATTTATCTCCCAAAATTAATTAGATATGTTAATCTCTAAATATATCCTAAAAATCTTCTAAAAAATATTTTAAGAATATTAACTATATTCACGAGAATATTAGTTAATCAAAATAAATATAATTTTACACATGTATAAAAACAATAAAATTCCATATTTTCTTATGCATTATTCTTCACTTGTTGGAAAAGTCCCAATCTCAAGTCGTCATCCAACTTCTTGTAGCCTTCATAATTTGACTATGCTCTACTAAATTATTCATCGCTTTCTTGTTTGGCATTTGTCTCGAAGTTTTCCTTACAAACTCTTTCTTTTGATCATTCATATATCAACATCCTTAGTTTTTTTAATATGGACACTGTCATTGTATTGTTGCTTTCTTGATGGAGGCATGTTAGTAGACAATTGATGGACTTCTTCAAATATGCGAACAACACTAAATCTTCAAAACTTTCAATGCATATTTATCGGCATGAATAAGTAGGAATATGAATCTTAGCAAGCATTAACTTATGTCATTTCACTTTCCTCTATTATAAGATTTCCATACTCATCAAAGGCTAGTTTTATTAGCTCTTCTAAATCATCTTCAAGTAAATGTGAATGTTGGATCTGTGACATCATCTGTTTGTCAAGAGTCATAAAAATGGGGAGCAAAAGGGCTTTCATCATGATTAGAATCATCATCTGTTAATTTCGAATCAAATGTGGTCATGACTATATCAGCCAACTGTTGAGTTAGCCAGTCCACTTATGTGTGCAACAGTTCAATTTTATCTTTATGAATCACGCCATTCAATTAGGTATTATTGACACATCTTTGTGGCAGCATGTTGTGGGATCTTATGGCTCTAGTACCAATCCGATGCAACATGCATGTGGTGCGACAAGGATGACAAATACAAGGACACATTAATTCAAAAGAATACTAAGAAATTGGTAAGTAAATGAGAAATTTCTCAAATTTTCATGAATATCATTTCTCGACATATGCGAACTAGTCCTATGTATTTATAATAAAACAAAAGAATTATGATCCGATTTACTTCCTAAAATTAATTAAATACGATAATATGCAAATAGATCCTTACAAATCCTCAAAAAAAAATCTTCTAAAAATATTAATTATATCCATGAGAACATTAGAGAATCTAAACAATCTAATCTTATATAAAAATACAAATAATAAAGTCACATATTTTTTCCTGCATCACTTTCATATTGAGAGTAAGGCAAAACCAAATCAAGGTGGAGCTTGGGACCAAAACTCATGCCATTTAGCCCTACGTGGAGGCTGCTCAAATGGGATAGTCTAAAGGAAGATAACTACCACTACAAAATTGCTTGAGTAAGTTGGTACTATGAATGAGAAAGACCTAGAGACTCCAAAATTGGATATTGAGGAAAAATTGATAGAAGAAGTGATAAGGGAGTTGATGCTGCTACACAGATGAAGTCTGTTACGGCATGGAAGCTAGGGGATGCTTATGGGTAGGGGTGACAATTCACGTCGATCCGGCCCGATAAGTTCATCGGGACGTGTTGGTCATGATAAAGTCTGGCCTAGGCATGACACAATTTTTAATCAAGCTGTACTGACCCTACTCAATAGTTTGGTAAGTAGAATATACTCAAAATATTGTTTGAACTTGATTTTTACATCTCAATATAATGTATGGACAAGTAGGAGTTAACAAGAAACCATAAACGAGATATGTTGCTTTCATAAAAAAGACAGCCATAAAATGACATCTCTTTCCTAAGGCAGACCCTCGGAATTGCAAGATTGGAGTTTTGTGCAAAAATACTGTTTTCTTAAAAATAATTAAAAAAAATCATTCCTTTGAAACTAATTTCAAATACACTGTTCATAGTTCGCGCATTGAAGACACAATCTAAGTTGAAACTGCGACGTATTGGGTACATCGCAACTTGAACCCGCGATCTAGACTATCTTAACACTGCCTCTGCTTGGACAGCAAGTCTAGCGGTAGTTCGAGGCAAAGGAGCAGCGGAGCTCGAGCTCAGCCACCTCATAAACTGCCATCTCCACCACGTCCGGTTACATGGCTCAATCTCAGCCACCACGGAAGCCGCCATCTCCATCGCATTGGGATCAAGCTCGACAGACTAGGAAGCTGTGGTTGCCAAGGAAGTCGCCATGTCCACTGTGTCGGGCCCAAGCTCAACGGGCTCAGAAGCTGCCACCTCCTACCATGTTGGGTCACGAGGCTCGAGCTCAGCTGCCATGAAAGTCGTTATATCCACCGTGTCCGATTATGGCTCATCCAATGGAGAGCCGGCCTCCTGCCCCTCCTTCTCCAGTGGAGCTTCGGCCAAGTGTGTTTCTTGAAGGCTTCAAAAAGTGCCGTGAAATATCCAACCAGAGCAGCGCGTGTAGATCGCGAGTTGAAGTCCCGAACATAATAGATCGCATCTTTAACCTGCAATCTATGGACAGTATATTTGAAATTAGTTTTGAAGGAATGGTTTTTAAAAATTATTTTTAAAAAAGACAGTATTTTTGCACGAAACTCTGCAAGACTGGATATCTGAACGGACTCACCTCCTTCAAAAGTTCAACTCTTCCATTCCCTGGCCATGAGTAAACCACCCCTATCTCTTGATGGAAATGGAGACGACGATAAGCTGCTTTTGAGAGAGGAGGAAGCTGAGTTCATAGTGAGGGGAGAGGGACGGGGTTGGGGCTTCCAAATGTGGTGCACGTCAGATCAAGTGAAACTGTGAAAGGCAATTTTTTTTCTATCTAAATAGGCCATCGGGCCAGTACGACCCGAAAATGATGCAACACAGCACGCCCCATAAATTTATCGGTGTAGGCCAGCCCGACCATAAAATATTGTGGCCTGATTGCACATGCCCCAAGCATGAAGTTATCAGGCCAGGCCTAATTTTACCAGGCCTGCTTCTACTCCGTGGTGTTGAGGCGTAGGAGGCTAGAATGCTTCTTTATAAGTGTCTTTTTAAGCTAACTCTCTATCAGAAAGTTGTACCATGACACTCGCATGATCTGATTGTGATTTTCCTATTCTAAACTCAAAGAAAATATTTCTATAAAAGGAGAGACACGAAAATGAGATCAAAATCTCAATACCTTCTTAAAAATTTCTCTAGATAGACATCTATATAATTCTATGTTCTCTCTTTCTTGTCATGGAAAAATTTGCTAGGATTAGCTCTTGAAATCAGGTTGTAACATGAGCTTGGGACCTCTCACAGGAATGGTAATGGACCGGGTCAGAAATCCCAACACGCACCCCCACCAAATCGACTGGCCCTGGCCCGTTCGCCGTCCCCTGCAGGTTGGATGGGATCTGCTTTGACCTGCTCTATCTACTCCACTCAGTTGAGTTTAAAAGTCTTGTTCTGTTTCCCTTAATATAATTTTACAATCTTCATAAATGATTAGTCTTTCCTCAATAAAAGCATGTGTCATTTTGGGAGATAACCTTTTTCCTTTCTTCACAATTTCCTGGTTGGCTTTCATAGACCAATTGTAAGTCAATTTTCCCCTTCTAGAGGTGCTACCACTAATACAATGTCGCCTTTATACTTTGGTGATTTTCAACGCTCACTCGTCATCATAAGGGGTTTAGATAATAAGACATCCTACTTGTTTCATGTAAGTCTTTATTCCTTGTCAAATAAAGCTCAGCCTTTCTAATTCTTCATCGACTCGATCATCTTGAGATCAAGATTAGTCCATAGGATTACGGATCATTCACTCACTTTGCTGACAGACAAAAAGGGCATTTCACCAAGTCAATTCTCACAAAATCTCCAATTAGACCATTTGTTCTTAAACAAAGTAACAAGCAAAAGCCTCTTGGTGGAATTGAAGAGAACTGAGAAGTGCTCGCCTCTTATTTCTAGACAAGTCTCAATAAATCTAAGGGGAGAAGACGACAATGGGACACAAACTTCTCAACCTAGGAACTGATATCTTCCAGGGATATGAAGACAATGCTTCTCACTGGAACATCCGAATGACCCTCCCAGCAACTATAGACTTGTTCGGTCTGAGCCCATATGCAGTATCCCTGGCTCCATGGGAGGTGGCATCGGTATCTTCTTTGAATACATGTCACTGATTATTCAGAAAACTCCAAAAAATGTAGCCACAGCAAATATCAGGAATAGCACTCCCCCCAAGTAGCCGACCTGCAGCATTGAAAATTTTTGACACAGAAATACAGAATGCACTGGACGACATCATGATTCTTAGCAATTTTTCCTTGTTTTGTTGTTCTGACTCTTTTCCTTAGAAAGTTCTTGCATTATTAACAATTAAATCGAATGCCTTCCCCTGCAGAATCAAAAATAAAACACTGCTCTTCCATCTTTCCCTTTATCTTAGACCAGATATGGAGAACCATACCATGAAATGATAGATTCAATTTCTATCCACCTATCTCCTCAACATTGGAGGTCACTATTCCAATGTAGAATGAAAGCACATAGTTGTGAAAAAGGGAAGATTAAGCAGGTTTCAATACATTTACCAACAAAACAGTGTCATAAAGCAAATCTTACCAGCTTTTCGGAAATGTAATTGGCCAGGAATGCCCCTCCAAGAATTGCAATGGATGTTGCCAGCAGGTGCCCGCCGATAGCTCCACTAGCGACACCCCAAGGGGACTGAAAAGAGAGGACAAAAGCTATAAGTAGTTAGATGGTTCAATATTTCATTTCCTTTTCCCGAACTGCCTTTTTCAAGGTGAAAGCATTCCGAAAGCACTGGAATACCTGTGCAGCACCAAGGGCAATTGTTGCAAGCATCGAGCGGTCTCCCCATTCCTAGTTGCAATTAGAAATAAGTAGAAGAGAACTAAGCATTTTGTAACAGAAATAATTCCAGTTTTCCTTTTTTTGAGTTCTGCTTTGTCTCTCCTTGTCAGTGCCAAGATAGAAAATGCCATCAAGTTCTCATCCAAGGAAACATTATTATATAATTGACAGAAAAAAGGCAAATTGGAATGGCCTTTCCCCCCTGAATTCCCAAAACCAAAGACCCAAAAAGCCAATCTCTGGTAAGAAGAAAGCAATCCTCAAATGCAAACTTTTTTTCTTTATTTTTTTTCACGAAATAATCAACAGAAGTGTGCCAGTGTGTGGAGTCAATATTATATAGGGCAGATGCTATCTGCAGCCAAGCATCCTTCCTCAATGATGCCAATTTGTGGTAAAGGAGAAGGGATGGAAAACTTGCAATCCATATAACCTGGAGGAATAAATCAAAGTTTAAGAAGAGATTCTTACTGCAAAGAACACAAGACTAAAGGACTTCCAGACAACTTCCAGGGGATTGGAGAGCCGCTTTGAGACCTGGTGAAACATATGTATCAAAATTAATGGATGTCGTCTACTAGTGTGAGCACAATATAGCATACAATAACAGACTTTTCCAGTATATTTCGATGTAACTTGTAAGCCATGGAAAAAGCAATGGAGACGGAGTATCCACTTGTCCACTAATTTCCACTGAATAACTAGTGCTTGACACAACCAAAATCAATCAATCATGCACAAGTTATTACAAAGTGATAAATTACATAACAAGTCCATCTACATCACTAATTACTGTTACCAACTTCAGCAAAGTTGAACAGAGGCTAGGACAAGAAATCTCTGATAGAGAGCAGAAGGAGAAGAAAGAGACATCAAAGGGAAATACGAAAGTACAGAACATTTTTTAAGGTGTTACCTTCTCTTTCAAAAGTTCTTCTGCTTCAACATATTCATCAAGTCCAGGTCCATCCCTCTCCCCTTTCTTAACTACCGTCGGAAGATCCCATGCATCTTTTATTGATTTAAGGCCAAAGAATATCAGCAGGGTGACAGCAGCATATTCTCCAACCGGCAGAGCTGTAAAAAATTGAAAAACAATCTCATATTAAATGATCCAAAACATATTAATGCTTCTTTGAATTAAAGTTTATGATACATTTTCTTCTGATATACCACCATCCAATATGCAGTTTAAGATTTTCTTTCAGAGAGACATGGCAGGAAAAAATCAGTAGGTCTATTAAATTCATTAGCATCAGCATTCTGGACTGGCTGGTTCAATCGTTTGAAGAAAAACAAAAAACAAGTTCTGTTATTTGATGCAGACTGTCTTATATGGTAACCCACATGGGCAATAGGCCAAATTTTGCATGCGGGTGGATAAAAACAAGACAGACTCATGGCAGTCTCTAAGTACTGGGCATTTGATAAATATTTAATTGGATGGAATTAGTGTCATCTTGAAAAAATGTAATGTTTATCATCTATATAAATGAAAATGGATGAAAAGTGCAATCGACCTTATGACCTCAGGATGCACAGATTCAAAATCTTAAATTTTTTGGGTTCTAAATTTTAGACATCCTTTTTCTATTTATTACCTGTATGGGACCCGAGTATAATACTTGAATATCATTTAAATTCTCAAGTCCTAATTTAATTGAATTTCAACAGCCAAATTTTGAAGATTTTAAATATTTTGTTGAATATTATTCTTATTTTTTTATTTCATAATTTAATTTGAATATTTTTCATATCTTCATTTCAATTTTATGACCTCAACAAAGGGTTAAATTATTAAAGAATATTTTGATTTGTTGTTATTAAATATTAATCTAGTTTTCAAAATTATACACAATTTTGTAGTTAAATATTTCCATGGGATCAATTGTTTTGCAAACAATACTTTAAATTCGATTTAGAGTTTTCAATTTTTCAAATAAATACTTTACAACAAGATATGAGAAATTCTTATCTTAATTTCAATTTGTAACCATTAGGGGATGTCTCTGACAAATAGACCTCACTATCAATATTAAGAAAAGATTAAACATGAAAGTCATTTATGTACACGCTTTCTTTTCTCCTTTTATTTGCTTATGTACGACTTGTACCCTTAGTCTGCAATATGATCATTCACCTACATCCTCATTTTCTATAATTTATTAATTGCTTCTAGATTACCTTGCTTTTAATTAGCAGCGTGAGGATTCCATGCCTAGCTATAGTAGTGCACAAATCTATTTTCACATATCTATCAACATTTGCAATAAATATTATTTACATTTCCAAAGATGAATTCAATTATTATTCACAGACATAAGAATTTTCATTTCTTGGTCAACGCACTAACAGATTTAAAACACTCACTGAATCAGAAAGGTTTTCATATAATCCTGACTCAGCAGACTAATTATGAAACAGCCTATAATTTATGGAACTTTATATTAAATTTATAATATTTTAACCATCTGTGCATTGGTAGTTCTTTAAGCTTAAGATAATCTGATCACTGTGGAACCCTAAAAAATTGGAGATCAGTTACCTTACAAAGCACTTATAGTCAAATATTGATTACAACTTGGTTATTAAGTACAAAATCTGATCTAAACATTAACTAGTGCAATTAAGACCTCGAATTTTCAAGGCAACTGTAACAAAATCTAGTTTAGAATATCATTCATATGTCTATAGATGAGTGCCAAAAATTAGTTGGAGAGTAATTATTGCATTAATTAGTCATATGAACGGCTAGAACATGCTCCATGGCAAATCAAGAGGATTCTAGAGGACATTCAGGACTCCATGATTTGTGGGAGGAGTATTATTCAGATAGGGTGGATTGTCAGTGAAGATACTTGAGATTCCACTTTTTAGGCTGCTGCCATGTCCACAACTTGTTTTATAATCAATTGCATGCCTTGGTCACCTGAGAATCCACCTTTTTAGGCTGTTGCCATTTCCACAACTTGTTTTCTTATCAATTGCATGCCTTCAACTGTTCTTGATGATAAGAAACCTTATGGTATTATTTTTCCTACTTAATCATTATTTCCTATCGAACCTCGGATATTTGGCAATACCTGTTTTGCTCGTGATATTTGTCTCCGGGCAACTAAATCAGATCATTAGTCATTACAATGTGTCTTTCTAGGGTACTCTCGTGGACAGAAAGCGTATCGATGTTTCTGTCCCAGCCTTACAAGTACCTTATATCAACTGATGTACCTTTCTTGAACATGTTCCATTTTTTCATAGTTCTGAGTCTTTTAGCACCGGGGAGGATGATAATTTGTTATTTCATCATGTCACATATAAGACAATTCAACCCCCAACATCAAAATCTCCTTCAGCACCACCTTATGCCACTTCCTATCATCCACACTTACTCTCACTGTCGAGATCCTCCTGATGCATGTTTGGTGCCTGTTCCTTCTTTGACATCAGATCCAACCCCCAGTGACTTTGATCTACCTATCGCACTTCAGAAGGGTAACTGTCAATGCAGTTATCCTATTTCATCTTTTGTATCATATGATCATTTGTCCCCTTCATGTTTGTTGCTTTCGCTGATTCCGTGCCTATACCAAATACTATTTCTGAAGCCCTGTCTCATTCTGGGAGGTTTGATAAAGGATATGAATGTTTTAGACTTTAAAGATATTTGGAATTTAGTTAATTTACCTATTGGAAAGAAGCCCATTGGATGTAATATGGGTTTAAAATTAAATTTAACCTGATAGATCAATTGTCCACCTTAAAGCTCGTCTTGTAGCTAAAGAATTTGCTCAGACTTATGGGGAAGGCTATTTTTTACCGTTTCTCTCTTGTTGGTAAACTGACATTTGTTTGGTTACTGATATCCATGGTCACAACACTTGACTGGCCATTATATGAGTTACATATTAAAAATGCATTATTGCATGGTGATCTTCAAGAGGAGGTTTATATGTAGCAACCACCTAGTTTGTTGCTCAGGGGCAGAATGAGAAAGTTTGCGACCTTCATAAGTTAACTTGTCCTAATGCCTATTCTGTTAATACTGTAAGCTAGTTTACTTCTTCTCCAATAGTTATGGGCAGACTTGGAACAAATTTTGGCGTGAGGAATATTATACAATAATCATGATATAATTGCATTGAGTGTTTCTCAAATGCAGATTGAGGAGGTTCCAAGATTTATAAAAGGTCTACGATTGAAGAAAATTTGTTTCTTGGAAAAGTAAGAAACAAAATATTGTCTCCAGATCAAGTGTAGAAGAATATAAGCCCATGACATAGTCCATATGTGAGACAATGTGCATATATCCACTTTCAAATGAGGTTGGTCTTGAAGCCCTAACACCAGCAACATTATAGTGTGACAACAAGCTGCTCTCCATATTACTTGTAATCCTTTCTTTCATGAAAAAACTAATCATATTGAGATTGACTGTTATTTTATTTGTGAAAAGATATCCCACAAATTGATTTATACAAGGCATGTGAAGACCAGAGAATAACTAGGAGACATCTTTAGGCTCTTAATAGACCTCAAGTTGCTTATATTTATAACGAGTTGTGCACGATTAATATCCATGTTTCAGCTTGAGGAGAAGTGTTACAGAGTGTATATTGATTGTAATTAGTTAAATTAAACAACATAATTACTTTCCAAAGTTAGGATTTCTTACTCTTGTATGTCAATAGCGTACCACATTCAAATGAGATATGAGAGATTCTATTTTTCCTAAATTAATTTAACAGTAGACAGATGGGTGGGGGCTGTCCATCTGGCATGGTGTGTATAGAGTGGGGAAACAGAGTTTCTTGAACATGATAGATTTTAATTCATGTTCGTGTGATCTATTATACATGGTCCAAGTTTGTACTTTTTGCACCTACTCGATGCCCATTAATAAAATGTTTTATTAAAAGTTCAAAAGAAAGTGAGAATTGTTATAAAGAGTCTTAGTGTTGTTCCACGTCTTGATGTATCGATGGATGAGTTTGGTTTAATTAATAAAGTAGATGGAGTAAATATTCAATATGTAATACATAATGAGTTAATTTTTTAAATAATCTTTCAGATTGGAACCTATAGAACTAACCCTTGAAAACTATGAAAACTTTACTCGTGTTAAGATCTGAGATAAATTTACAATACAAGCTCGTTGATTATTACCCACTATATATTTACTCACTGTTTCTTTAGTTAAAAAAATGGCATCTCAACTCAATTTTACTATAATACGTGGAATTCTTGGATCATACACACACACACACACACTTATATCTCAATTTTACTAATTTCTTATTTGTAAAGATATCACTAGCCCCACACAAAATCCTTATTTTACTAATTTCTTAACCAAACACAAAGTGCCAATACATTTCGATTTTTCTAAGTAAAAATTTGAAACAATATGACTTATTTGGGTGTATAAGAGGATGGGCATCAGCTGGGCACAGACAGGCACAGTGAAGCAAGAACTAAGCACTTGGGAAGGGATAAGAGTTATTGAGAGAAAGAAAGCTTTTGTTAGTTTAATTCCATTTTCCATTTTTTGGATTATCTGGAAGGAAAGAAACCGGAGGGCTTTTGAAGGGATAGAAACAAGGGATAGGCTAGTAATTGACAGATGGGTGAAGGAGTTATACTTTTGGTACACTAGGGTGTATAGGGTAGGGGGGACATGGTCCAGCGAACATGATGTATTTTGACTGATATTTCTGCGACCTTTTGTACATGGCCCATTTTTGTAAATTCTCGCACCTACTTGGTGCTCAGTAATATATCATTTATTTAACACTAAAAAAAAAATATGACTTATTTGGGAGGGAAAAATCAAATGTTTTAATTTTCCAGGCACTTTACGCAAAAGGCTCCATTTGGCAAACAGAAGGGCGAAAGAAAAGGTTTGCCAACAATAAAGATAACAGAGTTGCAACTTACTTGTTTGAAATTGAGCAGGAACTGACTGAAATATCCTTCCTATCACAACAGACAGAATTGTCATAAGTGAAAGAGCAGCCATGGACCCGAAAAGAACCTGACAAAAATAAGTTTCGCAGGTCAGGACAATTAATTCTCACAAAATAACAACATATGTACAATACACAGATATCAGTATAGTCATTTTGACATGAATCTTGGAGAACGAACTTCAAAACAAAGATACATTTTCCAAAAAGCAGTCTACTCGGGCTTCTCAAAAAATGTTACCCAGCTGAAACTGTAACTTTTTCCCCAAGTGACCTGGTCAAGATGTGCATATAGTCTATAACAATGAGCATCTGGTCAATTTCCCCAAACTGGTCTTCCCAACTATATGAAAATCTTCCGTTTTACTCACATTTGCCCAGAATGTGATCAATTGCCTATTCTGCCCCCACTCTTAAATCCTAGAGATACCATAAACCAAGCACCTTTCAGCCTAACATGCTTGTCAACATTTCCAGCTTCAACAGATTCATCCAAAGAGATAAAGAACTCGTCATCTCACACCAGTGCAAGGACATTTCATCTTCTAACTCGTTAGTTATATCATTAATGGGATAATAACACATTGTCACACGAGCGCAAGAACGGTTCATCTCCTGACTTGTATTGCTAAATCATTCACAGGGATGGTAACGGAGACCACAGAGACTTGGACAGTATAACAAAAGCGGACTCTTCAGATACATGCAATCATTGAGACAAATAAAATCAATTCACTCCAAAAACTTTAAAAACAAAGACTCTGCAGAGAGAGATCAAGGTGAGAGATAGAAGGAGAGAGATAGTACCAGTCCCTTCCTGTACTGCATGGCCAAGAGTGCAGCAATGAAGAATGTCTATAGAATTTAAGGGGGAATATAGAGTCAGTCCCTCATTAATTCAAAAAATTTTTGAGCAAAATTAATAAGCCATCTCATCATATAAAAAGAAGAAGGCATTGTCTTTTTCAAGATTCAGTAACATCAGGGCAGGTTAAAGTTACTTCAAATAGCTTGTGGCAAGCAGACAATGCATTAAATAGCTTGAATATACTAGCAGCTTAATTTCATCAAAGACATTATAAACCTGACTTGAATATGACTTTGCATTTCAGATATCACATAATAGGATGCAAAAACAGAAGGCACCACATTCAACGGTTAATTGACATATCCACATTGCGGAATTTGCAAGGACCTTTTCCCTTTGATCTTGTTAATTATATGAAAAGATTGAGAGGACGCAGCAAGCAATTATCAGTTGAAACAAGAACAACTTCTTACTGAATCCGCTCATTTAGGACTTGCAGTTATAATTCTTAAAATATTGTCCAAGTACCATCAAAGTAGCAGGAGAATTAAAATTCAAGACTTGAATCGCAGGGATTACTCAAGAGAAATGAAAGTTTTATTTTTTTTCTTTTCACCCTGCAAGTACGAAAGTGTAATCTACTTGTCCACATGACCCTATTAGCTGAAAAAGCAGATTATACCAAGACCTCTACAGGAAAAACAATAACAGTGCCATTGCCTCATCCAGTTTATTCTGAATTCATTCACATTCCATTTACTTGAAAATTTGGGTAGAAAAATATGATTAACGCAGAGAAGCAATATACTTTTGTCATTAAATATAAAGCTCCTGCACTTGCAAAATCATGGGTACTCACATTCGCCTAACATTGTACTCCACCATAGACTAGAACTGACAAGAAGAATATGTGTTGAAATAATTACATTATACTCTGACACAAATACTCTCTGCTATGAGCCTATGAATTATGTTAGCACTAGAGAAATTCTGAACTATACAGTCATACATTATCAAAACTTGTATATTTGCAGTTACCTTATCCCCAATTTCTGAAACAAATATCAACGTGAAGGCAGCAGTGAAGCCCGACTTTGCAATTGCAGCTAGAAGAGATGAAGGTCCCCCTTTAGCAAAAACAATCAACGAGAATACTACGGCACATCCAAAAAGCACCAAAGCTATAGAGAGAGGATAAGGTATCTTGTTGGGGGATTTCTCTCTGCAAAATCACAAATTGTGTGATGACTCATATAATAGAGGATTCAAGAAGACAATGACCAAAAGAATATTCAAGTACACTAGGCTAGTCTAAGAAATAATATAAGTCTAACTCTGTCGCATATCATATGCCAATTTGGCTTTTGTCAAAAATAAAAGTATCAAAGGAAAAAGAACCTTAAAAGAAAACAACTTGTGCACTTAAAGTAATTAAGCTAGTATATAAAATCTGAAAAACCAAGGATTCCTATTGTCTACTAAAGCAAGCTAATTTTGGACGCCATGCAACAACCTGGTATTGTATGTTCAGACTTAGTCAATGACTTTCAAAACTAAAGACTAGTGCATGCAAGATAAGATATGCAACTCACATATCCGAGGGAATACTGCCCGATTCATTACTGGAAGGAGCATTATGATTGTCATTTTCATTATATCCACCAGATCCGACACTAATATTGGAGGCTTGGACTCGGAATGTGCTGCACACGGGCGTTGGTCGCCATCTTACTGCAGTAAATTATGCAATAACCAGTCAACACAATAAGTCCATGAGCTTTATCTCCTCAGTGTTCAAGGATGAACAGAAATCAGGATTTTCCACAACATACATCACTGTCACGAAACACTGAAAAAAAGACTTTCCCCTCATGTAGATGAAATTACGTGGGTGCCTTTCATTTCTAAAATTCAAATAGTCGCCACATCACTCTTCGTCTGCCATAAGTCAGCAAATTTTGCCAATTTTAACAGATTTTGTGACACTGTGCGAAACAAGACAAATGTTTTAAAATTTGTGACTTCCTAGGTCACATGAAAAAGTTCATGCTAAAAGTAATAATTTGGCCAAATTACAAGCCTAATTAGGTTATTAGCCCTTTTTTAAAATAGTAAATAATGGAACAGAGACGGAATCACCCATTCTTTTTAGCACAGCATAGCAGTGCTTCAGTAAATTATGTTGACAGAAATTCATTATAGTTTAACATGAAATCAGAGAGAATCAGTGTGAAAGCACTATTGTGACTTAGTATCAAAATCTAGATACGCTCATTAACATAGTGTAGCTGCTCAAACTGCCTTCTGGAAAATGGCAGCTCACATCCCTCAGGACAAATCGGTTCACCCTTATTTCAGGTCACCACTAAGGTTGGCTTCCTTGGGGCATTATCACAATAGACACAATGAATAATATCAATTACTGTTAAAGAACCTCAATCCTGACAAAATCTCTGTAGACCATTTAACTACGACAAAGTATGCAATTTAAATTTAATTGTGTTTCTAGTTTTTGACAGGGACAGATCCAGACGTTTCAATTGAGGCCAAAATATAATGGAGTTAAAAGATAGATTCCAGGAAGGTGAAATAAGATAATTCACCAAATAAATAAATAAAATCAGTAAAATTTGCATATAGTTTTACATGTCACCCAAAAAAATCCATCCCTGGTTTCCAACGCCGTATTCATGTTAAACATCAAGTTCTAAGGACACCAATTACACGGAGAAATTCTCTAGGAAGGCCAAGAGTATGAAACTTTAAAAGAGTAAGATGGAAGAAAATCTTACAAGAGGGTGAGGATGGCCTTGTGGGTAGAGCAGTAGTGACACAAGAAGGCAATGAATCAACAAGAGCTAAAAGTGGTAGCTTCTCTCTTGAAATAAACGGCCTGTGAAGTACCAGTCCCTTCATTCTTTCCACTATCTCTCCGTGGATTGTCTTCCACTTATCTAACAGAACTCCATCTTCCCAAATATATTCAACAATTCAACTGGCTGAGTCCCATCTTCTTCCTCTTCTTCTTCTTCAATTCTCTCTGCAGTGAATCGTGAAAAATTGGGTTAAAACTTATTTCCCAACCGAGAATATGAAGATGAAGAAAGAGCGTATCCGCAGCTTTAAACTAAATGCTTTTGGAGAAAAGGGCTGTATTTTGACCACAAGTACTACGGCAGATGGCACCGCTCTACCCAGTGGACAGTAAGGGAAACGGGGAACCTCTCCCGTCCAGCGACGGGAGGTCAAGTAGAGAGAGAGAGGATCCTCTCTCTAAAACAACCGGCTGTTCCCTTTTTTTTTTTAATTTTCCAGCGTTTCCTTTTTTTTGACATCCTACAACTTTTTTTTTTTACAAACTGCCTTCAATTTTAAACTTTTAAAAATATTTTTAATAATAATTTAAGTTTATATAAAAAAAAAAGATAATGGAATGAACTCGTAAGTTCAATATTAAGATTATAATTATTATTTAAAATTATGATTAATTTTCGTGCGCAGAAATAATATAAATTTATAATCAATTATATGATTGATAATTTAGTGTGTAATATGGGTGGGCTCTAGGTAGCTTTGTCGTACTACCAATGAGCCAAACGTAGTAAAACTTTTGGCCGTTTTTATGGTATATAAAAAAAGTAACGTGGGCTTAGGAATGAATAGATGGAAGAGGGAGTAGAAAGCATGGGAGATTCTACTGATGAAATTTGAATCCAAAATCTCTTGAATTTAAGTTAAGTTGATAGCTACGCCACTAGATCAAGCTCTCCTTCACAAAACTTTTGGCCTTTACTAAACTGTGTTGCACATCCAAATCTACTTTGGATATTTGTCTACCGTACTCTCAATTTCACGTATACTAGAAAAAGAACCCGCGCTACGCTGCGGTTCGATATATCTTTTATAACGAACTGAATGAATTATATTAAAGTATAAAGATATTTAAAAAATGATTATGTCATTTAACTGACACTCAAATATCTTTTTTACAAACAAATGTCGTTTATTTAAAAAGAGCTATGTTATTATTCGCATGTTTATAATGCGAATATTTTATAATTTTTTAATTACCAGTGCAGAAATAATATATATTAAAAATAAATACATAAATGTAATATTCATCTCTTTTCCACAACAATATATTAATGGTATATTATATTCATGTCCAATTACTTATATTAATAGATTATTTATTTTTTGTACAGGTTAATAAATAATTTCATTTCATTTCTAAATAGGGGACTCGATTTTCCTAAATGAAAAAAGCTCATTCTCTTGATATACTCATAAAATTAAATCCAGAATAAAAATAAAACGCATAAGTTCTATTCTTGTATTCAAAAAAAAATTTAATAATAAATTATGTATTAATATATTTTTAGATAAATATTGATTATATTTATTGATGATACTTATTTATTTTTAATAATATATTCAATTATTTATTAATATAAAATAAATTAAGAAGGAAAAAAAAAAAAAAAAAGAGAGAGAGAGGTGGGTCCCGAGAGTAGGGAAATCACTCCCTACTCTCCCCCTCCACTCTCCATAACATCCTCCTTTAGCCTAATAGTATAGATAACGAAAATATAATTGGTAGTGGTGTGAAACCAAAATGTTCAGTAAACAAAAAGTACAGTGAGAATAAATAAATAAATATAAACGTATATATCCAACATGATTGAAGGTTTATTTTCATTGATACTTGGGTAAACAAGACTCGACCCCATTCTTAGCCAGATAATACTCCACCATGTTTATTTAATGAGAGAGGATCTCTTTGAAGTTTTAACTCATAGTTTTTAAAACCGGGCCGGACCGGCCAGTCCGACGAGTCCGACCGGGAACTGGATAATAGTCCAGTCCGGTCCGGTTTTGCTAATTACTCCTTTTTGCAAGCTGAATCCGGTTTAACCCTATTAGCCAGCCGGTTCAACCGGTTTTTGTCCGAACCCAAAAAACGGGTCAATTAAAAAATTTGAAAAAATTTGAAAGACAAAAGGAAAACCAAATGTGACTAACATAAAGCTATTCCTCATTCTGTAGAGTTCTCCTTATTTACTGATAAAAAAATGGTGACTAGAATATCAATTAATAAATGGTTTTCTCTGTCGTAGTTATTTGTTATATTAACTTGAATTTGATTATGGGGATATCATGTATATTTAAAATTTGAATGGTTGGTATATTTCATTTTTAAATTTGTATTTTTTGTGTTGAACTTCTATATATATGTATGTATGTATATATGTATGTATGTATGTATGTATGTATTACAATAATTTAGTTGAAACCTTGACACTATAAATTAATTTTTAAAATATGATATTATGCCTTATTATTATTAATTTTATATTATAATTTATAAAAATCCGGTTAGACCCATTGAACCCCAGTTGAACCTATAAATCCAAGAACCCATGCCACGACCGGTTCCATGTCCGATCCGGTTTTAAAAACTATGGTTAACCCTAGCCCTAACTTATTTTGCATTTTCAATCCTACTTTTTCTTTTGTGTCTACTATTAGTATTCAGAAATCTTTTATACAATTAGCTAGTACGTTTCGAGTCGGGTCGATCAATCAAAGAGTAGAAATCTCACAGTGTGAGTTTTCTCTACTCACAAAAGCTCAAACTCGATGCATTTGTTTAAGGGGAATAAGTGTTTTATTACTTGGATCAACTCATGTCGGCTTCCATCCGAAGTTTTTAGTGTATCCTTATCCTCAATATTAATAAGCTTTCCAATTTGGTCTTATTTGCACATACCCTGCACCTTTTTTGTGAATAAAATTTTTTAACATTCAAATGGATCTTTAAAAAGTGTTCGACGTCAGTCCTGGAGGATGGTGGGTTGCCGTCGGAGGTCATGAAATATCGAAAAAACCGATTAAAAGAATCCCATTTTGTGGTCTCATAATATTTCGGTTTTCTTAAAGTGTAGAAAAATCTATCCAAAAAATTCGGAGACTTGAAAGTTTGCCCGGATCTGAGACTCGAGATTGTCCAAAATCATGTAAAAATTTTAAAAAAAAATTGTTTAGTGTATTAATATACTAAAATATTTACAATGGTAGTTCCCATTTACTCCAATGATTTTATTTCATTACTTTCAAGTTAAATTTATTATTACAATAAAAATCTAAGCCAAATTCGCACTATTAGGGGTTGGTTTTTTTTTTTTTACATAAAATGATTTTCAACAATCAATATGCATGGGTTGAAATCGTAAAATATCTTTTTTCTTAAGTAAAGTCTTGAACTCGAGTAATGTGAATAAAAAAATTCATATTAAGAGACACGCTATCCCCAAACACTCGAGCAGATCTTTTGTATAACGATGTTGTCATGCGGTATTGTTTAGGTGATAACACAAACTAATTAAATTTAACTATTATATTATTAATATTTTTTTATCAAATTTGAAAATAAGAAACAATTATAAAAATAATATAACTATATGTGGAGTGCACTTGCTGCAACCAACCCCAATCCAGACACGGATATCAAGACTCCTTAGAAAAAAAAAACATATCAAATCTAACGGTTCCCGCAACCATCAAATCCTAAATTTACAATCATTCTCTTAATTTCTTAAATTTCCATAATTTCTTAAATTTATTTTTCATTAGGAAAAGAAAATGTAGAAGACATGTGAATAGTGTAAAATATCTACGTGCACTTACAAGAAATTGTGCTTGTTTCCAACCTAAAAGTTAGCTAGTGGTGATATCCGGTTCTCATTTTACTTCCGATATCGGATGAGAGGAAGACTAACTATGATGAGGCATGCCTTCTTTTCCCTCCTCGGACTAATATATGAGTTGGGTTTTTACTTCATGCTTGATAAACTGATAACTCCAATCTGGGGTAGTGTGAGCTCATATACAGAAATCCGCTCAGATACCATGTAAAATATTCACATGTAACTATAAGAGGTTGAGCATGTTTTCACCTTAAAACCTAAGCTATTAAACAATGATACATAATTCTCTTATAAATCAGGTTTTAATCTCTTTATTATCCGATGTAGGATAATTTCTCAACAAATACAACAGTTGAAATTCAATGACGTATCTCATAATTGTAGCTGTAGACTAGTTTAAGCAGTTAAATTCAGACCTCGAGTGGATGACTTGAATCAGCTAGCTCGTCCACTCAAGAAAGGACCTGAAAACCAAGAAGTAGTAGCTGTCTAGCTTTCGAGCTTTGTCGAGTACATAACAAGACCTCGGAGGAGTAGTTGCTAATGTTTATTCTTCAACGTGACTCGAAAGCATCCGATATTTCTTAATGTTTGTACTCAGAGAAATTTTTTTTTAAAGGCATATCTTATTGTCTGCATTTGACGTGAAAAAAGACATTTCTTATTGTCTGCATTTGACGTGCCTTTCTAGCAAAAAAGAACTCTTCATTATTTTGTTTATAACGACATAAACATATAAATCTAATACAAAAATAGCATAAAAGAGAAGTAAAAGGGGCGCACAACTCTCTCGGTGATAAGAAACTCTTATATGTAACTGGTATACCAGGTGGTAGTATTGACATGATGTCACAAACTAACATTTTTTTAATAACCGATTTATCCTAGCATATTCCGTACCCGAATAATGGTGGTTACGACACCTCTTCCTCGAAACACTCGCAATAACCCGCAAATCACGTGTACCAGATAAGTCATGATAAATCTTGACAGGCTCAAGAGGGCTGAGAAGCCCCGCCCTCCAGTGTGCACCTGCTGAATTTCGAACCTGAGAAGTCAAATTTCTAGCTACCTACCAGTAGGGCTAGCTATTGAAAGGCGTTGGTTTGTGACATACAACAATTGGTTTGTGGTGTGTGTTACAAACCAATATGATTCAATTATTTATAGATTTTTTTTCTTTTTATGATTTCATTAAAAAATCTTAAAATAATTGAACATTATTAATTTTTTTATACTATATTAGCATTATCACATGGCATACTACCTACACCCAATACTCTAGGTCAGGGACAGGGCCTTATACCACTACATCAAAACCGTTCCTCACCTCTTCATTGTTTTCATCACTATTTATACTAATCGTTCCACATATCAAACGTCCCACGAACCCACTTGCTATTGTATTTCCTCTTCCATCATGAAAGGTGACACTGCCAATGGATTCCCCTCCCAGTCCCATGACCAAGAACATCCATCCCTCCTGCCCGTTACCAGCATCGAAAAGATCGAGTCATCGGTTGCAAAACTCCTCCGGAACTGGAACAGGAGGAGGAGATGGCAGCTCTTATTCAACAACCGTGCCACCGGCAGCGAGTATCAGACACAGGACCCATCGTACAATGCTGCTCCATGGAGGAACACCCTCGCCCGGTTCCTGGAATCAAACCCGGTTCACATAGTAACCATCGTCTTGCTCGTCTCTGATGTTGTCCTCACGATCCTCGAACTCTCGTCTTCGATCCTTTCTGAGTGCACCCGGACGAGGGAGAGTGCGGAGGACCTGTGGTTCCACTGGGCGGGAATCTCGATCCTATGCCTCCTCCTTGCGAAATCACTGGGATTGATCGTGGGGTTGGGGACTTCCTTCTTCGCTCGTCCAGGGTACGTGGTCGACCTCATGGTCCTGGTCGGTGCGATATTCATGGAGACTTTGCTCGATGGCAAAGGTGGCGGGCTGCTCGTGTTGGTGAGCCTGTGGAGGGTCCTGAAGCTTGTGGAGAGCGCGTTCGAGCTGAGCGACGATGCCATTGAGGCGCAGATCAAAGACATCGAGCTGCAATTGGAGTCGCTTAGAGAGAACAGAAGGTTAATGGAGACCAGTTAAGATGCGACAGAATTAGATACATATTTACATATGTATGTATCATAGATGTGTTAAAATAAGTGCATCGATGGAGGAGAAAGTCTTGCATGTCATGGTTTCACTGCACGACGGTGCTCGCGTGACAATACCAATTGAATTCAATTATTTCTAATATTATTTATTTATCTTTAGAATTTTATGAAAAATTTTCAAAATAATTGAATTTTATTTATCAGCATCTCCGTCATGTAAGCATTTGTTCTCGGTAACACCTGCGTGAAACTCGGTCATCAGTGGAGACATTTAGACCGTATCTATAGTGGATTTGGTCACAAATCCTTTTAAGCAAATAGACTGACTAAAGTAAATAGAGAGAGTTCAAATTCTGAGTTCTTCTCAGTTCGATACTCACTGCGAGAGTTATATGTTCTTTTCTTTCTATTTATTTCCTTTTCTTATATCAGCCACGTGAGTCTCCCATATGACCGGAAAAAATAAATATATGATAACCACGTGTCGTTGACATTATTAGTACATCTAATACACATGAATTGAAAAGTTGGATCCAATCGGAATGAATTTAAACCATAGTTTTCAGAACCGGACCGAGCCGGAAACCAGTGAAGGTATGGGTTTTTGGGTTCTTGGGTTCAACCGGGGTTCAATGAGTCTAACCGGGTTTTTACAAATAATACTTATAATAGTATAAAATTAGTAATATGAATGTAAGATTATTATATTCTATACATTAATTTATAATTTCAACTTTACAAATAAGATTGTTATATTCTATACATTAATTTAGAGTTTAGGTTTCCTTTTTTTCTATTTTTGACTCCTGTTTTTTATTTTTTATTTTTTTTATTTTTCTTTGTTGACCGGTTTCTTGACTGGTTTTTATGGGTTCAGTGGAAACCCGGTCAGACCTGCCGGTTCACACTGTCCAACCCGGTCCTTGATGCAAATGGAGTAATTAGTGAAACCGGACCGGGCTGGTGTCCGGTTCCTGGTCCAACTGGTCCCACCGGCCGGTCCGGTCCGGTTTTTAAAACTATGATTTAAACACACGAGAAAAGTATGAATAACGGCAACAAAAAAAAAAAAAAAAAGATTAACGGTCATGTTGAATAGACTTAATTAGTAAAGGGTGATCTCAGCTGGGTTCCCTAGCTTGAGCTGCCTAATGAGCTACTCGTCCCGAGAGGCTTGCCATACACTTGCAAAGCTCCGGCAAGCCCATCGGGTCAGCCTAGCTCACAAGCTTCCCTCGGTTTTGGAATATCAATGGCAACATCCCGCCGGAAAGATCACTTGCACCCGCAGAGGCGTCAGATTTGGTGGGTTGTTACAGCGAGCAAGATTCTATTAGCGACTTTGACGGTGCATGTACACTTCATTTGCAACACGTTCGGTTAGCTTAGCTGTGCTAACTATTCTTGGAACATCTATTCTGCGCAGAATAGTTATTTCTGTGCTTGTTTACATATCTGGAGTACCTATTCCATATGCGCTTGTAATAAGGGATAGTATTTCGCCCTCTCCAAAAAATATTTTTACTTATAAAGAATAGAAATAAAATGACTAAATTGCTCCTAACAATTCTTTAAATTTTCAATATTTACCTCTCCCTTTAAAAAAGTCAATTTTAATTTTTTTTTAATATTGAAGGTGATTTTAGTTTTTTTATCATTTTTTTTATTCTCTCCTTCAACTCCCTCAAACAAACAAAATCATTTTCATTACAACATGTTTAGCTCGTTACTCCACGCAGAACATCTGTTTGATTAGTATATCAAGAATACTTACTCAAGATGCATTCGGAATAGAAGGAGAATATCATCCTTCCCATAAAACAAATAGCTATTACTTATGAGAAATAAAAATAAAATAACAAAATTATCCTTAACTATAATTTAAATTTTCAACTTATATTTATGTCTTTTTAAATAAAATGTTTTAAAAATATTTATATTTGAAATTATTTTAGCCGTTATCATTTTTACATTTTTTCCCTCTTTCAATTCTCTCTAACAAATAGAATTATTTCTATTTCTCACCAAAACTTAATACACGTTTCCTATCCATTCTTTTCTCCATCCATTATGTTCTCTATCATTTTCTTTCTAGCGAACCAAACAAGCCATTTATTTCTATTATATATCTATTCCTTTCCTTGTCTATTTTATTTTCTACTTTTTTTTTTCTTGTGAACTGAACAAGCATTAGTGTTATCTCAGTTCATATATATTTATCTACATTTGTAATAGCAAAGCATCGCTTGAGAATGCCAGAGTATGAACGACTCTTTACAAATGCCCAGCTCATTGTTAGAGGCCTTTTACATGTTGGATAGAGATTGCTTGATCAATTTGATGCTTACTAAGCGTTATTCATCGGAAGATTAAGATTTGAGAAAGGAAATCATGCGCAGTGATATCATCTTTTTTTCAGTCTGTATCAATAGTATCCATAAATTTAATAGTCCATGACTAATACAGTTCAAGTTTGTGGACCAACTGGGAGAGCTGCAGACTTCATTTGAGAGGAAAAATCATCCTACCATCTCAATCAATCTATTTTAGTGTAGCGATATCACCTTTAAATTGAGACTAATAGGTCTAAATTCGATTCTCGTATATGCCTATTTATTCTCCTCTTTTTATATCCGCTCTTAAATAAATGGAACATAATTATTTGTTAAGAAAGGAAAGAAATCGCATTGTTGTATTACAAAATATTCACTTAGCAAGTTGGCTTTTACTGGCTAACTATTAGCCCCTAATGCTAGGATACGGATACCGACTAGGGTGCTACATCCCTCATGTGCATGTCAACCATGACCATATGATAGAGGGGAGTGTTAGATCAGCTGCGTGGATATATAGATGGTAGAAACTTAAAATAAGTTATATTAGGGGTATGTGCTAGTTAGTAACTTCCCTCGATACTAAGACAAAATGGTCTAGATGCACATTCACTTTAGCGTGTTGGGATGCTCGTGTGTGCAACAACATGAGCATGGTACTGTGTGGCGATGGGTGATCATCATGGTGATTGATTCGAGATCAATCACGTAGCATGCTTCTCGATGAAGATCGTTAGGTGTCATGATCCTTGGCTAGACTCCATTATGTATTGTTGCTTGATCAATGATATTATTGATGGCCAGACTTTCCTCACTCAGGTGCTCGATTAGATAATCAATCACTACCAGATATGAGACGCAGCTATTACTCAATCACTGCATGAGTAAACTCTCAATAGGATGTTGTGGTATGCTAGCGCTTGAGCACACTATTGGCTATAAGTTCTCGGTATGATACTATGGCGTGCTAGCGCATTAGTGTGCTACTATTTGCCTATGATCTCTAGGTGGGATATTATGGCATACTAGTGCATGAGCATGGTACTACTCGATTACTTGTGGGTAACACGGTGCTAGCTACTCGGTCTTATGCTAGTCAAGTTACTTGTGACGATGGCTAACCCATGGGTGCATGCGCAACGCATACGACTCAAGTGAATGAAGGTGGCACTCAAATGAACCCGAAGGACTCTCATGATGTGAACCATGGGGTGGCAGTTATCATGTTGATCGATGATGCTTTGACAAGGCTGTTGCTACTCATTAGACAGTTACCTGGTAGTTCCCTTTATCTTTTAACTCCCTTTTGGTTGTCTTGTAATCTACTTTTCTTGTAATTTAGGTTCTATGTATATATGTTCTGTCTTTTCTGCCATAATAGAACAAACAAATACTTAAAATGTGAGTGAGAAATAGAGTCGGTATTCTCTTGTTTAGAGTGAGTGCTCTTACATACAGGAATCAGGAGTACTTGATTTGTAAGTGTTTTGATTTAGACTCTTGTATATGAATAGTAAATGAAAGAGTTATGATTTCCCTTATCTCATGTTGTTTGTTTATGTTTATTTTTGCTTAACATCACTTGATGAATCTTATTTGTGTTAGTACGGTTGGATAAGGATATCGACTGGGATGTTAAGTTCATTGCGTGCATATCATCCATGACCATATGATAGAAGGAAGTATTGGATTAGCTGCGTGTTTAAGCTATGCATTCTAGCAATAGAATATCGATGTAAAATTCCCTGGTCAGAGTATCATCTTATAGATGGTAGAAATTTAAAATAAGCTATATTAAGGGTGTCCTCCCTCTATATTGAGACCAATGAGTGTGGATGCACATCCATGGTAGCGTGCTGGAATTCTCGTGCGTGCAATGGCATGAGCATGGTAGCATGTGGCAAGGGGTGATCGCCACAATGATCTATTCTAGATCGATCACGTAGTAGGCTTCTCAATGAGGATCTTTGGGTGTTAAGATCCTTGGCTATAGTCCACGATGCGATGTTGTTCAATCAGGCATTCAATCTGTTACTCGATCAATGATATTACTGATGGCATCGCTTTACTCGATCAGATACTCAATCACTACCCGAGTATGGGCTGAGGTTGTTACTCAACCATTGCTTGAGCAAACTCTCGATCGAATATTGCGGCATGCTAATGCATGAGCGCTCTACTACCTGGCTATAAGCTCTCAGTAGGATGCTATAGAGTGCAAGCGCATGAGCGCTCTACTGAATTTCGAGTTGGCAACATGGTGCTAGCTACTCGGCCTTGTGCTAGCAAAGTCCTTTGTGATGATGGTTGACCCGTGGAGGTATGTGGGGTGCATGAGACCCAATTGAGTGTGGGTGGCACTCAAGCAAACCCAAAGGATTCCCATCGTGCGAACTATAGGATGGGGATTATCCCATTGATCGATACTACTTTGACCAGGCTGTTTTTTATCATCATATGGTTACCTAACAATTCCTTTTGCTTTGTAACTCCCTTGTGGTTATCTTATAATCTGATTGGCTTGTAATTTGGGGTCCATGTGTATATGTTCTGCCTTATCTACCATAACAGGACAAACAGACACCTAGAGTTAGAGTAACGAACATATTCAGTATTCTCTTATTTCGTGTGAGTGTTCTTGCATATGGAATCAAAGATACTTGTGTTGCAAGGATTTTGATTTAGACTCTTGTATGCTAATTGTGAGTGAAAGAGTTATGATTTCCCTTATCTTGTGTTGTTCATTTCTATTCAAAAGCAAGGCGTATTCAGACCTTCAACATTCCAACTAGTTGCACCTAGACATAAAAAAAATCTCTTAATTTTTCATACATTTCACGACATTCATTTCACAAGGACTGTGAGCTGATTCCAACCTCTACATTCTTTTGGCATGACAATTGCTTACTACTGGAATCTCCGACTACCTTTTACACAAGAGGCGGCAGCTGCTAACCATTTATGGATACCAATAGAAAGTAAGGGCATGTAAAAATTGATTCAAAGGCCAAACTGTTTTCGAACTAAGTTGAACCAAAAGAATTGATTTGACTGGATCCGATTCACTGAGTCCGAACTGAGCTAGTTAGGGAGAAAAAATCTAATTTTGTTTATCGAATTTAAAAATCAATTCTAATTGAATCAACCCAATTTTTTATTTTGAAAATATTTTAAAAAATGATTTTTCCTTTAAGCCAAGTCTTGAAGACATTACCTTCAATGCCTAGCCCACATGTCACATATTTTTCTGTTAAGACCATGTCTTCAATGCCCAGCCCAGCATCACAATCATTTCCTATGGACTGTAGTTGCTCGTGCTTCCTCTTCTACAACAAATGGAGCTCTTCTACAGCGTCAGAGGTTCGTGCTTCCTCTTATATGGCCACGAGAGGGAGGTCGACAGCTCGTGCGTACTCTTCTTTGTTGAAGAAGTCCATTAACCCCGCTGTTGATGAAGACTGAAGATTAAATCGACTTACTCCACCACTCACCATCTCTCCTCTCTCTCTTAGCAATCTCTAAACCAAATAGCCATTAACATTTTCGATTTTGATCTTTTGATGGCTACAAATCTGGTAAATGAGGTGAGTGCAATGAGATCAAACCTTGTTCTTCGCCTGCACTTGACATTGGTTTGTCGCCCTAGTCTCACTCCTGCTCTTGCTCGGTCTATTACAGTGTTGCCCTAGGTTTTCATTTCGATTTCAGTGATAGTGATTTTTCAATCGATGGGAAAAGAGAATTAGAAAAGAACTAAATTAAATAATCTTTGTCTGGTAATATGGAATGACTTACAAGAGCTGATTAGTAATTACAAGAAGGTAGAAAGGGAATTACCGAATACTAATAAATAAACATGAGATTAAATTTTTTTTATTTCCGTCTTTTGCTTTATTTTTAAGGCATTAGTACTCTGACTTCTAAATAGGCAAAATTATTTCTTTAATTGAAATAAAAAATAGTAGCTGATAAAAATAGCTAACAAAGAAAGAAGATCTCTTAGGATCCGATAGAGTAGCATGGGAGAAATAATGGAGGACCTTGTCTGGATTTCATCACCAGACATGAACTTCTCGACAAGCTTGGCGTAAAAGATAATTATGAACCATAATGAATTGAGCCCCACTAAGGAATGGGGATTGATCTGGATGCTAAACATTCATCCTAGTATCATGTCCTTTGTATGGCTCTGCTATCATCTGAGTATCCCCTTAGCAAAACTCCTATACAATAGGGGATGCAATGTTTCCCGTCTGTGCGCATCGTGTAGGGAAGAAGAACAAGATATGGAGCACATCTTGAGAAGTTGTTCCCTAGCTAGAAACTTCTAGTATGACCTAAAAATTCCTAGCTCGAAAAAGGCTACCTTCTCTCTGCTCCTACAGGATTGCATTGAAATTAACTGCAAGGTCTATGAACACTATTGCTCGGGTATTCCTTGGCACATAGTGTTTCCAATGGCTATGTGGCTATTATGGATGCAGAGAAACAAATTTATATTTCAAGGGAAACATATCAACCCTGAGCTTTATAACATTTGTACGAAACTCTCGAAAGAGTTCTGAGAGTTCAAGACAGACGGAGCTAAACATCAGCATGACACCATCCTAATCAAATGGACGCCCCCTTCGGATATCTGGGCTAAATTGAACATAGATGGTTCAGTTGAAACTAGCACGGGGGAGCCGAAGGACAAGGACTGCTCTGAGACTCGAATGATTGATGGATGAAGGGATTCACTAGATTCCTAGGCCAGGCGGATGGGACGGACTATCAATTGCTTTGGACATGGGAATCGACAAACTTGTGATTGAGTCGGACTCAAAAGTCCTCCTTGACCTTGTTCAGGGAGTAGTCGTCTCAAATTTAAAATTGAAACCCTTAATTCTTGACTGCAGGAAAATTTGTCCGGCCTTCCGGGAGGTACAGATGACACACATCTTCAGGAAGACCAACACAGTGGCTGATTTTCTAGCAAAGGAGGCAAGGAAAGCTGGAGCAGTGAATCCTACAGTCACATTTAGGTTTAACCCCGGAGGGGCTTAGGGGCATACTTATTTCATGCTACATGGGCCTATTTGCCCATAGGACAATCAACCTAGAAGCCCTTAAAGGGCTTGTTGTGTTAGGGCTTGTACGGACCTCCAATAGCGTTAATATAATATAATCCTTTACTATAAAAAAAAAAGAGAAAAAAAAGAAAGAAGGTCCCTTTCTTTTCGCAATAAGAAAATGGTTACAGGAAAATGGGAAAAGAATAAGAGATTTGAGGTAATTTAGCTCTCCTTTTTTAGAGTCTCGTGTGTAACGGATATACTGCGTGACAGTACTAACGTGATATCATGAACTAATAAGATTAAGTTATTTTTAGGATTTTATAATAAAATCTATAAGAGAAAAAAATAACCTTAAAAATGGATTAATTTGATTGGCTCATGATACTGTATTAGCAGTATCAAGTGGTATACTCATTACATGTAAGACTTTCTCCTTCTTTTTATTCGCCCATTAGCATGTCATTGCTATTGCTAATATTGATTCGGAATCATGGAACCTATGCGTAATCACAATTTTGGATGAAAATTTAACATGTTATAAAATCCAAATTCCTTATGAAATTGATTGGAAAAATAAAATTCTAATTCCAATCTGCCAAGCACATTGTGAGTAAATATTCAGTTTATAATATATGATGAATTTATTATGCAAGTGACTGATCCAATCCTACCATATATAAAATTGATTCTTAAAAATTATAAAAATTTTATACATATCTGAGAATTTTTCACTCTGATTTCGTCCGTGAAACAAGTCCTCCTGGTTTAGTCATAGTTTCCCTCTCTTTCAGGAGACAGGAAGGAAAAGAAAATGTGTATATAAATTAAAAAGCAGAATTATATATGAAAAGAAGAATGAGTGTCGGCGGAGGCATCTGTGGGCCCGGTGGGCCACCCGGACAGGTTGTTTTATGTCCTACACATTAAACGTCTGCATGAGTTTAAAAGCCAAATCCGACCGTCTATCTCGAGCGACCTCTGTTCGTCATTTACTGACGGGCGTACCCAATCTGATAAAGACTTCAGATCCGACGCTTTCCCTCCCTTTCGCCTCGATTATTCGTCGATTTGCTGTTCTCCTTAGAATCAATTCTGGACAGGGAATTTCAAAATAATCCTTCAATTTTGTATCTCTTTTGAGTTTGGTCCTCACACTTTAGCTGGTCAGCATAATTATTCTTTTAATGTCATCCTTCGGTTCGCATACCCAGTGAAATGTTGAAAAACTCTGCCGAACGAACACGGGGAAATCGGATTGTAGCATGCTGTTGATCGTCAGAATTCACCTTTAGTCGGCTAGACCACTGATCCGGCTAAGAATGAGACTTCGCCAAGTCACTACATGTTGAGTAGCTAATCAATATGTAATAAATAATGAGTTTATTAGATAAATCACCATTCAGATCTTGACACATGTAAAGTTAACTATTAAAAATTGTAAAACTTTACACGTATCAAGATCTGAGAGAGTTTCACGTAATAAACTTCCTTTATATTACATATTGAATATTTACCTGCTGAATCACTAGATAGCCCAAGTCACATGAGTCCTAACTAACCTAAACTCTATTCCCTCAACCTCTAGGTTATCTATGTATGTGATATCTTATTTTCTCTTCAATACTCTCATATTCTCCCATTCTCTTCCGGGGACTCCTTTGTTTTTTTGGGTGATTCGTGGGACTCCTCTGTAATTTAAGTATTTGAGGGTCAGTATATATATCTCCAATTTCGTACTTTATTTTTCTGTAGATTCTCTCGAAAGTTTAGATGATCATGATCGGAACTCTCAGAGTATATAGACCACTAAACCAACATGAGAGCATAGATGATTTGGTGAGGTCGAGATCTCAAATTGGAGTATTGTTCTAAACAATATTGTTAAAAAAAGCTCTAGATTTGGACCTTGGTGGATACCAGTTTCTTATAGTATACTAAGCCTTTGACGATGTTCTATTAACATGGTCAATGTTAGTACTTGTTGAGATATAAATTCCACATCGAACAAATAATGAGTTGAAATTTGGTTTATAAAAGAGCAGGTACCACCATCTTATTAACTTGAGCTTTTGGAATGGACATGAGCCCGACCTTTTATGGGCTGAGTGGAAATTTCACATGATATCAGAGATAATTGTGTGGACTCACACCATGCCAGATTTGAGTGTGGAACTTATAACCTATTAATCTCAAGATCGGAAGAAAAATGTCCGACCCGTGATCAATTGTACCGGACTCATGCTAATTGTTTAGTTTGTCTGATATATTCTTAGTTAAACACAACAACCTAAATATTATATCGGGATAACTGAGTTACTCCTTCCACTATCATCCTTTTATTAATAAAAAGCCAAGAGAGCTTAGGAAGCATCCCACTCTTTCATTGCCTAATTGCAACAATTAATATAAATGGAAGAAGAAGAAAAAGCGAGTAGGCCAATCTGGCACCTTCTTGCTTACGACCATTATAATTGATCTAGCAAAAAAAAAAAGGCCGTTATAATTACACGGTGTCGGTGGCTCTTAACAGCGTGCCAGGGCGAATGCTAAGTATAGCGAAAAAGAATATGGAAAAGATAGAGATATTCATAAACCTAGAGGTCTTAATTGTAATTTCATAAAAATAAATAAAGCAAATTGCCTCTCTCACGCGCTCTCTTCTGATCGTTGCTGTCTGGTAAGTAACTCAGAGGAAGCAGAACCACATTCCCACCAGCTGCAGCCGAAGGAGAAGTTCGAAGTACGACGCCTGCAATGGAGGCAAGGAAGGTCTCCACCTTTGCTATCATTGCAATTCTGTGCCTGAACTTCCTGATATTCGTGGCCGACGCCGATGACGGGAAGACGCTGGTGAAGATGGTGAAGGGCAAGAAGCTGTGCCGGAAGAAGGAGTGGGAGTGTAACACTTGGTCGGAGTTCTGCTGTAACCAGACGATCTCCGACGTCTTCCAGGTCTACCAGTTCGAGAACCTATTCTCCAAGAGGAACTCGCCCGTAGCCCACGCCGTGGGTTTCTGGGACTACCAGTCCTTCATCCTTGCGGCCAACAACTACGAGCCGCTCGGCTTCGGCACCACTGGCGGCAAGGTGATGCAGATGAAGGAAATCGCTGCCTTCCTGGGCCATGTGGGATCCAAGACCTCCTGTAAGTCCTCCTCATCGCTCACTCGTTTCCCTTATTTCCTTCTTTCTGTGTAGAACGAATCCCCGTGAGATCAAGTGTTTATTTATTATATTATTGATAATAAGTCCTAAAAGAGATTGGTCTCATCACCACTCAAAAGTCTAAACTAAACTCTCTGATGGTATTATCAAGTTATCTTATAAACGTATTATAATTTTCTCATATAACTAACATGAGGTCTAACACTCCCTCTCACAGTAGCGTGTTAAGGAGTTTAATCAGTTTTGACCCTCTGATACAATGTTGAATCATATATCTAGTGTGAGCTGACAGTTGGCGAAGTCGTTTTATAAACCCGGGATTATTTCTTGATTTGATTGATGTGAGATCTAATGCACATCTCACACATAGCATGTTAAGAGGCTTAATATGATTGTTGAAATATATAAATATCATATCGGAGAATTGATGAGTTAAAACTTAGTTTATAAGAGAGTATGTATCACTATCATATCAGTTTAAGTTTTTGGGATGAACATAAGCCCAACCTCTTGTGAGTCAGGTGGATATTTCACATGGTATCAGAGTAAGTTGATTCTAAACCTACACCATGCTAGGCCCGAGTGTGAAGCTCGTGGCCCATAAGCTTTAGACCGGAAGAAAAATGGATGGTTCGAGGCTAGTTGTTAGCTCGAGGAAGGTAGAGAATGTTGTCTCGTGGTAGTTTGTCTCGCTCGCCAGAGACTAGAAGAGAAATGTTTGGCTCGAGATCAGTTATTGAGAGTGAATGTTTAAAGGTACCTATCAAGTGTGAACACGTTGCCACGTGAAATCCCACATCGAAGAATTGATGAGTTAAAATCTGGTTTATAAAAGAGTGGATACCGCCATCCAATCAGCTTGAACTTATGGGATGGACATGAGCTCAGCCTCTTGTGGACCAGGCGGATATTTTCACATGGCATTAGAGCGGGTTGATCCTAGACCCATACCATGCCAAGCTCGAGTATGGAGCTCGTGGCCCGAAAATATGAGATCAGAAGAAAAATGCCCTGCAGGAGACCAGTTGTTAGCTGGAGAACAGTAGAAAAGATGTACCTCATGGTAATTTGTCCCACCTTACCCAAGACTGGGAGAAGGCGGGTATTGAAATATAAATCTCACATCGGACAAATAATGAGTTGAAACCTAATTTATAAGAGAACAGGTACCACTAATCTATTAGATTGATGTGGGATCGGACTATCGGAGATGGGTCTAAGTATATGTCAGAGATTGCCGCAGTTAGGTGCTCATATATTATATTATTAATAGTAGACCCTAGGTGGCGGTGCATTGTTATTTTCTAAACCTATGATTATTCTCTTAAATAATCGATCTATGATCTAATACCCCTCTCCCGCGTAGCATGTTAGGGGACTTAGCCCAGCTTTGATACCATATTGAAATTGTATATGTTGCAAACAATCTGTTGGTGGAATCGACGACCGGGAGGAGACTGCCCAGATTGCGGGATTACGTCAACGAGGGATTAGTGGAGACGGATCCGGGTTTATGTCAGAGATTGCTATGGTCAGACATTCATATATTATATTATTTTTAGTGGGGTCTCATAAGAGATGGGGCCTATTTCCACGCACAAGTCTAAGCCATCACGTAGTAATAAAAAATTCTCTTATAAACCCATTATAACTTATAATTCTCTTATATGACCGATGTAAGATCTAACACTCCCTCTCACGCATGGTATGTTAAGGGGCTTAGCTAGCTTTGATACCATGTTGAATTCTATGTCTTGTGTGAGCGGATTGTTGGCGAAGTCGTTTTATAAGATTATTTCTTGATTTCATTGATGTGGGATCTTAAAGGATGACAGAAATGGGTCCTGCTAGGCGTGTGAACTGTGTAGTTTAGCCTATTGCATCTTCTATCAGTCGGAGCAGCAGCTGAGACCAGCTGACTTTGTGGACATTCTGAGCATGCAGCTCCGAGTATTCAGAATCGACGTATCCTTGGATATATGTAGCTCAATTTTCACAACCTCTATGGCCATCTTGCGCTCCTCTTTTCTTTTGGGAAACCTCTTGACTTTTGATTTTTTTTAAGCAATGAACTTATTTATCTTCTTCCTTACATTACGTTTGTCATATCCGGCCTTTGTTATGTGGATCTGTTGCTGTTTATTATAGATTTATAACCAATCCTAACCCTGCAATTTTCGAATTTGAAAACAAATTCTTTGGTGGATGCAATCGTTAACGCGAGCATAGTTAATTAGAGGCAGTTAATTGGAGCTGATTTAGCCAAATTATGAGGTGAGGTGCTGTCAGAGGAAGTTTTGGAGTCTCTTAATGTGATTGAGTTGGCTAAGCATCTTGGAGCATATTTGACTGCTGAGTTTCCTCTGGATTTGATTCTTGTTGGCCTACTCTGTTTCAAGCAAATACCCTGAATCTGTGACTTCTGGTGGAAATTTCAGATAGACTGAAGGAAGCAAGACATCTTATGATGATGTTGAAATTGTCGAGATCGTTTCCAGATAACCATGTCCATAACTTGGATGAGGAAACATTTTTTACCTTTTTCATGTCATAGAGAATCAAAATCGTGCTCTTTATTCTTGTCTTCGCTTTAACTACTTTCGCATTTTATTTTTTCTTCGCGCGTAGCTTGCTCTGTCAATTTTTCACTAATTGAAGCTACACCTCTCTACAATGCCTTACAGAAGAACACGGAATATGAGGAGAAAACTTAACCAATATGGTGTTTAGTGTTTTAGAGATTTCAGTTTATTGATATATTTACTTTTAACTATGATAAATATCCCAATTTCAATGATGATTTTAGGTGGCTATGGAGTTGCAACTGGAGGACCACTGGCCTGGGGGCTTTGCTTCAATAGGGAGATGAGCCCGAGTCAGTCATACTGTGACGACTATTACAAATTTGAATATCCGTGTTCTCCTGGAGCTGAATACTATGGCCGTGGTGCCTTGCCCATCTACTGGTACTTGCCTATTCATTTCAATTTGTCAGAGTGAGTGTGTGCTCCACAACTTTGAGCAGGATGAAACCGGTTGCATTAACAAAGCGGGTATCATATGCTTGTTCTGTTCGTGCTCCTCAATGGAGAAAATAAGGTGGTTCATTTGATCATTAAGCTGGAAGCAGTGTGATCTGCTAGAAATTGTAATTTTTAGACCATTTTCTGTGATATGAAACCAAAGGCAGCGGATGGGTTGGTTCAAAAGAGATTGCTTTCAAGTGATTCCAAGAACCCTTTGGTTTAAGATAAATATCTTGCTATTATTCCATGGAGCACTTAAAGACTTGGGTCAGAGCTTTAAAATGCCATTTTCAGAGGCAAAAGAAAAAAACGAAAAAGGAGCAAGGGTTAGAATTGGGATGGGTTTTGATATCACAATGTGCAACTCCATTCTTGTTTCAGGAATTACAACTACGGTGCAACTGGGGAAGCACTGAAGGTGGACCTCCTGAGCCACCCGGAGTACATCGAGCAGAATGCTACCCTAGCCTTCCAGGCAGCGATATGGAAGTGGATCACCCCAGTGAAGAAGGGCCAGCCCTCCGCCCACGATGTCTTTGTCGGGAGCTGGAAGCCCACCAAAAATGACACCCTTGCCAAGCGGGTTCCAGGGTTCGGGTCCACAATGAACCTCCTCTACGGTGACGTCACCTGTGGCAAAGGTGATATCGACCCCATGAACACTATCATCTCTCACTACCTCTACTACTTGGACTTGTTGGGTGTGGGACGTGAGGAAGCAGGCCCCCATGAATTGTTGTCCTGTGCTGAACAAGGTCTGTTCAACCCTCCTGCTCCGCCCTCCACATCTGCCAACTCTTGAGCTCTTCCATATTGGGGTTCATAAGTCTCTACTCCGTAAATCATCAATAAGAATCATATCAAACTGTGCTTCTTAGAATCTGAACTTGCCAAGAGTTCAGAAAGAAAAATTATGTAGCATGTAATGTATGTGGGAGATTTAGCATCTGCCAGCTATCTGTTCCCATATTTGTTTGTTTGGTCTCTGAATATTATCTGATGTGGGTGAGTAATGAACTTCACTGTTCTTTTGTATTGTAATCCTTGGGAAAACATGCATATATTTTTATTCTTCAAAAAACAGTTAGTGCTTGCTCTGTTCTAGTCCTCTTAGTAATATCTATTGCCTCCGCAGTATTTCTTTAAAGTTTTGATCAGGGTAGGGCCAGCCTATTGAACCGGTTTGATTGATCAGTTTTGTTATTTTCGTTTGCATATATTTGGGTCAATGAGAACTGACCGACTCTATGAAAACTCATGGGATCTTCTGGGGGACTTGCACGCCACAAAACCATGAGGATCTAACAGCCAAATACTCCTAGGTGACGTGCTAAATACATGTCACAAATCAATCCCAATATGGAAGCTTATCAAAGACACGTCATTGATCGTGATAGAAAAGGAAGTTTATCCATGACATGCCATCAATCACACCATACCAGTAAGGTGGTCCTTCAAGATGAGTTGTCATATTTGTATTAATGTAAATAGGGTAAGTAGTTAATCTCGTTTTGGCAGTTGGTAATATTTTTCTTTCTTAGATAGGACTATTTTGGGAATACTCACTCTCTTGTACACTAAATAAAGCGATCCTCTATTCATTTCAATACACAACACAAAATTTTCTACATTCAGAGTTTCTCTCTCTAATAAATTCTTGTGGCGAGAATGTTGACTTGGGAACAGGTTCCTAGGATAAGCAGCGGGCCCATGACATACAGCCGCAGGCGAGTGAGAGAAAATGAAGATTCAACGGCTTTCAAAATTGGAGGTACGGTAATTTGAAGGTCGTATAAAATTTATCGAAGCTCATTGAAGTTTTATAACCAGGGATGTGCACTGGTATCCGAGCACACGTTTAATGGAATCGAGATCGGAACATATTTTAACCAATTCATCATCTTTTTACTAGAAACCTACCGTGTTCTCAGTAGAATTTACCCAAAATCTATCCTATCAGATAGCCATGCACCCTCTATTTGTAACTGCCAGGTCTATTAAAAAACTTGAAAATGTTCATTATATTGGCCATGTCTACTGTATTATTTTAAAATTATTAAACTTCTTAAGAACTTTAAATCACAATCACTTAACGATATCTATATATCTTAATTTTTATTAAGTTTTTTTAGTTATTGGTTGATAACCTATTGAGTTTTTTTTATAAGTTCACTGAATTTGATTGAACCCTTGAAATCATGTCTTACACTTAATGCAGGGAATTCAGAGACACAGAGGTCACACATTCAAGCAATAGAGAGCACGAGAAACACACTGTGAGGAGAGTGTGAGTGCTGAGTCTATTGTGAGGATCGAGTGGGGAGTACAAGCAGTTGGTGGGGTGAGGCATATACTCAATTAGAGTCTGTATGGTTGGGTTTTTGTAATTTGTTGTGAGATAATATAAGATACTTTTTTTCCCAACCCCTACTTGTGTTGCTTCAATCGTTTCTAGGCTTGTAAGCCTCGATTGCGTGGATTTTGGTGGCTGGTCGATAGAGTGTGCTGTTGACGCCTAGGGTTGCCAAGGTATTTGAGTAGTGTTCGAGTGGTGCGACTAAGAAGTTAAAAACAAAGCCCACTACAGTTGATCTTCTGCTCAAACAAGGCAGCAATAATCAACCTAAGTTTTTAATTTTAGTTAATTAAAATTATTATATTTTATTTACATTATGTTCAACATGATAATAAGCTTTTTTTCTTCTGTCTATACTATTAGGATGCAAAAGTTCAATGGGTTATAATAATCCAGTTCGAGTCAGATGCTACATTTTGATTTGTACTTCCTCACTTCACGTGACGAGATATTATCACCTAGGAATTTCTCCTCTCTCATAATCAATTTTTTTTATGCACAATATTTGAACCTGATAAAAAGTATTTTGCTGGATGATGTTAATCAAAATTTGACTTTTAGCCTACCAACTATTCATGTTTCTTATTTAGTGAAATAGTTGACTAACTTGGCACTGTTAGGGGTGAGCAAAAAAATTGGTTTGAGGAGAACCGAACCTGTTTGAGTCAGTTCTATTTTAGTGCAGATAAGAAAAGCGGTTCGGCTAATTTCCAAGTATAATTGGTGCGGTTAACCGGTTCGAACCAAATCGAAAATGGTTTTAATATTAATAATATTAATACAATTTAAAACTAATTCGGTTCGGTTCAAACCGTTTTAAAACTAATTTCAATTCAGTTCAAATCGATTTTGAACCCTTTTAAAATCAATTCAATTTGGTTCGAACAGGAGAACCGAATTGGTTTAAGCCAATCCGGTTTTTTCCACACAAACAAGTTACAATTCTTACCTACTATGCCAAACCAATCCAAACCAATTCTTTTGGTTTGGTTCTATTTGAAACCGGTTCAACCCCAAACCCGTTTTTGCACACCCCTAGGCACTGTTATACATGGTTATAATTTAGCTTCAGTTAGAAATTGGCTAATCAACTTCCCACCTGGCATTGTTTTACATTTTATCTATCATGTGCGCAAAATATGTTCACTTTTCCCAAAAACAATAATAGTGACTTTTAAAATTCAAAATCCTCTATATGCTTCAAAATTGCTTCAAATTTAAACAGCACGGCCTACCATCTTCACATTATAGTGGAACATTACATTGAAAGTTGAACGAGTTGAACGGAGCAAATTTGCGATACTTATGACTCATTAATATTCAGTTATCAATTTTTATGAAATAGTGATAATTAAAGTTTAAAGAGGTTTAGACACCTCGAATTTGCTACAAATCGTGACACAAGAGCAAAACTTACATTAAGATAGAATATTATATTGAAAGTGGAACGTGCTAAAATGGGACAAATTTTCGAGACATATGACTATTTAAAATTGAGTTATTACTTTTCCTAAAAAGCGATTATTGAATTTAAAGAGGTTTAAACATCTCGAATTCATTGGGGTTGCAATTTAGCAACCAATATTCATCAATTTATTGTCAATTATAATAAAATAAAAGTGGAAGTGGTCAAATTTGATGAAATTTATTGTCGTTACAATTCTTTATATAAAAGTTGTGAGTTCTTAAGAAATAGTGACATCCAAAATTTAAAGTGATTGAATTATCTTTTAATCATTTTAAATTACATTGCAATAATCTGACTCTTCACTTATTCCAAGAAATATTCTAGTGGAAGTGGAAAAAGATTAAATAGAGCAAAATTTAAGTAATGTATGACTGTTTGAACTTCAGATGAGATTCAAAAAGGTCTCGTCATATGAAACTCATCTTCTATTGCAACATACTGGCCAATAATCTCTAGTCTATTGATTGATTTTATAAATGACGTTGAAGTAGTTAGATATGAGGAATTATGAAGTCGTTGCAACCATTTAAGTAAAGGTATCACACCTTTTCGAAACAATTATCTCTAAAATTTAAAGTCCTATATCTACCTGAAATTGCTTCGAATAAAAAGGGACTACCTACCATCATCATATTAGAGTAGAATATTGTACTGATAGTTGAACAAGTTGAAACTGGGCTTATTCGTTATCCTTATAACTCTTTAAAGTTCAAAGAGTTTAAGCATCCTAAATTCATTCGAGACCATGGCACAACAACCAATACTATTGTAGATTATAATAAAAAGTGAAAATGGTTTCATTGGATGAAATTTGCCATGGTTACAACTTTTGAATTTCAAAAGTATTTGAATTATCTTTAAATCACTTCAAATTACATTGCAATGATTCAATTTTTCACTTGTTTAGTGAAATATTACCCTAGAAGTGGAAGGAGTTAAATGGAAATTTTCTTTAATATATGACTATTTAAACATCACTTATATCTTTCCCTAAAAAAGTGATAATTAAGGTTTGAAAAGATCTAACCACCTCATATTCATCCCAAATTGTGACCTACTGGCCAAGCATTTTCAATCCATGGAAAGATCTTATTACAGAAGTCAAAGGAGTCGAATGGGGGAATTTTAAAGTTGTGACAACTATTTAAGTTAAAGATGTCACATTCTAAAAAAAAGTAACATTTAAAATTGGAAGTAATTCTTATGCCAAAGGGGGAAATTGCACCAATGGTATAAAAAATTTTCCATAGGTTCCACATTGGCACGAAAAGAAAATTTTATTTATAATTAGTACAAAATATTTTAAAATTGTTCTCACATAGTACATTCTGTTAAATTTAAACTAACACCAGTATTTTTTGCTTATATGGCAATTGACGTTGATGCCACGTATGCATATTGCTGATGTGACAACTCACTTAATATTATAAAATAAAATATAATATAAAATATAAAGAAAATGCTTACAAAATATGAAAAAAAAAGTAAAAAGAAGGTTTAAAATTTTTACAAAAATTATAGAAAAATTTAAGAACTTGTAAAAAATTATAAAATATTTCAAAACTTATATAAAAATTTAAGAGAATGTATACAATGTTAAAATATTTATAAAACTTAAAACTATGAAAAGCAGAAAAATTTTAAAGTTTTATTTAAAAGGGAAAAATTCTAATAAAATCTTAAATAATACTATTATACACGATAAATTTCAAAGTTCCTTTTTATGAAAATCGCATACAAAATGAATAATTAATTGATTTTACCCACCCCATTGTTGATTTTGTGGTGAATGAGTTAAAGATAAATTATATTAAGGTATTAAATCATGTCGATATTTACCCGGTGTGATCGCTAATACGCCTATTTATGAAATTTTTTTCATTTATAGCAAAATTTTAAAATTTTCTCTTTTAAAATTTTTTAACTTTTATTTTTTTTATTATAAATATTTTAACATTGTATATGTTTTCTTAATTTTTATATAATCTTCAAAATATTTTATAATTTTTATAAGTTTTTCAAATTTTATGTAATTTTCCAAAATTCTAAAACATGTTTTTTTTTTGTATTTTAAAAGTACTTTCTTTATATATTTTATTTAATTTTATAATATTAAATGAGTCATCACGTCGGTAAATATGCATGTGTATCATCCATGCCAATTGCCGCATAACCAAAAACTAACAGCGTTGTTCAAACTTAATGGAATGTACCACGTAAGAACTATTTTAAAATATTTTGTGTCAATTAAGAACAAAATTTTCTTTTTGTATGAACATACGAGATATAATGATTAATGGTCGAGATCGCGGTTGGAAGTACAGAATATCCTGAATAGAATCTTGATAGATATTTGGAAGATTTTATGAATATTGTTTTATCGTTTGAATAGCACATTCTGAATCTCATAATTTATTTGATTTAGTGAATATACGTAGAGAATAATTTCTAGGATATCAAATAGAATATGGTCTTATATCTATAAATAGAGTTTTGTATGAGTTGTGAAGGTAGCAGCCTTGGGGCAGGGGGTGAGATAGTCTGGTGAGGGATCTTTTTGATAAATTTCTCGGGAGTATGAGGGCGTAAGAACTTGAGAAATCGAGTTGTGACTCTTTTGTGGGGTTTGTAAAGAGGCTTAGGATTAGTGGTACTCCTGAAAACTATAATCTACTGATTTGATCTAGTGGAGTCTCATGTTTTTTCTATGAATGTTTCCCTCTACGTTGAGAGTTCCACCACGTATATCCGGTGTGAATTTTTTGAATTTTCCATTTCATCGTCTCGCTCAAGACATTTCGAGACCCGACAAATAATATCTGAGTGATCACGATCCCAATAAGTTTAAACATAGCAAATATTCTTAACTTACTATTCTTTTATATTTAGTTATCATTTTTCTTAAAAAAAATCACAATTGAAATTTAAAGAGGTAATTGAACACTCAATCTTCAGCATTCTATTGTAAATAAAGAAAGTGGAAAAGATCGAATGGGAGAAATTTTGCTGTCATTATAATTCTTCATATAAAATGGGTCGGTTTTTCAAATAATGTGACTTTTGAAGCTCAAAGCATTTAAAGGTCCCCCAAGTCGCTTCCAATGATAAGTTTTCAGTGGTATGATCACATCGAATTCATTTGTATTTGCAACACAAAATTAAAGAATATTTAATTTATTATAAAATATTATAACAAAAGTAAAAGAAACTGCATTCAATGAAATTTAAAGTCGTTATATCTCTTTAAATTAAATATATAAATTTTTCGGAAAAAAAGTGATTTCAAAATTCAAAGTGCTATAACTACCCTGAACTTACTTCAAATTATGATGCGACGGCCAACAATCTATCGATTATGATGAAATATTTTAGTGATAATCTAGGTTTCTCAATTTTACTCAAATACAAGTCAATTAGAATAATACCTAATGTTAAAATGTGAATCTATTGAAATTTCGAACTCTCAATATTATTATGTTACCTAAAATTTTTACTGATTCAATGTATTTTTTTATCAACGGTAAGAAACTTTAAAGGTAAAAAATTTCAAATCGTTAAAAAGATGGACAACAACTCGTTTCTCTTAAAGAGAGAAACTCTCTCTACCTAGAGAAAGTTTGATATGCAACGAAATATATCAGGTGAAAGTGCTTATCTCTTCTCTATTACTTTAAGGAACCACAAGACAATTTGGTCTCTTTTTTAAAGATCCCAAAATGCCCTTCAACGCTATGCACCTTAGTTATAGATTTTCTATGTATTTATAGTAAAAAAAAGATAAATTTTCAAGGTTAGTATTGCCTTTGCCCCTTTTTTTGCTTGGAAGGGTAGTTTTGCCTTGGTTCCCCACCTTCCCACTTTCCTTTTTCTTTTTTGTTTCCTCTTACTCCATTGTTGCTCTCACAAATCATTGCCTTTTTTCGAATGAACATTTCCATCTAAAATGTAACTGTCTCCATCTCAATCTTCGTCTACTTCTCGCATTTGTCTTCCATCTCCGATCACCCACAACATTCTCGATGGAGTTACTTAGGGAGTCGCGGCCAAAGAATCCTTTGAAGCCTTTGCCAACATCATCTGTGTAGAGGAACCACACTGATAATATTGATTCTGCCACATCCACACCCTTATTGGCACCTAGACTCATCTCACTGTCATTCCCCTATCGACTCCTTGCAATTGTAGTCCATCTTGAGCCTACCCACAACCTCTTCGACGGAATCCTAAATAAACAAGGTTCCCCTCACTATCCCTCTCTTCTTGATTTAACTATCACGTTGAGATGCCTTGATAAGCTTCTGTTATTTCATCTGCATTATTTTATGTTTTAGGGTTTCATTTCCTAATAAACTACATTGTACCATCTAGTTGTTATTCCTCCCTCGGCTTAGGGCACCATGTAAGTCTTTTAACAGATTCTACTTCTAAATAGTTATTTTCTTAATTAGTTATCTTTTTAGAAATTTATTGATATCCCAAATCAATTTGTAATTTTTCTTCTTTTGTAACTCTTCCATAATTAGCTTCCACATCTTCTATTGCATACTAGGTTGTAGACACATAATTTGGATACAAAACCGATATGAAACTGCACACCATGTAATTTACATCTATAGAGTCGCTTACTTGATAATCATTCCCATTATACTATTTTAGTTCAGTAACTTTCACTAAAGAGGATGGGAGTCCAGATGTTGTGTTGACCACTTATCCAACTGAGGATGCCAATGTATATGAAAATTTGGAAAGTCTACCTACCTTCAAGGAGAAAACCAACTACTGCAAGCAAGAGCAAAATGTAAAGTTCAATTTGCTTTTTTATTTCTCTATGTTTAAAAACTAAACATTTTATATTGGAAGTTGAGATCTAGATGCCCGAAAATATTAATGCTTGCAGATAGATGGAATCTATTGTTGCATGTATCCTTATTCATTTTCATTAGAAGAGTAATATGAATTAAGCACGAAGAAAAATATAATGACTAATATCATATGTTCTAAAATTAGCAAAAGATAATAGTATATTTGATAAAAGAAGAGTATGTTTGATGAAATGCCCTAATAACTTTAGCGGATGTTGTTTGGCTTCCCACAATTCCATTTGCATTGAAATGCCCCATTTTCGAGAATCGTTATTTGTTTGTCTTGCTATATCTACAATTGAGATAGTTTAGTTCTCTTTGTCCTGTTATAATATGATAAAAAGGATTGATATGTTTGTATAGTATTGCAATAAACACAAGTGATTGCACGCAATTGTAGGTTGCCTACAAGTCCACCATTTATAGGTTTTTCTACATTCAAGGTAAAACTTTATGGGCTTTACTTTTGCGAAATATTATAGCATTTTTTTGGTTGATTTGCAGACCCCTGTGCCCTTCAACAGCAGCAGCTGCTCTTCAATTTGAAGGACATGGATAAATTCGAGAATTTTGTTCTAGGTACTAAAGATGAGGACTTGGTGACGATAGTCTTCGCTGCTACTTTTAAATAGATGTGTTACTTCTCTATTGACTGTATGGTTCTAATTCTTGAAAATTCAAAGTAATATTAAGGAAATAATATATTATGAATTATGTCGAATTATCACTTGGGAAGAAAAAATATGAATTTTTTTTTTTGTTTCTATCATTGACATACCGCTATTCACTGATTAATTTAACTATTCATAGCTGCAAACAGGAACATGGCAGATATATCTATAAACCGTCTTCTTACAAGTACTACATTTCAAGAGCGAAATCCCTAACTTGTTGTCACAGCTTAGCTATACTTATTATAAATATTTTTTCCGTTCTGTCACAATTTCAGTCATATATAATATTTTATCAAAACTTTTATAAATTTTCTTTGATTATCTGCACCTCTTCAGCTATTTCATTAAATTTAAATAACCACCAAGTTTACTACTCACTTCAATGTGCGGCGTTGCTCACTGTTCGCAACACGAATCAATGGCTAGTATAATGTTATAAACCAATTAAATTTAATATTTATTTTTAGGATTTTATAAAAAAATTTTAAAAGTGAATTAAATTTTATAGAGTCGTGCTTTCTCCTCTTCTTGACCGTCCTCAATTGGACGATAGAAACTCCTGTACTTTTTTGGGAAAGTTTTGTAAAACCTGCATGGTATTGAACCTGCAGTATTGACTGCCTTTGGATCTATTTTTCCCCTTACCTGCCAGTGCCGGCTTCCGCTGTAGCTGCACCTCCCCCTATAGAAATTTTGGGCCGTTGGATCGTTACGGTCTGTACCGGGAAGGTGACGTAGGCTCCCTCCATCTCAACGGTAATTCCTATGTTTATTAAGAGTTGCGAGTTCACGTATCTGTACTTTTTTATGCTGCGAGATCCTATCATATATAACATTAATTTTTAAATTTTAAATTCGAATTCTGTAATATTAAATATTGAAACTGGACATTAGGTAGTATCTGTAAGATATAATAGGATCAGGTACACTATTAGAATTTATTTATTATTTATTTTTTCACCCATATATATGGGTTATTTAATTTTTTTATAATAATAATAATTATTATTATTTTATATAACTTTTTATCATAGTCAATTATGTGTAATTTTAGGTACATTTATGTTATATTTAGTAGCATTTATTACTGTTTTAAGTCAAAACAATATTTCTAGACAAGAAAAATTTATTCAAGATATATAATTATGTAAAATGAAAGTTAATCAAAATAAAAGTGCAATAATTTAAACAGTTTACAATGCCGAGTTTAAACGAGAAGATTACGAATATTTAAAATTAATTTAGTAAATTAATTAACGTACTTCAATTCCAGTTCCGGATACCATTTATGCTAGAAGTGAAATTGAAATAAATTGATTCCTTAACTCGTTACTTTAAATCTACCATATTTTTATTAAAATGTACTCAGAACCTACTCTACATCCGTGCTCAGTGGCAATGTTTATTGACAAAACATGACGGGACAAGAGATGATGAACTGTCCGGTCAATAAGATAACAACGGAGTAAATATTCGATCCGTAATACATAAAATATTTACAGTACCAATCTCTCATAGATTTCGATATTAGTAATATTTACAGTTTTCGAGAGTTAACTTTAGGGTTGAATCGTTATTTAAATAAATGAATTCATTATTTATTACACATAAATATTTACTCCTAACAACCACCAACGAGATAAGTAATTTTGTATGATTCAATTACCTAATGATTTGATAATTTAATTTGATAACTCACAATTAATTATATAAATTATAAAAAATTAATAATTTATATTGATTATATTATCTGTTTGTCCGTTACGGGAATTGATAATATAATTTTTACGACCGGACACCTCGCTCCTTAGTCGAAGACAAGGCATATTGTACTTTGTGGGGGAAAAGAAGATGGAGACCACGAAAGGGATCAGTTCCCAATAGTATTCCCGTGGGTGCCTCGCTGCAGTTAAGTAAAATTCTGTATGCTACAGAGGTAAAATGCACGGTGACCTACGGCACATAGAATTCGATTGACAGCTACATAGTATAAGAATTATGTTTTATTCGAGAGTCATAGAGTACTGTAAAATAAAAATATTATTTCCTATTTCTTTTTTCACAAAATCAGCTGAACGAGTGATATATTAAAAAGACGTAAGTAAGAAATTATAGAAATTTGTGTAATATACTTTATTTAATAGGTATTTTCAAGAGATTCAAAATAATTTGCTTTCAAATAATACTTTTAAGTTATACCTGATTTACCGACAACATTATAATATACCTTGTCGGAAATACGAGACTTAGCAAAAAAACAAATGTTGGAAACATGAGTACTAAACGGGAATTAGTGTTGTGTCCGTTACCCATGCTTGAGAGAGAGAGTCCTGTGTATAATAATACCTGTACATGATAGTTGTTATATGTTGACACTGATCAATAATATTAACTTATTTAAAAAAAATTTATAGAACTTAAAAGGAAAGAAAAAATAATATAAAAATAACTTAATTTTGTTAGTCGGTGTTATCACGTGACCATTGGATGCAAGGCTTACCCCATGTTTGAATGGAGACCAAAGGATGGAGAGGAAATATGGGGGAATCTTTTTAAGCTGCTAGGATAGGATTTTTTTAATGGAGGTGAAAATAGGTTCCCCTCCTAGAACCTATTTTCGTAAAGCCTCAAATTGGAGTTGAATGGGTGTGAAAAATTTATAAACAAATGAAGTGACTAAATTGTCCTTCTCCTTTATGTTAAACAAGTCGAATTGAAAGATGATACAGTCAATTAGCTAAAAAACATTTCACCTCCGTTTCCTTTATTCCCTTTATTAAATATATCAAAACAAATTTGGAATTTCCCATTCATTTCCCTTGGTTCCCTTCCCTTCCGTTTCCCTCCTTTCCCTTTCATTCCCGAGTAAATATTCAGTGTATAATAAGATAATGACTTTGTTGTATAAAACTCTTTCAAATCTTGACACGTGTAAAGTTTTCACAATTATTGAGCCTCAACTTTATAAGTGTCAAGATCTATATGGTGAATTACACGATAAATTCATTGTATGTTACATTGTGAATATTCACTCTTCATTCCCTTCCCCTCTCTTCCTCTCGTTTTAACCTTCATGCAAACAAGGAAAGAGTAATGGGTATAGCACGTAAGGATGCTTATATTATATCACGAACTAATAATATTCGACCATTTTAAGATTTTTTAATAAAATCCTTAATGCAGAAAATAACCTAAGAAATAATTAAATTTTATTGATTTGTAATACCATATAAATACTGTAACATGATATACCCGATACATACAAGACTTTCTCGCCAAACAAGGGGTTAGAAAAATAAGGAAGTTAGAATAAAAAAATTATTGAATTAAAGAGAGGTTTTACTAAAATACCATTTGCTCATACATGCATATACTCATTTTCACCTGCTGCTGCTAATACATATGCAAATACTCAAAACAGTCGTTTTCCCAATCAAACACCTCTTAATCTCTCATCACTATTCATTTGCCAGATCACATACACATGTAGCCATACATTTAGGAAAATGTAACTTCAAAAGATCATGATCTCAATCACGGATGAAAGTGATAGAGTCTTCTATTTTTCTTAAGGGTCATGATGTGACTTTTGATCTTATATGGAAAATATAACCTGAGCTTAAGGACTTTGATATCAAGATAATGGATTTATGGGGACTTTAATGGAGTATGATTTAGAGTCTTAGTAACATTGAGTGCATTTGTCACGTGTTCTTCGAAATCCACTAGCAAACAATTGATCTCGATCTTAAAATTTTCCTTCAGTACTCTGAAAAGGTGGACTTGCTCTTCTCTTTTCATCCAAAGAACTGATGCACAGCAGGGTCTCTCTTCCACACTTGGCTTTTACTTGCCATGAGTTCGGCCTGGGTTTCAAAGGATAAGCACAAGCATGATATTTATCTTCAATACTCTAATTTTACGGGGCCACAAGTTCAACTCTCGGATGTGATGTAGTATGAGTTTACATGGCTACCTACTATGGTACCATATAAAATTTCTATTGAAATCTAATTCCTGTCACTTTTATCATCTATCCAAAGTGAAATCTAAATCCTGTCAGCATATGGTGGTTGTTCTTCCACCTCCCCTCCATTGTTTTTTTCCCCATTAATTTTTCACAATTAAATGAAAAAAATTGAATCTGTGTTCCTATGAGTTACTTCTATGTCAAGTAAATATTTAATATTGAAGAAATTTTTTAAATGATTGTTTTTTAAGTTACAATTTATTATCTTACCATACTTTCTTTTATCAAGTATTATCTTACCATACTTGTGTACCCTCCATGTTGTCAATTTTGGAGTTGAAAAGCCCGTAAGAGGGAGTCTCTAACTAATAAAATTAAGCCATTTTTAAAGTTATTTTTTTAGATTTTATTTAAAAAATTCTAAAAATAACTTAATTTAATTGACTAGTAACATTATATTAATACTGTCATGTAATATACTCGTTAAACATCATTCACTTCACGTGAGACGTCGTGTAAAACTAAAGACGTGTCAAAGCCTGCTTCCTCATGTGCGCCTCTTCTTCGTCTTCATCACCTCCCCAAAGTAAATCTCAAATCTTCACGCAGTTCTCTCCTTCTGAAATCATCAGAATCATAAGACAAACCCGATCATGGAATTCTGTGCCGGTAACCCCGTTGTCGAGTGGCACGTAGTGCTGCTCCCCTTCATGGCTCACGGCCATCTCATCCCTTTCCTGTCCCTCGCGAGAGCCCTCCGACGGCGCCACCCTAACCTCTTCGTCACCATCGCCGCCACCCCTCTCAACGTCTGCTACCTCCGCTCCGTCATGTCTCCGTCGAAGGATGGCCTGGGAATCCGCCTTGCACAGCTGTCGTACTGCAGCTCTGACCATGGGCTCCCGCCCGACGCTGAAAACACGGAAAACCTGTCCCTGGAGCGGATAGAGGTCCTGTTCAGATCGTCGGTGAACCTCAGGGGTCCCCTGGAGAGACTCATATCAGAGATAGCTGCTGCTGATGGTCGGAAACCGGTCTGCATAATCTCAGACGTGGTGTTTGGGTGGTCGGTGGAAGTTGCAAGGACTCATGGGATCAAGTGCATCACCTTCACTACTGGTGAGCTCATTCTTTACACTAGCGTGGCATTTTAATTTTGATCTTGATGGTTGCAAAGGCAAGTTCGTATATCAAATAAATAATACAGAGTAGTAAAATAACATTTCCATGATAACTGAAAACCTAATTTAAATTCTCGCTAATTATTGAAAGTAAAAATCAGAAAAGAGAAACTAAATGGGCTGGCAACTCTTCATTAAAACAAAGCAACTGTAAAACATCAGTAAGAGAATCGCAAAAATAAACCGGACCTGTGAGCTATATAAAATCATTCAACGGTAGAGTGGAGACGAAAATGCTAGAAGCTAATTTTGCCCTGAAATTTCCAGAGGTGGCAACTCTTCACCTCACCATTGCAAGGATAGTGCAAAATGTAGTACCAACTGTTGTGTTGCTTGTTCGAAAAATTATGGAGTTACGCTCATGCCAAATGCAATATATAGTGAAGCACTAGAATAGTTATAGTTGCTTAATCATAGGATCGAGCCTTTTTCCCTTCCAACAGATGGCATAAGCGAGCTCACAAGGCCAATCACGAATAAGGCGACTATCTGGGGAGTAAAGAGAGGACTGTACCCCATAGCTAAGTCAAAGAACGGTTAAAGTCAACGGAGCCCCAACACTAGAGGCGGGGATGTGGTATCAGAACCAAGAAGATTATGCCATGAGATCTTGGGACGCTAAAAGCCAATATAGACTCCTAAACTTTGGAGATGATGAATGTAGAAGAACCACTCCATAGTAGGATAACGTGCGAGTGCGTATTTCGAGTTCGAATCTTTATGAATGGAGAAGATTTATTTAGGAAGAGTTTTACTATTTAGTTAATTCGCCATACTCAAACTAGATAAGTCACCATGTATTGAATTTCTGGATACTGCTATAGGAGATAAAAAGAAAAGTAGAAAAGAGCAATTTGTTAAATAATCAATTTATGCAAAAGTAAAGAAACTAAAGACCACAACAATTCCTGTGAAAATATCAGAAGTATATCTCTCTGAGTAGTAAGCAAATTCGTCATATATATGGAATATATATATATATATATATGTCGGAGTACCAAATAAGCAAAATGTCAGATATATCGAAAATATACACAGAGTTAAGAGCTTATCACATATTGCCTATCAATCTCTACATGGTCTGAATAATTGATGCCCATCAAATATCAGCTATTATTATCCACCTCGCTCGACTTAGGTGTTTGGCACATTGTGTTATTAACTTATTAATGTAGAATAGTAACTCTCACATATTATGAATTTTCTTTTGTTAGAATTTCTTTTATAAAAGTTATTTAGAGGTTCAAAGGAAGAGAAAGTCTTGTATGCATGTAACGAGTATAGCACGTAACAGTGCTCTGTGGTGTCGCTGATTAATTAAATCAAGTTATTTTAGGATTGATCTTTTCTCCTTTTAGGTTTTATAGTAAATTCCCAAACATTTGACTTGATTTGATTGGTCAATGATAGCACGTAAACACTATCACGCGATATATCTATTGTATACAAGAGTCTGTCTTAAAGGAGTGGAGGGACTGAAATGGTAGATGGAATTCAATATTTGGAACTAAACTAATTGCAAAATTAAATTAAAGCTAGAATTGAGGGCTGAAACAAATCTTGTTTTACTCAAATTTTATTTTTTCATTTAAAAGTACTTTGAGGGGTGTTTGATTCATGGTTAGATTATGGAGAAATTAGATAATAGGGAATAAATTAGACACAAAAAGTAGATTTTAATGTGAATTATTGTGTTTAAAAAGTGTTAAAGATTATTGGAATAGTAGGTGGAAAAATAATATAATAATATTTGATATAAGAGAAAATAAATTTAATTTTACGATGATGCCCTCATGTGCTCTTCTTCTATCTTCTCTCATCTTCATGTTGTTTTTGGCTAAAAAGGGTACATTTGATTTTCTCTGTGACCCCAAATGTAATGTTGTTTTCCCACCTTTTCTCTATGCAATCAATTTACCGTGCCTGTATCCTGACCTTGTAAATTTGTCAGGCCCTATATTGACAATCAAACATGATAAAATAGCGGGTAAAATATGAATTTTATGAGAACATAGTTTAGTACAACCGGTACTGCTCTGGTCACATGCCTGTATCTTGACCTTGTAAATTTGTCAGGCCCTATATTTACAATCAAACATGATAAAATAGTGGGTAAAATATGAATTTTATGAGAAAATAATTTAGTACAACCGGTACTGCTCTTGTTATATGACATGGAGATTCTGGATTCGATATCATCTGTAGCATTTCCCATACTCCTTTCACCCCTTCTTCCTTCCACTCCTTATAGGACTATGTACTTTCTTGTACACTGAAAAAAAGAAAGAACATTCTATGTAAAGTTGGAATTTTACAGCCAACTAAAACAAACCTTAGGTGATTTTTTCTTTTTTTTTTTTTGAAGAAAAACCTAAAATAATTCTTTTATCGGATAACCATGATAAAAATTGCAGAAAATTCAAAAACAAAAAAGTGTCAATGACAAATTAAGTTTGTCTATATGAATTTTCTGAGCAACTGCACACCCGTGTTTTACTGAGCCAAATATCTCAAAATTGGGCAAAGCAATTGACCGACTGAGCAACTCTCGAAATATTATGTAGCCTGAGTCCAAGCCATGTGTTTTGTTGCGATAAAATTGGTAAGTAAGCAAAACAATTTTGTTGGGATAAAATTGGTAAGTAAGCAAAACAAGTATGCAAGTATACGTATCACTTCAAGTAATAAAGTGATGAATATCGAGTTCATTCCCACGAGAATCGTATCAAATTCCACTAAATAATAATTCAAATAATTAATTCTATGCTACGCAAGTTATAAATTAAGAATGTAATTAAAAAATAATAAATTATGAACACGTTGTCACATGAAAGCAAATATTGAGAGTTGAATCTCATATCGATTAGATAAAAGAAAAAATTTGAATTTATAAAAGAGTTAGGTACTTCGACAATCTTGAAGCCCAAGTATAAATTTAATACCTTCCTCTTGGAGTTGACTTTTAAAGGCTAATGTATCTCTTAGTGATCTGATAGGGTTTTTCAAACTTTACTGATTTTGGATGAATGCTAAAAGTACTCGCTCAACTAAAAAAATTGATAAAAAGGATAAATATATAGGACTTGTTTTTTTTTTTTATATTTTATTTTTCGATCTGAACAGCACGATATTCATAAATTTACAAGATTTTGACTAATTTCTCTCAAATGAAACTAGTATCGTTCTAATAAAGGATGAAATTTTCCAATGCTAAATTGTTCTCAGGGAAGAGTATTAATAATAATAAAGAAAAATCAAGTATGGAATAATGAATAATTGTGGGTAATGGTCACTTCACGTGACAACACTGATACGGTGTTACAAACCAATAAAATTTAATTATTAGAAATTTTTTTTAATAAAATCCTAAAAACCAAAAATAAATAATTAAATTTATTAAATCCTATTAATTTTTGACAGCAGATTAGCACTATAACGTAATATAGCTTTTTATAAGAGTTTCTTCTATCCAAGAAAACATGAAAGGCCTACGGCTACATTTTTCGTCACTTTTGGCTCTTTATAGGAAGGGAAAACAAAATTGAAAGCAGCCACAAATAGGGGGAGTGGATCTCCCTGTTCGAGTCATTGAGCTCCTTTGAAGTAGGCTGACATGGTCCAATTGAAAGAGTTACAGAACCGTGCTATTGAGATGCAACTGCTTATACACTCAATAAATCTCGGTGGAAAATTTGTTGCTATAAGCATTGAGTGATAAGGTTCCAATCCACCAAGTCAAAGGGTTTATGGAGGCGAATTTTGAAAGCACAACACAGTGCTAGTGCTTTTTAAGATAGTTTCTGACTAGTCCATGAGCCAACAAGACGCTATCCGTTATGCTCCTCCCTTGCACAAAGGGGAATTGAGTTCTGCTGATGAGACTTAGTAACACTAATCGTAATCTATCATCTAGGAGTTTTGATATACGCTTATAAAGAATTTCACAACATGATATTGATATATAATCTTTCATAAATTTGCGTTTATCCATCTTGGGGATAAGGGTAATTAATGCGGAGTTTACCTGACGAGGCATGTGACCCGTTTGGAAGAAGAGATGGATGGCTTGAAGAACACAGTCTCTCACTATGTGCTAGGCCTTTTTAAAGAAATGAGATGTGTGATGCCTTATGGACCCAAGGCTTTACCGTCTTTTATGGAGAACATGGATTGTTTGGTTTCATAGTGACATCAGCCTGCAAGTCTGGACCCCATTGTCAACTGTCCCAATCAATTGTTGGAAAAAATTGAAAGCTTCAGATTTAATTTCTTCTGTTTGTGCCAACAACATTCCTCGATCATTTTTAATAGCCCTTATAGTCCTCTTGGCAGTACGGACCTTGACCGCTCGATAAAAGAAGGTGTTGTTTTGATCTCCAAGTTGGAGGCATTCTATTCTAGACTTTTTGACGTAGAATAACTTCCTCCTTTCTCATTAGATCAAGCAGAAGTACCCCTTCCATAATTTCTTAATTTCATATTAAAAATAATATTACTGTACTAAATTATTTTATCTTATATTGCTACTATTGGCAGTCAAAACGGTACACTCACCTTGAATTTCTAGTAAATGACAAATAAAATGTGAAAATTGCCCGTTCTGCCGGTCAACTTTACTGAGGAGCTTCGTCGACGTGAGGTCCCACAGTATTTAAGACCTTATTAAATAATTGCCAACTACTTGTTGTGACTTTAATTTTAGTGTACTTGGCGTTCCCTTTTTTCCCCTTCGGTGGATGGTGAGCATAAGTGTTTTTTTTTTTTTTTTAAATAAAATAGGTTCATGCGTATAAGAATATGATATAAAGTGAACATAACTCTAACGGTAAGGATCAGACTTAAAATTTCTTAATTATTAGTAGTAATTTTATGTCACTACACTAATAAATCGCATGTCGCTTGTTAGTTTAGATCATTCACTCAATTTTTTCGGCCATATAAGGGTTGCTTGGATTGAATGTTATGGTGTTGAAATTAACCCTTGTTTAATTTTGTAAAAGGAAGGGCGTTATGAAGGACTGTGAAAATGTCAATTAACTGTTATTTGAATTTGGAAAAAAAAAAAAAAAAAGAAGATTGAGGGTTATGTAGCTCATAGGTACCTTTATTTGATAAAAAAAAAAAGTTATGAAGATTTATCCCCTCCAAAGAGCAAATTTTCAAATCTAAATTTGAGGGTTATTATAACCCTCCATAATCATTCATAACATTGTCGTTTATAGTCCGTCCCCTCTCTTCAATCTCAACAAGCCCTAAAAATTCTAGGTTATAAAAAAAAGTCCTCTACTAATAGTGTTGTGCATCCATAATATTATTTTTGAGAAATTCTTAGGTGATCCTATTTGAACATGTGGCGTGAGAAAATGTCAATAAAATCTTGAGAAACGAGCAATTTAGTATTAATCACCCGAGCAATTACTTTACTTATTATTAATTGGAACAATTTGCTTGGTTCTTCCTTATCATTGTGAGATAAGATAATCTAAAATTTTTTCATTATTTTTTCGAGGAAGTAACAAATATTAATTTACCATTTTTAACAGTTAAATCCTATGTTGTACAAGTGGCTAATTCATTGTATAAGATCATTTTCGTCACATGGTTCAGTTTGTATTGTCACTATTTCGTTGAAGTGAATTTCATGGTGTTAACGGAAGCCTCATCAGAACGATAAACATGTAACGTAGCTGACTTTACTAGACTAGATTAGCCATTTACGAACACATAGGATTCAACCTATAAAAATGATAAATATGTAGAATTCCCATTGCTATTTTCTTTTATTTTTCAATCTATATGATATCCATAATTTTAATTAATTCTAACTACTTCAACTCAAATGGAAACAACATGTTTTTAATAAGAGATAAAATTTTTCCCTGATAAATTATTCTCTATTTATTTATATTGATAGTATCCGGTATCGTAGTTACCGAATAGAGCCTCTCCATCCCTTCTCCTTTATAACCCTTCGTAACCCTCTCCGAACCTGCATGAATTGTTCTCATGGCTGAGTATTTAAAAAAAAAAATGGAATAATCGCCAAAGGAGTAAGCTTCGACTGACGTGACAAAACTAGAGCCTTATCGGTAATCTCAAGGGGAAGCTATCGGAGGAGATATTACGTGTGGTAATACTCATATAATATTATAAATTAATAAAATTTAGTTATTTTAAAAATTTTTAATAAAATTTTAAAAATAAAAGATAATTAAATTTATTAAATTATATTAATATGTGACACCACGCTGACAATATCATCTGACTTCCGTTATAAGAATTTCTCCTATCGAAGAGAACAAACATGAAAAGCCTAAAGCTACTTGTTTCAGTCGCTTTTGGCTCTCTCTGGGAAGGGAAAGCAAAATTGAAAGCAACCACAAACCTGGCAATATCGCCAAACCTGATAATTCTCACATATATGTTAGAGAGGAAGATAGAAACTACAAAACACTTCCAAAATCCTCCTTCACGTTTTGTGTCTTCCTTATTCGATTCCGATCAGACGGGGCTGCCGGAAAATGGTTTCGAATGCCGAGGTTGCTAGTGATGCCGATGCCGGCCACATAGTGATGCTACCATTCATGGCCCACGGCCACCTGATCCCATTCCTCTCCCTTGCCAGGACCTTCCAACGTCACACTAACTTCACCATCACCATCGCCACCACACCCCTAAACGTTCAATACCTCCGCTCCACCATGTGCTCTTCGACCTCCGGCGAGTACCGGGATATCCGCCTCGCCGAGCTCTTCTTCCGCAGCTCCGACCACGGGCTGCCCCCTGGCGTCGAGAACACCGAGAACCTGCCGCTGGATAAGATAATTGCCCTTTTCAGCTCGTCAATCAGCCTCACCTGCCCCCTCGAGCGGCTTCTATCAGAGATTGAAGTCGCCGAGGGGCGGAAACCGGTCGGCGTGGTGGCCGACGTCTTCTTCGGGTGGTCTGTTGAGGTTGCGAGGAGGTTCGGGATCAAGTGCTTCGCCTTCACCACCGGTGCGCTTAGTGTTAAATACGAATCATATTTCGACTAATTATTGTATATGCTCTCTAGGCAAAAGCTCACGCATCGCATGGACTCTCCATGTGTGAGTCGATAAAACTTTTCTTTTTTGTAAGAAATTTTTTTTATTTATTTTGTCAACGACAAAAAAAAGAAGAAGAAGAAAGAACATACTTTTAAGCTTTTATATTTAAGTCCACGCAAATTGTTATTGATAAAAAAAAAGGATCCACAAAAATTGTGATGTCATTTATTTGGGATACGGTAGGTGGTGCGTATGGAACCCTGGCTTACATTTCTTTATGGCAACACCTTCCTCACTGTTCGACGGATTCCGATGAGTTTGCCGCGCCGGGATTCCCCGAAAAATGCCGTTTCCACCGCTCTCAGCTTCACCGGTTCATAAGAGCTGCAAACGGCACTGACCCATGGTCGAGGTAGGCACTCAGATCAACGATTTACATGAATTGTAATTCGCTTGGACTGGAATGCAAGTGGAATATTACGTTGTCTTTTAATTTCAGAGTCCTCTTTTGTTTTTCGATTTTCCCATATCCTCTTGAGTAATTTCGGAACTTGTGATGCTTTGTCCCTTAACCTTTTGTTTTGTTTTCCTTATATTTGTTTCCGCAATTATATAATTTTAGGAAAATCACATAAAAATATGAAATAATGAAAATTTTAATATCGATATGTACATTTGTTTTCAATAATAACAAAAATTATCACGTATTTATTTTTTCATTCTTGAATTGTCAGCTCCCTTAACTTTTTCTTTTATAAAATTTTTCATAATGCTTGTGTGAAATGCTCACATCACACTAACTTGATGCATTAACACAACGCTATCATGAAAAAAATGAAAAATACAAGAAAGCAAAAAATATAAATAATTTTTAAAAAATGAAAAAAAAATTCAAACTTTGTTGCTGGCAATGAGCCAAAATTAACGCCAAATTCTTGCTGTCATCTACAACTGGAATTGAATTGATGTAACCCTTTGGCTCACATGCGCTTGCAATAGTGGGCTTCAATAACCATGCCTAAACTCAAATTTTTCGAACTAATCCGTTAATCTCTTTTTTGAACTCGTTAACTATCCTCGTAATCCGACTAACGTGAACTGAAGCTAGATCCTTTGAAATTAGCTGTCAATTTGCATTATTCTTGGTGTATATCGAGACGTGCATCATTGCAACAAACCCTTTATTTCGCGTGTTTTTATCATGTAATTTCTTTTTTTTTTTTTGTGTGTGGATTGTGGTTATGAAGCTTTTCTTTTTCTAATTTCAGGTTCTTCCAAACTCAGATTTCACTTTCTTTGACTTCCGACGGTTGGCTATGTAATACGATCGAGGAAATTGAACCTCTGGGACTCCAACTCCTTAGGAATTACGCAAAACTACCAGTTTGGTCCATCGGTCCTTTGCTCCCTTCCTCCATGCTCGGTGTTAAATCCCAATCCTGTTCCACTACCAGTGCAGCCTCCACAGAAAGGGCTGGGAAGAAGCCTGGAGTTTCGCCGGAGAAGTGTGCTGAGTGGCTGAGCACGCACGAGCCTGAATCAGTCCTCTACATCTCATTCGGATCACAGAACACCATAAGTGCATCTCAGATGATGGCATTGGCAGTCGGGTTGGAGGCGAGCAGGAAGCCGTTTATCTGGGCCATCAGGCCACCACTCGGGTTTGATATGAAAGGAGAGTTCCGATCGGAATGGCTGCCTGATGGCTTCGAGCAAAGAGTCATGGCGAGCAACCAGGGCCTATTGGTAATTTTGTCGTGTCGAATAATGAAATTTCATAAATCATTCGACCTGCAATCCTATGTTGTTGTTGCTGTTGTGTCCTTTTAAATCCTTGAATGTTCAGTGTCTCATTATTTGAATTTTTATGCAGGTAAGGACATGGGCACCGCAGCTGGAAATATTGTCCCACCGATCGACGAGAGCGTTCCTCAGCCACTGCGGGTGGAACTCGGTGATGGAAAGCCTCAGCCAGGGAGTGCCGTTCATCGGGTGGCCGATGGCTGCAGAGCAGGCCTACAATGCCAAGATGCTGGCGGAGGAGATGGGGGTGTGCGTCGAGCTGACGAGGGGAGTCGAGAATGAGATCGACACTGATGACGTTAAGAGGGTCGTCGAGTTGGTGATGGAGAATGTCGGGGAGGGAGAGAGGATGAAGAGGAAGGCTGTCGAGATTGGCGAGAAGATTGCGGCGGCCATGAGAATCGACGGGGAGGTTAAAGGGTCTTCTCTCAAGGCCTTGGATGAATTTGTGACGGCTACAATCTCTCAGTGACTTGGCAATTAGTGATTGAAGGATTCATCGACCATTGTTTGATTTTGAAAAATAGATTTATCTTATAACTATCTCGGGGTTGAATATTATTAAAGAGAATTCACCTTATTCACTCCTTAGTGGTTCCGTTTGGCTTAAACTGGATTAGTCAGACTCGCTCGGCTTCTAAATATTAGTATTACGAACTGAAAAAATAGATAGATAGATATAGCAAACTTCATCGTCTATGTCAAAGAATTGTGTTTGCTTTTCTAGGATTTTAGTACAGTGTAATAAATAATAAGTTCGATGAGGCGAAGGTTTGTCACGAGAGTGGACTCTTTATTATGTTTGTACTGAAATCGATTTAGTTGAAGTCAGATCAAATCTTTGAAATATGATTGAATTCTCATGGTGCACCGCAAAAGCGGTAGTCGATTGAATGGACTTGACAGAATGACCTTTTTTTCTTCGTTCTACAGCTAGAAGGCAGATAAATCGGTTGATTGCTAGATCAATAATAACGATCAGTCTGATAGGCCGATAATCACTACACTTTCATTATAATTCATATAGTAAGCATCCAAGTAGTAGCTAGAACATTGAACAGGCGAGCTGCACCAGTTTCACCTCATGAAATTTGAAATTGCTGACTTCATCTCCGGGTTGTTTGGAGCTTTCGCTTCCTCCTGAAGGCAGCAGAAATCATAACTACAATAACAAAGATGCAATAGCCCACAGAGAACCCGGCTAGAAAATCATCAACATCTAAGAACCTGCCTCCTCTTAATTTCTTGCACGGTTTGAGAGGTGCCGAGCAGAGCCCGGCGTTATTCGCAAAGCTCTCAATGCCGATTGCAGTGTTTGCAAACTGAGGAACAGGTCCCACCAATGAATTATTTGCGAAGCTGAAATTACGGAGTTGGGGAAGCTTGCCGAGGCTCAATGGTAAATTACCAGCTAGTTGGTTGTTGTTGAGCATCAGATAATTTATGTACCTCAAGTTCCCGAGACTCGCTGGGATTTCCCCGGAGAAATTGTTGCGAGAGAGATCGAGCTTTGTCACGAAGGGAATCAAGCGGTCAATGTCAGACAGGAGCGGCCCGGAGAAGCTGTTGCCCGAGAGATTGAGGCTTATCAGACTGGTGCAATTCACAACGGCCCGAGGGAACTCGCCTTTGATATTCATGTCGGAGAGATTTATGCTAAGGATCCTATTCTCGTTGGGATGCCAACATTCTATGCCAGTAAAAGAACAGACATAGCCAGGTTCAACATCGGCACTGCTGAAATTCCACGAGTATAGAAGAGCAAGGGGGTCCTCGATGGATTCTTTCAAGCTAATTAAGCAGGAAACATCAGAGTTCGATGATCCCACGCTCAAGGAGATTGTTGTGAAAAATGAGAAAAGGAGGAGTTGCTTAGCAATGAGGGAAGCCATGTCTCCTATCTACCACATTTCTAAGAAAGCCTCCTCAATTATACAACCTTCCCCTCCTGTTGTTTACTGGTTAACTTAGAATGGTAAAAGAATTTAACAAATTTTTTTATCAATAAAATAATAAGTGAACAATAACAGTAGCAGCGACCCCAGTCCCTAACAAGCAATGAACCTTCTCATTCATTTCCTTCCCAATGAAATCATGTTAAGTCGTATATCGCTTATCTACTGTGAATATTTAAGAAACCAATCAAAACTGATTTAAATTAGATATGTGAGGTTACCGCACGGACAATTTTTCACTTGAATTTATTCTAATTTGCTATTACATATTCATAGTGAATGAGCAACACACGCATAATATCGATCTGACGATCTCCCATCTTCATCTTCATGTCATGAACACGCGTGCTCTAGGACTATCAGGCTCCCTTTCCTTTCCTTTCCTTCCAACACGCATATTGCAAAGACTGCATGGGCGAATAATACCACAATTATTGGTAGCCTTCTCATCTCTTTACTCTTTCAAATTTTTCTACACTGCTCAGCCAATGTTTCTTTTTGATATCATCTATGCATTAACGTACTCTTTTAAGCTACGAATGGAGGCCCCGAGGCCATGAGGGGATGGGACTAAAAGCGAATCAAGTGAGTCTTACAGATGATATTCGAACCCAGAATCTCTTACTTTAAGGTCGAGAATGATGTGACTACTGTATCGGACTCCTTCCTTGAAAAAATGAAACATTAATATCAACTTAGAAGTAACTTCTACGTCGCAAACTTTCAGCGGTCAATCCTGTTAAGTCAATGGATTTAAGTCAACGGAGTTAACATCTCTCTGTTATCTTAGTTCTTCCGACGTTCAATTTGGGTCATTGACTAAAATTTCTATTTAATGCTCTCAAACGACCAGAAAGTCTAGTATGTCACGAGTATATCATGAGTGCAGTGATTATATAGTGTTATAAATTAATAAAATTAAGTTATTTTTATATTTTTTTCTTATTTTTTAATTTTATAAAAAAATCGTGAAATTATTAAATCTTATTAATTTATAATACTACATAATATTGTCACATGATATATCCGCTACACAAAATACTCTCTCATCAAAAACCTCCGGAATTTATTACAAAACTGAAAAATTCAATAAAATAAAATGGGGGTTTAGTTCGGTGACTTATTCTTAATTTTAGATTAAAGTCCTAAATTCGATTTTTATCGGTAAGGTTACTTTACTCATTTATTCCCTGAGTTTTTTTTCTCCTTCTGGACAATGACATTCTTTATAATTGAAAGAAAAGAGTTGATAATAAAATTTTCAAACAACAGAATAACGAGTAGTTACAGAGCTTGAAACGTGGGAACTTTGTCCTTCCATCTTTTACAATAGTGAAGTCCACATGATTATCAATTTGGAGTAATTTGACAAAATAAAAGGGTAAGTTACCCATTAAATCATGATATTTGATGAAATTTTTTATTTTATCATGAGTTTTAAAAAATAAAAAATTATCACATGCTTTCTTTTCATGAAATATCACGGAACTAACTCTGATCAATTTTCTCATTAAATGCTGATGTGACTGTCAACTTATCATTTTTTACCTCTGATATGTTATTTTTATTTACACACAATGATAGAAATAGGAAAATTCGACTAGATAAGGTTAGATTTATTATTGATAAAAAATGATAGGATAAAATCTGTCAGTCAATTATAAAGATTGAACTCATATTTACATAATTACCTAAGTGATAATTAATTTATACTTATATTTTTCATTTTCTAAAATTATTTTTATTATCTGTCCGATGTGGGTCTAATTTGCAATAGTTTCTCCGTAATGTGTAACAAAAATGTCAAATCAACAGTAAAAATACCACATCAGAATGCCACGTTAGAATGTCATGTCAATAATTAAATGGAGAATTTTAATGGAGTTAACTCTATGACATCCTACGAAAAAAGAAAATACGTGACTACTTCTTGTATATTTGAAGAGCGTGATAAAGTATGAAAGTTTATCAAATGCCATGATTTTCAGGCAATTTACCCCAAAAAAAAAAAAACGTATGATTCAAGAGTCAAGGCCCTTCTTCCGTTGGAACAAGTGGTCAGCTAGGAACACTAGGTGCAATTCAATCGTGTTGAGGAGCCAATCCGATGTCGGGTAAATAAGAGATTGAAATCTGGTTTATAAAAGAAGTTAGTACTACTAATCTATTTACTTAAATTTCTTGATTGGATATGGGCTCAATAGTATAGGTTTGGATATTTTATATGGTATCAGAGTCAGATTACTATATGAGTTCACATCACGCCAGGCACGAGAGGCCCGACTGTGGAATTTGTGGTTGTAAGCTCGAGACTGAAAGAAAAATATTCGGCTTATAGTTAGTTATTAAGCTGAGTTTCAAACTCATTGCTCATTAAGTTTGACATTAGAAGAATGATACCTGTTGCGACAAAAATAGATAACCAAAAAGGCATGCAAGTATAATTATCGCTCAAGTAATATAATAAGTGAGTAAGAGATCGTTCCCACGAGGATCTAGTTCAATCAAACTAAACAATAAACCAAACAATTAAACCAAGCTAGGCAATTCAAAATTGGATGAGAATTCAATGAAAAGCAAGTAAAATAAATTGAAAGTAATTGGAAGAGATTTATCAACTTTAATGGACCTAGGGCTCACAACTTCCCTCAAATCTACTTCTAAATGCAATCCCAATCTCTATATGCAATCAATCACGGTATTACTATCCTAGGGTTTTAAGTCTTCTTGCCTACCTCTCGGTTTAACAAGAACGTGTTTCTAGGACGATACTAATCACTCTATCTCTAGGCAATTAATATTAAGAAACCCATTGAGTTCGAACCCTAATTTGGATACCTAAGGTGATCGGCTAATCTCTCGATTCTTCTCACAAATAATCCCGACCTCTCGGCGTGAATTATCCTAAGTTATACTATCTCTGGCGTGATTTCGACTCCATCTCTCAAGTTCATGGATCTCTCCTATTCGATCTAATTGGTGGCCAGTCAATCAAAAAGCATTAAGGTTGAGAATAGTATAAGTAACACGGTTGTAATTAATCACATATAAGAGAAAGGGATGAATCTAGAAAGTAGAAAAGAGTTTCATTGCTCGCCCTAGGAAATAGGGAATTAGTTCATGATGGAATTGAAAACAACTACGAAGAAGAAGTTGGAATACATCGTGAGTCAATAGAAAAGAAAATGGAAAGAGAAAACTCTAGGTAAGCCGATGCCTATCTCTCGAGCCTCGAGCCGTCTTGAAGTGCTCCCCTTCCTTCCTCTTGATTACGAGCTTCTTGATCTCCTCGTAGCAAAAGAAATCTGGAACTGAATGTTGATGGATCCCCTTTGGTCATCTTGCTTGCTGGTCTATTTATAAGAATTGGAGAATATTTGAAAATATATTTACAATATATTGTAGCCTTCTTCATATCTTGCAAGATTCTCTCTTTCCCGGCTGAGTTGAATCGCAATCTTTTTGTCCTCCAAATATTTCTAATTCAGCCTAGAAATATTCTGTGTAATATTTGGGTTGACTGATTTCGATTCGGCAATTAATCTGCAGAGTTCGCTGCTAAGTTGTCTGGGATCGCGGTCCTGTGCTGATCCTTCTTCACTGGCTTCATTGGTGCCGCGATCCTGTGTCGCGACCCCTACTATTCTGCTCTTCTATTCAGCTTTTGTCTTTAGTCGGGATTCATCTTTGAGGCCCGGTTGATCTTCCAATATATATCTACATCACAAAATACCTCACGAGTATCAACATTCTCAAAATAAACCCTACTTTTAACAATGCCAACTCCGTTATGTTCAACAAGGAAAGATTGCATAAGTAAGCATATAAACCAAGTCAAACTCGATTATCTTGTTCAAATCTAGGCCTGAAAAGCATGCAAATAATCAATCTTTTACAAAATTATCAATACCCAACTTGTGTTTAGTTTATTAAGAACAAAGAAGAATCCAAATCGTATGTTAGCTTAAGTACGGAAGAGAAAGCCTATCTCGCGGTTCTTTGTCCCCGTCAGAGTTGGGAAGTACAAATATTCAATTTGAAATTAATTATCGAGAGCAGGTGTTTAAGAGCAGATGTCAATTTTGAGCATATTGTGAAGGACATTGATTGCGATTGTTTAGAAGAGATGAAGAAATTCCCAAGCTTGAATGACTCGATCAAACCCTATCAGTTGGCGGTTACAGCAAAGCAGTTACTCTGGGGAGATAGCCAAGCACCTGGTGGGAAAGCGCCCACTCGATGGAAATTACTCTCTCTGAGATGGAAACTAAAGAAAGTTAACTGCGGGCAAAAAAAAAAAGGAAGTTTAAGTAATTGGACATTTTTGTCGGTTCCCACACGTGATGGCAATCATAAATTGCAAATTTCGGTTGTGATACCTTCGGCTTATGTTACCGGTCAATCTTCTCTCACACACGAGAACCTTTTTAATGGAGCAGCTCTATTAAGTAGGAGAAAATTTTATATGTAATAGGTATACTATTAACAGTGTCTATGTAGTGTCACGACCTAATTAAATTAAGTTATTTTAAGGTTATTTTTTTCAATTATATTTTATTAAAAATTCTAAAAATAATTTAATCACATTGGTTTATAATACCACATCAATACTGCCGTATGATATACTTGTTATACACAACATGCTCTCATTTCGTAGGCGATGTTAACGTTGTATATCTATTAAATCAAAACACATTATTTATATACTTGTCCAATTAGAATTCACCATTTGTTAGAAATTTTTATGTATTTTCTAGGAAATATTATAATTTTTATTATTATTGACATGTAATATGACCGTTCCAATGGAAACTCTTTCCCCTCATAGGCCTTCTAGACGTGCAGAAGATGACATCAAGATGTGTTTTGATTTTCCTCTCCAATGCACATGCAGGGAACGAGCTAAAGCTCCAAGTTAGCAAGGAAATTAACGGACTGAAACGACAGAGAATGGATTTTTGTAGTTGTTGAGGAACCAGTGTCTGAGCATCGATCAATTCTCCAAATAACGACGATAATACAGAAGCAAGAGAAAGAATATCACACTCTCATATACGTCCATGGACTAAAAACGCTTCTTTGAAAGATCTTCACCATATCAAAGTAGAAATGGAGTACAAGATTCGAACATAATAGACCCTCTCTCAATATCTACCACTTAGTCACATCGACCATAATAACAGAAAAACACTCTCCAAGCTCCCTAAATATTAGGTTAATTAAATTTGCGAATCTTCTTCTTGTCTCGTAATTGATTGATAACTCGATAAATATAAGTGCTGAGATGCAACGCGATTATTATTATCCCATATATATGACAAGTGTCCGTGATACCTCATCAATTGAGTTCGACAAGTAAGATATTACTTCTAGAAGGGTCGCCTCATCAATTTTGGAGTAAATAGTCACTTTGATCCTAAAAGTTGTACCCGACTAATACTTCAGTTCCTAATCTTTTTTTTTTTACTGATAATTAGGCTCAAATATCCATATTTTTGCCAACACGTTTGTTTGACTGTCAACTTCCCGTTAAAAATATGACAAGGAGTCCGATGTATCGCTTACGGTGTTAGATTTATAATTTTCTATTAGGAAAACATTAAAACGACGTCGTTTAGCTAAATAGAAAAATACAATGACTGTTTTATTTTTAACTATTTGTCATATTTCTAACGAGTTGCCACTCATTTAAAAACAAAGCTTTTCTCTGCTCCATCATCCCGGCCCTCTCCACCCGATTCACCGCCCTCCTCCAATTGAGTTAGTAGAAAAACAACATCATTTTATGCTTTGCCATTAGAATGTATAAATCTTACACTGTAAACAACACATCGGACTCCACGTCATCATTTTTAATGGTAAATTGACGGTCGGACCAATGTGTTGATAATAATATGGATGTCTGAGCCTACTTGTCGGCGAAAAAATATTAGAGACTGAAGTATTGGTCAACTATAATTTTTAGGACTAAAATGACTATTTACTCTCAATATTGTATAAAAAAAGTTCCATTTTTGATATCTTTTTCAACTTCTTAAACTACGCATAGAAGAATAAGTGTCAATTTTTAGTCACCATTAGATTAACAAAAATCAAAGAGTGTGATAGTAAATTTATTGATATATAACTGTCTAATCTTTCTCTACTATCACTCTCTCTCTCCCCTACCTTCTTTTACATTCATTTTTCTCATATTTTCTTTCTACTCTTTTCATTATCACTTAATTTTCTTTAAATTTATCACTATTTTGCATATATGATGTAGCAAAAACAATCATATATTCATAAATTTATTCCATTTAAAATTTTATTTAATAATTTATTACATATTCACTTCTTTTATTAGTTTCATTAAATAAGAAAATCTATGCATAGCACAGGCCAACTCTAACTTGTAAGTCTGGTTGCTTATTTTTATAGCTCGTAATCTTTATTATCATTACTGAGAAATATTTTGGGAAGTATATAAAGTGATCTTTCCCTCATTTGCGGTACACACAAGAGAATCAATACAAAAAGCTTTCTTTCTTGAGTTTATCTCTACTCTCTCTCCAAAGTAATGTGATTAGAACGTAAGCTGACCTATGATGAGTTTGAGTCTCTTGGGAGACATTCGATAAAACTAGAACGATTGAGCTTGTGAAGTGGCACTTGATCTATCCGGACTTCGATTGAGAGATTAAGGGGCCACTCAGGCTTTTGCTTCTGAGAAGCTTTCGGGCCTCTTCGGCCTCTCATGGTTCTATTGCTCTTTTGGGCCTGCTTGGGAGCTACCTGTTTACTCAACCAACCATACCAGAGAATTCCATAGACATCCCAAGTTGCATAGATTGCTAAATAGATATTTACGAAAAAGAAAAAAGAATACGATATAGGCAGAGTTGTTCTGCCCGACTCCGAACATCTGAGCTGATCCAATCAGTACCGACAGCTATGTTATTGACCATAAACCTAAGTTAAATAAGGTGATTAATTTATCGCCAATTAGTCTTATTAAATCTTACTTGGATAGGACGCAGGTAGGCATCACATAACATCAACGTACGAGCTCTCATACCCTCTTTTATTCCCTCGCATTCTATCTCTCTCACACACACATATTACACAGACATGCGCCATACACGTTTTGTTTTCATCTTCCTCTGGTTTACTCTACTCTATTCATATTTTCCTCTCTAACTTAAGCGTTGAAGAGACAATTCAAGCTCCATGCATGAGCTTGCCTTTCTTGTAGGTTGCTTGGCACGGATACAAACGTGAAAATGAATCCGATCAGGGTTCGACGTGGACTTCCACATTAAATTACTTGGGTGGAGTTGGAAGAAGCTTATCCCAGCCCCACATTTCTCCAAAGCATTAGCTATCCCTGGCCCCGTTTCCAGCAGAGAAGGAAACTATTTCCATCATCTCATCATCTATATGTCGACTTATTTAAAGCAAGCATTACCTGGAGTCAATAGATCAATCATATTTGAGTAATTTATGGCCTCATTGATTAAGTCGATTTCGATTCTGAACGGATTTACCGGTAGCCCATTGAAAAATGTGTATGATGAAATGAGTAATTTATCATCTAGGCCCAAATATGCAAATCTCATGCATCAATGCAAACTATGTATGCAATGATTCGTATGGCGGGATGTCGGATGACAACTGACAAAATCATGCGAGTGAGTGGTTATAGATCATGTATGATCATCACTCTCTATATGCTAATTAGCCATTAATTTACCCATCAATGATGGCAGTTTAATGGCCCAACATGTCATATAGTTTGATGAGGTTAAAATCTCATATTCAAATTCCTTATATGTAATTGTCTCAAAACATCTGCTAGAAGCGTGTGAACAGTAGCGTACACATACTTACAGGATAATATTAAACCTTTGGTAGTATATCTGATGAGGCCAGTGCTAAATTTTAATTGTTCGGTTTATTTAATATGTTTACGGTTACATATGAAAGTCCGAATACTGCATTATATGATGATTGGATTGTCACTATTATTATCATCTTTTTATTCATGAAAAATTAACTATTATTTAATCTCCCAAGAACTTAAGCTCCAAGTAATATTAAAAAATTGGTTATCACTCATTAAAATTAGGGAAAAGTAATACTAAAAGTTCTATATATTTGTTGTTTTTTATAATTGAGTCCTATAATTTTAAAAATTACTAAATGATTCATATAATATTAATTCCGTCACATACTTGAGTCCAATTCGTCAATCGCCATTATTGTTTAACCAACCCTATCTATTTCTGCACACGTGGCTCGCTTGTGTGGCAATTTAATCAGACAGATGCGTTGCTGACATGGCAGAGTGAGATAGTTACTCCCTAACTATTAATCAAATTTACAAAATAACCACCTATTCAAAATAAATAAATTTAAAATATGTAAAAATAAAAGGAAAACTATTTCTCGGGGATGAACATCCGTAGGGTGAAGATTGGCTACTTCATCGTAATTGGGTAAAGATCGTCAACTTCATCTTAAGAGGCCGATCAAATGTGGTGATTTTGTACGGATTTCGTAACCGAATTAAACCCAAATAATTCCAAGAACATAAATGTTGAAATCGTTAAGAGATGTGCTTAAAACGTAAAGCGGAAGCGTACCCGGATCCATAGCAGCAGTCGTAGAACTTGATTCCGGGTCTGGATCTTCTGGGTCTGCACGGCACCGCTTAGAGAATGTGGGATCTCTCTGTTCTCAAACTCTAACCAATGGGATATCAGAGGAGACAGTTTTATAACGTGTGACCCAGGGATTGTAACCCCTTAATTGCACATTAGTGCCTGATGATTTAGTAATTTCTAATTCCGCCCATCATAGAATCAGAAATTTACTTTTGGTATCTGCACATTAGTTCCCACACTTTTACGAGATGTCATTAAGGCCCATTAATAAACTCAATTAGATCACTTAATCGGGCCAACTATTAGAATAACACAAATACTCGGTCAATGATATATTGTTGGACCATATTAGTCGGATTAAAAATCCAACAATCTCCCACTTGGGCCAACAAACGTATCCTGAATGACCGTGTATCACCGAATTACCTTATGAGCTCAAAATTGTTATCCTGTTCAACAATCTCAACAATCTCGTCCATTGAATGCATCAACAATAGGACCAAAGCGTTCTTCGTCACATATATCGTAACTGGAACCATCAATGATCACGTACAGCAATACACTCAACGACATAGATCAAGTGCAGGTGCGCAACATGGAAATTACATGTTATGTGATCTGAACATGTCTATCTCCAACTGGTCCTCCTTAAACCTTATGGAGATCAAACCTTAAACTTTATATTGTAATTTCAGATTGCAAAAGAACTATGATACTTTATTTCTGCAGAATAATAAATAAAACGTTGCTACAAGCAAAAAACATCAATGTACAAAACTCCCACTAAACCATAATATCATCACATGATATGACACCCATATGAGCAACATGCTCATAAAAGACCATGGGTGCTAAAGCCTTAGTGAGCGGATCCGCTAACATGGAAGTTGTAACGATATGCTCTATAGCTAACTGACTACTCTGAATTCTTTCTTTAACGACTAGGAACTTGATGTCAATATGCTTCGACCTCGAAGAGCTCCTATTGTTATTGGAACACATCACTACTGACTTATTGTCACAAAATAACTTCAGTGGTCTTTCTATTCCATCAACGATTTGCAGCCCAGTGACAAAATTCCGCGGCCATATTCCATGATTAGATGCTTCGTAGCAAGCTACGAACTCTGCCTCCATTGTTGATGCGGCTATGAGTGTCTGCTTAGCACTCTTCCAGGAGACAGCTCCACCAGCCACCAAATAAACATAACTTGATGTAGATTTGCGGCTATCTTGACATCCAGCAAAATCAAAGTCTGAATACCCGACGATCTCCAAGTGTTCTGATTTCCTGTATGTGAGCATGTAGTGTTTCGTTCTCTGTAAATACCGCGAGACCCGTTTGGCTGCCTTCCAGTGATCCATGCCAGGATCACTTAAATATCTGCTTAATATTCCAACAATGTACGCAATGTCCGGACGCGTACATACTTGAGCATACATCAGACTCCCAATGATAGACGCATAGGGAATCTTCTGCATTTCTTTTCTCTCAAATTCATTCTTAGGGCACTAACTAAGACTGAACTTATCAGCCTTAGCGATAGGGGTATCAACTGGCTTACAATCCTTCATGCTGAATCTAGTCAGCACCTTATCGATATAGCTCTTTTGTGATAATCCAAGGATACCTCGAGATCGTTCTCGATGAATCTGGATTCCTAATACAAAAGAGGCGTCACCAAGATCTTTCATTTCGAATTTCTGTGATAGAAATCTCTTGGTTTCGTGCAGTAAGCCTATATCATTGCATGCCAGTAATATGTCATCGACATACAAAACCAAAAAAGATGTACTTACCCCCACTGAACTTATGGTATATACAATCATCGACTAGATTCATCTCAAAACCAAAAGAGATGATAATTTGATGAAACTTGTAATACCATTGACGAGAAGCCTGCTTAAGCCCGTAGATAGATCTCTTCAATTTACAGATCATTTTCTTCGGGTCTCCAACCTCAAAGTTTTCTGGCTGTAACATATAAATTGTTTCATCAATGTCACCATTGAGAAACGCCATTTTAACATCCATCTGATGTAGCTCGAGATCAAAATGAGCTACAAGTGCCATTACAATCCTAAAAGAGTCTTTCGAGGAAACCAGAGAGGAAGTCTTTACGAGATGTCATTAAGGCCCATTAATAAACTCAATTAGATCACTTAATCGGGCCAACTATTAGAATAACACAAATACTCGGTCAATGATATATTGTTGGACCATATTAGTCGGATTAAAAATCCAACAGATTTAGCCGCGGGCGACACGCAAGGTTTCGAAGGGTGTAGCTACAATCGCAAAAGGTGAGTCGCAAATGCTCAGTGGTGGGATCAATGATTTCTTGACGCTGAAGGTTCTAATTGAGACGGGTTCAACAGGAAGCTGATCAACAGGGGCTGAATCCCATAGAATCGGGACTCTAATATATCAAACTATGCAGGTGGCCTTGGCTTTCAGCGGCAGATTGCAGATCGGGAGGGAGAGAGACGAAATGGGCGGTAGTTCACTAGGTGGCAGCTACTTGGAGGCCATACGACGCACTGCGGACGGGCAGGGTTAGGGTTTTCCTGGTGCTCCGGAAAATTTGACGGCCAATCTTGACGGCAACGATGTTGGTCGATTTTCGGCTTTGATTGCCAGAACCCACTTGAGGAGTGAATGGAGTCGGACAGGGACGATGGAGTGTGCCCGCCTGCCCGAAAATATTTTTAATTAATTAATTTTTAATATAAAGGTATATTTTGTAAATTTGATTAATAGATGGGGTTAAAAAAGTAATTGTACTATTTTGCCATATCAGCAATATATGTGTCCGATCAAATTGCCATTTGAGCGAGCCATGTTTGTAGAAATAGACAGGGTCAGTCAAGTAGTAACAACAGTTAACAGATCGGACTCAAGTATATGATAAAATTAATATTATAGGGCTCTTTTAGCTATTTTTAAACTTATAAGACTTAATAGCAAAAAACGATAAACATATAGCACTTATATTGTAATTTTTCCTTAAAATTAGTATAAACAACTAAATGTCCAAAATTTGACGAATCAGCGGATTACAGTTGCAATAGTACTCTCTCACATGTTTCTGCACGTACATATTTCAACACTAGTATAAATTATCTCAACTAATTTGCTATACATTCTTTTTAAATAATATCTCTAATACAAAAAATTTATATTTAATAGAGTTTTACCTGTTTTATTAGACTAGTATCATTCAAAATTAAATTAGTTAAGTATTTATTTAATCTTTAAATAGTAGACAATGTGAAAAAAAAAAATCATTTTCATGCGTTCAATAAAATGGTATTGGAGTTTATTGGTGGATAGGAACATTTAGGGCATGTTTGGTTGGGAAGAATCGCGAGTTTGGTTCGCAGGAATAAGTGACAACGGAATAACTATTCCGAATCAAACTTTTATATTTAAGGAATATCTATTCCTTCCACTTCAAGGTGGAATAGCATTTCTAATCAAGAATAGGTGGTAAAATTGCATGTCTGCCCTCAAATGTTGATCAAATTTTTAACTTGTGCAATGCCTCCCCTCCCATGCTATCTCCCCTATTGTATTGACTCTCTGCCTTCGTTGCTGGGCTTGCCTCCGACCTTCCCGTGCAGGTTCATCTCACCTTCCGTGCCGCCCCATGAGCCTACCAGTGCTGTCCCGGGTCTCCCTCGAGTCTACTTGAGCCTACTCGTGTCGCCCAAAGCTCCCTTCAGCTTTCCTCGTGCCCCTTCATCCCTTCATCGCTACATTAATTTATTGATTGAGAAGAGTAAGAAAGTTTTTCTCTCTACTAGTTGCTTGGGGCAGAGGAATGGAGGAAGGAGGAAGGGATGGCCCGGGGGCTTCGGGTGGCACGATGGCTCTAGAGGTCGGGGTGGGACGAGGCTTAGTGTGGTGGCTCAGTCGGTGGGGGATGGGCATGGGCGGGGGCTCGAGAGTTGGCAGTCTATGGTGGGCTGGGAGTGGGCATGGGGTTGGGATAGACGATAGTTTCTTATATATATATATATATATATATATATATATATATATTTACACACACAAAATATTCAAAGATAATTTTGTCTTTTAATTTTTAAATACCCTCTTCTATATCACTTTGTTCCATATCAACAAAATAATAACATTTTTATTCTCTATTTTATTTATTCCTCACTTTATTTTTTTTTCATTCCATTATGTTTAATCTTTATTTCATTTCTAAGAACCAAATGTGCTGTTACTGATCAGCATGCACATGTACCTGGGATAGGGTACAATTTTTCGGAAATTTGATTGGACTTATAAAAATAAACCATTTCACCTTTTTCCTCTTGGGTAATCAATTTTACGTTAAAAAGCATCTAGAGCAAGTTAGGGTTACGGGATAAATTTAGGAAGTTTCTGTGATTCAATTGCTGAACTATTTAATAATTTAATTTAACAACTCGTACTTAATAACTCAATTGTTTTTTTTTTTAAATCCAATAAGTTGTAATCAGCTTTTCACCTGTTTAATAATTCATCAATGAGATATAATATTTTCCATTTATACACTCAAGTGTTCTTTAGTCTTACATATATAGGCATTGGTCATACTTTGCTGCTGCTGCCACGTTTAACGTGGGAGTCGAGTGGACACGATAGAATGACTTCTTTTTTTTCGTTCTACGGCTAGAGTGTGTAAATCGATGTAATGAAGATTTCTACTGTCACTCTCACGAAATCTACCATATCTTACATGAGTCTAATAAATCGTTAATAAATTTGAGATACACGGGACACACAGAATATTCATTAAAAGATTATTCTAACGGAAGCCAGATGAATCGGTTGATTACTAAAACGATAACAACGATCAGTAAGGTAAGCCGATAATCACTATCCAAGGAGTAGCTAGAACATTGAACAAAAGTGTTGCATCTGTTCCACCTCACGAAATTTGAAATTGCTGGCTTCATCTCCTGGCTGTTTGGAGCTTTAGCTTTGCCTTGAAGGCAGCGGAAGTCACAACTGCAACAGTGAAGACGCAGTAGCCCACAGAGAACCCAACTAGAAAATCATCGACATCTAAGAACTTACCTCCTCCTCTTAATTTCTTGCATGGTTCGAGAGGTCCCGAGCAGAGCGCCGTGTTGTTCTCAAAGCTCTCCCTGCCGATTTCAGTGCTTGCGAATTGAGGAACAGGCCCCACCAATGAATTACTTGCAACGCTGAAATTTCGGAGTCGGGAAAGCTCGCCGAGGCTGAACGGCAAATTACCAGCTAGTTGGTTGTTGTTGAGCATCAGATAATATATGAACCTCAAGTTCCCGAGACTCGCTGGGATTTCCCCCGAGAAATTGTTGCGAGAGAGATCAAGCTTTGTCATGAATGGAATCAAGCAGTCGATGTCAGAGGGGAGCGGCCCAGAGAGGCTGTTGCCCGAGAGATCAAGGCTCGTGAGGCTGGTGCAATTCACAACGGCCCGAGGGAACTCGCCTTTGAGAGCCATGCCGGAGAGATTTATGCCCAAGATCTTATTCTCGCGGGCATTCCAACATTCTATGCCTGTAAAAGAACACACATAGTAATTTTTCACCTCGGTGTGATTGAAGGCCCACGAGTTTAGAAGACCAAGAGGGTCCTCGATGGATTCTTTCAAGCTCATCAAGCAGGAAACATCAGAGTCCGGTGATCCCAGGCTCGTGCAGATTGTAGTGAAAACTGAGAAAAGGAGGAGGTGCTTAGCAATGAGAAAAGCCATGTCTCCTATCAACCAGATTTTTAAGAATGCCTACTAAATTATACAACCTTCCCGCTTGTCGACTGTTAACAATAAGTAGTACATTTTTAGTGCTATAATTAGAATTTTCAAAGAATATTTTTTTTATGAATTAGTCAAAGAGTGTATAATGCTTATTTTATGGTTGCTAATTATGAATTGCAACCATTCATCGTTAGAAGGTTGTACCTGACAAGCAATTAGAAGGAAAATTTTATTAAAATCTTCGTTGTGACTCAGTCGTGATGCTATAATGCGCCATGAGTGAGTGCCACAATGCCCATATGTGATGTGTCAAAGCACGTTAATTGAATTACGATTAAAGTATGGTACCTTCAAGTTGTTGCAGAGAGTTCTAGCATTCCGATATTCCCACAAGGGCAAATCAGCCGCTTAACTCCAAGGGACATTTTCAACCTCCGATAAAGCGTGTGTGATGTGAAATGGGTAGACTCTGACCAGTCCACCTGCTGTGATTGGCTCTTCATATTTCCGGTCAATAGCCCACCACGTTTAGTAGTGTATGCTATTCTCTTTTAAATCCCACCGCCCTTCTTATCATTTTCTCTAATTTAGATTGGCTTAAACGTTGAGTGTCAGATCAGGCTGTTTCCCTTGATCTAACTTCCTCCTCCGAGCTCAGCATTTGGCAAGTCACACAACAGCCACTCAAGTTGATCTTTGTGTCTTAAGTCATCTAGCGGAGCTGCCCGAACTGGTCGTTACCCTGGATTTGATGTATATTAGTAAGGATGATCTTAATTGCCAGATACGCATGGACCATAAATAGAATTTCCAGCCAAGAAAAGGTTGGATATTTTCAATTGTTTCCTTTCCGTTGGATGAATTTGAGAGTATTCCAATTGCTTTCCAAGAACACGCTTATTGCAAAACTATGAGGTTGACTTTCCTTCTATCTGGTTGAGTGCCACCGTTGTTGTTTGTCTTGTCTTCTATTTTCTCTTTCAATTTCTATCTACACGGTTCAGCTAACGTTTAATTTTTCTTAGTGTTATGCCCTTGAACTTAGATTTAAGTAACTAAATAACTTGAAGTTGCCTTAGTGGTTCCCTCACTATACCTCTAAATGGGTGATTCCAGGAACGAATATTAGGTTGGGAGAGTCGATGGAAATTTTTCCAGGGATATCGGCCCGACCACAAATTAGTCTCGAGACGTGTTTCGGCTTTCCCAAGGATACTGCGTGATGCAAACCAAAAAAAAAAAAAGATTTAAGTAACTAGATATTACACTGTTGGATGTATAACACCAAAAAATCTCAAGTGCAATGGTTTGCCACACACACACACACACACACACATATATATATATATATATATATTCATCTAATTAGGATTCACTAAGACTTTTTTTTTCAAGATTTGAAAATAATAGCTGCATAATTATTTGTTACATGTCAAATTTTAATTAAATCAATATATCACGTGCATAATGACTTTACTGAAGAGCTTTTCGGATTACTCAATGAAATCATTGTTGTTTTCTTATTACAAGGGAAATATGTTGACTTTGAAGATAGTTGAAGGAAGGCAAGAAAAAGAAACATCCAAAATTTTTTAAATTGTAAAAACACTGCTCCAAACTCCTGTTAAAATCAAGTTGATTTCAACATAGAAATAATTTTTTAAGTTCGAGCTTTCAACGGTCAATCCGGATGGCTCAATGGCATTAAGTGAATTGGACCTACATCACTCAGTTATCTTAGTAGCTCTTCCAACGTTGAATTTGTGGTATTATATAAAATTTTTTATTTCTTATCAAGATAGCAATACCATCCCTACCTTCCTCGATAAAAGATTTTTTTGGATAGAGTCACTGGTGCTCTATTCATTATCAAAATTGTAAAGGCTATACAAAATGTACAGAGCTCATAACTCGAGGTCAAAAGCATTTACATCAAAAAGGAATAAAAGAAAAACAAATGAATAAAGAAAAAATACATCGATTATTGGGCTATTCCCGATTCCCAAGTAATCTTCTGTGCTCATCCGTTTTGATTCTATGACTAAGATTCTTGATACCTAACAATCGACACTTAATTGCAAACTTGATACAAGCTAGGATTCTCTCTTTAGAAAAGGAAGCCATTGAAAAAATTACATCATTTCTAGCCTTCCAAATGAAATACATAAAAGTATTCTAGGACAAACGGAGCAAAATGGATTGCCAATCCTTTCCTCCAAGAGTAGGAGCAAGAGGAAGGAATTGGGAGTGAGTAGAAATTCCTCCCCTTGAGGAGGTAAATTTTGATCCAAGCGATTTGTAAGGAGCCAGCTCCACTGATGAGTAGCCAAATAAATCTTAATCCACATGCCTAGTTCCATTCAAGAACTTGCATGAGACGAAGACCACCTTCATTCTTGGGAGGCAGACAAAGTCCCAACCGAGTTTAGCTCCCATAGTTTGAGTGTCTTGTCTTTTCCAGAGAAATGCTCTGCACTTTCTTTTAACAACCTTAATATAACTTTTTTCAGAAGCAAAAAAGCCTTGCACCAAAAGTTAGTTAGAGAAAAAAGCACAATCTTATAAGTTGTAGTCTTCCTGAATAAGACAACTTCTTAACAGTCCATTCATCAATTCGCTGAGTGATTTTGTCAATCAGAAGCCTACAATACCTGTCTGAGAGTCGGCTTGGGGTTAAAGGAACATTAAGGTATTTAATAGGTAATGATCCATGCTTAAAACCACTAAGTAATGAAATTTCTTGAATAAGATCATGATAAATTCCTACAGTGAAAAACTCAGTTTTACATGGATTAAACTTCAAACCAGACATCAAATAAAATTCTTGAAAGTTATCCAAAAGGCATGTAATAAAGTCGATCTCTCCTCTAATAAAAATGATCATATCATCAGCAAAGCCTAAATGAGGTAAATTCACTTTTGCATATGATGGAGATACTTGAGTTTCCCTTGAGATGCTGCAGTGTTAAGAAGATGAGGCAATACTTCAATGGCAAGAACAAAAAGGTAAGGAGCGAGAGGATCACCTTGTCTTACCTCTTTTTTCGTGGGAAGTAACCTTCTAAGCTACTATTAAATAAAATGGAGAATTGGGCATCTATAATGCAGGTTTTAATCCAAGATAAGAAAACTGGGGGAACCGTGATAGCATGCAAGATGTTTAATAAGAAATCCCAATTAACAGGGTCGAAGCCTTGCATAATATTTGCTTTTATAACTTATCTAGGACTAATTCCTTATCTTTTATAGCCTTTAAACTAGCTCATGAGCCAATTGAATGTTGTCACCAATATCTCAACCTTTTACGAATGCTGATTGAGCAAGTGAGATAAACTCAGGTAGAATAACTCTGAGTTGGGAAGCAAAAATCTTAGAATAATGCATTTATAAATTACATTAATTATAGCATGAGATAGGCCTAAAGTCACCCATATAACACTTGTGTTGTCGATAGTTCCCATGAGTTTTGAGGTTTTGAAAAAATTTAAAACAATATGAGTAAAATCAGAACCAACTGTGTGCCAAGAATTTTTGTAAAAATGGACATTGAACCCATCAGGGCCTGGAGATCTATTGGTGTCCATGGACCAAAGGGTGGATTTAACTTCTTCAGCTGTGACAAGTTTAGATAAGAGTGTTTTGTGCTCAGTTGATACTCTAGAAGGAAGAAGTGCCTATAAATCTTTCTAGATTGCCACCAAAAACATTAGGATATAGGTACCTAGAGGTTTTGTATAAAAAGCATTAGCCTCAAATGCTATATCTTGTTGTTCAGTAAGCCTTTTGCCATCAGTAGACCAAAGAAGCTTAAATAGTACTCTTGGAGTTTCGATTTTAACTATTTTATGAAAATATCCAGTACTCTAATCACCTAAGGAAAGCCATCTTATACAAATTTTTACTTGCGGCAGCCCTCGGTTGAACATATTATGTGCGAAGGATCTTTTTTTTGTCGATAAGGTTTGGACCGGAAAGTCCTAAAGAAATCTGTTGCTAGACAATTTCTAATTCCTCCTTAGCTTTCAAAACCTTTCTGCTAATATCGTCATAATGATTCAAATTAAGCCTCTTCAGTGGGGCCTTAAGATATGTCAATTTACTAGCCAGTTGAAATATCGGTGTTCCTGAAACAGGAGTGCACCAATTAGTTTCAACAATACTCAAGAAAAGGGGATGGTCAGCCAACAAATTGAAATATCTAAAGGGAGACTTCAACCTAGGGATAGTGGAGGAGACAGTAGTAATAGTTGGAGAATGGTCAGAAATCATTAGACTTAGAAATATGACTGATGTATTTGGAAAATTGAAGGCCAATTGCTATTAATCAAGACTATCTAATTTGCTTGCTATATGTTCATCTGATCTTTTGTTAGACCATGTGTAGAAGTGACCTATCCATAAACGGTCATGCAAGTCAATTGAAAGCAACATGTTTTTGAAATCGGTCATGCTCGTCAATGCACTTGCATCACCATTTCTTGCTTCATTAGCACTTTTAACCACCTTAAAATCTCCAGAAGCTAGCCATGGCCAAGATCCAACAGTGTTACTAAAATGAAGAAGTGAATTCCAAAGGCAACACCTATCATTGGCAAGGTTAGCCGCATAAAGGAAAGTAGCCATAAAAGGTAACAAAGGAGCTTCAGGAATGATTTCACAGTGAATAAATTGATTATGCCTTTCAATAACACTAATGGTAACGGTGCTATCATGCATAAGCCAAATTCTACCTAATTCAGAAAATTGGTAGTTATCAAAAGAGGTCCAGCAAGGAAGGAATTGCTTTTTGATAGAGCATGCTTAATGTTGTTGGACCCAATTTTCAAGAAAAACAAATCACACTGATTTTGTGCTAAAGAACTATCCTTTTCGGATCATGGTGCTTGAGAGGTCTATTAAACCCTCTCACATTCCAGGTGATTATGTTTAACATTACGAAGGGGTTTGGGAAGAAATACTCTTAGATACACCAATCTTTGCGACAAGAACATTTTTAGCCTTATGCTTTTTGAGATTATTAATTACCACGAAAACTCCCTTAGAAGTAGCACGGGATTTTCAAGGAGCAGAAAAAGTAGAAGAAGTACCTTCAGTGGCCTCATCTAAAGGAGAGAACATATTACCTGTAGATTCTTGCTGTTGAGGAGCACGGGAGGCTTGAACAATTTTATGACTTAAGTTTTTAATATTAGAATTTGGATTCTGTATTTCAGCTAAAGGAGGATTTGGACCTAAAGTAGAGACTTCTTGAGGAGGAGGGGACTACAATATCAATTTTGAGGTTGAAATGGTCTCAGCAGAGGAATCAAGTTGCTGACTTTTAGAACCATCAACTTGGACATTTTGGGAATTATCCTTTACAGGAGCTTTTACAACCCATTGCTTAGTAGTGGCCTTCGGAGGGAACTTCCTAAAATATTCAACACCGATATCAATGGTAGATCCATCTTCTAACATAACTGAATGGTGTCATGAGGTTCAAAATCAGCTTGTAGTTTAACACAGACTAAAGTAGTGCCAATTTTTCTGATGGTTTCAGTAGCTTTTATCAAGACAAATTACCAATTGCACTAGAAATGTAACTAAGTCGGAGTCATGAGTTCAAGAGGAATGTTCTTGAGTTGAACCCAAGTGGGAGTACTATGTTGTTTCAAATCCAAAGCTTGTATATTTCTTTCCCATGGCCTGACAACTAGGGGGCTATGATTAATGTGCCAAGAACTGTTCTAAGGACCCAATTTTTAACTTCTTCAGATGGCATATCAAACAATATAAGACCATTACCAAGATCTATTAGATGAATAGGCCCCTTACGACCCCACAAATCGCTTACCATAGATAAGACCCTGTTGAAAGGAAAGATTTTACCGAGTAATTGCCCAACCAGGGCATTGCATCATTGAGAGGCTCCTTCCTCAAATACTTTTTTCTGAGGGCGTACAATGCGCTTGCCATTAACGAGCTGAGATTCATGAAATTGAAGTGATTTCGTTGTTTTTCAGCCATGAACAATTGATTCCATACCATTTTTAGAGGAGCAACTGGTAGAGGGTCAAACTAACTTGTGGGGCCACTCAGAATCTCCACGACAGAATCTGCAATGACTATATTTGGAGAAGCGTTGACGATGCGGTTGACAATTTCTGCAACCTTTTTCATGTCTGAATCAATTTCCACAGAAACGGCCTCAGCAAGAAGAGTTGCAACTGTGGCCATTGGGGCACAGATGAAGTAGAAAGGTCCTCTCAGGTTCAGATCCTCACAACAGTGGCTAAAGATCTCAGCCTACAATCACCTAAATTGAACTGGTATGGGAAGGAAAGGAGCCATTGTGAGGTTTCTCTCTCCAAGAGTAAGAGAGAGAGAGAGTATACCTTGATAAAAGATTAAGTGACCATGAATTTCTTTCTTACAAACCGTGGATTCAACCATTTGTCTATGATGGCGGTGTTGGTGGTGACGGCAATGAAAAGCCAAATATTAAATTGATAATCAAACCGTTTATGACATCTTGCAACAAGAAAATGAAACAAAAATTAAATTGGTGATGAAGCCAAATAGATCATGAAAGAAATTGGGCCATTTTATTTTGCTATTCTTCCAAATGTCTTTTTGTTTTTTATATGTATGTATATATACTATTATATGTAAACTGATCAGAAGTTTAGTGTATTTTTCGTTTTTTATATTCGCCGTTAATATAATTTACATATTAAAATTTATGACATATATCAAATTTTCATATTAAAAGCTAAACAATAATTTAATTCATTTTCCTTTCACCCCATATATGATTTTAACAGTAAAAGATCTTTTAGTAACTGCTCGAATTCTATATTTCACTCCACATCTATAATTTTAGAAGTAAAAATTCATTACTTTTTTGAACGAATAATTTGAAATTATAAAATAAAAAATAAAATTGACATAGTATACTAATAAAAATTAATAATGTTCTACTTACTACTATAAGTTAACAAATTTTAAATAAATTAAATTGTAATAAATTATAAATAAATGATATAATTACACAAAATATTTTACATTTATTTATTTTTATTTTTTTGTGCATAGCAGTGGTCTGTATCTAGTCTGTTATATAAAAACATGTGAGAGATTCGGTGTCTTTTTTATTTTCCACTTTTGTTCTTAATCTAATTTAAATATTAAAATCTATGTTATGCATCTGTCTTATAAAATATCCAGATTAACTTAAGGGTCAAATAATAATTTCAATCATTTTCCTCTTACTCTATATCTATGATTTTAATGGCAAAAATATTTTATTAACTATTTAAATTCCTCATTTCATTCCACAACTACAGTTTTAAAGTAAAATTTGCCATATTTTTAATGAATGATTTAAAATTGTAAACTTGAAAAGATATTTTTTACATAGTATACTAATGACAATTAAAAAGTTATGCATACTATTGTAAATTAACGAATTTCAAATGAATTAAAGTGTAATACGCTATAAAGAAAAAATCTAATTATACAGTTTCATTCCAATATTTTATATTTATTTATATTTATTTTTCTGGTGGATAGCAGGGGTTGGTGTCTGGTTGGTTTCTATGGAAAGCGAAGGTATAAACCTACTTGCATTTTTATTTTTTCTTGTTTCTGAGTCCATTCATATGGAATCTATTTCCGAATTCCAAGTCAAAATAGGATGTCCATCAATTCCGAAAAATTAGATTTTCATAAAGCAATTTGGGTTAGTCCAGTTCGATAGCATAGAGATTTAATAAGTCGGTCGCTAATCAATCAGTTCTGACACGATTTCTTATCATCTAATTGGTCCGAAAAAATATTTAAAATATTAATTATTTACATATCTTAAACATTTTAAAATTTTACATATATTTCACATGTTTTAAATTGAATTTTATTTCTTATCGGACTGAGCGAACCAATCGATTCCAACATGTTCCAGGAATATTCTCTGGCTGATCCGACCCAAAAAGCCTGGCCCTCGACCGAGCCACTTTAAATTTGTTGATTGGCCTTTTTAATAGAATGATCTTTCCCGCTCTTTTTAATGTTGCCAAATACAAGGAATATAATAGAGACCAGAATTGTGATTCCGATTCCGTTCCTTTCATTCACACTAACATGGTTTCATATGACTTTCCATTTTAATACAAGAGAGGTAAAACCAAATTTCTGATTAGTCTAACTGCAACGTCGGATTAGAGCCATTGATAAGTCTGATTGCAAAGTCATTGGTATTAAAAATAGGGTAAATTGCACCCAAAAAATGAGGTTCGAACATTTTTCCCAAATAAAATCCAAAGTTTCAAATTTCAAATAAAAATTTACAAGTTTTCAATATTTTTTAAAATCGAGCCAAATCATTAAAGTTTTTTCAAATTGAACAAAACCATCGAATTAACCGTTAAGTTCTGACATGAACATGTTCTATGTGTCACTATTATGCCCTGGCACCCCGAGATCAATTTAAAAATTGAGAACTAAAAATTAAGAGAGATAATCTATCTTCGTCATTACCGCTACAACCTAAAATCCCAAAATCGAAATGCCTCATTTGGAGGAGGGATGGAGTGTGAAAATGGAGGAGATGACCACGACCAAACAGTTCGTCAAGAGCTATTATCGGATTCAGATGAACATTTAGAAATGCAGGAAAGGTACAAGCAACTCTCATTTTCTTCAATTCTTTACCTTTGGCAATTAGTGCAGTGGACCGATTTGGGTGAGTAAATACAACTTTTTCTTCGGTGGGAAGAGCCACTCTCTTTCAAATCACGTCCTTCCTGAAGCACCCTCACTCTTTAATAAATAACATCCCTCTTTGCCGTAGCAGCTTCTCTTACTCAATATGCCATTCTTTCTTTTATGCCCTGAACCTGTGCGCCCACAATTCTTTTATTTAGCTTCTCATATCGAGGATGCAACTAATTTTGAATCCACCATTATTGAACCGTTAAACATGTGCAAGCTACTTCCCCTCTCATCCTTTGAGTTGGATTTGTCTTTATCTTGAAACTTATAATATTTGAAAACAATGTGCCCCCATCTTGTTGTAGTAGAAACAAGTCTTATTCTCATTCCTCCGATTGGATATTGATCTGCCTTTGGTGGTACCCCAATTCTATTGTCCTTTCATAGATAAGTTCAAGTCTGGCTTACTGGATCTACTTATAGACCCGACGTTATTGTCTAGCATCTCCTTACTCTGTAATCTTTTCTTGATGTCATCGAAGGTCAAGGATGTACTCCCGCGAATCATTATTTCTCAGAAGATCTTGTTAGATGGCGACAACAAATACAACAATAGAATATTTTGATCTTGATCCTCAATCTTGGCATCAACAGTCTTCAAATCGTTGATGAGAGTAATGAACTCACTAGTGTGAGGCTTGATCAAAGTCCTCTCCACCGTGCGAAGAGTATATAGCCAGTGCTTTAGAATCAATTGACTAGCAATGAACTTCAATAAATATAGTGCCTTTGATTTCCTTCATAATCCGATTGTCATAGCCTCTATGGTATGTCATGCATTACATCGATCATTAGGCACAAGCGAATGTTGGAAAGAGTTTTTTCTCTCGAGTCTCTTCCAATTAGCATTGGACATGGTGGGTCACTGCTCCTCAATCGCTGCCTCTAAACTATTCTAAATCGGAAGATCAGTCATGTTCCGATTGTAAACTGAAATTCATAACTCCATCAAACTTCTATATCTCAATCGTCATTAAAACATCCTAGAAGCTTCAATCAACCAAAATAGCAAATATGTGCCCTAATACCAATTTGTTGAGGTTCAGACTGATATCTAAGCATCAATTGATTATCAAAACAATGAAGATAATTGAGGAAGTAAGGGAGAAAGATGGTCACACACTCATATATGTGGTTCCAAACACGAGTTTCATACTCCACATGCTAAGAACACTTGCCCAAGTTCTTCACTATATCAAGATGAAGTGCCAAACAAGTACATTATAGGCACTTTCTCAATAGGCACCTATCACCACTCATCGCACCGACGTGGGAATCCTAACTTCCCTATTTATAATCATACAAAAATAATAATAGAAAATCGAGGAATATATTTAATATATCCCATATATCTTAAGGAAATAACAAATAACACTCACCAAAATTTCTAAAATTTTAGGAGAATTAAATCTATGGATCTCCTCATCATTTATTGGGTTGATAACTCGACAAATATGAGGCACATCTCAATATAACTTAACAAAAAATAGACAAAATTAGTAAAATTTATATAACATTACATAAATTTTTTTGAGTTGGGAGGAAGATCTCCTGGGTGCACCACATAAATCCATCCTATCGTGGGCATTACCTTCCAAGTATTCCACTTCCCTGGGCAACTTAGCTGAATAACTTATCCATTATTAATTACTCCATTTGCTTCCATGTACAATGGTTTCAAGTTTTTCTACTTCGATTCTAATGTAACCGGTCAGTCCGATATGGAAATTTACGTGCATGACATCATCAATTGTGTCAGTTTGCCAATTTATCCATGATTGATTGAGCTCTGTAATTCTAAAATTTTCACCGTGTTTGTACACACACATACATACATATATATATATATATATATGAAAAGTAATTACGCTTATTTTGATAGATTGTAATCTTTACCTCTCTCACGCAGAAATACTTTGTCATGTGTTTTCTCTCCGTACATTAAACAAATGAGAATCTTCTGCATAATGGGTATACCATGTTGTGATAGTACTTACGCGACATCATAAGCCACTAGAAATAAGTGAATCTTATTAATTTGTGACATAAGATAAATATTATCACGTAATATACATGTTATATACAAGACTTTCTCTTAACAGTGTGGTCCTCCTCTCATTTACAATACACACACAAGAATCAAAATAAAAGGCATCTCTCTATTCAGCCACTAAAAGAATGCTCCCTGAACTTGGAAAAACTCATCAAATTCTATACCAGTTTTACCACTACTGTTCATATTTTTTTTGGGTGAATTACCTAATCCATCCCTCCAAACCCATCCATTAGCTCTCTTTTTGAGTTACCTGATCAGGACTTCTGGATCTATGTCCTTAAAAGACCGCACTTGATCTGGTCGGGCACTTTGTGAGAGATTAAGATGCTATTCAGCCTTTTGCTTCCACGAGGCCTTCCGGCCTCTTCGGCCTGTCATGGCTCATTGCTTGTTATTTTGGGCTCGGTCGGGAGCTACCCTGTTTATTCAGTCCATGCCAGAGAAATTTCCATGCAAGCATTGGACCCAAATCACATAGGCTACTTGGACTGAGTTGAAACAAATTGATTTCAGCTCCATATTTCTAGAGTCTAAGTCCATCTGATCATGGACGGATCCAAGAGTGCCACCCGGATGGCAAAACTCTACGAGAAGTCAAAGAACAGATTTCCGGGAAGGGATGAAATAAGATAATTTGATAAAATATAGAGAAAATTAGTTAAATTTGTATGGAGTATTAAAGAGTTTTCCATGTTAGGCCGGGGCATCTCTGGATCTATTGATTCAAATGGATTTACTGGTAGCCCACTTAAAACTGTGGCATTCGACGAGTCGTCTGGGCCGAAGATGGAAGTCATTGGCATTAATGGATTTTAAGGGGTCATGCAATTGAATAGATACTTCATGCAATGGTAGGATGTGGGGTGGTTCAAAACTTACTATCATATAATTTGGCGGTAAGCCAATTGTCCGAATTGTATTTCTCTCTGAGCACTTGTCCTTTTTTTTTTTTTTTATAACAAGGTATCTGGGTGCCTTTGGGCCCAATTAGCGGGGGTTTTGGTAGCTCTTCATCGAGGCGCACACAATAGCCCGTAAACTACATGTGTCAGTAAGTCAGGCGAACCTAACGGGTTCGAGAGTTATAAAGTCCCCACCTGCGAGGAAACACCAATTGGCAATGCGCATTTGGGGATTCGAATTCAGAAGATCTCAAAGGACCTTCCAAAGCCCGACAAGCCAAGCTGCCCTTCATGGGCAAAAGTAGTCAAGCACTCTGAGCACCTATGTCAAAACATTTGTTAGAGGAATGTTTTTCTCAGTTTGGACCTTGGCCGACACCGATTTCTTGGATTATATTCGGCTTTCGGTGGTGCTCTGCTGATAGGGGTTCGGTGCCGAGCGCTCATTTTTTATTTTGGTTGACATGTTCACGGTTAAACATGGAAATTTAAATATTGCAAAGTAAAAGTGTTTGGGTCACTATTAATGCTTACTTTTTATTCATAAAAAATAGCTATTTATCTAAAATTAGAGGAACAAAAGTTCCCAGCAATAAATATTAAACAAGTACCTCACCTGCTTCCGACAGGTGCCAATAAAATCCATATTTCATACTAATAAAGATTCGTTGAAATAATTTTAATATATATTACTCTTAAATAATATATTCCGTTGGGATTTTTTTTTTAATGAAAAATTCATACTTCGAAGAAGTTAACCTTTTATTGGACCAATATGGCTTACGTATTCAAAAATTATTGAATTTTTAGATACCTAAAAATGTATTAAAAAATCACTTTTCATGAGTTAAATGAAATCGTATCGGACTTTATATGCGGATATTATACCGGTGAGGAATGCACGCGGAGTTGGAAAAATAGTATTACTTGTCCCGACTCATCATGTCAATAATTAAATACATCGAGAATTAAATGTTGATGATTTGCATTGAATGTAAATTATAACATTTTATTTGCACACGAGAATTTACGTCTAATAATAAAGTACCGATATTTTATTTTAAAGTATTTATCACTAGTACCAGTGACGTGGATCGAAAAAAAAAAAAGGCAAGTCACCTAAGCTTTCCCATGAAATTGCCGTAGGGGTAAATTTTCTGAAAATTTGATTTGACATACTTATAGAAATAAATAATTTCATCCTTTTCATCTTGGGTAATCAATTTTATATTAAAAATGTCTAGGGCAAGTGAGAGTCACACGATAAATTTAGGAAGTTTTTGTGATCTAATTGTTGAACCGTTTAACAGTTTAAATTAGCAACTCGTAGTTAATAGTTCAAATTTGTTTTAAAAAAATCCAATAAGTTGTTATCAGCTTTCCACCAGTTTAATAATTCTACAATGAATTACAGAATATATTTTCCATGAATTCGATCAGGCGTTCATTAGTCTTACAACATATACAGGCATTGGTCATACTTTGCTGCTGCTGCCTCGTCCGAAGAGGTTCTACATGTGTCTCTTGCCCTACGGTCTGCAGAATCATTAGGCATTTCTTCTTCTGTTCTTTAAAAGTCGCAAACAAATAGACAAAATTTGTCCTCTAGATCTTTTTGTTTTGCCCCATAATCAAGATTAACTAAACACAACCTTATCTTGCGAGCAAGGGTAGACTCGTTGGTAAATTAATAACATGCAGTAGGCCAGATTCAGGATCCGAGCGGACTTGTGCTGGGTTCAATGGCGGGTTCTAGACCGTATAATATACCGTCCAGTAGATTGGTCTGTTGTTACAGTACCAAGCACCATCGATATATATTTAAAAAAAACACAATCTTACCTTTTGCTTAGACTTTAGGGGGCAGTTTAGCTTTAACCAATTCCATGGGGTCATTCTTTCTATTAATAATAAACTTGTTTAGCTGCCATTCATCGAGCGAGCCAGGTGCATGTCAATTCAGCAGAAACAACATGTTCCTTTCTTTTAATAATTATAAGGAGAAATTCATTCTTCCAACCCCATTAACCCCGCAATCCTATAAATTTAGATAAATACACATATAAAACATGTGTATAGGTGGCCTCACCAAGAACTATGCACTCAAGGGGAGGATCGAACTTCCGACCTCGTGGGCTTTCTGACCATTTAGATTCACATCCTATTCAGTTAAACTAACCATGGGCCGCCAACATATTACCTTAATATTAGTTATTATACAAAACTAGCAACAATAGGAAAAAGGCTCTGTAACGGGACGGTTTTTTGTATGCCACACCTGAATTGATTAATTCAAATTCGAAGTTTGTGTGCTTGCAAGTTTTTTGTGCTGTTTAGGGATAAATTTGTTGACAAGAGGGTGTTGATTTCTCTTTTACTTTTCCTTTTTGATTTGCTTGTTAGAAGGTAGAATTTTTTGGTAGATAACATTGACTAATATCAAATAATTCACACATCTCATGTAATAATAATTTCTTACCGACAATTTTTAAAATATTTTATTATATATCTTAAATTCCATATCTTATAATATGAGATGCTTTATTTATTTTTTTCCGAAAAAAGGAGGATGTGATTTCTTATGTTTCTCTTTTACATTACATGAATTTCCAAAGTAGAGAATTTTGGAAAAGGCTAAAATTCTTGGACATTGTTATTTAGCTTTCTCGACTTGTAGTACAAGTGGTTAAAGAAAAGTATGATTTGCATGTTTTATCTTTTGCCTTTCTACAATGTCAGGTAATAATTTAGTTTTATTTATTAAAATTTTAAATAGTAATCAAACATAATGTCGTTCAATCAGATAAAGCTTTTGTCTAATCCAGAAATCCAACATGTACTAACTAATCCAGTTCAAACCGATATGATCTACTAATAGGAAAAACTCTCTCGATGTGAATTCTCTCTAAAGATATGGTTTTAATTCTCATCCCTTTCTTAATTTATCATTTTTGTCCTAACTATTTTTTGGGACAAATTTGGTGACCGATAAAATGTCGCAGTAAAAGAATAAACACTAAAATTAAAAGACAGTCCTTTATATTAGCTCAGTAACAGTTAAATTTTAAAGGATTTATAATATGTAATACACAATTCCTTTTACATTTGCAGGATTTTTAAAAATTTTACTGTAATATTATAATCTCAATACCCATTTTCATGTTATATGAATTGTACTTGCCATGTATCCTTGAATACACAGCCTCAACAAGTGACCATCAATCACGCTTTCTCTTCCATATTCTTCGAATATTCTAGTTTCAACTACAAAATATTAAATGAATCTTAACAATTAGGGGGAAAAAGGAGCAAGCTTTTGACGTCTTTACTAAAAGTTATATGTACTTTTTTATTTTAGAAAAATAATCATGAAAGTCTATATGTTTACTTTTTTTTACAATTAAATCCTATATATTTAAAAATAACTAATATAAAAAAAGATCAATGTTGTCACCCTTTCTGTTTGAATCGTCATTATTCCATTAATGGTTCTGTTAATAACATGAAATCCAGTTCAACAAAATAGGTCAACTTGAACTAAGGGTTTGTTTTTGCATGAGGGTGAAGGGAGGGGAATGGAAGAGAAGTATTTACATTATTTAGATGTATCATATAATAAGGGGAATGGAGGTGAAAAATTTACATTGCACATATATAAATTATTATTATTATTATTAAACAAATATATCATTATCTTTATATCATATGTCCAAGTTCATTTCAGGAAAAAAATTAAATTCTACACATCACACAATACATAATTACACAAACAAGACATGCATTATACCGAAGAAGCTAATAATCTAAATATAATATCGTTATAATCTCAACCAGAGCGAAAAATATAGTTTTAAAGTAAAAACTCGTAATTTTTTTTTTTGTAAACAACTAGTCATCGTAAAGCCTCTAGTGATGACCAACAACATTTATACTCTAAAAAATACAGGTTGAAAAGTGATAGTATTATTCTTTTATTGATTTCGCACAAGGTTAACAAGGAAATTTTATTTTAAATGAATTTTATAAATTGTTTCACCTCCTTTCAACCTAAATCAAGGGTGAAAGGAAATAAGGTTTAGAAGGGAATCAGAGCGAAAAATTTTCCACATTTCCTTTCATTTCCATTGAAATTATGTAGCCGAACAATGAAAAATTTTCCTCTCTATTGTCCTGCCCCTCTACTCACCCCATTCACCTCATGACTAAAAATATAATAAAACTGATTTTCTAATATTAAATTAGTCATTTTTAAATATATAAGAATCAACTTGCCAAAATTTTACGACATATAAGACTTCCGCTTTCTCATTATCTTTTTGCCAAAACTATAAAATGCATAGAGTTTTGCTGTGATTATTTTTTCCCTTCCATCATGACTTGTGTAACCGAGATTCACGGCCTATCAATTGTACAACTTGGGAAATCCCGATAAAATATCTCACTGTTAATGATTAATTTGCCCATCGTAATTTTGAGAAAAAGAACCGGTAGCAAGAATTGTTGGTATAATATTGAGATAAAAATATCAGGAATCCTATATATTTATCGATTATTGTAAGCGAGTCTTAAATATTTTAAAGTGTTAAATTAAGTCCTATATATTATTCGAATTGCAACTTCAAGTCCTTTCTGTCACTTACCGTTATTTTAAGCTGACATGGCACTGATACATGTAAGTTTAAAGTAACGGCAGGTAATGGAAAGGACTCAATGTTATAACGTGGATAATATATAGGACTTGATTTAATACTTTGAAACATTTAGAACTCACTTGCAAGAATCGACAAATATATAGAATTTCCGGTGTCATTATCTCGTATAATATTCAGACAGTCAAGTATCATTCTAGTCGTTTGCATTGATGATCTATATGAAATACTCAAATTATGACCGTCATTTCTTGTCAAAACGATAGAAAAAAAATGCAAAATATCCAACAGACCTGTAGAAAATTGGACTTTTATTCAGTAAAGAGTTTAAATTTATAGGTGACAGCGTCCATTAATTCTTATATATCAAGATTCTATTCAATGCATACCATCTAATAAAGGATCTCATTCTGAACACTCACACTCATGTGACGTCTCTAGCACTTACTGCATACCCTTAAACACTTGCACTCGACAACCGGTTTTGGGTTCTATTTTTTTCTTCCGTAATTGAGTGTATGGGATAGCTAATCATAAGGCGAACGAGCTTTTTGTGTTGTCCACTGGCTAACAACTTTATAAATTCATATTTTCTCTTCATACTCTATTCTTAACCATGAGTTGAGCATTTTCCTCTTGGTGTCGATTTTCTAATATAATGACCACCAGCTCCACAGTTGACGAGCTATTAATCCACAAGGTAACCTGCCACCATAGCATGTGAATGGGACAACTGATCATAAGGCAAACGAGCTCTCTGTGTTGTCCACTGGCTAACAATTTAATACAAGTAAGATTTTCTCTTCATACTTGATTCACAACCATGAGTCGAGCATTAATTTCTTCTCAATATTGATTTTCTAATAAAATGACCACTAGCCCACAGTTGACGAGCTATTGATCCACAAGGTAACTTGCTACCATACTATATAAATTATCTAATGAGGTCTATATGAGTTTGAGCCCACAAATGTCCCAAACTAAAAAATTACAGGTGGTGATATTGAATTCTTGTCATAATATTATGATTCTATGAATTAACTATCCAATTTTGAATTCAATCATCAACAATAAGAAGCCCATATCAAGATCGGTAGGAATAAATGAAATCCATTGGTTGATATTCTAGATGGATTCCACTACCATATAAAATTTGCAATGAAGAACCTCGTGATAAGTATTTCTGAGACCATGGATTGGGAAACCTGACTCTTGATCGGTTGTTTAAAGTAAAAACATGAAAACCATATTGGTAGAGGGAAAAATGATATCCACGAGCACGAGCTTGTACTGTGATGAGTTGAATGGCCCTTCGTTAATCTGAATTTCTAGGAGATAGTTATGACCAACCGTCTATGGTCAGAAAACTTACCAATGATATACTTTTCTTTTCTGCCGTTCGATGCATAGTCAACAGCTTGCAGCTAAATAAATATTCCATGCACTAAAGGGAAGGGAGATGGACGGTGAGGAAGCAGGCAAAATTGCTGTCCCAATAGCCATTAGAGGAGATATCTTGAATTTTTGAATATTTTGTGGTAACCCGACATAAAATTCAAATGAATCTTCATTGTATTCAGAGGTTAAGGTTTGGGCTCCACTTTGAAATCCTCATCATAAGTGGGCAAAGTGGACTGGAACATACAAGTAGGGGCTACTTGAGACAGGCTGCTTCTCTTCTCTACTTTGTATACTTCGTTACTCGGTATACTTGCTTCTTCCAACAACTTTAAACAAATACTAAATATTGACAATTACTACATACATAATTGTTAATTATATAGTTGAATATAAAGTCATATTATTTTGATGCAATAATATGTGATATAATTTTACAATTCATATAGTACATATTATAAAAATAAAATATAAGATTGGAAGAAGAAAACGTATGATAGTTATGATTTGAAGTGATAATTATAATTTTACGAGTGATTTTCGAATGTATTCCTAATTTATATTTTTTTATGGTTAAAAATTTAGTGGTTATGGGTATTTTGAAATATTGAAAAAGAGACCGATCACCTATATTGTGGCTTAAAGCAATAGAGAAGAAATATATCCATAGAATAGACCATTATTTTGGTCCTTAAATTTTTAGCGAGCTATTAGTTTAGTTTTCAAGGTTTGAAAATAATGAATTTCATCCTCATCATTTAATTTTATAATATAATTTGATCCAAATATTAGAATGTCGTTTATACAAGTTTAATGTCACGTTACTTATGCTTTATATAAAGGATGCTCATAGTCTGAAAAGAGGTAGAATGAAGAGTAAAATAAAGGAGAATAAAGTTTGCTATAAATATTTTAGGATTCAGTAAATAGAAATTTTTTTTGTGATTACCAGGTAGATAATATTTTATAAAATGAACTATTTCTTATTTATGTACCTATTTATCTAAGGAGTCTATCAAGATAGATGGTATAGAGAACTCCTTGATAAACAGCACAAGGAGCCTCATGGACGAGGAGAAAGTCTTCAATGGAGCGGTTACACCACGTAGGCGATGCTAATGTGGTATATCCGTCCAATCAGAATTCTCTATTTATATGTTTTTCTAATAAGGTTTTTTTTTTTACCATTTATATATTTTTTCCATTAAGTGTTCACCATTTATTTAGGGTTTTTATATTTTTTAAAATTTTTTAGAATTTAATAATTATAAATGTATAATTATTGATTGTATATCAAGTTCTGATTGGACAGATATATTACGTCAGCATCGCCTACGTGGTATGATCGTTTCACTGAAGACTTTCTGGTGGACGAGATGTAAATCCAATACCTCTTGGTCTTAGATCCAAGATCGTACCATTACACCAAATCCTCTTTCTCAACTCATTGAGACATTTTAAAAAATATCCACAATATTCCCTCCTTTGACCATCAAGCGTGCATGGTCCTCAGTATCTGAAGATCTTCTTACGATCTTTCGTCAAAGTGAGATAAGAATGTTTTCGGCATGTTCCATGCCATGCAATAGAGATACACGCTCATTTGGACTATGGGGAAATTCGGTATGTTTGAATAAATCTAGTGGATTCTTCACTAACAAATTTTGCAAGCCAAGTGGAATGAGAGCCGGTCGTCAATTTCACATGTCATGGGATCAATTTAGGGACAAAGCATTGAGGATTGTGCAATTAATCATGTGCTTGAGTGGTTAACATCGAGCATTTGTTAAATAGAATTTTGAAATTCACTTATTTTTACTTGCTTTGTATTAGTATAGACATATTAATATTACATTTACATAAAGAGGGCTTAATACAGTTAATACCGCTCTCATCCTATGACCTAGAAGGTCCTGAATTCGATTCACCGGTGGACTTCCTATTATCTATCCCCTCTTCTTTCTGCGCCTTCTAGAATTTTATGTCCTTTTTACACACACAAAAAAAAAAAAATATTACATGCATGACTTAACTAACCTTAAACACAAAGTTGCAGGCTAGTCCTAAGGGGATGAATCTTGGATGGAAGGATATTCCGCCTTATACTTACCATCTGGTCAAATCAAAATTACATATCAACGGAATGCTCATAGAATCATGAGTCGCATTGGCTCAAACATATTGAAAAGCAAACAAAGAAATTATTACTAAACAAAGAAAAGTGTACAGAATTGTTTACCTGTGCCGTCAAACAATGTATTGTGATTAATAGATATATTACGTGAAAGTGATAATGTGGTATATCACATATTAATGAGATTTAGTTATTTAAAATTTTTTTAAATAAAACTTCAAAATTTTTTAAAAAAACTATAAATAATTTAATTTTATTGATTTGTGTTACTACATTAACATAGATATGTGATATACCCCTTACCTTAGTTAGATAAAATACTTTCTCGTGGAACCAAGAGATCTCGCTTGATTATAGAGATGTTTGTTCTTTCAGCAAACGCTGTCCTTTCAGTAACCACTCCAGCCGAGATTCCAAATAGCACTAGGATCCATCCGCATATTATAATACATAAAGAGTTTATTCCATAAACTACCGTTTAAATCTTGATAACGTTTAAATCTTGATACGCGTGAAATTCATCATTAAAAATTGTAAAAACTTTACACTTACCAAGATTTAAAAGATATTTATAGAACGAGCTTGTTCGTTGAATATTTAGTCGGAAACATTGTAGTGGAAAGGATTGCCAAGGGTGAGCCTGCTATCTCCCAACACCCAGTTGTGGTCATTATCGCCGACCCCTAGATTATCCAAAATATCATTATAATTTAGAAAATTTGTAAATGTAAACGGCGTTATTTGCCCTATACCACTGACCCCTTTTTTTTTTTTTTCAGAAAATTACAAACTATTCAAGAATTCTCTAATTTACCATGAACATTTTTTTGCTCAGAAGATCACGAACTATTCAAGAATTCCCTAATTTACTACGTCGTTAATTTTATTTGTTAATTGCTTATATCTACCATTAATTTTATTGATTGTGCGGACGGAGTTTGACGTGCCATCACACGTGACATCCATCTAGTCACAAAAGATTACGAACTGTTATCTAATTCTCTATTTTATAATGAGAATGGACGTGTAAACAAATGTTCCCTATTTTTATGACCAGATGGACAACACGTACAATGCCACATCAGACTCCGTTTGCGCAATTAATAAAATTAACGGAGCACACTAGCAATTACCAGTCAAAAATAATGGTGTGGTAGAATAAGAAAAACTGAGTATAGTTTATGATTTTCTAGGTAAAAAAATGGTTTATGGTAGATTAGAGAATTCTTGAATAATTTATGATTTTCTAGGTAAAAAGTAGTTACTCGCGATAAAATTGGAAAATTGTTGGATAGTTGGTATTTTTTAAGTAAATAACCCATGCAAATAATAATTAAATATACTATAAGTATATTTAACAATTACAGTATTTTTTATAGTGATAAAATAATAATATAAAAATAAAAATTATGAAAATTCTTGGAATACGATTAATTTATAATAAGCAATTTTCAATAATGTACCTGAAATATGCGATATCTCACAAGTTTCAAGTTAGGTCCGATATCAAGGTTTAACGGGGTAGGAATCTAATTTTAAAATTTAATGATCAGTTCTTACGCAGAATAGGGTACTGTGAAAATATAGAATAGCTGAATCTGGTAACTGTACCGACCGCCATCTCTCAATTAAATTAAACACGCAACCTTTTCCAATGTAGTAACCGAATGTTGTGACTCGCTACCTCGGATTGAAGGGACAGTTTGGTATGTAATGAAGGTATGATATCAATACTATTGATATTATAAGTCAATACAAATTAGTCACTTAATAGTTTCATGAGAGTGAATTTATGTGGAAAAATACGAATTCAAATCTTCCTAAAAATGAAAATCCTAATTATAACTGAAATAAAACCCTAAAACACTAAGAATAGCCTAAAAACTCCAACATCAACTAGCGAGAATGGGAAATGGTTGTCTGCCATTGAAAGACGTGGGTTTGTAGAATTTTTATTTAGGATTTGAATTTACATTGTATACTCTAAATTCTTATTTAGAATTTATAGAAAAAAGGAGATTCACTCTTCACTCTTCTTCTTTTTCAAATAATTTTGAACTTACATTGGCTAACCTAGTCAATTCTCAGTGCAAGTTATTCATTGAACAATCAAGTCATCTGCAAGAAGGCAGTTTGAAGGTCCTAGGTCGGGGAAGAATAGATCTAACCATCATTCTCCTAGTGGTTAGAGGACTAGTTTAGCTGGTCCTTGCAATTTATGTGATAACCTGTACCACAAAATATAGGATCACAGAAAGTTCTCAAATTTTTTCGAAATGTTCGAGGGATACCTCTCGATAATACAATCATGGTCACGAATACTAAACCATCTGAGATCAAATCTATGTCTCAAGTGACAATTAGACCAAGTATTACAAACAGTAGGATCACTTTCCATGCCACTAGATTATAACATCAACCTTACTCCAACAAAGGGAATGCCACTATAGGATCCTTCTCTATATCGTCGACTAGTTGGAGGATTAGTGTACCTTACAGTTACAGGATTCGATATAGCATAAGCAACATATGTGGTATGTCAGTTTATGGTAGCACCATTAGTCTTCACACTATGCTACAATCCTTTATATTCTTCATTATGTAAAAGGCACTATCTTTCATGGGTTATGTTTCTCCTTTGATTCCACATTACAACTAAGTGCCTTTAGTGACAGTGATCCCATGAATCATTGATCAACCACTAGCTATTGCTTCTATCTCGGGAATTCTCTTATTTCTTGTCAAAAGAAGAAGAAAATTGTCATTGCCTGCTCCAATACTGAAACAGAGTACTGAGCACTAGTTGACACAGTTACGGAACTTTTGTGGCTTAGAAGGTTGTTGGTAGGCAAGGGTATTTCTCATTCCAAGACCCTAACACTACAATGTGACAATCAAAGTTTTTCGCAAATTGCCATAATGATATTTTCATGAGCATATCAAGCAGATTGAGACTGATTTCCATTTCATTCGACAACATATCTTCTATGGTATGGTCCGTCCACAACATGTCACCTTGGCCGATCAACCAGCAAATATTTCATCAAGACACATCCTCCTCGATGTTTCCTCAATTTAGTTCACAAACTCCATATAGTGTCTAATGCATCCCCTTAAGCTTGAGATAATTTTAGTATACATTGTATAATATTAAGTTTAGATTCATTCATGCATATTCTAATAGGATTATTTCTTGATTTATTTCCTTATGTTTTGTATTTTCACCTTTTAGATCCAATTTATAAATTAGAGCTTTCTATTATATTTTAAATACAATAGAAGATATATTTCCTTCTATTGTTTTTGTAAGTGATATTTTTATCTATGGATATAGATATATTCTTTTTTTTTAGGTCTGATCCCTAATTAATCCAATTCGAGAGTCGGGAGGGCCTATTAGGGGGTAAACATCTCACAAGTGAATTCTCTCCATTTAAAAGATTTGAAACCCTGAATCTTGCTTGAAGGAAAGATGTGTTCTACCATCTCAGTCAATCTACTTTAGTTAGATATATTCAATGTAGACATATAGATATTGATGGACATTTATATGTATATTTTTTATAAGTGGAATTTATATGTATATAAATATAATTAATTTGTTGTAAGTATATTAAAAGGAAATTGGGGGGCAACTCTTCGCTGATAATAACTCCATTGAATCCCCCCGTACACACTTGAGAATAGGCATAGCCATGGTTCCTGAACCGGACGGTTCCGGTTCGGAACCGCCAGGTTCTGGTTCCGTGGCCCCTTGGAATCGGCCCTAAACCTTCTATTGGACGGTTCAGGGACGGTTTGGAACCTGACGGTTAGGGTTCGAAAGTACAGTTTCGTCCGGTTCCGAATCGACTGGTTCCATTTCTATTAAAATTAAATAAAATTTAATTTAATAACGAGTTCGTTATATAAATCACAGTTAAATTCTTGATACGTGTAAAATTTTTACAATTATTAATAATTAACTCTACGAATGTCAAGATTTAAATAGTGATTTACACAATAAACTTATTTATATTTTATATCACATAATAATTATTTACTCTAGATTATATATATTTTAAAAAAAAACCTACAATCAGGGGGATGGGGCGGCGACTGTAGGGGGCAGGGGGTGGGGGACTAGTGGGGGAATTTGAATTTTGAATTAAAAATTTTTTTAAAAAAATATTTTCCGCCAGTTCTAGTTTCTGGGACTACCGGAACCGGCCCTGAACCTTAGGCCTCACGGCTCGGGGCCGGTTCCGGGCCAGCCCTGGGCCCAAACCGGCCCGTGGCTAGGACTACTTAAGAATTTACTCAGCGCCAAAGAAGTTGAAGTTAGTAATTCGTAATTCATCAAAAGATTTTTACACGTACCTGGTCCACCATGAACCCATTAAAGAAAAGTATTGATACTTTTTTCTAATGAGTTTACGATGGATTAAATTTACCTTAAAAATTCCTGGTAAGTGATCATAGAGGGCTTGTTAAATAATGGGTAACTCGATCACCCACTGAATGTCATGCCCTAGAATGAAAACTTGAAGCCTACGAGACATGAATTTCTATCTAAATACGAACTGATTCAGAAATACGGTTTAGTAGGCGAAATTAAGATAGATAGGTTTAAGAGAGTGAAATATAATAGTTTTATTTAAAATATAGCTAAAATTATTAAAACATAAGTAACATTTTACATGCTATCCCGAGTTCACTGCATGTTCCTTAACACGAAATTGGATTAAAAAAAAAAAAACAAAATCTTCCGGGGATACTGGGAAGGCTCCATGCGAGCTCCAGACACTCAATAATCTTGAAAATGAAAAGCTCCGACGGAAAATGTCAAAGGGAACCACGTGTGTCATTCCCCAGATTTCAATTTTTTTTTTCCATAAATTAGTTGAACCAGCAGTCACAACTCAGTCCAAAACCGTCTACATCAATGTGGACATGAAAATTTTATGTTTGTCCTGTACAGTGATTTCAACATCTCTTTATTTAATATGCTTTATTGTTTTAGTTTGTGGTCCGAAGTTCACGTTGACTGCCCATTTCTAATAATTTTTTATTTCATGATTTTCTTAATAAAATATATTAGCCACCAATGGAACAGAGGAAGCTGTGAATTGAAAGATTTGAGGGTTTGGAGAAGGAAAGCGACGGTGTCAGCTCGAGCAAAAATTCTGTAGATTCGGTCAAGTCAGGCAAACGATCCGAACGTTTTTGCGGCGGGGATTACTTTCACACTGAAAATTTATTTAGAGTGCGGCTTTTTCTGCGTGGCCTAAGGTCACTGCAACCCAACCTAGGGACAGCACACCTTAGTTAATCGAAATTGATCACTTCCATCTGAGCTGGATGATGATAATATTGGGTAATTATAGAATTTACTCAATGTATATTATTATTATTATTATTATTATTATTATTATTATTATTATTATTATGGAGACCGCAATTGAAAAAAAAAATTATTGCTATATCCACATTTATTTATTTTTTTGTTTTTCTTCTTCATGAAAGAATTTGACATATTTAAATGTTTAGAAAGGCTCACTTTCATGGGAAGCAATAATTGAAAAGCTTTTTCTTGGTTTCTTTCATGTCCTTGATTTTGTTAGGTGACTGCCAGAGAAGACCAAAATAGTTGATGTGATGGACAGTACGTGTCTCTTTAGAACCCTTTTTTTTTTTTCAGATTTTCATTTATCTTTGAAGATAGTAGATGATGAAAGTTCTCCAAAAAAAAAAAAAACTGAAAAAAGACATTGAAATCTTATACATTTACCACTTCTGATATCAAGTCTTTTATATTTTTAATGCGTCCAAATTAGTCCTGTAATATTTCCTGCGTTTCATAAACCAGCCCGAATTCGAAACTGCGGTTGCAATTGAGATGACATGAAATCAGCACCTTTATTTTTGTCCCATATGCCAACTTTTAGAAATCGGTGGAGTCAAAAAGAAATTAAAAGTTGGTAAAAAAAAAAAAAAAAAAACAGAGAGAGATGAAGAGGCATCTTAGAGTCTCAGCGGATGGGGGCCACCGGCCAGCCGCATTCCCTTGGACAAGATCATTAGAGGCATCTTAGTTACATAGAAATATAAAAGACTCGACGAACGAAATAAGTTAAGTAATTTGGTCATTTTTTTTTACTTGATTATATTTTTAAAATTTATTATGTTCATTTTGTTGGTATAAATTTTTCCTCAAGATGATGGAATAAGTTCTCCTTTATGAAGTAAGGTATGGTCATTCCATTACTTCTCACGATTAAAATTTTTCATATTGATAAAAATTATTAATTTTTTCCACGTGCTACTGTAATTTATACTATAAAAATCATTTCATTCTTTTTCCCCCATTTTTTGCCTCATGATAGAGGAACAATGTGTGGGTAATAGAATGCCTAATCGAGGAAGTGTGTTTTGTGAGAGAACCACCCCGATACCTGGTCCAACTAATGTGGGAGTTCCTTCTTTGGGGAAAGTCCTCAGTGGAGCCGCTATATGGACTGACGTGGTGTTACTTTTAAGAGTATAGTACATGTACTTTGCTAATTTATACAAGACAAATGATAATTTCTTATTTTTATTATGTCATAAGATACATGTACTTTACTCTAATAAGAGTGTACTACATCAGCTACTATCCGGTGCAGCATTTCCACGGAAGACTTTCTCCCTTCTTTGGGTCCTCAAGTTCATATTTTGTGGTGGGCCATTGTACCTTAACACTACGTTAGGATTAAGGAAATTAAAGAGAAGGCATATGAATGGATTTGGAGGAGAGGGGACTCGCTCGAGTCGACCCAAAGTGGACGGTACATGCTACCCAATGGTTTCGGAACAGAATACAGAAGGAAAAAACATGAACGGTAGCGGAGTGTGTCTGTCAACCCAAATATGAATAGATAACCTGAATGCTCGGTGCAAAGGTGAGCTAAGATCGTGTGAATTAACAAAACCATCATGAGAACGGAATCCAAAAGTTGGTTTGCTTGTTTGTGAGAAAGGAGTACATGTGAGGGATATTTTTATCCCAGAATTCACTATACCTCTAAATTCCTCCAATTAGATGGATAAGATAATTGGGATGTTGAGGTATTTGGAGGGAGTCCTGTTTAGCACAAAACGTTAAAACTAAAGAGACCGGCTGATGTGGCATGTTAAATTCATGATGTGGCGAACGACAATCGTACATGGCCTCACACATGGATAACGAGTGGCCCAATTAGTCGAAATACCATTTATACCCCTGACATCCCTCTTGGTAAATCATAATTATGTTTCCTCCCGAAAATAGGGATGTAGATAAAAAAATCAGAAACAAAAAATAGACCTAACCAAAACCGAAAAAAATTGGGTTTATGGGTCCCGTGATAAATTCAAGACAGTTTTATCCTAGGACCCATAAATATGATTCTTTCGGTTCGGGTTCTGCTGGGTTTTCGAGTCAAGACAATAATTTTTGGTTAAATTTCGGGCCTCGCTGCGTTTTTTAGATCAGGCCTGAATTTCCTAGTTTGGTTTTTTCCACCTTATAAACCATCTTGAGTTTATCTCGGGACCCATAAATCACATTTTTTTGGTTCGGGTTCCACCAGGTTTTCCAAGTCAGGGCCCGAATTTCCCGATCTTGCTTTTTCACCTTAAAAATTATTTTGAATTTATCTCAGGATCCATAAAATCTGATTTTTTTGTTTTGGTTCGGTCGATTTTTTTGGGTTTCCGGCCTTTGATTTACACCCCTATTTGTGGGAGGAAACATAATTACAATTCTTTCTTTCAATTTTTTAATTATCAAGAGGCACAACAAGGGCATAAATGGTATTTCGACTGACCAGGCCACTAGTTATCTATGTGTGAAGGTCATGTAGGATTGTCATTCGCCACGTTATGAATTTAATGTGTCACATCAGTCAGTCACGTTAATTTTAACAGTTTGTGCTGAACGGGACTAACATTCCATATTACATTCCTTTTGGGTCACGCCAAAAAGTTCGTGTCAAAAGTGACAAATTGACCTAAGTTCAGGCCCAAATAGGTCACTAACCCTTAATATTTTTCCTTTTTTAAAAACAGGGCAGCAGTAGTGGAAACCTAGTTGTTGAATGTTACATTAGACTAAATAGAAATGATTCTAGTTTATAAGAGAGAGGATATTACCAATCTATCAACTTAAACTTTTGGATTGGATATGAGGTCAACCTCTTGTAGGCGAAGCAAAAATTTCAAATAGTATCAGAGCCAATCTTATGGGCTCACATCACTCCAAATTCGAGTGTGAAAACCGTGGCCTGTTAATCCTTAGGCCGAAAGAAAAAAACCTAGCTCAAGGTTAGTTGTTGAGGGACGGGTGTTTAAATGTATATGTCAAGTATGAATACGTTACCACGTGAGGACGGGTGTTGAGAATCTTGTACACTAGCCACCCTCCACTACATAGTGATTGGATTTTTGTATTCAACCGTGAATATATCAAATGAACTGAATAACTAGTACGAATACTGATCCTATCAACATAGCACCACCAAAAGTTTATTACAGTTTAAGAAGCTGATGTTTGCTAAGGAGCAAGCTTAAGAGTCACTTCTGACAATATTACTCAGAGCGAGACTTGAACATGCTACCTCGACCTCACCAAACCACATGGAAGTGAGTTTTAGATTATTAGGCCACCACCCTTAGTGGTCTATTTTATTGTTACTCATTTATGATAACAATATTGTTGACCCTTCTTTGTCACGAACTTTGTTATCTCAACAAATCCATATCATGTCATAATTTCTTCTCACTTCTAGTTAACATTCATTATTTGCATGATTCAATTCTCAACGAACTTATATTAAAATAAGGTGTTGATATAAGGAAATCAACCCTATCAAAAACTAAAACGAATTTCTGAACAAGTGATGAACCATTGAAACTATGCTCAGATATCCAGGTTGAATTGTGTCGATTAGTGGAGGACACTAGAAGAGAACACAACATCTTCTGGATATAGAGAGGAAAATACAAAGAATCCACGAGTTTCTTTCGAAATTTAATCCTAAACATTACTTTATGTGTTAATTTTAGTGACCTGAATTATATTGGATTTGAATCGCTATTTGATTTAAACAAACTTTATAATTAGGTTTCTCATATAAATATTTGAAGATTTTTGGGTTCTTCCATTTTAAGTCACTATTACTGAACTCCATAACTCTGGTACTAATCTTTCAAATATAGTAGATTCGCTTCTCCTCTACCCAGTTTTTTCCCCTTAAGTGTTTTTCCACGTAAATTTCTATGTTCTTCTTTTATTTTTTATTGTCTATTTGTCTTTCGCTCATTTTCATAACATCGTGCAACTGAGGATCACCTAGGGAGGACTTTGGGCTTATTCTTGCCAAAGTATCTATCCTCTATAGTCATTCTCGTTTAGCCTCTTCTTCACATTTGTCACAGTTATTATTTATTTTGAAGATTTTCTTGACATAATAGATCTCACTAATGTAAATTCATTTTCACTTGTATGTTTTGAGTCCTATATATCAAATATCCAATTTACTGTATTGTTTAAGTATCGTTGGGTATCTAGTATAATATAAAGCATGATTACAAAAGCATCTTAGGTACCTTAATATCTTTTTACTGAATAAAATATTTAATAATTAGCATAATAAAAAACAACAACACAACTAGATGTCTTGGGGTTGGCCTTGGGATTCAAGGACAAACAACCTAGGTCTTCTCATTAGAATGCACGAAAATAAAAAAACATACTCGATCCTATCAACCATAGATAGATGATCTACAAGCGAATTGAATTGTCTCTGTATCCATATACAATTCTAGGTACCTTAATATTTTTACTATTGCTTCCAGTCATCGGCACTTAGAATGATTGTATATATACTCAACTTACTTACTATGCAGACAATATCTAGTCTAGCATAACTCAATAAGCACAACTCATTAGATACATTAAGTATATTGATACTCACTCATCTATATTTTGATAGAAGGAAACTAGTGCCTGATAGTGTTATGGTGATACAAGCACTATTCCAATTAAATTTCTCAATAATGCATACAGCGACTCTTCTAAGACTAGTTCTTCTAACATTCTTTTGATTCTAATTCTTAAAATTACATCAGTGGCACCATCTTTCAAAATCTCGAATTCATCATGTTCTTGTTAAATTTGATAATTTTCTCATCACAATTCATAATTATATATCATTCACATATCAACATAACATGATGTGACTCTTTTTTGTCTATTTCATGTACATGTTTGTCACACTCGTTGATTTTAAAAATATTAGTAATCATTGTATTAGCAAATTTCTCATATTGTTATCTTGGTGCTTGTTTTAGGTCTTACATTGATTAACCAATTTAATAATTTTTTTCATTTTCTAGAACCACTATATTATATGGTCATTTACCCATAATAAAAACCTAAAAAAAAAAAAGGCACCAATGTTGTAAAAAGTTTGGCTAATATTACATATGATATAATATCTTCAAAATATTATAGAATTGTACAAAATATTCAAAGTTGTATTATTAATTAATTTTGTTAACAACTTCAAAGTTTCCAATAGCACAACATTACTAATATTATTGTCACTATCATGTAACTAACATTTACGATCATAACTATAAGAATCATCTTTATAGTGATCATCATCGGTGACTTGTTGTTTTCGATGATTTTGTAAAATATATATGCAGTAAACTAAGAAATCCAATCCAAGAAACATTATCTAAAAATCAAGATCACAACCTTCAACTATTGTCTTCAAAAAAAAAAAAAGAAGATTACAACCTTCAAGTCCTAATGACAAACACAACACCTGATACTTAGTTCATGTCATGGAATGGGTTGTATATAACAATTTTTAACTTAAATATTGGGAGGATATTAAGGCAAATAACCCATCTTCCTCATCTGCAACTAGTGTTGTTAATCGGGCCGGTTCAGCCTGGAGCTGGACCGGAACCGGCCGGTGTGAACTACAAAGCTGCTCAGACCGGTCGTGAACAGTAACCGGCCCGCCCCCTACGGGTTGAGGTCTGGTTACGAGTTGGGTAGACAAAATCAACTCGTTGAACGGAACCGGACCGGCTCGTTTTCACTCAAAACTGGCCTAGAACCATGACTGGCCTGGAACTGGCCCAGACTAGTACGAAAAAAAAAAAAAAAGAAATTGCAAAGGGATGGAAAGCCAACTGTCAATGTGGGCCCTAGCCCCCAATAAGAAAGCCTCAATGTCTCTCTCCCTTTTTTTTTAATTATTATTTAATTTATATTATATCTAAAATATTATAAATATCAATCATATCTAAAATACTATAAATACACCACATATACCTACAATATAATATTTTAATTTTATTTAAAAATAAATAAGTTAAGTTTATTTAAAAACGGTATAAATAAAAAATATCTTAATCAAATTGGTTATATAATAATGAATGTAAAAATATAAGCAAAATATAATTAGTTCAGTTGTTAAGACTCTTGACTTTCAAATAATAAACTTGGTTCGAATTTTAATAATGAAATCTTTTATTTTTATTTTAAAATCGTACATAAAATCTTAAATAATGCCCTAAAAATTCAAAAAAATAAAAAAGAAAGAAAGAAAAATAAATCTGGCTAGTTCAAACTGGCCTTGCCCGGACCGTGACCGGCCATTTGGATGACTGTTCTGTTTTGTTCATCTGGGCTTGAACTGTCGACCCAGACCGGACCGGACCGTTTACTTCTCTGTTCGGGTTGGGTTCGCTGAGCCGGTTCATGAACTGTCTCAACCCGCACCTGAACCGGGCTAGCTAACAACACTATCTGCAACCAATTGATCTCTGTGTGTGGTCATTATGATGACTTCAATCTCCCTACTCTCTGAGGCATATTAAGATGAAGAAGACTGTTGTAATGCCAATTGGTAATGATCATGACATATGAAAGTGTAGGAGGGAAAAAGGGGAAGATGGATAGGCTCAATATTTTATTTGCAAAAAATATAAGAATAATAAGATATTTAAATTTTTATACTATTATGTAATGTTTTGAAATATTTATGCAATATTGTAAAATTAGGCATATTTTTGTACCATTTCTGCCTTTTTTCCCAAGGTTTATATGGTCATGCCATTCAATTTTCCAAGTCAGGTTGCATGTGAGAGCCAGGTAGGCATCACATGAACAATTGCTAATGACATTAACAAATAATTAATGTTTTGTACAATCATTATCAACTTTTCAAAGAATGTGTATCATTCTATAATAATTTAAAGATTTTATATTATATTGCAACATTATTCCCACTTTTTGTATCATTAATGCTTTGCATTCAAGAAAATTGTTCTCAAGAATCTCTATCATATGGTATCAGAGCCCTTCGACTCATGTCTTTTGTAACAAAGTTAACAACCACTGACCTTCTTTCTTCCATCACAGACAACCAAACTCTCAAACAAAATCTCCACCCACCATCCAGTAGGTGAATGCAACCTCCATTATGGATCGCACACATTGGTTTAGTGTGTATCATCTAGTATTTAGATATCCAATGGACATAAACTAATTGGGGTCCAAGCCCTATTGGCATGCCTATCTTGATTCACAATAATTGATCATGTCATTCAATGCCTCCACAGAGCTCCATTTGAAGTTCATCTCCTAAATCACATTGCTTAGAAACTTCAGTTTCATACATTACTCATACGATGTGATCTTATTAGCCTCATTGATGATATCTAGCCATGTCCTCCCTGGGAGATTACAAAGAATGGTCAAACAAATAAACAACCCGGGTTTTAGGCTATTGGTACTAACGTGAATTGAGAGCTTACTTAAACATATCCAATTCGAGTTCCCAATGGTTCGATCACAAGAGCATGGGTCAAGAAGTTCAAAGAAGAGTTTAGTGGGTTAATTGGATGACTTTGGACTCAAGAAAAATCATGGAAGCACATTAAAGTAAGTGCACATGAGTTGTCTAGATGCATCAATTTGATTCAAACTCAAAAAGACACCGAAGCAACTACAACAAGTGATGGACAATATTCAGGAAAGTAATTTGTGTCATTTTAGACTCAATGTTGAAAAATTCTTAGATGTTCCTACCTTACAATGACATGGTAAGGAAGAACCAAATAAATTATTTTAATTAGCATTAATTATGCAATAGTTTTAGTGATTAACACTAATTTGCTAGCCTGTCATATTTTAATTGATACTTTCTCACACCATGTGGTGAAGTAGGATCATCTAAGAATTTCTCCTCGATGTTAGCACACAAGTTGGCATATACCATCTTAATTTCTTTTATTACTTTCCTCCTGTTACTTGAGTTTGAAGATATAGTTATACTTTATTACTTCCTGGAGATTAATTACATGACTTTGTTCTTTATTATTTCCTAGTACACAGGTTAATTTAGAAACTATAACAGTTGTATATCTTGTAATTTTGATATATTTAAAGGTTAGGGATGAAAGGTGGATGGATTTAAGCTTTTGGCTATTCAAGACACATACTCATTCCTTTTTAGTGAAGAAATTTGTTTTTCTTAGTTCTTGGAGAGTCTTGGGAGACTTATCAAGATTTCTTGTGATATTCTACAACTAAACTTATCACTCTGACAACTGGGTGTTTCTTGAGTTTGTGGGTGCGAAGTTCTCTACAATCAGTAGATTTTGGTTTTTATCTTGCTAGGTAACATTCAAAATTCGTTTTGTCAAAAAAAAATTTTGCAGATCTTGCAATTCTAATCCTTATTTGGTTGGTTTTATCACGTGTTAATGACATTCACTTAAATGATTTCAGAGTTTTGGTTCTAAGATAGGTTTTATCTATCCTTTATCATTCTTCTTCATGCATTAATTTAAAACTTATGTATTTTGTTAGGGGTAAATTGCATAAAAATAGGATATTTGATAAATTTTCATATTTTGTCTTGATCTTCAATAGTACCGAATATTGTGAAGTGCTTTTATTTTTTATAAAATGTCACAAGTTCAACACCATTACAATTTTATGTGAATGGCTGATGTGGCATATTGATGTGACACTTTTATTGCTGATGTAACACTTTTCTTACACAAGAATAGAGAATTGTTTAGAATTGTATCCCATTTCAGGTAGATAATAAAAAAAATTAGATTATAATAGATATACAACCAATTAGCAGTTTTGTGAATATAAGTCTAACTTGAAATAGATTTTACATTGTATCAATGTAGATATGCGGTAACAAACCTGGCCCCATTCTATAACAATAACAAATCAAACCTCAACAAGTCAAATTGCTCTACTTCTTTGTCCATGTGTAAATAAAAATGACATGTCAGCATGTCAAGCTAGCAATTTAATGAAAAGTCACATTTTGTATAAAAATGAAAGCATGTGAGAATATTTGTTATTATTGAAGGTCATGACAAAATAATAAACTTTATCAAATGTAATGATTTAATAGGCAATTTATCCTTGTGTTATTGATTCTTAATTGCGTCTGCTCAAAAAAGAGATTCGAGTGAAAAAAAGAAAGAAAGAGAATAGGAAATAAAGGTATAATATTTAGTTTTCAGCATCCTTTCATCAATGATAAATCTATTTTTTTCCTCTTGTGCAACAAGGATGGATTTAGGGGGCACGGAATGCGATCGTACCCTTGAACTCGAACTCGAACTTGATAAAACTTATCGAAAACTATACAAATTTTATTAATTTTATCCATATTTCTACTAAGTTACATTATTTCACCCCCTTAAAATTCAACATTTCCTTCTATATTGAGTTTTATCCCCTCAGATTGATTTTCTAGATTCGCCCATGTTGTGCAAAGTTATTCATCTTCCATTATTCTAGTGTCCTAGAGTCCTAGTCATGGACATATTTTTTTTTTTTTTACCTTTTTTAAACATAATTTTGGGTTGAAGTTTTAAAAATTGAGAAAATCAAAATTAAGAAAGTTTTATCGATAGCAGACCACATAACGGAACCCACATTTTTCTGAGCATGTTGGGATTACGGGCGTCAATTGCACATATAAAAGCACAACTAAAACATGAAAATCGAAGAATTCAATGTCGATAATCCTCCGTAACTTTTCCATTTTTATTGCCAAACAGGGGCGATTTTTTATCCATGCGTAACCCTTCACATTAATCAACAACTCAAATAAACTATAAGAGATAAACCTCTTCAAATAATAAATTTTCTTCATTAATAAAATTTAACTTAGAAATTTTATATAAAGAGAAAATGCAATGAATAAGGCGGACAAATTCGTGCTAGTTCCAATTGTTTATTTTTTAAATTTCTCTTCTTCCTTGGGGATAACACGATCCCGAGACTCTCTGCTTTTAGTTAAAACAGTAAGCCACCGTCCAGAAGACGCCAACGTATGACTTTTTTCCTCCTTTCACACTTGCAATAGCAAATGCATTTTTTTTTAATGCGCTTTCTATTCAAAATGTTTTTCTAATTTCAAACGCTATGAATGTTTATTGGCTGACTTTTCTGACAATGTCAACGAGAAGGGGATAGGTCAAACTTTGACTTCGCGGGTTTCATTCTTTCTTTTTATTGGTAAAAAAAAGATGGGCATAGAGCTACTCTTGCTAAAAAATATCTTGATTTTTATATTCAGTTATAAATATATTAGATAAACTAAATAACTTATACTAATGCTAGCATCATAAGCATAGCATTACCAAGGATCTAATCCAATTTAAGAACTTAATATTAGCCAAAGTACTAGTTTAAATGTCTCTTTTAGTAATATTGCTCGCAACGAGATTCGAACATGTGATCTCGATCTCATCAATATTACTCGGAGTGAGGTTTAGGCTGCTAGTTTAAGGAGTCAGTGTCCGCCCTTCGCTTGTTTAATTCATTCAACATAATAATTTAATGAAATGATAAACACACAAGCCCTGTACTGAAATAGGTCCGATTGCCCTTCCCCATTTAGTTCAAATAGATAGAGAATGCTGCTATGGCTCATCAAGGAAGGAGCCAAGAAGATTTTGGGAGGCTAACTCCATATTCTCTCTTTTACTTAATTTTATCAAAAATAAATAACGGCATTAGATTGTGTTGCTCGTTTCTAAGAAGATGATAAAGTGATATGATTGGACAGAAGTCGAACTCTAATTAGATGAAAATATCTTATTAGTATAATAACGTGGTAAGGCACTTACCAAACACTATCTCGCATCCAAGACCTTAATTAGGTGGGTGGGGCTTCTTAAGTCACATCCAATTAGCAGACTTGGTAGAGTCCAACTCGTGTGGTGTGGTTCTATCAAGCCGCCGTCAACGACTAGAAGGGCGCATTGCATCCCCTGCTGTCCTGCCTTTGCATGCCTTGGAGAGGTTCAGGTCATGTCATTTCAGCCTGTCGCTGCATTCTGAGACAGTGATTAGCTCGACTAGCCCTCATATCTGGTGGAGGCAAAAGGAAGGGAATGAAATATAGGGTAATTTTTCAGCCTGTTAACCTCGTTCCCTTTCTATAAGACACTTTCTTTAAACCCAAATTGGGGTTAAATGTGAGAAAGTTTTTAATGAAATGGTCATATCACATAAGTAATACTGGTATTATTTATTCACTCAATGAAAATCTACCGTTTATATATTTGTCTAATTAGAATTCAATATTTGTTAGGATTTTTTTTTTACATTTTTTAGTAAATTTTAGGATTTAGTAATTATATTTACATAATTATTGATTACATGTCAAGTTATAATTGGACAAATATATCAAGTCATTATCGACGCGTGGTATAACCGTTTTACTGAAGACTTTCTTATTTGATGGAGGTGAAAGTTTAAAATAGAAATCAAATTTCCTTTTTTAGCTAAAAATTTCAAATGAAAAGAATAATATAGTCAATCAATTTAAAATTTTTCACCTCCCCTCATGTCCATTCCCTTTATTAAAGAGAAAATGATATTGAGAGTCCTATATATTTACTATTTCTTACAAGTGAGTCCTAAATATTTTGAAGTGACAAATCAATCCTATATGTTGTCTACCATTACCAGATCAAGACCTTTCTATTATCCACTGTTAATTTAAATAAACATGACATTGACACTTGGATATTAGTATGAGTATCAAATTTTAATGCGTGCATAAAAAATTTTAACATGACATGTACGCACAATTAGAAATATTCATTTTTTTTTATTCCAAAACAATGCAATTACTCTTTTATCTCTGACAATGTACACATTAAATTAAAATTATTCACATCAGTGTTAAAATTTAACGCATCATACTGATATATATTTGTCAGTGTCACGTCAGCTTAAAATAACAGTAAGTAATGGAAATAACTCAATCTTGGAACGATAAACAATATATAGGACTTGAATTGTCGCTTTGAAATATTTAGGATTGACTTATATAAAATAGTAAACATATAGGACTCCCGATGCCTTCTTTCTTTTACTAAATATATCCAACTAAGATTAAAATTTCTCCTGGATTCCCTCCATTCCCTTCTTCTCCTTTAACTCCCATCCAAATAATGGGTAAGGGTCATGCCTGTACTAGTATTATCATATACTGCCATAACAATATAGTTTCTTGGTTAAAAAAAAGGGCACAAAAGCATATAATGGGATAGAAAGAATTTAAAGGGTGTCGGAAAGTTTCACTGGTGAGAATCAAATTTAGGATCTCTTGGTTTCAATTTAAGGGCAGCGTCAACGATACCAGATCTCGTTTCTCAATATAGTTTCATTTATAAGTAATGCAATCAACCATTAATTTCAACGTCTAGAAGTCATCTTTATGGAGTGTACAATAGCTAACAAAATTGCAGGATATTTGCAGCCAAATGCACATCCTCTTAACAAAGAAAGCAGCTGCAATTCTATGATACAATTAAAAGAAATATTGTACTCCCACAATGTGTACAGTCGACGAGAAAAAGAAAAATATCCTATGGATATCCTTTGCAATTTCCAAAATCTTTGCCAGTCCAAAATAATAGAGTTTAGAGATTGATGAAATTTGTCACATATTAAATAGTTTAGAGAGTATTTTATTTATAGGATAGTCATGCATCAAAATATAGAAGGTATTGTTCACCTAAGACACAAAAACTCGCAGATAAGGAATATAATTCAATATCTTCCAAAATCTTCCAAGCCATACTGTAAACATTCCCCACCAGCACAACGGGATGGCTTTCACACATTGCAACTGGACGACAATCCACTGTTGTAATTGAAAACGATTCAATCTGAAGAGAAGATGTTGCTGAGCTGATTAAGTTGTCTTATTGACAAGCCGCGCCATGTTTTTAGTCACACTAACATGAAAAGAATGTGTTAGGCTGAAAGACGGCAAATGTTATCGACAGAAGAGAAAGTGCATTGAACATAAAGGCACCAAATGTCGTAGCCTCTATCCTTCATCCAAATATCAGTATGAATTATTCAAACATTAAAATCTAACAGGAAAGACTGGGAGAGAATATTGCAGCTGTTAAGCTTATAGATTTGAAAAATAAAAAGAAGTAAAGAAAGAGTTTTTTTTATTGTATTATATATTTAGTATATATATCTTGTATATTTTGGTAGGATATATATCTCGATATATTCTAGCAGAATAATTTTTCCTTGATTTGATTTTCGAATTTAGTTTTCAAATCCAATTTATAAATTGGAACATTTCATTGTACTTTGGGAGATTAATACACTCTATTCTCTTTTATTATTCCCTCTCTTGTCAGAGTTGAGCAAACAAAAGCATGACCATGATGAGAGTTGAAAACTTTCCGACCGCAGTAAAACAGGGACAAGACAAGGAGTTGATAAGAGCAGGAAAGAATATGAAAATTCTAAAACATTTAATTTTTGATACCTTATTACTTGTACTAGGTAGAGATGATTCATGATAATTTATCTCAATTAAAAAAAAGGTCGAGAAAGAAATACTATGAAAAATCGAATTTTGAGTATGTTGGCGATGCTAGGCAAGCCGGCCGAGGCAAGATTTTCCAAAGAATAATTTACAGAGCAGAGAATCATAAACCATTTCTAGTACCAAGCTCTAATGCCATAATAGAGTTTAGCTATTGAGAAAATTCTTACACACAATTAGTTAGTGTGTGCTTTTATTTATATGGTGGTCATTCGTCAAATATAAATGATATTTCATAATATCCAAAAAAAAGTCACCAATTGGTGATTCATATTCATTGTCTTTATGACTTCTCAATCTTTTTGTTCTTTTACAGTGTTAATTTTCAACTTCATTATTATAAAATACAAATTTTTTTGAGACCTTATCTTTGCTATTAAGAAAACATATAGTAGTATTTCGTTTTATTATCGATGAAAATAATAAAATACTTATTATCGCCTCTTTGTTTGTACAGATTTTAAGTCACAAATGTAACTATGAATTAATTCAAGTGATTCAATATTTCTTTTTATTATTTGGAACCATGATTTTATTAAATTTGCATCATACAAACCGAACATTTGTATTTAGAAAAGATTAATTATGCCGGTATGTTTTCCATGTTATTGGAGTTCGGACCTATGTGCAAGCGTTGATCAATTTTCGATAATGAAGATAATAACGAAAGTAGGGGAAAAAGAAGATCACACACTCATATGCATAGTTCTAGACAATTAACTCCGTACTTCACGAGCTAAAAAGGTTTAGCTGGATTTCTTTATTGTATTAAGATAGAGTACAAAATATCAATCATCTCAAAATACACAATTTCTCAGTCCCTCTCATCACTCTCATATTGACCTCAGGACCCTAATCCTCTATATTTATATTCATACAAGGAAAGCACATAAAATTGAGGAATATATTTCAAATATGCATATTTTATATATATATATTTAATTTGAGGAAATCCTAGAAACAAACATACTCCAAAATCCCAATAATTTAGGATAGTAAAATTTACGGATTTCCTCCTCGTCCTTGACTTGATATCTCGACAAATATGAGACACATCTCAACAAATCTTCACCTTTACTCATTTTTGGAGAACTCGTGAAGAATCAAAGCTAGAAAAACTCCACCTCGAATAAAACTTGACTTTACTCCTTAAACTCTCCTTAAGCATGACCCCATCGGGCCTACTACAAACGCAATTGGACATCACTCAAAGCCGTTCAATACTTGAACCTTATAACTAGCACAATAAATCGAGTATTGTATCTAGTGTCTTCTCTTCTTGATCCTCCACACTTATTAAACAACGATTATGATGACACTCTATAAATATTGAATTATAACAGTCTAAATTAGGAAATACTCATAAATACTTATAAGGAATTTATTCCCCTTATCAAAACTAACATAGTTAGTGGAACTTTCCTTTCCCTTCTAATTTTCTTATTAATAAATTCCATTGTTAATCATATTGCAACGTGAATTCTAGTAGGATAAATGACACTTTCGGTCCTTAACCTTTCGTATTTTTGTCATTTTCGTCCTAAACCTTTATTTTTTATTATTCACATCTTTAACCTTTTGAGTTTTTGCCACTTTAGTCATACCGTTAATTTTTTCATAAAAAAGTATAATCTATCCAAAAGAGAATATTTTACCCAAAAATTATTCTAAGAACATTTTCAAAAAATAAAGAAAAAGGAAAAAAAATAAAAGAAAATGAAAAATATAAATAGAGTTTTACTACTGGCCACATCCCTTCAAAATTAAGACACATCCCTGATTGAAAATTGATTATTGGTTATTATCATTATAAAACGTGACTCATTATGAGAAAAATGAGTCCTAATTTAGAAGAGATATCTGACAGTAACCAACATTTCTTTAATCAGGGAAGGGATATAGTTTCTTTGAAAAATATTTTTATTGAAAAATAAGTTTTGGATGAAATATTCATTTTAGATGGAATATACTTTTTTTGGATGAATAAAGTAATGAAAGGACTAAAGCGATAAAAACTCAAAAAGTTAACAACGTGGATAACAAAAAATAAAGATTTAGGATGAAAATGACAAAAGTGTAAAAAGTTGATGACCAAAAGTATTTTTTTCCAATTCCGATATATTATTAATTGCTTCTGACTCATATGATTTCTTATAGCAACATGGATGCGGAAGACTTCTAAAACTTCATCCAGCAAAAAGAAATCCAGGGGGAAAAAACGACATTACAAGCTTCGTTTTCTCGAAGATATTCCCATCGTTCTAGTGTCGACAAATCTGATATGCTAAATAGTTTGCCGTACAATCATGTCATCATTCAAAATGTGTAAAGAGACTTGGTGCGGATGATTCACTGTTAAGTCTTAACATAAAATTAGGATGTCCACTGTTTAATTTTAGTATGCTGGATTTACCGTACGACTTTTAATTCCTTATTTGTCTTATTCCCTTCTTCTTTTCTTCCTATAATTCTCTTCTAAATTTAAGAGTTTTTCTAGTAAGTAAAAATGAATTATACTTGTCCCAAACAAAAAAAAAAATGAAAATGAAAACTATGTACACTGTGAAGGCAGGCAGCACTACCCATACTTTTTCGGTGCAAAGATTTTTTAGATAAATTAATTTTATAAGCAGTGCTCACAACTTTGGATGAAGACTAGGCTTTCCATCCACAAATGATTTCTCTCTTTATGCACAGGATTGAAGATTAGGTTGATTATTACCCGTCACTAACTATTCGGTGATTATTCCTCGCCACCGGAATTAGAAAGAAAATTATTAATTTTCTAGCAAATTCCTACGGGCCTGTCGTGCGAAATATTCAAGCAATGGACCGTACACTTCCATCAACACGATGACTTAAAGATATTTCTAACATTTCAGGGTGACATAGAATAAACTTTTTTCAGCACATCATGATGAGAAATGATTCCCCATAAAGCAAAGAGCTAAGAAAGGTGGGGAAAAAGGTAAAAATGAAAGTTTTGATCCTTTAACAGTTTACAAATTTTCAATTTTTATCTAAACCCTTATTTTTTTTGTTATTCATATTCTTAATCTTTTACATTTTTATCACTTTAATTCAAAAATTACTTTTTCTACCAAAAATGATTCTTTAATATAAATCTTTTATAAAGGTTAAAACACTACAAAAAGCCCAGATGGGAGGGAAGGAAGGTGGTGGAACTACACCTGATTAAGAAAGTGGTGCCTACCCACAAGTATGCTCGCTAAAATTAGGATTGATTCTCGCTTACAATGGATCATGATTTTATCGAGGTGATGATTGCTAATTAATTCTCAACCAGGAATGAGTCCCGATTTTGGAGTGGGATGTGGTAGCCAATAGCACACCATTGCCATTTTTCTTTTCTTTTACTTTTTATTTATTTTTAAATTTTTAATAAATATATTTGCTAAAAATTATTTTTGGATTGAGAATATTTTTTAAAGAAAAAGCAACGGTATGACTAAAATGACGAAATAGGAAAGGTTAAAAATATTAATAATAAAAAATAAAATTCTAGGATGAAAATTACAAAAGCGTAAAAGTTAAGAACGAAAAGTAGGTGATCCTACCTTACCACTTACCGTGAAAAAGTACCAATCAAAATGTGACAAATGATCAAATTAGTATTAATCACCCGGGCAATTGCCATAGAGACATTGAAGATTTTTTCGTATCAAACACCTGCTACACCTATGTAAAGGAAATTGCAGACAAGGGAGAAGAATATGGTCAAGTCCCTGAACTTACTGAAGATATTGCATGGGTTAATGAGTCTTATTATTCAATCAACTATGAAAAATATGGAGATAAATTTATTTTTGGTCTGTGAAAGAAATATTGGAAAGTCCATTAGATGTTCATTTTCAGATTTTTGATAGAATATAATAAAATTTGTAAACAAAAGCGTTAAATATTGGAAAAGAATATTAACGAAAGAGAACTTAGTATTCTTAAAAATGTTTTTCAGTCTTTTTTATCCTTTGCTTTGTTTTGTCAAATATTTTTATTCACCTTGGTCAGAGTTATATTCCAATATCAAAGAGTTAATAAAGAATCCTCAATGAGTTAATAATCACCATGATATTTTGTCAACTGTATAATACACAACCACAGAATCAATCCAAACTGATTTAACTTTAACATATGTGATTGTAGTGGAACATGTTTCCCATCTCAATCAGTTTTTTTTTTTTTTTTATGACGAGGGTTATCCAAGGTATGGGACCCGATTACCCCCACAGAGCTCATGAATAATAAAACCATGAATCCAGGTAAGTCCACACTCTTGCGTATGAGGTAGCCTCTAAAGATTTTGCGCCCGGATGATTATTCAAACCCCCAACCTTAGTGAGTGCCTCTGAATCAATCGAACACTTCGTCACCCGGATTGGCCTCAGAAGGTTCATCTAAATCAGTTTTCATTGGCTCTTACACACCAGTTGTGAATATGTATTACCCTGAATATTTAGTTGACCACCGGCCCCGTTGGCGAGGTTGCTGGAGGCCTTAACCCTGGAAAATCGAAAAGCCTCGACGAGGTAAGAATTTTCAATTTGGTGTTTGAGTCTCGTCAACGGGCACCGACACCGTCAATAAGGTCGTCAAAGGTCTTAAAATTCTCACGTGCCCACGCAGACAGTGCTAGATGTCAAGCGTTAATTCAACCATTTAAATTTTTTTATAAAATTTTAAAAAAAATCCTAAAAGTAACTTAATTTTATTAGTTAGTGATAGCATATAAGCACTTTCGAGTAGTATATATATTACATATATAAAGACTTTCACGCCAATTAGGGGGCTGGTTCCTTTTATATATTGTGATACGTGTTGTATTTGCTCTGCGTATCCGACCATGATGGAGCAATAATGTAAAAGCAGCCCCAGGATTTCTTGACCCAAATCCCATCTCAATTTGAACGCACAAGAATGTTGGAAAGTTGGGAGGAGTTGATCTTCCACTCTGCGACCAATTTTTTTCCACTGGTTGTTGATCAGATCTTGTGAAAAATGAGCTTTAAACTGCCAGCCGTGGATGTGCCACGGATGATCGGCCAGCTGATATATATTACAAGCTGCGAAACTTAATATATAGATCTGAAATGAGATAATGATACCGAAAATCTGATATGTTTTTCATTTTTACAGTTGTCATGTATGTTTTAAAATGACTAGCTCAATCCTATGAAATCAGTTTCATTACAATTTCTATCTGAATTGTTATTGTTTTACTAACGTGGATTTTTACAGTTAATAGTTCAGTTACTGAAACGGTGACGAATTGATCTTATATTGGACCGTATTAGTCATTTTCAAACATGTAGGATTCAACTATAAGAAACAACATATATCATACTTCCAATGTTAATTTCCCGATCCGAAACGATGCCATTGATTGGCCTTCAGAGTCCTCATTCTCTCTTGAATTAGTCATACACCACAACACAAAACCCTGTACATTTTCATGAAGTCCAAGAAGCAATCTTAAATGCTTCCATGCTATTGTAACTGAATCAGTAGTCAGTTGGTAATGAATCCGACTGAAAATGGCGAAACCAACCAACAGATCGATAAATGGCCACCTGAAAGGTATCATCATGAGGGTAAGGCACCAAACAACAGATCGATAATGGTCTCTCCCCTTATATATACACTTTTTGCATTTTCAAACAGCTGAGGTCTATCTAGCAATACCTATATTCTTTTAAAACTTAAGTGTTTGTTGAATACACCGAGATGAATCATTTACAAAAATCACATAACACTCGACCAAATTGTACACAATCTGCTACACTAGTTTTTTTTTTTCTTTTGCAGGTATATAAGCCTACAAAAAGTAAAAAGAAGAGGGGAGAAAAGACGCACGGGAAGTCCCACCTTTGAGATTCAATGCATAACCTTTATGTCATAGGGCGAGAGCGATAACAATTTTACTAGGCTCTCTTTCTCTACCATTGTCTTTGTTGGATGTGCCTTGAGTTCTTCGACATTTGTAGGGGAGCAAAAGCAGGGTCATTTTGAATTCTGAATTATGGGAATTCTATATTGGTTGCAAAGATTATAGCTAGTAGCTGATTGTGATCCTCAATGAGTCAGGGCGTTAACTAGCGGAAGAAGATCCATTTCCACCTCCGCATGTATACATAGATCTTTTTGCTGCTAATCAGATCTTTCTTGGTTGTGCATTCTTCCACAAATGAAGAGAGAAAGGAAAGAAGAAAACCCAGTTCTTACAAGAGAAGTTGAGGAATATGTGTATATGTTGTACAATTCATGCTATATATATAACTCGAGTACATACATCTATATATAGTGACAAAAGAATGCTCGTTCCTCATCATGGCCATCAACAATTGATGATCATTACTAATATATAAGATGAGACACACCATACAGAAGAGACGCCGACCAGGAAAAACATGAGGAAGTCGGAGGGGACTCTCGTGTATCTTGATTTGGAACAAGTTTGCCGTGAACTTACATCCTCTGGGACTGGATCGGGATCATGTTCGCCACGTTGATTGCTGCGTTCCTCCACAAAAGCCCATTGTTGAAGTTTTGGGCACTGAGGAGGAATTCCCGAGCTCTGTGAAGCAGATCGACTGTAGGAATCATGTTCTCTCTTTGGATATCGGCTCTATCAGGAGATCTAAGCAGGTTTATATAGGTCTCTAAGTCATGAACACAAGAAGGGTTTTGGACATTGAAGAACTCTAGGGCAAGCTCAACACCGACGTGGGCATAGCAAGAGCTACTCCACGGGAACTCGTATATCCCACCCAAAACCCTGAAGTTCTCGTTGAACACGACCCCGGGTAGCTTTGTGATCGGATCGTTGGTGTTAACGATCCTCAAAACCTTGATACCCAGTTCCTCACATCTCTCCTTGAAGGCAGAGTTTCCCACCCTTGGCCCACCAAAGGAGAAAACGGTGATCGGCACTCTATGATCATCTAGGGTTGTCGAATTGATGGTGTTGGTTCGATTTAACCCTAGCTCGGAGATGTCGTAAGCCAGGAGAAGAGCCAATGAGCTTCCCATGCTGTGGCCCGCAAGGGTTATGCTCATGTTCTCACCTTTGTACCTGTTCAATAGTCTTGACACCTCGGACAAGAGCTGTTCCCTGCAGCTCCCAACCCCGAACTTGCAGGCGCTCTCGTACGAGGTGTACAGGCTCAGGAACCCCGATTCAACCTTTACATCTGGCCTGAGGTTGTGCGGATCGAGCCGGGCTGGGGTGAGGGAGCTCATAAAGTTAGCGATCCACTCCGGATTGGTGACAGTACCCCGGAAGGTGATCACTACATCCCTCCTGCCAAGTCTCCTCATTGCCTCATCGGACGACACGGCGACATATCCCATCCACCGGCCAGTGCACGCGTCCTCATTCTGGATCGGGATGTTCACATCAGGAGTTGCATAGATGTACTTGGTGACCTCATAACCCGAGCTTCCGAGCCCTACTTCCTTGAGCAGGCTTTTCTTCCCGAACTTGAAGTTCAGGTACCGCCTGGAGCCCGGGTCTAGGTCAAAGGCGTTGTAGCATGCTGTCACGAACTCACCGTATCGGATGATCTCGTCGCGAAGAAGAGGGTGCAAGGGATCCAGGAGATCCTCCCAGTCGTTGCACCCCTGGATCTCTCTCCAAAGGAGTGGCAAACAAGAACTCGGAGAAAAGGAGCTCGTCACCGATGATGTTGTTGCCTCCATCGAAGGAGCAGCAGTACAAGTGGTAGCAGTGGACGGAGAAGTTGCTGATATGGAAGAGACAACCATTTGTCTACTGCTACCACTGGTGCTTCTCTTTGGCATGCTTAGGAGCTGTCTCTTAGAATGATGAGACCATGGCTTAAGATTAATAATGTCCCCTCCACAGGATGTCGCCAAACCCAAATTGTTTGTGTTCGAGACAACAATACTGTGAACTGGGGAGGAGGCCATTGAAGAGAGAGCACCGACGGAGGAAGAGAGTGGCTGGGAGGAAGAAAGGCAAATGTAATATATATATATATATATAGAGAGAGAGAGAGGGGGGAGGGAGAGTCAGGAAAGGGAGAGGTAGTGTCTGACTGAGAAAGACAGTATATAACTATTAAAGAAAAGCTAAATGCATGTTTGGCGAGGATTGACTAGGATTTTTTTTCCTTTGCTTATGTTTTTCTTCGGGGAGAAAAAGATTGTATTATTTTAAGTGGTCGGTGGGGTGCTTGAGTTCACAAAATATTTGATTGTTACTTGTTGCGGGCTATGCTGGAAAAGATTAAAAATTAAAAGGTTAAACAAGATAAGGAAGATAGATGCATACGCGTGGCTCGTTTCCTCATCCTGTACTGATTTCGGTTCATAAACATGTTTGCTTACCTTGTTCAGGATGTGCCTCTTGTGGGTTTTGAAATCTATACCGAGAGTCGTCCGAGATTCGCGAGCAATTTGACCTAGTTCTCAACACCTCATGTGTTACGCACACAAGCGGGAAATCTGGGCCATTTTCTTTTAGTATTATTAGATTACAAAGAAAATTAAAATTATATGAAAAATTTAAATTATGGTAAAATTTTCTTGGAATATGGATTGGAATTTGAGACTGTGGTATTTGGAATATTATAAAGTTGATTGTAAAGTTTGGTGGATCGATGTAAATAAAAAAGTTGTAAAGTTAGTTTGTAAAGTTGATATAATCTTATAGTATTACGTACTTTAGATGTAAATTTTTTACCAACCACACTATAAAATTTTAACTCATGTAATTTCATATTACATTCAACTTTACAATCAAATAATGCAATATGTAGTGTAAATTGGTGCATTACTATACATTACAACCAACCAAACATTACCTAAGAGAGTTAAAAGAGATGGGTAACCATGGAGGTATGAGAGTCCATTAGTAATGACCGAACTTGGGATCTCTTAGTTTCGAGCCAATAACTTGTGCCTTTACACTGAATCATTCTCGTCCATGGAGATGGATTTGAGGGGAGCACGGAGACAGTTGCTCCCTTTTATTCTGGAAATAGGTACGTAATTTTATCAACTTATTCTTGAATTGCTTTATTCGGGCTCTTGAATCTATCATTTAACCTAAACTAATTCCCATTTAGTTTCAGTTCTCTCTCAGACAAAATTTTTAGATCAGTCTCCTATCTTCCTCGCAAGGTAGTTTTTTATATATCTGATGTACTACATAAATATGTCACAAAGTAATGAGATTTTAACAGTTAGCATGTTATTTTTAATTTGTGATATTCTTTATTAAAAAATCTGCTAAATATTTGTAATTATTTTTACTAGCGTATAAGATATTCTCCTTCTTGAGACACCTCTTGCTTGAACAAACAGATTTTGACCGATAGTCTGATACAAGGGAACTAAATATCGTGGTCCATACTTGAACCGACCAAAAATAAGAAGGGACCCATATGAAATATAAATTGTGATCATCGATTTTCACATCTATACCTCTCCCTTTCTAACCGTTGCCTCTCGCTTTCCTGACCACACCCACGAAATGGCAGCACATGAGATGCAAAAAATATTGTGAGTCTATATTACTAGTATTTAAAAATCCTATGAACCTCTTGTATATAACAATATATCCTCTACTCGACCTTTCACGTTTTTATGAATTTCAATTTAAATTGGTGAGGTTGCAAGCAATATGTTCCACAGAGAAAAGGTCTTGAATTCGAGAGAGTACTAACGTGGTATCACAAATAATTAAAATATAGTTATTTATAAGATTATTTTTTATTTATTCTAGGGTTCTATAAAAAATCTTTAATACGATAGTATTGTCATGTGATACACCCTATACTTTCTTCTTGGATTCAGAGATCATCAGCACTCTCTAACACTCCTTTTTGTTCTTTTTCTCTTATTTTTTCACGCTCATGAGTATTCTTTTTGGTCACAAAAAAAAAAAAATGAAAGCAATGCTATTGCTGCTAACTGCATTTCATCTCTCCAGTCATATGTTGGAATCTCAACTTAATAAGAAATAATCTCTTCGGATGCTTTACAATTTTGAGTTGCTTTAATCGATGTAATTTGTCCCGATGATAACTGATAAATCCTAAACTCCCCGTGCAACTCAAGCGTTTATCTTATCTTTTTTTTTTTCTTTTACCCCGAGTATCCTCCGTGCAACTTATACTCCTTGGACAGTCCAAGGATGTTTCTGGGATCCAATTCATGTGTCTGGAGCTTTTAGGCAGTAAACTTCTTCCTTCTCTTTATTGCCCAAGTGACAGTTTGGCTCAAATATCACTCAAAGATGGGTAATAAGTGTACTTGGCGAACCGGCATATGATAGTAGGCTTTTAATACCGGCATATTTTAAGTGATAAGAGAGACTCGTGGGTAGGTATAATTCAGGAATATGTGATAAAAAAATAAAGGGACACAACTCATATGGTGAAAATTGAACGCACAACCTCTTGCTTATGAAAAGGAGTATTGTACCACTGTACGAATATCCATGCATCCTCTTAAAACCGGACGTTTCCTCTTCATCTTTCGGCCAAGGACTCCTCTTGATCATTTGTCAACGGTTTTCTAAGGCAACCTCATGTCGGAACAACATAAAAGACAGTTCAAAGAAACGGTAATGAGAAATTAAATACATATTCACCTGTAAGTCCAATGAGAGCAGTAAATTCCTTGAAGTAAAATATTAAAAAAGATAAAATCATTAAAAATATTTCACGAATTTTCTTTAGTTTGAAAGGTGCAGTTTCTCGAAAGCCAAACCATGTTCATATACATATTTCAAGAGAATTGCAGCTTTAGTCCTAAAAGTTTATCATTTCTCTAAATCAATCCTATAAGTTTTAAAATAACATTTTCAGTCCTAAATATTTTCTCTGTTACACACCTAAGTCCATTTCATTACATGTTATTGATGTGTGACTGACGGCATTAAATCATCATTTTTTTCATTAATTTAGCTAACGTGGCATTAATATATTTAATTTGATATTTTTCAATCCGGTTTATTTTAGCAATCTCTTCTTATCCGATTCAACCGACAGTGAACAAGGATTTTTTAGTTGGGACTGTGATATTCGGACTCAATTTGGAGTAAAGAACAATTTTTATTCAACTATTTAAAAATTATGATTGTCAATTTAACTGTTTCTAAATTAAGCAATAAACAAAATTTAAAAAAAAATATAAAATTTGCCATATAATGTAAAACAAAACGAGATAATGATACTGAGAGTCCTATATATTAGTCGATTCTTACAAGTGAGTCCTAAATATTTTAAAGTATTAAATCAAGATCTACATGTTATCTGCGTTACAATATCGAGTCCTTTCCGTCACATGCTGTTACTTTAAGCTGACGTGTATCAGTGTCATGTCAGTGCCACTTCAGTTTAAAGTAATGGTAGATGATAGAAAGAGCTCAATGTTGTAACACGAACAATGTATATGACTTGATTTAAGACTCTGACATATATAAAACTTACTTATAAAAATCGATAAACATGTAGGACTTCTAGTGTTTTTATCTCAAAACAAAATCATACACCTAATATATTTAAATAATAATATATTTTTTGTATTTAAAATATTCTTTTTCTATTAGATTTGAAATCAAATCTCAGTATTGTATAGGAGTTGATTTAAAAGCACAATCCACTAGTGGGATGACCTAGGATGAGGAAATAAGATGAGGTCCTTTCCAGCCCATTTAAAAAAACCCTAAGCTAATTAGTTCTAGGTTAGAAAGAGCTGGTCCCATCTTCACCTGCATAAAGATATTATTTCGTAGAGAAAGGGATTTGATACAATGATATTACTATCAACCTTTCAGTTCTTCCCTGTAAGATTGCTCGTATCTATTTATTCTTTTCTTTTGTTTGTCCCTTTTTTTAAACTCAATGACCTTCTTCATAATCATAAAAAGATATTATTTTATCGAATAATTTACCTCGATTTCACACAAAAAATAGAAAATTTTTCAAATCTTATCTTATCATAGGAGTGTCAGGTAATTCACACGAGATCGATATTCTGATGTGGAAAAACGAGTACCTATGTCTCATGTGAATGCAATCTTTTGCTTTAGCTTGCTTGGGATCGTGGGATTAATTTAAGGGATCTTGTATATAATAATATAAGCTCAACAACCTAAATAATTAATGAAACCCTAATAAAATTGAGAGACGAAGTACTATTATTTTAATGGATAAATCTAGAAAATTTATTTACACTATAAAATAGGATAATTAAAAAAAAATTAGAGAAAATTAACCAAAAAAAGTATAATATCTTAAGGATTTTGCTGAGCTCAAGAGGCAAATGCCCTCCACATCTCTTTAAATCCATCCCTGATTGTTACCTAAATGAAAATGTCATGAATTTGATTTTTCACAAGGGATTCCTATTATCCCTTTATTTATTTACTTCCTTTTTATTAAATTTTTACATGAGTCTACAAGAGTCTTGAGCTAAATTTTCACCTAAACCTATAAGAGTCTTGAATTTGGTTTAACTTGAAAACCTAAACTATTAAGTGGTAATAAGCAATTGTCTTATAAATTCATGTTTCTTTTTCAATTTAATCGATGTGAGATTATTTTACTCTCAACACTTGCCTTCACATTACAATGTGTTGACACTTCACACGTGCACTGATAAAAAAAAAAACTCAAAATGATACATGAGTGATATCTGGCTCGTTCTCTCTCTCTCTCTGCAAACATGAAACAATGAGATTCTTTTAAATTACTGTGACCAGTCTTTTCTTTGTTAGCCAGTAGGGTATTCTTACTTGGATTCCGTCAACATTTTCTTTCTCTTTTTTTTTTTTTGGGATTTAGCACTAATTCTATAAACTCTTTTTCAGTCTAGCATTACGATTTCGACTAAAAACGTACATACAGGTATAACACTTACATCCAAGATTACAATCATGTCAATACTAAAAGGTTTTTGCGATGTATATCACTGGCTAGCTAGTAGGTAGTCCTGGTTCGAAACTAGCCGGTTCTGATTCCTTAATACATGGTACCGACCTTGAACCAACCCTAGAATGATCTTACCTGTTCAAAACCGTCTAATTCCTATCGATTTTACAAAATAACTATCAATAAATTATATAGTACATACAAATTTTTATTTCTAAAGTCGAGGTGTTATCTAGCTGTTATTACAGAGATTTGGGCAATTTAGTTTTCAAATTTTGCATTCTTTTTTTTTTTTCAAATTTAAAAGGCGGAAACTGCCGGTTTCTGTAGTAGTGGTTCCGGCCGAGGAGAAACCAGTCTTGACCCAACCACACAGTTCCAGATAGGTTCCAGCACGGTTCCGAATTTGGCCGCTTCCAATTCTGACTAGCATAAAAAAATTTAAAATAGTTGATAGTTTATAAAATATCATATGACTATATAAAATATTTACTTGATTTATAATATATATATCACATGATAAAGTTGTCATGCAAAGAGTCTCTCGGTTGGTAGACGTACTCGGCCGCGGGTTAGACCGCCGATAGTTTGCTTTTCAGTATTACCCCAACCCAAATCGGCTATTTGCAGCAAAGCCCCTCGGAGGAGTCTTTAGAAATTAGAAATTCAAAGCGCACTCGGGCGTGCAGATGAACAGCCGCCAGGGAGAAATTCAACGCGGCGAGATGTTGATGCTCTTCCCACGTCACCTCTCCAAAATCCTCCGTGGCAGCGCACTTTCCGCCATGGTCAGTTAAGGCTCAGGCAAGGACGGGTGCAGTACGCCCAACTGATTAAGCGAGTTTGGGTCTTGATGCAGTCAGTGCACAGAATTGTTAGGATTCCGACACAGGCGGTGCCTGCCTTTGAAGGCTGACAATGCTTAACACGATAACTAACAAGATACGCCACCAAATTAAACGGGATAGCATTGAGTTCAAACGTGTTTTATATCTAAATTGGTTAAACTATTATAACTTGTAACAAATCATTTACTTCAACCAGATTGAATCAGTATAAGTCGATAAAATACGGGTAAACCTATTTGACAAAATATGCTTAAGCATTTATGTGAAGTCTGCTAACTCATTTAAAGTATTATTATAGAAAATTATGATTATATCGTATTTAACTTATTTTTATACGTGATGATAATCGTGTAGACACAATTAGCTAGAGACATTTAATTATACTTATCAAACGTGTTCCATTCATGTTAGCCCGATATTTATCGAATCATGTTTGTATTTAAAAATTTTGAGATCTATAATAAACCCATCGGATATAGACTTGCGATTTCTTTTTAACAGACATGACTCCATACGTTCTATCAAGCCAAGCGCCTTTCCTGTCCTGTCGCTAAGGAGATACTGATAAATTCTTGGGTACAGTTTGGAAAATTCAGCCATGGAATGTCTCACTTATCAATAAAATATATTAGATTATTTTAAGAAAGAAAATATTATTACTTTTATTTAAAAATGACGATGTAAGTATTTATTAAATAAATTCACGAATAACATGACGAAGTCCACTTATCGATGTCCTCAGCCGTCCAGCCGGGCAAGTTGTGATGCACGAGGGCATGTCTTGACTGCAACGTTGCGATAAAATTAGCCAATGGCTGTTGATTGGAGGTGGGTCCATTACCAAAAAAGTGTATGGCTGCCCCCATAGTTGGTGGTGGCATGTTTTGACCGCCACGTTGCAATAGAATCAGCGTATGGCTGTTAATTAGCACTGGATCCACGCAACGGGCGACAGTCCAGCGGTCCAAAGAAATTCTCGAGTGAGCTTAACTCATTGGCAATGTGCTGAACTTAATTTATAAATATTTGATACACTGATAAATATTTCAAATTATATTACTTCAGTGCAATTTGATGAGATCAAGATTGTTCGTTCAAATATCATTCTAACCAATATTGTTAGGAGAGATTTTTGAAGTTGGTCTTTGACGATATCTGATTTCTTAAATTATACTAGACTTTTAGTGGTACTATATTGATAGAGCCAATTTCGTACTGGTTGTTTTTGGTCCAAGCTCATTGCACTTGCGAGAGAGTAATGGAGAGAATCAAGGCAATGAGTAGATTAGGAAAGACTAAGCAATTGCATATTATGTATTCCTATTGTGTACCTATGCATTAATTCACTTTCTATTCTTATTGTACAAGAATATTATATAAATGGATATTCTCAAGTATTGGACGTTCAAAAGTTCCCAAAGCTGTTAGTGTAGTCACATTTTGCAACCTTTTCCATGTAATTTTTAGTTGGGAAGGGGATGTCACCTTCAAAGAAAATACGAGAATATATGAAATGGGGGAATAAATGAATGTAAGAGTAGTAATAATAAGAATCCAACATGATTTTCAGTCTCATACTAACAGTCATGCCACTGTACCACTTTTTAGTCGTATTCTATTCAAGATTGAGTAATGGATACAGTGCTTTATCCACCAAAAAAAAAAAAGATGCAGTGCCTTAATTTTTATTGAAAAAGATGGTGGCAATAACAGCAATTCAATTACCTCGCTTCAAAATATTCAGATTTTATGTTGTATATAGACAACCTCTTTGTGAGAACGCCTACCAACTATTCATAGAAGCTAATATACTGTATACAAAGGTGTTTATGAGCCACTCGCTCCCTAACAAAGTGTAATTAATCTCATTATATTTTGTTCGAGCATGAAACACTAGATTTTCTATCAGATATATATTGGATAGATTGTAACACCAAAGTACGAGTTGTTGTTAAGAGGAATCCTTAGTTCAGCAAGCAAAGCTTGAAGCCAACCTAGCTCCATTTTTGCATTTGGCAAGACTCTTGTATTCTAGTTCAGTACTTGAGCGAGCCACCATCCTCTGCTTCTTAGAGCTCTAGGAAACCAAATTCGGGACAAGATATATAATAAATCAATTGATAGAACACTGATCATTAGGATTTCCAACACAATCAACATCAAAGAATTCACGAAGTTTGGAAATAGGCCCTCTCTGTATGAATAATCCATGCTGCATGGTTCCTTTCAAATAGTGAACAATTCACTTAACTGCTGACCAATGTGCCATGGATGGTTGATGCATAAATTGATAGACATATTTGGTCTTTTAAGCAATAAATACTGTTGAGAGCCCATCGTCTTACAAAACAAAGAAGGATCATTGAATGAGTCACTATCATATATCAAAAGTGTACACCTAAAATGAACTAGTGAAGGTGATGATTTACAGTCAAGCATGGAGATCCATTGGAGAAGATCACGAATACAATTATACTGTGCCAAGCATAGTTGGTGTGTACCTCAATACCAAGATAATAAAGTGGACACGAATCTTTCATAGTAAACTCCCTGCTTAAATCAGCAATGAGAGAAGGAAGGTGCATTTGGGGAGCCCGTGAGGTCTATATCATCCACATACATTGGTAGATGTACCATATAGGTACTAGTACATAGAGCGAATATGTATGAGTTTGCAATTGAACCTTGAAAGCCAATCTTAAGAATCAATGAACATCGATATGACGAATTAGACATTACAGAGAGGTAGCAATAGAGTGAACAGCTTGAATAGTGACGGCTTGCCAACAAGATTGAATGTTTCATGATAATCAATCTTGTACACTAATTACAGCCACAAGCCACTAATTGAGCTTCAACCCTGTCCACCAATCCATATAATTTCTCCTTAATTTTGTACACCCATTTGTAGTTGATGATATTACAGTCATGCAAAAGGGGAACCAAGTCCTAAGTATGATTATCAATAAGTACCTGAATTCATCATGCATGGCTACAATCCATCTCGGATCCTTCCTCATTGTAGAAATTATTTGGGTTCCTTAGAATAAATAGCCACAGTAAAAGTAGAGAGGTGTCGAGATATAGTGAATCAACAAGGAGGAAGGGAACTGTCTTGGAACCGAGTGACTATTCTATAACTGCACTAGGGTGGAACAACTTCAACTCATATAGACAAAGAATGGTGTACAACTCGAGGGATATTAACTGGCAAAAAGTCACAAGACAGCCCAGGCCTCGGTTGAATTACTAGTGATGATGATAGTTGCAGAGAGTGGGCAATGGTAGGTTAGGCTTTAGAGGATCAGCATTGGTATTAAGGAGAGGCGGAAGAAAAGCTCCTAAGGAACCTGTAGGATTTCCTAATAACTCATTTTGTCCTCTTTTATTGTTACCCCATCAAACATGTGGGACCAACAATTGAAGGGAAAAAAAGATGAGGTGGAGTGAAGATGGAGGAATAGCTTACTAGGGTATTATTGGAAAATTTAAAATATTTTCTATCACACCAAATATTATTATACTATATTTCTGTACTATCAAACACAATTATTCCTAGTATGATGGCACCCGAAGCACATAATTGTTTTTTTACCAGTTAAATGAGGGAAAAAAGCATCAGTGGTATAAAAAATTTGGCTAATATTACAATATGATATAAAATCTTTAAAACGTTATATAATTGTACAAAATTTTTGAAAGTTGACATTGATAGTATAAATTATTAATTATTTATTAATATCATTAGCAATTGCTGACATGGCACGTATGTGACTCTTACATGGTTGCTAACTTAGAAAATTTACTGATATGACCAAAAAAATTTTGAAAAGAAACGCTAATGGTATAAGAAATATGGCCAATATTACATGGTACAAAATTCTTAAAACATTATAGAATAGTACAAAATTTTTAAACATTTATTATTCATTTATTTTTTGACAAATAAATTCTTATGTCCATCTATCTCTCTTTTTCCCACACTCTCTCATGCCGTGATGATCAACATTTGACTTTGTAGCAGTTTTTTTCATTTCAACGCGCCTATGTAGGAAGACTAACATCGTCAAGGTGACTATTCTTACAAACCACACGGTTGTAGATGAAGGATTCTTACCTTGCATCCCCCGATATTAAAGTTAAACATTATTTTATTTAGCTTATTCGATGACATGAACTAAGTATCGAATGTTGTTTTTGTTATTAGGGCTTGAAAATTCCAATCTTGATATTTAGATTTTTTTTAGATTGGATTTTTAGTTTATTGTCATATGCTTTTTGCAAATCATCAAAAATTATAATTCACTGATTATGATCACTCCAATGATAATTATTATAACTATAATCCTACATATCAATTCGATTACAATGACAATAATATTAGTGATTATATGCATTGAAAATTTTGGAATTGTCAACAAAATATAATAGTGACACGATTTTAAATATTTTATGTAATTCAACAATGTTTTGAATATTGCATCATTTTTACCATTAAAAGAAGATATTGTAACATTAACCAAATCGTTTCTACCTTTGGTACTTTTTTTCCTCAATATTTTTATTGTTATATTATTCAATTTTCCAAATTAGAGACGACGTAGGAGTCATATAGGCGCCACATTAACAATTGCTAATAGTGTTATCGGATAATTAATTGTTTATACTATCAATGTTAACTTTTCAAAGATCTTACACCATTCTGTAATGTTTTAAAGATTTTGTACCATACTGAATATTAACTAATTTTTTTATATTGTTGGTGCTTTTTTCCCATTCAAGTAATGTTTTTCCATTTTTTTTTGTACGCTATTAAAGATATTTTACGGTTATTTAGGAAATAGAATATTTGACAATAACATCATATTGATCAATTAGATTAGTTAACATCTCTAGGATCTTCTAATATTGGATTTGATATTATTTCTGATATATTATGTTTTATATTTTATTTAATTTTCTGAATGTATAAATAGATAGATCATACGATATAATTATTCACTCAGTTAGTCAATTCTTATAATAATAATAATAGACTCATGTGGTTTGGAATTATAACCAATCGTGTTTGTCTTTTTAAATATATTTACTCTTCTTCGCCTCCTATTATGATATTTTATTTTTCTACAGGATATCAGAGTTATTCGATCCAGGTATGATGATGTGACAATAAAGACAAATGTAACCAAAAAAAGCTCAAATTATCATACAACCTCTAAAGTCAGCTAATTTTCCAACCTCTGAGGTCAAGAAACCTTAGGTCATTGTTGTTCTCAACCTTTAAAGTGAATATGCTCAAGTCGATATAAAAAGTTACCTTGTCGTCATCAAAATTGATTGTTTGCAAAATAAGCATTTTGTTGCGTTGCATTGCATTCTTATTTTGAGGGAAAATGTTAAAGATATTTTATGGTTATTTAGAAAATAGAATATATGGTAATAAGATCATGTGGATCAATTATATTACTTAATATGTCTAGGATTTTCTAATGTTAGATTTGATACTATTTATGATATTTAGGATTATATATTTTCTATTTTATTTGATTTTCTGATTTATAAATAGGAAAGTCATCTAATATAATCGTTGAGTCAGTCGGTACTAATAATAATAGATTTTCGTAGTCTAGAATCATAGCCGACTACATTTATTTTGCTTTTGAATATCTTTACTCTCCTTCTCCTCCTATTATCATATTTTATTTTTCTATATCTGCAGCACCGATATCCTCTCTGATTAATCTTATTCGAGTTGGTCAAGCCTATTAAGGAATAAAACTCTTCTAATATGAGTTTTCTCAATTTACAAATACTTGAATTTGATATTTTTACTTAAAATATCCAAGTATGAAACTACTTGAATCAACTCATGTCGGTAAGTTAAGATATTGACATGAAATGTCACTGTCCAAACCCACCTAATAGTCCATTTTGTACGTGGGTTAGCATACATAGAAAATTTCCCATCCCTGAATTATGTTTATGCATATTCAAACAAAGAAAATTACACTTAGTCAATACAAAGTTTTATTCCTTGAAGATCTATCTGCCCATCCAAGAAAAATGAGGGGGAAAGATAAAAATCGACCAATAGTGTGAGAGCCCCAAAAGGAAATTCATCCTTGGTCGAAGAAAGTAGGGCAAAGATTGATCCTAGAAATCGAAGACAGAGCGTGTAAAAGGATTTAAATATTGGTCAGTAATTAAGGTCTAAAACTCTTGGAGGTAGAATAGAATTTAGTATATGATACATAACGAGTTTATTGTATAAGACTTTCTCTGCACAATGAATATTGTGTATTACAAATCAAATATTTACTCATTGAGTAAGGGATTGGATTTGCTCAGGTGTGGGGATTACAATTGTTCTCTACAACTATTAGAGCTTCTATGATCTCATCCTTCTTGGATCAATACTGCAAGATTGACTCCGTTTTTCTATTTCATAATCATGGGCAGGCATTGACCAAGAAAGGAGGAGGCAGATCGGTTTGGCTTGTAGTTCATAAGGACATATTCCCAAGGTTTCCGCCATATTTTGGTTAGCTATCATAAACAAGCTAGTCACAACGGATAGAATATCAAGCTGAAACTCCCAAATCAACAAGCAATATGCCTTTTTATCCGAGCTGTATAGAGTCACAAGACCATTTCTTCTTTGGCTACTTAGAAGCGGAGCAAATATGGAGAGAGTAGTTGTAGCTTATGCAGCAAATTCGCAATTCATGAGGTTTGCATGAAGAACCTATGGCAGCCATTTGGACATGTAAAGCCAACAAGCTTAATGCAATTATATGTGTAAACTAATTTTTGCGTGTTATATTTACTGTATATATGACTTGAGAGAAATAGACGAGCTCAAACGTAGGAGAGAGCCATGTTTTGTTGTTAAAGATAAAATACTCATGATTGTCAGACTTAGATTAACAGGGGAAGGATCCAGAAAGTTTGTTCAGGGGACGAAAATCCATGGAACAATAATATAAAAAAATTCACAGGTGCAAAAATGGATAATGCAATAAAAGTTGGACAAGATCAATATGTGTAGTATCTCCACGGACAAGCTTCCACTAGCAACAAAATCTCTTCTATAGATTGATGAAGTGGATTAGATATTTCACCTATAAAAAATAATAATAATCCATTACAGTATCGACTACTATACATGCTGAGAGAATTTTCTCCATGATGATGACTCAGCCAGCGAGTTTGTGCATTGTGATTGTAAAGATTCATTTTGCAGAAAAGCAGGGAATGAAGGGAGATAGGAACAATAATGCATGAAACTTCAAGGTGTTGGATTGGAGGTAAAGGAGAAGGTGAAGTATCAATCCCTCCCATCCAATGTTTAGATCCTCTTGAATTCAGCCTACACCTTTGGATTCTCCCTGTGATATGCACTTGTGCGAGCATGGTCGTGAGGATTAATTAGGTAAAGTTAGAATATCACTTTAAAAAAAATAAGAATACTACATAGACGCTTTATAAACAGTAAAAATAGATGAAGCTTTCCACAATTTGTCCTAGATTAAGATAGACGAACTGCAACAACGATAGGTTTTGTTTCCTTTTGTCTTTATCATTGACATATTTACTATTCAATTTATGAGATAGTGTAAAATTTTCTTTAATAATTGAGATTGTGTCCACTTAAAAGTCTAATTTTATAATTGATAGTACCCAATTCTTCTTACATATCTTATATATCATATAATTCATTTTATTATCTATCTGATATAGGATTTAATCTTCAACGACCACACGAACTAAGCATTTTTCTTCTAGTCTCAAAATTTTTTATAACAGACATAGGTTCCACGCTCAGGATGATGAGATGTGAATTCACATGATAACTCCACCGTAGAGCCCAATTATTATACATACATATATATATTAGGGGTGTGCACAAGTATATGATAAACCTGGAACCGGTAGTAACCTACCCTATTGGGTAGCTCCTAGGTAAATCTCAATGAAAATATGGGAGGTTCCTGACAATAAATTAAGGAATCAATCAGTTTCAGCTCAAACACATAGGATACCCGAGTCGGAATGGAAACTAGAACTTGTTAACTGATTTGCGTTGTTAATTTTAATCTTTCAAGTGTCAACTCAAGCGAATAGGACATGCGTACAATTCGTGTGGAAATCAACGGGATTAGAGGTTCAAATTCCCCTTTACAGCGTAGTCCTTGGTGAGCTCACCCCCACATGTTCTTCACACATAAATTAATCTAGATTCATGGACTTGTATGGTGTTTATGGGTTTAGGAAGAATAGACTCATCGTTAAAAAAAAAGTCCTTATATTAAATGCAAACATACTTAAAATTACACATCTTTGATTATGATATATAAAATAATTATTATTATGAAATTATCTGAGTGATTCATAATAGAGGGTAAATGTTGGAACTCGAAAATTGCAGTATCTTACAGGCTCCGGGTAAAGTCCAGATTCAAAATTTAGAAACAATTCTTATATAAGGTAGAGCTGTAAAAAAATACAAAGTACCTGGATCCAATCACCTCTATTATATGTGTGTGTATATACGCACAAGATTCTTTACAACTCAAATATTCAAGTTGATCTGTAGCGTGAGCATGAACAGTGATGACAAATTTGATATAGTTCATGAGAGAGGAGGATGGCAATGATATTGAAAGAGATAAACGTGGTCGGTCATAAGCCAAAGTGATGCAGTCTAGATCGAATTCGATTTCATGGGTAGATTAAACCACCCGAAGATTCAAAAGACGTTTAAGAAATTAATTTGACCGTTTGACCGAATAATCACTTGTGTCCGTTTTCAATGAAAGAGTACAATTTTTCACATGGAACCAGGCTTTCAAGTAAGGCAACGTATTGGTTTTTGGTCAAATTCCATTGTTTAGGTCCTCAATTTCATGTTTTTCAGTTTTGTGGCGTTTTTGTAATTTCTATTTCTTGTTGATCTTTTCGTAAATTTTGTTGATCAACGTCTGGGGTTTCTTCTATTTAATAATGTATTTGGCTACAGAGCTATCAGATTGATTGATTATTTATAAAAGTTGAGATTTTTTTTCTCTGTTTTTTGTTTCCTCAGCATTCGCATGAATCAATGAGGTTCGATCTATCCGCGATCGTCAATCCCGCTCGCCCCACTGTATCACAAAGTCACGGGAGTGCAGTTTTATTATAATAGTTGATTGAATCAATAATTATATAAGATAATCGATCTATTTATAAGTTCAGAAAACTAAATAAATTAGGAAATAAATAATTTTAAAATATGAGGATAATATCAAAATCAAATCTAGAAAATATCGAGAACATAAATCTATTTATCCTACTAATACAATCTTATTTCAAATATCTTATTTTCTAAATAATAAGGATAGGATGTCTGAGAAGGAATTACTTGATTGGCTCTTGGGGTACGGCGTAACTACAATGGTACTATATTAGAATTTTAGTGTCCTCATAATAGGCTCGGACATTTCCAAGTCTGCTAGTTCAGAAATTGAATATTCCAAATTTGAAGCACCGTCCATCGCCCTTGGTCGGTCATCTAATTTTTTTGTAGTTAAATCGTGATTTTTATATCGGGCTGGACCCACATTGTCTCTAGAAAGGGGATCGTCCTTGTCCCCCGCTCTGTTACCAACGAGACGCTATTCCCTATATGACATATGACGAGTTTATTATATAAATTTTTTTCGAATCTTAATATGTGCAAGATTTTTGTAATTTTTATGAGTTAATTTTACACGTGTCAAGATTTGAATAGATACTTACACAATTACGAACTTGTTGTGTATCGCGGAATGAATATCTCAAGCTCTTTGCTACTATTAGGGCTAGACCAAAGCGTAGGTACAGGTGGTCCTATTTAATTTGACGTAGCCATCGAAATGCCAGTTGAATACGACAAGCGGTACGAACAGAGTCCTATTATTGTATATATGAATCTGCGAATAAGTGGTGTGTTCCACTAAGCTTTCTTTCAGTGGGATTGCAGTTCCGATCCCAATACCATGTCGTTTCGTGAATCTAAATGTTCCATGTTCGACATCATTCTACGCTTTTCTTCTTAAGCACCTTCTAGAATTTTGCTTTCTTTTGCATCCGGATTTGGAGAACATCGGTTTCTTGAATCGTGCCGTGCTAGCCTTCGGTGGCGCTGGTCAGTGTTGAACGCCGCAAGATATCTAGTATGTCAAATGTGTTTACAATTGAACATGAAAGTAAAATATTGCATTGTGAGGATGACTGAATCACTATTACTATTACCCTCTTTTTTACTGATTAAAAAAATCTAGCGATTATACACTATTTATTAAAGATTAAACTATTAGGCGGTGAATATTCAATTTTACTCATAAACCAGGTTTCGATATCTAAACTCCTAGTGTGATTCAACACAGAGTATAATATTCAGACTTCGTACTTATCAGTTAGAAACCAATGTTAGCCCACATAAATAGAGGAGCCGATGCATGGAAAGCAACTCGATTCCCACTAACAAGACTGCCAGTGCGCTTTTATTCCTCATTCATTCTATCTCTTTCTAGCATATGTATTTTATTCGTGCATCAAAATGAATTGATACGGTAGCATTGTTATTGATCAGGTGACAATCAATGATGAAACTCAATTTTCACACAGGTAAAATTTCACATACCCATACATCACTTTGTTTTATTTTATTTTGGATCAAAACGTGTATCAGCAATGGCACTACGGCTGGGAAACATGGTGCAAATAAAAATTCGGTTATCAAAAGTGCCCAACAAAATTTCGATGAGTACTATGTGACAATTCAATTAATTTAAAAAAAAAAAAAGGAATACTACTTGACAGGAGTTCGATGGAGGGCGGCCCCGCGTGCTGCGCTCCCCATCGCTTTTAAAGTTTAAACCCTACCAGATAGAAACTAAGACGAGAGAAAATCTGGAGGCTGATTGATCGGGCAATACACGGTCCCACAAGAAACTCTTCTATATAACAGGTGCACCGTCACGTTGTGATACCAACTAATTAAATTAAGTTATTTTTAGAATTTTTTCTCTTTTACGTTTTATTAATAAAAATTTTAAAAATAATTGAATCATATTTACTCGTGATACTATATCAGCCCCGTTACGTTGTATACCAATTACACACAAGACTCTCTCCAATCCAATATGATGGTCGAGATACTTGCACGAGTCTCGATTCTCTGGATCGGCGGACCTGTAGAAGCGTTCAATCTAGAACTTGCTTGGTAAGCAACATAGACTTAATTCTGCCTCTATGGCTGAATGTTGTCTTGGTATTTTTTTTTAATTTAAACTAACGAATACAATCAAAATAATAATAATAATAATAATAATAATAATAATACCAGTGAATAATCTGTGTTATGCAGAGTAAAAAATAGTCAAATACAATTGAAAAAGATAAAAATGTTATTATGTGCTAATTAAATAAGTCAACCGAACTGGCACATCCACACGGACCATAACTTTTCAAGTGATAAAATATGCTAAATAACCTATCAATGAATAATTTCAGATAATCGCAGCTCTGGAGATATCAATACGCATTTCTTGAATAAAAATTGTCGTGGAGGAAAAAGAATAGTGGGTGAAGTGACTGATTAAAAATATTTAAAGTGACAGTAAACGACATAGACTATAATATAATTAAATTATGGGAGGGCAGTTTTGAAAATAGAAAAAGAGATCAAAACTATCATTTCTCCCTTAAAGTAATAGATATATCATCACTTGAATTATGTATATCTTGAGAACTAGCTTAACAGTTTGTCGCTTGTTTGATAATAAGGAATTTATTCTATCCAAGGTTATCAACACTCTCACACGTCCGTGGATTGACCCAGGTAAATTCATATGTAAGAATCTATAAAGGTGATGTCATCAAGGACAACATAAGCAAGGGAAGGATCGAATCTACGACCACATAAATTACTCACAAAATACGTATACGTCCTATCCAATTAAGCAAACTATCGGGGTAAGAATGATGATAGGCTAAGAGAAGGGATTTGATCATTTGCCAACAAAAGGGTCTGAAGAGATGATGAAGTCCTCAAGAGATCAAATCTAAATTCCCTACAAATGAGAATGAGGTTCCCCCATTCCAAAGGCAGGAGAGAGAGAGACCAAAATATACAAGCGATCAGTCCATGTCTCTCTCTCTCTCTCTGCTTTGCAAAGGTGAGGTTTCCTTCCACGAAGGAGCAAACATCCATGTCGCAGAATGTGTTCATGGAATCTTCCAATGGACTAATTAGGGCTAGATGCATTGAAATATTGGACCGTTCGCCCACAGGAGTGAGAATTTCAACATTCGAGAAGCCTAATGAAAGGTGAATTCAAAAGATTTGAAAGTTGCACTGACTTGATTTGGACTGAACCAAAAGACGTTTGGAAAGCTTCGTTCACCCGGTCAAATGTAATAAAATTCTGATCGGGACTTGCATGCCTAGTACAAAAATACATTAGGGTGTAACCCCAATAATGGTGGTTTAGTTGTTCAAAATTAACTTATGAGTGATTTGACGAGTATAAGGTCTCGAATTCGAATCTTTCCTACGCATTTATTGAAAACATCCACTTGGTGTGTGCTCTTTCGCCTGGGCACAGATTGCACCGACTTCTTGAATATACTAGGTTTTTGGTATTACTACGCTGATGACATCGGTGTTGAGCATCGGTTGTTCAATTCGTTTGATATATCTGCAGTTAAATACAAAGATCATAGCCGGGTAGTTAAATCGCCACTACTACTGATTCTCTCGATAAGAAGGAAAAGGAAAAAAAACATTAGCACTCTCTTCCACGATGAAGCTTCCTTCACTTTAAATCTTGACATTCAGTGCAAGCTGGATTACATACTTGTCGACAAAGCATTCAACCGACACAATTTTCTACATCGATTAGAAGAATGTAAGAGTAGAATGATTCCTGTGTTTGGTTTTGACTATTCAGTGTAATCGATCGGTGTTTGGTTAAAGATTCTCGTTCTGAACTTTCAAGTGAGGTTGCTTTCTCATGTTAGAAGACCATGCCATCATTGAATTCTCTAAAATAACCAAATAAAATTCCATTTCCATTTTTCTATCTGTGCACCACCTGATATCTAAAATTCCCATGGACCGTTAGCAGGATTGAATTGACCCACTAAATTTTTCCTGTTGAACAAAAGGTTGAATCTCACAATATTTTGGTGAGCAAGGACTAGTAAAATTCTATAGTTAACCAAACTCAGTGACACATTACTCTCTTTTTTTTGGTCTATACTATCAGTATCCATAAGTCCAATAGGTCATGACCAATCCAGTTCGAGCCGGGTGGGCCAACCGGGGGTAAAATTCTCCTAATGTGAACTTTCTTCATTCACAGGTATCAAACCCTCGAGATTTTACCTAAGAGGAAGATGCGTTCTACCACTTCAACCAATCTATTTCAACAGTAAGACATTACTCACAATTAACATCTTAAATCTATCTGTTACAATTTGATTAGTGCTTTCCCTGCGAGGTATACAGTTTACAAGATAACTTTTGGGTAAATTGCGGGTGATTTTGTAAGAGATTGGGACTGCAAGGATTGAGAGGGCCTGGGCCTAACGATGGACTCAAACCAGGGCTGTAGGGCTTAAACTGGTGAACAAGAACGTCGTTACGGTCAGATGGTACTCTTGAATTGCTATCTTTTGTTCAAGTACGTGATCAATTTGGAAACCAGTTATGATGGGCAACAACGCTTGAACAACTAGCCTAACATCGAAAGAGCAATCAGCAGTTTTCGACCGGTAAGATTGTCATGACTTGGATCAGCTTTCTTGTGCTTGCATGGATGAAGCAACTGTAGTGTCAGTTAGACTGGCCGGGCATAACTATTCCATGGTTGATTAAAAGTAAACATGAGTACTCGTATGCAAAACTTGTCCATAATTTTAAATTTAAAAAAATGGACATAAATATAAGGAAAAATATGGGTATGAGCTGTTGAGGATAATTGATTAGAAGGAAAACCACACTACATTGTTATACAAGTAGAAAAGGATAATAACAGTAATAATGATTCTTTTTTTTAATAATTCTACGAATTTTATTAAAATAAACAAAAGTTATACATCACTTTACATTTAGTTCAAGTCAGCAATGATCTTGCTATCACGCTCATATTGATTCTATTCTCTATACTATAAGAAAACTGTGAAATACTGACAGACACATCCGTCGGTAATATGGTTTTACCGACAGATAGGAGCCGTCGCATTTTCCCTTGTCGGGAAATTGTATCCGTCAGCATTCCGTCGCTAATTGCGACGGATTACCGACGATGCGTTCATTGGCAACAGAGGCGAACTAGTGACGGATTATTCGTCCCTAATCCGTCGCAATAGTAATCCATTGGAAGTAGTGACGGACATGTCTGTCTCTAATCCATCGGTACTTACGACGGATTTTTCCATCGGCAATCTGTCGGAATTAGCGATGTGTGTATCCGTCGGTAATCCATTGTCATTAGCGATGGATTTGTCCGTCGGTATTCCATCGTGAGTAGCGACGAATATTTCCGTCACTAATCCGTCGCAATTAGGGATGGATATTTACATCGGTAATTGGTCGGTATAGCCGACGGAGGTGTGCATTGGTAATCCATCGGTGATTACGATGGATTACCAACGGATTTCCGATGGCTCACACAGCTTCTGTATTATAGATTAATTTATTTTATAATTACGGATTATATTTTTAATTTATTTTATAATAAAATTCATTTAATATTTATCTAATTTGTTTCATAATAATTTATAATTATTGCTAGAATAGAACAAGAAATAAATTGTCATTAACTTAAAATATTTAAAAAGTTCTACAAGAAATTACAACAAACCAAAGGAAAATAAAGCAGTCTAATTATTCCGCTTCCGAGCCTGACCCGGAAATGTGTTCTGCGTCATCCTCTTCATCATCCTCGTCGTCATCCTCGTCATCATCCTCATTGTTGTTCAGGCCATTGTTGTCTTGCTGTGGCGGCGGTGCTGGAGGTCCACGAGCCATCTGATTGAATAATTGAAGAAAATTATCCAATTTAGATTCCATCCGATCAAGCCTCAGATTCACCTGTGATTGCAAGTCCTCATTCATCAGATGCACGTGAGTTCGCATTTCTTGAACATCTATCTCCCATGCCCTAGAGGAACCAATATTCTCATGGGGCGGCGGGGAGATACCCAATTTGAGTATGTAGCCAAGGCCGTAGATGTGTCCCTTCTTTCTCCCTCCAGCAGCCTCCTTCCAAATATCGAGCATCTTCTCTGGAGGGGGTTGTGGAGTGCCAGTGGCAGTGCTCTCCTGTGATGATGCGAACTCCCGTAAATTCTCAGAGACGACCTCCTATATTATGTAAGAGAAAAAACAAGTAATGCATGAGCATTTAATTATTTATTTTTAATCATATTATTTAATTGAAAGTTCACTTACCTGAACAGTCTCCACTCGTGGTTGCAACCACTTGTTCTTCTTGGTAGAGAACCTTGTGCGTCGATAATGCTCAAAAATTGTAGGCTCCCTACCTAATTCTTTTCCCTGCCACGAGAGGAACAATTCCTTACGAACATAAATTAATTATGACATAAAATGTACAAAATTATAATATTTTACCAGGCGATCCCGATGAGTGCCCGCTTATACACTCCTACCAGCGTACAAAGATCCACCAATGGGGGACTTCTTGTTCTCCTTGTTCGCTTTCGACATTTGCACGAATTCTGGCGACTCTGAATGACGTAGGAGTTCCCCGTAAAAATCCTCCCCCATCCAGTGTGGCCTCTTCTTCATCTTCCATATGTCGCTCATCATGTCGCGGAAGCAAGCACCTCCCTTGAAATTGAAGGTGGCCCACATGTGATCATCATTCACCAGATTCCAATCCACATGCATCTGTCAATTTACAATGTTAGTAGATGAAAAATATTAATAATAAGGAATATAATTTTTATTTAACAATTTACCTTCCATTCATTGAATCAATGCCGCCGCATTCTCTCCGGGATCTTGTTCCAAGTAGTGTAGAACGTATCCAGCTAACTCCGAATGATTGAAGTAGCTGGAAGATTCGGCTTGAATCTGTTAATAAAAATATTAATATAATTATTATTAGCAAAATAATTATTTAAAATATAAAATTATTAAATTCTTACCCGTTAGTGCCCTCTCTCTATATAAATGGCTTCGTGGAAGCCCCAAAAGTAGCAGAGGAGGCCGGTGACCCCTCATGGTGCTCATGACTAGGGGGAAAGACCAGCCAACTCACCCCAGCAGATGAGTCAACTGTCGGGATGCTCACTTGATGAGAGCCGCTTCTGTCATGTGTTTGTTGAGGCTGGTTGGACACCGTGGGTCAGCTCAAGCCACCTGCTGGATCTATGGCACCTCTCCTAACTTTCTTCTTGCCCTTACGGGCCTTACCTGTAGTCCCTCGATCACGTGGTGCGTCGGACATTGTGGATCACTTATTGCCCTCACCTACAGCCCCCCAAGACTCGAATTATCACAGCTAAATGACATTATCAAAGAGCTGCTATAGTGACAAGCAAGCAAGGTGACGGTCTCATAAAAAATTCAATGAAATAATGGGAAATAATCGTATAAGCACCATCTACGACCACAGACACAAAACAGCCCAGTTTTGATAGAAAATGGCATCGAAGTCATGGCAAGTTATCGAGCAAGGAGCTGCTGCAATGACTGACAACAGGCAGCCCTATTTCACCTCGGAAACACATCAAAACAAAGGGAAATCGTCGAGCAAAAAGTAGCCACAACTTCAGCTGCTGAACAGCTCCAATTCTCTCAAAATGTCATTGAAAATCAAGGATAAACTCCCAGCAAGGGCTACTGCAATGACCAAAAAACTAAGGTTCTAATGTCCTCAAAATAACTACGAAAGTGGGAGATATCATTGAGCAAAGGGGCTACCACAACTCTCAACTTTAAGCAGCTTTATTTTTATCAAAATCACATGAAAATACAGGATAATAGCGCAGCAAAATGCAGCAGCACAGATCTGTAGACCAAGACTTTAATCTCCTCAAAACCGGTGTTGAAAGTGGTTGAAATCAATGAACAAAGGCCATCAGCCACTATAGACCTTAAACAGTCACACTTCCTATAAAAATTCATCCTTAAATCAAAGGGAAAACAGAACAAGGGGTTGCTGCACAACAAACAATAAAGAACTCTGTTCTCATTAGACATGGCATAAAAGTCATGAGAGATCATTGAGCAAACCATCAGCAGCAACAGAAACAAAAGCAGCCCCATTGTCCACTGAAACATCCTTGAAATCATGAAAATCCATTGAGTAAGGATCAGCTGCAATTAGGGCCAAATGACAACTCTATTCTCATCGAAAATGGCGCCAAAGTTGCAAGAAATCCTTGAGTAACGCCAGGTGCAACTATAGCCATTGAGTAGCCCATTCTCCATCAAAAATGACGTCGAAATTCATAGGAGAATCAGGCAAGGAGCAGCAGCGATTCAGAAGACTAAGACTCGGGATCAAACAGCACAAGGTTGCAGCTACAAGCCACATTCATTCACCTAAAGTCTAGCCCAGCTTAGCAAGTTCAAACACCAAGATAAAGGGGTGAAGACCGGCATTTACAACCTCATGGAGCAATGAAAAAGTTTGGGACTGATTCGTACATTGAGCAGTGGACAATATTGCGATTCAAGAAAAGAGAATTTCTATGAAACTACTTGAACCATCGCTATAATACATCAACCCATCTAACGGCAGCAATTCAAGCTGAAATGGCATTTTGTAAACCATCAAAATAGGGCAAAAACTAATTAGCACCAACCCATAGCAATTTCACGGCAAACAGAGTGTTCCACAGGGAAAACATATAACATCACAGACCTTAGTGTTCCACAGGGCAAACAAACGTGTCACAAGGGAAGGGAACCTCACCTACTTACCAGAGGATGGCTCGGATGCACAAGGTCGATCAAGGAGGATGGCTCGAATGTGGAGCAGAGGATGCGACAGTGACAGGGCCGAGCGAATGAGGCGAGTCTGCAAGGGCTTAGGGGCTAGCTGAGACTCGTCTGGCAGTGGAGGGATCAGCAGTTCAGGCATGTGAAATCCATTTGCGCACTTAATCAAACACCTCACGAGCGTGCCCCGACTGGCTGCACCTTGAGACTATGAGGCTCAACCCGGACGAAGGGATGTAGCAGCAGAGTTTTTGATGGCGAGAAACGGCTCGAACTGACTCAGGCAAGGACAAACGAGATGGAGAAGGGGACTCAGGGTTCAGTGATGCGTGCATCGGCTTGACATGGTGCCTGTTGTGGAGCTGAGGCTGGTCAAGGCAGATCGGTGGAGGATGGAGACTGAGCTTTCGTCCCTGGCTGCCAGGCTTGAGTTCAAGAAGGAAAAAAATGAAGAAGTTCCCCCCTGACGGAGTTGTGGGCATCGACTGGTAGAGAACACGGATGAAGACTGGAGCCCCGGCGGGAGTTGGAGCAGAAGGACGTGAGCACAGACATGGCGTGTTGCAGGAGGACGTGACCTTTCACTGATTTTCTGATCTTTTTGTCTTTTTTAAAATAAAACATAATAAAATAGGAAATAAGAAATAAAGTAGAAAAATATGAATGCACTACAAGAAGCTTAAATTGTCACTATAAATTAAATTGAAATATACTATAATAAAATAAAAGTTAATTTAATTAATGAAGGAATACTAATCGTAATATATAAACTTCTTGTGACAAATGATTTTGTCAAAAAGAAAATTTATACAGTTAGAAAACTAATGTCACTATAATAGAGTGAATTATATAATTTTAACATATTTGTCAATTTTTTATCAAATTAATAAAAATTGAGTTTTACCGATCAAAAAAAAAGAATTGAGTTTCGACTCAGAACATGAGTATTGTAAGAACTATTGAATCATTAATTTATATGCATGTATTTTAGTGTCTATATTTATGTATATTTTAGGTTGTAAAAATAATAACAGTGGCAGCAGTAGCAATAATAATAATAATAATATCAATATTTAAAAGGAGTTTCTATATATTTAAGGAGAATTTTTTATTCTCTCTTCTAAAGTATCCTTTGATTAATTTTTTCGATAATAAAATAATAAGGAATATTTTGATTTTTTGTAAATAAATATGTGACTATTTTAGATTTCTTTATTATTATGTAAAAGGAAAATATCATATGTTTTGTCTCTAAAATATATTTTACTCCATTAATTGAAAGCAAAATAATAAGGAGTATTTATTATTTTACTCAACGGTTACGATTTTTCTCTTTCCCTTATTTCCACTTGTCTTCCTAATGGTTATTTAGGTTGAACCTTCTTTCTTCAAAACTGACAACCATGGACGGTTTCCAGCATCCTTGAAGCAAATTTTTGCACTTTTTGTCCCCTCATCCCGAAAACCCGAAGGATCAAGCCATGATCGCCTCCAGTCTCACTTTGCATTACCCATTTTACGGAAATTTGGGCTTGATTTTTTGTTAGCTCGTCAGCATGCCTCTTTGAAGAAGGTAAGTACATCTTCAGTTCGACTTCTCTTAATCCACAGTACAAAATCAATTTTGGATCAACATTGATGCTCAGCACTCTGCCGCTTCTAAACAGCTTTCCTATTCTTTGCCTATAATTATGCAACAGGTTATTCTATCCATTTTTTTAGTTAACATCATTCACTATTTCTCTTTTTCTAATTGTACTTGTAGATGACGTTGACACTTGGACAATGGGAAGAGCAAAGATAATCATAAAAGGCATTGACGCGGAGTATTCTTATGTTCAAGAATATTTTCTTCAATTGTCAAAGTGCAGTGGATCTCTGTACCTGGCATTTTTAACATTTTAATGTTATTACTTTGATGAATGATAATATATAAACTATTTATTCCATCTTATTAGAAGATATTAATGTTATTTTTACTCTTTAATAAATTAATATATAATGCTCAAATGAAGATTATAATTGTTATATACATATATATATGATGAATTAGCCATCTTTAAATTTTATATAAAATTATTTTGATAAAATAAATTGTTAAAAGAAGTTGTCATAATAATTTTTACTATTTTTAATAGTAATTTTGATACTGATTTTTAAAATATTAAATTTTTTGGATTTTTTTTCAAAAAATATTTCATTCATTGTATAAGGACCGAGTTATGGTGACAATTTACAAATATTTGTCACAAAATTATTTAGAATTCATGAAAAATTAATTTGCCACAAGATGCTAACTTTTAGGGACAAATACAAGTTTGACACAATAAATAACAAAATATTGTAATAAAAAATTATTTTGTCACAATATACCTATTATGACAAGACTGTTTTGACAAAGTTCTTGACAAATAATTTTTGTCACTACAAATGTATTGTTATAAAAAACAAATATCTTGTGACAAAAATTTTTTTTCACAATAATCCAAAATTCTTGTAGTGATGGTTTGGGTCAAAATTGGGTGGCACTCCATATTGAATTTCGAGGCCTAATATATGCCATATTTGAGAATCATATAGAAATGTCATGTTGCAAACTCAATAAAGAGAAGATATCGCATATCATTCATTTTCAATGTTAACTCTCATGAGACTCATTCTCTTCACTGGATTCATCATCTGTGTTAACCTCATTATCGTCATCTTCCTCTTCGTCAGTAGCATCTTCTAACTCGGTTCCACCTAACACGTGAGCAACATCTGCGAAATTGACTAGCTCAGGTGGATTTTCATCATCAACCAATGATTCATCAGAATCTTCAATTGTCACATCTCGCGTGTGTGAATAAACATCATTCTGGTAAGCAACCTCTAATGACTCATCCACTTCAATTCTACCAATTGCTTTTGTCTTCACAATAGCTAGCCAATTAATCTTACTCTTAATTTGACCAGGGTAACGAAGGAAGTACACCTGGCAACATTGTTGTGCAAGAATAAATAGATCATAATTTCTGTATGTGCCACCCAATCTAACTTCCACTGTCTTATACTCTGGATGAACTATTCGTGTACCGCGTTTTGGAGTATTATTGAACCATTTGCAACGAAATAACACAATGCGCTTGATAGGTTGGCCCGGGTAATGCAATTGAACCACTTCATGTAAAACACCAAAGAAATCATTCTTCCCACTATTAGTAGATGCTCAACATACCCAAACTCTACTATTGATGGTCTTGCAGCTATTGCTATACGCTTCAGTGTGGAAGTTGAAACCATTAACAAAATATTGATCCCATACAGTAACTTGTCGATCTGGCCCACTAGCAAAGTCATATAAAGTCTGGCTAGTAACACCATTTCTAGGGTCATGCACCTAGCACATGAGAAACATTTGTGACACTTATGAAAATTTGTATGTCGCGTAATAAATATTCTAAAGTACGTGAATGTCATGCTTACATATTCTCTGAACCAATTTGGAAAATCTTCTTCTCTGCACACCTCTCGTGATTGATTGCACAAACTATAATAAATCTATTATCATTTAAAAATATAGAAAATTAAACTCCATATGTATGTAAAATGTAAGTGTGACATAGATAACTTACTTGATATATGGCTTAACCTCATCGCAATTGAGTAACACATGCAAGGTGGCGACTCTTAGATCTGCATCGTTCAATCGTCTTGTAGAACTAGCACCAGATGAGCGCCTAGGTAAGTTGAACACTGAAAGGATCGGTGGTAACTCTGTGGTAGCTCCACCATCGTTATTGTGAGGGACCCGTGTACGTGATGTCAACACGTGATATTGAAAGTAAAATGAGCAGAAATTAATTGTCTCACGACAAAGATAAGCCTCACAAATTGAACCTCAACTTGTGCTTTTTGTTTGACAAATCTTTTAATTTTACCAATATATCTGTGGATAAATAAACAAAACAACTATTAGCTAGGTTTAGCGTCGTAATAATTTCTAAGTATATAACCATAATGAATATATAACTGTGTACCTCTCAAAGGGATACATCCATCTAAATTGCATTGGTCCACCACTCATAACTTCTTCTACTAAATGAATTGGAAGATACTCCATAATATCAAAAAATGCAGGGGGAAAGACTCTCTCCAATTTACACAAAATAATCGGAATATTCTTTTGCATCTTCTCTAGGTCCTTCATGCGTATAGTCGTCAAGCACAAATCTTTGAAAAATTTGCTTAATTCAACTAATGGCTTCCATATATGATCCGGTAATTCTTTAAATGCAATTGGGAGCAGTTGTTCCATGAAAATATGACAGTCATGACTCTTCCAACTAGTAAATTTTCCAGATGCCCCTGCAACTAGTCGGAATATGTTCGAGCAATATCCATCGGGCATACGCAAAGCCTTCATCCATTCTATAGCATGTTTTTGTTGTTCAGTGGATAGGACATATTTCGCTTTCGGTTTGACCTACACACCGTTTCCTTTCTCCACGAGCTCGAGCTCTCTTCATCGACAATATTCTTGAAGGTCCCTTCTTACCTTGACATTGTCTTTCGTCTTGTCCTTCACATCCATGACTGTATTAAAGATGTTATCGAAGAAATTCTTTTCAATATGCATGACATCAAGATTATGCCGAAGATCGTTATCCTTCCAATAAGGGAGTTCCCAAAAAATACTTTGTTTCTTCCAGTTGTGATTCAAACCAAAACCAGTTATTAATGGAAGCGGACCAACCTCACAGCATGTTGGAAAGTCTTTTATGATATTCCATACTTCAGCTGAAGAATATGTTTCAGGGGAGGCATCCATTTCCACCCTCCGATTGTAGAAGTTCATAGCATTACGTCGATATGGATGGTTCGGATCAAGAAAACGACGATGGCAGTCGAACCAGCACTGCTTCCCACCATATCGAAGACGAAATGATTTTGTCTTATCCATACAATGAGGACATGCAAGGCGCCCAACAGTTGACCATCCAGACAACATGTCATATGCTGGAAAATCATTCACTGTCCACATAAGTGCTGCACGCATAAAGAAGTGTTGCTTTGTTGAGACGTCATATGTTACTACCCCCTCTCCCATAATAACTTCAGCTCATCAATTAGTGGTTGAAGGTAGACATCAATACCTTGTTTTGGATTATTCGGTCCAGGAATAATACATGTGATAGACATATAAGGTTGTGTCATACACATTTGTGGTGGCAAATTGTATGGAGTGACAATAACTGGCCAACATGAGTAAGGTGTGGATGACTGGTTGAAATGGCTGAATCCGTCAGCACAAAGACCTAACCGGACATTCCGAGGCTTATATTGTTAAGTGTGTAAAAGATTGATTATTTGCATGCTTTTCGAGCCTAGATTTGAACAAGATAATCGAGTTTGACTTGGTTTATGTGCTTGATTATGCAATCTTTCCTTGTTGAATATAGCAGAGTTAGAATTGAATAAGTGTTAAAAGTTGGGTTTATCTTAAGAATGTTGATACTTTTGAGACATTTTGTGATGTAGATACATAGTGGAAGATCAATCGATCCTCGAAAATGAATCCCGACTAAAGACATGAAGCTTATCAGAAGAGAATAACAGTGGGGTTGCGGCAGAGGGTCACAGCACAGGGTCGCGGCACCAATGGAGGCAGTGAAGAGGGACCGCAGCACTGGATCGCAGTCCCAGGCAAATCAGCAGCGAACTCCGGAGATTTATTGCCGAATTAACATCAGTCAACCCCAAATATTACACATAATATTTTTGGGCAGAATCAGAAATATTTGGAAGACAAAAGATTTCGAATCAACTCAGCCGAGAAAGAGAGAATCTTGCAAGATTTGAAGAAGGTTGTAATATATTGCAAAGATATTTTCATATATTCTCCGATCTTTACAAATAGACCAGCAAGTAAGTTCTGTAGGAGAATGCCATCCATCCAACAATCAATTCCATAATCCTTTTACAACCTCGAAGATCAAGAGAAGCTCGTGATCAAGAGGAAAGAAGGGAAGCACTTCAAGACGGCTTAAGGCTCGAGAGATCGGCATCGGCTTACCTAGAGTTTTCTCTTTCCCTTTTCTTTTCTATTGATTCACGATGTATTCCAACAACTTCTTGGTAGTTATTTTCAATTCCATCATAAACTAATTCCTTTATTCCTAAGGCAAGCAATGGAACTCTTTTCTACTTTCTAGATTCATCTCTTTGCTCTATTATGTGATCAATTACACCCGTATTACTTATACTATTCTCGTCCTTAATGCTTTCTGATTGACTGGCCACCAATTAGATCGAATAGGAGAATTCGACAAACTCGAGAGACGGAGTCGAAATCACGCCGGAGATAGTATAACTTATGATAATTCACACTGAAAGGTAGGGATTATTTGTGAGAAGTATCGAAAGATTAGCCGATCACCCTAGGTATCCAAATTAGGGTTTGAACTTAATTGGTTTCTTAATATTGATTGCCTAGAGATAGAGTGATTGGTATCATCCTAAAAACACGTTCTTATTAAACCGAGACGTAGGCAAGGAGACACAAAACCCTAGGATAGTAATATCGTAATTGATTACATATAGAGAATAGGTTTGGGTTTAGAAGTAGAATCGAGGGAAATTGTGAGTCTTAGGACCATTCAAACTGATTAATTTCTTTTAATTGCTTCCAATTAACTTTTCTTGTTTTCATTGAATGCGTCAGCACAAAGACCTAACCGGACATTCCGAGACTCATATGCAAAATCTGGATATTTGTGGTTGAAATTCTTCCAGGCAAACCCGTGTGATGGATGATACATTAATCCATCTTCTCTATGATTGTCATGATGCTATTGCATGTACTGTGTAGAACTAATAGAAGCATAAAAACGTTTCAGCCTTGGAATTATGGGCAAGTAATGCATTCGCTTGAATGGGACTGACTTATCACCACGACTCCGTCCGGAAGCACATTGCCTAAATCTCGGATGGTCACAGAATGTGCACCTATCTAGATGTTCTGTATTCTTATAGTACAACATGCATCCATTCGTGCAGCAATCAATCTTATCCGAGATTAAACCTAACCTTCCCACAAGTTTTCTTGCTTCATAATATGTCGTTGGAACAGTTGTCTCAGACACTGTGCATTCCTGAATCAATTGCAAGATCTGATCAACAGCATCGTGTGCTATATTCCAATCAAATTTGATGCCCATCATTCTCATAGAAAGTGAAAGAGCGGAGTGCTCAGCGCATCCATGCCACAACAGTTTATTGCACTCTTCTAACATATCAAAAAAATGGCGTGCATCTTCATTTGGTTCTTCTTCTACTAGTTCTTCATTCCCACATGCATGAAAGTACTACTCATAACCTTGCCCATATGCAGCATCCAAGACCATTGACCGGTAATTTTATAATACATTAGGTTGAAGCGGTTGTTGATTACTAGTGGGTGCAATGCTAACATCAGGTCGAATCTCTTCATAGTCAGTCCAATAATAATAGTTACTCTTAAAACCATGACTATATAAATGACATCTCACTTCATCCGGCGTCAAAAGATAACCAAACTTGCGACATTTGACACAAGGGCACCTAATTTTTCCTTCCTTCTGAAAATGATGTAATGAACATGCATAATTAATAAAGCTTTCATCACCTTCAAGAAACTCTTCTGTGAGCATACGATTATGATTTAACCTATTGTACATCACAATCTATGCGGGGGGATATCCATCTACAACATATATACACAAAAATTAATATATTCAATCAACCAAATACAATATAATCAACAAGTATCTATTTACAACATAACTATCATAATAAAAAATATTACTTCCCAAGAATTAGGAATTGAACATATTTTCTCAAGTTCCAATGGAGTGAAATCACAGAAGAGAGGAAATGGGGACAAGAAAATAGGATAATGAATGAGAAATAAGTCTCGGCTCAAATTTATAATACTGATATTACCGACGGATAATCCGTCGGTAAAGAGCGGGAAAAATTCCTGCCTCAATACATATACCGATGGAACTTACCGACGGCAAATTCCGTCGGTAAAGGGCGGGAAAATTCCCGCCAAACATATTCAAAACCCGACGGAAATACCAATGGAAAGTCCATCGGAAACTCTCCCAGCGTGTTTCTTGGCATGTATCATCGACGGATTTTCCGATGGACATATCGGTCGGTATTTACAGACGGAGTTACCGACGGATGTTCCGTCGGTAAATCTCCCGCGCCCTTCCCTCCATTCTTCGCCAATGGATTTACCGACGGATATTCCATCGGGGCATCTCGGTGAATAGTGCGACGGATTATCCATCAGTATTTTGTCGCATTTACCGACGAATTTCATCCGTTAGCAATATCCATTGGAAATACCAACAGAATTTGTTCCGTCGGTAATATCCATCAGTATTCTTTAGTTTTCTTGTAGTGCTAATCCAGGCAATGAAAGCAATCACATCTAATGATGTACAAAATTGTTTCAGCAATGTGGTTTGAAATGTGCTGCGTATCTTTAAAAATCCTCTCATTTTGCTCTAGCCATACAACATAGATATGCTCGGTCCATAATAGTCTAAAAATCACTAAGTGTAAACCACGTCCCTTGCTGAATGTGATGGCTCGTTGTAGTTCTACTTCCAAAGGGTGAGTGAGAGAGTTGGAGCAGCTGCAAAAGAGTTTCCCAAATGGTGCGAGTGATTCGACAGGTAAAGAAAAGGTGCCTTGAAGTTTCCATCTCCTCACCACAGAAGATGGAAGATAAAGTAGGAAGATTTGCCCAAGCTACGATTGTCTAATGTGTGGGGAGTTTATCTAGTAAGGCCAGCCACAAGACAAACAATTGCCTTAGGATGTGACTTGAAAACCAAATTGTCCCATGCCAAGAACAATCTATCTTCTCAGTCGAAGGTCTTCCCAAGCGAGCTTTTGGGAAAATTTTGGACAATCATCCGAGCAGATAGTATCTTCCGAGCAGATAGTATCTTCCGAGCAGATAGTATCTTCCGGTGCTCAAGTGATTTTCATCTCTATTGCAGCAACTATCTCTCTTACTTGTGAATCTCCACTTCTTGGCCAAACCCATTCCCCATTTTTTAGCACTGCTGAGAGATTCTCTCAAGAGCCAATTGAAGAGAAGCAAGCGAGTTCACTAAGACAACAAGATGAAAGTGAAAATAGATTTGACCAATTATCATGCCAAAAGGAGATTTTGTTGCCGTCCCCTCACCTTCCATCTGATGTGGGGATGAATAATTTCGCACAATTTTAATATCTTCTTCTAACTCCAAGAGTCATTGGGCTTTTAACTAATCTCCTAGTAATAATGATTCAGCCATTCCTTTATATAATATTCGAGTTTTCGTGTACAACCGCGAATATATCATACATATTAAATAACCAATACTAAACATGACAACAAAGAGAAAGGAAGAAAACTGACGTGTGGCTTATTGCCTTATATTATCGAGTACATGCAACAATACAGAGAAGATTGACATGGTTAAGATAAACATGACAATATACCGATAATGTAGAATCCTCTAGCTAACTATCGAGCCAATCCTGATTGCTTAGTTTGGCCATATCTATTACTCCCCCCACAAATTATCTGGGAAATGCCCCCACATTGAGCTTGGATTGAATAGTATAAAAGAGAGGTTGACAAACCTTTAACAAATATATCTATCAATTGATTCATGGAATTGATAAAGCGAATGCCTAATTGCTTTCGGTAGATATGTTCTTGTACAAAATTATAGTCAATTCCAATATATTTAGTATAATGTGGAACACTTTGTTAGTTGTTACATATAAGACTGAGATATTGTCCATAAACTACTGAAGACTGCATGAGATGGACCCCATGATTGAGAAGCAAATCCCAACTAGCCACATTTGTCATGCTCTTGCATTCAAATTCAGTGCTCGACTAGTAACATTTGTCATGCTCTTCTATTCAAATTCAATACTTGATCGAACAACAATGTGTTGCGAGTTAGAAGTCCAAGAAATCAATTAGGCCCAAGAAACATAGCAAACCTACTAATTGATTCAATTCGATTCAAAATGAACATACAAGGTGAAACTGTGGCCTCTTTTTTCCTCACTCAAGTTTCTTGTTTTTATATCGTACCACTTGATGAACAATACACTTTCCACATATTTAAACAGAAGAAACGTCCTTGAAAATCCTCATGCTAGGACGTCCCCAGAAATCTGTAAAGGCAGGTACTTTGACCCCAACAAGATCATAGCCAGGTGCAATAATTTGTCACATCTATCAGCATCCTCCACACAGCCCATAGTATCAGCCTTGGAGGCTTTGGACCGTAGCTCCAAGTTCTTTACCGTTTTCAATGAAGAGCTTAATTTTGAAATACAATAACAAAATAGCTCCGTTCACATGACATTATAATTGAACCATGGGGTTGATTGTATAATCCAAACAATGATATTGGACACAATCCAAGTCAGACCAGATAGTTTTAAGACTCATATCAAAAGCCAAAGGTAAACTACTTCTGACTAATGCCCATAGCTAGGGTCAAATATAGCACAACCTATCACAGAGAACTTTTGGTTCCTGTTCATGAAATCCTCAGTGACTGATGTAGACTGAAACATCCAGAATCTAGATAAAGACACCAGTGATACCATGAGTTCGATAAAAGTAAAAAAGAGATGCTTTAGTGGTAGATAAGATGTTTCAAAAAACAAAAATCTAAGACCTAACATAACTCCTGGATGAACTTCTTGTAATGGAAGGATTGCATTCCAACATCTTAAAGAACAGGATGCAACCTCAGTTTCTGGGCAAAGATGCAAGTACATCCTCGATAAGAGAAAGCAAAAAAGCAAGAAACCGTATATGCATCTGCCTAAATAGAGTTTGGCAGAACACCAAAATGAGGTTGTTCAAAAATTACAACTTTTTGACAAGGCTGCGGAAATCTTCAAACCAAAAGCAATTAAACAAATGAGATAATTCCCGGTTACATACCATTCTGACTCAGGTCAAAAAGATTTCAAACCATTTTATAAGGGCTGGCAGGATGTGTATGAATCAGCAGGCAACGTCGATTAGCAATGTCAGGAAACAGCCCACTTTGCTCACAAACACAGTCATCTAATCAACGGGGACATATCCCTTATCCTGGTCCCCAATAATCAAAAAATTCAACTGACTCATTCTAAGACCAGACCAGATATTGCACTGATCGTGATTCAAACCTATCAGTAGCACTGAAGAAATAGGAAGTCTCTAAGCAGAATGATCCTCCAAGAATTCAGTCTGCTCAACAATATTAATATTGCAGAAACATTTCAGTCGCTCATAATCATTCCAGGCTATTTCCAGATATACTTCAATACTATTATAATACTCCGACAACCCATAGATTGTTCCTTTTTCCTCCTTCAGTCGTTTTCAGCCTAAAGGACAAGCAGGTTAGTGAACAGATAACTCGTAGAAGAGAACCAAAGCCAGTAATGCAAAGGAATCGCATGATTCGACAAGACATTGTAAATTACCCAGATGAAGACCCGACAAACTATAGGAGAATCCGGCGGAATAAATATGAGAAATTGCAATGTAAATCCTTCTTAAAGAAACTACATTTCTCAAACAGATCCGACTCAGACAATAAAAGGCAGGAATGCATAAGAGGACAAACTGCTCCAAAACAGTGGTTTCCTTTTGAGATCTCAGAACCTGAGCTTGGTGAAGAACCACCTATTCTTGCCCGTCTTGAACCGCTCCTCGAAGCGCTTCTTAGTCTCCTTGGCGGCGGTCACCTTCTTGTCCTTGCTCTGGAGGCAGTCCGCGGTGACGACGTCTTTGAGGTCGACGTCGAGGGTGTAACGGGTGGGCATCAGGTGGCGGTAGTTCACCGTCTTGACGAAGCACTTGACGCGGGACTTCTTCGCCGACTTCTTCGACGAGTCCTTCCTGATCACCTTGCTAGGGTACTTCTTGATCCCTGCCACCAGGCAGTGGCCGTACGGGCGGTCCCTCGTTCCATCATCGAAAGAGCGAACAATCACCGCCTTCCGGCCGGCGTAGCTACCCTGCAGCACGATCACCGCTTTGTTTGGCTTCAAGAACTTCACCATTTTCTTCTCTCGGTTGCTCTCCTCTCTCTCTTTCTCGGTCTCTCCCTTCGGAGTGGAGGCAGCTAGGGTTTCACGCAGAAGGGCAGCTAGGGTTTCGCGCAGAAGACGGGCAGCTAGGGACTTTAAAGGTCTGACTGCAGGGTTGGGCTTTTAGAGGTCAGAGCCCAGGAAAGGCCCAATTGAAGAAACGATTCGTTTTCAGTCACTATGGTGGGGAGTCTAATCTCCAAAAGCCCTGAAAGCTGTCATGTCAATATTTTTTTCCATCTACTGTCAAAGTTTTCAAAGGCTGGCCATTAGGTTGGAGCCGGGTCAAATTATTAAAAAACAATATATTTTAATTATAAATTTTTATTGATAAAATTTGAATCAGAAATCTTAAGTGAGATAAAAAAAAATAGAGCCACCTCAATCAAGTGATTCTTAGGTAAATTGAGTTCACATATGATATGAGAACTTAATCAATGATTGTTTCACACTATTGTAAGAAATGTCGAATTATTTTTAAAAGTAAATATATTTAATGTATATATAGAAAATGGTAACATGATACTTCCTATTAATGTGTTACATAATTATTATGTTAGGGTGACGAATTTGACTCGTATAAAAGTCCCCTCACCTCAATGAACCCATGTTGAGGTTATGATGTCAAAAGCCATTTCTTTTTTCAAAGATACTGAACCTCATTATATCTTGTGTTTCATAATTGAATTGTTTAATTTATGTTTTATGTAGGTGTGGAAATTTAAATAATGCCAAATATAAGGGTGCTTTAATAACTAATACTAACTATAACACATTTTAAAGCTGGCACTAACATAAGAGGGTTTTTTTTTTTAGTTTTTTTCTAAAATGACATGTATGCTCATCACATTATTTCTACTTTAATTTCCCTAACTCATCATCTTCTCTACTACCTCTTTATGTATCCCCAGTCTCCAAACCCCCAGAACCAAGCCATTCGCTCCTCCAATAGTGCCCCTCCTCCGGTCGTCCCCTCGTCTGATCATCCCCTTCCTCCGGTCGTCCCCTCCTTCAATAGCCCTCTTCCCACCGTCCTCTTCCTTTGATCGTCATCTTCCTTCTATCACTGAGTAGGCATATCCTCCCTTCTCTTACATGACCCCCACCTTTGTCCTCGTCATCGTATACAACTTGTCAATTGTTTATTTGTGTGTACAATCAGTGACCTTGCCCTCAACTCTATAATGGCTTCTTTCTAATTAGGTTACAAAGTTGTTCAACTATTATTGATTCTCAATTGACAAATTCATGTTAAAGGAACATCTCCATGTCTTTAAGAATATTTAGAAGATTTTGTAAATATTGTTTCCTCATTTGAATAGGATATCCAAAATCTACTACTTATTTAATTTAGAAAACATGTGTAGAGAATATTTTCTAGGAGTTCAAATAGGAGATGGTCACGTGTATATAAATAGATCATGTATGAGTTACAGAGATGTGCCTCGATGCCGTGACAAGCCATGCCATGACAAACCTCGAGGGCCTTAGGGCACCGATAAGAGAATTTGGTAAGAGATCTTTCTAATAAACTTCTCGATAGCATAAGCGCATGAGAACTTGATAAATCGAGCTGTGACTCTTTTCTGTGTAGTGTTTATAATGGGGCTTGGGATTGGTGGAATTCTTAAAGACTGTAATCTCCAGATTTGATCTAGTGGGATCTCCTACTTTGTCTGTGATTATTTGCATATGGGTTGACAGTTTTTCATGTATATCCTATGTCAAGTCTATGAATTTCTCATTTCATCATCCCGTTCGGGACATTCCAAGGCCCAATAAGTAGTGTTAGAGCGGACACGATCCCAACAAGTGGTATCGAACTCAGGTTAAGAAGATTTTAGAGTCAGTTTACTACAATGATAGAAAACCAAATAGGAAGACATCAAAGATAGGAGCAGAAGATATCAGAGCCAAGGTTTGAGGTAGTCGAAGATGTCAGGTGTGAGATTTGAGGTGGAGAAGTTTAAGGTTTCGAATAGTAACGATGAAGACAAAGGTTTTGCAAGTCTTGCATAGCCTAAATGTGTACTAGGAAGAGAAGTCCAGTCAACCCTAATAATAGTAGAAGATCTCGAGTATGAATGATGAACAATTGCAAGGTAATGTGCACTATTGGTAAGACCTCAAAATCCCTCGTGAATCAATAATATCCTTTCATAAATCTGTTCTAGTCGAATAGCTTATGGACAAGACCGAGAGAAGGTGGAGACACCTTGTAGAGAGGTGGAGCTAATGAGGACTCTCGGAGCTCGGCCAATGAAGGTAGGAGTTGGTTAGTCAGGAAGACCCCAATGAGGCAACAACTTCTACGAGAGAAAAAAAAGCATGCTTAGGACAAGTGCAAAAAGCAATCAAGATCGTCTAGACGAAACAGGTTTTAAGGGGTGGTGATCTTGGAAAACGTTGAAGCCGTATCAAAATTGGCTTGTTGATCGATCAATTGGAAACTTACAGGAGTGCTGACGAAACCTGACACCTCAAATATATCCATGGATGATTTGGACTTGAGCAACATGCATAAGATGAGGTGGAGCCCGTGAAGGACTGAGACAAAGCAGTTGAGGAAGGAATAGTTATGCTTGGCTTATTTGATGAACGCCATCTTTTCTTCTCTACATATTCTTCAGTTCAACTAACTATGAGAAAGTAAAAAATTAAAAGAAAAAATCCCTTCACATCCTGCAGTGTTACTCGGACTTTGGCCCTAGTTATGAATGAAGGGAGAATTAATAAAGAGATAAGAGTTGTCTAGGGAACAAATAACAACTATATAAAGGATGAAAAATACTTGTGCACTAATATTTCCCAAGCGAATAGGCAGATTAAGCTCTAAAGAACCCGAGGTGGTAGGAAAAATTGGTCCAAAAAGAGAACAAATTATTTTCTCTAAAGGTACAATCTTTTTGCCATATCTACAAAACTATCCCTAAGAGAATGTGATGATTCATCCAACCTACATCTAAAATTCAAGGAGAATAATTACAATTAGTCTTCCCTTAATGAATGAAATTATTGGCCCGCATCAAACAACATTCTTAGAAGGAAGATTGATTACTGAAAATAGTGTACTAATGAAAGAGATAATGCATGTAATGAAGAACACAAGAGTTAGGAGAGGATGGATAGGCACTAAAATCATTGAAAAGTATTTTGATAAACTGGAATGGTCCTTGGTTGTTAGATTGTTAGAATTGCTAGGTTTTTATCAAATTTTTATTAGCTGGATCTACCAATTTCAACTTTTTCCATACTAATGAATGGATATGCAAAAGGTTATTTCCAATTTACACGTGCCTTGAGACAAGGTGATTTCTTATCACCTTATCTCTTCATTCTATCTGTGGAATTACTTTCTCGAATGCTACTAAGGGCTAAGTTAGAAAAAATAATGGTATTAAACTGTCTAGACATGGACTAATGATTTCTCATTTACTTTTTTTGTGTACAAATGAGACACATAGGTTTAGAAAGGGTAGAAGAGAGAATAAAAAGGGTACGGGAACTCCAACATATGAGATCAAAAAGCCCTCTCTCTCTCATTTACTTTTTGATGATGACCTTGTTATCTTTAATAAAGCAAACAAGAAGGAACTTGAAACTATTAAGGAGATACTCGACAAGCTTTCTTTATGGAGTGGCTAGAGAATTATTTAAATAAATTAGGAATTTATTTTTCTATAAATACACTACCCATAATAGAAGGATAGCTAAATCAGTACTTGGAATGAAACAGTTAAGTGATGCTAAATACTTAGGCGACCTCCTCATAATTCCTAGAAAAAAGACTAGAATTTTTCGATGTCTTGTCGATAGATTAAAGAATAAACTTGCTCATTGGAAAACCCACACACTCTCATGGGATGGTAGAGTTACCCTCATTAATTATGTTCTAAATAGTTTGCCCATTTATACAATGTTTGTTTTTCTTATCCCAAGAAGTATCACAGACAAAGTGGATTGGGAGATTAGGAGATTTTGGTGAGCCAAAACTAAAGAAAGTAGTGGTTATTATACTTCCATGTCCTAGGATAATTTATGTAAGCCAAAATCACTAGAAGGCATGGGCTTTAAAAGAACAGCAGACGTGAATAAGGCAATGCTAGCTAAATTAGCTTGATCTCTTGTTTGTGAACCAAATAGCCTTGCCACAAAAGCCATTACAAGTAAATACGGGACCTACTTTAAGTCAAAGGATTTAAGTGAATCAATTAAATCCATTGTATGGAAAGAGGTCTACAAGTATGTAGGCCTAACCTCCTCAAAGGTGCTCGAAAATCCATTCGAGATGGTACTAATACTTCAGCTTGGACTGAACCATGGATTCTAGGTGATTAGATCCCAGGGGCCTCCCATAGACTGGAGGTAATGTCTATCTGGATTTCTCAATGAAGGTAAATGATTTGATGTTGTAAAACCCAAGAAGATGGGACTTGGACATGCTCAACAAACTCTTCACTGCTAATACAGCTCAAATCATCTGTGATATTGACTTGGCACGGAATAATCAAGCTGATTAGATTTGGGCTCCATATCTTAGAGGAAAATTTATTGTCAAATCCTTATATTGTTTTGACTAGAAAAATATTTTTTCAAAATATTTAACATTCTTTAGTCTTGCTCTGGAAATCGTTTTGGAAACTTAAAATTCATGAAAGACTAAAAGTTTTCCTTTGGAGAATTGCAAAGTAAACCCTCCCCTGGTCTTCCACAAAGGATGAATATTGTCCATTGTGCAATACCAGCTCCGATAATGACAGTCATCTCTTTGGGGATTGCTTGTTTTAACATGTTGCTAGGAGGTAATCACGTCAGGGAATATCTAATGGCAATTGACCGAATGTTTTGAAAACAATATTAATTACTTGTTAGACTTTCAAACTTATGGATCCCTACTGTTATATCAATTATGGGAAGTTAGGATTGATGCAAAATTCTCTAGTAATAATGTGAACCTATTATATTTTTTTGATGAATTAAGGAAGAGTTTCTTGGAACATAGGAGATTAAAGGTGATAGACGAGGCTTTATTAGAGGAAGGAGCTGTGAGTTATTCTCTCTCAATTGCCAACGACAGTCAGCTACAACAAGGGGATTATGTGGTGATTAAGGTGGATGCTGCCTTTAAGGAAGGGTGGTCTTGCCTTGATGGAGTGGTTGGCCCGGATAACAAGCCTTGGGAAGCTTGGTACCAAGGAATGGAATCAATTTCACCATTGCAGGCTGAAGCAAAAGCATTACTCATTAACTTGAAGATTGCCCTATCTTTCAACTGGATGAGTGTAACCATCCTTGTCAACTGCCTTGTGCTAGTCTCCTCCATTTTGGCTATGGACTCTTATTCGTGATAAATTCGATCTCAACTTTCTAATATTAGATGTTTAATTGAATCCTTTGAATTATGTTCTGGTAAATAGATCAGTAAGTGTAACAACTCAGCAACTCATAGGATTGGTCAAGTGTTTTTTTATTGTCAAGAATCAGAGTTTCATGTATTTACCTCAACTGTAAATCCTCTTATTGATACTTTTGTACATTCTGCTAGTGATTAATATATACTACAATTTTAATTACCAAAAAAAATCTAAAATTCAAAAAATGGTCTTGGTGCAGTAGATTTAAAACTTTCTTTACAACCTAGAACTTGGAGGTTTGGTCCTCATTATGGGAGTTATATGCTCATTTTATCTCTTTTTATCTTTTATCCTTATATTACACTTATAGGTCTCCCTTATCACTTACACATAGAAAAATTCCTCTATAAGATCTAAAAACTGTGCCAAGGTCAGAATCCTCTCGCCTGAATAATCTCTTTCTAGCAACAATAAAAGATTGCCTTCCATTACACTGCTTGACATGGATACTCTTGCTACACCTCTATAACCAAATTAAGAAATTCAAAAATGAACTCCCTATCAATGAACTAGAGGATGCTTAGGAGATCTCACCATGATATGAACATTGCTTTTGTCTAATTCTCTTTTTAAAAAAACATTACAGGGCGCACCAAGTTGTTGGAATCTGATCACACTCAAGTTTGCATCTTTAGGTGGGAAAATACTGGTTGATTTTGAAAATGACAGGTTCTACTGGAAAATCCAATTGTGGAAAAATCATTATGCAGCAATTACTTGAATGAGGAATCTCCACGAGCCACGTCATGTATTTAGGACAAGTAGAATGAAGTCACCACCTCCAACACCGCTTGAAAACATTTATTCAACCTTTTGCAAGATTTTGCCATTATTTTTATTGACTTTCATTCGCCAAAAGATTAAAGATTAAAGATAAGTAAAGTCAATACTCGATCTATAAGGCATGGTAATTTAACACCCCCATCAGACCCAGTATTTGTTGACCTCGCTATTCTCGTTTCGCGTGAATTTCTTGATTTAATTTATCATAAGCATCATAGACTCTATTTTAGTATGTAAGTAGAAAGTAAAATCGTGTACAATCAAGAAAATATCGAAATTTGCTTAAATATATCTTTGCGTTATCCAATGAAATTATAATGCAACTAATAGCTACTCTTATATGTTATAACCTACATAATACAGCCCCGAGTTTACAAATTGAATCAATTTTAGCAGTTCCAATGTAATATCGAGAATTGAGCATCCAATTAAGAAAATAGTAAATAAACTTTTTAGTATACATAGTGCCATAGTTTTAAAAAATCGAACCGGACCGGACTGGCCGGTCCAACCGGTTGAACTTGGAACCGGTGACTGGTCCTGTCTGGTCCAGTTGCATAGTTAACTCAGTTTGCACATTGACTCAGCAGGAACTTGTGTTGAACTGGGTTGAACCTGGTTAAATCGGGTTGAGCCGGCCGGTTTTCAATGAACCGGATTGAGCACATACGATATTAAATTGTTAATACTTGTGTATGTTAGGTAATTACATGTACTTTATATATTTATTATTTTTTAAATAAATCCGGTTCGACCCATTGAACCCCTGGTTGAACCGGTTGATTGTGGAACAGGTACCTTGACCGGTTCCCGGTCCTATCCGATTTTTAAAACTATGCATAGTGCAACTTAGGATGGCACAATTCCGGGAGATGCGTCGACCTTTTAACAGTATCCTTGTATTATTATATCATTGAGCATGCTAGCATTCTATCAACACCTATTTTAACTTTAAATTATCATTTGTACCATCACGGCAAAATCTCCTACAAGTTTTGTCATGCTGTACAACAATTAGTTTATGAGAGACGAGGTTTGTCAGCCTGACGAGTTTGAAAAACTTGATGATGGTTGAATTAGATGTCAAAATCTTTCAAATTTCTCATTAGACCCAACAAAGGAATATAACATGCACTTTTTGTTAAAGTTTTCCTGCTCAATTCTCAAGTTTGAAGAAGGATAACAAGTTCGATATCCAAGTCATTAAAAAAAATCGTGGTACGAGAAGTCATATTAAGACCTTTTTGCATTTTTAGAATTCTATTTTCAAAGTTATATATTTTTTAATTTTATTATATTCATTTATTTTTGCATTATAATTTTATTTTTTATTTTTTATATTTTATTTTTGTATATTTTGTTTTTTTATTTTCAAGAAATTGATAACATACGGCTAGAAATGTTATCCCACAAGTTAGAGTAATCGCATGATTGGTAATGATTAAAGCAACCATTGGGCTCTAATCTGCTCATTTGTTACAATCTGATTGATACTTTACTCAAGACACATGGTGAGATCGGATTGTTTAAGAATTTGTCCAAGTTATCACATAACATAGAAAAGTACTAACATAAACATTGACTAGCAATTTACTTGTGCTATGCATATTGAATATTCTCAAACACAATTGAGATGCAAAAAATAATATTATATATAAATTTGATAAATTACAGAAACATATGCAGGCTCTAGAAAGAAATGCGTTTGCCACCATCTTGGTCATTATTAATATCCCAAAAGGACTCATAGTGAATTTTGCATCCCATTTGACATCCATCTCCATGGACTTCCTCGCGTCGAGGGCTATACATACTCGAATTTCCTTCGTTAGATCTCCCATTCCCGAATCTTATGTCTATGGTGTTACATAAGATAATAAGGTGTGAAATACATTTCATATCAAAGATTCTTCGTTCTCAAACATGTATTGCCTTGAACCGAAGAAGTTTAAACAACAAAACGTATCCCGAATAATAGCATCAGGTCCCAAAATAAGTGTAAGCATATTGAGAGAGAGAGAGGCACGGAGACTTACCGATGTCACGTTCGGTTTCGATTGCTAATATTTTGGCAAGGTACTTGGTATCATACCCTCACCTTCACCTGTGCATAATAATGCTAGACTGAGTGGCCTTTCATCGGAATTCACTTCTCCTTTATGATGAGCTCGCTGCTACCAATTATCAAATTATCAAAAAAAAAAAAATATTATCCCTGCAAATCTCACTTTTTTAATTCCTCCAAACCTCATTTTTTTAATCTATCCGGTTTGAGGGAATTTGGAGGGATAATAATTTTTTAGACAAATATACTCACTTTAACTTCTTAAAAAAACTTTTAGCACGTCATAATTACTCATTATATAATTACACAACCACACACGTCTCCCCTTTCTCGATTATCACCAAACCACGACCACAATTAGTTTTCCCTTACTCGACCACCACCAGGTCGCAACTACCGAGCCTCCGAAAACTATTACAAAATCACAACTTCATTTGAATTTCAAGATCATCATGAAATTACTATGCTTCTCTTACGTCTTTCTTTCCTTCGATCAATCTTCCAAATTAAAATAGTCAAATAGTCAAATTCACTTTTTTATCCCTTCAAATCCATCCTCTAACAATAATATCCAAACAAGAGATTTAGAAGAATAATTTATCCCTCCAAATCTCTCAATCCAAACATACTATAAAGTATCAGAGAAGAACAGAAGAGATGATAGGTGGTGAATAAAATAAGATGTGTTTTAATTTCTGCTATTATTAAAAATTTTGATAATATGAGGAAAATCGATAAATGTCTTGACGGGGAATTTACCCAAAAGGAAAATAGAAAGGATTCACCGGGGGGAAAAAACAGGGATTTCTTGCACGGAAAGCCTTTTGTATATAATTTTATATATAATCAGATTATATAAAAAGCAGTGAATTAAGCCCTTTCCTCTCTCTTGTCAGGGGCAAACAAGGCTCTCCCCCCTCCCTGCGCAGCGGCTGCCTCTGGTTTCGTTGTCGCCTGCTTCTCAATTGTCCCCCAAGCCAGAAGCCCTAATCGACCTTTGCCCCAAATTACTGTGACAATAACTGCTATTTTTCATCATTTGATTAATCGAGAAGCTCCAGCATAGGAGAGAGGCCCCATCATTTTCCGCAGGAGGAGCCTCTTTGCAATCCCGAGCTATGGTGCGCCTTGTTTCCTCTTGTTCGATTTGTTATTCTTTTATTTTTTTGAAATCCAGTTCGAGTCTGTATACGCGATTGACGTTCGTTCCGAATCGGTGGTAGCTGAGAGATTTTCGTTTTCCATTGCCTGCCTTAGTGGCTAGGGTTCTCTTTTCTTGTCCCTTATGTTCTCTCCATATATTGTCTGTTGTTTTATTGGCCTAGAGACAGCACCTTGGCTAATTTGATGGTCAGATCCGAAGTATGGGCAGAAAGAGAGCATTCGTGCAGTACATAATTTTTTAATCATGCAATGATTTGATCATTTATTTTGCAACGGTTTTGTTAAATATTAATCAAAATTTTAAGAGGCGGTGCATAGGAAGCTCAGACTGCATTGCACCAGATTGATGGACATTTCGTCTTCGAACAATTTGGTTAAAGGGCATGTTCAAGAATATTATGGAAGTTTTTTTTTTCCACTACATCAGCAACCACAATCTTGATTGCCCTTTAAAATTGGTTTTTTTCGCTGATGGCGCATTATTGAGCCAGAGCTAAACCGTTGTTTTTGCAGTAAGATCTCAACAGTCGCATATCTAGGCATTAGGAAATTCTTTTCAGGAAATAGCATTTTATGAGGGCAGGAAAGAAGTTTTTGTTGAAGTAAACTGGTAGGATTTTCATATGTAACAATTATTACCTGAAGATGAAAATATTGTTACCTAAAGGGATGATAGATGATACCATTTGCTGGCTTTTTGGGTAATTGATATACACTCGTGCATAGAAGATATATGAATGATCAGCAAGGTTTTGAAATAGCATCACCATTTCCTACATGGAGTAGTATATGGTTCAGAGATATGTTGTGGGAATCCGTATGGCAGTGTAGTAAGAAGTTGAAACTGTTCTCTGACCCTGGAAGAGATTAAGAAAGAGATGATTAGTTATTTTTCATTTTTGTATATTTTTTATTTGCCGATTGAAATTCCTTGGCCTGTTTTAAGTGGTTAGTGAAATAGTATTTGATGGATAAGGATATATTTTCCACATTGAGTGACTATTTGCCGCTAAAAAGGAATTGTTGCTTAAAACTAGCAGCTTTTTTGTTTGATTTCTTTTCAAATAGAAGTTCAGGTTTTCCCTTTATTGATGAAACATGTTCAGTTTGGTAATTTATGATCTTTTTTTTTTCCCTGTAAATTTTGCTTACCTATAGTTTTAGGTCGAATCTAAACATTTTTATTTGTTTATTCAGGCTGCTAAGATTCTTGCAAACTTGATTGTTATGGGTGGTGGTATTTTAGCCAGAGCATTTGTCCAGGCTTATCGACAGGCGCTTGCCAGTAAGTGTTTTGTGGAAATATCTCCATGTGAAGGAATTAAATAACTGTTTGAGCTGAAGATTTAGTCAATAAAGCAAATTTTGCTTCCAATCTTATCTTTTTTCCCAGCTTTTCTAGTGTTGTCTTGTCTGTGGCAAACAGTGGAGAATGAGAGAATTCGAATCTTATCATATGCTTTTGCATCATACAAAAAAAAATAAAAAAAAGCAGAGTAGAAGAATCACGAGAGGAGTATTTGGAAACACCATAAAATATGATACTTTTTTCTTCTTGAAATCAAGAATCATCAACGTGTGGGTCATGTGGGTCTTCAACATAAGTTATAAGATGTGCCTTGTCTTCAGACAAAAGTGATTTGATGACATGTCCTTGTTTTAGCTGCCTATATCATTCAGAGACCTAGATTAGTGCTTGCATTTTCTAATGATTATTTATTTTGGTTCTAGATGCCTCGAAAACTGGTGTTGCACAAGAAGCAATGCAGAACACTATCCGTAGAGCAAGCAAGGTCATGACAGAGCAAGAGGCTAGGCAGATTCTCGGTGTATCAGAAGAAACTGCTTGGGAAGAGATCCTGAAGGTCCAGAAACTGTGCACACATTCAACTTTCTATTTTGATGAGCTGCCCCTTCATTTTCTCATGTTCAGAGTCGAATCGCTGTATCTGAGACGTTTCTTGATTTCTACTGCAGAAATATGATGTGCTGTTTGAGAGGAATGCCAAGAATGGTAGCTTCTACCTTCAGTCAAAGGTTCACAGGGCCAAAGAATGTTTAGAAGTGGTCTATCGAGGAAAAGGGGAAGGTGCTTCAGGTTGAGGATTTTAATGACTGATCTCTGTTTGTAATGTCTCTTAGCCATCTTACATTATTATCACTACTAAAACTAATGATATACATTTATTGGATGAGTGGCCATGGAAAGATGGGGGTTGGTGAATGGCTGCCTGGGTCTCCGTCTGTTAAAGGTGTTCCTGTGATGTGCTCTGCTGAAGTGCGCAAAGTTCATCTTGGGAGGCAGTCTAGCCGTCTTAGGAATAATGAAACCCGTGAAGTTTTGTTCGTCGTAGTGAATATGTAAATCTCTGCTCTATATCATCGATTCTTAGCACTTATCTTATGGGTCTAGACATAAGTAGTCTGTTAAGGTTAAGTATTGCAAATGAGCGTGCCTCCCTTGCATCTTGCATGTTTAATTTTACAGATGAACTGAACATGAATTCTCAATTAGATTGCATCAAATTGGAAATTGTTGTTTTGTTTTCCAAATTTATAGAATTGTATTGGACGTAGATATTTTCTTTCCTATATTTTTATGTTGAATTATCTCAAATTTGTATTAAATCTTGCTATTAGATGGAAAAATAATATAGAACTAACATAATTGACCCTTTCTTTCTCTAGACATTAAATCGAAATTGACAACTGAGGGTGACCATTTCACGTAAGTAAGGTTGTAATATGGTTTATTAGAAAAGTGTTTTGCTGAATGATTTGGTAGGTTATCTTACAAATTTGTCCATAAAATTCTATTAAGGTTACGTTTGATATACGTTAATCGACATTAATCGAATGGAATGGAATGAGTGTTTTGCACTCTCATTTTATTTCTTTTTACTTGATTAGACTTTTAAGGGTTTAGCATGCATATTAAATCTGATAAATTTCCTTTCGTAATTTGGCGGAGGGAACATTGGAAAAATTAAGGAATGTACATCCCGCTATTGATTTTAGTTATATTACTTCATATTTTAAGGTAACAGCATAAATTAGGGAGAAAATCTTAGATGGTTTTAACTTATAATGATATAATGAGGACAAATCAATTAAATTCTTTTAATTAGAAATAATTAAGGTAGTTGTTCACGTAATTAATATCAATTTGTTCGTTTATCACAATCTGATTGGTACTTTTTCACTTCAGGTGACGATGTGTGATCATTTAAAAATTTCGCAATTAGCATTGTTCATCTTATTTCATTTTATTCTATTAAATACATTTCTTTCTATTGGGTTGCGATTCCGTGAATTGTTAACTTAATTTTCCGACATATTATTTTGGGAAAAATGAGACTGAAATTCAGTGAAAAGTTCGATAAATCACTATTTAGTGACTCATATTTTGTGATAAATTAGACAAAAATGCTCATCGTTTTATTTTAGACATAAAAAGTTTCCATTTTAACAAAAAAAATTGACAAGGTTTCTAAATTTTCTGAAATTGAGTCAAATTGTTGAAAAAGAAAGGTTTTCTAAATCAAAGAAATTGTCAAGGTAAATCTTAATTGTTGATATGGCTCGTCTTACATGTCCTTTCATGTTTGATGAATAAGTTAAAAAAACTAAAAAGCAAAAAAAAAAAAAGGGAATAAAATTGACAATAAAAAAGATTCCGATGGCCAGTAATGGTGCCAATGGTCAATTGGTCCCCTGGACGAGCCGTTGGAGAGTTCTTTTAACCTTTTTTTTTTAAATGATAAGGGAGTAAATTATCGAAGATAAAACTATCTTTTTACCCTCCAATTTAGTATTATAGTATGTTAAATATTGTCATAATCCTAACTAATCTTCCATGATTAGCTCTCATGAATATCTCCACGATTTTAGCTAATATTCGATGTTTGGTTGTTATTCTCTCTATAAATACTTATTCACACTAAGACGTAATTTACGACTCGAATCCACATCCAAACTTATATCTATTAGTGACTGACTTGAGTGTTGGCCTACACCCTCGATCTGACTTCTTTTCATGTTTTTGGGTAGACTCTCGGTAAGGTTGTGGGAGGCATTCAATCGTACACATCAAAGGATTTACAATAAAGGCAAATTCCCATGGCCCTGAGAACAATGATCTTATCATAGATAGATAGACTTATATTCACTTTACTATTTAGAGAGAGAGTTTTCAACAAAATATACATCATCAGGGGAACACAAAAGACCAGTCTGGTAGAGATTATGTGCAAGTTGTTTTCTAACTCCAAGTATCCAAGTAATCTTTCAAACATCAAAAAAAGATCTTAGACAAAAAAATATAAAAATGTATGCTGCTCAATTTCCAATTCAACTTGGGATTTCTACTAGTTGTCTAGACTACTTCTTGAGCATCAAAATAGATAGTGATTTTCTCCCAATTCTGTTCTATAGCAATTTCATATTAGGGCTGTGCACAATCAAGTTTGGACCTTGAATTGGTTTCGAATTGTACCAGTCTGTTCGGTTCGAAATAATAAGCCGCAGCTGTAACTGGTTTATGTGAAACTGCAGATTGGTTTAAATCAATTTGGTTAATCGATTTAAACTGATTGGTTTTGAAACTATTCCATTCGGTTCAAAACCGGTTCAAATTGAATTGGATTGGTTTTGAAACGATTCAATTCGGTTCCAAATTGGTTCGAGCTAAATTGGTTTGGTTTTAAAACAATTCAGTTCAGTTCAAAGCCAATTCGAACCAAATCAAATTGATTTAATTCTGATAAAATAGTATTGAATTATTTTTTAGAATGTATTTTGTATTATTATATTATTATATTAAAACCTATTCGATTTAGTTCTGACTAGTTAATCGCACCAATTACACTCAGAAATTAATCGAACCATTTTTCATTAAAAAAAACTAGACCAAAATAGAACCGGTTCAAATCAATTTGGTTCCAGTTCGGTTCTCCCGAACTGTTTTTTTGCACACAGCTATCTCAAATGCTAGTAGTATCGCCAGTGACTTAGCTTGATCACGGGAGATGACTTTCACTTGTTGAGTCCAATGAGTCCTCTGCCTCCCCCTGATAAAAGCCACCCCTACAAAATACATGCCCTGTGATGACCAAATAGCATCAGCAGAGATTTTGATCATATTATTGTTTATATTGTGTGTATTTCTATTAGTGTATGATGATGATGATGAATGGAGCCCCTTTTCATTATCATGATTTGGCATAAGAAGAATTGCATGTTTTCATTTCAGCATGCTCCTAATAACTTAGATTGGCACCCTGTGAATAAAACTAATCAAATCTGGTGCAGTATTAGAGAACATAACTTTATTTTTAAGATTCCACAATTCATGTAACAAGTAAATTGATCATTTTCATGGCTACTTAATGGAAAGTTTTGTAGATGAACAATAATAAATTTCACCAATTCTATAAAATTATTTACAGGAATATTACTAACTCTTCATTTCCTGTCCCTCAAAGGCACTCGTATAAATAAACAGTCAATGAATAGATGGGTTCTGAAAATTGAGGTGACTTGACACCGGGGACATTAATTGTCCCCCATGTTTGTCCAAGGAAGACATTCCCTCGCAATTCTCCATAGGTGGAATTTGAATCGGTTGTGAAATCTAAATTTTCAGGTCTTATTCCTCAGTGATTCCATTCATTTACTGAAATGATAAGCTTGTTCACTTAAATGGAGACTTCTCTAACTTACGAGCAATACCTTAAAAAACCACTTCTTTTTTCCTTTTTAATTTGTCGGTCAATTATGGGATACCATGGAGCAGGATAACTGTAAATATCAACAATTAGCAACTGCGGTTTTACTTTATTTTATGAAAATTTTGACTGGTGGGGTTTTACTTTATTTTAATGGTGCTCGGTTCTAGCATTTCTAAATTAGATGAAAGTAAAACTACAGGAAAATTACTCTCTATTTTTAATTTTAGATTATAATATGAATTTATTGTGTTTGGTAGATATTGTAGGTAACCGGAAAGAGGAAGAAAATATAATGGTATAAGATTTGGTAAGCAAAAGAAATGAAATAAATATAATTTTGCAAGTACAATTTTTTATATACGAAAGGAAGAATTATGATGTTCAGTAGGATGGAATGAAATGAAATGAATATGATGGAGTGGTATGGAGCAAAATTTAGAGGAAGTGATCAATAATAGCATTCTTTTGTCTGGTATAATCTTTAATACTAGCGACGGAATTAGAGGTAAAAATCGATTTTACTATTTATACCCTTAATAGTTATTTATACATTGATGTCTAATCACGATGGGTCATGTCTCAACTCATATTAGAATAGGGTAAGTCGTGACCCGTGGCCTGTGTATGGATCAGGTTGGGTCAGGGTCTCTCCATCGAACCATCTCATCTTATAATAATATTTGACTATTTCGATTTCATTTTTTCCTATCACTGCACCTTTATAGGTTATGTCATGATAAATTTAGCTGTCACATCAGCATTAACTAACAAAGTTAGAGAAAAGTTGAAAGTTCAGATCAATCTATAATATTTCGAGAAGTTACTGTAAATAAAAGTTACATTCGTTAGTTTGTTTACCATGATGTTATTTTTTTAAAAAAATCTTGTACTGCCAATGTAATTTTCATTTATAAATACGTAAAATAGTAATTTTTGTTGTAATTTAAATTTTCCATCTAACTGTAGTCGAAAGAAGCGCACCGAAAAGTTTGAACTTTACATTGAGCCAAACAAGGTCTTAGTTTGTGGTGAAATTTCTACTCGCCCTGAAAAATTGCGCCTAATTTTACGGTAATTAGGTGTGAAATTGGCTTCTTTTGTTTTGATGGGCTCTAAAATTCTTAGTATGCTTAATCAATATCTTGGCAAAGAGATTACCATAGAAAATGATGAAATTCTCAAATTACATGTGGGGTCCATCTCTAGAACACGCTAGAGAATTACTAAAAAGTCCAATCTGCCCTTTTCCTGTTCTCACCATTTGACATAAACACCGATCTTCTACCTTCCAATGCTGCCTCCGACCGGTCTTCTTCTCATCTCTGTCTTCCCGTCGCCGTCTCCCTCTTCCTCATTCCTTCCTCTAGTCTCTCTTTGTTCTCCCTTCTGCTATAAGAGAAATTCTTCAGTAGAACGGTTTTACCACAAAGGTAATACTGACGTGATATATTCATCCAATCAGAATTTAATAAGTAAACCATAATTATATAGTTATAGTTATTAAATCCTAAAAAAATCTTTAAAAATATAAAAAAAACCCTAATAAATAGTGAGCTCTAAAAGGAAAAATATACCAATGGTAAAAAAATTTAAAAACTCTAATAAATGGTGAACTCTAAAAGGAAAAATATATAAATGATAAATTTTGATTGGATAATATATCATGTCAGCATCACCTACGTAATATGACCGCTCCATTGAAGACTTTCTCCTACTATAAAGGAATGAAAGCTAAATAAGTTTCCTAAAATAAACTGCAATAACATATAGAGATTAACAATTTTGGAATTCATTTTGAAAATACGAAGAAATATAAGTGAAAAGATTGATTCCGATCCTCAATCTTTAGAATCATATTCATATTTGATCTAAATTTTTTTTGTATCGATTTTAGTCTTCAACCTTTCCGGCATTGCTCAATTTTAGTCTTTTATATTATTTTTCACATTAAAAAAGGTGATTTAGCTTTTTTTAATATTAAATAATATGTTTTAAATAAAAATAATAAATAAAATGACAGCCTCAATGGAAAAGAGGTTCAAATTACTGTGTCCTCATGAAGTCGCTGACATCACCCGAGACTTTTGATAACCTTTCTAGGGATAATTTAGAGTCAGGACCTTACCGACCCCTCTCCTCTTATATTGAGAGTTTATCCTTATTTATAATTGTAAAAATAATTTCTTATTCAAAAAATATCTTTTTATTATCAAAAAGTAAAATAAACTTTCTTAATATTAAATTTATTGTAAAAGAGTAAAGTTGAATAATATTTAAAAGGTTTAGGACTATAATCAACCCAAAAAAATGTTTAGGTCAAATATAAATATGATCCAAAATGTTGAGGACCAAAACTAACTTTTTCCCGGGAATGTGATTGTATGCAACAGTATTATCAAAATGATAGTGTTTAACTTGGTGATACCAACGAATTAATTATTTCTAGGACCACTTTTTTAATTTTATGAAAATTCTTAGAATGACTAGTTTTAATTGGTCGGTGTTACACATAAATATTACCCACGTGGTGACACCACCACATATAAGAATTCAAATATTTAATGCAGCAATTTTCTATTTTCTCTGTAATTTAGGATTTAATACACTAATTTTACATTACAACGAGCATTTTATGTAAAATAGTAACATTCCATGCAGTCAAGTTCGCATCGTAATTTAATAATACTTCCTCCAAGAAAATTTCTATTTTTTTTTTTTATTTCAGTAGCACGCTTTTCCCTCCGTCCCCTCCCCCTATACTAGATGTCTCTTTCCGGACAACTAAGTCCAGAAAGAATTTGCTCAGAGGAAGGCAGGCGGAAAACGCTGACCAGTCAAAATTTCCACACGGTCTTTAACATAAACAAAGTTTTAAGTTGATCGGAAATATAACGTGGTAATATTGATGTGATATATCTGTTCAATCAAAATCTATTACTTATCAAGGCTTTCACTGTTTCTTTAGATTAATTGACATTTGATATTATAATTTTATATGCATTTACTGTGTGTTAAATTCTGATTGAACGGATATATCAAGTCAATATAATCACGTGACAATCCGATGTGTGGAATAATCTCTCCTCATTTTAATGGCAGGATAGTCATTCGGTTAGAGAAAATCGTAGATGACCCTATTTTATGATAACGTGATACGAAATTATAAATAAAATTAATATAGTAAGTGCCAATTATGTCAATTATAAGTGTGAACAATATCAAGCTCTGTGACGAGGGATAAAACTGAATTTTTGCATAAAAGTTATAAATAGTTTGAAATAAAGTTATAAATTGAGTACAGTGATAATAAAAGTTAATCACAAAAAATTCTTACGTAGTCATATTTTACTGTATGATATAAAAAGATTAATTAAATTATAATAAATAAATAAAACAACACTAATCACTATAAAAATTACCTTAATTATTATTAATCAAAATAATTTAATTAATTTTAATCAACACGTTACTATCGGATACAATCTTATATTTGAATTAGTTTATGATTAGGACTTTTGACCTGGTCGCACGGTGAAGGGACAAAATGACCAGTCCCTCTCCCTGTTATAACTCTTAGATGCATGCTCCGGGTGAATGCTCGCTGTCGCGGCACAATCACGACACCGCAAATTAGGGTGTATGCACCCGGTTCAGGTAAATACAGCTCACTGCCTCTTAGTTTTTAGCCTGAAAGATGCGCTGTCCTCCGCCTGTATGCGGTGCTCTCTTTTGAATTGGAGAGGAGAATCCATAGAGAGAGGAGGAAAGCGTTGTACCAACTCATCCGGAGCTCCTCCCACCTTCCCTCCTCCCATCTCTCTCTCTTCCATCGCATTCACATTCCATCTCGTCGCGTCCTCGATCCCATTCCTTCATCCGAAGATCGGCCGTCAATCCCTTGCAGGTTCGATCAAATCTCCTCTCATTTCGATTCGGACATGCGCCGTCTCATGCTCGCCATCAATCAATCTTCCCTTTTTCTTATTTTCTGCAATTTGATCCTCTAGTCGATACATTCAGCTCGTTTCCGGTGCATTTTTCTCTTGTGGTGATGATCTCGTGACCTTTCGTGGTAGATCAGGATGTCAAATTTTGTGCTCTCTTTCATTTGATCTCAAGAGTCTGATCGGCTTCATTGCTCTAGGTATCCGGGAACATAACATTTGGATATCTGTTGCTATGGGCAGCCGCTTTGAATTGATGATTATTGCTTTTTAAGTAAATTCTGGATATTGATTAGAATAATACATGTATTGTTTGTTTTAAGGCTTAATCCATTCCTGGATTTATCTCAGGACCTGTAACATGTGCCTTCCCCCCTCCCTTTTTCATGATATGTGATTATGCATCATCTTTGCTTTAAGAAAATTAAGTTTCTGTATATTCTATATATCTGTGTACCAGGGCCATTTTGCGAAAATTGCTTGTTGAACTAAATTTTGGTATATGATCATGGACATATCCTTATATTTGAAATTCTCAAATCATTTGGGATCTGACGTCAGGTCTAGTCCTTAGTGGAATGAGACAGCCATGTAAAAGTTCTCTCCTTTATGGGGCTTAGTGTACTGCTTTTAGACTTCCTTGTACGTACCTGGTCTGTCAGTAATGTAATTTCTGTTTCCTTTGGTCTTTAGGTGCATCCTTTGCAAAGTCAAGGAGGTCTAATCCTCTGATCATCAGCGAAGATGAAGAAGGTGTTTGGTCAAACTGTTAGGGACCTGTAAGTTACAGTCTCATCATTATCAGAAAATGACGGCATGTTCAATCCAGATGGTCTTTGAATACAGATGATTATTTTCAATACCATATATTAGTTGATGTTGCAGTTGTTCTTGCAGCGTCATTGCCTGTTAATCAACAATATTTATTTCCTGGATGAGCATCCTGGAATTAACTGATAAATTACTATAATGTTTTTTCTTTAATGCCCTGTAACCTATTTCCTTGGTTTTTGTTTTCTCCTCATTTCCAGCAAGAGAGAAGTGAATAAGAAGGTGCTCAAAGTTCCGGGGATAGAACAGAAGGTAAAGATGTCAGTTTTTCTGTTGGAATTTTTTTTGGGACTCTCTCTGTGATTTGAGGTATTGATTCATGAAACTGTTGTCACTGGACTTTATCTGTCATGGTTTGGGTTAAGTGTACTCTCATCCTATCCCCTTTAGAGAGAAAGCATGGACTCCTTTTAAAAGCTCGAAAGAAAAATTGATCATAAAGTTGAATCATGAGATCGTGGCAACTGGTTTGAAGGTCCCATATCCTCATCTGATCTCCTTGATAGGGAGATCATGGAACACTTGAAAATCCTAAAGACAAGTTGATCAAAAACAGAAAAGATCAAAAAATTTAATTCGTTTTTTTTTTCCTTAAATATCGGGTATGGTTATGGTTCATTCAAGACACCATAGAATGACCCTGACCATTAATATCCAGAGCTTATGAATTACACGCTGCTGGAATCCTTTTTAAGAAATCTGCTGGCTGTGATATATAATTTAGTGCACATTTTGTTCAAGGAATATTCTATTTATACATCTTTTCTTGTTTTGTAGGTTCTTGATGCTACGAGCAATGAATCCTGGGGTCCACACGGGACACTACTAGCTGATATTGCAGTAGCCTCCAGAAACTAGTAAGCTTAATAAGCATGTGTTTGGAATTCTTGCATCACCTGATATGATTCAGTTGATTTATGTGGTGAGATTTTGTGCAGTCATGAATATCAGATGATCATGGCTGTAATCTGGAAGAGGATTAATGATACTGGAAAAAATTGGCGTCATGTATACAAAGTAACCTCCATATCCTTTCTGTGTTTTTACTTTTGAGGATAAACTTAAACCGTTCATTTTTTTTTTTCAATTCTCTATTCTGTATGCTGCTCGGTTTTCTAAATTTAATGTGCTCCCTGATGGTTTAAATTTGTTTCAAAGCATTCAGTTACACTACCTCTTATTGCATTAGTACATTTAGACTATACTAATGTTATTCCCTGTCAGGCATTGATTGTTTTGGAGTACCTAGTTGCAAATGGCTCAGAACGGGTCATCGATGAGATCATGGAACATGCGCACCAGATATCGGTAGTTATCTGTTCCCTGGAGCAGATGAAAGCTCAATTTTTTATTTTAATAATTTCATATACATATTATCTGCTTAATGCCAGTATACTCTTAGCTTCTATTGACTGCATTTGCTAATCTGATTCTTTTGTGCCAGACACTAGCCGATTTTCAATATGTTGATTCTAATGGAAGAGATCAAGGGAGCAATGTTAGAAGGAAATCTCAGAGTCTTGTTATGCTTCTAAACGATAAAGAACAAATTGTGGAAGTTCGGCAGAAGGCAGCTGCAAATAGGGACAAGTGAGTCAACCATCTAGTATAATCAGCTATACTGTACTCATGCTTTGTATGGATCTCTATGTAGTGTTTTCTTATTTTTTCCGGCATTTTTCTTTCTATAGACAGCTCAGCTGCTTCAGACGTGCTTATGAGAAATTTCTTTTACTTTGAAGCTTTTATAGTGGTAGAATTATAGATCACCATCATGCATTTGCCAGTCACTGTTAGACTGTTCAGTCCTCCAAATCAGAGATATATTTTGCATGGCCACAATAAGCAGTTACAGCAATAAGATCAATCAGATTCTTGTACTTTTTTACTTTATCTTTATCAATTTATATGTAGCTCCTTTTGTGCCATTGTTTATGTGTACCCTTTACTTTCCTGTTGTTTTTCAACTGAACCAATGCTTCAATTCTGCATTTGAGATTTTATCTGTCAACAGTTGGTCAATATATTCATTTGATGTATTTGTTGCACCTTGTATGGGTAATTATCAACCTGATACTCTTTCATTAGAAAAGGGCAAGGACATCGAGTCCATTAGTGCTACAAAGATGAGTTAGTGCTAGTTCTGGGGACATTTTTCTCATTAATTTCCCATAGCTATGAGATAGTCTATCTCTAAAGCTTAATCTCCCTTTGTTCTTCTGTAAGAAGTAAAACAATTGACAGTATTGAATCTAGTTTATTCTACAGGTGTCTGTAGCACAAATATGCTTTGAATAGTTTACACTCTTATAATTTTAAGTTGAACAATGCCAAAAGCATTCCCTAAGAAAGATATTTTTTTTCCTTGGTGCAGGTTTCGCAATTCGAACCCTGGAAGTGGAATGTATGCACCAGGAGGATATGGTGACAGATATGATGATGATCGATACAATGGCAGAGATGAGTATGGCTATGGGAGAGATAGGGAAGGGGGCTACAGGGATGATGATCGTAGTAGTCGAAATGGCGATTCTTACAGTCGTGATGGAGATAACTATAGCAGGCATTCCGAAGAACATTATGGGAGAGACAGTTATAGGGAAGATGACCACCGAGATAAGCAAAATGGATCGAGGAGTAGAAGTGTTGATGGAGGGGGAGATCATTCTCTTGATGGTGATGGTCAATATTCGGCTCGGTACGTGATATCTTTTATGGAGTCTCATCTAAATAAACTAGTTATATGGTTTCTTCCACCTTTCTTTTCTGGAATTGTCGAAATTTGTGGATAATATTTTCAGCATGGCATCTGACCTTGAAATTCAGATTGCATGCTTATTCTTTTTCTCCTGTTGAAAATTTGGGAGCATAAAATTTTGATATCTCTAGGTTAGCAGCAGTTTGGCTTGATGTTGTTGCTTTTAGTAAATTCTGGTGTTGGATATCTCTAATTTGTGTATCTTCCCTCAAAACTTACTCTTTAATACATTATTATTGCTTTGGCGGGGGTCTTGACAGGGAATTTCCTGACCAAATTGTCAGTGGACCTCCTAGTTATGAAGAAGTTGTAGGTGAATCTCGGAGTCCCAAGCAAAATGAAAGGTACATATCCGCAGCAAAAAAAGATGTCTAAACAAAGCAACTTTTCCCTTGTTCAGTGTTTCAGTCTGTCATACTGTTATTTGTTGCAGAGACCAAAAGACTTCATCAGCATCTGCTCCTAAACCTTCCTCACCCAGTGTGAGCAATGATGAGGGCCCAACTCCTAATATACATGGCCCTTCTCCAACCCCTGCAAAGCAAGAATTTGAGGGTTTTGATGAGTTTGATCCACGAGACTCTGCTCCAGGTGTAGAAAAATGTATTTTCATAATTTTATTAAATTAATGAAAAATTAGCAACTATGCATGTTAGATTTGCACTTGCACTAACTTATATCCTGAGATGACTTATGCTTGCGGGACTCTCTGTGAGTAACCGTGTAGTTAATCTATTTAGCAAATCACTACAGAGTGCTCTTAACTTAGTTCTTTATTCTTCATATGTTGGCTATGAATATCACAACTCACATGGACATATTACTTGTTCATACAAACATCATGGTACGTAGTTGACATTACCATCAGGACCATGTGCGATGGTGATTTGCGACTTCCTTAAAATGTAATGTATTTGGAAAAGCATAGACTATGAAGGCTAGTCTCTGTGACTAAACGAATAATGCTTTGATCAATCTAAAATATCATGGGCTGATCCCTTTAATTTATCTTTTCCTTGTATTTTTATCAGCTACCTCCACTACTGTGAACAAGAATGCTGAAATGGACTTGCTCGGCTCATTCTCAGACTCTTCCCCATCAAAATCTACATCAATCATGCCAGCAAAATCTACTGGGTCCGAGGCAGATGCCCTTGCTGCTAATACTGGTTTTAGAGCATCTGATATTTTGCAACAGGTATCCTCCCTGTTTTTAAGATATTGTTTTTTGATGCATGTGTTTTAAAAAATGATGACCAATCTTTGCTCTTTTTATGATGTAAACATCTAGGCAGAGAGAGTATATGTACATGTGTATTTGGATATATTAGGAAGTTGAAGAACCCTGTCTTGCTGGATGAGATGTCATTTCCTGCATATTTGATGGAAACTTTGTCATTTTGCTATTCTCTCCAAAACACACAAATCTCTTAACTCATGGCCACATTAAAAATGTGATGACAATTTTGAGGAGATTAGTTATCTCCTGGAGAGCAAGGTTTTCATTGTGAATGTGGTGGTAAGTTGTTAGAGTGGTCAATGGTGGACATGGCAATGATTCCCGAAGCTCTCTAGGGTAGATCAAACTTTTTATGCTAGGATTAATATAAATGTATATACATGCGTAGTATATGGATTGATTTGTAGAGTGGCGGGAGATACAGAAAATAGCCCTTATATATTGTCAACCTTTTTATATATGTATCAGTCAACCAGGGGCTGACCAGATGGTCTTAATGAGTGCAGGCTGGCGTTGCTTGGTTAAGCTGGGACTTTTCCTAGAAGATATTTGAATTGTGGGAATTACTGGGAAAAAAATAGGGACTCTATCTAAACTGAAGATTTAAGAGGAAAAAGGAATTTAGAACCTCAGTTCTCCAGATATTTACTGCCACAGTGAAAAACAGTGGCCTCAGTTCTTTCAGATTTAACAATACGTTTGATCTTTCTCCTCATTTTTTTGCCAAAAGCAAGTTGCATTTCGTTTGAAGGGGAAAAGGGGTTTTGCTGAGGATGCTGAAATAGTAACATATTTTCCATTCAAACAAATATGTTGCCTTCAGACTGGAAATTGTGATCAAGGACTACTCTATCAATCACCGTCTACGTCAGAGATACCTTCTGGAACATTTTTCAAATACAACAGACTTTAATTGTCCACTATTGCGAATCCATCCTGATTTTGGTGTCATTCTGATTCACCTAGAAGAATCTTCAATTGGAAAAATCTCTCTATGTAGCTCTCACATTCTTTGAAATGAATGTGGGGCTAGGCAAAAACGTATCCTCCATCCAATAGCTTAAGTTCATGGAAGCTAGCTTTTTCTTTCTTACCAACAATTATTAATGTATGAATGCCAGATTCATATTACTTATTTAATTTGTGCAGCCATTTGGTGATCCATTTGGTGATGCGCCATTCAAAGCTCTTCCTTCAAATGACAACAGTGCTGCTGCTCAACCATCGGTTGACCTACCAGCACCTTCTTTCCCACCGAGTACAAATCAAAATCCTGACCTGCATCAGCAGGCAGAGTCACTGCCTGGCTTTGGATTTGGAGACCAATTGTCCGCCCTAACTTTTGTGCCACCCGATTCATCCCAGTTTCCATCTCATGGAATCTCAAACCCCGAGGAAGAGATTGATATCTTAGCTGGCATTCTCCCTCCATCAGGACCCTCTTCTGTTGCTGCTGCACAAAATCCATTTTCAGCTCCCAGCGAACAACATCTACAGTTGGGTACTACTGCTTATGGAGATTTTGGCTCACAGAGCGGACCCATTGTAGCAGCTTCACAAGTATCTCCTCATGCCGATATGCAGTTTAACCATGAGAACTTTCCTCATACATCAGGAAATCCAACTCCTTTCTCAGCTTCAAGCAGCCTGGCGGATGCTGGTGTTTATGGAGATTTTGGCTCAGAGGCAGGACCCACTGCTCCAGTAACTCTGCAAATGTCTCATCAAACACAAACTGAAACACATTTGCACTCCGATCATGGCCAGCTTCAACAACAAACAGGATCTACAGCTTCTCCATTTTCAGCTCAAAGTGGACAGCCTGCACAGTCTAGCACTGATATCTATGGGGAATTTGGTTCATTGGCAAGACTTGATGCTCCCATAACTTCACAACTTTCTCAGTCACAAGCTGGAACTGTTATGCAGTTTGGCCAAGGGAATTTCCAACACCAAATGGGACCTTCAGATTCCATGTTTTCAGCTAAATCTCAAAATGAGCAAGCTATGCAGGTTAACAGTGGGGATTTTGGCTCACAAGCAGGACTCACTATTCCAGTAACTTCACCAATGTCTCCTCTGGCATCATCTGGAATGGACATGCCATTTAACCACGGGAACTTCCAACACCAAGCAGGACCTTCAGCTTCTACATTTTCACCTCCTCAATCTCAAAGCGGACAGTATATGCAACTTAACAATGGGGATTTTGGTTATCATACTGGACCTACAACTGCAATACCCTCGCAAATCCCTCAGGCACAAGCGGGGATGAATGTGCCGTTTAACAATGGAAACTTCCAAAACAAGAACGGATTGTCAGCTTCTCCATATTCAGCTCCTCATACTCAAAATGGACAAGCTATGCCATCTAACAGTGGCACTCCATCTCCCCAATATGTGCCTACATCCTTCACCAATGGAAACTTTGTCCAGCCTGAAGGATCTTCCGCTGGCTTATTTTCGCACAATATGACTCTTCAAACTTCAAACGGCTCTGCCAGGCAGCTTAATAACAATAACTTCCTTCAACAGCAGGTTTCTGGTCCTCCTGATGTCCAACATGCTCCATCAGCAACCAGGGATATCCTTGGTAACATGCTTCCTCAAAGTGAGCAGCAGAAGTCTCAAGTGAATTCACAGCAGCCAGTTTCATCTTCGGTTGGATCACTGGCCCTTGTTCCTCAACAACAAGCAAAGGAAAAGTTCCAAACTAAGTCAACTGTGTGGTCTGATACTCTAAGCCGAGGACTAGTCGACTTGAATATATCTGGACGTGAGTTCTTTCTATTTAACTGTTTAAGAAAGCATTCTCGTATTTAGTCCCTTAACTTTCTGACTACATTTGGGATTTTAAACTTTTATCATCAATGAAACGCATCCGCGGATGGATGAACTTACCAATAAGCAGTCGGGCTATCAGATTAATCAACAGGCTGTGGATTAATGAGAACATAAGACTCAAATATTTCTGTCTGCTGGGGGATTATAAAATGGTCAGTATTTGGAGGAAAAAAAAGTCCAGTCTGTTTCGAAAGTTGACTGATTTGGTAAGATAATGGGGGTGGAATTAACTTCTTAAAATTTAGAGGCACTAGTGAATGGAGAAAAAAGTATTGGAAGTAGAACTGTATAATGAATGTAGTCTTGTTTCAAGCAGATGACACTAACTGTTTTCCTTTCATGATGCAGCAAAAACAAATCCTTTGGCTGATATAGGAGTTGATTTCGACTCAATAAATAGAAAAGAGAAGCGCATGGAGAAACAGCCTGCTACTCCGGTGGCATCTACAATCACCATGGGTAAAGCAATGGGTTCTGGGTCAGGAATGGGGCGGGCTGGGGCCGGCTCTCTCAGGCCTCCACCAAATGCTGCAGCTGGTAGCATGGGCATGGGCATGGGCATGGGCATGGGCATGGGTGGCATGGGAATGGTTGGTAATCATGTTCCGAGCATGGGTGTGGGTGGGATGGCAATGGGTGGTGGCCATGTTTCCGGCTTTGGCATGGGTGGGATGGGAATGGGTGGTGGCCATGGCTCAGGCATGGGCATGGGAGGAGGCTATGGAGGAGTGAATCCGCAACCAATGGGCATGGGAATGGGGATGGGGATGGGGATGAACTCAGGTTATAATAACATGGGCATGGGAATGAATCCAGGAATGGGACAAGGAGGCATTTCAATGCAGCAGCCTGGCAATTGGCACAATAACCCCATGATGGGTGGGAATGGATATCCTCAACAGCCCTATGGTGGAGGCTACAGATGAGAAGCAAATCGTCCGGGGAGGTAATCTTAAATTTTAACACCATCTTTTTCTGGCTGTGAAAGCTGTTAGATTTCAACTGAGCAGCCAGCAAAGGATCAGAAGCTGCAGTTTATCAGGATCGTTACAAAAGGATGGGATTTTGATGATTTTTTGGGGTGCACTCCTTCGGAATTTGGAACATTTTGGAGGGTTGACTGTGAGTTATAGTTCAGATGTTGTGATATTTGTGAAATGGTGAGGAAGATATAGCCTTTTTTCTGGGTTGTTGCACGGTTTCTTTCACTTCTGTTTTGGTAAGCATATTCTTTTGCCAATCTTGGGAGGGTTGTGTCCTGGCATATGCTCAAGAATAAGTTTGTCGCACCGACCAACTTCATCTGTATAATAATTGTATTGAATGCCTTGTTTGTTTTGCAAATTTGCAGTATTATTTTATGCCGAAGCCCGGTTATGGTGTAGTTATAGACAATTCAAATGTGTTATCAGCAACAGGAGAACCACTGGACCATACTGTACATGAATTGCTAGAACCACATGGATATCTTTTTTTTTGGGGGGGTTAAAATCGGTTGATCGTTGCATCATAATTTAAATATTAGAGTTTTGTGGCTTGGGACTGAGATTTGCAGGCAAAGGTATGAGAAAAGACATCGCTCGGTTTGAAGGGAATGAGTTCGATGTAAGGATCGATGGATGAGAGGAGAATAAGTTCCACAGGGGAATTGGATGGACCAACATGATTATCCCTTGTGATGATCCTGCTAAGTAAAGGATGGGATAGACGAAGTTGAAATTGTTTATTAAGCCTTTGTATCAGTCTCTCCACTTGGCCGTACTCGATGGGGTGATGAGGGAGATGTCAAATGGGGTCCCAGAAAGATAGATAAGGTGGGAGATCGAAAATCCGATCACTTTTCCTCCCTCTCAGAGAGGGAAAAGCCATGGGAATCGAAGGGCGATGTACGAGAGAGAGAGAGAGAGAGATGCGAAAGCTAGCATCAAAGTCCAGTCTCTCGAGGATTTTGGAGCCAGGAGGTGACACTCGAGCCCGGGTTCGGAAATGCCCGGATTGTTCTTTCTATTACATTGTGTGGCTAATGCTACTCTTTTTGAAGCGGTGCAGTGCTTCAGGGAGCCTTTGGAGGTTGGTTCCAACCATGTTTGTGAGTCATGTTTCAGTTGCATGCACATTAGAGGAGTTTGCCCCTTACTGGAACTGGGAAATTTGTATATCTTGCTGTTCCTTTTCACAGTATGTTGATTATTTATTATGTTTACTTGAATAAACCAATAAGATACTTGTTCAAGACTTAACAAGAATTGAGCTCAAGTGGGGATGGATTTAGGGACACGGGATGCTACTGCTTCCCTTGAACTTAATAAAACTTGTAGAAATTTACACAAATTTTACCAATTTTATCTATATTTCTATTAAGTTATGTTACTTCATCCCTTTTGAAATTTGACATTTTCCTCTATATTGAATTCCATTCCCCTTAGGTTAACTTTCTAGATTCGTCCCTGAGTTCAAGTGATACCTAGAGTGAGAATATGAGCGATAGAGATCTGCCCAGTACAAATTTTTTTTTTTTTAAACTACTTATGATCATTAGTCTTTACTGACATCACTACCTCAGGAGATCGTAGTATAAGATATTGATGAAGATAAGAACGGTGGATCTCGTAGTGTATGACATTTGATACGAAACCTTCGATTAAAAGATAAAATGACGAAGTGACTTTCATGTAGAGGCACAAGACTTCAACTCACAACCAAGAGGTTTTGAGTTTAATTGTTACTGTTGGAGTTATATACTGTTTATTTATATTTATTTCTTATTCTTATATTAAGACATGTAAACCTCCCATATCACCGAAACAAAAAAGGATAAAAAGAGAGTTGAGGCGTATAAACAGTGAGTACTATGAGAGATACTCGATTGGAGTCTGCATAATTACATTTTTGTACTTGTTGTAAAGTAATACAAGGATACCTTTTTCCTAACTTCTATTTGTAATGCTTCAATTGATTCTAAGCTCATGAGCATCGATTGAGTAGAATTCAATGGTTGGTCAACCGATCGTGCTATTGCCTCCTAGCATGCCAAGGCATTCGAGTAGAGCCCTTGACCTTGTGACATTTTACTCTTCAGACGTGTCGTATATATTGTCTAAAAGAGTTGACTTGGTAGTAAAGAGAAAGTAAAGTGTCCTCCTCATCTAAGATTTAAATCCTCCTGAGGCCAACTTACACATCTAATTTACCATATCATATGTGCTTGTAAGCATACATAAATGGTTATGAGGATAAGTTGGGCAAAATTTGAACACACTGTAATATAAAAAAAAAAAACCGTATATAAAAAGGTATAGAACTAAATTCATCAAAATAAAATTTTAAAAAAAAAGTATAGAACCGACTTTTTTTTTTTCACTTTTTTAGGTAGGTCGACACGGGAACTTACATGGAGCAGGCTGGTGAGATTAATTAAGCGTTTGAAGCCCGATGCCTAGAATGCAAATAATGTGACAAGGAGATGAAGGACACCTAGTATCGAGCAGGACCAGAGCTGGTGAGATTACAAAATGTAAAGAGAGAACATGCACGTACGTGAATGATAAGCACTACGATAAGCACTGGACAATTAAACAAGTGGTGAAGTTTTGTCAATATTTTGCAGACAAGTGATACCAATAAAAGTCAGTTGCACAGGAAGATTCCAACCGGTCATAGAAAGTAATCCACTGACACACAAAAGAAAAACACATAGGAACAGGATGCTGAGGAATTACAAAAGGAGTTTCGACGGACAACGATATTTAGACGATTAATTCGCAGGAAAGACTAGACTTGCACTGGGCGGAAGATACACATACTGGAAAAGAAATATTCATGCGATCCTTCCCCAGTCCCAGGATGACTTGGAGATTGATAGAATTACATACTCGGATATGGCTCCTCGAGTCTCTCAACTACTATGTGGCTTTAGCTGCCTTCTTTCGAGTCCTCCGTCCTCATTGTCTTGGCCAAAAAAAGAGAGAACAAAAAATTTCACTTTGGTTTGCATTAGACATGCTCAAGTTACACCTGACACTGAAGTCACTGGTGTAGGAACCAGAAAGATGAAATTACAGTAAAAGCAACAATTAAGATTACAGTGGCTAATTATCAGGAAAAAAAAAGTACAGTGGCACAAACAGACAAGAGTTCCTCGCTAGATGAAGCTAAAGAGAGCTTAGAAATGCACTCAACCTTTGCACTTAATGACTTGAGCAATCAACTATTAGCAAAATTAACTACAATGGACATGTTGGTGCATGATCTGCAGTTCAGTTTTTGAAAACAGCTCCCTTCTTGTTTTATCGGTAGAAAGGTATTTGGATTAGTAAAATATACTCTGCACATATTAATATCACATTGAAGTAAGATGTCTCGTAAAATGCAGTCTAGAACAGTTTCACTGGTTTTCCATGTATTTCGGGAAAATTATAAAACCATTTTTCTTGAGATCATCTACTGAAGCTCTTTGCTAGACAAAATTTGTGAAAAGGAATAGAAATACATTTGCTGGAAGTAAATGGTAATAGTTATGGCTAGTTCTAGCAAAGACAGTGAAAAATCTGATTATTTGAAAATGATGAAAGGGACCTATTAAGTACAGACCTCACGAGGATGGTGGCTGACTGGAGCTAGTAGCATATCGCTTCTCTTCCTCATAATAGATGTTGAACCCCAAGATTTCTTTAATTTCTTCAAATGAAGGCATACTTCCAGGAGGAGGAATTTGTCCACCTTTTAGTGCTCTAAGTGAATCCTGCAACACAAGGGAAAACAATAACACCTGATTACTAGAGAGAAACTTCAGGGCGTGTCAACAAAAAGTTCCAGATGACCAAGAAAGTCTATGCCAAGGAAATTGCAAAATTTAAATGTGACAGAAGGCCAACACGAAATGATGAAGAAAACTACCTGCATTGCTTGTATACACACCCCAATCAATGAAAGAGGATAAACCACTAGCTTATATCCAATTTCACCAAGCTCAAGAGGATTTAGTATTGGTGTCTTCCCACCTCCTTCAAGCATATTGGCCTATTAAGATATACAGTTACTCTGTCAGATGCTCAAGACCATTCTCATCATAGTATGTGAGATTAGATCTGGTACTGTAAAAGGCATCAGAGAGGAAAGCTTTAACATTATACAACTTCCAACACTTGACACAAATTCTTTTATCTATTTTTCATGTATGCAGTGAAAAAACTCCTTTAGCGTGGTAAACAAAAAGCTTTTATGCAAGTTACCAGGTTGATTCCAATTATGCTAAAAATGGTGAAACCAAAAGCTAAAAGCCAATTCTCAAAAACATGTATAAAAAGGAAAGCATGTCTCCCTCACCCTCTCTCTATTTTTTCCCCCTTTTTTGGCGTCGATAAAGGGAAGGCATGTGAGTATGACATTTATTAACAACTATTTCAAATAAGATGTTGGGAGATATTTCTACCATTTTAGGGACATTAGGAGCAACTTCACAGAAAGCCTTCATCTCTTCCTTCGAAGCTAGGGCATCAATGAAAAGGACATCTGCCCCAGCATCAGCAAAAGCTTGTGATCTCCACAGCGCCTCTTCCAAAGAGATTGCTTGGCGGGCATCAGTTCGTGCCACAATTACAATATCTGATCCACTCTCCTTTCGAGCATCAACAGCTGCTTTAATTTTCATGATTGCTTCTTCTCTAGACACCACTTTCCTGCCACGTGTATGACCACAAGCTTTCGGAGACACCTTGCAATCACAATTTCTCATAAGATTGGAAACTTAAACATCTATTAAAGAACAAAACCTATGGTCCTTTACAAAGCAAATAGCATATTCTATGCTTGTTCTTTAATGAAAAAGAGGCTTCCCAATTTTATAACCCTATAATTGTACAAGAAAGAGACAAACTTTATTCGAAAGGAAGATTAACTTTGAATGCAGTAACACTTTCATCAACACTGCATGTCAGTTTGTCCACCAGCTTCCAATAAAAATCTTAAATTTCAGAGTTCCAAAATAGGGAAATTTTGAACAAAGTGAATGCCCTATAATACACATACCAAACTTACTGACAGCCGGAGGAAAAGGAATTTTCAATGCAATAAAATATAAGTGTATGTACCTGATCTTCCAGAAGGAGTCCAGCAAAACCAGCTTTAATAAATCCTTTCACAGTCCTTTTCACATTTATTGCATTCCCATATCCATTATCAGCATCTCCAATGACAGGAATAGAAACAGAACTTGTGATATTCAGCCCTTGATCTATCATCTCCCCGTAGGAAATCAAGCCAGTATCCGGCATCCCCAGCCTAGCAGCAGACATTGAAAAACCTAGCAGAAGAATTTAAGGGAATACAATTAAAGGATATAGGTTAATCATAGCACGAGACCCAATGATAGCTAATGGAAAACTGAATTTCAATGATTCATAAATGAGAATGCCTACTGAAATTACAGTCTTTTTTTTTTTCCATCAATAACTGAAATCACAGTCCTTAATTATAGACATCGAGAGCTTTACTTACACTAGGTAGCTTGGTCACAAGTGAAGTCTACACCAAACTGATCTTTTCCACTCTGGTTGTCCACATTTGATTAGTACTAATTAGACCCAAGTAGCAACTGAGTATGTTAAAACAAGAGATTAATGCATGGTGCTAGCCCAATCAGACTAAGAAGCCAGTCAAACTACAAGATACATAAAATATAAGACTCTTGCTTCATGCCAAGATTGATGAGAAGAAATGGGAAAGGTATTGGCTGGGTAGGAATTTCAAAGTCAACCCATGTCTTTCGACTGCAAGTCTTAGATGTTCTGTCAAATATATAAGCTTAGGTTTTTAATTTAACAGGATAGGGAAAGGATAGGACTGATTCTAACTTCAAGATCAGGATCAAAGAATACCACTGGTGAAGCAGTAATCGAACCCGGCCTTCTCCACCAGCTTGGCGCTGAGGGCGTCGAAGCAGGCGGGGCCCTGCTGGACTCCGGGCAGCTCCAGAATCCGCCTCAGAGCCCTCGCAGGACATGGATCCCCTGCAGGCTCTGTGCTGCCGCTGTATTTGCGGTCCGAACTTACAACAGCCGCAAAGGACGCCATCGTCGGGATAGTTGCCTGGAGGAGGGATTGGAATCTCTTGAGCGTCGAAGTCACGGTCAAGTGAAAACTGGAGCTCGAAGTGACAGACCACCTTACATTAACTCTTCATATCCGCTCATAGAAAAAGACCTGCAAAAAATTATTCACATCCTATTAGGAAAAAAGGTATGAGAGGGGTAAAGTGATAAGGAAAAATAATTACATTATTTTGATTAATAATAATTAAGGTAATTAATTAGATAATTTATTCTTTTATTATAATCTGATCAGTATTTTCTTATCCGAGCGTGAAAGAAGTGCAGTGAGTGGAGTAAAATATGATAATCTACTTACTAATGTATGAACCATTGTAATGGAAGTTTTGGTGTATTTTTTAATTCTTCGATCTACCCATTAAAATATAAAATTTATTTTTTAATATGCATCAGATAAAAAAAAATTAGAAGTGTAATGCTAACTTCACTGATATTTAACAACTAAATTGTTTATTATTATTATTTTTCCTCTTATTTTACAAATATTTTTCACTAATTACATCTTTACCATATTTATTAGGTATAGAATCATTATATTTTCCTAAATTTGTTTTTTAGTTTAATATCTAATCTACTGAAAAATTGCATACCTGAACATTAATTATAATTAAAACTTTATTTAATTAGTTGCTTATTTATTTTTATCCAATCTATTAAATAATAAAATTCTTGTATAGCATGAGCAGTCGTCTATTCGATTACTATATAACTATAGAGAATAGTATAATGTCTTTTTCCTCTTTTAAAACTGACCTCAACTAGAATTATTTAAAAATTAATTATATATTAAATTATAATATCATAATTAATTGTATCTCGGGCTCGCTGCTCACCTTAGACAATCACCTATTCTCCACCTTTTTGGCTCCCATTATTTCCTCAACTCTCCATCTATCCCCTCGTTTCTTCTCCTTTTTCTTATAGAGTAAATTAACAATTTCATCCTCGAAAGATGGGTTTGGTGTAACTTAAGTCCTTGAGAGGTTTTTTGCCTCATTTAACTCGCTCAGAAATGCATTTTACATAAGTTGGGGCCTTGAGTGGGTTTTTTTGCATCAATTATACCCTTTTTATGTATCAGTTAGGTCATTCACGTCTTCAATTAAACCCCTCATGACTTCAATTAGGTCCCTTCATTAAAATGAATACTAACGGCGTGATTATACTATCAATTAGGTCCGTCTTTCTATTTTTTACTTCAATTTGGCACTCTCATTAATGACATTATTATACTATCAATTAGATTCCCATCTTAATTTCTTTTTTATTAATTAGGTCCCTCATAAAAATTTTATTAAATTAGGAAAACTTAAAAATAAATGAAAATTTTATTAAATTAGGAAAACTTAAAATTAAATAAAATTTTTATTAAATTATGAATGGTATAAAAACTTAAAATAAAAAAATTTTCATAAAATAAACAGTATGAAAATTTTTTCGAAATTATGAAAATTTTAAAATTATTCATAAAATTAGAAATTTATTTGAAATTTATAAAAATTTTAAAAATAGATAAAATTCTAAAATTGTACAAGATATATATTGTAGATGGGATAGGCTAATATTTTGCTGCCATAGGTGACACAAAGAGGGAAAAGATAAAAAATTTAAAAATTTCCATAAATATTGTAGAGGTGATGGACTAGTATTTTATTTTTTTATTTTTTTAACTATTTTAGAATTATTTAAAAATGTTTAGAATTTTTTAAAATTATTTGAAAAATTGTTAGAATTTTTAAAATTATTTGGAATTTTTTAAAATTTTTAATATTATCTAAAAAAAATTTAATTTTTTTAAAATTTATAAATTTTTAAAATGTTCAATATTAGAATTTTCTAAAATTATGTAAAAAAAAATTTGAACTTTCTAGAATTATTTAAAAAAAATTTAGTATTTTCAAAAAATATTTTGGAATTTTTTAAAATTATTTAGGGACCCATATTATGCAAAATTCATCTATGAGGAGCGAAATTGCTAGTATTTTTGTTAAAATTGACAGAAAAACTAACGTGATACCATGAGGGACCTAATTGATATAATGAGGGACTCAATTGATACGTACAATAACTCATCTGATGTGAAATGCATCTATCAGGGAGTTAAATGAGACAAAAAATTGCTTAGGGACCCAACTAATGATAAACCTATTTCTCGATGACGAAATTGTTAATTTACTATTCTTATATATATTTTATTACTGGCTCATTCATCAACCATCCGTGAATTGAAATCAGTTATCTCTACATAATTCTCTTGTATAACTAAATAATTTATAAGTGTAAATAAAACACCTAGTTTGAGAAGTTAATTATAGTTACTTTCTTTTTTTTTATATCGATGGCGTTCGACATTATAACAACTAACTAATCTATCAGATTGTATATTACACGGCTTGAGGCCGGAATTAATTCGTAGATTTGAACCTACTCAGTTACTTCCTTGAATTTTGTATTAGTAGGTATTTTTAATCATTTCATTAAGATAGCACATACAATACATAGTATGGATCATCGTCCCATAGTTATAAAAGTGAATTATATATATATATATTTTTAAATTTGGCCCAGGCTTATTCTCCGTATCCTCTTCGGTCTTCTATAATATGAGTATATTATATGATAGTACTAACGTGATATCATAAATCAATAACATCTAGTTATTTTTATGTTTTTTTAGGATCTTATTAATTTTTAATACAATATCAACATTGCTACGTGATATACACAATTCTCTTTCCCTCTCCCTCTTCTAGTGCATCTCTTTACTAGAGACACTAATTGATAACAAACCAACTTCTAAGCATTTTAATAAATTAAGTTATTCTCAAATGCCACCTAACTTTATTTTATCAATCGATTATTTCATTAAACACTTGAAACTGCAACACATTTACGTACAATCAAGCACCGCCAAAAATCATTAAGTTTTTTTAGTTAATGATTTCAACTTAATCAATCTCCACGATTCAATTGTATGAATTGTCTTTTTACTAGCGCTGATGAGATTTAGATACCTTATATTTTTTATGATATTCGAACCATACTATAATAAAAATTATTCCTAAGTTTTAGACTCATGTCTCACCCTCCTGAATTTAAAAATCGGACCATATTTGGAACCTATACTACACCCTATGTTCCGAGTATCATACTAGAATCTATTCATTATGTTTTTTTCCTTCTTGCCTCAGTTAATACAAAATTATTTTAGCATCTTTCAATTGCTACAGTATAATCGAGTTTAGATGGTCTTTTTTAATAATTTTTAATTATTTAATTATTAATTTGCTATAATTTAGTATTTAAGTTTGTATATTTCCGGCACGTGTATTTTCAATAACCGGTTTTTAAGTTAGTAAGATACTATTATCATGTTTAAATAATTACTATATCAAATGAAAGTTATCGGTTATAAATACAATGATGCAAACAGATTCAGAATTGGTATCCAAATGAGAAAATCATAAACGATTGAAGTTAATTGCACGAACTAACTTCATGTATAACCAATCCTTGTATCGATTTCAAGTAATTTGTGCATTGAAACCTGAACTATTCCTTACCTAGAACTTACCTGATGGGTATGTTCCTATCGATTCAAATTTTATTCTATATTTTTACACATAGTGCTTTTTCTAATGATTCGAGTGGAAGATCACATCCTCCTCGTATTGAAAGATAGGTTCTCCACCCCCAATGAAAAGCTAACATCCACCAATTTTAACATATCAAAATTAATGAAAACCACTCAAGCATGTCACCACTTAATACCACCATATCACCAAACTGACATAAACCAAATTTTTAGTGGGCGGATGTATAATGCGGGTGATGTCACATGGTACCACCACTCCACTTAAAACAACTTTCTCCTAGATTGGAAGTGAAGACCCTCTCTAGAGAAAGGAACTAACTAATAAGATTGGAAAAAAAAAATCTTAAATGATCATGTCTCACAATGATGTAATAAGGAAAAATCGACTAAATTACTCTATTTAGTAACGATTAAGGTAATTGTTTGGATAATAAATATTAATTTATTCGTTTATCCAAATCCGATTAATATTTTTTCACATTAGTAAAATAGGTTTATTTAAGAATTTGTCACGTAGAATAATTAAGTGTGGTTCATGATTTTGTAGGCGTAGGCATAGGGAAGCTCTTTTACCACAAAAAAACACTGCACTGATGGCACGGTGGCAGAAAAACTGAATATGAATGATAGAAAAACTATCATGGTGACCAAAAATTTTTGGTTTGCATCATGTAGTATCCCTAAACTAGTCCAAACGCATCTCGAGACTAATCTGCGGTCGCGTCGGAATCTCTGGAAAATTTCTGTCAACCCTCCCAACCTAGTGATCGATCCTGAGATCATCCATTTGGAGGCCCAGTGACGTAATCACTAGACTAACCCCAGGTTGGTCATGGTGATGAATAGTTAATAAAAAATAAAAGGGATGCCATCTTATTTTTATGTTCAATAATTAGAAAAATTATAGCGGAAATCATATATACTTACCATTTTTTGATATTGAATCCTATAAATTTAAAATTTATTAAATGACTCTTATAATATCAGTTTCGTCAAATAATTAAATCCAAAACTTAACGGCCACAATTTGACCACATCAACTCCTGCAAATGCCGATTGGAGGAATCGCCCCTGCCCTCACTGGCCACCACAGTGGCATGCTCGCCGCCTTCTTTGTATTGGATATGTGAAACAACCCCGAGCATGACAATTTTCACAAGGGGTCACAGCAGGCACCACAGGATTTACACATTTTCTTACACGCATTTTTTTTTTAAATTTTTCCAATGGTGAATAGAGCTCGAAGTCAATTATGGAAGCATCGAAAGTGGATGTGGCAACTATGGCTGTGAAGGGCAAAGTATTTGGGAGGTAAATGTCAAAACTACTGACTCATGGAATTGGCGAAAACTCCTTAAGATCTGACCCCTTATAAGATCTCATATCCACCAGAGGATAGGAAATGGATTACAAATCTCCTTTTAGTTTGATAGTTGGTCCAGTCTTGACCTTATTGCACGATACTGCACTAGAGGTTTGGCTTGCTTCCTAACAATATGGTCGTGTGAACTGTTGTTAGTGTTTTCTATGAAAGGCATTGTGTCTGGCCAAGATGCAGAGACTCACAAGTTAGAGAGATCTTAACATCTATCGACACAAAAATTGATTGTGCTCCCCATGATACCCTATTTTGGGATCTCCTTCCCATTTCAAAACCGCAGCAGTATGGGAGATCCTCCGACCATGGCAACTAGAGGTCCCCTAGCATAACTCCATTTGGTTCCCGGGTCATGTGTCGAGACACTTGTTCCTCTCATGGCTAGCCCTTAGGGATTGGCTACCCGCCAAGCTATGTATTGAATCATGGATGTGTCTTTCAACTATCAATTACGACTTCCATGGGTGTGCACGGATATATGGTAGACCCGAAACTAGTAGAAACTTGGATAGATCTCAATGAAAATAGGGTAGGCTCTGGGTAAAGAATTAAGGAACCAGTCGATTTCGTTCAGATGTCGAATCCAAGACATAGGATACCAGGAACCGGAACGAGTTTACTTGTTTGTGCAATTAAATTTTAATCATTTGTAACTTTCTCGTTTGAAATCCAATTTACAAATCATTTAAATCATTATATTCCTAAATCGATGAACTTTCATTTAACATAATAATTATGTATATTTGTTGAATCTTTCATATTTAGAATACTATTATAACTTAAAATTAGTAATAGATAGTATTTAAATATAATGACAACATATTTAAAATTTATACATATCTGATTATAATAAAAAAATTATATGAAATAATAATAATTATAAAAAAAACATCTTAGTAATCCTTACTATAGAAATAAAAGAATAAACAATAATGTTCTAATAGGGTACTCGGAACCTATTGTATCTTGTAAGTTCTGGTAGGGTCTGGTTCTAAAATTTATAAACCGATCTTATGCAGGATAAGGCCCGCGTACCATGAAAAATTATAGGATACCCGAATCGGATCACCCCAGCGACTTCTGCAACACTCAACCAGAAACCACAAGGCATTTCTTCTTCTCTTGTGGCACGACAGCCTTGATTTGGGAAGATATTTTAAGACTCCTTCTGTACCACGCTTTTGTGGTACTTGCGAAGAGTAACTCTCCCAAATCACACATGTTAGCAAAAGTTGAAGTCTAGGTTCTATCGTGATGAGACTACTGTAGTCATCGTATGTTTATTTTGTTTTGTAAGAAAGGAACGAGATGATATTTAGTGGTAGTCACCTTCCTTTGCAATAACTATCGAGGAAGATTTTGTATACAGCACATGTAGATGCTTGGTAAAGTCACTTTTGTTGGATCCATTTTGAATTCTAATTAAAAAAAGAAAGGTACTATGGCTGTGAAGGGCAGGAGCGAAACAAAAATCACAGGCAACGCTCAGAGATGTAAGGAGGTGCTCGGAGATGAACGTTGGAATGACATGACTTTAAAAAGTTGATGAATAGTAAGGAGTAAAAAATTGGCGGCTTCAATAAATGTCATGTTAGATTAAGACTGCCATGCGGGCAAGAAAAATACTACATCTGCAGGAGTTGATATCGTCAAATTTCACGTCAGCAATTAATATTTCAACCTCAATTATGTGACAGAATTGAGGTTCCAGGAATCATTTAGTTATTTTTAAACTTATAAGACACAATGCAAAAGACTTAGAAACATATTAGAACTTCTACAGTAAGTTTCAATTTAATAATCATTCACTGATTTGTTGTAGCCTCATAGGCCTTTTCCCTTGGTCTCCCACATCGATTGATGCCAAAACAATTGTTGAGATTATGTCTTGAATTTTGAAGGTGGTTTAGGTCTGATTTGATTTCCTTATCTTTCTAGATTTGATACTCTATATGTTGGAAAAGATTATATCTTGATTAATTATATCTTAGGATATTTTAGATAGAAATAAAAGTAAGTTTGTTTTAGATTGGATGCATCGAATCTATAAATATGAGCTGAGAGATTTCATATAAGGTGCGATTGGTGTGCCCAATGAGTGTTTAGAGTCTCGTGTTTAGGGAGTTTTGGGATTCTTCTTTTGTTTTGAGTTGTCTGCCATGAGGATTAGGTTGTGTGCCTGTCATGTTCCCCTATCTTGTACTCATCCCATTGTTGCTAAGTAATGAAGATACCACCAACCTCTTGGTGTGATGTACAGACGGCACTCCATCGCTGTCCCTAACCACGTATGTTGTGTGTGCAGTTTCCTTTCTCTTCCGCTCGTTACCTTTGTTGTTCGTACGCGATCCTAAAATTCCTACAAGTGGTATCAGAGCCAAGGTTGGATATTACAACGAATTTTGTCATTGAGAAGTTCATCGACAACATGATTTCAAGATCTAACAAGTTCAGATGTAGGAGGTGCTCACGAAGAAGATTACAACCAAAGATTCTTCTCGTGATAAGTAGAAGCAATTAGTGAAATTACTTGATGTTCTACCGATTGAGCAAGGCTCGTTTGAGTATTGGAAAGGAGGCTGCTCGCATCGCTCATGGAGTTTTGGAGAATTCAAAACAAGGTGGAGATTTATTAAGATTGTGTCTTGAATTTTAAAAGGCAGTTTAAATCTAATTTAATTTCCTTATCTTTATAGATTTGATACTCTATCTATTGGGAAGATTATATCTTGATTAATTGTATCTTATAATATTTTAGATAGAGATAAAAAAGTAACGATGTTTTAGATTGGGTGTATCGAATTTATAAATATGGCTGAGAGATTGCATGCAAGGTGCGTTTGGTACTCATGTAACGTGCGCTTGGTACGCCCAATGGGTGTTCAGAGTCTCGTGTTTAGGAGGTTTTGGTATTCCTCTTTTATTTTAAGCTGTCTGCCATGAAGATTGTGCTGTGTGCTTGTCGTGTTACCCCATCTTACACTCGTCCCATTGTTGCTCGGTAATGAAGACACCACCGACCCTCCTTTTGGTGTTAATGTATAGACAACACTCCACCACTTTCCCGAACCACGTACATTGTGCGTGCAATTTCTTCTCTCTTCCGCTCATTACCTTTGTGTTCATATGCGATTCTAAAATTCCTACACCAATATTAAAGATTGTGAGCGGAACATACTATTAGGTCATACTCGGTACGATTAAATTGAAACGAACAGAATGGACTAAATTTAGTAGTAGGGTAAATTGCAAACACCATTTAGAGTAATTAGAAAAATTTTCTATTAATCTTGAAAATGAAAAACATAAATTTAATAAAAGAAGTGAAATGAGTATTCATGAATTTTTTTTTCAAGAAATGCCTATTCCATTTCAATCTTAAAAACTTCATTCTTAGAGAATGTACACATTACATTAGTATAACACCATTTATTACTATATAGCTCTAGGGAACAGTTTTATTGTCTTTTTCTTGTTCCAAAACTGCTATCAACTAGAATCATTAAAAATTAATTAATTGTACATTAGTCTTAATATCATGAATAATTATATATGGGCCTTAATGTCATTTACATAATCCCTCCTCGGCGTAGAGCATCTACTTACCCTTTTCACATCCCCACTGATTTCTTTACATAACTATCTATATATATATATGTGTGTATATATATATCTCTATCTATATACTAATACTAAAACATGGTTTCAACAAACCTCTAAGGGAGAGCAGTGTGAATTTTCTACGCTCAACCCTCTAAGAGAGAATAGAGTAAATTTCATGCTCTCAAACTCCTGATAGATATTTTTTTCTCTCCCCTTAATTTTTTTTATTTATAATATTTCTCATAGACTTTAATACTTATTCATTTATATTCTTCTAATCGTTATCCATTTCTCTCATCACTTTCTAGATGAGCATTTTATGAATGAAACAAATTGTATATGACATATGAAATGAGTGCGCAATACTAAAAAATATTGTCTATTTATAAAGCATCTTTTAAGATAAATTTTCAATATTTTTATTATTTTGATATAAGTCGATGTAACTTTAAAAAATATAGTTACATAAATATGCCAATATAATATGATAAGAAGAACATCAATTGGCAATTTTGCATATTATCATTTATAATATTTTTTGGACATTACTACAGTTATGATAATATATAATAATTTATAAATAAAAACATTAAATTTCCATTCATTTCTTATTACATAGAGTGAGTATAAAGAGCATGGTATATGCATATACGTCTTTCTTCAAGACTTACACAATTTGAATTAAAAAATAATGTATCACATTTATATTTAGAGATGGTTGGATGTTCAATAATGAGTGAACATAATTATGTATCTTAGATTTAACTCGGCCTTTGCATTTCTCCTATTAATTATTCACACGTTATTTTTTTAGCTTTTTTCTTCTCGCAGCAACGTGCAAACTCTAGTTACATAAAAAGATATATATTTACTACATCATTAACTTTACGTTGTCCATTGTGCATTGCACAAGTCGACGTTTAGTATAAATATATGCAAGAGTAAAATATCCATTCCATCCAATTCCGCCCTATTCACACTTTGTAAACAATTACAGATTTTCACAGTGCAATGACTCACACCCAAGAAACATATGAAGATAGAGAACAATGAGCTTTTAAAGCTCAAATTCCTCGTATTGTTAACTATTTTGGATTGCATAAAATTCTGTTGTCTTTCGTCTGTCGGGGCCACATTAATCCTAAGTGAGATCCCCAAGCACTGACATCAGTAATGTAACAGTTCATATTGGTCCTAATTTAAAAGAATGGGAGTCAATTGGAGATTAACATCTTACAATGTGATAGCATGGCAGCCTTGTGCATCACTTTTATGGCTTTAACCTTCCTTGATCATCTACTGGGTAAATGCAACACGCAAGCATCCCACTTTTAACTCCAGCAGTCTGGTCAAGAGAAAAAAGTCAGTTCCTACCAGTAAAAAAGGTTATTTCAGAAAAAAGGGAAGTCACCAATAACAGCAGAATTTTGCTGTTTACCGTTCTCCAGAGATAGCTCATTACTTCTCTAATTCCTAGCATTCTAGCAATAGCATGTACCATGTTCGGTTTTGGATAAGAACAATCCAATTTCCAGTATCTTCACTTCCCAAAGTTGTATATAAGTGGGAAAGAGAAGAGCAATTCATTCCTCCCTCTTTGTTGCGATTTTAATTTTTTAATTAGAGCACCAGCAAAACAAGGAAACTGCCAGATGTTTGTCTGAGTCTGTTCTCGGTTTTCCTGGGAAATGAAATTGGGAGATGGTGAGGAATGAGGCTTGCAGAATTTACTAATATCCATCTTTTAATAACATTTTTGTAATAACGGTGCAGAACAAAATATTTCCCTGAATACTAGATGCAGTTTCGATTTTGTGAAGAAACAGCATCTTGAAATGTAGTTTTGCACATTAAAACCGCATTTTTCAAGATGTGGTTTCTTCAGAAAATTGAAACCGCATCTTCAAATACAGTTTTACACATTAAAACTGCATCTTCAAATGCGGTTTTGATACGTTATTCAGAAAAATATTTTACCCAGAACTGTTTTTTGCAAATTAGTTTTTTTAGGGGGCGTTTCTACCAAAAACTTGAGGTTTGCATGTCTCAAAAGATATCTATTCCCTACATCTACTTCTGATGTCATCACACCAGGAGTCGAACAGACACTAATTCTGCAGATTATACCGTTCCCCAACTTTTCTACATGATCCTGTATCCTTAACATATGTGTGTCTTTGAGTAAATGTAACCGTTTTCAACATTCTTTTACTTTCAAAGGAAGCAGTCTTACCATGACATTTTTACTCCAGAAAGACCTGAATCCTGTCACCCATTGTGTCCTTGAAGTCCAACAAGAGCTTCCCACCAACTTCACCAGCCGCATCATCCAGTAATTCTTTGATGTTTACTCCCCCCAGTGCTGGATTAACAAAATGATCAGGCATTTAGTAGTATTCACAAAATTTCTATTTCTAATTCCCATACCTTGATTTAAGTAGAAGTTACTAGTGTTGTGGGATAAACTTCATTATTCAAGTTACACTCAGAAAACATTTTCCAGTTAATTACTCGTGCTAGGTTTCTCCAGTAGCTCTTCCATGGAATATAGCTTTAGCAGAGCCATTAACTGTCACTGGCCCCACAAAGCTGCTGCTGCAACCAGCTCATGCCACAGCCACATAACAAAAGCCACAATGAGCGCCTGGGTGGTCGCCACCACTCCACAGGATAGCTGACAGCCACCAGCCACCTACTTGCCATACGGCTAATGCAGTCCAGGATGAGATGAAGCCACCCAGGCCACTATCATATTATTTTAGCTTAATCCTGAAGCAAACTTTAACTTTGATACACCTATTCATTTGTAGCTTAAATTAGCTTGGGTAACTTAAAACAATTTGGACCAGAGTTGAGCTACCCAGGCTCAGATCCATCCATATTTAGGGCAACCTCACTTTTTTGGGCTGTAACCTTGAGGGAATGTGGTGGCAGCGGCTAATGATGTCAAGGGGCAAGAGAGCAGTCAGCAGATGAATTTTCCCTGTAGGATTCTTTAAAACCAAAAAACTTTTCTAAAATTTGTCTGTTGGGAACAAAATTCTGGGAAATAATTTTGTAAAATAGTTCTTGAAACACCTTCCTAATCAAGTTAGAGAACTCTCTTTTCAGAAAGTAGACGGTTTTCAAAATCAACATTAAAAATGACCTCAATATTCACTATCTTCATCTGCCATAACTTTATCATATGATGCACTAGAGTACAGATTTCCAAATTGTATAAAACTGCAATGGTACCTGGGACTATATTGGTGATTCCATCTAAGAATCCAGCCTGCATGAAAATTTGAAGCGTATCAATTGAAATTTTATGTTACAAGTGAATGCAATCACTGGCCTGATAAAAGAAATGCTGAAGACACATTGAAACAAAGAGAGAAATGCAAGCATGATCAAGAGAGACAGAATATTATACAAACTATATGAAGTAACCTACATTTGAGAGTATTTCTAGAACTTACAGGGATTCTAACATCAAGTCTCTCAAATCCATCTCTTCCAGTTATTTTAACTCTTAGCTTTCGAGACCATATTCCAGAAAAGGAGGCTCTAGATCCATCCTCTTCAGAATTATCATACACCCTGGGATTTATTACTTCAACAATGGGATCCCGGACAATGTCAACCCTTTGCTCCATGTCTTCTTCAGACCTCTGCTGCATACTGCTCGCTGGAACAGAGGTTTGCTTTAGAATGACAGTCAAAATTAGTTACAATGGTCATGTAGGTGCATGATCCATGGTTCAGTTTTTGAAAGCAGCTCCCTCCCCATTTTATTGGTAGAAAGGCATTTGGATTAGTAAAATATAGTATCACACTGAAATGAGAAGTTTAGTAAAAGGCAGTCCAGCACAGTTTCACTGGTTTTCCATATTTTTCTGGAAAACTATAGAACTCTTTTTTCTACAGGTCATCTGCTAAAGCTCTTAGCTATACAAAGTTTGTCAAAAATGAATAGAATCACATTTCATGGAAATAAAGGGAATAGCTATGTGGCTACTTCTAGCAAAGACATTGAAAACTTTGATAATTGAAAAATGATGAAAGGGACCTATTAAGCACAAACCTCTCCAGGAAGGCAGTTGCCTGGAGCTGGTAGCATACCGCATCTCTTCCTCATAATAGATGTTGAACCCTAAGATTTCCTTAATTTCTTCAAAAGAAGGCATACTTCCAGGAGGAGGAATTCGTCCACCTTTGATTGCTCTCAGTGAATCCTGCAACTCAAAAGAAAACACTAACACCTGATTACACTAGAGAGAAACTCTGGAGCATGTCAAAAAACAAAAAAAAGTATATGGAAACTGCGAAATTTAAATGTGACAGAAGATCAGCACGAAACAATGAAGAAAACTACCTGCATTGCTTGTATAGACACCCCAATCAAGGAAAGAGGATAAGCCACTAGCTTATATCCAATTTCATCAAGCTCAAGAGGATTTAGTATTGGTGTCTTCCCACCTCCTTCAAGCATATTGGCCTATTAAGATATACAGGTACTCTGTCAGCTACAGCTGGAAAACCAAAGGATAGTTTTCATTAAAAAAATCTAGCTTTTCATTGGTCATATTAGCTACAGCTTCAATTTCGAGAATGGAAAAAACGCCACATAGACAATGAACCTCCAATAACTTAAACACAAACGTAAAAGTTTTGAAAGGATACAAGTTCAATTAGTTTAATAGAGAGAGTATTCCAAAAGCTCCAGCAAAGCGATTTGTTTTTCTTGGCAAAAAAAAAACAGATTTTTTTTTCTTATTCAGATGTTCAAGACCATTCTTATCATAGTATGCGAGCTTCTATAGGGTACTGTAAAAGGCACCAGAGGGGTAAGCTATAGCATTATTCTACTTCCAACACCAGAGATAAATTGTTTTATCCATTTTTAAGTATGGAGGGAAAAAACTCCTGTTTAGTGGTAAATCACCCAAGTCGCAAGTTGATGTCAAACATGTACAAGAAAAGGTGAAATTAAAACCAAAAGCCAATTATCAAAAACAACAACACACAAAGGGAAAGCATGTCTTTTTTTTTTCCCCTTCTTTTTTTTACTGAATAAAGGGAAAGCATGTGAGTACGACATTTATTAACAAGTATTTCGAATAAAATGGTGGGAGGTATATTCTACCATTTTAGGGACATTAGGAGCAACTTCACAGAAAGCCTTCATCTCTTCCTTCGAAGCTAGGGCATCAATGAAAAGGACATCTGCTCCAGCATCAGCAAAAGCTCGTGATCTCCAAAATGCCTCTTCCAAAGAGATTGCTTGGCGGGAATCAGTCCGTGCCACAATAACAATATCGAATCCACTCTCCTTCCGAGCATCAACAGCTGCTTTAATTTTTATGATTGCTTCTTCTCTAGATACCACTTTCCTGCCACGTGTATGACCACAAGCTTTCGGAGACACCTTGCGATGGCAATTTCTCGTAAGATTGGAAACATATACGCGAAATTATTTTTGAACAATGCCCCATGAAACAATTGCACTCGATAGTTTATTAAAGAACAAAACCATAGTCCTTTATGCAGCAAATAGCATATTAGATGCTTGTTCTTTAGTGAAAAATAGGCTTCTCAAGTTTATAACCACATAATTCTAAAGGAAAGAGGTAAAGAAGGATGGCTAACTTTGAATGCAGGAATACTTTTGTAAACACCATATGTCAGTTCGTCCACCAGCTTCCAATAACAATTTCAACTTCCAAACCCTAAAATATAATCTTCATGGAAAATAACATACCAAACTTACTGACAGCCAGAGGAAAAAGGAAATTTAATATATTAACATGTATGTACCTGATCTTCCAGAATGATTCCAGCAAAACCAGCTCTGATATATCCTCTCACAGTCCTTTTGACATTCATTGCATTTCCATAGCCATTATCAGCATCTCCAATGACAGGAATAGAAACAGCTCTTGTGATCTGCTGCCCTTGATCAACCATCTCCCCAAAGGAAATCAACCCAGTATCTGGCAGCCCCAGCCGAGCAGCAGATATTGAAAAACCTAGCATACGAATTTAAGGAACTATTCAATTAATGGGTATAGGTCAATCATAGCACGGGGCCATACCATCTCTAACTGAAAACTAAATTTTGATGACTCATCCATGAGATTACCCACTGAAATTACAATCCTTAATCAGAGACATTAAAAGTTTTACTTACACTAGGGAACTTGATCACAACTGCCATAAAAAGTATACACTAAACTGGTCTTTTCCCTTCTGTCCAGTGTCCGAAAAAATCTTAAATCGTCCTAACTCACAATGACGTGATGAGAAAAACCAATCAAATTACTTTTATTAATATTAATAATGGCTACTGCTCGGGGATTAACACTAATTTGCCTGTTTATCATATTTTGATTGGCATACCTAAGAATTTCTCCCAGTGTCCACATTTGCCTCCCACAAGCAAATTCAGTCATAACAATAGTATTGATTAGACCTAAGTAGCTCATTATTGTGTCAAAACACGAGATTAATGCAGGGTCTCAGTCCAATCAGACTAAAAAGCCAGTCAAATTACCAGATACATAAATATAATACGGTGGCTTCATGCCAAGATTGATCATAATGGAGAACATGTCTGGGGTTGGTCTTAGAAGTTCTGTGAAATATATAACAGGATAGGAAAGGATAGGATTGATTCTAACTTCAAGATTAGTAGCAAAGAATACCACTGGTGAAGCAGTAATCGAACCCGGCCCTCTCCACCAACTTGGCGCTGAGCGCGTCGAAGCAGGCAGGGCCCTGGTGGACTCCGGGCAGCTCCAGAATCCGCCTCAGAGCTTTCGCAGGAGATGGATCCCCTGCAGGTGGTGTGCTGCCACTGTATCTCCCGTCCGAGCATGCGACAACCGCAAGGGACGCCCTCCTCGAGGTGATCGCCGGGAGGAGGTATTTGAATCTCTTGAATGAGCTTCGGGAAGGTTTAGTGGGGACAGGAACGAGGGGGGAGGGAAGAGAGGACGAGGAGGACGATGGAGATGGTGGAAAAAGGACAGGGTGGCGGCTTTGGCGGCGAAGGAGAGGAAGGGAGCTGCTGCTGGTGCCGGTTACCGCTGAAAGCTCCATTGCTGGTCCGTTGCTCGGCGTCTGTGGGTTGAACAGTGATGGTGGTGAAAGAATTAAAGTCAGCTGTGTTTTTGGTTCCTCCCTTCTAATGAACCGAAGCTCCTGTTCGAACCGAAACCGGAACAGGAGTCTGAAAATTGATTTCTTTTTTTTATTATTATTTTTAAGGAAAGGTCAATTGATCAAATTATATAATTTTTCTCTCAATTTAGACGCACACAAGAAAAAATTACATACTTTTTCTCTCGATTTAGATGCATATGAGGAAAAATTATGCACTTTTTTAAAAATACGTGCATTTAATTTATTTTAATTCAATTTCATTAAATTTATATAATTTTATGTATTTATTTTTTAAAAGAATTGTTGAACTAGCCAAACTAAAACCGGACGATTTTGGACGGACAGCTCTGAGCTATTTCTAAACCATTCTAGAAGCGGTTCGGACCGGTTTTATGTCTCTATGGAACTAGAACTAATGATTTCAAAATGTGGTCAAGACTACTTCGAAACCTATATTTTTTTAATATATATCTACTGCAATCCGTTTAATGAATATACACTTCCATTCCGTTTTGGTAAATTTTTATTTTTTTACGATTCTATCTCGTCATATGATGTAAGAAAGTATCAACTAAATTGCAAGAAATGAGTACATTTTTATGAATCATTCATATATCTGTAATGATCATTATTAATTAGAGCCATTTAATTGATATTTTTTATCACGTTATTGTGGGATGAGATTTTTTAAGATATTAAAAAGGATTTGACTAAATAATTAAAAGTAACAATATAACAAAATTTAAATAAGAATAAGGAAAAAAAAAGTGTCAAACATGCTTACCCAAAACTGAGGGTAGGAATAGCAACAAAGGAGACGGAGGCCCGTAATCAAGCTTGCAGCTGGAAGCTAATTTGGATATTGATCAACCATGCAAGATCTCTGCTGGTTGTCAGGCCACGTGCTTACATCATTAAAGGTCGAATTTTTATATAGGAGTGTATAGGAGTACCGAATAAAATTAAAACTGATGTATAGATGTCAATAAAATTTGAATAACGTTCAAGTAATGAATTATTAGGAAAATGTTTCGATTTCAGCGCTAACAATTGGGTAGCGAGAGCCTATGACAAAATCAAGTATTTAAAGGGAAATTAGTTTATGTGGTTAATTTTAATCAGTTATAATTTTCTCGTTAGAACTTTAATCTGTGTTGTTTATATTGTTGGATGTTTAATTAGATAAACTTTCATATTACATGATAATTATATATACTTAACAAATTTATTATATTCAAAATATTAATAAATTTGCTAGTAAAAATAAAATAGTAAAAATATATATTGAATTACTGAATTATAATGATACAACTACAGTAAACTGATGAAATTAAATTAAACTATATTTACTAAAGTAGATTGATTTACATGTTAGGATGTCTCTTTCTTTTAAGTAAGATATCATGTTCGAATCTTATAAATAAAAAGAATTCACGTTGGGAGAACTTTACTATCTCATTGGACCTTCCCCGATAGAACTGGATTAGTCAAGGATTTTTGAATATCAATGCCTCATACCGAAAAAATAAAATAAATAAATTTACCATAAATTCGCGTACTTAGTAATAGTTAAACCTATGAAGATCTTGAAATAACCATATGTCATGTTATCATTTTGAAAAGAAAAGAAAAATAGGATACCAGCAGCAGCCCGAAACACATGATATAGGTTTTAGATACGGTCTGGTTCCTAAATTCAATAAGGTAGATTTTAGTATTAAAAGATTGAAAGGAAGAGAAATTCTGAATTAATAAATTGTATTGAATATGCATAGGAGAGGTTTTTTTTAGGAGAAATTAGGGGCGTGCACGAGTATCAGATAGACCCAGAACCGGTTTGAACATATCCGATGGGATATGTTGCTAGTAAATTCTCATAAGAATGAGGTAGATTTCAGGTAGAAAATGAGAAACCGATTAAAATAGGTTCCGATTCCGCTTTCATTGAACTAGTACATGGAACCGAGACCTGAACCAATACCCGGAACCGACAAATATATAATTATATTTTACTAAATATAAAACATAAAATTACATCATTTTATCTTAGATTTTATTCTATCCATTTATTTCCATATTCAAATCCTCAGTATCTATTAAAACTCAATATTTTCTAAGTTTTTTATCATCTAATAATTTTCATTCTCTTACGATAAGAGTCTTGCCGATCACAAAACCTCTCTCCTATTACAGTTAATTGGATATTTTCAATATTTTTCAGGTATGTTAAGTAAGAAAATTGTTAGATAATTACTGATTAATCGATTTTAAATTTTTATTTTTATTTGTTGGTGGAAGACTAGGTTCCAAATGAGTACCCAGCACCGGTGGTATAATACAGATTTCAGGTAGGGTTCAGTTATTGAAACCAACAGGTGGGGTTCGGTTCTAAATTTTAGGAACAGGTCTTAAATAGTATAGTCGGGTATTATGAAAAATATAGGGTACCGGGACTCGATGGAGAAATATTGTAGACAAATAAGGAGAGAATGCATCCTGTGAATATACTATTACAAAAAATATATCCAATACGCATTAACATCCCCTAAAGTTCAAGCAGGTACAATGGATAATAGCTTGGTTTGGAAATCAAACATTGAAAATTAATCATTAAGTGTGAACCGGTTCAACATAAATTCGTAAAATGGTGGAATGGGTACTCGTATTTTAAAAAAAAATGCTTTTTCCTTGTACATTAGTTAAAATTTTTATTTTAGTAAAATGTATATATATCATTTTTCAATAATAGAATTGTATAAAAATATAGAGCAAGAAATAAAATACCAGTTCCATTCTTACTTATCAATCATAATATAAGTTTGACTTTACTGTTCTTCCCACTACATAAACATGGTCAGGATTCACAAACACGAGAAAGTCTTGTATGGTATGGATATACCATATAGAAGTATTGATGTAGTTCACAAATTAATAATATTTAATTATTTTTAGACCTTTTTAATTTTTAAATTTTATTAAAATATTTTAAAATAGTAGAATTTTATTAGCTCGTAATATCATATTAATACTGTCATGTGATACACAATACTCTCTCCGTAAACACCTAAGCTCACAACCAAATTGCAGCATCTCTCTGCAACCCTTCATGCATATAATATAATATACATTAATCTTAGGATTCATTAATCAAGTGGAAGAACACTTGGATTGATTGAAACAAAGTCAAGAAACTCTTGGTCCTGCTCTAGAATCTCCATTTCTTTCTCATCCAGAATCACCCAAGCCTCGACCTCACCCTTGTTCCCCCGGTTGGCTTCCATCAAAAGGACCCCATTCTTGAAGGGCGCATCTACCACAAAACCAGGGCTCACCCAAACAGGTCCTCCCCACCCAAAGTCAACTTCGTTGAATCCCATCTTGCACCAGCTTGTAAATGAGTAAGCCTCGGGCTCTCCATCCGAGTACTTCCTTCCCACCTCTTCGAGCCATTTCGAGATCTCCCTGAAGCCCTCGTCTTCCCCTTTCAGCTTCTCGATATAACTAGCATTGATCTTGGAGATCGATCTCCTCAGCAAGCTCACAAGGTTGGGGAGCTCGGGCTTGTGATCTTCTCGGTCGAGATCGGGCTTGTAGCAAGCAAATGCCTTCCACACAATGTTCCCAATCGACCAGTCGGCTAAGGGCGGGGCCATTCGTCGCCTTATGTTCATGGCATGGGCCAGGACAGCTGGTTTTTGAGAACCTGTTGGGCAAAGAAAGACTTAGAGATGCAGGGAATATGAAGAATAATTTAACAAGAGACTATCAGAGACGGGTCCAGATTTACGTTGGAAATTACCGTTGTCAAACTCTCATATATCATATTATTTTCAGCGAGTCTTACTAGAGGCACAACCCATTTCTGCCTAAAAACATAAGCTATCGGGTGATGGTATTCATTTTTCTTACAAATCCAATGTTATACTCTTATCTTATTGATGTGAGATTTAATATCCCCTCTCACAAAGTATTAAGGGGTCTAACCAAACTTTGATACTATAATTTTTATGTTGTGAGAGGATCATTGACGAAGTCAACAAATAGCCATAGAGAGGACTATCAGGTTTGTAAGGTTACGTCAATGGGAGACTACCGGACACAGGTTCGGGTTTATGTCAGAGATTGTTGTAGTTGTTTGCCTATCTATTATATTATTATTAATGAGTTTTATAAGATGTTGAACCTATTCCACCTAAAAATCTAGGTGATTAGATAGCGGTAACTAGTTTTCTTATAAATCTAGTATTGCACTCTTGTCCAATCATTTATAAGTCTCACTAACAATAATATAATGTCTCATAACTCTCTAGATTAAACCAAGGATCACAACAGCTTTACACATATAAAAGCCTAAATACTCCTGATTTTGCTTTTGATATGATTACCTGACTTTACCCTAGAAGCTTTCATGAGGCACATCCAAATGAAGCCAGAGAGAGCTTCCACAGCAGTTGGATTCGATACGCTTTTGCTGGCACATTTCTTTTTGATGGTAGCGACCACCTCGGCATTGAACACATACCTCCCGGCACTGCTCCTGACCTCGCCGCCGGAAGGGCTCCCCACCCACATAATCGCATTGGAAGGCAAGGCATCCCTCCTTGGGAACAAGACCGATGCCGGTGCATAACACAGTTTACTACATTTATCTTCACCAGCTAATCCATTGTGCCCAAGGATTTCACCAGGCATTCTTGAAAAGGAGGCCCACTTCTTAAGGAATTGGCTTATCAGAGTCCCATCAATGATCTTGTGCAAGAGCGAGATCCCTATTGCAAGCCCACCACAAGGGAACGTGTTGACTTGGACACAGACCTGGGCTGCCTCCTCCTCGGGGACACGACAGATGGTATGACAAGGGAGCAACATGTCCAGGGATTCAAGCTTCGGTTGTTTCAGGAAACCTGACAGGTCGCAGTTGGTGACCCTGGTCTTAAAGTATGGGACCCCCTCGTCATTGCACTCGATGTACCTGTTGTTTCTGAGCCTGCCTGCGAGCGGGTAGAAGTTGGCAAGGGCTCGGGAGAGAGATCGCTTGAGCCTCGAGGATAGACCGTCTTCGGTTTTGGATTCATGAATCTGGCCATTGATGTGGTAGTAGAGGATGATCGGGGTGTAGAATGGAGGTGTGAGCTGGTCTAGGAGGGAGATGGGGAACTCCCTCAAGTGGTGAGGGGTGGGAGAAGAGGGCCTGATGACTTCTACTGAGATGAATTTGACTTCAGCCTCCATTGTTACAAGGAAAGACGAAGATGGAATCAGTGCAGCTGTCGTGGAGATATCAGTGGGTTCTTCTTGGTTTAATTGTTAGGGTGTAACATGGGAGGTGGTGTCGTGGTAGTTCTTTTTATAAGTGGAAAGAGCATAGTAACAGTGATGATCCAACCACCTCTTTATGTAATTAATACTTGGGCTTTCGTATTCAACAACGGACATATCACACGAGCTGAATAACCGATACTAATTTGTTGGCCGCATCAACGCAGTACCACTAAAGGTCTAGTATAGTGTAAGAAGTCAGTGTCCATCAAAACACAAGTTTAAGAGTTTTTTCTAGTAACACTGTTCAAAGTGATATTTGACCCTCTGACCCCAATCTCACCAAATCGCATTGGAGTAAGTTTTAGACAATCAGACTACTGTTTTTTATGGTGCGTTTCATAGTAATTATTTGAAGGCGAATGTGAAAAGATTCCAAAAGAGATTCCCTTGCCTCTTAGATAAGTAAAAGACAAACATGCATATACATCATAGCCATCGGTGTCTCTGACATGTGATTCCATTCACATGGGAAAACAATTTTGATTTGTTTATTAGAAGAAAAAGAAATGGTTGTTAATGTTGAGATTAGATGGAGAATGGACTTTAGACAAAGAAAGTTATGATGAGCATGTTGGATGTGATTTACTACCAGGGAGTTTAATAAGAAAATGAGACCCCATTTTTTTATTGGTAAACGGGGTCAATGCCTAGTTTATTAAGCTAGAAAATCATGCAATACAAAGTCAAAAGAATGCAATCCCATACAAATTAGCATTGACCAAGCAACATAGCTCCGGTGGCAAAACTGAGAGTGTATGAGCACCAGACTCTGCTTGCAGCGCCAAATTTGCCAACCGACTGGTGAGTAGTTGCTCCTCGGGATGATTGCTGGATGACAATCGTCCAATGCCCAACTAGTGGGTAGTGAATCTCCATCAAAAGAGGTACCAACCGTCTAGTCATCAAGTCATTGTTATCGCAGGATAAATGGAAGTCATGAACAGTAAGTCGATTTTGAGTATGAGAATTCTAATCCCTTTCTTGTGAGCTAACTTCAGTCAAGAGCAGACTCTCCACAACTCCGACTCAACAGAGGTTCCGATACCATGTTGAGTAGAATTCCACCGATCCAACAACCATCAGCATCACGCACCAAACCTCTTGCCGTTGTGTTATCTAGGTTACCTTTTCAGGCACCATCAGTATTAAGTTTGAACCAGCTAATATTTGGCTTGGTCAATGGAGCTTGCTAGTAGGTGCACGAAAGTTCTCATCAAAGAGCCGCTTGTTTTGTCAGCTCCACAGGTACCAGCAGGAACAATTCTAAAGAGAGTGAAAATAAGACTTTTAAAGAGAGCACGAGAATGAGAATGTAGTTTTAGTGCAGATCTAGAGATTCTAAGTTTGCAATAGAAAAAGAGGGATTGGTTATGTTTTTTATTTCCTCTACATATGTTCCCTTCTATGCTTACTTGCCTCTTTTGTACATCGAAAAAAATCATATAAGAAAAATTCCTAAGAGTTGTTATAAATTGGTGTTTCTATTTATAACGATCACTATACACTTGATAGCATGTTTGCTCTCTTAAAACATACAAGCGGAATCGGAATTGAAAATGTGTCTATTTAGTGAAAAGTGCATTCTGAATTCCAACATATGGGGATTTCATCTCCCCGTATTGAGGAACCAATTCCTCCAATAGAATTAGGAAATGGGAGATCGGAATAGACTCTACAAATTCAAAATAAATTTCCCTAAAATACTCAACTAAATTTCAAAGTTTTATTATAACTCAACCTCCATTTTGAAAAGAATAAAATTACTAACAAATATGAAATTTTCACTTATAAAAATCATATGACATGGAGAATTTTGCATATGATAATATAATTCGATGAGATTTAAATAGATTAATAAATTTTCACTTGATCATTTTCTTATAATTATTTAATTTATTTTGATTGTATTCAGTAAATCGTTGTAACTATTTTTTATTTTAAATATCCAAATTTTTAATCAATAATCACCAGGGAAATTAGATTGCAATTCTAAATTAAGCCAAAAAAATAAAATTAGCCATTCTGTTTCCCCTTTTTTTCCCATTTCATTTCAATTTCTGATTCTGATTCCATGCTACAAAACAATACCCCTAAATGAAATCATAATGGAGAATGGGAGCGTGGTACAGTTGGCACTGTCCTCAACTTAGGAACAAGAGGTCATCTATTCAATTATGACCTATGGAACTTTCAATACCCCTTTATTCCTTATTCATTATACAATCTTTTAAGATTATGTGTCTCATTTGACATCGAAAAATTGTAATCATGATATAATAAAAAGATTTACAGCAAAGATTTTATAAGTTTATCACTTTTTGTCATCGAGTTCAACAAATATAACTTTAAATAATTTAGTTCATAACATCTATTATGTTAAATAAGTTCAAATGTTACAGCCTATTAACTGGGTGATGGCCAAAATATTCATTAAAACTTTTGTCTTGAGTCATACAATTACTCTTTCACCGCTTAATATTCATCAAATTTTCGAAAGAGTGACATTTACTTTACAACGATTTTGATTTAGGGTTTTGATTATTAGAGTTCTACGACGACCAGCAGTGGACTAAGAGGGAAGCTACATGGAACATGCATATCTGCAAGTAAACTTCTAAATCTATTTCGATGTAGCTCCATGGAGGAATGGTCACAGGTGGCCTCAGTGCTCATAATTAATTTAGTTTAAGAGTTTTTTCTAGTAACATTGCCCAAAGTGATATTTGAACCTCTGACCCCAATCTCACCAAATCGCATTGGAGTAAGTTTTAGACAATCAGACTACTGTTTTTTATGGTGTGTTTCATAGTTATTATTTGAAGGCGGATGTGAAAAGATTCCAATAGATAAAATATGTTATAATTATAGATTTAAGGGGAAGAGAGGTAGAGATTCCTTGCCTCTTAGATAAGTAAAAGACAAACATGCATATACATCGTAGCCATCGGTGTCTCCGACATGTGATTTCCATTCACATGGGAAAACAATTCTGATTTGTTTATTTGAAGAAAAAGAAATGGTTGTTAATGGTGAGATTAGATGGAGAATGGACTTTAGACAGAGAAAGTTATGACGAGCATGTTGGATGTGATTTACTACCAGGGAATTTAATAAGAAAATGAGACCCCATTTTTTTATTGGTAAACGGGGCCAATGCCTAGTTTATTAAGCTAGAAAATCATGCAATACAAAGTCAAAAGAATGCAATCCCATACAAATTAGCATTGACCAAGGAACATGGCTCCGATGGCAAAACCGAGAGTGTATGAGCACCAGACTCCGCTTGCAGCTCCAAATTTGCCAACTGACTGGTGAGTAGTTGCTTCTTTGGATGATTGCTGGATGACAATCGTCCAATACCCAGCTAGTGGGTGGTGAATCTCCATCAAAAGAGGTACCAACCGTCTAGTCATCAAGTCATGGTTATCGCAGGATAAATGGAAGTCATGAACAGCGAGTCGATTTTGAGTATGAGAATTCTAATCCCTTTCTCATGAGCTAACTTCAGTCCAGAGTAGACTCTCCAGAACTCCGACTGAACAGAGGTTCCGATACCATGTTGAGTAGAATTCCACCGATCCAACGACCATCAGCATCACACACCAAACCTCTTGCCGTTGTGTTATCTAGGTTACCTTTTCAGGCACCATCAGTATTAAGTTTGAACCAGCTAATATTTGGCTTGGTCAATGGAGCTTGCTAGTAGGTGCACGAAAGTTCTCATCAAAGAGCCGCTTGTTTTGTCAGCTCCACAGGTACCAGCAAGAACAATTCTAAATAGAGTGAAAATAAGACTTTTAAAGGGAGCACAAGAATGAGAATGTAGTTTTAGTGCAGATCTAGAGATTCTAAGTTTGCAATAGAAAAAGAGGGATTGGTTATGTTTTTTTATTTCCTCTACATATGTTCCCTTCTATGCTTACTTGCCTCTTTTGTACATCGAAAAAAATCATATAAGAAAAATTCCTAAGAGTTGTTATAAATTGGTGTTTCTATTTATAACGATCACTATACACTTGATAGCATGTTTGCTCTCTTAAAACATACAAGCGGAATCGGAATTGAAAATGTATCTATTTAGTGAAAAGTTCATTCTGAATTCCAACATATGGGGATTTCATCTCCCCGTATTGAGGAACCAATTCCTCCAATAGAATTAGGAAATGGGAGATCGGAATAGACTCTACAAATTCAAAATAAATTTCCCTAAAATACTCAACTAAATTTCAAAGTTTTATTATAACTCAACCTCCATTTTGAAAAGAATAAAATTACTAACAAATATGAAATTTTCACTTATAAAAATCATATGACATGGAGAATTTTGTATATGATAATATAATTCGATGAGATTTAAATAGATTAATAAATTTTCACTTGATCATTTTCTTATAATTATTTAATTTATTTTGATTGTATTCAGTAAACCGTTGTAACTATTTTTTTATTTTAAATATCCAAATTTTTAATCAATAATCACCAGGGAAATTAGATTGCAATTCTAAATTAAGCCAAAAAAATAAAATTAGCCATTCTGTTTCCCCTTTTTTCCCATTTCATTTCAATTTCTGATTCTGATTCCATGCTACAAAACAATAGCCCTAAATAAAATCATAATGGAAAATGGGAGTTTGGTACAATTGGCACTGTCCTCAACTTAGGAACAAGAGGTCATCTATTCAATTATGACCTATGGAACTTTCAATACCCCTTTATTCCTTATTCATTATACAATCTTTTAAGATTATGTGTCTCATTTGACATCGAAAAATTGTAATCATGATAATAATAAAAAGATTTACAGCAAAGATTTTATAAGTTTATCACTTTTTGTCATCGAGTTCAACAAATATAACTTTAAATAATTTAGTTCATAACATCTATTATGTTAAATAAGTTCAAATGTTACAGCCTATTAACTGGGTGATGGCCAAAATATTCATTAAAACTTTTTTCTTGAGTCATACAATTACTCTTTCACCGCTTAATATTCATCAAATTTTCGAAAGAGTGACATTTACTTTGCCACGATTTTGATTTAGGGTTTCGATTATTAGAGTTCTACGACGACCAGCAGTAGACTTAGAGGGAAGCTACATGGAACATGCATATCTGCAAGTAAACTTCTAAATCTATTTCGATGTAGCTCCGTGGAGGAATGGTCACAGGTGGCCTCAGTGCTCAGATGGTCAACGGAGTTTTTCTAAAATAAAAAATCCTAAATCAAAATTGTTTTGTGGAGAATGACGTATTTTTAAAATTTTGATGAATAGGATGGGGTAAAGAGTAATTGTACCACTTTTGAAAAAATATTGCTAATAGCGTTATGTTCGGATCAGTACCCAGTTAACGGCCCAAGACATGTTGGACTTATATTAGTAGTAGAATAGACATTATAGAATTGAATGAGTGAAAATTAAACTTGTATGACTCGATATAAAAAAGTGATAAATTTACAGGACATCCACTCTAATTACCTCATATAACAGATGTCTATGACATCAAATCTTTATTCTTTTCATTCTTATCATGGTTATATCGATCATAGTCATGATTTCTTCCACTAATCCTTCACAACTACAATGTTGAACCTACGTTGAGCTTGAACTAAATAGTATGAAATATTCACCTAACCCGTAAGAAGTTATGGTCATATCCAACCTAAAAGCTAATAGGATGGTAGTAACCCATTCTCTTATAAATTGTTCAGTTGTTGAGGGAGCGTGTTTGAGAGTGTGTGTCAATATATAAAATAGATTTTTTTTCATATTCGATAAACTGGGCACTAGCCGGACTTTTTTTTTTCTGGTTTTCGGGCCTAATAGAATTCCAAACTCAGGTCTACAAGAGCTTAAATTTCTACCTGGACATAGAAGAAGAGTCTTGAGTCCGTTTCTACCTAAAAACCTAAACTATTAGATGAGTACCAAATTCTCTTATAAATCAATTACTATGGTTTAATATTGTGTTAAAGGGCTTACCCTAACTTTGATACCATGTAAAATATCAACTTGGTTCATAAGAAACCGGGTCCGTGTCTAACCTAAAAGCTCAAGCTGAAATGATAATGGTACTCACTTTGTTATAAATTAGGTTTCAACTCATTGATTCTCTAATATGAAATTTTATATTTCAACAATGAGCAAAAAACGTGTCGTAGGTAATTGATTATTAAGCGCATTAGCAAGTTGATCGATAGAATTGATAAACTGAATGTTGAGATGCTTTTGAATTACTTGCTCATACAAAAATGGTAGTTGTTGGGTATGGGCCATGAGCCCACACCCCTGTCAAAGTTCGGCCCACTGAGACCCAAAAGAGAAGTCAATTGAACGCTGCAATGCTCATATCAGGCAGCTCGCTCATACCAGGGTAGTTGGCCTATACCTCTAACATCGCCCATGCCCTGGAGATTATATATCTCATGATTTATGTTGATTTGTGATTAATTTATACAACCTCTTGCCTGTATATAAGAACTCAATGTAATCATAATGAAAGACACAGAAAAATTCATCCCTCTCATCACCCGTTCACTGTCTTTGTCATATTTCGAACCCAACAGTAGTCAACATCTATGTGGTTGTGCAACCTTGGAAAATCGAATCTTTTGTCAACTGGCAGAGATATTATCACACTAAAGAATGTGTGCATAATGCACTTAAAGACCAAGTTCGCTGAACAAATTTCGAATTCAAATTAACTTGATGGTTGAATTAGAGAAACTATTATAATTCGATATTAGATATCAAGTCACAATCCATTGTTTCTTGGAGCTCCATGAAACCACATCACGTACAAGAGATATAACTAATGCACTAATTAACCATTGATTGTCGAGATTATCCACATTATTAGCATTAGAAAATCCATGAAGAGTTCACGTTGACCTCTTATTAATGATTAACTCATGAGTAACTGTACCTTTAAGTAACATAAGACCCTTGTTAACCGTATATCAATTTTTAGTACACAGGGTTGATGCATAAATTGACAAACATATTGTACACCACAAGTAATATTTGGTCTAGTAATTACATGAAATATTGAAATGAGTCAACCACTTGTCAAGAGATGGATTAGGAAACAAGTTATCATCATGTGAAGAAAGACACAAGGCAAATGTTGAGAAATAAAATCCACATCGGATATATAACAAAAAGAAGTTTAATTTACGAGAAAGTGAAAACCACCATTTTATTAGCTTGAGCTTATGTTCAACCTTTTATGGGCCATGTGAATATTTCACATGGTATAAGAGTTAACCGTGTGGACTCGCGCCACATTAGATCCGAGTGTGAAGCTCGTGATCCATTAAACTCGAGACAGAAAAATACCTGGCTCAAGATAAGTTGTTCAAGGTAGGTGTTCAAGGGTACGTGTTAAATGTGAACATGTTATCACGTGAGGTATTTCGAATAAATAGTTAAGGCTTAGCATTAGAGCCATGAAATCCCAACTTATAAAAGGAAAAAGAACCTTGGGAGGAGCATATAATATGGACTAGTGGAATCAACAAATCTAGGTGGATGTTACATATTACATATTTTACATCAAGTTCTATATTGGTTGTGGCATAATAGAGGATATTACAAGCAGAGACTGATTTGATAAACTCATACCAGTTTGATGAATCTTTACAATAACATTGATGTCAAAACCATAGTTTTTAAAACCGGACCGGGCCGGAAACCGGTCAAGGTATGGGTTCATGGGTTCTTGGGTTCAACCAGGGTTCAATGGGTCTAACCGGGTTTTTACAAATAATATTTATAATAGTATAAAATTAGTAATATGAATGTAAAATTGTTATATTTTATACATTAATTTATAATTTCAAATTTACAAATAAGATTGTTATATTCTATACATTAATTTAGAGCTTAGGTTTCCTTTTTTTTTCTATTTTTGACTCTTTATTTATTTATTTTTATTTTTTTGATTTTTTTCGTTGACCGGTTTCTTGACCGGTTCTTATGGGTTCAGTGAAAACCCGGTCAGACCGGCCGGTTCACACTGTCCAACCCGGTTCTTGATGCAAATGGAGTAATTAGTGAAACCGGACCGGGCTGGTATCCGGTTCCCGGTCCGACCGGTTCGACCGGCCGGTCCGGTCCGGTTTTTAAAACTATGGTCAAAACCATCGAGAATATCCCAGAGTTATTACAAGCTATTTTTGTAATTTGCGATATAATTTGATTATCAATTTGAAAATTCGTGATATAATTTGATTATCCACCGAAAGTTCATGAGATAATTTGATCATATGCTGAAAGTTTATACCTTTTTTGTTTCCATCTTAGAATAAAATACCATGTCAGTGTTACTTCAGGTCCATTCATTTCATGTTAGCCCAGTTATCTCCAAAGTCAACCATGTGGTAGTAATAGAAGTACATGCAATTTTTAAGTTCATGATATAGTCATTAACTAAAATTCCTGTCTTTTTACGTTAATATTTGTATATTCTGATTTTCTTAAGTTTAGAAATATATTTTAAAAAATCATTTTAAATTCTGATTTTCTATGAAATTAAAGTTTAAAAGTAGTTAAATTATTTCATCGAGTGATGGTCTAATAGGAGCTGAGAGTAGATTAATAAATTGTCTCTGGGAGATTTTTCAAATAATATTATGTTACCTTGATATATCCATATGCATTGATAGTAACGTATCACTTCGATTATAGGCCTATTCTCTGATCTCGACTTTTGATTACGGGTTGTTGGTCTGGAGAAAATTAAGGTAAGTTACTTGTACTCACTTTATTGCTTGTGAAATTCCAAAATATTGATTTATGTATATCATGAAATAATTCTAAAAATATTATGCCATTTACATTAAAATATTATTGCAATGAATGTAAAAATATATTTTTCGGTACGTACAACTAGAATTTAGAAATCTAACAGGTCATAATTAATTTAGTTTAAGTCGAGTGGATCCATTAGGGAGTAAAATATTTTTTACGATTCATAAAATATGACCAAATATAAAAAAAAAAAGTTATTGATGTGAAATTTCATTGAAAAAGAAGAAATGTATAATTTGTTTGATGAACAAATAATTTATTTTATGATTTTTGGAAATAAGGGATGTTTGTGAATTTATCTAAATTATTTACACATATTTGTAAATTATTTGAAATGGAAGGATATTGTTGTTTCAATTCTAAGACTTATATGCCCGCTACGTAATTTAATATTGCAATAGGAAACGAGCTGGCTAGCAAAATATTCGGGCCGTACCAATGGCTATATTAGTTATTTGAGTCAGCTAGACCAATGACTGTATTGGCAGGTCTATGTGACAGAACGAAATGTCAGCGCAGTATTAAAAATAATGAGCAATAAAATATTTGAATATCGATCATTTGTATTACCGAACATATGTATTGAACGAATGTTATCTGAATAGTTTATTAAAATTCTGAAATTAATTGAAAAGTTATACATGTGAAGAATGAATCTTCAGTCACTTATTTTGCAAGCAATGTTTTCAATTTATTTGTAAAGTTCATGTGCATTTATTATTCAAATGGCTTACTGATACTTTGAAAATAGTTCGAAATATATATTTATGAAAAACGAAACTCCCAATGCAAATATCAATTTTCAATTCGTTATATGATTTAATTTCTATTTAACTGTTTATAAAATTAATGAATGTATATTTACTTGATCTATTAAAATTAATAGATAGTTTGAAATAATAGTTATGAATTGATATTTATAATTTATGTCTTTTCATCAAATAATTTTAAATTAAGGATTTATTTTTACTGATTCTTGATCCGTAAAAGTGAGTCATGATTTTATCGCCAGATCCGAAATCACGAGAACTCTAGAGGTTTCCATTATAATAGTTTTATTCAAGGATGAACTGGTGTACAGTGATCTTATCTCATTACGTGACGCGAAGAAGTATCCGCTAGATATTTCGGCGACGAGATTGGATACCTGCATCCGATCGAAGTTCCATTTTAGTGCCCCTAAAGGAGCTCTTTCTAGGTGGGTAGCTTAATCTAAATGTGACAAACGAGCAAATTAGTATTGATCACCTAAGCAGCAGCCATAATTGATATTAATCAATGCAATTTGATTGATTTTTGCTCGCCACATCATTGTGAGGTAGAATCGTCTAAGATTTTTTCGGTGGATTGAGGATCTTTTTAGAATTTTCATTGCTTTATTTTAGATAGAATGTAAACTTTTATAAAATTTAAATATTATTGAGAATGCTCACAGTGATGATTATTTTTACTATAGAATATTTCTAAGAGGGTTATTTATTCTAAAATAATTAAATAAAAAGCTTTAAGTTAACTGGTTTTGTTTACCATTATATTATTTAGGTGATCTTTTAGTAATAGCTGTAAATTTTATTGTTTATATGAAAATCTAATTGTTTTGTGAAATTTTTAGTTTGCTAGTAATTAATTATGTTGTTCAAATTGTAATTGGATTTATAAATAACAATATTCTCCTCATTATTCTCTAAATATGTGACAGTGCCTACACGGTACCGGTTAATAGAATGCAAGTATCTTCGGTTTTTTATTTTTTGATTTTTTTATAAATATCAAAAAATAATTAAATCTTACTAGTTCGTGTCACTGCGTAAGTGTCGTGTGGTAACATGACAACATAAGATACCTTCTCATTATTTGATATAAGAGAATCTCCCACATTTTTTTAATAATAAGGAATTTATTCTCCCATAACCTATAAAACCCTACAGGTCTATGGATTTTAGGTAAATTTATGTGTAAGGTATTCATGTAGGTGTCTCACCTAAGATTATACACTCAAGAGGAATCAAACCCCCCATTGTCTTGATCATTCTCACAAAGTGGATGCACTCAAGGGCTACAAAGTGGGAGAATAAAGGAGAAACTCTTCGGTAAAACGGTCATACCACGTAGTTGATACTGACGTGATATACCCGTCCAATCGGGACTTGACATGTAGTCAATAATTATATAATTACGGTTACTAAATCCTAAAAAATCTTTAAAAATATTAAAAAATTGTAAAGAAGATCACTAATTAGACAAAAATATATAAATAGAAAAAAATTTAAAAATCTAATAAGTGGTGAACCCTAATTGGACAAATATATAAATGATGAATTCTAATTGGACGGACGTTCCACGTCAACCTCACCTACATAGTATAACCGTTCCACTGAAATCTTGAACTTAGAGCCTCTTATTGAGTTAAGAACGATAACAACTACACCAAATCCATTTGTCTTATTCATTATTTCTTTGTCCATGCTATTATTAACTTTTTCTGTCGTACACAAAATTTTGTCAAATTGTGATCTCATTAAATCGTGTCTAAGTGAAAATAATGAAAGAGAATTTCCAAATATAGTAATATTCAAATATGGGAATTAAATAATTAACCAAAGATCTTAAAAACAATGATGGAGTGCAGTTGTATAATATCTCAACTGACAATCTAGAGATTCTGAGTTCGATTATTATTGTATGAGTTAAGCATCCTTTTATTCTTCTTTATTTCCAATATCTGTACTAGACCCATAGGTCTCCCTTATCACTGAGAAAAATGTAAATGTCGTTTTTACTAAATATAGGAAGTCAATAAAAAATCAATAAATAAAATTAGCTATTTTTAGTTTGTGTATCATAACAGCGGCTTCTTTTTGCTTCACAAATTAATAAATTCTATTCGATTAATAAGTCTCTAAAACTTTGAAGCATTTATTAAATTTTTTATTAAATTTTTATATCAAATAATTTTACATAAAATACCTGAAGATCTTACAGCTAGTATTATTTCCAATGCAGTTTCACAGTACTCTCAGTGCGAAAAAGACTAACAATCAAGAAGACCTCGCTTCGGTATATACTATGAGGCACAAAGCCGAGCCCCGAAAAAAAGATGACGATTTGAGCTTAACAATATCAACAAGACCCTGAACAAGCACATTCACACTCCGGGACAAGCATGTAAACTTAGGTAGTGCAGATATCTATGGAACTTTCACAAAATCTAACGCATCTTTTAGCATCCCGTAATCTGACTACGCGTATCAGATGGGTCTTGAGACGCTTATCTTGATCCATGGTCAGGACATCACAGCAAATGATGGACGATTATCGGTCCTCCATCTCCTTGCCTTTCTCTGACCGCCTCTCAATGGACAGAAGCAACTGTAATCGTTTTCCAGCGACTTTGCTCTCCGTCACCTTCACGAAACGTCTCTGTTCCTCGTTAACGTCCCCTCAGTTACCCACCCACTTATTTCGGTTTTCGAAATCTTTTCACAAATCCGAATAAAATCAAACCTTTTCAATCAGTTCAGTATATTTTTAAAGAGAGAGAGAATCGATTTAGTTATTAGACAGGAGGAGAGGAAACTTTAAAATTCAAGTTCTAAAATTTCCAATTTTAATTTCCTCAGCCAACGCATATCCATAAATGTTTCGTCCTTTATATTAAAATTACATAATATGCAGATAATAAACCTGAAAGACATGAATCATAGATAACTTTATTTTAAGAAAATATTCTAACAGAACATCGAATGATTCTCCTTTTTCTCTCGACCCATATACTAAACTACTGCAACCGAGCATTTACTGAATCCAAACCGAAGATTCACATTAAACAAGTTGAATTTAATATTTTACAGATCAGATTGATTATGCAAATATTGTTTTTATTAAATATTAGGAAGTCAATCAAATAATCATATCATTAAATGAAGTATCTATTTTTAATTTTTGTATCATATAGCGGCTTTTTATCCACCAAAAATTAATAAATTTTCATTGATTAATATAATTCATTAAAACTTGAAATATTTATTGAATTTATATATCAAATAATTTTACATATGATACCAACGAATCTTACAATAACTTAGTATTTCAATATATGAAACGGTCTGTCACGAACTGAGTATTTACTGAAATCAGACCCGATAATGAAATAAATTATTAAGGTTCAAACTTTATCATTTTTCCCTACAACCTACTGTTACAACTTCCATAATCTGCCGCGACTAACTCCATTGAATATAGCCATGATCGTAACTGATCACCGATAATTGTCTCCTCCCCACTCTATAAATATCCCATTCACACCAAGCACGAGGCAGGCGTTCCATGACTCGGATTCACCTCTGTTCTTTTATCTACCTTCTATAGGTGACTGAATTGCGCAGCGTACGGTCACATCAAACCATCATCCTTGATTAGTGAGGTACTTGCTGAAAAGTCAATCCGATATCGGACAAATAACATATTGAAACTTGATTTATAAGAGAATTAGATAAAACAACCTAATAACTTAGACTTTTGAGTGGAAACATGTTCAGTCCCTTGTAGGTTCAGGTGGATAGTTCACATGGTATTAGAGCAGGTTTTCACGTTGGCTCACATCACATTAGACCCTAGTGAGGAGTTGTGGTTGGTTAATCCTAAGAGTGAAATAAAAACGATCAGCTCATGACTCCATGATTATTGACTATAGAAAAGTGAGACAAACTTATTTAGTTGTAACCGATGGTCGATTTTCAAAAGTACGTGACAAATGTAGGTCACGTTATCAAGCGAGGATAGGTATAGAGAATTAAATCAAACATCATCGAGCAAAAGTAAAATTTAGATTTATAAAAAAAAAAAATGAATACTGCCTTCAAATATGAATCAGTTTAAGGTCAGGTATTCTATCTCATTTTATCCTCCTTTAAATTTCATGCTTATCAGGACCGGAGATTCACATTAAAGAAGTTCGAATTAATGTTTTGCAGATATGGAATTGATTCCCCCTCGGGATGCATGGCTGATTAGACCCCCTTAAATTACACGAAGTTGCGTGCGCCTCAAATCAGCTTATTTTAATGGCCATGACGCAGCTTCTGAGCGGTTGCCTCAGCTTCCGCGCTGTCTTTCTATCTTCGATTACCTCCTTTTAATGTGAGATACCAAATAGGGTGATGCAACGGAGAAGTCTCTATTGCAGTAACGTGATACTTTCATTCAATAAAAATTTAACATGTGCCATTTTTTACTGTGTCAGTGATACCATGTGACACTTATGCCACATGACAATGTTTAAGTGTCTGCTTTTATTTTTGATATCATACTACCATTTTACTGAAAATTTTCTCCATATAATGACCCAATATGATGCTGTGACCTAGGTTATTTTCTTCTCAAAATATTGCCTTACGGGCAAATACAACTTAAAAGGAGGAGATAAATAGAAATAAAATTAAAATAACTAACTTTTATGTGCAGATCGTGAATGAAAGAGTTAGAAAAGAAACGTGAGAACTGAGAAGAAATCTATAAACTGGTCATAATAAAGGAAAATAAATCTACGAGGAGAAAGGGAAATGTGGTAGGAAAGGAGAGTAAGAGGTGGGATACCAAAAAATAGTTTATTATGCATATTAAATTTACTATTATACCCTTATTCTATAACAATTTGAGGGTCATTAAAAATTCTAGTAATGAGTAAAATGGAGGATCTAAAAGTGAAACAAAAAAAAAGAACTCCTCTTAAAGTAATAATAATAGATAGATTATAATTGATCAAAATATAGATAGATAATGGAAAATACAAAATACATATGTCTCCGAGGGACGAACCTTACTCGTAAGCTGACAACATGCAGTAGGTCAGGTCCAGTATTTGGGGTAAATGGCCGCCCCCAGGTCATCTAATAAACTGTTTGATAGATTAGTCAACTGTTACAATGTCGGATACCATCGATATTAAAAAGATGGATACAAATGAATATAGAGATCGATCTAGAAAACTTGCTATGGGAAGAGAAACTCAAGAAAAGTTAAAAGGGAGGGTAAAGAAATGGAACAGGGAGGGGAAATTACATAATTAAATAAAATTAGTAAAATTGTTAAAATATGCATGATATTACACAATTTTTTTAAATGTAATAGGGACTACAAACATTATTCCTAAATGCATCCTTGTATAAACAAATATTAGAGTCTTACTGGTACTACATATAGTGAGTTATCGACATAAAATTTATAAAAAATATCTATTCATGCACAATTAAAAAATTATTATCTACAATTAATTTTTAAATAAAAGAGTGAGAAATTGTGGAAAGTGGGTAGCTATACCCAATAATTTACAATCATGACCCAATTTCATTTTAATCTAAGGGTAAGCAAAATTTCAACTAAGGGCATTTTGAGAAAGTAAAAAGAGTGACACAAAAAAAGTCTCCTCCCTTAAAAAGTAGTGACAGATGAGTGTCAGATAGAATCAAGACCTGTATGAATCTACCATATCTTGATAGATCCAATTGAAATTCAAGCACTTTCTACTTTCTTGTAATAAATTAAGGATTAATACATAACCTATAAATGTTGCTGTTAGTGTCCGATCTTAGGTTCCATAAGGTAAGATTCAGATTCAAAACTTGGGAAACAATTATACGTAAAGTAGATTTAGATACCATAAAAGTATATAAAACCTAGGCCCCAAAATCAAAATGAAATATGATGGAATTGAAAACAGAATGAAAGCTTTTTAGTTTGTGTTTGATTTAATGGTAAATTAATTGAAAAAAATACTATGTTTGACAAAACTTTATAACTTGTCACAACCTTTAAAAATATAAGAAATTGTCACGTGCTTTTCTTTTGTTTTCGTGAAATATTACGGAGTTAACTGCGTCAAAATTCTCCCTTTAATTGCTGATATGACATTCTGACGTGATATTTTTATTGCATGGGTACAGAAATCGTTGAAAATTCGACCGTTCATTGAAAAGAAAATAAGACGAATTTAGAATATAATAGACATGTGTATAAATCAATGGCCACTTTAAACAGCTATATAATTATGAGTCCAATATTTCACAATCAACTAGTAGATTTTACCTGATATTAGAGCATATTCACGCAAACAAATTTGATCTCCTTTTATAACAGTACATCTGACACCATCCGGTCAAATTTTCCTATTCCTCTATGTGCAAATAAAAATGATATATTAGCAATAAAGAACAACCATGTGATTATTTAATGAACAAATTTAATGGAGTTTATTTCATGATATTTCACAGAGAAAAAATAAAAGCATATGATTATTCGGAATTAGAATCATGCTCTCTTTTTTCATTTAAAATTGAAATAAAAACAGTTAGATAAAAATTTGTTAAACAAAATCAATATAAATTAAAATTAGATGTGGTCTCGAGTGATACATGATTTTATTATTTAATAAAATTGATAGATAAATGAATATATAAATGATCAAATAAAGTTTTAACTATAACTAATGTTTCAATTTTTTAAAAAATAAATATTAAATCAATTAATAAATTTAAGAAAAATAGAGTAATTTAATTTTAATCAATAATAGATCTTCTTAAAAGATAGTTGAAAAAATTGCATGAGATAAGAGAGAAAATAATAGTAGAGAAAGATTTAGTAGTTAAATGTTGATATATTTACTATCACTTCTGACTTTTCTTGATTTAATAAATATTAATAATTTAATTTTATGCGTTATTAAACAATTTAAAAAATTTGAAAAGGACGCCAAAACCATAAATATGCAAATAAACACAAGAAAATTAGTCAAAAATTGTGACTTTTAAAAGTAAATAAATAATTGTTCTCATTTAATTTATTGATATCTGTTTAACAGTAAGATGTCAGAGTTGGAGAGTTTAGGGGTTTTAGTTTAGATTATTCTAAAAAAGATTAATAATCTAACTGAGCCTGTAAGGTTGATTTTTCACTTTTGGCATAACTTTCTTGGTGTGGTCTAAAAAGATACGAATTAAGAGACTTTAGTCCCGTTTAACACAGTTTATCATTCATGTTAAAACTAACGATTCTGCCTTACGTGGCATGCTAAAATCGATTACATGGCAAGCAAATGATGATGTAGCAAGGCCATTGGAATTCGTGGTGTCAGGTTATTGAAATGTAAAAGTTTGCCCACTCGCCGATTTTGTCTAATGTGAAATTAAATGAGGACAAACACAGAGGCATAGATAAGGGCGGCGATGGCAGAGAAAGAGAAGGTTGAAAATGAAGAGTGAATTATGTATTTGCCCTAATGTTGGCGAGGGACAAGCAGGCCATTTCAACAACTTGACCTCGTGATCTCCATGTGGCATTGCCACGTCATGATTTGCTTGCCATGTAGCCGATTTTAACATGCCACGTAGGACAGAGTTGTTAGTTGTAATTGAATGATAAAGTCTTGCTAAATGAGACTAATATCTCATAATTCTTATAATTTCAGATCACGCCAAAAAATACAAGAACTCGACTCAAGTTCGTGCCCAATTAGATTAGTAACCCTTTGAAAATTTATTTTGAATTCTCAGGAATTGATTCCAAATTATAGGGAGATGAAATGAAATGAAATCCTCCATTCGAAGAAATTGAAATTAATTTTTTACTCAACAAACATATACAGTCGAAATGAATTATTTTATTTCCGGGAAGGAAATAAACACATCCTAGATGAATAAATACTGAATAAATATTCAGTACATTATTATATACAATAAATTCGTTATGTGAAATTCTCTTAAATTTTAACGTATGTAAAGTTTTACAATTTTCAATGGTCATTTTTACACGTGTTACGGCTCAAGCCATGATTTATATATTGAACTTGTTATATATTATACGTTGAACGTTTCCCATGTACACTGATGATGTGTAATTTCAGCATTTATTAAGGTTTCAATTCGGTGAAATGATTCGGGTAGTTTTTTTGTGTAAATTGTTGGGGTCCGACTTATTTTGGATCAAAATTTTCGAGATTAAAATTTATATCGAGGACCAATTAGGATAATCAAAAACCAACCACTAATGGTGCGATTTTTTCAGGTGATTGTTCGGGTACCGATTTTCAATACAATAATATAAATTAAATGAAAAAAATAAAAAATATAATAAAAATAAATAATATAGTATCGGTATATTAACAAATTTATTGACATAAATATAATCTAAAATTTAAATTATAATATATCAAAAATACAATTTTTATTATCAAAATCTAATAATAATTTAAAATATTAAATATGATGTTTTATTTTTATGAATTCGGTCAATCTTGAGCTTTGTCGGGTTTTTCAAGTCAGGACCATAATGTCTCAGCTTATTTTTCTAAACCTTAAAAACCATTTGAATTTGTATAGAACCTATAAACCAGATTTTTCAAATTCATGTTGGTCATTTTTTTTCAATTTTTCAGAGTTTTATCTTTTATTTACATCCTGAGAAAGTTTTGAGCAACTATGTCACCACGTGATATCGCTTACATGTGGAGTGTGCAAAGTAACTAATAAAAATCAGATTCAATTATCATTAGTTGGTGTTATCATAGCATATTACTTGTAATGACGTTCCTCGGAAACTTTCCTGGGGAAATTGCACCAATAGTACAAAAAGTTTTGAAAAAGTTTCTAATTGGTACAAAAAGAAATTTTTGTGTCGGACTAGTACAAGAAATTTTGAAATCGTTCCCTCATAATACATTTTGTTGAATTTCATTTAGCGCCGTTAAGTTTTACTAATATGGTAGCTGATGTGGACACTCCACGTGCTTATTTGCTGATGTGACGAACTATTTAATATTTTTCATTGAAATAACATATAAAAATTTTAAAAAATATATATATGAAAGTAATTCATAAAATATGAAAAATTTTAAAAAATATTTAAAAATTATAAAAATAGAAAAAAAATTTAAAAACTAACAAAAGTATATAAAATTTTTTTTAAGAATTAAGAATATTATATAAAAAAAATTTTAAAAACCTTTAGGTTCATATGTTCATATATTCCACCAATAAGTGAAACACACCATAATTAGGTTCATCTAGGTGTGGAAGGCCATTGTGAAAATGAAAATTTTTCTCTCAAAATTGTGAAATAACAAGATCTCAAATAAGCAAAATTTTAATTTATGTTAATTATTTCTCAAATTTTATAAGAAAATTTTAAGTTTTAGTTTTTTTTGAGATTTTTCGTAATTTTTTATATATTTTCTAAAATTTTTAAATATTTTTCCATACTTTTTTCATTTTTAAATTTTTTCTATTTTCAATTTTAGTTTTTGAAATTTTTTTCATATTTTACGAATTATTTATATATATTTTTAAAGTTTTTATATGTTATTTCAATGAAAAATATTAAAAGGTTTGCCACATTAATAAATAAGCAGGTGTGACATCCACATCATTTGCCATGTTAGTAAAAATTAATGACATTAAATGAAGTTCAACGAAATATATTATGAGAGAACGGTTTTTGAAACTTTTTGTTCCAATTAGAGATGAAAATTTCTTTTGCACCAGTTAAAAACTTTAACGAAACTTTTTATGCTATTAGTGCAATTTTCCCAAACTCTCCTCCTCTTTTTTTTTTTTGCTAAATCATTCAGGAGGTAATATATATTAATTATAAAAATACAAAGTCTCTGGATTGTGAAACGAAAAGGCCTTGTACAAGAGGTGCTGTAGCCCATTTCACTATACAATGTACAACTTTGTTTTCTTGCCCAAACTCGGGGAATGAGTGTAAAAGGAGTCAGTTTTAAAAATATTTCGTAAAAAGTGGTTCTGTTGAAAATAATTACTAGATTGGGGTTTCTTAACTGCATGTTGAAGATACAGTTTATATATAATAAAACCGCATCTTGAAGATGAGGTTTCTTCTATTTTTTTCTTATCAGAATCACAAGTAAATTTTTTACAAAATTTTTAGAGTAAATTTTATAATTTTAAATACCCGAATAGTGATTTATAAAAATTTTATAAGTTTAAATACCCGAATAGTGATTTATACAACGAGTTCTGATGTGTCATATATTAATTACTAAATATGTTAATAAGTTGAACACTTTCATTAGAGCTCAATATTTGATACATTAGAATCGATGTATAAATTACCATTCGGGTATTTACACTTATCAAATTTACTCTTAGATTTTGTAAAAATTATATACATATGAAGATATGACAGATATTTACAAAATGAGCTCATGTATATATGCACAACAAGCTTGTTTTATAAATCTCTATAAGATCATTACGCATGTAAAATTTTTACAAAATTTTAAGAGAAAATTTGATAAGTGTAAACACTAAAATGATAATTTATACAACGAATTATAATGTGTCATAGGTTGAGCTCTAACCAAAAGCGTTCAGCTTATTAAAATACTTAGTAATCAATGTATGATACATCAGAATTCGTTATATAAATCACTATTCGGGTATTTAGACTTATAAAATTTAATTTTATTTTACTTGTATAGAGATTTGATAGAGATTTACAAAACGAACTCGTTGTATATTACACGTTAAATATTTAATCTAACCCCACCTAAGTCTCCGTGTGTAGTGGAAAAAAGTAAATAAGGGGAATCGCATCTTCAAGATGCAGTTCCCTATATGCCAAAAAAACCACTAAACCGCATCTTGAAGATGCGGTTCTGTAAAAAATAAGAAAAATAATATAATAAAATTGTATTTTTAAAATGCGATTTCATTATATATAAATTGTATCTTCAACATGTAATTAAAAAATCTTAATCCGGTAATTATTTTCAACCGAACTACTTTTTATAAAATATTTTCAAAATTAACCTCATTTGCGCTCATTCCTCCCCAAACTCTCCTACTTAAAGGGCGGTCAGAAAGACAACTTAGGATCCGCTCACCCCGGCACTTGACATAACAGTCGTCTCCCGCTGTCACTCCTCGACCGTTGTCTTCCTCCTCCAACTGACACCGCTCGCTCCATCTCTCCAGTCTCCAGCGGCTCCCATCCCATGGCGGCTTCCGTCGTCACGAACCCTAACATTTCACGAACAAACTCTTCTAGCTACCTCCACGAAAATCTCTCTATCCCTCTCCGTCACAATGGCTTCCCCAAAACCTTCAGAACCCCCATCCGTTTCTTACACTCCGGAGCCCGCTCCTCCTCCGCCGCCGCAGTCACTGCTGTCAAATGCTCCTCCTCCATCGCTCCACCACCGCCACCCCGTCGCCGGCCGAACTACATCCCCAACCGTATCCCGGACCCCAACTATGTGCGCATATTCGACACCACCCTGAGGGATGGTGAACAATCCCCTGGGGCCACCATGACGTCCAAGGAGAAGCTCAACATTGCCCGGCAGTTGGCAAGGCTCGGGGTGGACATCATTGAAGCTGGTTTCCCCGCTGCCTCCAAGGACGATTTCGAAGCCGTCAAGACAGTCGCCCAGGTGGTGGGAAACTCGGTGGACAGTGAGGGCTACGTTCCAGTCATATGTGGGCTCTCGAGATGCAATGAAAGGGACATCAGGGCTGCTTGGGAAGCTGTGAAGTACGCAAAGAGGCCGAGGATCCACGCTTTCGTCGCCACAAGCCCAATCCACATGAAGTACAAGTTGAAGAAGAGCAAGGAAGAGGTTGTTGAGATTGCGAGGAGCATGGTCATGTACGCAAGGAGCCTGGGTTGCAAGGACGTGGAGTTCAGCCCTGAGGATGCCGGCCGGTTAGGCTCTGTTGTGTGTTTTATCTATATTTCTATGCATATTTATAAATGTCAGATGATAGACTCTGCCTTTTGAGGTAATGCAGATAGGAAATTGCAGAGCTTACTTACTTTGTTACGGGAAACTGCTTACAGTCAGCTCACTTTCTTGATGCAAGCCAAATTCTGGATCAGAGTAGACCATTTACTGTGGTGAATCCTCACCAAAAAAATGTTGATAACTATCCTGCTAATACATGCTCATTAAAAGTGTCAAAGGGGCAACTTAGCTTTGGATCAGTCATTACGCGATTCATGTTTGCTCTATTTAAAGAGTACATTTGAATGATCATGGACAACTACAATAATTAAGTCTGCTTTTCTATCACTGAGTATTTTACGTAGGTTTGGCAATGTCTACGTAGTAAACTAAGTTAATATAAGAACAAAAGACTCTGTGCACTTTAATTTAATAACTCGTATTGAATTTGATATGTTATATCATGTCTGTTTCTTAATCTATTTCAGCTCTGAAAGAGATTTTCTATATGAAATTCTTGAGGAAGTTATAAAGGCAGGTGCGACAACCATTAACATAGCCGACACTGTTGGTATTACATTGCCAGAAGAATATGGCAAATTGATTGCTGACATCAAGGCCAACACCCCCGGAATAGAAAACGTTATCATTTCTACGCACTGCCAGAATGATCTTGGGCTTTCGACTGCAAACACTTTGGAGGTATGCTGTTTTTATTATGTATTCCAATCTCTATTCATTTTTCTTTGAATAATTTTTTTTAATCGTAAACGTATCTTAACGAGGCTTCCCTCAGGGGGCATTTGCTGGAGCAAGACAGGTAGAAGTAACAATCAATGGTATTGGTGAAAGAGCTGGGAATGCATCCTTGGAAGAGGTATGGAGGTTTATCTGTTTCAAATGTTTTAAAGAAAAGTGGAGATATAAAATCAAAGTGATTTTGTTTGAATACTTGATAATGGAATAAATCTTCCTTTTACATTGCATTTCTGGAAGGTCAGGTAATTTATATGTTTTCCTGAAACCCGCTGTTCATTTTGGATTTTGGTATGGTTGTATCTCCATTGGTTTTCAAGTGGAAAATCTATTGCTAAATCCTGATCTCAAGATTTCCGCCTTTTACAATTCGGTTGGAGAAGCTAGTGAATCAGTTTAGGTTGCTTGGCATGACTTGTAGCTCCCAACTTTGAGTCCTGCAGATATCATATTCTCCAGGATATATTCATTTTTCCTTGATATCTTATCTGCCTCCACAGACAGTGTATATGTCACACAAATGTTTGGGTTAAAATGTTTCAGGTGGTGATGGCCATAAAGTGCAAAGGAGACCATATGCTGGGAGGTCTATATACGGGAATAAATACATGTCATATCACCATGACTAGCAAGATGGTATCCTTTCTCGCCTTTCTGGCTTGCTTTTTCTGTTCTTTCTCATTCTTGGTTCAGTATAAAGGATGACTTAATTGAACTAATCATAGGTTGAGGATTACTCTGGCTTGCATGTACAACCACACAAAGCAATTGTTGGAGCCAATGCTTTTGCTCATGAAAGTGGTATTCACCAGGTTTGTGGCCGTACAACTTTGGCATTCAATGCTTATAATTTGCTAGATGAAGATGACTTGCTAGCGGTTACTAATTATCTTCTGCACTCACAGCCAAAAAATTTCTACTATGTTTCACTTGAAATGTGTCTCTGTCAATGTTGAGGACTCCGGTGATTCTTGTGATGAATCTTTTTCTGTTCACAGTCTAGTGGAGTATATTCTGCAGATAAGCAGAATCGTTTTACAGAATTGAAGGATATTTTGTGCATCTGAGATGGTTCTACTTCTTAAAAATGTTAAGTTATTCTCTTTTCATGCTCTGTTTCTCTGCTAAGGAATATTTTCACATCTGCAGGATGGGATGCTTAAACACAAAGGAACATATGAAATAATATCTCCGGAGGATGTTGGGCTTGAAAGATCAAATAAAGCTGGTATTGTCCTTGGAAAACTTAGGTAGGTTTAAATACAATAATAACTTAACATTTTGTAAGTTTCTTTCAGGTAGATATGCATAACACCACAACCTGAATTTCTCCAAGAAAAAGGGGCGAAATGGGAAAAATTCTTCGTTCAAAAACTTTTTCTTAAGCAAGACGATGGTCATTGATTTCCTAATCTTGGGTTTATGTTTTTTTCTGTAAATCTTCAAAGATGCAAATTGTGTTAATTTTTAATTCTAATTCGTTTCCATGATACAGTGGTCGTCATGCCTTGAAGATGAAACTTGACGAGGTAAGGAGCGATTGCTTTTCTCTTGGGATATATGCCTCATTGCTTTCGTTACTGACATAATTTCTCTTTGTTTTGAGCACTCTCGTCTCGTTTAGCTGGGCTATGATCTTCAAACTGAACAATTTGAGAACGTTTTCTGGCGCTTTAAAGCAGTGGCAGAGCAGAAAAAGGTAACTTCTACTTATGTTTTCTCAGACCTGCTTCTCTCATAAATAATCCACTTTTGATCCAGATGGCTTCGTGAAGTTTCTTTGTCACCACTGTGATAGTTTACTGTAGTCAAGTTTGTTATTTGTTTATGTGCCGACTTGCTAAAGATTTTGTTTTTTTTTTTTTGGAATAGTGATGTATTATATTAGCAACTATGTCAAATTGCTGTACATGAGATAGCCGACTGAGGGATGTTATGCACAAAAAATCCCTAAAACATTTGCTACCCGGGATCCTTGTAAGCGATGTTGGAGATGGGGAAGGGTATAAATCTTCAACCGCACAGTGTGAACAATGGAGGTTGCTAGGTTTTCTTCCCTTCGGGTTTTCCTATAAAAAATGCTAAAGATTTTGTTAGAATAGTGAATGCACACTCCTGTCTTAAACCTTCAACCTCACTGTCATTTAGCAGTATGAATGAAGCTCCTTTCTTTTCTCCATAACCTAGTTAATCTTTGCCATGCAGATCGTGACTGCTGTGCTTTACTTTCCTTTTAGATTTTTCTCATTTATGCTCACTCTGTTTACACTGTACGAGGAACCAGCATGTAACCGATGCTGACATCAGAGTGCTCGTATCAGATGAAGTTTTCCAGCCAGCAGTCGTGTGGAAGCTTTATGATCTTCAGGTTCTTGTTAAAATCCTTATCAATTTAAGCCGTTCTCAACTTTCCAGCCTGTCTTCACCAGCAATTAATTATGGGCAAAAGTTTCTTAACTTCCAAGTGGTTCATGTTAGACGAGTAGACCACGCTGAAAATCATCCTGACCAAAAGCCAATTGCACCATTATAAATTTGAAGAGAGAATTTGCCAATGAAGATCTACTGTAATGCAGGTTGCTTGCGGAACTCTTGGTCTTTCTACGGCAACGGTTAATCTGATTGATGCTGAAGGGAAGGAGCACATTGCTTGTTCCGTAGGCACTGGACCAGTAGATTCTGCATACAAGGCTGTTGATCTCATCGTGAAGGTTCAATTGAGAAATGACATTTTTCTTAGTCCTTACTTATCTTCCGGTGCAGTTTACTTCCAATGCTTTAAACTTGTGGTTGTTTTGGTGCCATTGTTACTGTTACCGTTCCTGTCATGGCTTGCTTGTCTAAAAGAGAATTTTATTTAGCAATTTACCTCTCCAAGGCATATAAGACAAGACCCAGGAAACCCAACCTCAGTACAGCAGCCTTACCCAAAATTGACCAACAGATCAGGTTGATATACTTGTCTCAGTTTAGTGGGGGTCTTGCTATGTCAGAAGCCGATGCCATTAACTAAATATGTTTAATTGTTTCACAAGAAAATAATCCACATCAATGATTCTGGGAGTGGAGGAAATGAAACACAACCTTAAAAGGACCAATTTGTCCCTCTTACGTTAACTGTTACACATACAGATGACACTGGTGGAGGAAATGAAACACTTCTCTTTCCTTGCAGGCACCGGTGACACTCCTTGAGTACTCCATGAACGCCGTTACAGAAGGCATTGATGCAATAGCCACTACTCGTGTTTTGATTCGTGAAGAAGACAGTCCAATGGCTGCATATGCTTTAACGCAGGAGAAAGTAAACCGAACATTCAGGTATTAGAACGGTTATTGGGATGACAATGGTTTTCTTTAGTTGCATTAGCTGTCTGGTTACTTCAAACCTTTTGTTTGCATAGACTTCTGGGTGATTGGAAGTTGATAGAAGGGCCAAAATGATATATTCTTTCTATTTACCAAGCTGCCTAGATATAACTTGAATTACAAGAACCTCATCAACCGTTTTTTCTCATTTTCCCCAAAAAAAAAAAATATGTTGGCAGTAACAGAAATCTGCTTAAATATTTTGTCTGGAAACTTGAAGTTCTCTGCAGTAACAGACCTCTCTGTGTAGTGTCTCAACTCATGGCAACATGCTATTTTCTCGATTTTCAGTGGGACCGGAGCGGGAATGGATATTGTTGTTTCGAGTGTGAAGGCCTATATCGGTGCATTAAACAAGCTGTTGGGATATGTGGACAGCCCATCCATGGGAGTTGAAGCAGAGAAGGTCACCGTGTCTGCCTGACAAGACGAATACTTAAAGGGATCATATAAACTGAGCTCCAGCTATCTCGGCTTGGAGGAAGCATCGAATCCGTCGAAATAAAAGAGAACATGTTTAAATCTTCTAGCATTTTTTAGGTTTTGGTGGTGTGTGTGATCATCCTTTTCAATAACTATAAACAAATAAAGGAGGATAGTTCAGATCATTGATTTGGAATGTCGAATCCATGGGAGTAACTTTTACATTGGAATAGCATACATGCAATATCAAGAAAAGTGCTTCACAAATGTCTTGATCTTATTTGTTGGTTTAAGGAGTTGAAGTTGTCCTTTCACTAGTGGTAAATCTAATCCCAAACGATTGCAAAATAAGAAGTGCTCACAAGCGAGGAAAATGTGAAGTTGCAATTGGAAGAGGCACTTTACTAGAGAACGTCATACTTCTAGCACATCAAGTGTAGAAGATTATACTTGTGCATTCTAACTTGCTTTTATTAGTTAATGTTATAAACAATGTTAAGGACACTCCTTAGGCAGTTGGGCCATTAGCGTACAGTCGTCCCTTTTTTATGATACTAAGTCGGTATGATCCCTCGAACATCAAATTCGGAAGTCTATACATTAGGATTAATGGGAGATTTCAAGGAAAGGTCTATATACTTTTATTGAATTCCCATGCATTTTGAAGTCAAGCTAATGAATATGGCATGCTTAACTATATTTAAAAAAAAAAAAGAAAGATGGATGTATTGAAATGTTATTTTATTGCTCAGAGCTTGCTGCCTTTGCAATTAAGCAGCTCAAGAGTTCCATAACCATAACAAGTATGTAATGGGACAAGATATCTCCTTTATGAACACCTTTTCTTCATAAAAAAAATACAGAAAAGCAAGGAGCAATTATACAATTCATAATCCATCTAATAGATATAGGGAAAACAAAAGTGGAGAATACATTCCTGAAAGTCCAGTCAAGAGAATCAAAACACTTTCATAAGATCTAGTTTAATTGCACCTTTGAAAGATGCATAAGCTCTCTGATATTTATGGATAAATTCATGGGCTTTGGTTGACTCCAATAAAAAAAATTTACGGTAAAACATCAACAAACTTATTTGCCAAGACCATAGAAATGCATTTATAAAGAGTATTGCAGCACACAATAGGCCTAGAGTCCTTCAATCTTTCATGCATGTCATCTTTGAAACAAGAGTCAAATAAGTAGAATTTACTTGACACAACATGCAATTTGTTTGAAAATAATAGAACCCTATCTCATTCATAGAATTACCAATAATACTCCGAAGGTGTTCTATAAAAGTAGGCATTAAACCCAGTAGGCCTCGGAGCTTTATCCCATTCATGGATAAACATCGCTTTTTCAACATCCTGGAAAGTAATATCATCCAAAAGAGACCATCAATATGATGTTGTTTTAATTTCTTCCTCACTAGATCATTAAACTTTTCAATGGTAGAAAACATAGCAACATCCTTATTCCTTGAAAAATTTTGAAAGAAGCCAACAACCTCCTCCTTAATTTCAGACACTGTCTCGAGTTTCTCACCAATCCCATTGACAAAAATTCTAATAGAGTTCCTGACTAGTTGTGTTTTAACACGATGGTGGAAGTATTTTGTATTTTGATCACCCATCGAGGTCATTGCACCCTAAATTTCTGTCTCATCATAGCTTTCGTTAGTGGCAAGCAAACGATAAAATTGAGTTCATGCTTCCATCTCCTCTGTCCTGGTACCCACAGAAGTACCTGCACAAGAGTCCTCTCCTATAAGCTGAATTACTCCTGTAAAGCAGAGATCTCAATGGAGCGCTTGTATTTCTTATATCCTACCATGTGCGAAGCTCGTTTTAAGGTCCTTCAGTTGAGCACATAAAACTTGGATAGGATTATCGGCAACGGTCCTATCCCAGACTCTTTGCATGAGTGGTTAAAACCATTATAGATCCGTCCAGTAATTGAAGAATCGGAATGGACTGGGCCATGAATCCTCGAGCGTAGAAATCCTCAGATACTTTAAAAATTAACTTCTCTTCTATTAGTCCAAGTATAAAAGCACCCACTTACAGCATGATCAAGCAATCCTAATTCAGTAAGATAACCTTCCAGATAATCTATACTCTTATCCCTCTCATAAATCCTCCCTACATAGTAGATTTCATTAGGCTTTCTTACAACACTAAAGTCACCTAAAATCACACTATACCCCTTGTTGCTTTGTCCTATTTCTCTTAGATCATCCCATAGTATTCTCCTTTCGTCTATTAAATTGGAGGCATAAACAAAAGTTACTTAGACTGGCGCTTTATCAGGTACATGGACCAAGCAATGAATTAATTGGCCAGTACGAAGCAAGATAATTAACTAGACATATTCTCCCAGAGAAGCCAAATTCTACCATTCTTAGAGAGCTTATTGTTACTACAAAACTTCTAATTTATCCATTTCTTCAATATAGGATCCTCCTTACTCCTCCCAACCCTAGTTTCCAACAAAGCAAGAATATCAATATTCCAACATTTAGTATGGTGCAAAGCGGCACCGTGCAAAATGGGTTCATTAAAACCCCAGTATTCCAATTAGAGATAATCATTTAGGGGTTTGGAGCAAGTAAATTAGTTTCCTTATCTTGGATTGTCTCTACGTGTCAAAATAGCACTTCCCTTCTTACAGTCATGACCAAATCTCTTGAAATGTGAACACTTGCCAATCATGGATGCCTCTGTGACATCCTCCACTCTAACTTCCACATTTACTATTGCAAAATACAAATGGAGCATTTTGGTAGTGCCCCTATCCATATATGGAGACTTACCAACAACACTCGCAATATAGTTTTTACAAGGGCTATTATATTGATAAAGAGATATTTCACAAAATTATCCATAAGGAACCTTCTTAAAATTCATAAAACTTAGGACTCCACTGTCATAGCAGAAGAAGCTATTTACCAATTTACAAGGGGACATAATCCAAAACTAGACTAAGCATTGTTAAGTAAGAAAATTTGAATAGAAACCATAGACTCATTCGAGAAACGGATACCCCACCATTTTCCCCATACCTTGTTCACCATAGAAGAAATAATCAAAAAAAAAAAAGGTGATCCCTAATAGACAACCCAACTAGGCTCTGTTCCCATTGCATTTTCCCTTCCTCCAGTGCCTCAGATGGTAAACAAACTAGTTTTGATCCATCCTCCATTACAAGAGTATGAAAAACTAATATATTGTCTTCCTCCTACATGCCTTCTTACCAACCTAATTAGCAATGCTAGAAGATGGATTTCAACTCAATTCTTTTTACCATAGGAAGCCATTAGAAACCTGCCACAGTTGTTAACTAAGCTAGAAGTCGTCGTAACCCTAATTGCCAATGCTATCACTTGGTGATTACGAATTTTTAGGTTTTATGTGTATAATTAAGTTTAATTTGGATAAAAATAACAATGGCTGGAGAATGAAGGTTTTAGTATAATAGTTAAGAAAAATTGACCTAAGAATTTCTATGAAAATGACAATTAATGAATATTTTAATTAATGTTAAAATTCATTAAAAAAATACCTTTAACTTAAATGTTTCTAATTATAAATCAATAATTTGGATATAAATTATCATGTTCATCAAATTTCTACATCTAAGTAAGATTTGGAGCAAGGTAAAAACCATGCATTAACCACAAAGTTAGCCCAAATGGATATGAGGTGCATCCAAAAAATGAGAACACGTGGTTAGAGGCTCGATTCCCCCTTAAATGCGTAATTCTTGGTAATACCACCCACACATGTGCCCTGTACATGAACTTATCTATGGCTTGATAAATCTCACTGATTAAAAATCAAACCAAGAACCTCTTGTTTGTGAAGCAAAAATAATATCATTATACCAAATTCACTTTTTCTTGTATCTTAATCTTAAAGTAAGATTTTTGTTCTAGCTATTTAATATTTTTGTAGGGGAAAAGGGAAAAGAAAGAGTAAATCTAATGATGAGCCCGTTTATCTATATACTTAGTAGTAAAATAAGGTTTCAATGGAGGGTTTCAGTCTGGTGTGGACACTTGTCCTCTTTATTGTACTATATATATAATGTTTCTGTAAAGGTAAAACCAAAATATACTCTTAGCTAATTGGCTTACTCTTCTAATTTCCATATACTACATTTGAGTTCGACCTCCGTAGTGGGCACCTTCTCCTCTGTGACCTGCGGATCAGAAGTGACTCTCTATTTTAGGCCGAATTTAGGCCCAGATCTCTCGGTACAAAGTGCAGGCCTTTCCTCTAGTAATGCTTCTAAGAAAAGGACCACCTACAGCTTTTAAACCAACCATGCTTCCTTCCTCTATTTAAAGAAAAAAAGGGACCTATGCTTCCTTCATTATTTTTTTTCAATATATGCCACTTCATATTTAAAAGTCTACTAAGTCCAACTATTATAGAGTCGAACAAGATCAGTGCACTAAGACTAAAACTCTTTCAACCATAAGTATTCTATATTGATAAGATTTGCACTCGAAATTTTACTTAATAAAAATTACATTAATTCACTCCAATTAACCCTTATGATTGCTTCCATTTGTTCTTTTTAACAAAAGAAGAAATTGGGAGAATAAAAGATCCAATAAAACAAACTTACTTAACTTAGAAAAAGTGAGAAGTAATAATCGGCAATTATTTCACATATATAATGTCTCATAAAAGAAAAGGAAAAAAGAAATAACTGTTTTGCATACTTTAAATGTTACTTTATAACCTTGATGTATCAACAAGAGTTTTAAACATATGATTTAATCATTACATGAAATCCGTCAGTTGGTTTAATTCACGTGTAGCATTTTTAACGTTTCAAAACATATTCGATAATGTCTGTTGTGCATAGTAGGGGCCTTTTGCTATTAAATCATAAGTGCGACGTTCCTTTTTTAATAATTTAAAATATAATATTTTTAATTATCATTATTATACTATTTTAAATTTGTAATGCATAATTATTGTCCTATCACTATAAATATTCTTCCAAAGCAGGAACAAAATATAAAAATTTACTGATCTTGTATATGCTCTTGTTAAATTATTCCTTTAATCTTTCCTTCAATTTTGCCCCTTCATTGGTTTTTCTAAGTTCATACCTAGTGGAAAGATAATGTTTATGTTTATGTTTATGCGTTAACTAAGACCACTGGGAACAAAGATGTAAATGATAGTTGAGTGAAGATGTCAGCTTGAAAGGATAAACGTAATATCTGCAAGATCTGAACAAGATCTTGTTAGATCCAACCAGAGAAGATGGGCATGGAAGAGAAGCAGGGTCTGGTGCTGGTGACCACACATGCGCTCGAGTACGGTCCAAGACACTCGATTGTTTTGCTCTTGTATGGATATTTATTTTAAATGTTTGTATAAAATGACTGAGAACTATATGGATCAATGGGTTAAGAACCCTTTCTTCCCAATTTTCACTGTGGCCCATGTAGTTCAGTAGCCAATTAAGATTAGGATCTCGATTATTGCTGGTCATCTACGAGTGTTTTGTACCTATTTGATGTATTTGCTCACATGTATTTTTCTTTTAGTCAGCATGGAGGATCTCTCCTTTTTCCTAATCCTGTAATTTTCATATTTTCTTTGACATTTTACCATATACTCGTTTTTAAAGTAATAATAAAATTCTCATTATTTCTGAGTAAGAAAAAGAGAAATGACAAATGAGATATCATAAAATTAACACCACTAGATATTTATAGAGTAAACCCCTCTCAAGGGGAAGAAGGTATCTCACGCAATGGCAATCGATGGCATGATAATACCTTCCACTTAAAATAAGACATGAAAAAAGATATGATGTATTGGTAGGTAGTGACAATTTTAATAATAAACTAAAAAATTTTATAAATATAAAAAATTCGAAAAAAATTAAACAACCCTAAAAATAATATAGAAAACTAAAAAAAAATCTTATATAAGGTATTACTAAGTTTGACCCATACTAAATACAAATTTTGTTACTTAATAAAATTGATGAAGAGTGATTATGTAATAAATTATTAAATAGGCTTTTAATTGTCGCAAATTTTTGAGTATGTAATTCTTTGGTAAATCAAATATGAATAATAGATAATAAATTTAAGGAGAAGTAAGTGACAATGAAAATGGTAGAGAGAAAGGATAATAGGGAAAAATTAGGTAGTTACATATTAGTAAATTTATCATTACACTCTTAATTTTTTTAATCTAATAGTTATTAAAGATTGAATTTTACTAGTCGTCAGGTAATTTCGGAATGTGAAAAAAAAAAACCAAGTGGGGAATATAATATAGATTAATTGGTAGGTGTTACCACCACGGTTGTACCAAATACTTTCTCCTTGAGTGGAGTGAAATATCAAGGGATAGATTTAGGGGGTGTACGGGGTGACTCCCCTGAACTCGAGAAAACTCAGATTTTATCAATATGTTTTTATTAAATTATCATATTCCCCTTAAAATCGATCCGTTCACTCTTCTTTTTATTTCATCTCCCTTAACTTGGTGTCTTAGATCCTAGAAATATCGATATTTAATAACCTAAAATAGCATGTTGAAGATGCGGCTTTTATACAAGATGTTGAAATTGCTATTTATTAAGAAGAAAGTGAAGAAATAATATGTTAAAAATGCCACTTCTTTCCAAATAAAGTAATGTGACATACTATTTTTCACAAAATAAAAATGTAATTTCATCATATTATTCACGAAAATAGTTTGTAACATATTATTATTTTTAAAAAAAATTAGAGCCCGTTGCTCGCACAAAATCATTGAAATGGAATGTGTAATTAATTAATTTAATATTATTAATTAATTACTTATTAAGGAATATACAAATCATCAGGAGAAAATCTTCCCCGCGTTGCTTCTCTGTCTGTCTCTGTCTCCCCCCCTCTCTCTCTCACTCCGCACCAAAACAGAACATAAAAGGAAAAGCAGAGGGAAAGCGAAAAGCTATTCCCAATCCAACCTGTCTTTACCAACCCTGCACCTGACTTCCATAGCATAGACAGAGCAGCTGTGACGCGGAGCCCTCCCTCGGCAGGGAGAGACAGACACGGCGAGATCAAAGAACAGGTAACTTTCCCTTATTTTCTCATCGATCTCAGCCCTGATTTGCCTGCTGGGGCAATTCTGTTTCAGATCCTTCTCCTAATTTAGCTCGCTCCGTATCTGTCAACCCCTTTAATTTTGCACCCTCTTGTTCGATTTCCCTCATTTTCACGCGCACCCGGCCCTCACTTCTTTGAAATTTCGAGGATTGATTATACGTCCTGCTTTGGTTCTTGTTAAATTCTGCCGGAGATTCTTCCCTTTTGGGTGGAGGGAATCTCTGGCTGGTTGTATTTTGCTTCTGGCTTTTGTTTATTTGATCGGGTTAGGGGTGATTTTGCTAACTTTTTTGATGGAACGCGACTCCAATCGCCGCCGCATGTCGGTATAGATTACTGGGACCTTAGCCCATTTCTAGTTCTCAATATTTCGATTTGTTTCTAGTAATGAACTATTTTCTCTATCTATAATGAAGCATGATGAAAGGGTTCTTGTCAGTGTACTGTCTCGGAAAATATGCTGAATGTTGGCTCTTTTTTCTGTGTCGTTTTATGGTGTATTACGATGCCAAGAACTGTAGCTGTTCTTGTTTTCATTGTAAGAATTAAGAAGTTTGGGACTTTATATTTGGGAATACTATTTGGTGTTTATTTGTTCTGAATTTTCTTTTCTGATAATTACTTGAGAACAACTTGTTGATTGCTGAATGTTGCAAAATCTGATCAGTTTTTAATCTAGATGTTTTCCATGCTATCTTAGGACTGCCTCCGCTGTGATTTTCTTCTCTTTTGTGCTAGTTTTTTGTGGTTTTCAGACTGATTACGTTGTGGAAAAGCAGACATTGTTATTGGACTAAAGGACTTGCTATTTAGCTGTCTCACATTGTTCCAAGATATCTCCTGCTATATTAAATGGGAAATTGTTTGTTTTTAAATTCCGACCATATATGCATGTATCTCCTTTGAGCTGGATGGCATATCAAGAATATGTTGGATGCAATTTGGAGATTTTGGTTCTCTCGTTTTTTTAACCAAATGGAGTTTTTGGTTCATTGTCCAGGAGTTATTTTGGGCATTTATGCTAAATTACAAGATTGTCAAGTGGCATTCCTGTGGCACGATTTGTTGTAATAATCTATAAAATTTTAAAAAATTAGTGCAGCTGAGATATATATGCTTAGCTAACGGAGCTTCAATGACAAATTATTAAGCTTATTGACATATCTATGTCGCTCAACTTGTGCTTGTGATTTAACTCTATTGCTTAAATACTTTGAATTGAACTTCGTTAGAAATTTGAAATGAATTTCGTTAGAAATTTGAACTGGGGGTCTTTCTACAATTTTCTAGCTGTGTAACTTGAATGTATCGATTTATTTGATTTACAGTTTTTTTTTTAAATATTTTTGCCCAGACATATGCAATTCCCCCCAGTTATTACGTGTTTGAAGATCCAACTACAGACTATACTTATACGAGAAAGAGGAACAGGATGCGAAGGTGGCTCTGCTGTACATGTCAAGTTGAAGAGTCCTATCCAGCTAATGACGAGGAGCTTTTGAAGAGTCCGGGGAACCACAATGATGGTACATTTGTTCAGTCTTCTCTACTTTTGATAAATGATAAGTGCTTTTCTTTAATTTTTCGGGTTGTATTTGCTAACCTATTATGGATAATTGGTTGTATAATAGAACTGAGGGTTCCAGTTCCACTAAAATTTATATAGTGATTATGTGTTTGAACATAACCTTATACATGTGGGCAATTAGAAACATCCATCTTAAATCTTTTCTTTTTTCCATAAAAAGATGGAATGAACTGAAGCGGATACATAGCTTGTTGTCAATGAGTGCTTTCCAGGTGTGGCAGTTTATTGAAATTTTTTACAGTCTCCAGAATCAGCTGTTAAATAATTAATCATATTTTATTGGACCAATTCTACATTGTGTTTCAACAATTAGCATTAATCAGACATAATGTCACATGCTCACATTAATTGTAAGGCCCTATTATTTGGTATCTATTGTGATTTAATCTATTTGAAGATGCTGCATCCACTGGATAGTTATTTCCCATCTACTTGAATTCTAGGCTATCACAAAGGCTCGAAAAATTCAGCCCCTGTGAAGTCAGAAGTTCAAAGGTCTCCACCACCTATTGAAGTGCCTACTCTATCTTTGGAGGAGTTGAAAGAAAAGACTGATAACTTTGGGTCTAAGGCACTTATTGGTGAAGGATCTTATGGTAGAGTGTATTATGCAAACATAGATGAAGGGAAGGCTGTGGCTGTTAAGAAGCTTGACGTTTCTTCCGAACCTGACTCTAATGTGGAGTTTCTGACTCAGGTTTGGTAACATGATTCTCTTGGCTTTAGTCCAACATCGATTTTGAATTGGGGTAGCTTATTAAATCGCTGCTGTGCAGGTTTCAACAGTCTCGAGATTGAAGCACGAAAATTTTGTGGAGTTGCTTGGTTATTATGTGGAGGGAAATCTTCGCATCCTTGCCTATGAATTTGCCACTATGGGATCTTTGCATGATGTTCTGCATGGTATGATAAACCATTCTCCATTTTTAAACTAATGAATAAAGCATATTTTGACTGTTCTCGTATTACTTCTATGCTTCCACGAGCACTTGGAAACATTTGTATGCTATCAACCAGAAGTTTTATATTATTCTTTCCAATATAACCACTTGGGGAAGATGTTTTTAGAAAAGGCCTTTGGTGTGCTCTTTATGGTAGCTCTAAGATGCTCTTTTGTCTCATTTGGCCACAAAAGAAAAGGGCAAATAGATTTAGTCTTCTAAATGGATAGATCCTTGTTTGCATTTATAAAAAAAAATGTCCGAGCAAATTCTACCAGTTTTTTCTGATCACTCTTGCTGCTAATTGACATAGGTAGAAAAGGAGTTCAAGGCGCTCAACCCGGTCCTGTCCTCGACTGGATGCAGAGAGTGAGAATTGCAGTTGATGCAGCCCGAGGGCTGGAGTATTTGCATGAGAAGGTTCAGCCTTCAATTATACACAGAGACATAAGGTCTAGCAATGTGCTCCTGTTTGAGGACTTAAAGGCTAAGATTGCTGATTTCAACTTGTCCAATCAAGCTCCCGATATGGCTGCCCGTCTTCACTCTACTAGGGTCTTGGGAACCTTTGGTTATCATGCCCCAGAGTAATGCTTCCTCTCCTGCTCTAGCTTTTCCGGATTATTGACCACCAAGATGTTGCATAGCTAATGTTGCTTTTTTACATGTCATTTTTGTTATTTCTTTTCTTCTCTCTTCCCCCGGTTTATTCAGAGTAATACAAAAAGATGTAATCGCATATGATACCTTATAATTTTGTTAAAGTTTAAGTCGAACTATGCGTTGCCTTGGTTTCTATCTCTTGGAGAAGAAAAAATATTGCCTAAGAACATTATGTTCTTATGTTCTAATTGCTCCGTTGTCTTGGCTGTATCTTTGTAAAGGCTGTGTTGTTTCCTCATTTGTATGCACACTGTTGCCTCAGTGATTTAAATTGTCAATTGCTTTGCTTTACAGTTAACATACTTATTTCATTGACTGAATCTCAAATTGCCGATAACTTGGGAAGTGGTATTTTTGCAGGTATGCAATGACTGGACAGTTGACTCAGAAGAGTGATGTGTACAGCTTTGGAGTTGTACTTTTAGAGCTTCTCACTGGTAGGAAGCCCGTGGATCATACTATGCCTCGCGGTCAGCAAAGTCTTGTTACCTGGGTAAGTCTTGCTCTCTATTGTACTTTTTAACAGCTTTTGAACTAATTTCATCTCAGTTAGGATGAAGTTTCTTGCTTCTTGTTATACTCTTAACACCTTTCCAACAAATTTCATCTGAGTTAAGATTTAGTTTGATGTGAATATGCTTATATTTCAGGCAACACCCAGACTGAGCGAAGACAAAGTCAAGCAATGCGTGGATCCGAGGCTCAAGGGAGAGTACCCACCAAAGGCGGTTGCTAAGGTCAGCTGTTCTTTGCTTTTCTTGTTTTACTCAATCTTTTCTAATTCTCTGTTACCTGCACCATCGGGAAATGAGGGATTGGAGATTATAAACTAGTCTTGTCAGGCTGATGCAGTTTGAATCTCATCTCCATTGCTGCACTAAACACTTAAAAGGTTTTCTTGTTTAAATACTCGTATTAGATTTTTAAGCTTCTGGAGATTAGAAATGGGTGACTCAAACGCAATGCACATTATTAGAGGCCACTCAGATACACAACCATATGTTTGGGTTTAATGAGCGGACTTACTTCACCGAAGTAACTTGAGTCACCTCCTCACTTCAAGTGAATCCTTGCGTGCATATTCATTAGATGTCAATGTTTCCTGGATTGCAGTTGGCAGCTGTTGCAGCACTGTGCGTGCAATACGAGGCCGAGTTCCGACCAAACATGAGCATCGTCGTCAAGGCTCTTCAGCCACTCCTCAAGTCCCAGTCTGCTGCTCCTGCAGCTCCCGCTCCTGACAATTAAGCTGATTGAATCGAATCTCTCTTTCTCCACATAATTTCCACTTTTCAATGGAGTCCATCTGAATGTGCTTGCAGATCTCAAGAAGAAGAGGCCGCTCGTAACTTACGTCTCTACTTTTAATTGCTTGCTAATTTGTCTGTGGAGAATTCGATATTTTTTATGGGAATTTTTTCTTTTGCTGGTGTTCTATGGATTTCTTTCACCAGTTTGCCACTGTCACTTCACTTAGCATTAAAAGGAAATGGGAGGAAAAAAAAACATTGGATTCTAATGAAGGGGATGGGATTGTATTTGGAAATTCCTGTATTTGTTATGTGAGTAACGTTTGTTTGTTTTTTTTTTTTTTTATCAAGTATGTGAGTAATGTTTGTTCTTACGATTTTATGTACAAGTTTAAATTCAAAATTGTTTTAGAGAATTTTGTATATTATAGTACTTCCCACACTTGTTATACAACTTAGGTAAGTGTTTGGATTGCAGTAAGTGCTAAAATTATGAAAAAAAAAATAATTTTAATATCATAAAGTTTTCTTGGATTGTAGATAGAAGAAATACATGATTGTGATGTTTGAGAGAAAAATTTAGAAGTCTACTAAATAGATAAAATAGTTGTAGAGTCAATTATAGAATTGGAAGTAATAAAGAATTTCATTGTGTTGTGTATGTAAGGATTTTACCAATAACGGTAAATTTTAATTGACCAGATTATAGTAAAACTTTGCAATTAGATGTTGCATCAATCATGTAAAATTTATATTCATATGGCATCCTAACAAAGTTTACAATAAAATTAAAAAAAAAACCTTTTAATTATAATTGATTGGTCCGAATCTTGTGAATGGTGAATTTATGAGTAAAAGGGCTTTACTGCTATGGATTGAACCTACCTCTCGACTTAATAAGGATGTATTTCTAGGACAATGTTAACCACTCTATTTTTAGGCAATTAGCATTAAGAAGCCCATGAGCTCAACCCTAATTAGATACCTAGGGTGATAGGCTAATATCTTGATACTTCTCACAAATAATCCCAACATCTCGATGTGAATTATCCTAAGTTACACTATCTCTGGCATGATTACAATTTCGTCTCTCGAGTTCATCGAGTCTCCTATTCAATCTAATGGGTGATCAGGCCACCAGAAAGCATAAAGAATGAGAATGGCTTAAATAATATTAGGTGCAGCAATTAATAGGATTCCCGTGTCAATCTGGTCTTGCATCTCGTGGTAGATTTGAGATGTGTTCATTAGTGATGAGATTCGACTCTGGTGGAAGAGATAGAGATGACTAGCATCAAAATTCGATCATGAGAGCCAAACTAAGAATACTTCTAGGGCTTCAAGATTCCTCTTGTAGGCAGGTCTTAAAAAATGGAAAACAACAACCTTCTAAGGTAGGGAAATGATACATCCGAGTCGGGGACAAGAGTGATTTTTCTTGTGATTGACATGATCGATTCATACTAGTGAGTTGCTTGCTGGTATTATTGGGTTATCAAGTAAACCCATCAACATTAGACTGTTCACAGACATTGGAGGTCAACGATGTAGATGTAAAAGTACAAAATCATCTTGCTAAATTCGGTCATTTGTCCCCTGCCTAGTCCCGGCCACGGTTCATGAACCGGGCGGTTCCGGTTCTGTGGCCCCCTGGAATCGGCCCTGAACCTTCCTTTGGACGGTTCAGGGGCGGTTTGGAACCAGACGGTTCCTGTTCCGAACCGCGGTTCCATCCTATTCCGAACCGGCAGCTCGGAATCGACGATTCGGACCCCTGCCAGCTGGGGATTAGGCAATTTTTTTTTTATTTCTCTACGGTTCCGGTTTGGAACTGTCGGTTCTGCATCGGTTCCGATTTCTATTTAGAACCGACGGTTCCGGTTTCTAAGGCAGTTGGAACCGATCCTGAACCTTAGCCCTCACGGTTCGAGGACGGTTCCGGGCTGGTTCCCGTTTTGACCGGTTCGGGGCCAATTTTGACCAGGTCGGTTCCGGACCCAAACCGGCCCGTGGCCGGCACTACCCCTGCCTACACTAAACTACAAACTATGAAAAACTGATATAAGCCTATTTGACTGGAACTTGTTAAGGGAAGTGGAAGAATATAGGCAAAGAGAAAAGCTTGGCAATTTCTATAAATTTTAAGTTAAATAATTATATTATCCTCCTTACATATACATTTATTACCAAAAATATAATGATAATTTAGTCACTAGATGTACTTTTGAACTTTTCTGTATTTTTACATGACCATTCAAACTTAATTTGAGATGGAATGAAAATAAGTAAGGGTTTATAAGTTTCGCATCACTGACATATCCACCTATAAACCAAAACATGGAAAAGGCGAGGGTGAAAGAGAAATAACATGAAATTTTTCCTTCCCTTTCATTTTCCCTCTTTTCACCTGCATCAAACATAAAGATAAACTCCACTACTTAAGACTAATAAAATCTGTTAAAAATATGTAAGATATGCATAGTAGTAGTGAGGGTAAGGTAGCCATTCCTGCTATAGCTCTTTTTTTTTTAATACGAATTATAAGAAATTGTTAAATGCGTAAAAATATGTAGCAATGACTCTATTTTATAGGTTTATTTATGTTAAGAAACAGAGATTATGGGTGCTTGTAAGTTTTGTCACCTTATAAAATATCAATAAAATCGTAACAAACGAGTAAATTAAAACTGATAATCAGATCAGTTGTCATAACCACTATTAATCTGGAAAATTTGATTGATTTTTTATCGTTGTATTATGATTTGTTGAGGAGTTACTCCCTTAAGATTTGGTTTATAGCAGAATGAGTATTTTATTTTTTAAATTGAATATAAGTCAAGTCTCTTATAGATATGTGAATATTTTTATCCTATGTTAGCTTGTAACCCCCGTGATCTTGAGATCGAAATTAAAATGTCGGCTCGAGATCATGTCCTACTCAAGGTCGGTCAATTTCACAACAAAAAATTAAGAGATTCAAATCTAATTTACAAGAAAGTCACCCGACATTTTCAGGTGAATATTTTAAAATGATGATTTAATATTTTTCTCCAAGAAACGGCACAATCTACGGACAACTCCTTGCTCTTGTCAGCAAATCTAAAGCTAGATTAGAAAGCAGCAGAATCGGGGGTTGGGGGGAAGAAAAACATTCTAGGGATCGAATTGAAAGAGAGAACACTCGATCAATGTCGCACATGTACGATTCCCAAAAATTTGAAAAGGGTAATCTCCGCAACGCTTGTCTGAATTCTAGGGATTCAATTCAAGAGAGAGATCCAAAATCTGTGTGCTCTCGTCTCGTCCTTCCTCCTCTGTCCCTGCGTACGAACCCCCAGTGTACGTGAATAAATCAAATTCCCCTCCAAAAATTTGTCCCGCCCAAACAGCGCCCACAGTAAGTTGCCATAAAGATGCCTCCCTTTTATTCATCCTCTGCCGCTTCTGAGGTTATCAATTAATTCAACTATATATATATATCTCTTGAATTTGGAGACCACTTTCAGTTTCAGTCTGGTCGGGGAGGTAGTGAGGGTGGCGTTCCGGTAGCAAGAAAATGGGCAAGAAACTGCGGGAGGCCCGGCAGATGACTGGTGATGACGGTGTCGGTGGGGTTGCCTCAAGAACAAGAAGCGGTGGAAGGAGGGCCGAGCCGAGAGCCAAAGAAAAGGAGCGCCCTCCGAGGCCAAAATCCGACCAGGAGCTTGGGTTTCCCACCCGTTGCCGAGCAAAGCACTTCGACGAAAACGTATGTCTTCTTTGTTTAAACCCTTGATTGTTTCCGGTTTACGGGGTCTTATTATTTCTTTGGTCAGATTTCTGTTCTTGTTTGGGATTTATCTGTCTTTAGGATGTCCCGTTTGCTTTGAGGAATCTATCTGTCTTCTTATCGTGGATGCGAAAGCGACCAATTATTTTTTTTTAATGGATAAGTAGAAAGCAACCAAATTATTTGGTCGTTTATGGAATCTTTCTTTTTGGCTGTTGACTTTCGGACTTTAATGAAGCAGTTGATGTCGTATGTAGTTAAGTATCTCAGTGGTTCCAATCTTCTTTCAAGGATAATGGAAAGTAGTTGGCGAAAACTGAGCGGGTCTGTGATTTTCTGATGATGTCATGTTTATCAGAAACACTAAAAAACTCAAAAAAGACGGAAAGGTTGGCCACGCAGGGCCATGCTTCATTGATTGTCAGGCTATGAATAGCCTTTTTTACTCAAAATCGTAAACATCAGCTGCAACAATCTTTTAATGCTATCATATTGCCGGTTGGAATTGCCTGTTGTTCTGCATCTTGGTGTTAAAATTAAAGCCCCTTTTCTGTGACATTAGATTTCTGATCTGTGATTTTCATTGAGTACTAATCATTTAAACACTTTTGATATTATATTTCTTGCCTCTTTGCTGTACCAGGGGAATCCTGTGGAATCATTGATGTGCCATCAGTGCCAGAGAAATGATAAGGGCAGAGTCGTTCGCTGTACAAAGTGCAAGACAAAGCGGTTTTGCATACCTTGCATTACTACCTGGTAAGTATTCTATTTGTTGGTCTCTGTTACCTGTTGGTGCCCTCAGTTGTCTCATCCGAAAACACTTTCCTGTCATGCCATTTTGGTACATCGAAATGGAATTGAATGGGTTTGATGGCATAAAATGCATTTTTATTGAGAGAATGGTGTTTCTTGTATTTATCTTAAAAAGATGAGGGGATACTATTAACAGAACTGGCAGAATGTGTATTTTTGAACCTTTTTTGAAGGAATGTCCATTCTATTAGTTTGAGTAACAAAGTTCATCACAAGACAATGCAAACCACAATTTTTAAAGTGTAACCAAATGAAAAATAGAATGGAAGGATAAAAGCTCATTCCATTTTATGCGTACTGAATATGCCATGAGTAGATACCCATCAGTTTTTCTCTTTGAACTTTTAGTGTCTACCCTTGGGTTAATGAAGTGTGTTATTGGTTTAATTAAGCGGATATGCAAATAAGATGGATAATTTGCTTTCATTTGTATTTACAGGAGTACGTTAAAAGTATGATTTATTTGTGTTTTGCAACAAATTCTTCATTTTTTTTTCTTTTGGTTTGAGGTTGGTGCTTTATGTTGTTCTGAAAGCTATCCAATGTTAAACCTTAAATGGTTTTTCTCAATTAGAACAATCATTAGTTTGGCATTCTTTGGTTTTCAAGTATCATGAAGAGACAGATAGCTGGTCATTGCTAAAAGAACTTTTCGGTGATCATTTAGAGCTGCAGCTATAGAAAATTTAGGTTGAAAAGTTTTTCATTTATCTCTGAAGTGGTTTTTCTGAAGGTAATACCGGTTTGTGGACTTTGCTCATTTGCAGGTTTTATTCAACTTATAATAGGAGCTCTCTTTCTTTTCTGATGTGTACATTTTTTCACTGAACTTGTCAGGGAGTTTTTGTTCACTGAACTGAATCAATTGGGTTTATTTTGCAGTTGTTATGCAATCAATTATTGCTTGATTAACAATCATTTAATTGTTATTCAGGTATCCCCAATTGACAGAGGACTCAATTGCCGAGGCTTGCCCATTCTGCCGTGGAAACTGCAATTGTAAATCATGCATGCGTTTAGATGGGACACTGAGAGTAACCTTTCTTTCTATAGAGTTCAACTCACGTGCTTCTTAGTACTCTGAATACACATGTCATCAAAATATAGATTGGTTGAAAGATCTAAAGTAATGGGGAAAAACATGAAATCTGATAAAGAGTTACATTTATTTATCTTCTATTCATGCACAATATACAGGCTGTTAGATTTCTAATATGACCTCCGCCTCATTTGCAGGAGAAGTTGGATTCGTGTTTGGTTTACAGTGAGGATGAGAAATTAGAGCACTCTCTCCATATTCTACAGTTACTTCTTCCTTTCCTGAAACAGTTGAATCATGACCAAGAAATTGAGAAGATGATGGAGGCAAAGCGTCTAGGTAGCCTTCTATGGATATTTTCCCAGTGCTGTTAAATGTTATTTTACTTTATGACATTTTGCCAATTTTTTGTCCTTTTAGGTTTGTCTCTTACAGAGTTAGAAGTTCAGGATGCAGGGCTGCCTGATGATGAGCGTGCCTACTGGTAAAGGAGCATTGTTTTATTTTGTTCTACTTTATTTTTAAAGTTAATACTTGTTCGAATTTTAATGCCATTGTTTCTCACATGCAGCAACAATTGTAGAACTTCCATTTTCGATTACCACCAAAGCTGCCCAAGCTGTTCGTATGATCTATGTCTAGCATGTTGCAGTGAGATTCGGAAGGGCTGCCTCCAAGGAGGGGAAAAAGAAGTCATCATAGAATACATTGATAAAGAATATGATTTGAAGTATTTGCATGGCAAAAAAATGGGTAAAAAATTAGGAAAAGGAAAAGTTAATGTTTCCCTTAGCTCAGAGAGTAAACTCAATTCTGGGCCAGAGTGGAAGGCAAATGAAGATGGGACTATTCCTTGCCCTCCAAAACTAATTGGCGGCTGTGGAGACGGTCTGCTAGAATTACGATGTATGTTTGCGAAAAACTGGGTCTCGCAACTGGTCAATAAAGCTGAGGAATTGATAAAGGCATTTGATTTTTTTGAATCCTCGGAGGCTTTAGGGGACAAATGTTCTTGCTTCTCTCCAGATGGATTGGTTGACCTTAGCAGTGGGAACTTAAGGAAAGCAGCCTCTCGTGAGGATACTAATGACAACTACCTATTCTGTCCTGAAGCCAGGGATCTGAAGTTTGAGGATCTGAAGCACTTCCAGTTTCATTGGGCCACAGGTCAACCTGTCCTTGTGAGCAACGTGCTCGAAACTACTTCAGGCCTGAGCTGGGAACCAATGGTGATGTGGCGTGCCTTTCGTCAGATCTCGAACCACAGCCATTCCCGCCATTTGGATGTTACGGCAATTGATTGCTTAGATTTGAGTGAGGTTCGTCTCTTAGCTCTTCACCGTGAATAAGTAGCAGTCTCAGAGGCTCCTTAAAATCTAAAATCTTATTTTATTATCTCCTTTACAAACATGATGGGTTAAAATAAGATTTATTTCCAATGCCTGGTTCTTGTTTGCATGGTTATCTTAAACAATTTCATAAAGTTTTGCCACTATCTTCTCTTGCCTTACCAGTAACCGAAGTAGCTTCAAGGAAAACAATTTATATGACTCTTATTGATTAAAGATAACTATTTAGTTGTGGAAAACCCATTGTGGTTTCCTGCCTTCTCTTTCTTGAAAAATATTAAAAAGATAACATTAGCTGTATGAGCTAACATCTTTGGGCCCATTTGTTTTCTTTGAAATTAGCCCTGGAATTGGAAATGGAATCATCCATTCCGTTTGTATTTGTTTGTTAAGTAAAATTTTGATTGAATAGGAGATTCCATTTCCCTCATGCTGGAATCATATTCCCCTAGTAAACTTAGGGAATAGGAGAAAGGAATCAACTCTTAAAAATCTAAAAATAAAATTTCTGAAAATATAAAGTAAAATCTCTCACGTTTTATTTTGATGGAACTCGAAACAAACACCACTGGGAGACATGCTTTGGAGAGTTTGTTCCTGTTAGCCATGACCATGTAGCTCTGTTCTTGTCCTTGGAAATAATATTCTCTTTTCTCAAACTACATCAGGGAAGGAACATTCAAAGATAAGGAAGTTGATAAAGCAAAGAACGCCAAATCATGACTCATTGTCCAATCTCGACATTTTGTACATCGGCCTAACAAATAATTACTTTTTACCTTCATAAAAAGGGGAATCCGATTTCAAGTTAAAACAAATAGAAATTGAAATATTTCATTCCATTTTCGATTCCATCCAATTCTGTTTCTGATTCTGGAACACCTCCTGGTGGAGTTTTCCCCCTTTGGAAGCTTGATAGCTTGTCTTTATATTTAGCAGGAAACAATTGATATGCATTGCCTTGCATGCGAAAACTGAAAACTGTATTTTGCTGTACAAAGTCTGTCTTGTGCCTCTTCCATTTTTAATGAAGTTAGATCAATGATATTTGAATTTTATCTTCTGATAATTGTCAAACTTACAAAAATGTATGCTGTCATAAAAAATGAAGGCTTGTCTTTACCTTTGTGCCTTCTCTTCTTCTGAAGTTAGATCAATGATATTCAGATTTTTATCTTTCCCCATATCTGTGAAACTGCAGGTAGATGTGAACATCCACCAGTTCTTCAAAGGTTACTCAGAGGGTAGATTCGACAGTGAAAATTGGCCTCAGTTACTGAAGCTCAAGGATTGGCCTCCTCAAAATGAGTTTGATGAGAGGCTGCCTCGGCATGGAATTGAGTTTATAAGCTCCTTGCCTTTCAAGGAATACACACACCCGAAGGAAGGGTTTCTCAATCTTGCAGTGAAGTTGCCTGAGAAGAAACTGAAGCCTGACTTGGGCCCGAAGACATATATAGCTTATGGTGTCGGTCCTGAGCTGGGTCGTGGAGACTCAGTCACGAAGCTTCACTGTGATATGTCTGATGCGGTATGTGTGAAGGTTCTCTTTTCCAATCCAAATGCATCCTCTCCTGGGTTTGCTGAAATACAGAGAGTTATGTGGCCTTTTGGGAAGGGTTTTATTCAATGAAGAGGGTCCAGGCAGTTGCCCTTTCCATCAAGTCTTCTGAAGTGCAATCCAACACTTCCCTAATTTAATTTTTTATTGTCTTTTGAATGATCTCCTCTCCTAATCAAGCAATTAATGGATTTATGTTAAGATTTGAATGCTTCTTATGAATTCGAATCCTGCATTTGCTCCTAGCCTTCACCAATATGGGATGCTTGCTGGTAACGCATTTGATGAAGCAGAATAGTCTCTCTGAACTTTTACAATCTTATTAACCTTCAATTATACATGCATCTTTCAGACAAAGAATTTTGATTTCTGTTACACTTGTTTGAGATTTACTTTAATGGGATATTTTCAGGTCAATGTACTCGCACATACAGCAGAAGTGACTCTCTCTCCTGCCCAACTCCATCAAATGTCGAAGTTGAAAAGTCTGCACATCAGGCAGGATGAATGGGAACTTTACGGTAAATCCTATGAGAAGAAAGAGAATAACAAGATGGTACCTTCAACATCTCCGAAGGCCTTTGAACCTGAGGTTGACCACTTTACAAATGACATTGGTGAGAAAGAAAAACCATCGTTTGGGACAGAAGCTGTTACTGACAGCCGAGTTGTCGAAGTTGAGAATGATACTCCTGTTGATGATACTATTGAAAATAAAACAAATGAACGGATGAAACTGGATAGAGAAACTCGGAAAAGGGTTGGTGCTGATGCTGCAGATGGATCAAATGGATTGATGCACTCGGATGAAGAGATTGAAGGAAATGCTATGGTAAAGGATAGGGTTGCCCGTGGCAAGAAGAGGAGGGGAAGAACAAGTAAAGGTACAAGAAGGTTGAAGAGACTGGAAACCAAAGTTGAAGAGGTGGAGGATCCTTCAGATGAGAGCGATTCTGAATCTTTCGATGCAATTGCAGAGTCTTCGGATAATCTAAATAAGGAAGCAAAAAAGGTAATTGATCACAACTTCTCAGTGTCAGATTTGGAGGGGCCAGAATGTGCAGGGGGAGGTGCATTGTGGGATATTTTCAGAAGGGAAGATGTTCTGAAGTTAGAGGACTATCTGAGGAAGCATTTTCGGGAGTTTAGGCACATCCATGGCTTGCCACTGAGCCAGGTATATTGACTTTTTATGAACTTATGAAGATTTCTGGAAAAGAACTTCTAACAGTAATAGGAGGACCTCTTCTGAGCTTGTTGGACTCTTTAAATTTCTTAAGAAAATTCTCACCTAAAATTTAGTTCAGTAAACTTTTCATAGGGTCAAGGGAGCAAGGGGTATTTGGTTTGAGTATTATTAGATTATAGGAAGCATTAAGATTATGGAAAAAGTTCCAATTATAGTAAAATTTTCTTGTTTGTGTTTGGGAAAATATAAAATTAGTCAGAAATTTTGGTAGGTATAAGGTTAAAATGGCTGTTGGTTGTATTATAAGAAGTCCGTATGTCTTAGATGTAAAGATTTTATCAACCTCATTATAAAGTTTTAACTCATTTAATCTCCTATTACATTAAAGTTTTCAACTAAAAACTTTGATCCTTGGTGAGGTTGCAGTACCATGAACAAATGCTGCCTAAGGATGCACAAATGAATCCAAAGAATATTGAATATTCTTTGCATGGTTCTTCTGGGCAAACATGAATCATATTCTTGGAATCTAAGTTTCATGCATTTAGGAGTCACTCAAAGAGGGTCTCTTTTGTATAGAAACGTTCAGGGAGCTTGAGAAGAAAAGGCAAGGGGTGAATACCGATCTGATCTCTGGGACTATTTGCATCATGTGTGAGGTATTTCTTTATTTACTTTTTGATTGAAGGATATCTTTTATGCAACAGGTTATCCATCCAATTCATGATCAGACATTTTACTTGACAGTGGAGCACAAGAGGAAGCTCAAAGAAGAATATGGTAGTTTCTTATTATATATTCACAACCAAAAAGTTGTAAGATTAGTTTCAGCTGCTTATCCCAATCCTCTTTGTTTACATGATATTTGCGTCTAATGTTTTTTCAGGAATAGAGCCATGGACATTTGTCCAAAAACTTGGGGATGCCGTCTTCATCCCTGCTGGTTGTCCTCATCAAGTTCGCAATTTGAAGGTACTTGCAGTAATTTGCCCCACAGAGTATGGCATACATTTTCTGTTTTCTCTGGTGTTTTCCCCCCTTGCATATGAGACAATTTTCTGTACTATTGAGGTTATGCAAAGAATGAGCCTCTCTATGCTGGAAATGGTGTACCATATCAATCTTGATTATGTACTGATACTCCAATACTGCATTTTGAATTGAAGACTCATTTGCTTACTGTTATCATCACAGTCATGTATCAAGGTTGCTCTCGACTTTGTCTCACCTGAAAATGTTAAAGAGTGCCTCCGAATGACTGAGGAGTTCCGAATACTTCCAGAGAATCACAGGGCTAAGGAAGACAAATTGGAGGTATCCCCTTTGTTGTCATTTATCTCCTCACGCAGAATTCATCAGCATCTTTTTAGAATATTTGTTCTTCTGAAAGGATTCACAAAGCTATCGAATGCTCATAATGTATTTTTCTCCCTGGGCCATGATTGTGTAATTATGTTATGTTTACGTACTATTTTTTCATTGACGATACAAGCAAATTGCTTGTGGTTCATTAGAATGTGGTCTCTAAATCCTAGTTAATTGCAACAGGTGAAGAAGATGGCGATTTACGGGGTGACCGAGGTCGTGAAGGACCTTGAGAAGTTTCTCAGGTGAGTGATCAGCGAGGTTTTCTGCTCACGTATTTATTTGTATATGCTGTACGTTTTATTTTGATGGAACTCGAAACAAACACTATTGGGAGACATGCTTTGGAGAATTTGTTCACGTTAGCCTTGAACCATGTAAATCTGTTCTTTTATGTAGAATTGTCCATGTTTTGTCCTTGGAAATCATGTGCTCTTTTTTCAAACTACATCAGGGAAGGAACATTCGAAGATGAGGAAGGTGATAGAGCAAAGAACACCAAATCATGACTCATTGTCCAATCTCAACATTTTGTACATCAGCCTAACAAATTTCTGGTCAGATCCCCTAGTCCTCCTGTCGTGTATTTTTGTATCACTTAGCATGAATTAAGATCTAGGAAGGAGGGGAGGCTTTCTATCTCTAGATGTATTTTGTTGATGATAATTGGGATCGGCTTGATAGTTTGATTTTGACATTCTACTGTACGAGAATACTGTTGTAAGTCTATGATCAACTACCTCATTCCACGACTGTACGTGAATGATTTTGTAAAGATCTCCATGTACCTGTGTGTGTATTTTTGGGAGTATTGGTCTGCACTGCAAACTTCTGTTCTTGACATGTTGGGTACATCTCCTAATGTTTCTGCAAAGGGAGCTTTGCTATTTCGAGATTGCGGTGGATTAATATCTTGGCAGAAGGTAGATGAGTCGAATCCCTCATTGAATGTTGAATTTACTCAACGAAGTTAATTGGAATCACCCAAAAGTGATCCAGAATGTGATTGTGCAGGAATCAGGGGGAATAAACAGGATGCATGAGGATTGAGGACCCCGAGTACTTATGAGTGAAGGTGAAATTCTATGATGGCCTTTTTTTTTTTTTCTTTCTAAATCAGAACGATAATTCATTCAATTAGAAGGATATACAATGTAGGTCAATCAATTTCACACCTCCCCATGTCTCCATAGAACACTGGTAGGAAGATTAGAGAAGATTCTTGAGCCAACATGATTACAAATGTGTTGCCATACTTGGTACATAACATGAGAGTTTTCGAGTGAAAAGAGGACAAACTGCTTGTAGCAAGGTTTGATGGATTTTTGCTAGTCGGGGTTGCTGATTGAGCATTTTCGATTGGAGTGAGACAGCTAGCTACTGGCATCACTAGAGAGGAAGAACTGTCTGATGCCCGCCTCTCTGGCTTTCTTTTTTCGCGGCCCCAGAGATTCCGTCCAACTTCTCTTGCATTGAAAGGGAACATCTGATCTAAAGTTCTCTCCTGGTTATTTCAGATATCTGCTGTGAGAACTGGTGAGTTCCATCCATTGCTTTGACCATGCCCATCATAGCTGTGTCTAAACATTTCAGGATCTTATAGTTGCAGCTTAAATTGGGTAAAACTTGCACATTCTTTCTTTGTTTTTGTTCTTGATCCCCCCAAATGTAGTTGATGGCCACTCCAGCTCGTAGCAGCAAGCCATGTTGCATCTCAACTGGAATCTTAAGTCTGTTATCAGCACAGAGAAGCATCTTGAACTTGATCCAATCAATGACAGTGAGATCAGGCGTAAGCGCAAGGTAGTCGACCATTTCATTCTCTACCATATGGTGGTGGCAAAGGAACAGTGAATGAAGAGATGGTCTTGTGTTTCCTTTCCTTGTCAATTAGATATGGTTGTCCTTAACCATATAGATTTTGGCTTATTTAAAAATGCATGATTCTTTGAAGAACATAACATTAGCGATCGCGATTGAGTGACCTTGGAGTGAGATATGGGACGTAAGCCTAGATGCTATTACCGTAGTTTTATAGCAGTTGCTGGTGTTTTTTCCCTCATCTCGATGTGAGAAGCCCCACAAACCCCTTCAGATTTCACTTCAAGATTTGATATTACGAAACTCGAGCCACCATACAATGTTGACGCTGGTAGGAACAATCTATATCTCTACGCTTCGCCTCCCTCAGGAGGCGATTGAAGAGGGCAAAAAGCAGTAGCGTGACAGCCTGATGTCGATCCAACAATTTCTTAGTCATTTCGAATAATTTCTTGTATTCTTGCTTTGTCTTGCAACATCTCGGTTCCCTTTAGAATTCCCTCCCCCATCTAGTCGGTGAACCGCCTTTGTCCGCTTCTTAGTGTTTGCATAGTCTGAGGTAGGGATGGAAATTGGACCCAACAAGTGTGATCCACACCGCCCAACCCCACCCTAGTTTAGACGGGTCAGGACTCCCGACCCATGTACAAGGAGAAAAGGGTAAGATTACCGTTAAATTTTAAAAAAATTCTTAAAAAATGGTGATTTTCAAATTATTTCTGGGATTACGGTTATTAAAACGCTGAATGAAATAGCGTTTTCAATCAAAGTGAAAATGCCACAAGCTGTGGCATTTTCAGACGGCAAAAACTCCATCACCAGTGACATTTTGTCACAAAAACGCCATCACCACTGGCGTTTTACTACAGTAAAAATGCCATATATGGTGGCGTCTTCACTGAGCCAGAAACTACGCCGTTTTTGGTTCGTCTTAGCACGAACGCTTCGTCACTTTTCCTCTCTGCTGCAACCTCTTCCAACCCCAGCTTCCCGCTTTTCTTATTTAGTATGTAATACACAATAATCTCATTTTATAAATCTATGTTAGATCTTTATACATATAAAATTTTTACAAAATTTTAAGAGTAAATTTTATAAATTTTAACACTCGAATAATAATTTTATATCCAATTGTAATGTGTCATACAAAACACTTTTCCAGAGAGTTATCCATTTTCCAGGAGAAACGGAAAAAAAGGCTGCTCAATGTATGGCATATTATGATTTAATGTATAAATCACCATTCATAAGTTAAAACTTACAAACTTTACTCTTAAAATTTTGTAAAAATTTTATATGTATAAAGATTAGAGAGCATTTATAAAATGAGACTGTTGTATATTACACAATAAATATCTACTATGTAATATTAGTAAAAAAAAACACTATCTCTTTCAACGTTTATATTGTCTTAAAATAAAACGCTAACTCGTTTGACGTTTTTACTATTGCGAGGAAAACGCTAGAGCAATTAGCCTTTTTTTGGGAAAAATGCTAGACCAAGTGGCGTTTTTGGTTGAGGTAAAACGCCACCAGTCTGACGTTTTTGCCATTACAAAATGCCACTCCTACTGGCATTTTCATAAAAGTAAAAATGCTACTGCCTGTAGCGTTTTAGTAATGGTATTTTCGTAAATATTTTAAAATTTCACCATATTTTAAGAATTTTTTTTCCAACCAACGCTACTTTTGCCCATTGCTCCATGCACAAGTTGGAGCAAGTCTGCGTTCGTCCTTCGACCCACCCCTTCTATTTGAGAATATTATACTATATTACATTATTAAATGTTTTAAATTATCTTTTATTTAATTTTTGAAGATATTGATCTTTAAATGGGATGACATTTGTTTTATTTACTAAAACTGTGTGAAATTTATTTATATTAGTCTTATTTAATTATATTATTTTAAATTATGTCTAATATAATATTATTTAATTATTTTTATAACCCGCTGTCAAAATGAGGCTAGGCGGGAGTTAGCCCACCAAATATATGGGATGATCCACATCTTTAAACACCTGCATCTCGACATTGTCATTCCTATTCTCGGGCATGGCCTAGTGGGAATTTTAGGGACCCCTTGATGAGGTAAGTCGATAATCCTGCAAAAATCCTAGACAATGCTATGGAACACTGGCAGATGTCTCGTTATAAGTTTATGTATAACGATTATACCACATGACGTGTGTCACATGTCAACGACTGTTTAACACAATGGTAAAAAGCAATTTCAAATATTTGAGATATTATACATACTATACTGTCATGCTAACACTCATTGCTTGTAATGTATGTTACATAATATGCCTGTTATGCAGACGACGCTCTCCCTGCGATGTTTCTTCGACCTGGATCAGGGATGGATATAGAGGGCGCATGGACGATCGCCCCCTAAGTTGGGAAAATCGATAAGGTACTATACATATTTTACTTGATTTTATCCAACTTTTAGTAAATGATCTTATTTCACCTCTTGAATTCATCACATTAATTTTCAATGGAGTTCTGCCTCCTTAAACACAATTTCTGGATCTGGCTCGGGATGTTACCTTCAGTTCAATAATTTTGTGTCCTTGGCCTTCCCAGCCTCAGAAGATGCAGCTGGATGACCTGATAGAATAGACATTTGCTGTTCACATGTAAGTATGGCGGTCTAATTTTAATTAAGAGAAGTGAGGAAATTTTGACAGAGTTACCCTGTAAATTAAGATCGCAGAAAACTAATACAATTCTATGCATATTATTATACACGGGGAGTGCCCTCCTTCACAGTAACCTTTTCTCATTTTTAAATCATCTATTAATGTATCAAATTTAATTTTTAATAATAAGTATATTAACAAAAGCCAAAGAAAAGATGGTAAATTCAGTAACATGTGTCCGTCTTTTTTTTTTTTTTTTTACCACTCTCACTCTCTCCCATTTTCCTTTTTATTTTATATACATTTTTCCTGTACTTTTCATCTACCCTTTTCATTTTATATGAAATAGCATCATTGTTTTTCATAATTTATTCCTTAATTTATATATTTAATTTATTACATTGGACCCCAACTAGAACTATAACTTTATTTAATAATTTATTTCCATATTCGCTTTCTTTATCAATTTAATTAAATAATAAAATTCATGCATTGCATGGGTTGATCTCTTGTCAACTGTATATGCAACCTGCGAATTCAATAAAGCAGATGGCGAGCAGATGTTTTGTATTATTAAATTTAATTTAATCTCCTTATTGCTCTTCGATATGTTAATACAAAAAATAAATAATCCAAAATGTATAGGAAGGTTGGGAGGCTCGGCATTGGTTAATATGTTAGTACCCCCTCTTTCAATTAATTGAAATATGACCGGAATTGACGAGGAATGGTTCGTTCACTGTTAAGTCTACTTACATGCTACTAGCGCATGACAGATGGAACACCAATGGCCGACTATGGAAGCTTGTTTCCCGTAAAATTCGTTCATTCCTTTGGCTCGTTGGACGTGGTTGCCTGTTCACCAACGGTTTTAGAAAGACAAGAGGAATACCATCTGATAATCAGTGCGGCCCTTTATGCAATTTAGGTTCAGAGTCCCTCTTCCATGCACTTCAGGATTGCCCTGTAGTCGCTTCGACCTGGAAAACTTGCTGCTACCGACCTTCTTGGTGTCTTTCCTTTCACAGGATAGAGAGTAGTGGTTACTTAACAACTTTTCAAAGTCTGAAGTGCATATTTATGACCTGTCTTTGGCATCGGTGTTCGATGTGAGCTGCTCGCTTTTGTGGCAATGGAGATGCGAGACAATTTTTGTTTCTGGTTTTGCTCGAGCATGTGATGTAGTGTGGGACAATTTGACGGGTGGCGAGTTCAATTGAGATGGACCGATCCTTAGTGAAGCTATCTCTCAGAGGACTAGTGAAGTTATGAAGGGACACGGGATGGAAGAAACCAGATATTAGATGGATTATGTTAAATAATGATGGGGTCGTTAAACGGAACCCGGGAATGGCAGGAGCGGTTATGTTACTTAGGGATGGCCGGGGGAGGTGGATTGGTTGGCTTTGTACAGTTCGTGGGCATCGCTTCATCTGTTCTCATTGAGCTTTGGGCAGTGTTCTTTGGCTTAAAGACTGCCTGGGATATGCCATTTCGAAAGGTAATCATCGAAGTGGAGACTCAGAGGTGGCGGTCCGGGTCTTAGTTTCTATCTGTCAGACCTTGAATTTTCACTATTGGACAATTTCATTGTGACCACCATACATCATCATTGTATTTCGTAACTGTTTTTAATGCATTTGGGTTTTGGGCCGCTCCCTACCAAAAAAATATGACCAAAATTGCACGGTAAAGGGATTAAAAAATAGTGACTGAAGCGGTCGCATGGGGGATTGTGGAAGAAGGCCGAGAGCTAGCAGAAGACACAGAATCATTGAAGAGAGATGGACGGGACAGAGGGTAGCAGACGAGACATTGAAGAGAGATGGAGGGGGACAGAGGGCAGCAGAAGAGACATTGAAGAGAGATGGAGGGACAGAGGGTCGATGAAGGATGTGGTCACTTTTCGAAATTCCGGATGGGATTTCAGCAAAAATTTGAAAATATTTCATGATATAATTATAAAAATGCCGCATAAATATGTCAAGCAAATATTTATTTATCCAAAAAGAATTAGGATTCTTGTTCTAACAACAATAAGCTAAAGTTATACAAAATTTTGAGGTGTAGTACATATTAGAAAATTTACATATATTAAAATCAAATTTAAAAGATATATAAGATCTAGATACTAAAATTTTAGGTTGATTCATCTGTAATAAAAAATGTTAGGTTCGCACGTGTTACATGACCCGACTAACTTCAATTACTAATAGACTAAGTATTAATGGTGGGGAATAACACAACTCTCTACCAAACTTGTAAAAATAGCACCAGTTTATAAAAAATTTTAAAAAATAGCACCAGCTTATGTGAAATTCCACATTTACCCTTCTTCATCCTCTCTCTCCCGTGCTCTATCGCAAAGGTGTGTCAGCCACTAGGTGATGATGTGTCAGGCGCCGGGTGCCGGGCGACAGAGTGAAATGGCCAGGAGGAAGAGGAAGAAGAAGAAAGAAGAGGAAGAAGGAGAGGCGGGCAGGAGGGTGGGAAAAAAATGACGGGTGTTTAGGGAATTATGAAAAATGAATATATATATATATATAGTGGTGTTAGATTTTAAAACAATTACAAACCAGAGCTAGTTTTGAAAAAACCAATTTTTTTGGTGCTATATAAATTTTCGACTAACTTCAATAAAATAGTAGAATAAATTATTTATGATGATTTATTTAACAAACCAATTTGCTTACCACTATCATATTATGCACTTACATAAAAAAATTAGAAAGAAAATGAAAACCCAAGCAGCCGCCACGTGGAACAATGGAGCATGAATTTGTAACCCTCTTTTACTATGTTAAAGGATAGGTATTTTTGTCACTGACTGTCCTTGGATCACACAAACAAATCTCAAATACATAAATCTTCACATGCAAAACGATTTCACTTACTTAATCGTTTGCTTTCAAGGGCGGCGGGTCTTATCTTGTTAGGGTTGCCGCGGCATTGGCCAGCCCACTCACTGCCTGGGAGGCCTGGCATTTTTGGACATAATACAATACAGAGTTAGACATGTTTGGATTGAATAAAAACATGTTTCGTGTTTAAAGAGATCGAACCCCTTATAATCATGTAAATATACATGTTAAATCGGATTAAATCAGTGCAATCCAACAAGATATAATTAAACGCATTTAACTAAATGTGTTTAGCACGCGTATTTAATCCATAGGGAAAAAAAAAAACTACAGTTTCACCCGTTTAACATATGTACTGTGTTCGTCCTTCTGCGGTTACGCAAATTTAGACAAGTATGGTAATTTGGTGTATGTCTAGATGTACATATACATATGTATGTATGTATATATATATATGCTTAATTAATTAGTTAAACGTGTCATGTCCGTATCGACTCAATATTAAATGGGTTATATCCGAATTTGATAATTTTCACCCCATATAATAGATAGAATCTTGTATGAATTTAGAACCTTATAATTGAATCCGTTAGACACGAAAAGTACAAAATAAAAACGACCCATTTCACATTTTTGCATGTCTACTGCGCGGTTCCACGGGATGACAGCTTCTTTTCGAGTGCCAGCTGAACCAAATGAGAGAGTTTTGCGTGAAATATGCGTTTCAGGTAGTAGTTTTAATATGATATTATAAATTAATAAATTTTAATTTTTTTTAAAAAAATAAAAAAATTCTAGAAATAATTAGATCTTATTAATTTATAATAACATATAGGGGTGATCGGGTTCGGATACTCTGTATTTTTTCATGACACCTGGACCCTATCATGCATAAGACCGATTCCTAAATCTTAGAACTGGACTCTACTATGTTAAATCTTGGAATCGGACCTATCTAGAACCCGTAACATATCATAGGTTCCGGGCACCCTATCAGAACCTGTTTATTATTTATTCCTTTCACCCTATAATAAGAATTATTTCGATTTTTTTCATAATTATTATTATTTTATTTAATTTTTATCATAATCAAATATATATAATTTTTAAATATATTTTCATTGTTTTTAAGTACTATCCATTACAAATTTTAAGTTACAATAATATTTTAAATACGAAAAATTCATTAAATATTTACGATTATTATGCCAAATAAAAGTTCATCGAATTAGAAATGTAACGGTTTAAATAATTTATGAATTGGAGTTCAAATTAGAAAGTTATGAACGACTAAAATAACCGTTCGAATAAGTTAATGAATTCCAGTTCCGATTCGGCTATCCTATTGAATTGGAACTGGAATCGACCGGTTCCTTATTTTACTACCCAGAACCCATCTTATTTTCATAGAGATTTGCCCAGTAAAACCTTCCGATTCTAGATCTACTCTATCACCGTACACACGTTTGACAACATATCAAAATTAACAAATGATATCGAACGAAAAGCTACTCCACGGCGTCCACGCGGGGGGTTACGGTGTCGTACCTTCCGATTGCCCAGTCCCGTGACCACAAATTTTTAATAAAGACTCGTGTCCTTGGAAATCAAAATCTTCAATAACCGACATCAAATCAATGATTCGCTGTTCTTTTCTTCGGTAATATAAAATATGTTACTAGGGAATAAAACAATTCGATTGATGTGATATAACACCTCAAGTAAATTTTTAAATTTAAATTTTATAAATAAAAAAATTTATAGTAAGAGAATTTTATTCTTCAGTGAAATCGTCTGATTTTAACTAGATTAATCAAATGATAGCTTTATTTTTTTTGGTTTCCCACCCGGTATCCGGTATCCAAAAGCTAACCGACTAATCAGAATTCGGAGTACTGTCGGACGGTTTCCCGGGAATCCCTCCCAAGAAGGTCTGCTGCGTCCTATGAGCTATAAACGATAGCTTTATAGCTCATAGGATTAGTAAAAGAGATGTGCTTTAATACCCACATGCATGGGTTTCATGCACTGGATTCCTCATCTTTAACACTTTTCCTGATTAGTACTAATGTTATTCTGAAATAAAAAAAAAAAACAAAAACAAAGATTTCAATTTACAATTGTACTTATACAAACCTCATCTCAATCTTACGAATATTTACGCACCGATACTAATAAATTAAATTCAATTATTTCTATAGTTGTTTATTTTATTTTAGAATTTTATAAAACATCTTAAAAATATTAGAATTTTATTTGTTTGTATCACCACTTATTATGATGGAGAAAGTCTTCGGTTGCGTGGTTATATCACGTATGTAATGTTAATGTGGTATATTCATCTAATTAATATGTAATCAATAATTATACATTTATAGTTATTAAGCCCTAAAAAATCTTTAGAAATATAAAAAATTTCTCAATAAATAGTGGACTATAGAGCTAAAAAATGTTTAAAAATGTAATAAATGATGAATTATAATTGAAAAAGATATATAAATAATGAGTTCTAATCAGACTGATATATTACATCAATATCGTCTGATCGTTTCACTAAAAATTTTCTCCACATGATGACACACTGTTACATACAAGACTTGATCAAATCTTGCAGCCAATAGGATATTCCAAATTTATATTGCTCGTGAGAATCAACAATAGAACAAATAATTGATATATACGTACACATATATATACACCTCGGTAATTGAACTCGTATAACACGAAATCCAAATAATGCATATAATATGATATATTCACAACCAGATATCTTTTCACATCAAAGATTTCATATCAGTTGACGATGAGGTCTCATTTATTTGCGATAGATTTGTGGTGATATCTTAATATCTAACATCACAAACTAATAAATCTTTTTTGATAATAATAAAATTTAATTATTATTAGGATTCATTTTTTATTTTTAGATTTTATAAAAAAAATCTTATAATGGCTAAATCATACTAGTTTATAATAATGCTTAAATATTGATACGTGATGTATTCGATACATAGAATACTCTCTAAATTTGGGGTGTAAATAAGATTGTACTATTCATAAACTGTCTGGACTCAGCTCGATGAAACCTTGAATTCGGCTCGATCTTAATGAGTTTGAGCTCGGCTCGATTCGCGTTCGTCAATTAAACGAGACAAGCCAAACAAAATAATATTCGGCTTGTGAAACTTGCGAGCCTAAATAAACTTTTTATTTCATATAATAATAATTACTATTATTCTTTAATTTTAGAAAAGTAAAAAAAAAATTAACATTATTGTCTCATATTCTTATGTAAAATCTTTATTTTGTTCTTTTGTTTTCTTTTTTTATCATTAACTAGACCCTAATCGTAATTAACTCTCCTAATTTTCCTTAGTATTCTCGTTCTATATAATTGACACAACAACCCCATGCCCAAGTTATATTTTTTTATCTGCTCGGCTCATATAAGCTTAATGAGCCTTCGTTCACTGTAACGAGTCCAGCCCAAAGTTAGTTCAGATCCAAACTTGCAAATTGGCAAACAAGCCGAGCTTGAACATTATAGATTTGGACTCAACTCGACTCGTTTATACCCCTACTCTCAATACATGTATAGTCTTCATATCATCTATTTACGGAAAAATTATAGCGAAAGTACTATATATTACTATTTTTGATAATTAAGTACTATAACATTAGTTCCGTAATAGATTTGAGTGTGCACCGTTACTCGATGTTATTGCTTGGCTCACGTGTTCTGACGCCATTTATTTCTACACGCCTGGATTGTTCGCGTGGCAATTTCATCCTACACACAAGCTGTTGCCTTGGTAAAGGGGGACAATTACATTTTTATCCCTTACTATTCATCAAATCTTCAAAATATACATGCATATTACAAAATGAAATAAATTAAAAATATTTAAATATAAAATGCTGGGACCTCAATATATATATATATATATATATATTTTAAAACAGCATCCAAAAACTAAGGTTATTATGATAAATTAACTAATATGTAACAAACCGCTCTTTTATCATACTCACTTCTCTCTCTTATTTCTCACACACATATATATGTATATTTATATTACCTACTCTCTACCATTTTCATTACATACAAATTAATTTGATTTTTTTGAATTAATTCCTTGATTTTCTTTAAGTCAATGTATTAATCGAAATTCATCAATTCCATTAAATAATAAAACCCTACATAGCAATGGTTGAACTCTATCTTTTTAATGTATATTACCGGTATTCAGAAATTCATAAATCGTGATTGTATTTGAGCTAGAAAAGTCCACTGAGGATAAAATTCTCTCAATCAAGGACTTTCTCCACACGCACGTGACTCAAATCCGATACTTTATTAAAGAGAAAAGATATCAAATCATCTTAATCAACTCAATTCTTTCAGAAGTTTGCATTGGTCAAGCCTGTTATTAACAGGTAGCATACTCACAGACAGCTCTCCAATAAAATTAAGAAACCAACTCGACATAATTAGAAGATCCCATAAGATCTACTGTGTCACTGTCACCCATATGTTTCTGGCAATAATCACGTTTTGCCCCCCCTTTTTTATGGCGTTCTTGGACAGTGTAATGGCTAAATGTTTGCCGGCCTGTCATCCAATGCGAAAGGTCCAAGGGCATCGAATATATCACATGCCACACGATACAGATCGTTCAATTAATATTTACTATTTATTAGATTTTTATTATATTTCTTAAAGTTTTTAGTATGTGATAATATATTTCAAATTTTAATTGAACAAATATATCATATGTCTAGTGGACCAAAGTTAAAACTTTAGGTTTTGATGTAGAAAATGATAAATTTTTAGCACTAATATTGTAATTTTCTCAATGAAAAATTGCACCAATGGTTCTTTTACCACAGTCGTCGGGTCTCTGACTATATTAATTAGATTCTTTTACCACAATAGCTAGGTTCATGTCTACATCAAGACTATATCAATTAGATCATTTGGTAACATCAGTGAGATCCCTAATAGATCATTAATAACATAAGTTAGGTCTCTCGTTATATCAATTATGTATAATAAAATCAATTTGGTCCTTGCTGTTATCCTTCGCGAATGAATGATGGAAACTTGACGGAGATGTAAGGTGAGGACTAATTTTCAAAAACCAAATTTCAGGGGCTAATTTGTAAAATGACGAGGATTATTTTTAAATACACAGAAAAGGAGGGACTGCTTTGCAAATTAGCTTTTCTTTCTCATGTTCCCCGTTCGTTTATGTGAAATGAGGAACGGTGAAGAGGCCGTTGCCTCATTCTGCTCACGAACTCCACCAAAAACATAACAAACAACAATATCTCGGAAAATCAACAGCTTATAATGAAAAATCATTGTTTAGTTAGCTTGTTATTTATTATCTCGGAGTAGAACAACAACGAGGGAAGGGGAGTATGGGAGGCACCATCGAAACAGAAACTGAAGTGTAGTCCATCTTTCGATTTAAAATCATCTTCTGCAGTACTAGGTATGGTAAATGCATATCTTTCCATTGTTCTTACTTAGTCTTAGCTTAGTTTGGTTAACATTGGAGAGAGAAATCTTAGTATGGGTCGTCAAAGACGAATTCTTACAGATGCCTTTTCAGCTCGAGCCCTCTGCATCTTTACATAGCCCATAACACCAGAAAACTATAGGATTTTATGGAACTCGATTTCACTTAACAAATTTCAAGTTCTTGTGTTTCAAAATTTTGAAATTGACCCATGATGAAAATCTAAATTTGTGATGCATTTTCATATTGTTTTGTCAATCTTTTGAACTCATTTTTATTTCTAACTGTAGTTCATAATTGCAGCTTTCCATAGACACTAAGGACATCGAATTTGGTTGCTTGAGGAGGGAGAACTGAACATTACTGCCAACTTCTTCTGCCATTGAGAGCATCAGGCAGGTTAGGGCAAACTAGTTAGTGGTTGGGGTTCGTTGTGACATGGCCACTGCTGTCAATTTTTGTGTCTGCAGGAACAGTGATTTTGCACTTTGACATAATCGAGAAGACCGTACATGTCGAGGACGGGATTCATGATTCCTTTCCAGAACAAGCAATTCTGGCCTGTTAATTTCACTAGGATAGTGGGGAAAGAGGTAGGGAGAGAGGGCTCAGACAAGCTCTTAGCCATGGTAGATCAGTGGAAGGTGAGGACAGTGCTGAGACAAAGGTCCGGTTCCCTTCCCCCCCCCCCCCTTTTTTTCCCCCTTTTCAGATACACCCTGCAGCAAGAAGAATGGCATGTATTTGAAGGACGCTTCCTGGATTCTGTCTTTTTTTTTTAAGGTTAAATGTTGGAAGAGATTTGAAGAGGGTTAGAGAAAGATTGAAGATGGGACGAAGGAGGAGTAGAGGCTTAGGATCGAAGGGGAGACTCTGCTAAGTTCGGAAAATTATCCAACAGATGACTTTGATACCATGAAAGGATTAGACAATTTCATTAATAGAATGAGAGAATTTTCTCTCGGTGTGTGTGAGGGTTGTATTCCACTTTAATATGTAGGATTATACATTGTACAATAAAGGTGACCAAATATATAAAAGAAAATTACAAGAAGTAATCACTGAGAATCATTCATATTCTAATCTTGCCTATTACAATCAAACTATCTCGTCTCCGATCGAATATGTGGAGATTGGTACATATTGGACGCAGCGTTTTTGAATCCTTGCCACAACCTCCATTGACAGATAAATTCCAATTCCTCGTGTTTTTCGTAAGAGGCAAAGACAATATAGGGACGCGTAAACGTCTTACGAATATAGTTTTGATCCTAACACGAGCGACCGAGTTGATGTGTTGGAAAGAGTTTCTAGTTCAAATAAACTTCAATAATCTAAATCGACAAAAAATATTTCACCATTCCACTAAAAGTAAAATTATTTCAGTCGTTAATTTTTTTACTAATATTAAAATTCAAAATTTTATTTAAAAAAAAATGAGACGCGGAACTCTCACGCTGAACCCATATTCATTGCTCAGCAATAACGCTACAGCTACCCATCAAAAAAGATAATGCTACAACTTTCCGATTCGGGTGTGAAGATATACTGGCAACCTTATCATCGTGCAGGATCGTTAAAAGCACGAGAAATTTATAGGTGATTTTATCTCACCATATTAAAATATAATAAATGAGTAAATTAGTATTAATCATATGATCACTTGTCATAATTATTATTAATTAAAGTAACTTAAGTGATTTTTCCTCATCACGTCATTATGAGTTAGAGCAATGCAAGATTTTTTTCGTAAAGCACAAATTCGATTGTGGCATGTTTTTTTAGTCATTGATTAGGAGGTTAGCAGTAGTGGCAACGTAGCCATTCCCACTATGTAATATTTGAACTTCTGTGTTCAACCAGTAAATATATCGGATAAATTGAACAATTAGTAATAATATCAACCCGTCAGTATAGTACATTTACTATGCACATAAATGATAATATCTCGCTAGACATTTTTTGGTGATAAAAGAGACTTATAAGTTTAATATAAGAATAGATTATAGAAATAAAAAAAAAGGGGCACATAACTCTCTAGTGGAGATCGAACTCCCAGCCTCTAAGATGTGAAACATAATCTTATACTACTGCACCAGCAACCGTTACTCATCTTGTCAAATATTTTTACAAATGGGTTTACCGGTTTTGGTTAATAGCTCATGCGTTTGTATCATAAAATTGAATTCCCAACCTCGACCATTTTATCAATTGTTTAGATTCTTTTGACCCGTGCCTTTTTGTTTAGAATATTCAGTTTCACTTTGGGTATTAAATGTTTCTTTTCTAAGGAAATATTTCCTTAGAACATCAACCAGGAAAAAAATTGATCAAAATTTAATTCTTTAAATTGTTTTGACAATGACATGTTGGCTCTGGTTTCGATGAATCTTTGGACTTAGTTATTGCCTGGGACATGCTAGATTTTTGGGTTTTCCTCTTAACAACAAAAACAATGTTATTTTTTAGTTAGTTTTTAACTGAAAGTAGAAATAATTGTTTATTTTAATTCAATGTCTTGACTAAGATTATGAATATCATTTTTTTAGTTACAAAGAAGATGCATTTCAAAAAGGAATAGAATGAGGGGGACAGTAAATATTACAAAGATAATTTTAACAAAAAAAATACAAAGATAATCATTAAAAAATAAAGGTAATCAATATGGGTTGATTGAAATAATTTGATATATCTTTTTAAGTAAGGTATTGAATTCGACCATTGCGAATCGAAAAAGTTTATGATTAAGAGAGCTCTATCAAGGCGTGAAGTTCGAATCTAGATTAGTCAAAATCTTTTAAACTTTTGAATACTAGATAGGATAGACAGTGAGAAAAATAAAAAAGTATGGAGACTTCGGGTAATGACCGGGCGGTGACAATGCCATCCGAGTAAACCTCATGTCTCGCCTATATATATCACTTTACTATGCGAGGAAGTGCATATATAGAAAGTCCCCATTCCGGCCTAGAAGGATTGCTATCGACACTGGATCGATTTCAACCTTAAAATGGTATCCATGCAGCTGTCGATTTTACTGTCAACACACCCAGTCCAAGTCCTAGTAGCCCTTTCCATCCTCGTCTTCCTAGCCATTCACATCTTCGTTTCCAGCAAAATCAAACCCAGAACACAATACCCGAATCTCCCTCCGGGTAGCTTCGGATGGCCTCTCGTCGGCGAGACCCTTGCCCTGTTTCGAAGTGCACGAGCAGGGAGACCAGAAGAATTCATGAGGGAGAGGATGAAGAAGTATAAAACTTTTCAAGGAGAGAAAGAATAGTTTCAGCTCATGTTATTCTCTCACTGAAGCATACATATATATACAGATGCGAAAAGAAAGAGGAAATCAACTATCAAAATAAAAGTCTATACGACTGTTAACAGGTGAAGAAGTCAAAGGCGGTATTCCAAAGTCTCGAGAATCCAAATTTAGCACAGCATGCATGAGGAGTAGCACGGCATGCATCTTGAAAAACCGCACGGCATGCATGAGCAATTTATTGTGCATGGTTAGCTGTGATACTCCCCCTCAAGTTGGAGTGTGAATGTTGTGAACGCCCAACTTGCGAAGAAGATAAGTGAATTGAGCCTTCCCAAGAGCCTTTGTAAAAATATCTGCTAGTTGACTCCTCGTGGGTACATAACTCATGACGAGGGCTCCTGATCGCACGTGCCCACGTACAAAATGACAATCAATTTCTATATGTTTTGTTCTTTCATGAAAAACAGGATTTGTTGCAATATGCATCGCAGCCTGATTGTCACAGTAGAGTTGCATAGGTCGGGATAGATGTATCCCGAGCGAGGCTAATAGACTTCTTAACCACAAGAGTTCACTTGTGGCCATCGCCATTGCTCGATATTCTGCTTCAGCTGAGGAGCGTGCTACCGTTTTTTGTTTCTTTGTTTTCCAAGAAACTGGGCAACCTCCAATAAGCACAAAATATCCTGTCACCGACCTTCGACTCATAGGACAACTAGCCCAATCTGAGTCGCAATAAGCACTTATTTCGAGGGAGTTCGGACGCTGTAAAAGGATTCCCTGACCAGGACTCTGCTTCAAATAGCGAAGAACTCGAACGGCCGCATCCCAATGTGTCTGGCGAGGTTTCTGCATGAACTGGCTTAGTATGTGAACGGGATAGCAAAGTTCCGGCCGTGTGATGGTGAGATAAATGAGTCTCCCAATAAGCCGTCGATATTGTCCTGGATCTCGAAATTCTAGCCCAGTGTTTGCATCAAGCCGCAAATGTTGATCCATAGGAAAAGATACTGGTTTTGCAGCAAGCATCCCACACTCACTTAAGATATCCAAAGCATATTTTCTCTGGCAAAGAAACAACCCGGAGTCATTACGTGCCACCTCAATTCCAAGGAAATACTTTAATTGCCCAAGATCCTTGATACTAAAATGCCGGTCTAGGTGCCTTTTGAATAATTCACATTGAGCAGTATCATTGCCTGTTAGAATGAGATCATCGACATAAATAAGCACCACCAAAAATACTCCATTTCGATCATAAGTGAAGAGAGAATAATCTGCCGTAGACTGTGAAAACCCATAATCCATCAATGCTGCAGAAAATTTTGAAAACCAGTTACGGGAAGCCTGACACAGCCCATAAATTGATTTTTGAAGTCGACAAACTTTATTACCCGTGGAAGGCAAACCTGGGGGCAATTGCATATAAACTTCCTCATCAAGGTCTCCATGAAGAAATGCGTTATTAACATCTAACTGATATAATTCCCAATTTCGTTGTAGTGCAACAGCAAGAAGCACACGCACACTGACCAGCTTTGCTACAGGTGCGAATGTCTCGTGGAAGTCGAGCCCCTCGACCTGCGTGAAGCCTTTCGCAACTAATCGAGCTTTGTATCGCTCAACGCTACCATCCGCCCTTCTTTTAATCTTGTATACCCATTTACATCCAATTGGCTTCTTTCCCCGAGGTAACGACTCAATGGTCCATGTTTCATTCTCTTCTAATGCACGAAGTTCTTTTGCCATTGCCTCTCGCCATCGTACATCCCGTATGGCTTCAGAATAATTCCTGGGCTCAATATCTCTATCTATAACAGATAGATATGCTTTATAATTTTCAGATACTTCCCATAATTAATATACTTCTCAATTGAATACAACATACCTGAGGAGTTGACGGAGTTGGTTTGGCTGCAAGGGGAGTCTACTGATTTTGTGAAATTGCAGACATAATCGTTGAGTCGTGCAGGTGGTCTCCTTGCACGATTTGATCTTCTTGCTTCAACATCATTCTCCATGTTATTTGCAGAGTTTAAATCATCTACCGACTGCCCATGCCCATGCTCGACATCACTCATATCACCGCTTGACTCCCCCTCACAGGTAATATTATTAAAAGAAGCATCTTCTTGCAAATGTGAATCAGAACTCATGTCTATCTTTTCCTCCGTCACTTGTTCATCTCCCAGCTGGTTTATTTCAAATGAATCCTCATTTGCTTCTGCATGTGGCCCATAGTCTTTGGGACCCAACAATTGACATTGCTCTGGTGACACTTCCACTTCGGCACCTTCATTATTTGTAGCAAATGGATAAACACCCTCTGAGAAAACAACGTCTCGAGAGATGAACACTTCCCCTGTCTGCATGTCAAATAATTTCCATCCTTTTGTTGCATGGGGATACCCAATAAAAACACATCTTCTTGCTCTGCATTCGAACTTATCTTTTGGTCTTGGTCTATAAGATGCATAACAAAGAGAGCCAAAGATTCGAATGTGTTCATAGCTGGGCATCCTTTTGAACAAGATCTCATATGGTGTTTTTCCCGAAAGTAATGGTGTAGGAGTGTAATTAATTAAATATGCAGCTGTGAGAATGCACTCCCCCCAAAACTTAATAGGAAGACCAGCTTCAAACCTTAAAGCCCGAGCAATATTCAATATATGCCTGTGCTTTCTTTCCACCCTACCATTTTGCTGTGGAGTATCAATGCACGATGTTTGGTGAATTATCCCATTGTCTTGATAAAAACTTTTCATTGCACCTGATAGAAATTCGGATCCATTATCACTTCTGAAAACTTTAACCAATTGTCCAAATTGCACCCTCACCATATTGTAAAAATTAATCATCAACCTTTGAGTTTCCGTCTTATCCTTCATCAAGTATACCCAAGTGCACCGACTATGATCATCAACTAGTGTGAGAAAGTAATGTGCTCCAGTTAAAGAGGCAGTCCGATATGGACCCCAAACATCGCAATGCACTATATCAAAACAACCATTTGCTCTACTGAAACTTATCGAGAAAGGTGCACGGGTTTGTTTTGCACGCGAGCATGCATCGCAAACTGATTCCTTGATCTTATTGAACGAAAACCCAGAAATTAAAGACAACACATTACGAGATGGATGCCCTAACCGTCGATGCCATACTTCATAATCCTCCAATCGACTTGCTTGAAAAGCTGATGTCTCCTTCATCTGCTCATACCAGTAGACCCCTCCTTGCAGTTTACCCCCTCCAATCGGCTTCCTCGAGGCTCGGTCCTGAATCATGCAACCGGTAGAGCAAAATGTCAATGTACAATCCACATCTGAAATTAATTTCCCGATAGAAATTAAATTGCACTTAAACTCGGGAATGAATAAAACATCTTTCAAAATCAAACTTGGCCCCAGTTGGACTTGTCCCCTGACAGATGCATAAAGAATTTTTCCATTGGCCACTTCAACGGAGAATGGGCAATAGATTAATGATGACTGAATTAGTTTCGAGCGATCCCCCGTCATGTGCATAGATGCTCCCGTGTCTAGTACCCAATTTGTCTCACCTGCAATAGAACAACTTTCTCCTTCTAGATTGGACTTTGCACCAAAAAATGCAATCAAGTTTCCCACTTGGTCCTTTGATAGCCCACTGAACTGAGCTGTGCCAGTGCCATCTGCATTGGTTTGCAATGACAACTGACTACCAAATTTACCACCTGGATTTGGTGACCCTTCAATTTGTGATGTTAATGCCACCGCGGCCCGTTGGTTCGGCCTTTGCTTTTCTCGAGATCCATGCAATGACCTTGTATAGCTTGGCCCATCATTTCGGGATCGAAATCCAGTGGCTGCCTCCCGCCGATCTCTTTTAATTTCATTTCCTTTCTTCTGCTCACGGTAGCCAGGACGCCCATGCAACAGCCAACAATCATTTTGTGAGTGTCCGAGTTTTCCACAATGATCACACTGTGGTCTTCCATATCTTCCATACTTCTCGGAATCCTTTTTACTATTGTTGACAAAGAAAGCTGCATTTTCGAGCTTTTCATCTCTTCCTCGAGAAATTGCCCATCGTCGTTCTTCTTGAATGACTAACGAGAAGGCTTTGTTTAATGGCGGTAGAGGCTCCATACTTAATATCTGCGATCGAACAGTTCCATAGATCTCGGTGTGCAGACCCATGAGAAACTGATGAAGTTTTTCAGTTTCTTTCTCTCTAGCATGTATCGTTGCAGCACCACAAGTGCATTTTGTCCCTTCTAAATAATCATCAAGCTCGTCCCACAAACTCTTCAAACGAGTATAATAATCCACGACCGAAAGTCCTCCTTGCTTGAGGTTACAGAGTTCGGTCTTTATCTGATGCACCCGTGGAGCATTTCCCTGGGAATATCTCTCCTTGAGGTCATCCCACATGATCTTTGCATCTTCAGCATATGCAACGCTCGCTTGCAATGCTTTATCCAACGAATTGAAGATCCACGAAGCTATCATCGAATTGTTGACCTCCCACAAGCTGAACTCCGGATCATTTGAATCTGGCTTCTTCAATGTTCCATCAACAAATCCCAACTTGTTCTTTGCTTTCAAAGCACGTCTTGTAGCCCTTGCCCACATTGAGTAATTCTCTCCATTTAACACGCATGTAACAAGCACGATCCCAGGATTGTCAGAGGCACTCAAGAAATAAGGTGATGTGGGATCAATAATCTTTTTCTCTGCCATGGAAAGGGTTGGCTAATGGAATCAGGGGTCCAAGAGTAAAGGCTCTGATACCATAAAACTTTTCAAGGAGAGAAAGAATAGTTTCAGCTCATGTTATTCTCTCACTGAAGCATACATATATATACAGATGCGAAAAGAAAGAGGAAATCAACTATCAAAATAAAAGTCTATACGACTGTTAACAGGTGAAGAAGTCAAAGGCGGTATTCCAAAGTCTCGAGAATCCAAATTTAGCACAGCATGCATGAGGAGTAGCACGGCATGCATCTTGAAAAACCGCACGGCATGCATGAGCAATTTATTGTGCATGGTTAGCTGTGATAAAGTATGACTCCCGGGTCTTCAAGACGAAGCTGTTTAACGAGCCGACTGCCGTGTTCTGCGATGCTGAGGGGAACAGATTTCTCTTCGCCAACGAGGGCAAGAAGGTCACCGTGTGGTGGCCGAGCTCGGCCCAGAAGCTGCTAGGGTCTTGTATAATCACCACTGGTGGTGATGAAGGTACATAACTAAGTGTAGACACCTCCATGAGTTGGTTGAGATGATTTGAGGTCATCTGTTTCTCTTAAGTAAGATCTTAAATTGAGTTTTATAAATGAAAAAAAAAAATTCTTGATTGGTGGTGATCTATCCTTAATGAGCCGATTTGGCTCGAGTTTAGATTAATCAATATCTATTAGATTTCTAGATATGAGATGATATTCATAGAAAGAATTAAGCATGCACAGACAAACACGTGGACAAGATATGATCTACCTTATTGGCATTCTAGATTTCATCGACATAATCTGTGAAAATAAAAAGGAGAAAATAATAAGATGTAATACACTTGATGTGTGTGTATATATATATTTAGAGTTCGTACCAGAGGTATTTAAAAATTGTATGAGCCACTGTTTAATCTGATTTAGCGAGTAAAACTCCAGCGGCATGAGGGTTATATATACCTGTATGTATATATGTATATATGTATTACATTTGAGTAATTGTACTAAATAATTAACATATGCACCAAAAAATGACTTCTAATTATGAATGACAGGTAAAAGAATGAAGAAGATGATGGCTGGCTTTTTCAGTCCCGAGACACTGTCGAGGTACACCAGCACCATGGATGATGTTACTCGTGACTTCTTGAAAGCTCACTGGGAAGGTACCGTAAATAAATTTTATATATATACTTACTTTTTTTTTTGCTCGAATATATATACTTACTTATGATCATTATAGTAAGTCTTTTAGGCTTTCTAATTTTTTTTTATTATAAAAGAAATTCATGAATCTAATAAGCCTAAAAAATTTAATGTTTATTATAGTTATGTGATGTTCAATTAGATGAAAGGTAAAATGGAAAAATAGGTTCACGATCTGATTCCCCTTTTCATTTATCTTAATGTCATAAATAATTCCTTGTCCTCTGAGTCTCTTTGACTGAAATTTTTGTCAATGTCTCTGCCTGAAGAGAACTTTTTGTCTCTATTTCTTGCCCTCCGACAGAAACTCGTGTCAATCTGTGTTTGTGCATACCTTCCTCTTTGGGTCATTTATGCGTCTGTACTGAACAGGTAAAGAAGAGGTGGTGGTTTATCCGGCAGCCAAACTCTACGCCTTTGAAACAGCATGCCGCTTATTCATAAGCATTCACGGTCCTGAACACGTATCGAGGCATTGTTGTCTATTCTCCGAGTTTCTCGACGGGGTTATCAGCATTCCCATCAACTTTCTGGGCACGAAATACTATCGAGCCAAGAAGGCTGTGAGAGATATCCGTAACGAGCTTGGTGGGACAGTCAGGCAGAGGAGGAAGTTGTCGGGTTCTGGTGGTTCAAGGATTCGAGAAGATCTGATATCGTATTTGATCGAGAATAGGGACGAGACCGGGAAGTTTTTGAGTGATGATGAAATCGTCAATAATTTGTTGGTGTTTCTAGTTGCAGGGCAGGAGCCTACTAGCAGTACCATAACATCTCTCATGAAGTTCCTTGGAGAGATGCCCCATGTATATGAGAAAGTACTGCAAGGTGAGTTCTAATAGGATATACTTCCGTTTTTTTTTTCCGGATTTTTAGTTCATATTGTAGACTGCAAAAAATTTCAGCCAATTACAAATTGCCACCTCATTATTTTCCGATATTTTGGTGCTTAAAATAAAATCGGTACCAATGTCTCGGATCAACTGAATGTTTTAATTTCTCGACACGTTAACACATGACACGTGTCACTCGAGAAAATGTCAGTAACATACAATCAAAAAAATATATTGTAGTTAACCGATACAATTAATATTATCTGAAATAAATAAATATATAATTTCGGATAATATAGATAATATTCTTTACAAATAAATGGAGGATATTATATCAACAGAAGAAATCAAGAGGATATACAATATCTCCGATTAGTGGATATTATCTAAAATAAATTGAGATATTATCTACTAAAATCTGGGAGATTACGTAATATCTCCACGATGGATATTATCTACAAATAAAATCAGATAATTATCCATAAAATTAAGATGGACGGTCAGGATCTGTTTTGATCAACCAATCAGATTCAAGTACGAGGATCGCCACATCAGCTCATTTCCTCTATAAATAGAGGGCTCCTCTTCATAAAGGGAGGGAAAATTGATCTGAAGAAACTCTGCAGAACTCTAGACTCTTCAGAACTCTCGAAGCTCTGCCGACTTGAAGACATTCGAAAGACTTCACAAGAATTCACCAGATCAAGCCTACAAGCCCCGGTGACTCCGTCTCGATTGAGATCACGCTGTCCAAGCCCTCGCTCGAGACTACAAATCGGACTCCCCGGATTAAGCCCACAAGCCCCGGTGATTCCACCTCGACCGAGATCAAGCTGCTCCAGCCCTCGTTCGAGACCCAAAAGCGGATTCGTCGGATCAAGCCCATAGGCCTCCGGTGACTCCACAACCAGCGCTCGTGCAAGGTCAAGCCATACAAGCCCCACCCTGCTCGAGACATCCACAGACCAGTCGGACCAAGCCCAAAGGCCCCGACGAATTTGCATTGTTCCTTGACCGAGAGCAAGCCCAAGCCCTTGTTCGAGACCAAGCCCAAGAAAGAGAATCAGAGGATTTTCCTGCTCGTTACGTGCAAGACTCTTGTTAGAGAATTGTACCCCCAATACGATATAAAGAAACAATTTGTCACTCATTTTTCCTGTCTACCTAATTTCGGACTCGAAATTTTCCGCGCACAAATTTCTGGCACGCCCGGTGGGACATTCTCTACCTCTCATCTCTCTTTCCAAAGATCAAGCTTGAAGCTGCTATGGCCCCAGGGAAGTTCGTCGTTATCGATTCGAAGGATAAGAATCGTGCCGATGAAGCTGCTGTAGACTCCACTGTGGAGACCCAACAAAGGGTTCATACCAGGAGCAGGGCTAGGGAGATAATGGCGCAAGGCGGAGTGACGATGAAGACCAATCCTGTCTTTGGCTCTAGCCTACCCAGTGCCTCATCAACCCCGACAAGACAGGGTGCGGACATTGATGTGCCCGCCTTTGTTGAGCAAGTGCTGGCTCAACATTTCCTGCAAGAGGAGCAAATTGCTGCAAAGGAGGAGGCCACTACCGACATTGAAGACCTACAGAGTAGTGATGACTCCGCTCCTCCTTCACCTTGGATGCAGGCTACTGATGCCGAGAGCTCACGCAACACGGGAGTGCTGCCGGTGATGATGACCAACGCATCATCGCTCGAGGAGCAAGTCTCCATCATGGCCAAGACACTGGAAGGCTTGATGAAGACTATACAGGAGCGTGATTCGCAGATCGCATACCTGATGAATAGGCTTGAGAACATGGAAGAATCAAGCCAAGTGCACAACAACGCCTCAAGGCAAGTGCACACATCAGGAGTTGTTGCAGCTGCCCCAAGAGCGCCGACTTCGGTGGAGACTCCACAGGCTGCTCCTACAGAAGGACAGACTACGGGCGTCACCACCGATGCCACAACGACAACATCATCCATGAAGACGCTGCGTGTCGGTGCTGATGGTTCCATCCCTGCAGATCAATTGCAGGAGATCATCAAAGAAGCCCTTAGGGGCCAAGTACAGGCGAGTAGCTCCTCAATGACTGCATACGTCAAGCCCTACACTCACAGGATTGACATGATGAGGATGCCTGCCAACTACCAACCACCGAAGTTCCAACAGTTCGACGGAAAGGGCAATCCAAGGCAACATGTTGCCCATTTCGTCGAGACTTGCAATAACGCAGGAACTGAGGGAGACCTCCTAGTGAAGCAGTTCGTTCGCTCATTGAAGGGCAACGCGTTCGAGTGGTATACTGACCTCGAGCCTAGCTCTATTGATAGCTGGGACCAGCTTGAGCGAGAATTCTTAAACAGGTTTTACAGTACCAAGCGCACAGTGAGTATGATCGAGCTAACTAGCGCTCGCCAACTGAAGGATGAGCCTGTCACGGACTACATACAGAGGTGGAGGAACTTGAGCCTCAACTGTAGGGACCGTTTGTCTGAGGCTTCTGCCATTGACATGTGCATTCAAGGAATGCACTGGGGCTTACGCTACATCCTGCAAGGGATCAAGCCCCACACGTTTGAAGAACTTGCAACCCGTGCACACGACATGGAGCTGAGCATTAGGACCAGTGGTGTGCAAGGGCCACCTGTACTTGAGCCTGGCAAGACGAAGGAGCGCCAGGATGCGAAGAAGGGGGGCAAGTCCTCTTCCAAGATAGATGGCAAGCAGGCTCTGACTGTTGCTGCTGCCCCGGTTAAAATCTCTGGGAAAAAGAAGAAAGAAGAGAAGGCTCCTCCCGTTGAGCAGAAGGCAAAGACGAAGCCTACGTTAGAGGAGTTGCAAAACAAGACATACCCATTCCCAGACTCTGATGTTGCGGGTATGCTCGAGCACTTGCTCGAGTTGAAGTTAATCGAGCTACCACCGATGAAGCGTTCGCAACAAGCGGGTCGTATAAACGACCCAAACTACTGCCAGTATCATCGCCTGGTGAGCCACCCAGTGGAGAGGTGCTTCGTCCTGAAAGAAAAGATCATGGACCTAGCACGTCAAGGAAAGATCGCGTTTGATGATGACACGACCACCAGCAACGTTGTTTCTGTACTGGAAGAACTTGAGGTGTCACCTGTACGAACCGTCAGGTTTGGAAGCTTTGACCCCGTCTCGATCGAGACGGCTCATTCTTACCCGTTACATGTCTCGGGTTCCACAAGATGCATGGTGACTACAGTGGTAACAACAACAGCTACGAGGCCTTCCACACATGCTGTTGCGGATCGTTTTGAGGTAGATGAGGAGGGTTGGACCCTTGTCACGAGGCGAAGGAGAGCTTCGAAGCCCTCCCTACACTTGTCGCAAAACACTCGGGGGCATGCCTCACAAAAGTCGGCCATCCCTCGAAGGACACGAAAGCATGCTTCATGCATGGCAGCCAAGGGACCGAAAATTCGGTCCAAAATAATTCAAAGAAAGAAGAAGCCGACCTCCAAGGGAATGCTTAAAACGCTCGTTGAAATCGAAGAGCCTTTTCATCAGAAGGCGAGAGTCCCAATTACGTTATGGGACTTTCTTCCAAAGAAGCTGCGAGATGCCATGACTTCCCCTTCCTCATGCAACCAAACTATTGGTGAAGAGGACAAGGAAAAAGATGGGGCTGACGTCTCTCATCCCTCTCCCAAGGCGGACTGCCATGAGGCAATCACATTCACCGGGGAGGACCTAGTCCTTGGAGCCGAGTCACACAATCGGCCACTCTTCGTAACGGGTTATGTCCGGGGGCATCGACTGAATCGGATATTGATAGATGGTGGCTCTGCAGTGAATATCATGCCCGCTCAAGTCATGAGGAATCTGGGAGTGGCAGTTGACGAACTCCTAGACAGTCGGTTGATGATCCAAGGCTTCAACCAAGGGGGGCAAAGGGCTATCGGCAAATTGAAAGTTGACTTGCTGATAGATGACATGGAGTCAAGTTCGCTCTTCCATGTGATAGACGCGAAGACGACCTATAACTTGCTCCTAGGTCGGCCTTGGATTCATGAGCATGAGGTAGTACCATCCACCCTCCATAAGTGCTTTAAGTACATCAAGGATGGCTGCCAGAAAACGGTTGTGGCAGATGATAAGCCGTTTACAGAAGCTGAAGCTCACTTTGCTGATGCAAAATTTTATATCAAAAGCAAAGTGACAGGATGGGTACAACACACATCGCCTTCGAAAGTTAAGGAAAAGTTGCAACAACCTGATGTTGCTGAAGGCTTGAAACAAGGAGAGTCGGTAATGAAGAAGGCGACAACATTTGACGCTTCCTCAAGCAAGGAAAAAAGGCCAATGCCTGTCTTGCGGTATGTTCCAAAGGGACAGAGGAAGGAAGGCAAATCTCCCTTTACATGCAGCAATGATTTGAAGGTTGAGGGCTTGGAAGGGCTGAACTTGCCCATCACAAAAATTGAAGCAATCAAATCTTCCAGTCCTCCTTTGAAAGGGTTCAGACGACCGACGCAGGGACCACACACCATACAAGGGTCGCTACCTACAAAGCGTCAAGATGGATTCGACCCCAACGCTTACAAGCTGCTTGCAAAGGCTGGGTATGACCAAGATATGAAATCATTATCAAGGTCCAACGCAAGCACAAGAGGGTTGACCAAGACGCAGGCTGCATTAAAAGAGCAGGGGTATGCTGTTGGAAGCTCGCGAGCTGGTTTGGGTTATACTCCATCCGAACCCATACGCTTCCCTATAAGGAAGGCCTATACAGAGTATATCTCTGCAGAAGGTGAAGATGAGCCGGAGCCAAAGCCGGAGCCGGAGCGGGAGCTAGAGCCAGAGCCAGTCATATCTGCAAGGCCTTCTGTGTTCGATCGTTTGGGCAAGCGTCCTAAGAGATCATCAGTCTTTGATAGACTAGGAGAGGTCCCTGAGGAGAACAAAAGGAGGTCAATTAAGCAAAGATTGGGACCTTCGTCGCCAATTAGTCAAATTGATGAGACCCTGACGGCACAAAAAGAGAGTGCAACTCCTTTGTTCATTGAAACGAAGGATCTTCACAGCATAATTCCTTCAAGGATGCAGAGGTGCTTGAAGTTAGAAGTGACGGTGGACAACACATTGAGGGCAAACACCCGAATGGTAGTCCTGACCAAACCGAATGAGGGGAGTAGTCAAGTCATGGATGATGATGCAGTGTCATCTTGTCATGTCACCATCCAAGATATTGACGAGGGCCAGACTGAAGAGGCAGAAGTAGAGGAAGTCCCAGATGCCTTGGAAGAAGGAGGGCAGGCCACCGTCGATGAGCTAAAAGAGGTCAACCTAGGGACCGAGGAAGAACGACGTCCAATCTTCCTCAGCGCAAGCCTAAGTCCAGAAGAGGAAGAGGCCTATGTCAAACTTCTCACTGCATATAGGGATGTCTTTGCATGGTCCTATAGAGAAATGCCAGGATTGGACCCGAAGGTCGTAGTGCATCGCCTCTCCATTAGACACGGTGCGCGACCGATCAAACAAGCACAGAGACGATACCATCCCGAATTGCTTCCTCAAATAACAGCTGAGGTGGACAAATTGATCGAAGCAGGATTCATTCGAGAGGTCCCTTATCCCACCTGGATTGCGAACATTGTGCCAATGAGAAAGAAAAACGGCCAAATTCGCATCTGTGTAGACTTTCGTGACCTCAATAATGCATGCCCCAAGGACGACTTTTCGTTGCCCATCACAGAAATCATGGTTGATGCAACGACCGGTCATGAAGCCCTCTCCTTCATGGATGGAATGTCCGGTTATAACCAAATCCGCATGGACCCAAAGGATGAAGAACTGACAGCTTTTCGGACTCCAAAAGGCATTTACTGTTACAAAGTTATGCCATTTGGATTGAAAAATGCGGGGGCTACGTATCAAAGAGCGATGCAGAAGATATTCAATGACATGCTTCACAAGCGGGTCGAGTGCTATGTTGATGACTTGGTTGTGAAGTCCAAGAAAAGGGGAGAGCACTTAATAGATCTTCAAAAAGTGTTTGACCGTCTGCGTCGTTACCAACTCAAGATGAACCCTTTGAAGTGCGCATTCGGGGTCACATCTGGCAAGTTTCTTGGGTTTATTGTTCGGCATCGTGGAATCGAGATTGATCCTTCAAAGATTGATGCAATCTTAAAAATGCCCGAGCCAAGGAACCTTCATGAGCTCAAAAGTCTACAAGGGAAGTTGGCATACATCCGTCGCTTCGTTTCCAATCTTGCCGGACGATGTCAACCATTTAATCGGCTCATGAAGAAAGATGTGGAGTTCATTTGGGACCAGGCCTGTAAGAATGCCTTCTAGAGTATAAAGGAATATTTGCTTAGGCCACCCGTGTTGTAGGCTCCGATACCGGGTCGACCACTCATACTCTATCTTTCAGCTCAGGAACGTTCTTTGGGCGTCCTCCTCGCACAAGAAAATGAGGAAAAGAAGGAGAGTGCCCTTTATTACCTGAGTCGAACCTTGGCTGTGGCAGAAATTAATTACACGCCGATCGAGAAAATATGTTCGGCCTTGATATTCTCTGTCCAAAAGCTGCGACATTATTTCCAAGCGCATTCAGTTCGACTCATCTCAAGGGTGAACCCTCTCAAGTACATCATGTCCCGCTCCGACTTTTCAGGACGAGTAGGTAAGTGGGCATTGTTGTTGCAAGGGCTCGAAATTGTCTACGTACCTCAAAAGGCAATTAAAGGGCAAGCTCTTGCGGACTTCCTTGCTGACCATCCGATTCCTGATACTTGGAACTTCTCGGATGATTTACCTGACGAGGATGTTATGCTCGTTGAGCCGACACCACCCTAGAGAATGTACTTCGACGGAGCAGCAAGCAGACATGGTGCAGGGGCAGGAGTTGTTTTTGTCACTCCAGAAGGTGATGTGTTACCTTATGCTTTTGGCCTCACCGAAAGATGCTCAAACAATGTTGCCGAGTACCAAGCGCTTATTCTTGGACTTGAGATGGCAGTAGAAAAGAATATTGCTGAGCTTAAGATCTTCGGAGATTCCAAGCTAGTGGTGAATCAACTCCTCTTGGCATATGAGGTGAAGAAGCCTGAATTGGTCCCGTTTGCTGAATATGCTGGTAAACTCCTTCAGCAATTCGAGCACTTCACGTTAGCACATGTTCCCAGGGAGTCGAATAGGCAAGCTGATGCGCTTGCTAGCTTGGCGTCTGCCCTCACTTTGACGGGAGAAGAAGTAAAGGTCCCGATATGCCAAAGATGGGTTGTTCCTCCAGTGGACGATGCTCAAGATGATGATGAATGTAGAGCAACGTCAGTCTATGAAATCGATAAGGAAGATTGGCGGCAGCCTCTTATCGATTACTTGGAATACGGCAAGTTGCCAGACAACCCTAGGCGTAGAACTGATATAAAGCGTCGAGCACCTCGATTCATCTACTTCAAGGGCACCCTTTATCGGCGATCTTTCGACGACATCTTCTTAAGGTGTCTTGGCGACAATGAAGCCTCCACGGCACTGGAGGAGGCACACTCGGGAGTGTGCGGTGCTCACCAATCAGGTCCAAAACTCCACTTCCAGCTCAAGAGGATGGGGTATTACTGGCCTACCATGGTAAAGGATTGCATGGACTATGCAAAGAGGTGTCAAGCATGTCAGGTCCATGCAAATTTCATTCACCAGCCGCCGGAACCGCTGCATCCCACGATTGCCTCATGGCCCTTTGACGTATGGGGCTTAGATGTCGTCGGGCCATTGACACCAAAGTCGTCTGGTGGGCATGCATACATCCTTGCTGCTACTGACTACTTCTCCAAGTGGGCTGAAGCTGCTCCATTTCGTGAGGTGAAAAAGGAGACAGTGGTCAACTTCATACGCGGGAACATCATCTTCAGGTATGGCGTGCCTCGTTATATCATCACTGATAATGGGAGGCCATTCTACAACAAGGCCATGGATGCACTTTGCGAAAAGTTTGGCTTCAAACAGTACAACTCCTCTGCCTACAATGCAGCAGCGAATGGGCTTGCTGAAGCCTTCAATAAAACGCTCTGTAGTCTCCTCAAGAAAATAGTTGACAAATCAAAGAGAGACTGGCATGAGAAGATTGGCGAAGCTTTGTGGGCGTACCGGACAACATACCGAACCCCAACTCAAGCCACTCCTTACTCGCTGGTATATGGGGTTGAAGCTGTTCTCCCACTGGAGCGCCAAATCCCATCTTTGAGAATGGCAGTGCAGGAAAGGCTCACGAGTGAAGAAAATGCCAAATTACGACTTGAAGAGCTGGAGGCGTTAGACGAAAGAAGGCTAGACGCCCAGCAACGTCTTGAATGCTACCAAGCTAGAATGTCTAAGTCCTTCAACAAGCGTCTCCGTATACGGTCATTTCAAGTTGGGGACTTAGTCCTTGCAGTGCGAAGACCAATTGTGGTTACTCACAGAACTGGAAACAAATTTCTTCCTAAGTGGGATGGCCCCTACGTCGTTAAAGAAGTATACACAAACGGAGCCTACAAGTTGGTCGACAAAGATGGCTTGCGGATTGGCCCTATCAACGGGAAGTTCCTGAAGCGCTACTATGCCTAAAGAAGATTCTCTTGTACATTGAACTACGTAATGACTTGATCCCTCACAAGGGTACGTAGGCAGCCTTGACTACACTAGTTGAGGTTCAGTCACATCATCAAAAAAAAAAAAAAACTCTTGTATCGTGAACTACGTCATGACCTGATCCCTCGCAAGGGTACGTAGGCAATCTTGACTACATTGGTCAAGACTCGGTCACATTTTAAAAAAAAGAGACGAGGGTTGATGATCGTCACGATGCAGACCTGAATAGTTATTGATGAGCGAATAATGGATAATGTAGGTAAAAAAAAAAAGAAAAAAACACTTTATTCAACTTGTCAAAATCCAAAGTTACAAAAGAAAAGGGCCTAGATATTCCTATAAAAAAAAAAGGGAGACCTACGGCTGCCACTCAAGTCTCTTCAAAGCTTCCCTCTTCGCCCTCACCAGCTCGCGCAATTCCTGCAGTGAGTTCGCCTCTGCCTCGGACATATGAGGCTCAGTCCTCACAGCTTTCGCCTCAGCCCTAACAGTAGAGGCATCGGCTTGCTTGGCTTCTAGCTCACTGGAGGCCTCTTGGACGAGTGCATTGGCATCTTCCAATTCCCGGGCCTTTTCCTCCATCTTGGCTTTGAGAATGGCGTGTTCAGAAGATATATTATCGCGCGCAATGATGAGGGCCTTCAAGTGCTTAGCCGCTTCCTCCTCCAATGACGTCGTTTGGGAAAGTCGAGCCTCAACTGCTGCCATACGCTCAATGTGCTGAGCGGTCGAGGGTCTATTACCCACTGAACCCTCCGAAGTCGCAAGACGACCTACATGGTCTAAGTGATCCTCAACAGCAATGCGCATCGAAGAAAAGTCGACGGAAGGGATCTCTTGGATTCTCACCAGAACCTTCGTGATCTCATCTCGAATTAAATGTGCCTCATCAGGAGACAAGCGCTTTAACTTCTTGTGAACGTTGTCCCACAATATCGAAGCTAGAGCCCGTTCACCTGCTGCTACAACGTCATCTGCTAAGAAAACTGAAAAGTGGGAGGCGTCGCATGATGTAGCAGGGCCAGCTTGGTGTGAGTCAAAAATCACGATGGTGGCTCGCGCACCGACATCATGAACATGTTGGGAGGCTACACTATCAATGACTTCATCTACCTGGCGGGTGGCAACCGATTGTAGTCTCACTTCCCCACTCTTGTGGCTGACTATCCTCTCCTGTAACTCTGGAGGGTAGGGCTTGGAAACAGAAAATTCAGTGGTTTCCAAGATGTCATCCACGTCCAGGTCTAGCCGAGCCTAAAGAATATACTTGGTTAGATAATTGCAAAAAAAAAGAGGAATAGACTTAAGAAGGAAAGTGGGTACCAGGGTCTCAATGTTGTCTGGTACAGGGGGAAATGAGCGATGTTCATTCTCATCATCTTCCTCGGAGTCCTGAGGCCTCCGTTTCTTCCTCTTGAAATGATGGTCTTCAGATATATCCTGCTCCTGTTCTATGCCTGTAAAAAAAAAAAAACAGAGAGGTAGAGAGGGTAAGCATAGTTTCAGCATAAGTATGTTGCTATGAAATTATCAACACAAATACCATACCCGACGGTCTCTTTGATGATCGAACTCTGCCACTGGATTCTCTGTTTGATCCTTGGCCAATAACCAGAGGAACTGGGTCACTGCTCGGAAATCTGATGTCCTCAGCGGCGGCAGGTGCTTTGTCCCCTAACGCGATTACATCTCGCTTACCAGCTGATGCTTGGGAAGATGCACTGATAATCAGCTTGCTTACCCCATCTAACAAGCGTGAATTATAACGCTTCTTCCAGTCTTCATACCATGTGCTGGTATAACTCCCAAAGTCCTCTGAAATCTCTGGGAAATATATTTCAGAGTGCGTTTCAAGTCGGGTAGACATCGTCCAAAGGCGAACACCAGCCTCGAGCGAAGCTGAGCGAATGTCTTCCTTCAAAGTGCCTGGGACGTTCTGACAAAGCCCAAACTGGCGAGTGAAGTACCACGGACTGTAGGGCTCCACGATGAAATGGTTGTCACTCCTTAAGGTCAAGTAACAAGCACGAATGCCTATGAAGAGATTGTGGCGCTGTTGAGGCATTCCTCTATCCACAAGGCGAAGAGGTCTCTTCAAGCTGTAAGGAAACCATCGAACAACAGACCCTTCATGGATAAGCTCCCGTGCATCGCGCTCTGTATAAGTCTTCGCACCACCTTCTCCAGAATATTGGCACATAAGTGGACCCAAGACTTCAGTAGGAAGAGGAAAATGGGTCGAGAAATAATACGCCAACCACCCGTAGATATAATGAAAGGGAATGCACACTTCGGCTTTTCCTGCTATCGGGGCTCGTGCTATGGTGTTTAATCCATGATAAATCTGAGCTAGTACAGGAATGGCAAGACAAAAAGTTCTCCCCCGTGCAAGCAAACTAGCAATCTTGAAAGTGCTAGCACGAACGGTCCCAGTCGGTGTCTGTGGAAAAACAAAGATTGACAACCAACAAGCGAGGAAAGCCGCGAGATAAGTCTCTGCCCACAGTTGCGACTTAACGCCCAGCTCTCGAAAAACAGCTTCCTCCTCGCTATTCCACTCTTCGGCCACAAAATGGTCTCCTGAAGGATTATGTGTTTCCCTGGGACGGACCTTATGAGGCCGCCTATTAGGGGGCTTTGCATAGCGAGTCCTACCTCGGTACCAGAAGCTAATCCACTTAGCCACGGGAATATGTGTGCTTTTGCCTTTGAACCCACAAAGAATGGCAAATGCAGCAAACAAGTGTTCACAAGTTTCTGGTAAGAACTTGCGACCCCTTTCTGTGCCGGTTAGCTCAAGATGCCCAGGGATCACCTCCTCGTACAGCTCTCCAGTCGCTGGAAGTCTTCCTAGCTTGCCAAGGTCGTAAAGGGTTATTGACACGGACCCTTGCAAAGTCTCCACGGTATTGGTATCCGGGCACCATGCCTCACAAAATGCTTTGATCACGTTGACATTACGATCGTATGTATACATCGAGCATCTGATCGCATGTCTGAGTTCTGTGCCGTGAAGTTGTTCGTTACAACGAACAAACACGCATTCAAGCCATTCCCAGAAGTTGGGGGTGTACATAAACTCGCCAGTCGTTCTGAAATAAGACCCCCAAGAAGCTTCTTCAGAAATAATTCGCTGCCCCAGTGTGATGCGTGGATTTGGCTCATGCGCCCCTTTGTGTAAAGGTGAGCGTAGAAACCAACCTTTGACGGACTTGTCGGACCCTCTATGCGATTCATAACTCCATTGTGATGGATGGCCAGGGTCCTCAGTGACGGGAAAATCCTGAGAAATTCTCTCCATGCTGGGTCGGTCCACAGGAAGGACAAGTCCATTCTCCGGCTTATCATTGGGACGGCTCACAATTGCAAGGAATTGTCCGTTGTGTCTCGTTAACTTCTTGAAGGCCACCATCTGCACTAAAAAAAAAAAGAGAGAGAAAGGGAAAAGAGTTAAAGGGTTAGCATACAAAAGGCCTGTTAGTACTGCACGACAATCATGTCATGCAGTCAAGTCGACCATGCACGACGACCGTGTCGTGCAATAAAGGTCGACAAAAATTAAGTCGACCGCGTACGGCGACCGTTCCGTACAGTTAAGTCGATTGAAAGAAAGAAAATCAAGTCGACCGTGTACGACGACCGTGTCGTACAGTCAAAGTCGACTGAAAGGAAGAAAATCAAGTTGACCGCGTACGGCGACTGTGCCGTACAGTTAAGTCGATTGAAAGAAAGAAAATCAAGTCGACCGTGTACGACGACCGTGTCGTACAGTCAAAGTCGACTGAAAGGAAGAAAATCAAGTTGACTGCGTACGGCAACTGTGCCGTACAGTTAAGTCGATTGAAAGAAAGAAAATCATGTCGACCATGCACGACGACCGTGTCGTGCAATGAAAGTCGACAAAATAAAAAAAAAAAAATCAAGTCGACCGCGTACGGCGACCGTGCCGTACAATCAACTCGACTGAAAAGAAAAGAAAATCAAGTCGACCGCGTATGGCGACCGTGCCGTACAGTCAAGTCGACTGAAAGAAAAAGAAAATCAAGTCGACCACGCACGGCGACCGTGTCGTGCATTAAAGTCGACAAAAAAAAAATCAAGTCGATTGTGTACGACGATCGTGTTGTACAGTTAAGTCGACCAAAGGAAAAAAAAAATAATAAAGTAGACCGTGCTCGGCGACCGTGTCGTGCAATCAAGTCGACTGTGTACGACAACCATGTCGTACAGTCAAGTGGAGAAAAAAAAAAGAGAGAGAGTCGACCATGCACGGCGACCGTGTCGTGCAGTCAAGTCGACAAAATCAAGTCAACCATGTACGACGATCGTGTCGTACAGTCAAGTCGACTGAAAGGAAAAAAAAAAAGTTGACCATGCACGGCGACCGTGTCGTGCAATAAAGTTGAGAAAAAATCAAGTCGACTGCATATGACGATCGTGTCATACAGTCAAGTCGATTGTAAAAAAAAAAGTAAAGTAAAGTCGGCCATGCACGACGACCGTGTTGTGCAGCCAAGTCGACAAAGAAAAAAGAGAGAGAGAAGAAGTCGACTAGACACGACGACCGTGTCATTCAATCAAGTTGACAGAGTCAAACTGGCTCCAGCAACGACCGTGTTGTAGGAGGAAGTTGACAAAATCAAGCCAACAATCCACGACGACCGTGTCGTGTAGTCGGGTTGCTAAAAAATTGAAAAAAAAATTTAAGTCAACCACGCACGACGACCGTGTCGCACAGTTTCGTTCACAAGATTAAAGTTCCCCCAGCAATGACCATGTCTTGGGACAAGCCAATAAAGCAATGTCGACCCTGCACGACGACCGTGTCATGCAAACAAGTCGATAACGGTCAAGCTGACTCTTGCGACGACCGTGTCGTAGAATCAGGTTGTCAAAACCAATCGACCCTACACAACGACCGTGTCATGCGGGCCTGATCGGTGCTTCTTGATGGAGGCATGCAAATTGACGTGCATGAGAATACATATGCACATGCATGTGACGGGATGTCTCCTTACGTTAAAAAAAAGTGAGATGCGAGGCAGTAATAGAAAAAAAAAAAAAAGAGGGAGATCCACTTATTACGCATGCTAGAACGACGATATCACCAACAAGTGAGTAAATCAATGTCATGAGCTTCATTATATATGGAATAAAAACATCTCACCTATTGTTTTGAAGAATCGTTGGTGTAACTCTCTGGATAGGTGAAAAGATTGAATTTTTACCTCAGACGCCGAGAGAGGAATAGGAACAGGAGCAGTCACAATGGAATGAATCTGGGGTGGCAGTGATAAAAAAAAAAGAGAAAAAAAAATTGCGTCAATACATACTGATTGATATCAGGATCCCGGTGCATCGGTTTATTGCGCGAACAAGAAAAAAATAAATAAATAAAAAAGAGAAGGGATGTCCTTGGAAGTCAAAGAATTTCTTACCCGCGATTCAGAGGGACTACGAATAGAGCCTTGAGATGTTACGTAGTGATGATTTCAATCCGAAACTTTGAGATGGTTTCAATCCGGAACTTTGAGATCGAACAGCAAAGTTCAATCAAGACTATCAAAAAAAAAAGAGAGAGAGATACAATTTGTTAGTTCTTGTGATCCATTCAACTGCAAAGGAAGGAAAGGAGTGGTGACTATAAAAGAAGAAAAAAAAAGTTATAAGATGCCACCTCTGTTTGGAATTGATTTCCGAAAGTTTGATATGGAAATCTAACAAGTAGCCCTTGTACTTTCGTTTCAACCGGGAGTTCTGCGATTTCCTCAAACATCAACTATAGCTTTACGAAGAGGAAAGGATTGACGTAAGCATACGGCCTCTAATTGTAGCAATTCACCCAAGAGATAAGCTTTGCTGGTCTTCTTCTTCAATTGGATGAAAATCATGAAGGTTAGAACGTTAATCCAGTGTGATGCTAGCCGAAGAACCTTGAAGAACAAAATGATGAATCTTGGTGCAACGTGCCAACGTGTTTATATGGAGGCATCACAGATCGGTTCTGATTCTCGTAGATTCCATCAGATATCATTGTTGAGATTTTATCTTTGAAATTTAAATCTTAAAGATGAATTCAGGAACATTATCAGATATTAAGTCCAAATCTGATGGTTGTTTGCTTCTCGTCTTTATGGTGTGACGAGGACGAGACTATAAGAATCTAAAAAAAAAAAGGAAAGAAAAAGGGCAGAGCAAGTCCAAGCTACCGGAAGTTAGTTAGATTTGAAAAAAAAGGGAAGGTGAGGAGGTTTTTCCATGAAGCTCGCGGCGATATGGCCATGATCCGATCAAATCCATGGAGTCAAGAAAATAAAATGTTTCGAGATTTACCCACTTCACACTCGATCAAATCGAGTCGTGTGCAAGTCTCGAGGGGGCATTTGTAGACTGCAAAAAATTTCAGCCAATTACAAATTGCCACCTCATTATTTTCCGATATTTTGGTGCTTAAAATAAAATCGGTACCAATGTCTCGGATCAACTGAATGTTTTAATTTCTCGGCACGTTAACACATGACACGTGTCACTCGAGAAAATGTCAGTAACATACAATCAAAAAAATATATTGTAGTTAACCGATACAATTAATATTATCTTAAATAAATAAATATATAATTTCGGATAATATAGATAATATTCTCTACAAATAAATGGAGGATATTATATCAACAGAAGAAATCAGGAGGATATACAATATCTCCGATTAGTGGATATTATCTAAAATAAATTGAGATATTATCTACTAAAATCTGGGAGATTACGTAATATCTCCACGATGGATATTATCTACAAATAAAATCAGATAATTATCCATAAAATTAAGATGGACGGTCAGGATCTGTTTTGATCAACCAATCAGATTCAAGTACGAGGATCGCCACATCAGCTCATTTCCTCTATAAATAGAGGGCTCCTCTTTATAAAGGGAGGGAAAATTGATCTGAAGAAACTCTGCAGAACTCCAGACTCTTCAGAACTCTCGAAGCTCTGCCGACTTGAAGACATTCGGAAGACTTCACAAGAATTCACCAGATCAAGCCTACAAGCCCCGGTGACTCCGTCTCGATTGAGATCACGCTGTCCAAGCCCTCGCTCGAGACTACAAATCGGACTCCCCGGATTAAGCCCACAAGCCCCGGTGATTCCACCTCGACCGAGATCAAGCTGCTCCAGCCCTCGTTCGAGACCCAAAAGCGGATTCGTCAGATCAAGCCCATAGGCCTCCGGTGACTCCACAACCAGCGCTCGTGCAAGGTCAAGCCATACAAGCCCCACCCTGCTCGAGACATCCACAGACCAGTCGGACCAAGCCCAAAGGCCCCGACGAATTTGCATTGTTCCTCGACCGAGAGCAAGCCCAAGCCCTTGTTCGAGACCAAGCCCAAGAAAGAGAATCAGAGGATTTTCCTGCTCGTTACTTGCAAGACTCTTGTTAGAGAATTGTACCCCCAATACGATACAAAGAAACAATTTGTCACTCATTTTTCCTGTCTACCTAATTTCGGACTCGAAATTTGCCGCGCACACATATAACCCGATAAGAAGTCAATCATTCTTGACTAATCCAAGGCTCGAACCGGGTCGGCCCACTAAGAGAGAGCTCTCACAATATGAATTTTCTTCATTCACGATACTCGAAGTTAGGATCTTATCTAATGAAGAAGAGATGTCTTATGATATTTAATATCAACACATTGAAGATATTATTATAATTATTTTGAAAATACATATTAAAAATAAGATTTATCGACGGATTAATTTGATTATCATCATCTTTATCCATGAGTTTAATAGCCTGAATAAGATTTTACATATTTAACAAGACATAACATTATACATGACTTTCAAAAAAAAAATCAAATAAGTAATTGGAGAAAAAAAAGCTGTGGAGTCAAAAATTACTTAAATTAGCGGAAGCATATTCAAAGGGACACAAATGCAGTAGTTTCTCATGTTTTTTTTCCACTGCCTTTTGACTCCACAAATTGCAATATTGATTAAATCTAAATTTCAATAATTCTTTTGTAACTCAAAAGTGGAATTAATGAAATTTATTCTCCTCTTCTCTTTATACACTTTTAGGTTATAAGCTCTTTTATAATCGAAAAAATGTGTTTCTTTATTTTATACAAACCATTAATTTTAATATATGAATTAGCTAGAATTAACTGAGTAATCTGAAAAATCGAGAAAAATGTGGCACTAAGGATTATTATTAAATTAGATCTACCGTTTGTCACCCTTCGATTCATATATGTATATATGTATATATTCACATATAGAATATTGAATTTATTTTATGTATTTGCAGAGCAAAGGGGAATAGCAAATTCGAAAAAGCCAGGTGAGAGGCTGAAACTAGAGGACATACATCTCATGAAGTACTCATGGAGTGTAGTGTCGGAAGTCATAAGGCTTGTCCCACCAGTCATCGGGGCTTTCAGGGTTGCCCTAACGGACTTCTCCTTTGGTGGATACACTATCCCAAAAGGATGGAAGGTAACTGCATAAGCAGCATTTTTCTTTTACTCTACACTGCTTGTATTCAGAAACATTATCAACCTCTAACTGATTCATTTTAAATTGGGTGAACCCATTAATGAGTAAAATTCTCTCAATATTAGTTTTTTCATTAACAAAGATTCGGACCTGAGATTTTTGTTTAAACGGGTCAAGTACTAGATCATTTGAACCAACTCATTCTAGTAGAGACATGGTTAACATTCATCATGTGTAAAATTTCAACCGGGTGTATAAGATGTTAGATCCATATCAAGCCCAAAAACTTAAACTATTATATGACGATACTCAATTATTTTTCAAACATGATTTCAATTTTTGAACTCTTCGATGTGAGATTTTGTCACATGACAACATATTCACACTTGACTCATACAGAACATTTTACTTTCAATCTCGGTCGAAGGGGACAACCTACCACGAGACTAGTCTTTTTCTTTCATCCACGTGCTAACATAAAAATCAGGTTTTTTTCTTTATATTTAGTAAACTGATTACGAACTGGACATTTTTCATTTGGTCTGGGGTTTAATATACCACGATTTCCACCTTTGGGCTTGGAATGGTGTGCATCCATGTGAAAATCTGTTTTGGTACCCTGTAAAATTTCAACCGGGTCCATAAAAGGTGGAGCCTATATCCAACCAAAAAACTTAAACTATTATGTGGTGGTATCAAATTCTCTTATAAATCATATTTTAATTTCTGAACTCCCCGGCGTGTATTCAATCCTTAACAATGTGTAAATGATTGTTTGTATCTGTTGAGTTACATTCCAAGAGATCATTAAAAAGCTGCTCATAAAAGCAGTTGCTGTGGAGCCCGACGACGACAAACAGCGACCCTATGGTGTTTCCGAATGAAGGGGACTTCGATCCAGAAAGGTTTTATCGAGCTCCGCCGCCCAGCACTCATGTCCCATTTGGAGGAGGGCCTAGGATGTGTCTGGGCAAGAACTATGCCCAAATCCAGATCCTCGTGTTCCTTCACCACCTAATCAATCGGTTCCACTGGCAGCTGAAGAATCCCGACGAGATGATCAGGTTTGATCCATTGCCTACACCATCGAGGGGGCTCCCAGTACGACTTCAGCCTCATGGATTCTAAGGCAGAGCCCCGTGCCGTGCATCTCGGAGAAGCTGATAGCATAGTATTGGATATGGGTACTCTAAATGTGTCGATATTAAAGATGATCTATGCAGTTGCTAAGATTATTGCTATTAGGAAGAGCTTTGGGTATGTTGTATTTGTTTTTCTGGCCAAAAAACCTTAAATTAATTATTTTCAAAATAAAAAGTTAGTCTTAAAATTATAATTTCTTAGTTGATCGTAGGAGAGAAAATATAATTGGAAAATTGGTTTTCAGTTAAGTCAATTATTTGTAATAGTAAAAGTTATTTTAGATACTAGAGTTTCTTATTCGATTCCATCATATGGAAAACTTATTTCAAAAGCTAGTTTTTAATTAAATTAATTATTTATAATTATAAAAGTTATAATTGAAATTCTTTATTAAATTCTATGAGATGGAAAATTTGATTGAAAACTAAATTTCATTTTAACTTACTATATAGAAAAAGCAAAATTATTTTTTGAAACTATAATTTCTTATATGATTCTATGAGATGAAAAGTTGTTCCTCCAAGGATGACAATTTAGTGGCTCAAAGGTTACTCCCATGTCGTTTGATGAGCTCAAGGTCCCATACTCAAATCCCTTTTATGACATCTGTCAAAAGCATTTTGTCAAAGTGTGATCTTTTGACTTAAACTTGGAGGACATTAGTTTTTGTAAAATTATACTAAGAAACTTGGTGGTGCCACGCTGATGGAGCTAGTGTTTAGCACTGACTGTTCAATTTTTTTGATATATTTGTAGTTGAATACATAAATCTGAATGTTACTTTGCATAGAAGTGGCGGTCAGATTGACACTATTATTACCCTCTTTTTACTAAAAAAAAAGAGAGATGAAATTTTCATTATCTAAAAATCCTAATCCTAGCAAAATTGTTAGGTGGGCCAAATTCATGGATGATGTGGTAAACTGAACTAATGAATGTTTGACACATAAATAACTATGTCAAATCATTCTAAAAAATAATAATTATTAATGAATAGAAAAAGACGACATGACATTTAATAAGAATGTGTTAAATATTTACTGGTAGAGTTCACGTATAATATGACGAGCTAAGCTCATATAAGAATCTCTTTTAATCCTAGGTCTAAATTGCATCCACTAGAGGACAGCCAATATTAATTAAACTAAGATGTGGATTGCGCTTGGCAACGGGCAAATCCAAGCCGAGCGAGGATTCAGGGGAGAGGTCGTGGGTTCGGCAGCTTGAATCACAACCATATATGATTAAAAGGTATCAGAGTCGGGATTCAAGACGAGAAATTAGAGAAATTGATGTCTAAACTGATAGGATAAATGGAGAGATTAGAGGATGAAAAGATGATATATGTGATTAGTATTACAATGGATGCTTTGTTTGAGAAAGGGAAGATTGAAAGATTGTAGAGGTTAAAGGAGAAAAAAAAAGTATCGTTTTCGATTTTCAACATCAGAGATGGTGAAATTTGGTGAGGAAAAAAAGTAATAATTACACTTTTATTTTCAATGAAGAATGCAAAGTCAAAAAAGAAAAGCAGCGCAATAAAAGTATATTACTTTTATGGAGGAACATAGTAAAACCATTGAGCTGCCAAGTTTACCTAATCAAATCACCCAATCGAATAATATATATTAAAGTAAAAATGGACGTGTCAAATCCAGGTTGAAGTGCACCGGTTTTAATATATAGTATAGATGCCACAACCCAGACAAAGATGTACCACTTGATCCACATTAGGCAAGAAAATTATATGAGAATCTTATGACAATACTACAGCTGTGAAGAAGAACTGTACAGATATCTACAATTACTATGAATTAAATATATTGGGGGTATTATAAACATGTGATGATATTAACCATTCACAACCTTCATTTAAATGAAGATTGTCAGTCCACTTTCCATTATTCGCGGAGAGTGACGGTTCCGGTCCATTACCATCATGTTTGGCACAATAAAATGGAAAGAAATAAAATAAAATGATTTTAACAAAGTGAAATGCAATAAAATTAAAAGTATTAGTGGATTCATATTTCAATTTTGAAAATGAAAAGGAATGAATTTGGTATAAATTTGATAAAATTATTGAATGGGCATTCATGAATTTTCTTGAAGGAATGTCCATTTATTTCATCCTATTTTCGTGGCTTGCTTATGTTTTGGTTGATGTTTGATGTATGAGAAAGGTAGCAATATGAGTTGATTTAAATAGTTCGACACTTAGTTCTCTTTAGTAAAAGTTTTGGGAACGAATATTTATGAATAGAGAAAAGTCATACCGAAATAAATTTATTACTTAGCGGGTCGACTTGGATCGAACTGGACTAGTTAAATGTCCATAGGGCTCTTAAATATCAGCCATGTACACAAAAACGAGGATACGAGAAAGGCAATCGGTAGTTATATCAGTTGTGTTATGTTACATGATAACAATCAATGTAAAAAAATTATTGTATCAATATGAAAATTTTGACAAAATTAATATATCATTTATGTAATTTATCCGATAGAATTTAAAATAAAAATTTACAGGGTTTGGGGTGCATTCTCTATGGAAAAAAAACTCATGCGGATTAATAGTTTTTGGTTACGAGAATTCAATAATGACAAATGCATTGATCATATCAATTTTCATTTTATCTTAGAGATATCCCATAATTTAGCATCGGTATCATTTTCCGTTCATTTAGATCCAATCTCTCGTGACCAGAAACCGTAATGTTTTTAAATCAGAAAAAACAAAAATTTGAAGTGTGATTTGATATGCAATGAGTATGGTGGTTGTAGACACAGATGTTGCTGATGAGAGACCCCACTTAGTAACACAAGGGAACTGGGAAAGGAGGAAGATGACCGTTGGAGATGGTGGAACGAGTGGAAAAGGAAAAATGGCTCATGGACCTGGCAAGAGTTTCAGGCCAATGAGGAGGGTGCTCAATACGCTCCTTGGACAAAAGTTAAGGGCTACAGCCCGATGGGAAAAGACCTCAGTCCTTTTAGAAGGAACCCACAAAATTTGAGAACTTTCAGGAGAACAGAGCAACATGAAACAAAATACCACAAAACCTAGATCTCTCCTAAATGGTTAAAAATATTAGATGGTTCTACCTCACATAAACGTGATAAGGGAGGACCAATTGAATTGTTTTAATTAGTACTTATTGAGATGTAAATTATATATCGGAGAATTAATGAGTTGAAACTTGATTTTTAAGAGAGTGGATATCATTATCTTATCAACTAGAGTTTTTGGATTGAACATGAGCTCACTTTCTTGTGGGCCGTGTGCATATTTCACAAGGTATCAGAGCGGCAGTCGATCCTGAGCTCACATTATGCTATGCTTGAATTTGTAACTCGTGGCTAGTTAAGCCCGAGATCGGAAGAAAAATGTTCGGCTCGTGACTAGTTTATCAAGTACTAAAAAAGTATAACTCGTATGTTTGCTCAAAGATGGAAGAGAAGGCCTAACTTGTGGTAATTTGTCCCCCTCACCCGAGACCGGAAGATAAATACTCGACTTAAGATTGATGTTGAGCGTGGGTGTTTAAGGGCACTTGTCAAGCGTGAACACATTACCACTTGAATCGGAATTGCCAGTTGTGGTTTTATGATACATGGAACTGACGTGGAACTGTTCCTAGGACAATTCAAAGCTAATTTGAAACCGGCTAATTCCGATTCGACTTCAGAAAAATATAAAATATATTAATAAAATATATGCTAAACACAAATTTTTATTCCAAAAATCTAAAAACATGTTATATAATTGTTATTAGGAGCATTTAGAAAATTGAAGCCTTTTCATTCCTAGAAACCCCAAGTTTTCTTTTAAATTTCAAAATTTTTTGCCTGTTTGGATTACCTAAACCCGCACTCTCAACTCCATCCTATGGGGAATCAGCACAGAACTATTTCCCCACGGTTACGGGCCAGTTGAAACCCGCTTTCGAGTTTGACCGATCCGGTTTCGGTACCTGACAGGCCCGTGGGTAGGCCTAGCTCTTTGCTTCCTCCTAAAATGGAATAACCCTAGTATCTCATTTGTCTCTACACAAAAATAAGAAAAGCATAAGTGAATAGAGAGCAATGGTTTGTAATATAGAAGGGATCATCCATATTGCAAATAGAGTAATAAATTTTGTTATTTAATAAATTAATGAAAAAAGTGAATAATATAAATAAACAAACATTGACAATTCTACACCTTACCATAGCAACCCAATCCTCTAAAACTTTGCATATCTTTGAAAGTTCACATGCAAAACCATGTAGGGGTTTGGTTTGTGGTACAGAAACGAAATGACAGTTTTCAGTTTTTATTTATTAAGATGGAATCAAATTTTGATCATCTTTGTTATTGTTTAGTCAAAATTATAGGCATGTGGAATAAAAAAATATTTAAACAAAATGAATAGATATGAGAAGATTTTTAAAAGAAAAACATTGATCTATTAAAGAATTCATCAAATTATATATTATTATATACAAATTATATATTATCATACAGTGGCAAATTCTCATAATCAATATATTTTTTTGATTTTTTGAGATATTAGTTGTTGAGTTATAGAGTTTAGTTGAGATTTTTTGGATAATTTATTTTGTATTTTGTAGATCATTCCACCATCTAATTTCCTAGGTTTGTAAGAGGAATCATATTCCCTTCTACAAATGAGATGGAATCCAATGTATGGGGGGAAACATAATCATTTTTTTCACAACAAACACATTTTCATGGAATCAATTATTCCGGTTCCAATTTCGAAACTATTTTTCATGCAAACAAACGGCCCTTAAAGGAAGGAGATGGAGTTAGTGAGAGTTATGGTGCGAAGTGATAGGGAGGCGAAATGGAAACTACAATATAGCAAGGTTAGAATCTTCAAATCCCCATATAGTGTGTATATGATTATTTTTAACACTAAGAAACATCTCTATGCCTATAAAAATTCCTGTGAGAAACAAAGAAAGTCATGGGAATAAATGCATATGTTGGCCATAAAGGTGATTTAGACTAGATTGCCAAGTGAATTTTTAAAATCGAAGGAGTTAATCAAAGGAAGCTGCATGTTATAACATATACACAAATCATGAAACTACAAGTGTAATCGAGATTGCCTCATAAATGCGGTGCATGCTAGGAAGTATACATGATTATAAACTTGCATGTTCATGCAAATATTTGTAGGAATATGAGAATGAGGTATATCTATGATTATAATTGTCAAAAAATATGATTGATGGATGTTGTAGTGAACGAATGTGGATCGATGCATAAACTGACACACATGTTGTATAGCATAGGTGATATTTGGTCTAGTAAGGGTAAGGTACTGAAGAGAGCCGACAGCTTGATGACAGCCAGAGGGATAAGGAAGAGGATCTCCATCAAGTACCGAGAGACATGAGCTCATAGTAATTGGAGTGGTGGAAGGCTTACAATCAGCATGGAATGCCAATTGAGGATGGTGTGAATGTACTTAGACTGTGTCAAGAGTAAGCCGTCATTGATAGAAAGCACTTCAATACCAAGAAAGAAGTGAAGAGACTCCAAATCCTTCATAGAGAATTCACTATGTAATGACTTCGGGAGAGTGTCGAAGGGGGCATAAGGGGAACTTGTTAAGATAATATCATCATTTAGACTAAGAGAAACATCACATAGGACGACGTGCAAAGAATAAACAGTGAGGTATCAGCCACAGAGCCAGTAAATCCAAGAGATAGAAGATATGAACTGAGACAGAGAAACCATGCCTGTGGTGCCTGTTTTAATCCATATAGAGAGTGACATAGGCAACAGACATGAGCAGGTCCCTTGGAATCAACAAATCCAAGAGTTTGAGACATGTAGACTTCCTCATTTAAGTGCCCATGCAGGAAGGCATTGCTGATATCCAATTGGCGAATGGGCCACTGCTGACAGATAGCAAGAGAGAGTACCACATGTATTGTCATAGGTTTGACAACAGGACTGAAGGCAGTATCATAATCATTACCTTCTTGCTGTGTATATCCCTGAGCAACCAATCTTGCCTTAAGGCAATCGACAGACCCATTTGGTTTCTATTTCACCTTATATAAACCCATTTACAATTGATGATTTTACGTCTTGGAGGAGGAACAAGTTCCCATGTGTTATTACGAAGAAGAGCCATGTATTCATCATTCATGGTTGCCATCCATCAAGAATCCTTCTTCGCCGAAGAAAATGATTGGGGCATTGAGATGTCTGATTGGACGATGAAAGCAGAGGGATGTTGACCAATGGAGAAATGATGTAGTGGTAGAGAACCACCTCGAGTCTGAGTAGTCATGTTATGAGTCCATCGTGGTGGACTAGCAGCAATGGGAGCAAAGATTGGTGTCTCATGTGGGACCATATTAGACACATTGGCTATTACATTCGTCGAAGAAGGAGGACCATCTGGTGATGGTGATAAAACAGATAATGGAAGTGAAAAGGAGGGAGACGGAGAAGAACCTGCAGGCGGGGCTGTCGGGAGCATCTCAAGATGGGCACTATTTGGAGGCAAATCCACTGCCAAGGAGAAGAATGGGAATGACTATAAGAGAAAAGCACGAAAAATTTTGAGTGCATCAACTCTTGATTTCATGACAAAAAACCAGGAAAATTTACTGAAATCATCAAGAAAGTGAACGTAATAACAACGACTAGTATGAGAGAAAACAGGAGTCAGATCCCAAATGTTAGTATGAACTAATTCCAATAGCAACGAGCTTTTATGCATAGTAGATTGAAAGGGGAACTGAGAAATTTTTCCAAGTTGACAAGAAGAGCAAACTTGAGAGACATGATCATTTATTACTCTACTAAGAAATAAAGACACGACTTTCTGGAAAATGAGAGTGGCTAGATGACCAACACGTTGATGCCACGGAGTACCGAAGACAGAGGTGATGAGGGGAGTGCGTGATGGACAAGGGCAACTGGTAGTTGACTGCAAACAATAGAGTCCTTCTTTGAAACGTCCCCGAGCTAGCTCCTGAAGAGTGTGCAAGTCCTTTACAACAAAAAAGATAGGGTGATATTCAAAGAAGCAAGAATTATCTTTAGTGAATTGGGGAACAGAAAGTAGGTTCATTGAAATATGAGGGGCACAAAGAATATTATTTAATTTAAAGATACGAGAAGGGGTGCAAAGTTGGTGGAACCGGAGGAAAGAATGGATAAACCTGAGCCATCACCAATCATTAGTTGATACGGGTGCAATGGGGTGTCATGAATGTTGACGTTCGACATATCAACAATAATATGATGAGTGGCACCTGAATCGACATACCACTCCAGGTTCCGAGTACTAGGTTCACAATCATATAAAATGTGGGCCTGCAGGAGCTAAAAATGCTAGGGTAGATATGGACAAAACGCTTCCACGTGTTTAGACTATGCACACATTGGCAGGAGACTAGTGCAACCGGGCCAGAGGCCCCGTTTTTGTCTTTCAGCCCAGATGGAGAAGACAGGGGAGCGAGCATAGGCAAGTAGTTGGGCTGTGGTATTCCAGGAATTAGGCTAGGCCTGTGATGAATCCTATTTGTTGCATGGAAGTTCCCATGGGCCTGCTAGCCTGATCCGATAGATCCTGGATAACCCAACCTGCATGTCTGTCTTTTTCCTCCAAACCCTTGTAACAAATTAGGGTTCAAAAAAGAGGAATGACCTCTGCCTCTATGAGAAAAGCCACGACCATGCCCATAATGATTCATGGATAGACTTCTATAGGCAGCATGGACACTGGGTAGAACACCGTTGAGCCCGGAAAGAGGTGGCACTGTCCGAGATCTGCGATAAGCTCGCCTAGCATCCTAGTTTAGCAAGAGTGCAGAGAGGTCATCTGTCATCATGGTTCCGATAGTTGGTGCAAGAGATAGGATTAGTGGTTCCCAATCTTCTCCCAAACCAGCCAAGATTTGATCATTAACCTCCGGTGGCTGCTTCGATTGCCCAACCAGTGCAAAATGAGTGACGAGGTATGTTATTTCTTTAAGATAATCTCCCATTTGTCGATCCCCTTTAATTGCGTCTCTCCACTGTTGTTCGAGGAACTCCTTCTGAGCATAGGTTTGAGAGTCATAAAGATGTTGAAGTTTCGACCAAGCTTCGCTAGAGGTTTTGAGACCAGCGATCTGAAGGCCAATATCTGGAGTCACTGCAACATAGATGTAGGTAAGATAGAATTGATCAAAGGTTCACCATTGCAAAAACTATGGATTAGGTGCTTCAACTGTTTTTGTTCCTTGTTTTGCAGAGATGATTGCTGGTGGCGCTTTCTTTGTACCATTCGCATAATCAAGGAGGTTGTAGGATTGTAAAAGGGACATCATGATACTCTTCCACAGGTAATAGTTCGCGCGATCAAGTTTTACAGGTATTGTGGGCAGGTTGTTTGGTAGGCTGGGCTGAAAATTTGTAGAAGAGCCATAGATTGCTTGAGAAAAAGACAGAAAGGAGAAAGCGAGATTGTGATGGCAAGTAGATTGATATGAACACTGAGAAAGAGACTGATTAGGATCAGTACGGGAAGGCTGAGTGATGTTTGAGAATTTTCTCCTATGGCTCTAATACCATGAAGACAAAGGGAATTTTGTGAATTTTCACCACACCTTTACTTGCAGTGGCGTTTGTATATTTATATTGATTATTGTGTGTGCATATATGGTACATGATACTCATAATACAATTTGATTGATACTTTCCACTAACACACGATACTATCCATTATTTAGGATTTTATTTTTAAAAAATCTTAAAATATTTAAATTCTATTAATTTCTAATATTATGTGAGATCACATAATACACAATACTGTCTCTCCGTGTGGGAGTTGATGAAGATGGTCTCCTGCTGCCTTGCTCTTAATTACAGGATCAAATAAAAAGCATATGCTCTGTACCAGTATAACTCTTGAGCAAAGCAGTTCATATAGCAAGTTGTGGATGGAGAAATTATTCAGAGTCATTCCTGCGGCAATGTTGCATTAGTTGATCATCGAAAGCAATCTTTCGGTCTGTAACCCAACCACAAAAAAAATTGCTAACCATAATTTCTTTCGAAACAAAAAGGTCTGGTCTAAAAAAAGAAATAAGCTATTCAGAATCAAGTGATGATAAAGTAAGCGACTGTTCAAGAGACACGTTAAGAAGATTCATGTTTAAGATTATTATGTCGGTATCTTAATGGAATGTGTAGTAAATGGTCATCAGTGCAATCAAGTATTGTAAATGTAAAAGGAAATCTCTATTTACATGATAACCTTCTTGATAACGAGTCAATCATTATCAATTACAAGTTTTTATATAAGAGTAGTAGACCACGAAACTAAGGATTAAAATTTTGATAAGCACTCTAAGATTTGTCCCTAATCATCGGAATCATCAACGATACAAATTTCACAGATTCTAATTTATTCTACCAGAAAATTTCACATTAATTTGCACCTAAAATTAATTTCGCTGCCCTAATTTCCTTCTCCTCGTTGACCCTTATCTAACTCTCGACGGCATAATGGGCAGGTCGAATTTGTCTCCACCCAGCGGATGATACAGGAGTTATGGTACACGTGCTCACCCGATAGCTCCTTGAGCCTTGGGTCAGTCCCGCCACGGCACGATAGATCATCCAGACAGATGATACAGGTCCCGAGTTCGGGTCCCTCGACATTAGCCACCACGAATGTCTTCGCATTATGACCACTTTAGATGCCCGGCGTCAGTCTCTGATCCAGTGCGGCTGCGAGTTCTCCCAGTTCTCAGGACCCTCGAACTTTTCTTGTGAAACCACTATAACCATGGTGACCTCCAGATCCACCGAGACGTGGAATTCCCCGACTACCATGGGCCGACCGCGCTCGTCATCCACGAAGGAAAGGATGGGTTCAATAAATATCCCACCAGGAGACAGGATCCACTCCCAGGATGGCGAGATACTCCAACACCGTGGTCCGCGCTACGTCGGGCAGGCCAAAGAACATCAGCGGAAGCGAAAGCTAGTGGTGGGAACGTCAACGTGGGAAGCGATTGGGTCACTCCCGAACAGTGATCTCGTGGCCGTAGAAGTCTTAAACAATGAACCGGCGGCCCCAGGTGAACTAGAAGTCAAAAATCCCGCGAGAACGGGTGGTGCTGGGGACGTTGTGGATCGACAGATCCCAATCTTGATGGGGACGTACGGCCAGAGACGGGAATGCCATTGGCGGAGATTGGTAGTAAGACTGATGAAATAGTAGAAAGTGAGTAAGGCAAGGAGAAGGATGGATGATTGAGAAGTCCCGAGAGAAGTTAATTATAGGGAAGAATCTCGGGATTCGAATAGGAAACAAATCTTGAAATTTAGGTTCAGAAGAGGAAATTTCCCTATAAATCCATTTTACCGTTGTATTTGGGATGAATGCCGTTGAAGTGAATATATTTCTGGAAACAAAAGGAAATTTCTTAATATCGTTAATTTGTTATAACATTATCAATTTCCTTTTTTTCCCTAAATTTCCGGGAACAGATCTGGCGCAAATACTAGTGAGTTTCTAATAAAAATTTGATTTTTCACATAATATCCTAATTTACGATGGAATGTAAGTCCTAATTTTCTTCTCATGATGCGGTCAAACATTTATAATATAAATATAAACACATTTGACTAAAGCACCACTGAAATCTTATTTTTTTAGGTTATTCTTAATCAGAAAAAACTTATTTTATCTCTTTATATATGTTGTAATAAATCTATCTGAACATATTTCCTTTCACACTTAAATTATTTATTTAAATTCAAATTTCTTATTTGCGTTAAGTTATTTATTGGGCCATTAGGATATTAGATGAAAATTTTAATTTAGGAAACTATCAAGATTTCATATGCAAGACAGATGCTCGAAAATCGGAAATTTCCTTTTCTGATCTATGTTGGATTTAAAAATAACCACCATCTATTCTGCTCTCTTAAATTCCCTTTAAGTATGTCCACATGTGAATAATCTATAAACTCCTCCATCATAGCCATTGTCATTAATCCTCTTCACTTACTGAATCATCCGGCCATACATAACTGGTAATTTTATGCGATGGCGAGCGGGAAGATCATCAACCTGTGGGGCACGACTGCTGCCTTCAACTCCTACCCACTGGAGGGTAGACTCGAGGTTTTCGTATCCTGGAAACGAAGGGTTTTCATGCTCAACACCGACCGCCCGGTCGATGTTGTCAAATACGATGAGGGCACATGCTGGTTTCGCCCCATTGGTGTGCCGTTGACATTCCTTGGCGAACCTCGCATCCTGCACAACCTCATAGAGTCTGCTCTCGCCAGCCTGGACGTCGACCTCAACTCCCTTGCGGAAATCTCTCAGGGCATCATGTCGTACATCTACGGAATGGTCGGAGGCCAGGTGAAGAAGTTCTATGTGAGAGTTGATTTGGAAATCACCGCATCTGAGGTGGTTCGTGGACCGCCGGACTTGAGGTTGTTATTGCAGCAGTACAGGGCTCGTCTCCACGAAGCAGCGGTCGCACTAACACTCAAGGTGGAATCCCGTGGAGCGCCGAGGGAAACGATACAGAAATTGAGAGCGACGAGCTTCGTTGCCCTCAAGGATGCGAATCTCGGGTCGTGCGCTATCTGTCTGGAAGATCTGTCACGCGGTGAAGACGAAAAGATCAGGTACGTGATAAAGATGCCGTGCGATCACCTGTTCCACGATCCGTGCATCGCTACTTGGTTGGAAAGGAGCCCTAAGTGCCCGCTGTGTCGTCGAGAATTGCTATGTCAACGAGGGAAGGGAACGTCCAATTCGGAATCCGACTGACATAGTTTGGGAGATGATCTTTTTTAGATGATGGTGATATGATAATTTTCATTAATGCTTGCTAATCCATGAGTGATGGCTCAAGCATGTAGCACTAAAAGACTCAAAAAAAGTCCTATGTCTTCTCCCAATCATGTCATTGTATTTTTTCAGTACAGTAATGTCTAATAAAATCTCATTACTTCTTGTTCATATTAATCAGCCAAATATCTTCGGGGTGCTTCCTAGAACATTAGTGTTATTTTGACGATGATGGTATAGATATATAGATTGTTGAAATCGAAAGTTATTAAGAAGAAATCATACTGGTAGAAGAAGATCTTACCATTGACCTAACCAATAACATAAATAATCAGGCTCGATTCCTCTCCAAAAACATGCATATAAATTTAAAGTTATGTCACTATTAATTGTATAAATAACTAATTGGATATGAACTTTGACCAAATTTATTTTTAATATAAACTTCATTGCGTGACTTAACAAGGCACAGACTATAAGGCCATTGTCCCATCTAACACAAAGTTACAAGAAGCGTATCAAAAGTAGTTGTTTGGTTGACATAACATGTTAATATGTTAATTTTGATGGAAAAACTAACGGTCACTCTTATTAAACTAAGTTTTTCGATGTTATTTCTCAACAACTAACTTAATCGCGTGATCTCCTAATTTTTCGATGTTATTTCTCAACAATATTTTGCAAAAAAGATAAAATGAATTGTTTATACAAGAAGAATCATCATCACAAGCTGCTGTCGGGGAACAAGTACAATTAGGATTGATATTACCACGTTTATTTTGAACGTTTTATTCGGGGCTCAACTTTTTTTTTTTTTAATGATATGTACGCGCATGTTTACTTCCACGGCTGAATTTCCAATTCGAATTCAATTTATTTAAGTCCACCGCACAAAGGTAGGATAGAATATTATGTGCAATAGATATAATACGTGACAGTACTGATATAATGTTATAAACTAATAAAATTTAACAATTTCAAGTTTTTCTTAAATAAACCATAAAAATAACCGAATTGTGGCACCGCATCAACATTATTATGTGGTACACTTGTTACATAATTTTCTCCAATGATAGGCATCTTAATTTAATTTATTCCACATTGTGATTATGAAAGTACGGAAATTTCACATCAGCAAGATTGGATGCTCCTGTACCTAAAATTTCAAATATTTTATCTCTATTATTATTGTAAATTTTATATAATTCGTGACAGGATAAGAGAGCAGAAATATTGAAAGAGATAAACGCAGTTAGCCACAAGCCAAAATCAAGGGAGTATGACTTTATTAGGTGAATGACTGGCTTAAAGATTACATAAGACGTGAAGCCTATTTATAAGCTTTCAATATCAAATAAAATATTAAACATATAATTTTAAATATTAGAAATAGCATTAAATCTGATATCAGAAAATCCTAGAGATATTACACAATCTAATCAAACAGTATGATCTTATTCTCAAATATTCAATTTCTTAAATAACCAAAAATATATATAACACTCACCCTCAAGATAAGCATGCAGAATAGCAAAATGGATATATTGTAAATAATCAAATTTTGATGACGATGATTTTGGCTTTTAAAATCGACTAAAGCATATTTGCTTCAGAGGTCGAAAAACAACAATGACTTGAGGCTTCTTGCCTTCAAAGGTCAAAAAATTGGCTTGGATATTCTCTTCTTGGACTTTAGCAGTTGAAGGATGACATGAGCCTTTTTAGCTTCAGATGTCTTCAATGTCTTCATCATCGCATCACCATACCATGATCAACCTACTCTGATATCATGACAAATTTTATATAATTCATGAGAGGATAGAAGAGCAAAGATAAATGTGGTCAGCCATAAGCTAAAATCACGGGAGCCTAACTTTATTAGGATGAATGACTAACTCAAATAGTATATAAGAGGACCTGTCTATTTATATGCTCTGAACATCAAATAAAATAGAAAACATACAATCTTGACTATCAGAAATAATATCAAATCCAATATCAAAAATCCTAGAGATATTACCTAATCTAATTGGTTTATACGATTTTGATGGTCTTGAATATGATCTCCAACACATTTATTAGGTCTTCTAGCCTTCGAGTTTCGACATGTGACTAGAATTCGCAATTTGCAATAACTAACAATTTCACTTTTGATGGTCCTCAAAGAATCGTTCCTAATCAACAAGATGGCCAACATCTCACAGTTCACAGACTGCCTTTCTGATTTCATCCACCCGAAAATCTTGCTTTAACTCGCATATAAAATTAATTTCTCTCTCCTTATTGGTCTGCTAATTCCCGGCGGCATAGCGGGCATGTGGGATTCATCTCCACCCAGCGTGCGATACAAGAATTATGAAATACGTGCCTGCATGGCATCTCGTTCAACCTCTCATTACCATCACCACCGCTTGCAAATAGATTTTCCAGACAGATAGCACAGGTTCCATGTTCGACTGCCACCGTGTCAGCCATGAAACTCATCCCGTTCAACCTACTTATGGCCGATCCAGACGACCCACGCCGACCCCTCCAATGCGGCTGCAGGTAAGCCCAATCAATGTCAGCGTAAATTTCATCGGAAACCAAAACCAGGGTGATCTCCAGGTGCACGAAGACATGGAACTCCCTCACGACCGTAGGCCATCCAACCACATTGTAGGCGAAGGAGAGGATGTCTGCGACAATGTCTGGCCTGGAGACAGGATCCACGCCAAGGCGGGCGAGACAGTACATTACCGAGGTCTGCAGTACGCTGGCCTGGGCAAAAGGCGTCAGCAGAAGTGAAAGAGACGACGACGACGACATTGACAAGAGAGCGGGTAGCAGATGAAAAGAATACACGTCTTTGACAAGAGGAAGGATTTGTGTGTGTGCGTGTGTGTGTGTGTGTGATGTCGGTGCATTCAGGATTTTGCTGTTTTAAAATCTCAGTCTGAGATCAGAGTGAAAATAAGATATACGAAATCTATATTTCGTTTTATTTGGCTTTTCGATTGTGGGCGTATCAAAGAAACAGTCGTTAGGTATCGTCGGCAAGTATTCGACACAAATTATCATTGAAGATTTATAATAAGGTAAATTACATATAAAAAAGTATGTGATTTGCTTATTTTCTATTAAAAAAAAGTCAAATTTTTTAATTGAAAAATAAAATCATATAGTTTCATCATATTTTCAAATTATGTCAAACATTTCAAAATTTAAAACAACATCATATGATTTCCTTTTATTCTAAATTTAAGCGAAACATTTCATGTTTTAAAATGAAATCACATTTTTTTTATTTTACTATGAAATAGGTGTAATTTATTTAACATTATAATAGATGCTTAGGTGACTAATATCTTATAACTTTTTTCTTCATCGAGAGATAAAAGTATATTATAGGTTTTTTTTGAAAAAATTATACTACTCTCATATATAAAGTTCTCTTAATATTTTCTCATAAATAATATTAATCTTAATTTAAGAGAAAATTATTATGTTAATATTAAATAAAAATTACTCTAATTTTATTGATTTGTAAATAAGTGATAAGGGAAAATCAAGTAGAATATGTTGTACATTGTATTTTAATATATTAGTCCACTTGATTATAAATAAAAAAATATAATTTTTTATTTTTAAAATTTGAAGAGTTTGACTTGATTTGAGAATAAACTAAAATTACATGATTTATTTTTAAAACTTGAAAGGTTTGGCTTAATTTAGGAATAAAATGAAATTATTTAATTTTTATTTTAAAATTTGAAATATTTGACTTAATTTGGCAATAAGATAAAATTATATGATTTTATATTTAAAATTTAAAATATTAGACCGTTCTTGAGAAAATGAGCAAATCATGTATTTTTTTTTAATGTAATTTACCTTTTTATTATGGGTATTTTTATCGGTCTGTAACTGAGGCATATCACATGGTAATACTTACGCGAAGTCACAAATCAATAATATTTAGTTAATTCTATGGTTGTATGTCATATAAGTATTATCATGTGATGTAACGGTTAATAAAAATACTGAATAATGGATAAAAAAAATCCTCTACTCGTCAAATTTCATTCCAAATTTTTCGATGCAAAAATAAGACAAATAGGTCGAGAAGGATCGAAAAGAATATGAAATAAAAAGGTATAGAAAGTTCCACTAGTGACATCAAACTTAAAATTTATAGATTATAGGATGAGAGTAATATCAAATGGAGCAAACTTCCATTCTCTTCTTTCAAATTAATAATTCAAGAAACATGATGTAGTAAACATTGATTGGTTGAGGCGACATTACTGATAGATCCACCTAATGGTGATGAAAAGTGAACAATAATAATCCATTTTAAGGAAGTGTTATCAAATAATTACAATCCATTTTCATTATCTTCCATGTGATTCATGCATACCAAACGTAATCTAAATTCATTCGGAATGAAAAGGTAATAAACGGCCATCTACAGTTATGTATTATAAATGTAATAGGAGATGAAGCGGCAGTCTCAAAAATATGAAACCTTCTATCCATTTCAAACTCTATTTACACAACAATTTACAACAATTTTCTGGATAGACGAATCAACCATTGTCAATTACGAGCTTTTGTACAAGAGAATTGGACAACATAACTAAGAATTGCAATTTTGATGGTTCCTCCAAGAATTGGCCATAATCAACAAAATCATCGACAGATCAAAATTTATAAATTCTAATCTCTTCCACCCAAAAATCTCACATTAATTCGTACCAACAATAATGATTGTTCTTCTGATTACCGGCGGCATAAAATGCAAGTACATTCAACTCCAGCCAGGGAATGATGCACAAGTTGAGGAATACGTGCCCGCAGTGTAGTTTGCGCAGTATCCGATTACTCTCGCCACCGCTTATTAAATCATTCAGACAGATAACAAAGGTCCCGAGTCGAGCAGCCTCTGAATCGGCCACGAAACTCGTCACACTCAACTTACTTTATGGCCGCTTTAGATGCCCCACAGCAGTTGCCAGGATGTCTCAGTACCCAATCGATGCCGTTGTAAATCTCATGCAGAGCCACTTGGACCGCGGTGATCTGTCGATCCACCGAGACATGGAACTCCATTGTCCGCCTGCCACCGCACCTATGTAGTAGACGACGCTACAAAATTCACCGCACTCATATAGTAGACATGGAACTCCCTATTAAGAATTGTCCCTAGCCGGTTAATAAAATCGTTAACGGTACAAAATTCACAGATTGTAATTTCGTCCACCACAAAATTGCACATTAATTCGCACCCAAAATTTAATGTCCCTGCCCTAATTTCCTTCTACTCGTTGACCATCTAACTCTCGACGGCATAATGGGCAGGTCGGATTCATCTCCACCCAATGTATGATACACAAGTTGTGAAACACGTGCTCGCATGATGGCTCGCTCAGCCTCAGATCACTCTCACCACAGCTCGATAGATCGTCTAAACAGATGATAGAGGTCCCGAGTTTGGCTCCCTCGGCGTCAGCCACCACGAATGTCTTCGCATTCAACATGCTTATGACTGCTTCAGATGCCCGGCACGGGTCTCCGATCCAGTGCCGCTGCGAGTCCTTCCAGTTCTCAGGACCCTCAAAACTTTCTCGTGAAACCACTATAACCATGGTGACCTCCAGATCCACCGAGACGTGGAATTCCCTCACGGCCGTGGGCTGACTGAACTCGTCATCGACGAACGGAAGGATGTGCTCAGCAATATCCCACCGGGATACAGGATCCACGCCCAGGACGGCGAGATACTCCAACACCGAGGTCCGCGCTATGTTGTGCAGGACAAAGAGCATCAGTGGAAGCGAAAGCCGGTGGTGGGAGTGCGGGAAGCGATCGGGTAACTCTTGAACATCGATCTCGTGGCCGTGGTAGTCCTGTGCGAACGGGTGGTGCTGGGGACGTTGTCGATTGACGGATCCCAATCTTGATGGGGACGAACGGCCAGAGACGGTAACCCCATTGACGGAGAGTGGTAGTAATACTGATGAAGTGGGAGAAAGAGAGTTCGGCAAGGAGAAGGGCGGATGATTGAGAAGTCCGAGAGAAGGGAGGGATGTGGGTGCTCCAATAGGAAACATATCCAGAAATTTAGGGTTAGAACAGGAAAGTTCCTTTCATACCTGTTGTGTGTTTCCCCCCCTAACGACCACTTTACCGTTGTATTTGCAATGAATACCGTTGAAGTGAAGATATTTGTGGAAAAAAAGGAAATTTCTTAATAATCCTCAATTTATTGTAACATTATCAATTTCCTCTTTTTTTTTTTAAAATTTCCGGGTACAGATCTGGGGCAAATACCAGTGAGTTTCTAATAAAAATTTAACTTTTCACATAATATCGTAAATTACGATAGGGTATAAGTCCTAATTTTTCTTTTCATGATGTGCTCAAACATTTATAATATAGATATTAGCACATTTAATTACAGCACCACTAAAATCTTAATTCTTTTTGTTGGGTTATTTTTAATTAAAAAAACTTATCTATCTCTTTATATCTGTTGTAATAAATCTATCTGAACATCACTACAAGAAAAGTGTAAAATACCGACAGATGTTACCGACGGATGACCGACAGATCCCCAACGGACATTGAACAATGAAAGTTCCGACGGTTTACCGTTGGAAATATTCCGTCGGTACACCGTCGCTATATGATCCAAGGAGGCTCCAAAGAGATTTTGCGATGGATTAGCCGTCGGGAAATCAATGGGTTTTACCGACGGAATAGTATCCGTCGGAAACACCGTCGCTATATGCCACCAAGAGAGGACTCGACTTTTACCGACGGATTGTTCCGTCGGTAAATCCGTCGGTATAATACATTTTTCTGGCGGGAATTTTCCCGCTCAATACCGCGGTAAATACCGACGGAAAAATCCGTCGGCAAATCCGTCGGTATTTAGATGGCTTGGCGGGAACTTTCCTGCTCTTTTACCGACGGATATGCCGACGGATTTTTCCGTCGGTATTTGTCGGCAAACCTGCTCCTATAATTTGTAGCCGTGACTTCTTTCTCATTCATTACTGACATTTCTTCTCCACATTTCCTGTGTTCTACCATTTCACTCTATTGGGAGTTGAGGAAATAAGTGCAATTTCTGATTCTTACTCATCCTTCCTGGTAAGTAATGTTTTCTGTTGTGCCATTTCTGTTGTACATAGATACTTGTTGATTTGGTTGGTTGAATTATGTTAATTTTAACAACATAATATTGCCACATTCCATGCATATGTATTGTAGATGGATATCCCCCCGCATAGAATGTGGATGTACAATAGGTTAAATAATAATCGTACACTCACGGAAGAGTTTCTTGAAGGTGTTGAAGGTTTTATTGAGCATGCTTGTTCATTACATCATTTTCAGAAGGAAGGAAAAATTAGGTGCCCTTGTGTTAAATGTCGGAAGTTCGGTTATCTTCTGATACCAGATGAAGTGAGGTGTCATTTATATAGTCGTGGTTTTAAGAGTAACTATTATTATTGGACTGATCATGAAGAGGTTCGACCTGATGTTGGCATTGCATCCACTAGTAGTCAACAACCACTTGAGCCTAATATACTTCAAAATTACCAGTCAATGATCTTAGATGCTGCATATGGCCATGGTTATGAGAAGTATTTTGATTCACATGAAAATGAGGAATTAGCATAGGAAGAACCAAATGAAGAGGCACGCCATTTTTTTGATATGTTAGAACAGTTTAATAGACCATTGTGGCATGGATGCACTGAACACTCCGCTATTTCACTTTCTATGAGAATGATGAGCATCAAATCTGATTGGAATATTGCACATGATGCTGTTGATCAGATCTTGCAATTGATTCGAGAATGCACAGTGTCTGATGCTACTGTTCCAATGACATATTATGAAGCAAGAAAACTCGTGGGAAGGTTAGGCTTAATATCGGTTAAGATCGATTGCTGCACGAATGAATGCATGTTATACTATAAGGATACAGAACATTTAGATCGGTGCACATTCTGTGATCATCTGAGATTTAGGCAACGTGCTTCTGGACGGAGTCGTGGTGATAAGTTAGTCCCATTCAAGCGAATGCATTACTTGCCTATAATTCCAAGGTTGAAACGTATTTTTGCTTCTATTAGTTCTGCACAGCACATGCGATGGCATCATGATAATAACAGAGAAGATGGGTTAATGTGTCATCCATCACATGGGTCCGCGTGGAAGAATTTTAACCACAGATATCCAGACTTTGCATATGAGCCTCGAAATGTCCGATTAGGTCTTTGTGCTGACGGATTCAGCCCTTTCAACCAGTCATCCACACCTTACTCATGTTGGCCAGTTATTGTCACCCCGTATAATTTACCGCCGCAAATGTGTATGACACAACCTTATATGTTCATTACATGTATTATTCCAGGGCCGAAAAATCCAAAACAAGGTATTGATGTCTATCTTCAACCACTGATCGATGAGCTAAAGTTATTGTGGGAGAACGGTGTAGTAACATATGATGTCTCGACAAAACAAAACTTCATTATGCGTGCAGCACTTATGTGGACAGTGAATGATTTCCCAGCATATGGCATGCTATCTGGATGGTCAACTGCTGGGCGCCTTGCGTGCCCTCATTGTATGGATCAGATAAAATCGTTTCGTCTTCGATATGGTGGGAAGCAATGCTGGTTTGATTGTCATCGTCGTTTTCTTGATCTGAACCATCCATATCGACGTAATACTACCAACTTCTATAATCGGAGAGTAGAATTGGAGGCATGCCCTGAAACATATTCTTCAGTTGATGTGTGGAATATCGTAAAAGACTTTCCAACGTGCAGAGAGGTTGGTCAGCTTCCAACAGTTACTGGTATCGGTTTGAATCATAATTGGAAGAAGCAAAGTATTTTTTGGGAACTCCCTTACTGGAAGAATAACGATCTTCGGCATAATCTTGATGTCATGCATATTGAGAAGAATTTTTTTGATAACATCTTCAATACAGTCATGGATGTGAAGGACAAGACGAAAGATAATGTGAAGGCAAGAAAGGATCTTCAAGAATATTGTAGAAGAAGAGAGCTCGAGCTCGTGGAGAAGAGAAATGGTGTGTGGGTCAAACCGAAAGCGAAATACGTTCTATCCACTGAAGAACGAAAACATGTTATAGAATGGATGAGGGATTTGCATATGCCCGATGGATATTGCTCGAATATATCTCGACTGGCTGCAGGAGCATCTAGAAAATTTACTGGTTGGAAGAGTCATGACTGTCATATTTTTATGGAACAACTACTTCCAATTGCATTTAAAGAACTACCAGATTATATATGGAAGCCATTAGCAGAGTTAAGCAAATTTTTCAAAGATTTGTGCTCGACCACTCTACGCATGAAGGACCTTGAGAAGATGCAAAAAAATATTCCGATTATCTTGTGTAAATTGGAGAGAGTCTTTCCCCCTGCATTCTTCGATATTATGGAGCATCTTCCAATCCATTTAGTAGAAGAAGCTATGAGTGGTGGACCAGTACAATTTAGGTGGATGTATCCATTTGAGAGGTGCGTAGTCCTATATTTATTATGATTAAATATAATACTCAGTATTTAGCACGATACTAAACTTAGCTGATAATTGTTTAGTTTATATATCCACAGGTATATTGGTAAGATTAAAAGATCTGTCAAACAGAAAGCGCAAGTTGAGGGTTCGATTTGTGAGGCTTACCTATGTCGTGAGACAATAAATTTCTGCTCATTTTACTTTCAATCTCACGTGTTGACATCACGTACACGGGTCCCTCGCAACGACGATGGTGGAGCTACCACGGAGTTACCACAGGTCCTTTCACTGTTCAACTTGCCTGGGCGGCCATCTGGAGCTAGTTCTACAAGATGGTTGAATGATGTAGAGCTAAGAGCTGCCACCTTGCACGTGTTACTCAATTGCGATGAGGTTAAGCCATATATCAAGTAAGTTATATATATTTCACACTTACGTTTGAAGTTTTATTTTCTATATTTTTAACAATAATAGATTTACTACAGTTTGTGCAATCAGTCACCAGAGGTGCGCAGAGAAGAAGATTTTCCAAACTGGTTCAGACAATACGTAAGCATGACATACACCTACTTTATAATATTCATTACGTGATACTTCCAATTGCATTTTTCATAAGTGTCACAAATATTTCTCATGTGCTAGGTGCATGACCCAACGAATGGTGTTACTAGCCAAATTTTGTATGACTTTGCCAGTGGGCCAAATCGACAAGTTACTATATGGAATCGATATTTTGTTAATGGTTTCAACTTCCACACTGAAGCGTATAGTAGCAGCCGCAAGACCGTCAATAGTGGAGTTTGGGTACGTGGAGCATCTGCTGACAGTGGAGAGAATGATTTCTTTGGTGTTTTACAAGAAGTAGTTCAATTGCAATACCCGGGCCAACCTATCAAGCGCATTGTGTTAGTTCGTTGTAAATGGTTTGACAATACACCAAAACGTGGTACGCGAACAGTTCATCCAGAGTATAAGACAGTGGAAGTTAGATTGGGCGGCACGTACAGAAATTATGATCCATTTGTTATTGCACAACAATGTCGACAAGTGTACTTCCTCCGTTATCCGGGTCGAATTAAGAGTAAGATTAATTGGTTGGCTGTTGTGAAGATCAAAGCAATTGGTAGAGTCGAAGTGGATGAGTCACTAGAGGTCGCTTACCAGAATGATATTTATTCACACACGCGAGATGTGACAGTTGAAGATTATGATGAATCGTTAGCTGATGATTCCAATCCACCTGAGCCAGTCAATGTCGTAGATGTTGCTCAGATGTTAGGTGTAACTGAGTTAGAAGATGCTACTGACGAAGAGGCTACTGACGAAGAGGAAGATGATGATATTGAGCTTCACACGGAGGATGAATCCAATGAAGAGAATGACTCCGATGAGAGTGAAAATTGAAATTGGGTGATTAGTCATATCTTCTTTTTAGTGAGTTTGTAATATGACATTTCTATATGTGAATGTCGAACGCTTGTTGGGAATTGAATGTCTTGACCTCAAAAATTGAGCGCGAATGTGACCAAACTCAATGTAATATGATATTTGTGAGTAGATCAAGATAAGAATACATGACTTTTTAAGTGAAATTGACCAAATTTATTAAATTCATTTATGTTGGCCAATTTTATTTGTAAAATTATCATAATTACCGGGAAGTGTCAATTAAGCATACTTAGTATTATTTACAATGATGCCTAATGGGTCTAGAAAGGTTGTGCATTGGACGATTGGGTAGAAGGCATCCATTCCGCTTTCTGTCATTTTGTTTCACTAATTGTTGGTGTGAGAGTTTGCATCCTCTCTGACTTATTAGTATTGAGGAACATAGTCAAATCCTATTATTTGTTTATTTGGAATTTTCTTTCTTTCTCATGAATATATTAATTCTTTCCTGGAATGTATAATCAACTATCTTTTTTGTTGTTTCTGCAGATTTTTATTAAAGATTCCTTGATTCGAAGATGGCAATGCATCATCGTGCATGTGATTTGTCCTTAACTAACTTTGAGTTCAAATGTGAATAGAAAATTGTTTTTTTTAAGCAGATTCTAGAAGCTCCAACAATGCCATCGATTCAAAGAACCATTCCTCAACCGCCAGAATTTTAGGTTAAATTCAAGCTGTTATCTACTTTTCAAATTATTAATGGATGGATCATTATGCATTTTATTCCAAAATTAATGTCTTGATTTTGTGTGAGTTGCATCTCCAGATAATGATACAATCATACAAGTGAACCAGAACGCAGGCTCAACTACCGTTGCTTCCATAAAAACATCACACCAGGTCACTATTGTAGACACCTTATTTTGGCTTAGAAAGGTTTCAAATTTCATTTTTTTGAGAAAATGGGTAGACCCCGATTTTAGCTCAGATCGGTCAAGTTTCATTTTTTGGTTATTTTGTCTTTGTAGCCAATCTTTACTTCCACATTCTTATTTATATTTTACTATTATCCTCATATAAGAAGAAAAAAACAAACAAAAAATGTAATTGAAAAATAGAAATAAAAAAAATCAGAAAATGGAAAATCATGTCAAAGGACTTCACGTCCTCTGCCTTTCTGCTGAGACGGCTCCTTCTTCTCCGCCAACACGCCATTCCCAGGGGCAGCCCCTGCAACACGCCATTCCCGGGTACAGCTACTCCTGCCGGCCTCGATAGCTTCGGCTCCAACTGCTACACACCGGTCGCTTGGATGCTCCAGGATCAGCAGCCAGGTCTCCCGTCGGTCTGTCCCGAGCTTCTCTCCATCTTCTCTCTTCTATAAAGAGGCCGATCCTTCGATCGCAAGAGGGGGGCCGGCCAAAGATTTCGAGGATGAGAGGATCGTTGATTCACTGATTAGACACGGGGACGCCGAGTCGGAGCTCTCGATCGTCCTCAAACCTCGGCATACCAGAGAGTTCACCAGTAGTCGACCATCACCACGACCACGCCACCACAAGGCCGGTCACTGTTGTCTTCACCACTTGCAAGGCCGCCACTGAACCACAGGACTCATTCGGCCTCCTGAGAAGCCACTGAATCGGATCCTGCCATTGCTCGACCGAAGCTGCTCGCAAGGTATTCGTTGGAAGGCGTGAACCACTCCCCACTTCTCTGAGCCAACCGGTAAGCAAGGTAAGATTCACCTCAGCCCCTTTAAGCTAGGAGACGAATTTCACGGGCTACAAGACTAATTGCCCGATCGATCTGTAGTTGTTTTGTGCTGATGATTGTGGGATAAGGTTTCTTGTTCATTGGCTACTGAGCATATTAGATTCAATTTATTCATTGGTCGCATTGTTACTGGTGGTCGCCGTTGAAATCTGTGTTAGTGCCGGGCTTGTTCGGTGCTGGCTGGGCTGATTGGATTCGGTTGGTTTGATAATTGTGTTGAGGTTGACTATATTCTGTAATGGCCTTGGCATTGCTGTTTGGCTGTGTGCATGACGATGAGGATATGTGGTGGATATTTGCTTGATTCTGGGTTATTCAGGGGAGTTTCTAGGGCTGTTTAAATGGTTTTATCTGCGGCTGCTCTTGTCTTGATGTTCTCTTTGTTGTGAATGCATTTTTTAGGAAGAATAGAGCTATCTTTCGTCTGTTTTGCAGCAGCTCTTTGCTGGGTATTTTTCCTTAGTTTTAATGTCAGTTTTGATGGGAAAGAGTGCTGATGTTGCTGCCGGTCATTGCTCGAGAACCTCTCACAACTTTGATGCCATTTTTGATGAGAATATAGTTTTCATTTGGCCCTAATTGCAGCTGATTCTTACTCAATGGATTTTCATGATTTCAAAGGTGTCTCCATGGAGAATTGAGCTACTTTTGTTTCTGCTGCTGTTGATGGCTTTTGCTCTGTGGTCTCTCATGATTTCTATGCCATGACTAATGAGAAGAGTCCTTTATCATCTGTGGTGCAGCAGCAGCCCTTTTTCTGTTTTTCCTTCTATTTAATGATGATTTTCGATAGGAAGTGCAGCTGTTTAAAATCTATAGTCACTGCTGGCCTTTGTTCATCGATTTCTCCCAATTTAAACACCGGTTTCGGGGGGATTAGAGCCTTGGTCTACAGATCTGTGCTGCGGTATTTTGCTGCGTTGTTATCCTTTATTCTCATGTCATTTTGATAAAAATAAGGCTGCTCAAAGTGGAGATTTGCAGCAGCCCCTTTGCTCGATGATATCTCCCCCTTTCGTTGTTGTCTTTGAGGAGATTAAAGCCTTAATCTACAGATCTGTGCTGCTGCATTTTGCCGCATACTTCTCATGGTTTTCATGTCATTTTCAAGGAAAACAAGGCTGGATAATGTCCATGGTTTCAGCAGTTCTTTGCTTGATGATATCTCCCACTTTCATGGTTATTTTGAGGGGATTAGAGCCTTAGTTTTTTTGGTTATTGCAGCAGCCCTTTGCTGGGAGCTTTTCCTTGGTTTTCAATGACATTTTGAGAGGATTGGAGTTTTTCCGTGGCTGAGGTTGTGGCTACTCTTTGCTCGTCGATTTTCCCTTTGTTTGATGTGTTTTTAAGGTGAAATAGGGCTGTTTTGTCTCCGTTGTGCAGCTGGTACTTTTTGCATTAGATTTAAGGTGTTTTTAGCCTTTACTTGTGTGTTTCATATCTGCCCAAAAGTGCTGCAAGCTCATCTTTGTTTAGGACTCACTTTTCGAGCTTTACACATTTTCTCCAAGTCGAGTGAATTGTCTTTGATTGAAGTTGATACTAAATGACGTTTGTCGTGAGGCCATGAGTTTGATTATTAGATTGTGTCAATCCACTGATTCATGTTTCGAATAGGGTAAGAATTGGACTTAAATAAAATAAGGCAAGCTTAGAAGCACTAGGATACCGATTTTAGGGCGTGTCGACTGGCTTGCGAGCCTTTCGAACGTAATAGAACCCCCTGATCCAAACTTTGGTTTGAGACCGACTAATAAAACCTAGGTGGTTAGTGTCATGCTCCCTTAGGTGGATGATAGGTTTCTAATCGACCTTAGGACTAGTTCCTTAAATGATTAGTGGCGACTCCTTTCATATATTCATTGATGACCATGACGTCGCGAGACAGCCTGCGGAATTTCTCGATTTCGGGGTGCGACAGCTATATCTAATTTAGTCGGCTATTTGCTCTGCAGTTTCTCCCTTAAGTTCATTGACACTTGACAGCTTCAGAGGCGAGTTTTAATTAATGCATAAATAGCTTTTCCTTTAGTTCATATGCTAGTTCATATGCGTTTGTATTTCTATTTCTATGTTAAACAGCAATGTTGCTATTAAGTGCTATTTACTACTGCCCACTGCTGTTAGCTGCCTTTTCTTGTGGTGGAGATGCTACTGGTGGTTGTTTTGGTGCTGTTAGACACTGTGTTGATGCTGTAAATTTGCTGTAGGATGGTTTTTGCTGATAATGTGCTGCAGCCGTTGTTTTATTGTAGTTTACAGGCTGTTTTGCTGCTATATTGTTGCAGTAGTGGCGATTGATTACAATGACTGCTGTTGGCATGCTGAAATTGTTGTTTCATGGCAGTTTAGTTTCTGTTAAAGTTGTTATTATTGCTGTTAGTCATTGTGTTGCTGCCTCTTTTGCAATCTAGCTGCTAGTGGTGTTGTTAGATGATGTCTAGGTGTTGTTTATCGTTGTTTGCTGCAGTTCAGGTGGTATTTGCGGCTGTATTAACTGTAAATCACTGTTTTGTTGCTGTCAAAGGGCTGTTGGGTGCTGTTATCAGCAGTTGTTTGCTGTTTTCTGCACTATAATTGTTGTTAAGGGCTGTAACATGCTGTCATAAGCTGTTTTGAGCACTTAGAGGGTAGTAACAAGCCACTTGTGGCCTCTTGCTGCATTTAACATTAAGTAATTAAGTCATATCCCGTGTCCTCTCTTGTGCTAAGTTGTGATTGAACCTTGTGGTACTTGCTTGAAGTAATAGTTCTCTTCTCATTCTAAGTCTTATGATTTCCACGATATTTACTTGCCTTTTGGTCATAGTTGCAACAGCTATTTTATCATTATTTTCCTTTGATTTCTCAAAGGTTTTTGGTTGAAAATGGGCTACAATTTTTACAGATCAGTCATATACCATGTCTGACACGCCTAGGGAAGGTGGTATTACTGAAAAGGCCCGAAAGGGCAAGAAGAAAGTGCGGGCGAGTCGAAGAGTAGTATCAAACCCAGCAATTGGCTCAACCCAGCCCACAAGGTCCGATAGATCTACAGGGCCGCTTCATGAGAGCGGCTCTCCTCAACCAGCCACACCGGCAACTGACTCATCAATTGGAGTCAGTTGGCCGGTCTTCCCCCCAAGTCAGGAGCAACAGAGGGGGTCACCAGCGGAGTCAGCAGCCTCTGGTGGTACTGGACGACCATTTTTACAGCGGGAGGGTACCAATGGGTAAAAGCCTCAAATTTTATAACTTTATGAAAATTGTATTTTCAGCATAATTTATTTTTATTAACATTTTTGTTTAATAGGTTCAAGCCGAACCTCCCAGCCACTTCAATGATTACAACAATCGTTCGAAATCGGCTGGGAACATTCTACCCTACATGGGCTACCGTCCCGGAGAGGATACGACGAGATTGGTTTAATGAGTGGAAGGTAAAATTTTAACTACATTTATTTTTATTATTTTTAAATGGTTTATTCTAATAATTCTTTTTGATATGGCAGATGCTTGTGCAGTGGGATCCGATCGATGAGGACCACATGTGGGGCGCCTTTAATTATAAGGGGAATTGTCGATATCGTGACATGATGGCCGATATCCGGAAGATGAAGAAGAGGCCTCATTGGATGGGGGAGGAGTTCTACGGGGAACTCCTACGTCACTCGGAGTCCCCAACATTTTTGCGGATGTCAAAGGCATACAAGGATAATAGGAAATCTCCCGTTGGTGGTTCTTTGTATGCCGGCGGGAGTGTATCAGCAGGCACCCACCGAGATCGATTGGTAAAAATACAATTTCTATATTTAATTTAGTAATTAATTTACTTTCGTAAATAATTGTTTCTCTTGTAATAGGGGAAAGAGTTAGGTAGGGACCCGACCATCATCGAGTATTATCGCCGCACGAGGTTCTCCATGAAGAAGAACAAGTGGGTAGAACCACGGGCAGAGGCGGTACAGGTAAATGAATTCTTAATTAATTAATTAATTAATTAAATTTAATATAATATATTAAATAATCTTAATTAACCATGACCTACTGTAGGATGTCGTCTCTGAGAAGCTGCGGGAGTTCGCCTCATCCCAAGATAGCACTGCCGGTAGCAATCAACAGCCCCCTCCAGATAAGATGTTCGAGATTTGGAAGGAGGCTGCCGGAGGGAGGAAGAAAGGGCGCATCTACGGCTTCGGGTCCTTACCTGAATTGGGCATCTCCCAACCACCCCGAGAGAATATCGGTTCCTCCAGGGACTGGGAGGCACAGATAGAGGAGATGCGTACTCGGGTGACTCTGATGTCAGCCGATGTAGATTCACGGGTGAATCGGATGTCAGGCGATATAGAGTCACGGATGAATCAGAGGCTGGATCGGATGGAATCAAAACTCGATCAGTTTATACAGACATTGAGCAGGATGGCCTCGAATCCTCCACCTCCACAACAACAGAGTCAAAATGTTAATGCTGGAGATGACAACCGCGACGACGACTCTGAGGACGCCGAGCATGTTTCCGAGTCAGGCTCGGAAACAGAATAGTTATGATTTTAATATTTTATTCGTATTTGTCTTTTGCTTGGACAAATATGTAAATATTTTTAATTAATGAAATTAACATTTTCTTATTTGGCTAAATATTTTTTATTAATTGAATCAATTGATTGGTATTAAAAGATATATCACTATTCATAAAAATTCGATGCTGAGCGATCACTGGCATGCTCAACTCAACAAAATACCGACGAATTATCCGTTTGCGAATCCGTAGGAAATTTTCCGACGGATCATCCAAATACCGACGGATACTTTGTCAGCATCTCCGCTTGGCACGTTTAATTCTCCGACGGATATAGCGACGGAATATCCGTCGGTAAATACCTACGGATATTCCGTCGCTAATTAGCTTTGTCATATGAATTTCCCAATGGATGTAGCGACGGAATATCCGTCGCTACATCCGTCGCTAATTATATGAATTTCCCAACGGATGTAGCGACGGAATATCCGTCGGTATGTACCGACGGATGTAGCGACGGAATATCCGTCGGTATGTACCGACGGATATTCCGTCGCTATATCCGTCGGAGTCACGGCAACCCGTCGGCAGTCATTCTAGACCGACGGATTAGGCGTCGGAAAAAACTACCGACGGATTGCCAACGTCGCTAGAATTCCCGACAAGGGAAAACGCGACGGATCGTTTCCGTCGGTATTCCGTCGGTATATTCGTTTTGCCGACGGATTACTGACGGATTTGTCCGTCGGTATTATACAGTTTCTTTGTAGTGATATTTACTTTAACTTTTAAATTACTTATTTAAATTCAATTTTGTTATTTGCAATAAGTTATATATTTGGCCATTAGGATATTAGACAAAAAATTTAATCAAGATTTCATCTGCAAGATCAAATACTCGAAAAAATTTCCTTTTCTGGTTTATGTTGGATTTCAAAAATATTCATATATCCTGTTCTTTTAATTTCCGTATGAGTATATCCGCTTGTGAATCATTTATAAATTCCTTCGTAATGGCTATTCTCATCAATCCTTTTCGCTTACTGAATCATCCGCCGCATACATAACTGGCAATATCACGCGATGGCGAACGGGAAGATCGTCAACCTGTGGGGCAGCATGGCAGTCTTCAACTCCTACCCGCTGGAGGGCAGAATCCAGGTCTTCGTATCAAGGAAACGACGGGTTCTCACGCTCAACACCGACCGCCCGGTCGGTGTTGTTGAATACAATGAGGGCACAGACTGGTTCCACTCCATCGGTGTGCCGCTGACATTCCTCAGCAAACCTCGCATCCTGCAGAATCTCATAGAGTTTTCTCTCACCGGCCTGGCCGTCGACCTCAACTCCCTGCAGGACATTTCTCTGGGTGTCATGTCGTACATATGTAGCATGGTCGGAGGCCAAGTGCAGAAGCTCTATGTGAGAGTTGATTTGGAGATCACCACCACATCTGAGGTGGTTCGGGAACAGCCGGACTGGAGGTTGTTACTGCAGGAGTACCGGGCTCGTCTCCATGAAGCGGCGGTAACACTAACACTCCAGGAGGAATACTGTGGAGCATCAAGGAGTCAATACAGAAACTGAAAGCGACAAGCTTCATTGCCTGCGAGGATGCTAATCTCGGGTCGTGCGCTATCTGTTTGGAAGATCTGGCACGCGGAGAAGATGAAAAAATCAGGTCCGTGATAAAGATGCCGTGTGATCACCTGTTCCACGATCCGTGCATCGTTACTTGGCTGGAAAGGAGCCCTAAGTGCCCGCTGTGTCGCCGAGAATTGCTATGTCAACGAGGAAGCAAACGTCCAATTCGGAGTCCGACTGACATTGCTCAGTAGATGTAGGATCTTTCTTCGATGAGGATAATATGATAATTTTCATTAATGTTTGCCAATCCATGAGTGATGGCTCAAGCATATGGCCACTGAAGGACTCAGAGATGTCCTATGTCTTCTCCCAATCATGCCCTTATTTTTTTTTTTCAGTACAGTAATGTCTAATAAGATCTCATTATATCTTGTCCATATTAATCTGTCAAATATTGTAAACCTTCGGGGTGTTTCATAAAACATTAGGGTTGATGGTATTGATAGATTGTTGAAATCGAAAAATATTAGGAAGAAATCATACTGGTAGATGAAGATCGTGCCATTGGCCCAACCAATAACATAAATAAAAACGCTTGATTCCTCTCCAAAAGCATATATATAAATTTAGAGCTACGTATATTCATGTAATAGTTAATTGGACAAATAATGTAATTGAGTCAGGATTCCCACATATAACATGAAAATTTTCCCTTCATCTAAGAAATCATAAATTAAGAGACATTTGTCTCTTTTAGCACCGAATTACAATAACTGTCAAAAGTAATGGTTTGGTTGATGTAATATGTTAATTTTGACAAAAAAATAATTATTACTCTTACAAACTAAGTTTTCATCTCTTAATTTTGCGACGTTTATTTCTCAACAACATTTTACTAGAAAGATAAAATGAATTGTTTATACAGGAAGATGATCATCATCACAATCTGCTGTCTGGGAACAAGTACAATTAGAATTTAGTACACATCGACATGCACTAAGTACGAAATTATTGATTATACAATTGAATACAAAGTTATATTATTTTTATATAATAATGTTTGATATTATTTTATCATTGAGTATGAATTTTATAGTATTTTTAATCTTTATATAATGTATTATAAAGATAAAATATATAATTTGAAAAAAGAAAATTATATGACAATTATGAATTGAAGTGGTAGTTATACTTTCATGAATGGTTCTCCAACTTCACCCTCATTTGTGTTTTTCTTCTTGGTAAAAAGTGAGTAGTCATGGGTATTTTTAGAAAATTGAAAAAGAAAATAACTATTTATGTTGTCCCTTAAAATAATATAGATATTAACGCATTTTTCCGAACTTTTTATTCGGGCCTCAAACTTTTCTTTTGATGATATGTACGCGCGTGTTTACTTCCAGGGTAGAAATTTCCTATTCGAATTCCTTTTATTTAAATCCTCCTCACAAAGATAGAAGAGAGCACTGTCTATAATGAGTATATTACATGACAGTACTGCTATGATATTGTAAATTAATAAAATTCAATAATGTTAGGATTTTTTTAAATAAAATCCTAAAAGGAAAACAAATAACCCCTAAAATAAATAACTAAATTGTAATATTCTGCTAGTATTATCACGTAACATATTCATTATATACAAGATTTTCTCAAGAGAAAGACGTGTTAATTTAATTTATTCAACATCGTGATTATGAAAGTACGGAGATTTCATATCACAAAGATTGGATACTCGTAACTTGAAATTTCAAATATATTATCTAATAATATATGGCCATTGAGGAGAGATTTCATATCTTTTTCTCTTTCTGAAAATATTCTCAATTGGAATTATCTAAAAATTAATTGTATATGTCCACTATCATTTTATGCAACCACTTCTCATCCTATAGTAATTGTATACCTATCTTATATATTATATATGGAAACATGCTTTCTTTTTGGTGTCCTTTTCACTTTCTCAAATAACTCGTGGCATATAAATATACATTTTACTGACCATTAAATTAGGAAAATAAGGATATAATTATAAATTTATTAATGTATACATACCAAGTATCTCTTTCTTTTTCCTCCATTATTTTACTGTAATTTTTCTTTATTTTCCTTTTGATAATTTTTATTATGTATAAAATCAAATAAATTATACCGCTTAATAACTAAGTTTCACCAAAATTATTATCCATGCATTGCATGGGCCCACATCTAGTGCATTTTACTCTCTTAATTGAACTAAAACATATATAAACATCGTTCTATTGCGCTTATAAACTCCCTTATGGTGTGTTAGTTCATTGGAATAGGATAGGTAGGGAATAGAATAGTCAGAGAAAAGAATGGATTGGGAAAATGATAGGTAATATAGATGAAGTTACTTTGTTTGGTTAGATAGAATAAGAATTGTAAACGGGGAATAGAATAAGTTGATATGGCTTGGTTGACTTGAATATGATAGGGAATAAACGAGGAAAACGGCCCAAAGACAAAAGTAACCCTGACACCAAAAAATTAATAAATAATACAAAATAAATTATAAATAAGTTGAAAATCTTTAAAAATATTTAATGAAATTTTTATACATGAATAAAAATGAAATAAATATTACTTATTTTTTAAAATATTAAAAAACATAAATAATTTTAAACTATTTTACTTGAAATAAAACAATAAAGATAATATCTTGTCTTAAAAATTTAAATAATAAAAATTTTGTAATATTTTTAATAAACAAAAATATCTCAACATTAACTAAATTAAAATAAATAATATCTTTCTTTGTAAAAATATATTTTGCAAAAAAGTTGTAGTTGAATTGAAAATATTTCTAATACGTAATATAATATTTTTATTTATGAAAATATATTATAATAATATTTCTTCATAAAAATTGGTAAATAATATTTTCTTCATAAAAATTAATAAATTATACAAATAAATTATAAGTGAATTCAAAAACCTTTAAAATTTTTGAAAAATTTTTTCTCATAAAAATATTAAATAATAAAAATTAAAAAATATTTTTCTTAAAAATGCATTAACAAAAAATTGACGTGAGCAAAAAATTGTCGCCTTAAAAAACACATAAATAAGTCTACAACTACAAAGAAGCATTCAATACAAACTACTTTTTACAAATATAATCAAATAGTACACAAACAAAATTGACACATCCATAGCCTATATCACAAATACATAAACAATTACATTCACATATCACAGTCAAAAATATACGAATCCATATACAACCATAAATAGACATGTTCTTATATTAAATTATCCAACCACTTATCATATATAGGCATAATAAATTCTGAAGCCCATGACATATACAAAATACTTCAATGAGATGTCGAATAATATTATAGCATCTTAACATGGTCTTCATGAGACATGCCAACATTCAACAACTTGTCGATAAAAAAACATAACAAATAGATAAGAGATTGTAACACATAATATCTATCTCGTGTAAATTGTCAAATAGCATTGGGCAACTCTTACCTAGATAGCAAATGCAAAAAGGCAGAACCCATTGTTGGTTACTTAATCGTCTTTCAGAAAATCTCTCAATATATCTTCGGTACCAAAAAAATCATTACATTGTTGGGACTCTCTGAAAATTTTTGAATTGCCCGAGGTACTTTTACTTCAGTAAGATCATCAACTTCACGAAGAGCAGTGGGTATTTCAATCATCTTCTCTTGAAGAATGTCGAAGTATATATTACTTGAAATTCGCTCAAAAGCCACTTTCATCTTGTCTGCTCTATTTTTTATGTAAGCTTCAGGCCTTACACCCCCTACTAAGCAGAAATATCAACAAGAGTGTTTGCGTCAGTATAATCAACCGGCGACACTCTTTCTTTTTCTTCCTTATATCTAGCATGTCCTCCAAATTCATGTCTTGTAGAGTCTCATCAACAGTCCGAGCATCACTTCCTGTAGCTTGATCCTTGGCATATATCTGAGATAGTTCTTCAAAAAATAGGAAGCTTTTTATTTGAAATAGTGTAGCCTCTTTGTGACTCTACAAAATAAATATGCAACAACAATATGTGTTACTTTTATTATTTCATATGAATAAATAAAAAATCATTGTCAATCATTAATTTATGCCAATCATTAATGAAAATAATAATTATAAAAAGGTAAATGTCATTAAAAAAAAAAATATATATATATATATATACCATAACATAAGCATCCCAAATGGCCTTCTCTGCAATCACCACATTTTGATTATTGTTCCATCCAAAGCCCAATGTATGTTGCTCATATATCATGTCATAAACGATGCTCCACTCTTTTTTAAAAATCTTCAAATGAGAGTCTATGTGTGGTTTGGCCTTTAGGCTATAGTTAGGTAACTTTTTTTGAGCAACTTCTCCAGTTTAGGCAAGTATCTTGACTTGAATTCTATATCTGCATTATAAGCTCCCAAACTCCTCAGTTAAGCATACATGAAACGAGTGTTCCATCCTCAACTAGCGACCATTTTCTTTTAGCTGCCCTTGTAGCATTGGAGGTCACGGAACTTGAACTACCCGTCATTTTCTATTAAAATAATAATAGCATATTTGTTATTTGTTACAAATAAGAACAAATAATTCACATATTAGAATATATAAATGCTGAAGGTGAATCATCTCATCAACATTGTCTTAAAAAGTACACTATTATAATATAAAGAAACACATCACCACTACACGTAAATAAATAATAAATACTCTAATATTTCCACTCATTAAACATCTTGTTTGCCAGTTTCATTCTCCAATTAGTCCATGCATTAGATTTTTGGACTTTCTTTATGCAATCCACATCATTATTTATAATATCATTCTCTTTGTCATTCACTTGCTCCTCCAGAGGATCAAAACCCATTTCTTTCCCAATGAAATTCTGGAGCAGACAACAAGCAAAAATAATTCGATTATGTACTCTAATAGGATAAAATGACGGGCTCCTAAAATAGCCCACCGTGTTTTGAGCAAACCAAAACATCTCTCAATAAAATTTTGAGCAGCTAAGTGTCTCAAATTGAAAAGTTCTTCAGCATTTCTTAGTTGGTGCCTTCCTGCCACTTGCTTATATGTTACCTTAGACCTCTAAATGGTGCCAAAAAACCATCATAGTTTGTGTAACTAGCAACCTATATTAACAGAAGAATCAAGTCACACAGTATACCAATCAATATGTTATATTTGTTTTTAATAATATTAAAAAATTATATTTTATCACTCACCGCAAGACACCTTAAATCCATTAACTTTTACTAGAAAAACTCTCCCATTAGCAACAGAACCCTCCCAACTAAGAAGAACATATGTGAATTGCATGTCTGGTGTGCAAACACATAACACATTGGTAGCTATTTCTCTTTTACGAATTCTATATCTAGCTTTATCAGCTAGTGGCACTCTAATTTTAATATACGTTCTATCCAAAGCACTTAAACGGCTCTACGATTAAATATGAGAAATGAAAAGTCAGTGTGTTAACTCAGAGTTGCCAAACTTTTCGTATGAAATATTATGAGATTCACTACCTTAAACCATCTCAAACGCTCATCCTGACAGTTTGCTACAATAGGTTGAGGTTTCTTAAATAAATGGATGTGTAGACTAAGAGTTGCTCTAAGGTAATTGTCGAAATATCAACTTATGGTCTCATCAGACCTCCCAAAGTGATGTTTAATGACTCGATTTTTGAAATGGTGAGCCAAAACATACAAGAACATTGCTACTTGCTCATCAATTTGCATGTTTCGAGTAGGCTTCAAAACCCCAATCTCTACGAGCACATGACATAGTTTGAAGAATGCATTTCTATATATTCTAAATTGTTCAGTGCAAGTAATATCATCTAAATAGACAAGCCTCCTAATATAATCCCAATTCCTATAAAAGGTTATCCCGTATGATCTAATAACTGGCCTAGGGCTATATAGTATAGCTATTTTCTATAATTATGCTGATCATACTTCTCATTATAGCATAAACTTGAATAGAAAATATTAGAACAACCTTCTCCTTCCTTTTGTGAAAACTCAAGTGATCCATCACTGCACAAACGATTAAAGTTGTTATGATATTCCTAATCCTGTCTCAGTCAACCTAGTGAAGATAGGTTACCAGTAATTCAATTTTAATAAACACAAGTTCCATGTTGAAACAACTGCCATCAACCTAGAAAAAATCTGACTAGGAAAATAAATCAACTCACACAGATCATGATGAATTAAAAGAGTATCGAACACAAATTATGGATGTAAGAAACAACGACATGAGCAATCTGAAAACCTTCAACAACTCACGCACTTTGAAGCTCTTTAAACATCGCGAAACAATAAAAAGAAAGGCCTTTGTTTGATCAAATATCATCTAAATGAGAAGTAGCAAACGTTATTTTGCTATAGATGTAGAAGAGGGAATTGGGAAAGCTACCTCGGTAGGATAAGCAACATCGTTTCTGATGCAAGTGAGGCAGGTGATTGCACAAGAGAAGCTCTTCAACGAGGCAAGCAAAGGATTGATGGGGAGGATGCCGGTGGAGGTCGATGGCGCCTGACAGAGAGGAGGCCGATGGAGCCTGACAGAAAGGACCGATAGAGCTTGGGGGAGGTTGACAGAGCTCGGCGATGGTTGATGGTGAGGAGGCCGGTGGAATGGAACAAATGCCGATGGGGAGGAGCTTGGGGGAGGCTGATAGGGGGGTGGCCGATATGGGGGAGGCCGACGGAGCCGAATGGAGGTCGACAGAGAGTAGGCCGACAGAGCCGAACGGAGGCCGACAAAGAGAAGGTCGGTGCAGCTCGATGGAGATTGACGGGAGCTTGATGGAGATAATTGTGTGTTGTAAGGGAGCTAAAGGTAGAGACAGATTAGGGCAAGGGAGCTTGATGGAGATGATTGTGTGTTGTCAGGGAGCTCAAGACAGAGACAGATTAGGGCAGGGATACATGTTAGGTATTTTTGTTGTAAATAAACAAAGTATTGAAGGGCATTTTAGACTTTTGGACCTTATTCCTTATGGGAGTTGTTCTATTCCCCATTAATGAATGATATATTCTTTGCCTAGTCAAAGCTATTTTAGAATCACATCAAGTAATTACATTCACATATTGATACCATTTTAAGAAGAAATTCTCCAAACTTGTAAGCTTTCCAATCGAAAATTTTTGTAAACCATCAAAAATCTTGTTCATCTCTTCAGATTTGATTCTCCAGTAATTATCAAAATACAATATGTGCCTATTTTATCTCTATTATTAGGGAAAAAAGCACTTTTGGTGAAAAAAGTTTGACTAATATTATAATATAGTACAAAATTTTTAAAACGATAAAGAATGGTACAAAATATTTAAAAAGTTGACGCTGATAATACAAACCATTAATTAACTATTGGCGTCGTTAGTAACTGTTGACGTGGCTCTTACATTGCTACTGATGTGGTGCCTACGTAGCTGCTGACTCAAAAAATTAAACGATATAATAGTAAAAACCTAGGAAAAAGGCAATAATGGTACAAAAAATTTAACTAATTTACAATACGGTACAATATCTTCAAAACACTATAGAATTGTATAAAATATTTAAATTTGTATTATTTTATTTTGTTGGAAATTCTAAAGTTTCCAATAACACATTATCACTAGTATCATTGTCACTATCATCGATATGATATTTAGGATTATAAACATAAGAATCATCATTAAAGTGATTATCATCAGTAACTTATTATTTTTAATGATTTGTAAAATGCATATGTCAATAAACTAAAAATTTTAATCTAAAAAAGTGTCTAAAAATTGAGATTAGAAATTTTAACTCATAATGACAAAAACAATATTTGATATTTAGTTCATTCACTGGATTAATTGTGTACAATAATTTTTAACTTAAGTATTTGAATAACGTTAAGCCAAGTAAACCTCTTCCGTATTTGTGACTATATGATCTTTACAAGTAGTTACCAAGATGGCCTTAGTTTCCATACTCTTTGAGGCATGATAAGATTAAAAAGATTATTACAAAATCAATTGGTGATGATCACCAATATGAGAGTGTGAGGAAAAAAGGTAGATGGATAGATTTAAGATTTTATTTACCAATAAATATATATTTGCCAATAAATACAAGCATAATAAAAATGTAAAAATTTTGTACTATAGTATAACGTTTAACAAATTTGTACCAAATTAGAATATTAGTTATATTTTTTGTACTATTGGTACTTTTTTTCGAGTTTTTTTTATTGTCATTTCATTCAATTTTTCAAATCAACGTCCAGGTAGGCACCAGATCATCAACAATTAATAGTAGTAATAAATAATTAACGGTTTGTACTATCGGTGTCAACTGTTTAAAGATTTTGTACTATTTTATAACATTTTAAAGATTTTGTACCATCTTATAATATTTTAAAGATTTTGTATCATACTGTCAAACTTTATGTACCATTCATACATTTTCCCCTACTATTATATGTAAACACGAAGCAATTTTGATGTCTTTCTATGATTCCAATTCATTTTATTTATTTGATAAACAATTGAGTAATGATGGTTTTTTCAATTTAATACATTCACATAACAAACCAATTTTCACACTCACCACTTTTTTTTCAACTTCCAAATATATTATCCACTTCATACTTTTTTCTCTCCCACTTAAAACTTACAGTCTCTTTCGCACTACATTCCTCTCTTCTTTCTATAGATTTATTTTTATCATATTTTATTTCTTGCTTTTTTGTCAATAATATGTACTACCAATTACGAATACAATCCACTTTTACATTTATCTAATTTGAAAGTTAAATATATATTACTCTTCAATTGCGCTTGAATATATATTTATAATAATTTTATTGAAATAACAAATATTGTGCGTAGCACGAGTAAACCTCCCATAAACATAAATATACCAAACACCACATATCTCCAAGACCCATCATACGTGTGACCTAATTTTGTAGAGAAAAACTCCTCGGGAAATCTTACTGATGGCATCCGGTTAAACAACCATCCTAGATATGACCCTCCAACCCAGTCTTTACTGGATATCCTAAATTTGCCAAATAGTTTTATAGAGAAAAACTCCCCGGGAAAGTCTTACTGGTGGCATATAGTTAAACCATCCCAGGATTGGACTTTTCGACCCAGTCTTTGCTAGAGATCTTGGAGTCAGCAAAAGGTTTAGTTTAAAATTCTAGTGGTTGATTGCCGATATATCATACCATATGTTTTTATTTTTTTTCCTGTCAACCTAAGAGGCTCCAGCTATTATACTAACTTGTAATTTTCTTGAGCATTTTCCCTTATCTTTTTGAATAATGAATGAAATCCTCATTACTACAGAGAAAAAATTATGATCTAGATTTTTTTCTTAGGCATGATCCAGTTCAGATACTCTATATAGTTTCACGGTACTCGGACTGTATTCTATATGAGATTAGTTCCTAAATTTTGAATCTAAACCATATCATATTGAGTCTTAAAACTGGACTCTACCCATGACATGTTTTCAGATACCTTGTTGGAACCTACTTATTATTTATTCTTTTACCTTATAATACGAATCACTTCAATGCTCTTCATATGCTTAATAGCTATCAAATGATCACATTCAAAGAATCATCAAAATTATTATTTTCTTATATAATTTTGTAAGCATAATCAAATATGTGTAATTGTAAATATGTTTGTAGTATACTAATGCACCATCATAGTGAGTAGCAAGCATATTGATATAAGATGGAGTTGGCAGAAGAATTTCAATTGAATAACAATTCTACGTGGAACAAGGATGGTGGCTTGAAGGTTAATAGTGGAGACAGGTAAGGTATTTTTTTTTAATGTCTTCAGAATAAAATTGCTCGAAAAAAAAAAGTATCGAAGGATGGATGGGAAAAAGAGTAATTTCTCTCAAATATTTTAAATGATAATAAAAGGATTTAGTAAGGTAATTTAAACCAAGTTGGAGCGGATGGTAGTTTTGGAAAGGAAAAAAGGGTCCAAAACTATCTCATAATTGCTTAAAGATATAGAATATTTAAGTATTGTTTATTAATAATCTTAAGATATAATGAGATCTTATGCATGAAAGGATATTCACTCTCCACGAGGTTGGAAGTTTGAACCCACCCTTGAGCACGTAACCCTTGGTGAGAACATCCACATGTGTGCTGATATGAATTTATAGGTTTGTGGGATGTTTATGAGGTCGGAGAGAATAAACTCCTCCTTATAAGGAAAAGAAGAAGAGATATTCGCCCTTCGAAGATATGATAGACAAGGAGTTAAGCGAGAATCCTTCACTTGAATGATATTCACTCCTCAACATTATGGAAGTTATACGACCATCAATATGGAGAGAATAGTTTCCAATCGGGGGCCGTCGAGTTAAGTTAGGATTCAATCGGTCCATACATGTGGATCGATTTTCTCATGCTTGTGGAAGTTCACACTTGTTTTAGCAATACACAAGAATGACAAGCATGTTTTTTGGAATTATTATATTGGTCTAACATCATGATCCTCAACCATTCGTTTCTACTAGACACCAACCCTGCGCATGGAATTATAAATTATATAATCAAGTACAAAGTCATAATTTTTTAATTTTGCAATAATATTGGATATAATTTTATAATTACACAATTTTTATTGTATTTTGAACTTTTATAGAATGTACCACAAAAATAAAAATAAAACATATAATTGGAAAAAGAAAATATCATTTAAAGTGTTGGTTATAAGTGTAATAGGGATTTTACAACTTCATTCTTATTTGTGTAATTTAGTGGCTAAAAATTTAGTTATCATGTTCACCTAAAAAAATCAAATATGATGAATATTTTTATATCCTTGAAGAAGATATCAACTACCATGTGGTAATATCACAACACAACATTCCTTCTCCTCCCCTTCGTGTGTGCTTGGGACGGACCTGAAAAATTTATTCAAATGGTCAAGATAAAATAACATATACAAAAATTGACAAAGATAAATAAAATTTATGTAATATTTTATGACTTTTTTGAGTTTAGGAATGGTGGCCCTTCACATCCCTAAATCCATCCCTCGGTCTGCTAGTGCCTCCACTGAAATAGAGAAACTTGTGCGGGCGAAAGCATGGATATTTCAATGGCCAGATATAATATTTCTGATACTCGATTTTATTTTCTTAATAATTCTCAAAAAAGGAAGCATGAGATTTGAATAATTCTTAAGGCTGCACATTATGTGATATTTAGTAAACTATTTAAAGTTTTTAAAATGGTTGCAATACACCAAAACTAAATTATCAAGTAAACACATGACATAGTCTTAGTGCAATGGTACTAGATTTTGTTTCACGACTAGATATTCTGGATCTGATCATCACCATGCATTTATTTCTCATCCTTATACTAGACCTATGAACCTCCCTTATTGTTGGAAAAAATTTATCAGCTCAACCATTTATTTATTTCCAAAGGAATTGCCATAATAATGAAATTTCCATATGGAAGAAAGAACATTGAAGCATCCTTCAATTCTTCAAAGAAATTAAGATTAATGAGATGCACAAAATCTTGGAATTTAATTTACATTCTAAAAGGGTAAGGTTTAGCCTTATTATATAAGCCCATTCCATCCAACATCCTTAGCATACTGCAGCAGTTTTAAGAAAAATGGCTGGTCCGATCAGTTTCCCGTATGTTGTTAATGCACTAGTGGTTGCTTCTCTATTGGTCATGCTTTTCTTTCTCCTAGGTAAGTAAACTGAGCCCTTTACCTTAGCTATGTTATATTTGGATTGAGAGATGGGATGGGAGGGGAGTGGAGAAATAGAAAAGTTAGTTTGACAATTTTGTCCTTTAATTAATGTAAACAAACATTTTATATAACTATGTGTATGTACGTCCAAAGTACCATAATTTTAAAAATTGGACTTGTTGATATGATTGATCTTTACAAGATATTCTTATAAATGTTGCTATTAAATGTTACTACTGGGTATATTCACGTGAGATTAATAAAGTTGAATTTATATTAATAATAGGGGTGTTTTTGTCCTAAATTTTGGATCCTATCTCCTAAAAATTTTACCAAAAAAGAAATTGCATTAACTTTCCAAATCCTCTCATCCAGAATAAGCTTATTTATCGGTTTTACTAGAAACAAGATATACTCTTAATCAGAAAAGGGTAAATCATGTAAAAAAGCATGTAATTTACTTATTTTCCAAAAAAATCTAAATGTTTTAAATTTAAAAAAGAAAATCATATAATTTCATTTTATACCCAAATTAAATCAAAAATTTCAAAATTTGAAACTAAAATCACATGATTTCCTTTTATTTTTTTGATAAGTCACATGATTTCCTTTTAATCTCAATTTACTAGAGATTTCATATTTTAAAATTAAAATAATATTATTTTATTATTGAATTAGTTTAATCGTTTAACATAAAATTAAATTCTTAGACAAGAAATATTTCATAATATATTTTTCATCACAGAATAAAATTATATTAGAAAGTTTCTTCAAATTTATATTAGTTGTTTATATATAAAGTTCTTTTTGCATTTTCCCATAAATAATATTAATATTAAATTAGGTGAGAATTATTAACTTAATTTTAAATAAAATTTCCTATAATTTTATCAATTTGTAGGTACACAATAAGAAAAAGGTCAAGCATAGCACATCATTAAGTATATAATTTTATATTTTAATATATTATTCTAACTTTTAAAAAATAAAGTAATATGATTTTATTTTATAAATTAGAAAAGTTGACCCATTTTGAGAATAAAATAAAAATTATATGATTTATTTTTTTAAACTTGAAAGGTTTGGCTTAATTTAGGAATAAAATGAAATCGTGTGATTTTATTTTTCAAATTTAAAATATTTAGTTTCTTTTGAGAAAATGAGCATACGACATGCTTTTATATGCAATTTACCCATCAAAAAATAGGGTTTGGTGTAATAATATTCATCCGACACCAAAAGTTCCCCGTTCAATTATCATTAATATGATTTTCCGCTTTTCTTTATTCCCCCACTTTTCTCCTTTCTCTTCCAAACCCACGGATCTCTTAATTACTACAAAATACATACAATTTTTATTTGGTAGGATATTGTTAATTCCTACACGAATTTGCTTGTTCAACCCCCATAATTTATTGTTCTCATCTCCTTGTGATGTTGTAATTGAATTATCTGAATTTATTTCTAGAAATCAAAACTTTCTGGATGATAGGCATAACACCAAAGTGGACAATACATCATATTAATAGATAATGTAAATTCTTCCTCTTAAAACTTCAAATTTTGACATTCTTACTCGTTTCTAAATCACTAAATTCTACCCCTCAAAGCTTCAAATTTTGATATCCTTATGTGTTTGTAAAACACCGAAGGGATCGATGAGCATAGTAAGGAATAGATTAAGCAAGAAACAAAATGGTATGAGAAATCATATTAACGAAAATCCATCACCTAATCATTCAGAGTCCAAAACAAGTGACACTGCATTGAATCCTCCTCTGGTGCTACCAGTGATGCAACAGTCTGCCTACTTTTTTTTGCCAATTATTTGATTGTGATACAATAACGCAATTTAATCCATGCAGGGGAGGCGAAATATGTGTGTCAAGGAAAATGTGAAGACATCCCAAACTGTGACACATCATGCAGGAACTGGGGATACAAAGGCGGCCAGTGTCTTCCCCCACTTCATCAATTTTGTTGCTGCAACAGTTGAATCTTCATAGAGTTGGACCAGCTGGCAAAGAATAATAATGTAAAAGAAATTGTCTATCAAGTCATCCAATCAATAAATTGATACTTTTAATGAATAAACCCAAAATCTAAAAATGTCAATTTCTCTTCTTAAGAAAAAAGGGCTTGTTATAATTAACACCACGCTCTTGTAACTAAGGAGTCCGGAGTTCAATTTTCATCCGAGGCACTCCCCATACCCCTTTATTTTTTCTTCATTCTATTTGCTTTTAGGATACTTTTGGTAAGACATAATGCAGTGGAAAGGAATGGAATGATCTCAATGGAATGGAATCAAAAGGGACTAGTTATTACTACTCCCTTGTTTGATATTATCTTTAACACTAAGTAAAGAAATGTGAAATAAAAAATAATTTGATCAATTATACCTTTTATTTGACGGGCTATGACAAGACCATATTAGAATAGAAATGGTATAGTCCAGTTCAGGTCAGCTGCAAGTCTTTTTCCTCCGACCTATCCCGTTTTATAGTATTATATTATATTATTATATAGTTTAAAACTAATTTATACAATATATTTTAAAATAATATTTATTTATTTTACAATAATTTTTTATCTTGTTAAATTAAATTATGTTTATTTATTTTGTTAAAATTAATTAAATTTTAATATATTAACTATAATATTATAAATACTTAAATTTATAAATTTATTTTATATTTTAAATTATATTTAATATATTATTTATTAATTATTTTTGTAAATCAAGTAAAAGTGGAATAGGTCATTATTTTAATTTTTCACATAATATAATTATATAATATAATATTATAAACAAGGACAAGTCGAGGAAAGACCAAATTATATATCATATAACATTATAGTTTTTAAATTATTTTATATTATTAAATATAATATTTATTAATTATTTTTTGTTATTTTACAATTTGACTAAAAAATGAGGATATGGTCAATAATTCTTAAATAATGGATGATGGAATGATGATTTCTTTCTTTGTAGGTTGAAATGAAATTTATAGAAATTGAGGGAAAGGTCAATCCAATTGCTTTTTGTCAACCAAACATAAGAAATGGAATGGATAGCAGAATGACAATTCCGATTCCACTCCATTCCCGCCTACCAAACGGTGCCTTAAACCAATGTGCTTTCTTTTAACACAGAAAAAAAAAAGGCTCTTTTTCTTTATTATCGGAAATGCATTCTGCTATGGCCATCGTGTCAGTGTGCTTCGTGCGTGCGGGATTGCTTTCTCAGCAAGCGTAAACCGAACCGAATCCCAATTCACTCCAGTCAAATCAAAGACCCAAGTAGATCTGCCACTCAAATCGAGCACTTAAAGCCACACATTCAGAAGTATGGAGAGTAGAGCGTCCATAAACGTCAACCGTTGTCATTGGGTTGAAAAAGCCAACATCTATCAATAGAATTTGACTATTTATATTTTTTTTTAATTTTTAGAATTTCATTTGAGGAAGCCTTAAGAATAGTAAATGTTGTCACATGATAACAATGCTGCTCCTTCTAATGTTCTTTCCCAGGTTCGTTGTTAGTAATTGCACCGGCAACCTTTCCATGTGGAATCCCGACTGACTTAGATGAAGAATGGTAAGATTTCGGATATAGGGGTGGGGACAATTTTATAAAACCTTTGGTACATGATAAACTCAAAAGAAGAAGAAGAAGAGAAACAGGGAAAGATGTGTCGGATATATTTCAATTTCCGAAAAGGAATTAAATCCCCATTAGGTGGCCCACATGTCACAATATTTGATTTGGTATCTGAATAAGCTATTTTATATTTTGTGGTTAAATAATATCTTTTTTATGAAAAGATGTATAACGAAATCTCATTCTGAGAGGTCATTAGGTCTACGTAATTAAATGGCTTGTATAACCATATTGACATTCCATCCAGAAACATAAGTGGCTTAAAGATTATTTCAGTTTCACTATTTACTTTATCTGTTCATATCTTAGTAAATTATCGGGTTCGAGATTGATTATTAAGGGCTAATCCAATTATAAATCTACTGGAATTGACCTAGGTACACTTCCGATAAAGTCATTCCGATAAAGTCATTTCTTAACGATTTCATCACGTATCATTAATCATTATGGTGTTATTTAATTTAAATTTCTTGTAAGATAGAGAGAAAAGAGATACTTGCAATGATGGAAGAAGAAGAAGAAGATTTCAGGGGCAGAGAGAGAGAAGAAACTTCTGAGAAGAAAGGAGATCAATTCATTATCTGCTGAATACAACAATATTGCTTCCATCTTATACTTCTACCATAAACCTCTATCAGTCCTTCAACTTCTATCTTATTACATTCTTTACCTGTAGCTTCCTTCTTTTGCCAATAAGTCCCTCCTGTACTTTTTATCTCTAAGTCCTACTAGTATCAAACTTTAAGGTAAATTTTATAAAACTTTGATGGCATGACACCTTCAAGACGTTATATTTGTGAAAAGAGAGGAAAGAGAAAAAGAGAGTGGCTTTCTTATTCACTGGTTCGCATCAAATAATTTTTTATTCAATGATTATTTAATTGTAACGGTATGGTAATATGAAGGTTTTTTAAAGTCTCCTATAAGATTCTTACTTCCTAGGGTTGTACTTTCGCAGATACCGGATTCTTAAACTATACAGACTTTTGTTGGTACTACGTTGGCATGATTAGTGTTAGTATCAACTGTTCAGTTTGTCTGATATGTTCGTAGTTGAATACAAAAACTTGAATATTACGTAGTAAGGTGGATGGGTCGCTATAACTACTTCCCTCAATTTTACTTATAAAAAAGAATAATGCACATATCCCTCCATTTGAACCCCATTCTAACTCGGTTTTATTGAATAAGAATTCCAAATTACGAAGTATCCTGAAACCCTTGCGTTTTTTGTTCAGAGAGTCAGTCTAAACCATCAGTATCAAATATCTCCCTAATGTTTTTACGAAGCACCCGAAGTTACAATATTTGGCTGATTAATATGTACAAGAAGTAATATGAGATTTTATTAGACATTACTATACTGAAAAAAAAAAATATAAGGGCATTATTGGGAGAAGCCATAGGACTTCTCTGAGTCCTTCAGTGGCCACATGCTTGAGCCATCACTCATGGATTAGGAAGCATTTATGAAAATTCTCATATTACCCTCATCGAAAAAAGATCATCTCCTGAACTATGTCAGTCGGATTCCGAATTGGACGTTAACATAGCAATTCTCGACGACACAGTGGGCACTTACCGCTCCTTTCCAGCGAAGTATCGATGCAGGGATCGTGAAACACATGATTGCATGGCATCTTTACGAAGGACCTGATCTTTTCGTCTTCACCACCTGCCAGATCTTCCAAACAGATAGCGCATGACCCTAGATTCGCATCCTCGCAGGCAACGAAGCTCATCCCTCTCAATTTCCATATTGACTCCCTCGATGCTCCATGGGATTCCTCCTCGAGTGTTAGAGGGATCGCCACTTCGTGGAGACGTGCCTGGTACCGCTGCAATAACAACCTCAACTCCGGCTGTTCCCGAACCACCTCAGATGCGGTGATCTCCAAATCAACTCTCTCGTAGAACTTCTTCACCCGGACTCCAACCATGCTGTAGATGTACGACACGATGCCCAGGGAGATTTCCTGGGGGAGACGAGGTCGACACCCAGGCCAGCGGGAGATGACTCTATGAAGTGGAACCAACCTATGCCCTCATTGTATTCGACAACATCGACCGGGCAGTCGGTGTTGAGCATGAAAACCCGTCAGTTTCCGGGATATGAAAACCTCAAGTCTACCCTCCAGTGGATAGGAGTTGAAGGCAGCCCTGCTGCCCCACAGGCTGACGATCTTCCCGTTCGCCATCGCATGAAATTACCACTGATGCATGGCCGGATAATTCAGTAAGTGAAGAGCATTGATGAGAATAGCTGTGACGAAGGAATTTATAGATGATTCACATAACGGAATTTATAGATGATTCACATGTGGATATACTTATAGGGAATTTAAGAGAACAGGATAGATGGTTGGTTATTTTGAAATCCAAGATAGATCACAAAAGGAAATTTCCAGTTTTCGAGTATCCGATCTTGCAGATGAAATCTTGATAGTTTCCTAAATTAAACTTTTCGTCTAATATCCTAATGGCCAGATAAATAACTTAATGAAAATAACAAATTTAAATTTAAATAAATAATTTAAGTGTGAAAGTAAATATGTTCAGGTAGATTTATTACAACAGATATAAAGAGATATATAAGTTTTTCTATTAAGAATAACCTAGCAAAAAAAATCAAGATTTTAGTGGTGCTGTAATCAAATGTGTTAATATCTATATTATTAATGTTTGAGTACCTCATGAAAAGAAAATTTTAGGACTTATATCCTATCGAAATTAGGATATTATGTGAAAACTTAAATTTTTAACAGAAACTCACTAGAATTTGCGCCAGAACTGTGCCCGGAAAGTTAGCCCGAAAAAGAAAGAAATTGGTAATGATACATCAAATAGTTTATTATTAGGAAATTTCCCTAATTTCCCACAAATATCTTCGCTTCAACGGCGTTCATTACTAATACAACGGTAAAGGTCATCGCGGGAAGGAAAAAGGCAACGGATATGTACGGAAATTTCCCGTTCTGAGGCCCTAAATCTCAAGATTTGTTTTGCTATTCGCGCGGACACCGAATCCCTCCTTTTAAATACATCTTCCCTCGTTGCGGGCTTCTCAATCATCCGCCCTGCTGCTTGCCGTACTCACTTTCTACTGTTTCATCAGTCTTACTACCACTCTCCGTCAGTGGCGTCACCGCCTCTGGCCGTACGTCCCCATCAACATCAGGACTGGGATATGTCGATCCACAGCGTCCCCAGCACCACCCGTTGGCACGGAATTTTCGACTTCTACTTCCCCTGGAGCCGCCCGTTTGTTGTTGAAGACTTTTATGGCCATGAGATCGATGTTCAGGAGTTACCCGATCGCTTCCCGCGCTCCCAACACTGTCTTTCCCTTCCGCTGATGATTTTGGGCCTGCCCGGCGCAGCGCTGACCTCGGTGTTGGAGTATCTCACCAACCTGGGCGTGGATCCTGCCTCCAGGTGGGATATCGCTGAACACATCCTCTCCTTCATCGATGACGAGTTCGCTCAGGCCACGGTCCTGAGGGAATTCCCCCTCTCGGTAGATCTTGAGATCACCATAGTTCTGGTGATCTCATGGGAAAATTTCGAGGGCCCTGAGAGCTGGGAGGAATTGCAGCCGCATTGGATTGAAGACGGCCACCGGGCATCTGAAGCGGTCATAAGCATGTTGAATGTGAAGACGTTCGTGGCTGATGTCGAGGGAGCAGAACTGGGGACCTGTATCATCTGTCTTGATGATCTATCGAACCCTGATGGGAGTAATCCAAGGCTGAAGGAACTAACCTGTGGGCACGTATTCCACAACTCGTGTATCATCCGCTGGGTGGAGATGAATCCGACCTGCCCGTTATGCCGTCAAGAGTTAGATGATGGTCAACGAGAAGGACAGTAGGGCAACGAAATTAATTTTGGGTGCGAATTAATGTGAGATTTTCCATCAGAAGAAATTAGAATATGTGAATTATGTACTGTTGATCATTTTCGTTGATTAGGGATAATCTTTCAGAAGGCCCATTAAAATTGTAATTAGTAGCACCCTATTCTAGGACCTTTAATATGAAATCTTATAATTGATAATGGATAATGCGTTATCAAGAAAATTGTTGTATAAATAGAAATGTTTTTTCAGTAATATGTAAATAGAGATTTTCCCTTCATCCACTGATATATTTATAACACTTAACTGTGGTGATGATCGTCGTTTCTTATACACGCACTATTAAAATATAAACATAATAATCTTAAACATGAATCCTCGTATTCAGCAAGAAAAAGACGTAAGTCCTTGTCTCATGCTCAGTTTACGTACTATCACTTGATTCTGGATGACTCTTTTTTTTTTTTTATATATATATATATAGACCAGCCCTTTTCGTTCCTGAAGAACATAGGGTTGCTAATTTATTTGTGGTCAGGTTGTACAGACCGAAAGATTAATTGGTTCAATGATCAACTAATGCAACAGGAACGGCTCCGAATAATTTCTCCATCCAGAACTTGCTATATGAACGGCTTTGATGAAGAGTTATGGTACAACGTAATTAGGATCCATTCACTTGCCAAAACGTTAGTTTAAGAATAAATGAAGAATTCACAGCTAAAACAACATCTGCTTTTTATTTGATCCTAAAGCTAAGCCCTTGCTTGGTTTGATGTAAAGTTCTAGCTTCACATGGAAACATGAAATTTTTACATCCAATTTTTCGATGTTTGAACGTAAAATGAGATGTAATCTTTGTTTATCGGGCCTTGAGAGAAGACGTTGGAAATTTGCTTTACATATGGGACCAAAGCTAGATAGATGTTCACTCACTTCTGATCCCAGACTTTCTTGGTCTTATTCTGAGTTCCTTCTGTGTAATATGATTTTTTTTTCCTTAATATCCAATTGGATACGCTTTCGTTCGCAAGACATTTGCTAGATGATTAGGGGTATTACTATAAATTTGCATTCATTCCTATCGCCTCAAATATTTAAATATCATGTTTTCAATCACTTTTCCTGTAATTTAAAATACTTACGCAAACATAATAATCTCATTTTACAACCGAAATTCTATGTAAAAGAATAGTATTTCACCTAATTTGACCTTTTTTTGTAATCTAACAATACTCGAACCAAATAATCTTTAAGAGCAGAACAGCAAGAAGCCATCTTGATCAACTCCCATATTACGGCTATACAGTTTGCTGGCACAGACATATAGGGAAGGAAGTCCTCAATCAGGAGCAGCAATCTAGAGAGCTAAAAGGGATATAGTTGAATATTTCAAGGTTGCTCGGGGATTGCAGATGAGGGGACCAAGTATAACTGCTCCTATATCTGATATGAAGAAAATCAAATAAAAAAATAATTAATTTTTTTAGCAAAAAAATGAAAGAGATATGAAGAATTATTTGAGTAGAAGAAACAAATTAGAATTGACCGTACCGCTAGATTCCATATCAAAATTAATTTCATCCATTATCATCGCGAAAGAGTTTCGAGTACAAATTAATCCTCTGTGAAACATTAACCATTATTTTCAATGTATCAATCGTTTCGGGAATGATCAGTGGATATAGAAAGTAAGATTTGTGAAAGTAACCTTATGCTCCACGAGATCATTTAATTAATATCAACTCGGTTTGAGTGTTTTAGATATATATACATATATATATATATATATATATATATTCAAAACCATCCTCTGACAAATCCAACTTAGCTCATGCCAGCCAACGCTGCCAATGTTATCAATTTATAAATAATCAACAACTATTATCAATGGAGTCAACTATCAAAAACTATTTATAAAGTATCAAAACTTATTAATAGATTATCAGAACCTACGTATAATGCATATGAACCAACTTGTAAAGTCTCGAAACCTATGTAGAATGTGCCGGGACCTATGTATAATATCTCCGGACTTATTGATAAAGTATCAAACCTACATATAATGTGTCGAGACTTATTTACAAAGTATCAAGACTTATTTATAGGGGTGTTCAAGAACACGTTGGAGAATCAAACAGGTTTTGAACCGAACCACAAGAACTAGTTCGATTTGGTTCTACATAGCAAGTCAGAACCATAATTGGTTTATGAGAAAAATTGGATTGTTTTAAAATAGTTTGGTTAACCGATTCGAACCAGACTGTTTTAAAAGTAAATCTCGATTCAATTCGGATTTAAACCAAACCGAATTTTGATTTTATTTTAAAAAACAATGATATGCCCATGTGGGCTATCTCAGGCTCACCCGACTTTCAAAATAGTTTCTGGACACCCAGCCCAATCGACTCTCAAAATGGAGTTTGAAAAATGTGTAACGGCAGATATATCGACGAGAAAGGAGGAGGAGGAGGAGGCAACGGGAAGATCCGCAACATTGAAGTTACCGGCGCCTCCACTGCCGGTAAATCAACGGCGTTGAGATAGACAGATCAACGAAGACGAAAGTCACCGCCACTGCCGGCGCCACCGCAGTGTTCAACGATGAGTAGATCGACGACATCAAAGCCGGAGATAAGCAAATCGGTGAAGGAGGACGTCACTGCCGCTCTCGGTGTCACACCGCCACTGCTAGCGCCACTTTAATCCGATGGGGGTTTCGATTAGGTTTCTCTTAGAGAGCGGAGGCGAAGGATACGGAAGGCTTCATCGAGGCGAACGAGTAGGTTAGATTTGCAGTGGAGGATGAATGGCGGAAGATAGTTTTTTTGTTTTTTTTTTATAGATTATTATTATATTTAAAAGCGGTTCGGTTAGAACCAGTTCGTTGGATTATTGAACTTAAAGTAACTGAACTGGTCTTTGTCTTAAAAACCAAACTAAAAGGAACAGGCTTAAACAGGCTTAACGTTGGTAACAGAATTCTGAATGACTGATAATTCTACATGGAACCACAATGGTAGCTTGAAGATTAATTGTAGTGAGAGAGGATGTTGGATAAGTGATTTTTTGTAATGTCTCCAGAATAAAATTGCTAGAAGAAAAAGTAATTTTTGTAAAATATTTAAGATGACAATAATTGGTCCAGTAATCTAATGTAACCTAAGTTGGAGTGGAGGTTAGTTTTGTAAAGGAAAAAAGAGATCAAAATTACTTCCTAAGAAGATTAGAGCATGGGCCATGCCTATGCACGGATTTCTTTTCATTTGATGAAAAAGTGAGAAAGTGGATGATCAAAAGAATCTTATTTTTAGTTAATTTTTTGAGTTACGTGATTTTTTTGGTAAAATAAATTCAAAGATTAGGTGATAAACTTAGGAGTGATATTATACATATCAAAAAGAGTATACAGGAGGCAGGAGAAAAAAATATGTAAAACAAGAAAATAGAGAAAATGGAGATTAAAGAGAGAATGTAGTTATGTATTAATGAATTTTATATCATAAATTTATTTTTTTTGTTAATCTAGTAATTTTTAAAAAATTGACATTTATGACTTTACGTGCTAAAGGGTAATATGGGAAAGTGAAAATGATATTAAGAATGTGACGTAATCCTCTCTATATAATAAGATAACCACATATTATGTCTTGATATTGCTGGATCAATTATACGAGACGACCAAACACGACGATGTTCAATGAATCGTGGAAAATTGCGAAATCTGGAGATATTTCTTCTTAACAGTCATACTGAGATATTAATCAATGTGAACCCAGAATGCCCGAAAACATATTTATAATAAAATCATCCCATGAATGAACATCAGAGCAAAACACAGACCATCCCATGAACAAACTGTCAATCATATTCCACGGCGTCTCATAAGCTGTCTGATCTCTCGCGAGTAATTTCTTCCAAGAGAAGATGCCAGCCCGGATTCCGAATTGGACGTTTACTCCCTCGTTAACATGACAATTCCCGACGACACAGCGGGCACTTAGGGCTCCTTTCCAACCAAGTAACGATGCACTGATCGTGGAACAGGTGATCGCATGGCATCTTTATCACGTACCTGATCTTTTCGTCTTCGCCGTGTGCCAAATCTTCCAAACAGATAGCGCACGACCCAAGATTCGCATCCTTGCGGGCAATGAAGCTCGTCGCTTTCAATTTCTGTATCGTTTCCCTTGATGCTCCACGGGATTCCTCCTCGAGTGTTGTAAGCATGGCCGCCGCTTCACGGAGACGAGCCCGGAAATCCTGCAGTAACAATCTCAAGTCCTGCTCTTGTTCCCGAACCACCTCAGATGCGGTGATCTCCAAATCAACTCTCACATAGAACTTCTTCCCCCGGTCTCCGACCATACTATAGATGTACGACATGATGCCCAGAGAGATTTCCTGGAGTGAGTTGAGGTCGACGTCCAGGCCGGCGAGAGAAGACTCTATGAAGTTCTGCAGGATGTGAGGTTCGCCGAGGAATGTCAGCGGCACCCCGATAGAGCGAAACCAGCTCGTGCCCTCATCATACTCAACAACATCGACCGGGCGGTCGGTGTATAGCGTGAAAACCTGACGTTTCCGGGATACGAAAACCTCAAGCGTGCCCTCCAGCGGGTGGGAGTTGAAGGCAGCCGTGCTGCCCCACAGGTTGACGATCTTCCCTTTCGCCATTGCTCGAAACAGAGAGTGATGTATGTGCGTGCAGATGATTCAGCAAGTGAAGAAGAGGACGATGAGATTGAGAATAGCTTCGAAGAAGACTAAATGCACCGAGGGAATTTATATTCGTTGGAGGAGTGGGATAGATTTTAGTTCGCTGAGGAGAATAAGATAGATAATAAAATATATTTTGAAATCCAAGATAGCGAAGAAAAGGAAATTTGAGGTTTAAAGAGTATCAGATCTCACGGATGAAATCTTGATTGTTTCCAAATCTATAATTTGCGGCTTATATGCTAATGGCCAGATAACCTAATGCAAATATTAAATTTGAATTCAAATGAGAAATTTGAGATTGAAATTAAATATACCCAGATGGATATACTTCAACGGACAAAAAAAAGACAGATATCCTACAGAAGTTTTACACAACAAGAAAAACATTGATAATATCCTTTTTGCAAGATTTCTTGTACGGAAGAAATTTAGCTAACCAAAAAAAATAGGAATTAATAATTTTACAGTAAATTGAGTCTTATTAAAAAAAAAGTCATTTTCTTAACAAATATCTACAAGTATTTGTTGAAACAAATACAACTGTATAACATTGGAAAAAAAAAAAACAAACAAACGGGAGGGTGACCAGACCGTAGACATCGGAGGAAATTTCCTATTCTGCTCTTCAATTTCAAGATTTACTTTCCTGTTTCGACGCCGACATACCTCACTATAAATCTCCTTCCTTGACCGCCTCCTGTCAAACCAGACTTCCTGCTCTTTCATGGATCACCGTCTTCGACTACTCAATGGCGTCAACGCCGTCCTCTCTCTGGGACTCGCTAGTCCTACGTTCCCGCCTATATTAGTATCTGTCAATCCACAGCGTCGCCCGCACCACCGTTCCCTCTCACGGAATTCTCGACTTCCACCTCCCCTGGAAGTGTCGGCTCACCGTTCAAGACTACCACGGGCGTGAGACAGATGTCCAGGACGACTCACCCGATGGCATCCCACAGCGTTCCCATCACCGTCTTTCCCTTCCGACGATGCTTTTAGGACTACCCGATGTACTCCAGATCTCTGTCCTGGGGTGTCTTGCGGATGCCTGCTTGGATGCCGGATCCAGTTTCGTCGGTGTTACCACGTAAGCAGTAAACACTGCCAGATGGTGACACCATATGATAAAAGGACTTTTTCCCAGGGTGGGACATTGTTCGACACATCCTTTCCTTCATCTACCACTAGCGCGGCGGTGGTAGGCCGCCACGACCGTGAGGGAGTTCCTGTCTCGGTAGATCTAGAGATCACTGTGGTCCAAGAGGTTCCACAAGAAATCTACGACGACATCGATCGGGTACTGGGATGATTTATCGAGCTATAGCGAGACTGATCGGAGGCTGAACAAACTACCATGCGGACACGTATTCCACAACTCGTGCGCCATCCGCTGGCCAGGAATTAGAAGATCAATGAGATCTGAGGGTGGAAGAAATTAGGAAAGACCTTAATCTATGAATTCTGTAGTCTCTATAATTTTGCTGACTAGGGACGATTCAACTCTTAGAGCGCCGACCCATCAGGATTGTAATCCTTAGTTTGATGCTCCAATTCTCTTGTGCGGGAGCTTGTGGTTTGGTTGCAGTGATGCCTGTTCATTTTCATTATAAACAAACCATAAGGCAAAGCCTAAAGGCACGGTGGATCTTTCCACTGATTGGAATAAACAGAATAATATACATCTTTTATTATTATACCTGACAACGAAACGATTTTTGTCTCACTTTTTAAGTTTCTTATTTTACCCTTCACATATAAAAAAATAAAATTTTAACTGCCTTTAAATAAATAGTAAAATAGGAACATAATAGTAAATCTTACATAAATATGCAACCATCACCGCCTTACCTTGTCTTGTCCCATCAGTTGCTCTGCTCAATCCCTTCTTTCCTCTCTCTCCCGCATCTCTTCTTTTTGGTCGCCAGCCACGGTATCCAAGCAGGCCCCACCAGCGGTGAGATGGCATCTTTCAGCCAACCATACTTGACTAATCCGTTGGTCGCCCCGAGTCGCACGCCTGGCAATGGCGGGTGAGGCTCCCAAGAGGGGTGTCTGCGTACGTGAGGTCTCGAACCTGAGACCTCCTTAAGCGGCACCGAGCTGCTTACCACTCGGCCCAACCCCTCTTGGTCTCTCCCGCATCTCTTCTTCTCTATCTATTTATTGATAGTTTTATTTTATTTATCCTTCTCATCAATAACTCAGTACACTTAAATTAACTACTATAATTTTATTTATTATATTTTGTAAAAAAATAATATAATTTACAAGTATAAATGAAACATTTTTACTCAAAAAATTAACTACAATTAGTTCATTGAATTGTGTATGACTCAATTGAGATAACGGATACTATGTGCGGCACGCTTAAGCATCTAGTATACATATATATATATATATGTGTGAAGCCAAAAGTAGTTTTTTGTCTCACTTTGAGTCCTCGTAAACTCAAAAGTTAATTAAAAAATTAGAAGAAGAAAGCCTGTACAAAACTGTAATTTTAGCTTCTTTTTTTTTTCTGTTACTCTCATCTAACTGTTCTCACTCTTATTAATTTCTTTCTTTGCTAAGAACCTAACAGAGCACTGTTCACTAAAAGTGAAGTCTCATGTAATGGAACCATCCTCCCATCCCCACCCACATTCTCTTTCACTGAAATGATCCACCACTTCTCACAATATTTATAAGCAAACAATCCCATGCTCCAAAACACATCCCATCTATCAAATTTGCATATGAACAGAAGGCCAATAAGTTATATTAAAATAATATGCACCGCATGTAATCAGTACCCCAGTAAGGTTGTCGTAAAGGATGTTAAACTTCAGAACGTCTGTTGTGCAATGGTGTCGCCTTATGACACCAGAATCAACTAAATTTGATTGGTTAATACAGTACAATGAAACCGTTACATTAAAAACTCTTTAAGTTCATGAAAACTCAACCCATGATGAGCGCGCAAGGACTTCACAGAGAACTAGACCTCAGCAGAAACCATAAAAATAAAAGCTACTAAAAATGTTTAGCACGTTGGGAAATGGTACATAGGTTTTCTTGGTCATGCTGGTCTCAGGGATTGTATTTCAACTCTTCAGTTAAATACAATTCTGTTTGAATGCATGAAAAATTGGCCTGGCTGTAAACCGAGTCATGACGCAAAACTTGTTTGTTTCGTTTTTCCCTTTTCTAATTTAAAGTATAATCATATCGGTGTGAATGGCTATTACTTCAAGTGGATTGTTTCTTCGTATAGGAGTCACCCACGGTCAAGAACATGTGATCGCCCAACACCACCGTGACTGCAGGCTGGTTCTCAATGCAGTCCACCGTGATCTGCAAAGATTGGAGAGTCGAATCAGAATTTGAGGATGGGCAGGCTGAAAGCATATCATGTAAAAGGACAACTGGGACGAGGAAAGAAGGTTCAAGACTGATGAATATCGACTTTACATGTCCATTAACGGACTTGAAAGGCCTAACACAAATCAAGATCAAACATACATAAGGTCAATAAGTTCCACAAGCGCAAGCTCCGAAATAGACACCTGGCATTGGTTCGAGGAATTTAAGGTTTCGGGTAGTTTAGAGACAGGTGTATGCAACATATTTGACTGGGATAATGTTAATAGCCCAGGGATCGGTGAAACCGAGTTACACACTTTACTCGATAGAACAAATTTCATGGCTGTTTCACATATGCACAAAAGTACTTCAAAGACTTTTAAGCAAGTTAATCAAGGGGGGGAGTCCAACCTGCTCATTGCCAAGTTGAAACTCCGACCTCAAATTGAAGAGATCTCTTGATTGAAGGTATGTCTGCAATCCTTGCGCAAATTTCACGTTTCCTGCAAACAAATTGGCGAGAGAGCTTATGGGCCTTTAACTTCAATATGGTCATCACAGGCACATGCCAGCCTCGCTCTACTTTATTAAAGCCGAAACCATCTTTTGAGGGCAGAGAGGGAGAGAGTGATAGAGAGAGAGAACCTTGACACAGTGCAAGAATGGCTTCAGAGTTGAACACAAGTGCAGGTCGTGCTAATCGGATTGCAACGGACATATTAGCGGTACTGCTGAAACTCTCCTCGCCAAGGAGGATCTGCCATCAATAGTAACACCTCAGTGTCAAGAAACAGGCAAGAAAATGTCTTATACTAAGAGCAATATATGTTTCACCTGACATCTAGTAATCCGTCTCAATACAATAAACAACTAACTAATACTGCTATTTACGGCTATACATTAGGAAATATTACAACGCCTTTTAAGAAAGTGGACAGGCCATCTGGACACTGGAATAGTTATTAGCCATTTTGGGAGAATTTTTGGATGGTCCAGATGTATATGTAAAGAATCATCTCTCTTTCAGTCAAGTCTAGTTGTAGGTTTCATGTATGTGCGTGTGTGTATATATATATATAAGAAATCCACTAGGATACTGTTATCTATATCTATATATATATATATATATCTTCCCCCAAGAAGGCTAACAGGGGAAATGGAATCCTACCAATTAAATAAAATGGACATAGAACAATGTCAATCAAGGCATGTTCAACTTACTGCACTAGATGGCATCAAAGAAGAAGGAAGCAGAGGAGAACCAAGTGCCTCCCGAATATAGGACTCCTTCACAATAACAAGTTCAGCTCAGTTAGGAAAATTCAATATTTCACTCCAGCAATTAATGTTCAGAATATCCTCCAAAAAAATTGGACATGCCAGAAGATGTTGACCCAGAAATTTATCGTAAATGTTTAGCATAGAGCTAGAAACTTGTAGAAGAACCATCACAGGCACATGCTTATTTTAACCAAAGCCATTTCAAGTCGCAACATCTAGGTAATTGAGTATCAGTTTTTTATTTCCATTTATAAAATATCTGTGCAAATAAAACAATGAAGTTGATGTAAAGGGAGCAAAAATCAATATGCGAAATAAAGAATAACATAAAAACAGACTCCTTGAGGAACTCATTGAAGGCATCATCACTCGACGGAACTGACAATTTTAAAGGCACAAAATTCCAAGTTACCACTGAAAGAAATTATTCCTATTGATGGTTGATCATTTGAAAATATGTGAGAAATCAGTATAATTTCATGTAGTCATAAGCCCAAGGGATTGCAAAATCCATAATTTACATCAAAGGAAGTCTTTTTATCTTTTTTCCTCCTGGCAATTGCATCATAGAAGTCAATGAAATTACTTTTTTTGATTCAAAATGTGAGAGAAGTCTCTTCTTCTAAATTTCTGCAAGTCAGAATCTTTTCAAGCCAATATAAATTTCTCACAAAGTAAAATGTTGCATGCACGGTGAAGGCAACACGAATCGATACAAAATGAACTGGATTTTATGAAGATGATGTCACCTGTGAATTCAAAACTTGCTCTAATGATGAATCTTTATCTAATGCTTCAAAGTAGACCTCCACAACATCAGTTGGTTCCAGGCCAACCTTTTTCCTTAGTTTCTGAATTCTGTTAACAACCTGAGAGAAGGCAAAGTTTAAAATTTTTATTTGCCAGAGAATCTCAACCGCAATAGAATTGATGGCTGTCCAAGAAGTTACTTAAAAGGCATCTACCCTGCCATGTGCACTTGTTGGTGTGTACGAGACCAAGGGGATTAGCCAGGCAAAGCCCGGATACCCGGTGATATGAAAGGAACAAAAAGCATCTAAATGGATGATCCGGAGCATTATCAGATTCTTGTTATTAGTTGAATTTGCTTAGAATCTTTAGACTCATTTTTTAACATTCTATCATACGGTTATTTACTAGTATATTAAATTTAAGATGAATTCACTAGGATATTGGTTTCCTACATGAAATTTAGATTGGCATGTTATCAGAAATATCATATCATTTCTTAGATTAGATGATTATTTGTCATATCAAGTTATGATTTCAACTTGTTCCACCTTTAGCTCATCTTCTTTATTTCTTTTCTGCTAATTCTCAACCGCGAGTCACAATGTCTTAACAGGTTCAACAAAACATGAATGAAGAGTGTGAAGTCAAGCTAAGATGAGTATAAAGTATCCAGGTCATGCCAATCCTGTCTTCTAAGTATGATGAGCAGGTGTATGCTTTGTGGCAGAGAGCCAGGAGTCAGAAAGAAAAAGGGATGTTTGAAAGAACATTATGTCAATCATATGAGCGTTTATGCTCTTCTACATGCACTTTGTACCATTTTCTGAATTTAGAATACAAAAGGAACACTTCAAGATGATCACTGATGCATTCTCTTACTATTTTTTGATGGTTTGAGGATTTCCTGATTTACAACAGCACATACCAAGCTCCAATCTTAAAAATTGTAGAAAATAAAAGGATAATTGAATATTTATGTGTGCAAGTTTGGGGATATTCACCTCACGAGCTATCCCGGCTTCAAATAATGACTCATCGGGCCGCAAATCCAGAATCACCAGTACATCACCTTGAGTGAATGAGAGGAGAGAAGAATATAAAGCATAACAACACAGCAATCATACTGAAATGATGAGAAGAATGTCATATAATATTATTCCTACCATCTCCAGCAGCATCAATCTCCTTTTCAGTTCTACCATCTGGATGTTTGAAAACACGTACGACCTAATTCCAAAGAATATATGCATTTAGCTTCAACTAATTAATTCCAAATGTCACTGGCAACTTTTCAACCTACAGTCCTTCAAGGATATGAAATTCATGTTACACATTTTATGCTGACGTGCAATCGTATCTAATCAAGTACAAGAATAAGAAAGTTATTCTCTTAATACTTTCTGTAAGGCCATTATGCTCCCTGTCATATGATTCAGATAATTGGGAAAATAGACCTCAACTTGGAATATCTATTTCTCTGACATGTTTGAAGTTCTAAACAAAATTCCACCTCTCTTGGTTACAGATTTGACAAGGATTTATTTGATCAGTATCTATCCTCATTTTACAGCCGAATTGATACTTTGTTCCCAACAAAACGAGGAAATGCTGAGCAAACACAAACACATAGCTACAAGTGCAAGAAATGAATATGCATTAACCTTAATATCTTCTCGCTTCAAACAATGCGTCGCAATTGTAACCTCTCCGGCTCTCTCGAATGCCAAAATATCATCCTCTGACATGGCTTTTACTTCCTTTGCCACAATCCCCATAGACTTACCAAGCCGCTTGCCTAATCCACTAAAGAGCCCAAAGAGAAAAGGAATTAGGTTTTCAAATAAACATATCAATTGGGGGTATGAGATAAAAAGAGAAATACCTGAAATCCGGTTCAGCACGTAAGGTGGCATACTTCAAGATATCTTTGGATGTCACAAGAGACCTTATATTAAGTTCTTCAAGCAAGTACTGCCATATGAATTGGATGAAGCATGAAAGTAAATAAGCAAGTCTACTTGCTATGTAATCAGAGATATGGAATCTATTCAATCAGAACAATGCTACCAATTTTAACAAAACAAGAATCAAATAGATTTCAAATTAAAGAAAGCAAGGAAAAGGTATAGACATGAAGAAAATTCAATACTATGTGCCTGACAGTTAAGCAACTAACAAGTAGGAAGCTGCACAATTACTTCATATAATAAACAATGACACAGGAGCTGAATACTTGGCCTTGGTTTCGGAGTATTGTTGTTGACAGAAAAAATTGACATAAAAGCACTGGAAAAACAATTGCCATTTCAGAATAAACAAGCATTTGGAAACACCAATTTGATGCTCCTCAAACTCGATGTTTATTGATGCTTGAAATTAGAAGAATCAGATTTCATAAAATTATTCATCACAGAATTTTGGCTAAAGAATGTCGGAGAAGTGCTCATGATACCTCCTACTGAACTCCTAAATACTGTCTTAAGCACTTATTTTGCATTTTTATAAGGATTTGGAAACACGAAAGGTAAAAATTATTCATTAAAATTGTTCATAGTTGTTACATGGGAGGAAAAAGGAACATTGATCTTAAGTTATAAGGTACCAATAATGTTAAGTACATAAGTATGGGGTTGGGTCTGGACGAAATTATTGCCAGAAGCAAGATGTACGAGAGCTAATGAACAGAACAATCTCAGTATTTTGGAAAAGGATCCATCCATGTTATTACAGGCGTCTAGTTTCTACAGTAAAATAAGGATAGCTGAACATTCATATTGATGGACAACAAAATTTTCAAAGAATGTTGAATCAACTGATAAGCATTTCATTTAGTTTACGTACCTCTTCCAGTTTTCCTGCAATGTCCTCAAGAAAATCCTCATCGGAGTGGACTACTATCATCTCCCTACAATTAGCAAGAAGGAAAAAGTAAATCAACAAAGAAAGGGCATAACACCATCAGTCAATCCAAATGACTGTTTTAAAGGAAAAAAAATTGCTCTTCAAAAATTTTAGGGTTTTTTTAATTGTGAAGAACTTTCAAGTTTTACATAATTTTTCTAAAAGTTGAAACTACAAAAAAATGTTTTTTACTTATTTAAAAATGAAAAATGGAAAATTCTCCATTTCTGATTTATACATGGAATGAAGATCTTCTTTTGCTTTTCCACTTTTACATTCATTAATTATTTCCTTTTCCAAACTTTACACTTATAGTGATCAGTTTTTACCAGGTATAAGCTCTTTATTTGTCCATTTCTATTTTACTTTTAATTTAGAACTTTCATTTTTTATCATGTAAGAAACATTTTTTTAACTCAATACATTATTAAACACATTTTTATACTTTTCCATTGAAAATGGAATTCAGAAAAGAAGAAAAATAGACAAAAGGTGGAAATTAGTTTTTCAAAAGTAAACAGGCCATTAGTTTGCATTTTTCCCCAAGGAAATGGACCATAAATTTCTTAAATAGAAGTGAAGCTCATGGACAAACCTAAGTGGTGTTTTAAGAGGCTTGCTGTTACGCTCCCGAATGTTGCGGGCGAGATCAATGATCGTCTTCATCCTTGTCACACTTTGTTCAATTCGTACCTCTATCTGCAGTAACGTTAGATTTTTAATCACGCTTACAAAGGTCAAAATTACCCAAAAAAAATCAATAAATATAAATATAAAACAAACAAACAAATAAGAACTCCAGTCAAACATAAAGAGGGCAAAGTGTCATAACATCTCCTACAATAAGATTCCCTGACATACTCCTCATAAAAATTGTGAATATTTACTTATACGAGCTCATAAAGTAGAGTGAACAGTGATGGTGCCAAAAATTCTATTACCTTGCCTTCTTCCTGAGGAAATCTGCAAAAGTGAATACTTTCTTCTGCTCCTTCACTGACTTTTCTCATGTTCTGGTATAGAACTTCAGTGAAAAATGGTGTAAATGGGGCCATCACTTTGCATGAAGTGACAAGGACCTGAACACCAAATGATCACTTATGAAAGATAACACAGAACGGTATAGATGTAAACCATTAATAGCTGCATTGATTATATGCTAGACCTCAGATACACCAAATTGGAATACCATGTGTCCTGTTCACTCGCCATCTATGGTTTACATAAAAGCCCAAAACACCTTTTTCACCAATTATGACTCACCTCGATTAACCCGAAGACCAGCCTTTATTTTCTAAGGGCTGGTACAACGACTAGTATCCTAGTAGTATTAGTGACTATATGCCCCATTAACTATTGATTCCTCAAAAAGAACTAGCAGCACATGCTGCAAACAGGGGTATAAGGCTACGGTGAACATTTTAACCAAAGAAAAATATAAAGACAAAAGAAACAAAAGTTGGTAACAAAGATAAGAAACTAGGAGGTCACCAATACTGTACATTATAAAGCATTGACAAAGCTGTTCGGCAATCATCTTCTCCCATGCGCCCTTTTAACCTTTTACGGTTAAACCTCACATATATATTAGTGAGGTTATCCAGGAAACCCAGGAGATAAGGCACAACCTGCAAGAGATAAATGTATATATCAAGCACTAAAACAGTTGGACCTAGCCATGTTTCTATCTGACACAGAATTTCAAAATAAAATTTGGGCGGGCAAGATGCAGAAAGTTGATCATCATCATCTTGCTTTCTCCTACTTTTTGGTTACAAATTGTTTACATGTCTCAGGTAACTAACAGAATTTGCATCATATGTGATACAGACTGTAAAAAGGTTTCATAAATTTACTAATTCAAACTGCACATCAAAGTATGCAGCTCACAAAAGCTCAGTTATCGTAACATGATGATTTGATATCTGCAGTTGTGATTATATTCCACATGGTGCTACAAGAAAACAAAAAGCTTACTCAGTGAACAGTTGAAAAGTCTATATTACAGAAACAAGCTTATAAAATGACATTCAGATAGGATTGGCATCTCTTGCCAGGGTTTGGCAAGCTTATAAGACAAGGTATGTAAAAGGCTGAGCAAGAAAAATAGTGAGCTTTCTATGCATTTGTAGAATAGCTAACCGTATAGAGGCGATATGCATCCATCTCATTCTGCACAAAACGAACAAGACTTTGGGTTGCAGAGTAAATCCACTGATCGAGTACATTGGAAGATTTTTGAAGCGATGCTTGATCAATCGGAGCAAATGGAGTAGCCCCTTCCAGCTCAAGTCTCTTTGCATTTTGTACAAGGAATCTATATGCATTGTACCATGGAAGGAAAACGTCTTTGACCTGGTTAGAATGTTTATGTAAAACAACTATGAGAAAAGACAGAATTTGTGCAGGAATTCTGCAAGAATGTGTGAGCACTCCAAATGTAAAAAGATTGCGCACTACCAGCAGCATGGTACTTACAACACAATAGACACCTTCCTTCTTGAAGCGTAAAGTCTCAGCACGGACAACTGGAGAATTGATGAGATAGAGACGTAATGCATCCTGTACAACAGATAATATAAACTTCAATTTACCAAAGGAATCAGACTCAAATAACTTTCCAGAATCACAGGTAAGTGATATAAATTTTAGACAGGCTAATAAGAATTCAAATCATCAAATGATAGAAGATGTACGGCTCCATAATCATTTATGACTTCCAAAGGTGAAGGGTAATTCCGTAAGCTCTTGCTCATCTTCTTTCCATCAGCAGCCAGAACAAGTCCATTGCAAATAAGATTCCTAAATGCAGGTTTCCCAAAGAGTGCAGTAGACAACACCATAAGAGTATAAAACCTGAAATCATCCTGATGAAGTTAAGACAATGCTCTGACTAAATTGGAGAGGAATTTCATAATGAGAATCTCAAAAGTGCTGTGACATCTAGCCAGCAAATAGTAATGTAAAATGAAGAATGAAATAACTATTTGAAAAGATGAATCAAGAGAACTAAATATGGATGAAAAAAGAAAAAACCAGAATGACCACATAGAGTTAAAAAGCAAGAGACTTACCATCCGCGGGTCTGATCAAGGCCCTCAGCTATGAAATGCCCGGGAAAATTTTTCTCAAAGAGCTCAACATTCTCAAACGGATAATGAAGATAAGCATAAGGCATGGACCCACTCTCGAACCAACAATCAAAGACCTGAAACAAATCAAATAAAATAAGAAGATGACACAGCATTAAAAAGAATTAATCACGTTCTACACCGTAGCAGATGTTTTCACTTGCTTACATCATGGACACGTCTAAGCACCCCAAACTCAGGACCTCGGCTTGATGGGATGGTTATGTGGTCGATATTGTGTCGGTGGAGATCAAAAATCTGCAAGGTTAAGTAACATAAAAGTTTGCCATAGAATAAATGAAACTTATTTAGCAACTCGATATTCTATGGTTTTACTTTTCCCCTCCTGTACAACTGAACAAACTGGCCAATCTCAACCATGAGATATGCAAAGGATTAAGTTAAGACATGTACATTCCATGATATTAGAGAATAGGAAACAAGATATTGTTGAGAGAAGGGCACATAGCACATAGAACTGAGAAATTTCATGAACTGATAGATTCTCAGTGTGCGTAAAAAAGGAAATTTTTGCATTCAATCAATCGCACACTGCAAGAATTTAAATGGAAAAAATTGAGAAATTTCACGAACTGATCGATTCTCAGTGTGGGTAAAAAAGGAACTTTTTGCATTCAATCAATCGCACACTGCAAGAATTTAAATGGAAAAAATTGAGCAATCTCACTAAGTCCTGTAGCAAATATTCGTGAAAAAATATTATAATGTCTCAGAATTTACTTTATGATGTGTGTTGACACAAATTGGATTGCAACAGTTTTTAACATAACTTACCAGGAAAAGAAACAGTTTTTTCACCAGAAGTTCATATTTCTTGTCCAACCAGGAAAGCTAATATATTTGGACAAATCAACCAGTTGACTTATGTGCCATTTATACAAGTGAGTAACATACCTTGGCACCAGAAAGCTTCTCAAGTTTTTCAATTGAGTCTACGACTACTATTTCCTGACCATCCTCACTAATCCATATAGGAAGAGGTGTACCCCAGAATCTGCTTCGACTGACAGCCCAGTCCCTTGCATTTTCTAGCCAGTTGTGGAAGCGTTTTTCCTGAAAATTGAAAAACAATGAACAAGGGTGAAAAGCGACAGAAGTATACTCAAATAACTGGGTTTCTCAGACCACCATGGCTTAGGAATACTTCTCTAATAACTAGCTCCCATACAAACATAGCGACAGGGTCAGAGGCCCAGTTGATTATTCTCTCTTGAGGCAATTCTTGAAAATTTTAAGCAAACACAAGATAAAACTCCCAACAGTTTTCTTACAATAGATGCAATTAATACTTTTAGAGAAAGATAGCAATTGAATAAGATTTGAAATAACAGGTAAATAGACATACATGATAAGCATCCAAAGCAAATAAATTGATGGTTTTAATAACATGTCAATATATATACCTCTTCAAAAATAGATAACTGCCTCAATGAACGTAGTCCTTTCATTCTTAGCAACAGGACATATGCAAATATGGTTGTCAATTCAGCTGATGATTATTATCTATCTGCAGGTTATTTTTTCGATTTCATTTAATAATTCATATAAACAAGATTCATTTGGAGCTCCCTGCTTTAAACAGAAAATAACTGTATTCTAAGGAAATCGCAAACCTTCACATAATCAGGGACCCAGTAAGTTTGTTTATTGTTCTCCAACAGTTGCTCCTTCAATGTTTCAACATTAACAAACCTATAGTGCATTAAACAGTTCATCAATACTGCTAATTGTAAAGCCTTTAATGCATCATAAGTATTATAATCAAAGAAAAGATGCAAAAATACTCGACCAACAGAACCCATGACTCCAAAACTCACTTTCATTTGTCACTAGCTCAAACAAAACATCCAACTCTAACTAGCTAAGGATCCAAAATGGCTATTATTGGTGATGCAAGATTCTCCTCAATGATAAGCATCAAATATGGTGGATAGAAAATCAGGAAATTTAGCTGCTGAACTCAGATAAGCATGAATACCAGCCAGTAAATCCTGAGAAGAGGTGAGGTGGCATCTTGAAGAAGAGAATCAAGCACATGTAATGACATTTGCCATTTTAAATACTCTTTTACAGTGCCAAGAATCAGGAAAATATAATTACAGATTAATCAAATAATAGGCAGTGTGAAAGATTTAGAAGCAGGCTCACCAGCTTGGAACAGCTCGATATATTAGAGGGGTATGTGATCTATAACAAAATGGATAAGAGTGAGTGTAGCTTCCAGATTTAACAAGTCTTCCATTGGCCTGAAATTTGGGAAGCAAAGTGATTACATGTACAACAATCCTTAATAAGCGTACAGAATGAAATTCATCTGCTTTCATTTGCTCAGTAGATAGTATTGAAGTTGGTCAAAATTACCTTTCCCATCTTAATGTATTACAGAAAAAATTTATGCGCTTGAAAATAATGTGGAACATATGTAACACACAAGTGATGATTTCGAAAATCTCTTGGGGTTTCTTTCCAATTTCAATACCCACTAATACAATAATGTCATTATCACCATCTTTGACATAGCGCAAGCCTCCTACAGCATATTCTAAGGATAACAGCAGTCAAGCCATCCTTACCTTCACTGCTTCAATAATGTCTTTATCAGCATCTTTGACATAGCGCCCACTAAAATCAGTAATTTTACTGATAAAGAACCCATCATCATCAACAGCCACTATCAGGTCCTCTCCCTATGACCATGACTAGAAGAGTAAACAAGTGTCGTAGCAAGTAAATAATCGACAGTAAGGCCAGTATGCCACTCATACAAACATAAGAAATTCATTTCATGTAAGGATACTTTGGAGTACAAGCAGAGGCCCTCTTCATGACAACTAATTTCTCCTTATTCCAAAAGGGGAAAATTGATAAGAAACCATTCCACAAGAGGAGTCAAATTCACCACACCACTTAAACATGATAAGAACATACAGAGATGCTCACTACAGTAGAACAAATACATGACATGGAGAACTGTTATTAAGTTACGAGGCAGGAGAAAGTCCATGTGCCTCCACAAGTTCCAACCAGAAAGCTGACTGCTCAAACTTTTTTCCTTTCCTTTCTACTTTCTCTGTTTTAGGAAAACCAGGAAACAAATAAAAGGCATAGCCAAAATTGGACTCATCCCTGCAACATAAAGTCCACAGAGGGACACTCTGACCCCGACAAAAACTGCCTATAGTTGCCCTTTACTTTCTGTGGAGGGAAATTTAAACCAGGTTGTCATTTTCACTTTAATAAACATGGCTTGCCCTTTGCCACCTTGAAGATCACCAGGAACTTTACTGCTCTGCGAAAATGAGCACAAACAACTAGACAAAATAGATGGTCCTGGGAAGGCCTCATCACCCATATTGTTGACTAGTATGAAGGAAAAAAAACATATCCCAATAGGAAAACATTCCCTGGCGAACTATCTGATAAGATTTCTTCCTTTCAGAGAGGATAAACTTGAAAATCAACCATTGTGAGGAATCTGAAGTGGTTTTGCTATCAATAGTTTCCTTCATGTTATACTTTATCATGACTGACTGAGCCATGATAATTTTTTTTTATTTTAGCAGTATGCCAAATGCCGAAATCAAATTGAAATTGTATGAATTATGAAAGCGAAATCTATATCAAAAAGCCAATTCTCTCTAACATTAACAAGGTAAAATTGTTGCAAAATCTGATGTAACAGAATCAGCCAGCAATGGTTCCCGAACAAAATACGAAATAAAAATATCTAATTATAGCTAATTTGGCAACACAAATGTATGCAAACTCATAGGGTTCCATATTACTAGTCCGATGATATAGACTTATGTTCATAAGATCAACTATTGCACAACTGTCGTAAGATTAGTAGACAAACTAGGACAGTTGAGGGCAAACCTTTGCTATGATTTCATTTTCAATGCAAACGCGATAATCATCTTCACCAAATGCTGGAGCGCAGTGAACAATTCCAGTACCACTATCATCGGTTACATAGTTGTCCGCAATAACTCTAAAAGCTGTATCAGCTAACTCAGAGAAGTAACTGAATAATGGTTCATATCTGCAGCCAACATCATCTAACACCAATATAAAAGGCTGAACCAAGAAGCTTCTTATCATGATCCAAAAGGGAAAGACTGACAACAGTTGACAATAAGCTTTAAGAGAATATGAAAGTCTTACTTTTTTCCCACCAGAAAAGACCCAGACATCTTCTGTAATACTTCATAAGCATTGACCTCATCTGTCTTTTTATTTCCAGACTTTGTTTTTGGAGCTTTTGATTCATTGATAGACCCATTGACAACATTCTGCTTCTGCAGCTCACTTGGAAGTTGAGACAACCTTGATTCAGCAACAATATAGATTTTCCCAGAATACTTATTGCGAACCTGCATTGCACAACTAAGTTAGTTATGCATAGTTATTGCAAACCTGCATTGCACTGCAAAAATCACAAGAAAACAATCAAGTATTAAGCCATGTAATTATCAAACTGATTTTCCTACCAAAGAATCAAAAGAAACACGGAGGAAGAGGAGAGTATAAATTTTTATTATTAATTAAAAAGAAGGTTTAACATTCATTTAGCATGTTTCTAGCTGGAATTGTTTCTGAATCTGTTTTTTCCCCCTTTTGAAACTAACCAAAATTGACAAGACATGTGAATCTTATCCAAAAAAAGACAAGAAGGCATGAATATGTATAACAGAGTAATTTTCAAAAAATCTTTAATAGTAAACTTGCAATATAAATCAAACTGTCAATTGAGAAGAAAAGTTTCACACGGCGCAGAGAAAGCTCGCCTACTGGGAGGTAAAGCGCCCAAGTGCCGTGTGCTTTGTGAATCATGATCTACAGTATCTTTGAGTTAGACCACGAGATAACAAACTCTCTAACTACATGCCTCTATGATATTGATGACATCAGCACAGTTTGCTTCTTCTTAAACCTTTGAACTTCAAAGATTTCATATCATGAGGAACAAATATTTGAAGTTAAATTCACCTCATCACAAGTTAAGCAATCATTAGTAACAAAACTGACAAAACAAGGAGATCAAGTGGTTAATCTTCAACCACCTAAGTCTGTGTGTATGTAATCCTATAGCTAGATTACAATGTGTACAGTCAGCTTCTTTGCATATGACGAGAGGCATATAGAACTCAAAAAGAAAACTGAATTTTGGAAACTCATTTTTTAGTATTCCATAAGAAATTTCATTAATCACGCACCAAGAATGTGCATAAAAATATCTGAAATTTGGAAAGATATGAATATTTCTACAGAAGTGAGGATGAGTGAGCAAGTGGAATTGAAAGCAAATATTGATAATGTCAAAACTTGCACATAACTGGAACTGACCTTGAGATAGGTAAGATTTGCGTTGACACAAAGAGCAAGATTACTTGGAAGGGTCCAAGGAGTTGTTGTCCATGCTACAAAAGCTGCTTTATCTGGGTCGCCCAGAATAGGGAAAGCCACCATTATTTCCGGATCAGATACATTCTGCTCAAGAGAAGCTAGATGAGAACGAAAACAGAAAAGGCCAAAAAAAATCGATTTATCTGCAAAAACAGCTGGCCATTCAGCAAAAAAATAAACCTATCACATTCACATGCAACTTATTCCATAATACAATAATTTCAATGAAACCCAAATTCCATCTTGAGAACACCCATTTCTACTAGCAAACCAACAGTAGAAAGAATTTTATTGAATGGAGAACCATCACTTGCAGTCCTCCTAGGAGAGCAAGAGTCGACATCCAAACAGGTCAGTAGAATTCGGATGACGAACCATATAATTTTCTCCAGCTTCAAAATTTGATAGTGGCGTCTTTAAACCCGTGCTATATGGCATGACCTGCATAACAGATTAAGAGTCTTGTAATGTCCAATAGGCTTTTAATCAATTAGATGAACCCATTGGAATATTCAATAGAGTTTAAACTATTAGATATATCCATCCATCCATGGAACAACCATAATTTCAATATTATTGAAAATAACCGTGCCAACCTTCAAATCCCAAATGGCATGAAATCGCAGCATTTTAGATTCGTGTGGGACTATTTCTAAGGACAAATTACGCTTCATAGTTTACAGAAGCAATGAAAAAATTTCCAGCAGCTCCACAGATGTAAATAAAACCTTGACCTCCATTGGTGAGAGAAATTACCACCCTACTCCTTTCAGATCCAAAATATTTCAGTCACCTTTTACCATTAAGAATAGATAATGATCGTGAGATAAACAGCACTTGCTCAGAAACAAATGCAATAAACTGCAGCAGGTTCCAGAAGACAGCACTTACAAATACTTGAAAGATGTGATGCTTCAAAAACATTCTCACTTCTACTACAGCAAATGTGTTCAACCATGAATGGCCCAAATTGCCTTGATAAATATAAAATAACCATGCAATGAAATAGTCACCAGATGTTGATTAGCAAGCTCCAAGTTCCAAACACAACTACGAACAGACTTGCAGTAATATATTTAGAATTAATTAATTGAAATGTAAAGAAGACCAGCTTATTGGTGTTAATTAATTGTAAACGAACCTTAAATCCTTTGTACACAAGGCCTTTCTCATAGAGCTTAGCAAAAACCCACCACACACTTTCCATGAACTTCAAGTCCATAGTCTTGTAATCATTCTTGAAGTCGATCCACCGGCCAGTACGTGCAATAATCTTCTCCCACTCCTCCACGTACCTAAAAATTTTATATTTCAAATCAAATGTGTTGCACCAACTAAAACAAACAAAAGTATCACATAATCCAGTTTGAAGGACAAAACATAAAGCTCAAGATTTTCTAATTAGACTATATGAAGGAAAGTAATTATGAATTAGTTCTTCATCACATAATTTTATGCAACAGATTTTCCAATTATTAGTATACCAGTATCTAATTAACCAGGAAAAAAAAATATTTGTTTGTCCTTTTACAGTGCAATATCAATTTATTTCTAGACTTGAGAAAATAGAAAGCAAGATATTATATATATTGGAAAACATTGGAGAGTCATTGATTCTGGAGAATCGTTCAACTATTTACTTTCATTCCTTCAACCTAGCAACAAAACCTGTCTCCTCTCATCCCCTAAAACCAAACCAAAACAAGCTCCTTCAAATAGCCTTTTTTCCTATTTTATTGAGCAAAAATGTATAACGCAAACATATTAAGATTCAAGAACTGCAGGAATCCATAAAAAGATAGAAGGGAATGCATTGTTTTAATCAACATATATACTATTACGCTGAAAAACCAAATCTCAACAAGACAACAACATCCCACAGAAAATGGAACATTAGAAATCAGACCAAAACGCACCTACTTGCTGTAAATCAATAAAACTTTTTGTTTAAAGTTCAAGGGGAAAAAAACAGAAATCAGACCAAAACAGCCTAAAATTTACAAGAAAAGGTTTCCACAGGTATGCTCCCGTGACTATAATTCTTCATATTCACAGAACTATACATAAAGAAATACTCTTAGAGAGAGAGAGAGCACAATGGAATTAACCTGGTGACAACACTCCTACATTCCTCATTGTACTTATCAATGCCCATAGCCAACACATCATCTTTCTTGTTGATCCCCAACTTCTTGTCAATCTCCCTTTCCACAGGCAACCCATGGCAGTCCCACCCAAACCTCCTAGTCACGTGATGTCCTCTCATGGTCTGGTACCTTGTCACAACATCCTTTATCGTACCTTATCACCACCAAATGCAACCACCACTTAGAATCTAGAACTGTAAACTCAACTGAACACCATTCATTCATTCATCCATTTATATACCTAAATAAAATAGAATTTAATTTACTGCATTTCAGGTAAGCTATAGCACGATTATCTGACCCAAATCTGTTAACAGTCTCAAGATTCTGGTGGAATCGATCACAAGCTCATCAAAGAGGGGAAAAACTACAAATTTATTGCTACCTACTCTACATTGACTGAAAACTGAGAACCAACTTAGTCGAATGGAACAGCATGCAGAATCTACTATAGTACTTGAGGCGAATGTGGAATTATAACAACAATCATATATGGCTAAAAGTGTTGACGCTGACGGAGAAGAAGATTGTAGCTACACATAGGACAAAAAGTAGAAATGATTCAATCAACTTCTTCATTCGGATTTTGATAGAGTAGATGATTACCGGCGAGTATGTGGCCGTAGTGAGGCAGGCCAGTGGCGAACGGAGGCCCGTCATAGAAGATGTACTCTGGCATGTTAGCCGTTCTGTCGAGCTGAGTCTCGAAGGCCTTGATTTCGTTCCAGAACTGGAGGATCGTCTCCTCCTGCTTGGGGAACGAGAAATCCTTCCCCTCGGTCACGCCTTCCATGGTGGCGGCGGCAGTCGAGGCGGTGGCAGGCGTCACCAGGGGAAGTAGCGTTACGGTCCTGAGGAAGTGGAGGACAATGGAACGGCAACAGCAGCGGCGGTACTCGAGCTTAGGCAGAGTAGCTGCGTGCGAGAACAACAACAACAGAGCAGGGAGACGAGATGGGCCTGGGGGTTTTGGTTTTGCGCTTCCTATTTTTCATTTTCTTTTAATTTTATTTTTGGAGTTAAACGCACGCTAATAGGGATGGCAATGGACCGGGTATCGGAAACCTCGAGGGTCGGGCCGTGCCCCATCCCGCACGGTTCGTGTGATGCACAGGTCGGGGAAATTAATTAATAATATGTAAAATATAATTTAAAGTATAATATAAATTTAAATATTTATAATTGTATAATTAAATAAATTTAAAAAAAATTAAAAATTTACATAATTTTAATAAAATGGAACAATTACTATCCAATTTATTAATATAAAAGTATACATAAATCAAGTAAATTATTTTTAAAATATATAATTTACATAGTACAATAATATATAAATATGGGCGGGGTGGGCCAAGGCGAGTTTCACGGGCCAGGGTCAAATTGCCATCCCTACATGCTAATGTCCCCGGCTTTGAATTGGTTGGGTCAATGTTTCCAAAACCAGAAGGGGCACTGAACCGGTCACTTGACCGGCTAGTGGCTCAGGCGATTCAATTATCGGATCCATCATCCATGCTTGTGCTTTTTTTTTGGGAAATTACCTTAAGCTCATAGTTTGCAGTTTCCCAAAAAAACAAAGATTCAATTTTCAAATAAAAATGTAAAAACCATTCATAATCTTCTAAACTTGAGCTAAATCATTTCAATTTTTTCCAACCAATTCAAATATTAATTCAACCATTAAGGGGCTTTTGGTTTGTAGTAAGGAATCAGAAATGGAATCACGAATTTTAGTTTGGTCTAACTCAGATTAGGAATTTAATTCCCTTTGTTATTATTTGGTTGAGACTTGAAATATTTAAAATAAAAATTGTTAAAACAATGTGTTCAACATAATAAAAACAAATTGAATAAACATAAGAAAACTATTCGAATGAAGAATTACTAATCTATTAAAGAACACGTTAAATTACCGTCAAAATAAAATATCGAAGACAAAAGTATAGATTTATTAATTTCATAAATTTATGAAGTGTGAATAAATAGGATAAAATTTTGAGTGAACTAACAGTTCAGGACTCGAATTTATTGCGAGTCAACACTTGAGGATCTCAATAGTTTTTTTCCACAATTTCGTCCCCAACTTCCATTCTGTCTAATACATGAGTCCGCCGTCTCCTTGCCCTTGGCAGAAACCTGGTGTGGCAGCCCAATCGGGTCTAATTAAGGCAGGCCGTATCTGGCACAGGCACAGGTCAAGTTGTCATCCCTATGGACTACTGCAACCTCCAGGAGTGTGTGTTAATCTCGATGAGCAGGAAATATGAAATTAGCCAAGTTATTATAAAATACGATTATAGAAATGCATGGAACACGTACAGATAAAAAAATACATATATAGATATGTAAGCGCACACATTCATATGCATGTAGATTTATGAACTTACCTAAGTTTGGATCTGTGTTATCTGTGCAAGTCGGTTAGGGTGGTGGAGTACTTACATGATGATAAATTAAAATTACGGTAAATATAAAGATTTTTTGCAATATCCCAGTAAGTTAGGTAAGTTTTAATCTGTAAGGAATTATATAATTAGTGGAAGAATTTAAAGTATGCTCTACAGTATGACAAAGGTTATTCTGAAGTCAGTTATAATACCCCGTAACCATAACCGTCCAAATCACATAATGGATCCAAACAGAGAAATACACGAGCAGTTGAAAAGTTCGAACGGTCCAAGAAGTTAAGCCTGACTGCACAATATAGAGGGATGATCAAGAACAAGATTTTACCACATTCTTCAAGGGTAATTCCTTACAAATCTCCCTATTTTCAAAAAATATTCATCAAATATGGAAAAAATCTGACTGGTGAATTATCAATGGATTTATCACTTTTGGAAAACTTTTATAAGAAGCTATTGTGAAAATTATGTTCTGAAAAATTTTAAAAAAATCAACTTTTACCTCTAGTTTTAAAAATCGGATCAGACTGGGAACCGGTCCCTTGACCGGTTCCATGTCCAATAGGTTCAATCGAGGGTTCAATGGGTTGAATCGGATTTATTTAAAAAAAATAATAAATATATAAAGTACATGTAACCTAAAATACTCAAGCATTAACAATTTAATATCTTATGAACTCAATCCGGTTCATTAAAAACCAGCCAGTTTAATGGTTCAACCCAATTCGACCCCGTTCCGACCTAGTCAATATGCAAACTGAGTTAACTATGCAACCAGACCGTGCCAGTCACCGGTTCCAGGTTCAACCGGTTGAACCAGCTAATCCGGTTTTTAAAACTATGCTTTTACCAAATGAAATTTCAAATCCATCAAAAAAATTTTCAAGAGATTTGCCAGTAAAGATTCATCGACAAAATCTCATAAAATCATGAACTAATTTCAGGAACATAACATGCTTTAATAGGGCCGATAAATAACTGGACTGCATTGGATTCATTTTAGTTTGTTCATATTAATTAGTTGCACGCGATAATTGAAAAAGTCGGATCTGTTCTGCGGAAGGCAACAACATTATCTACTAATGGTTATTTTCTGTACTTTCAATTTATGTCATTTATTCATTTTTATGAGTTCTTTTATTTTATATTGACAATTATTTTTACATCGAAAAGATGATTTTGAATATATTTTTTGAAATACTTTCGAAATAAAATTTTATATAAATATCTATTATTATAAATATATGAAAATGTTTGGTATTTTGGTGTCCTTTACAATCCCAAGTTACCCATTAATACATAAAATTTACTCTTAATATCTATTAGATTAAGAAAATTAGGATAAATTTAATAATATCTAACTATTAAATCTCTCTCTATCATTTTCCCATTCTATTTTAAGATTTTTCTCCAATTATATCTTCACCGGATTTATTATGTATAAATTACTCTAATATCGGTAATTTTAATTCCTAATTTCATATTTAGTTTACCAGCAAATCGTATACTCTGAATATAAATTATAATTATACATTTATTTAATAATTTACATGTGCAATTTTTTATCAATTTCATCAAAAAGAAAATCCATGCATAGCGCGGGTAAATATCTAATATTTATAATGTGATATTTGAAAAAAAAAACACTACAAATAAAGATATTTTCTGGTGAAACTTTTCCTGGAAAGATTTTTAATATTTTTATTTAATTAAAAATAGTTTTTTTTGTAAACAACATTATGATGGAAATTTCTTGGTAACTTTTCAAAATTTGTGAAGAAATTTCCGCCACCAATCCGACAAGAACTATCGGTAATATCGATGTAAATAATTTGAACATGTTAAAGAAAATTTATAGCATCATAAAAAAGTTATATGAACTTTACTCGATTTTACACTAGGTCAATTTAAACCCAAGGAACTTGACTTTTAGTGATAAGGAGGAGAACAAATGTCCTTTTGATTCTATGTTCGAATGTGATAGTGCTTTCGGGTGGCCTATCAGGTTGAGAGATCCTCGATGGAATCAGAGTCGGTCTCAAGATGGAGAAGACGGGCGAACATTGCTAGGGACCTGCAAGAAGCCAATTCGGGATGGCTCCCCGAAAAAGCTCTACGATGCTTAAGTGGGATTGGGATCTGAACAAGAATAGAGGAATAGGTGAACAGAGAGGTGTGTAAAGTGAGATTAGTTCTCCTTTACCTGTTTCAGAGGGGCTTATTTATAGATCACGTTAATGCGGAGGATTGACGTCAACCTATCTCCTACGTGCCTAGCACGAGGGAAGTTTGGTCTGAGTAAGTCTAGTACCCAACATGCACCTCATGGCCAGGGTACCCGGCTTGTGACTTGTGCCTGGAGCACCTAATGCATGTGGGTAGGACACCCCACATGCATGTGCTCTGGGTACCTAACGGGCAAGTGCACGGGGTAACCGACATGCACTTGGTCGGGTCATCCGTCGCGCACTATGTTTTTTGGGGCTCGTTGCTCCTACGGTCTTATGTAGAGGCTCGGGTCAGGTACTAGTATCTGGTCTATATCATAATGGTTTTAGTGCAATCGATTCACCCCAAGTGAAGTTGAAACGTAACATCGAAAAAAAAATTAGAATAATTGAATTTGGCGTGAAAGATAACATTTAGTTGTTTAGAGAATATCAAATAATAAATCTCATTAACTTCTAAATATATTCTATATGCAGGAACAATGTAACATTGCAAACATCACTCGTATGGGCGTGAAGGAGGCCGCAACCATGTGTACTTGCAACATCCATTTAGTATCTCTCTCTTTAATCTCGATGTGTAGAAAAGTTGAAATTAGCCAACTTATTTCACAATATAAATATGAAAAAAAATTAAATAGTCTAACCTCACAATTACGTGTTAAGAAAAAATCAATTAAATTATTTTGATTAGTATTAACTATGGTAATTGTCCGAGTGATTAATACTAATTTGTTCATTTGTCACATCTTAATTGGTGTTTCCTCACGCCACATAGTAAGGTAGGATTGCCTCATAATTTCCCATATAAATATATATCATACAACACACATAGATATGTTGGTACATATCTATACATACATATATATATATACACACACATACAGGCACAAAATGTAAGTATGTAGTAGATTTATGAACTTACGTAAGTCTCCACCTCCATTATCTATGCAAATTAGTTGGGGGTGTTGGAGCATTCACATGATGATAAAAAAAAAAAAAGAAAAAAAAAACATGTCATAATTTTTTTAGATTTTTGTAATATCCCGGTAAGTTAGATAAATTTTAATTTGTAAGGACTTACATAATTAATTAAATAATTGTAAGCATCTTCTACAATATAGGTGAAGGTCAGTCCCGAAGTGTTGGCGTGCAAACACCGCTAGCCAATTGCGACCATGGTGCGTTCTAGTTATCAATATAGCGGTTCCTAGAATGGAGTTTATTTGTTAACACATTCAAAATCTGTTGACTTGTCATTACCAGGGCTATTAAAAAAAACCGGAAAACCAAACCGAATTGAACCAAAAATAATCGAATCTTTCTATCCGGTTTGTTAACGGTTCAATTTTTTTATCAAGAAGAGGTTCGGTTAATTACTTGGTATCATTAGTTCGGTTAATGCTTTCTAATTATTTGTTAAATAAAACAAAAATTAAATTAGTTTTTAAAGTGAATTTTATTTATTTACTTAAAAAACTAGTTAATCAGTTAACTGAATCGTTTGAACCGGTTTCAAACAATTCGATTTTTTCTTCCTCAAATGGTTGCGTCCGAACCGGAAACGTGGTTCAGTGCTTTTCGGATCAGTTTTTTGAACCGGACTGAAACATGAACACCCCTGATCATTACTGAAAGAGTTATTTGAGGATATGAATCGAAGGGATAAGACGAGCATAAATGATGCTCAATTGCGTAATTTCACGTAGATCCATTATATTCCTCCTCTAGTTGAGCCACTACTTAAGCAGTAACAAAAAAACATTTTTTTGTGCTAACCCTTACACAAAAAATTGTGAAATAGTAGTCCCAAATCCGAACAAACCATCAAAAGCTATGTTTGAAATAATCGATTCCCTCCCGACTTGAACTGGATGATCAGTCATGGTTGGCTGGACTTCTGAATACCGGCAGTCCAGAACCGGAAAAAATAATTGATTCCTCATTTTGATAGTTCCTACACCTAAAAACAAAGAGCTTGAAAAAGGAGTTTTGATAAATAGTGTTGGACAGCTTGACTTTACTCAGATCTTTGAATGAGAGAAATATCAATTATGCTCCCGAATAAAACAGAAATGGTCGGCGGTCGGGGATTTTCTCGTAACCACATCAAAGATCAAACTGTCACTAACAAGATCATCCTTGGGAGCATGATGTTCTGTTAACCTCATAAATAGATAGTATGCCTCCAAATACGATGACCTTAGAGTTGGGTTAAGGACCCGGCTAGGTCACGCCATCCCTGAGCGGGTCACAGTTTGATGGATTCTTTTGCTTGATCAAGGCCGACAACCTTGGCTCCAACCTCGTTTGAATTTGTTTGGCAAACTAGAACAGATAAATGTGGTTTTGTCGGAGACCGGATGACAGACTGATAGAGAAGGTTAGTAGTGTAATTAGCTCCACATCCATGGAAATTAGACAATTCAATATGGAATGCTGATTTGGATTCCCATTAGCTAAAGCAAGGAATAGAATGCCTTTACATGATGTTATTTGTTATTCTAAGAATCCATGCAGCGAAACAATTCTCGGAGGTTTTGAAAAATCATTGAGGCCGACAGAGAATGTAATTCTTATCATATTTGACACATTCCTTTTATATAGCAGAATTTGCATTGAAAGAGTCGTTGTTCACTATTAGGAAAAGTACAGTTTTTGTCCTTAACTTTTTTTCTTTTGTTATTTCCATCCTAAATCTTTTTCTTTGACATATTTAGTTTTTAGCATTTTCATATACGAATGCTTCTAATTTATTTCATTACTTTAATATTAAAAATGATTAAATTGTAAGAATAATATTAAAATAATCAAACCTCAACAAATAAAGAAGAAAATAGAGAGAAAAGAACGTACTCGAGATGTATTCTACGTCCACATTGATTTAGTGAGTCCGGGGACTTCGTCGGGTTCTCTAGATGGGAACCCAAATTTCTAGGGGTTGATTTTTATAAATCTTAAAACTACTCTAAATTTATATAGGACCATATAAACTCATTTATTTGGGTTGTTTATGATTAATTTTTCGATTTCACACTTACACCCCCAGTTCTTGATTTCTCATTAGCAATCACTTCTCCAAAAGTAGTAACCGATAACTCCAGAAGGAAATGTTGATTACCGGTAAATCTCTCCATTCATTTTCTCTTTTTTTAATAAATAATTATTTTACCATTATTCTTATTATCCAATCAATATTTTAATATTAAAATAATAGAAAAAGTAAATGTCTCACTTTACAAAAAGTTCGAGGACCAGATTTGTCCCAAAAATAGTTTAGGGTGAAAATGAGAAAATACGAAAAGGTTGAGGACCTAGTGTAGACTTTACTCTTTACCCCGTCCCTCATTGGTAGTTAGGATCGACTCCCTACAACTTTAAGTTCACACTTCCTCCATCCGATCCTTTAGAAATATTTGATTGACCAGATACGAAACATCTAAATGCCTTGTAAAACTTCTCACTTTTTCAGGTTTCAAGCTTGTAATTATTAGCATTACCTATGAAAAGATCATTGGAGGGGTCAATCGAGCTTCAGCAACTCCTTGTTTCTTAAGTTTTTTTTTTTAATCAATAAGAGGAGCACAACAGTAGTGACAATCACATTGTCTGTAATATTCGAGTTATCATATTCAACTGTGAACATAACATATGAACTAAATAACTAGTATTAATAATGACCCCATCAAGCAACCGATGTCCGCCAAGGTCCAAGTTCAAAAGTCGCTTCTAATAATATTACTTACAGCGAGGCAAGAACTTGTGATCTAAATTTTAGACCACTAAATCACTATCCTTAATGAGGAGAAAGTTTTCACTGGAGCGGTCATACCACGTAAGTAATACTGACATGATATATCCATCTAAAGCGGTCACACCACGTAAGTAATACTAATGTGATATATCCATATAATTAGATTCACCACTTATATATTTTTCCAATTAAGGCTCATATTTTTTTTATGTTTTTTAATTTTTTACTATTTATATATTATTTTCAATTGGGATTCACCATTTATTAAAGATTCTTAAATTTTTTTTAATGATTTTTTTAGAATTTAACAACCATAACTATATAGTTATCAATTACATGTCAAGTTTTGATTTAACAGATATAATACATCAATATTACTTATATGATATGACTGCTCAATTGAATACTTTTCGTTTAATGATACCATACCTATGAAGTTCTAGCAATAATGTCGACCTTATTGTTGCTCCTTGTCTTCTTACACTGTCTTGCATTATATTATACTAGTGCCCCTTCGAAGAAGAAAAGTCGAGCGCTCATTACACAAACTGCCTCCACTTCCCCATTATAAATCAAAACTGAAGTCAAGTCCTGTGAGCAACCCTGGAAAGGTTCCATTTGTATGGGAAAAGGTTCCTGGAAAACCAAAGGAAGAAAAGGAATTGCAGAATGGTGCAGCTCTTGAATGCCACCATCCTGCAACCCCAAAGCTCCCTCTTGGAAGCACTCAAAAATTCGATATTGTTAATTTGGTGACCCAAATTCTGTTGGACCTGGTCCACTATCAGGTTTAAGTCCACTTTGTAATTAGGGTTTCTCCTGTGATATATACTTGGAGATTTTAGGGTTCTCGGTGAGTGAGAGAACATTGAGAGTCGTTGTAAAATTGTGAGAATAGATAGTCAACTCTCTCCTCCCCTCTTGTACCGATCTCTTCACTATAGTGGATTTGCTTCTCCTCTACCCGTGGTTTTTCCCGTAAAGGGTTGCCACGTATATCTCTGTGTTGTTCTTATTTCTTCTATGTTACCTATTTGTCTTTTTGCCCCGATTCCATAACAAGTGGTATCAGAGCATCTGGGTTTCACATTGGCAACTCTGAAGTATGATGTTCCGATCTTGGATCGCAACACCAGATTTTCGCTTTGGCAAGTCAAGATGCGGTCTGTGCTTGCCCAGATGGATTTGGATGATGCCCTATTAGGGTTTGATAAGATGCCCTCATCGTGGACATTGGAAGAGAAGCAACGCAAGGATCGGAAGGCTCTATCTCAAATTCACCTACATCTGTCGAACTCGATTCTGCAAGATGTTTTGAAGGAGAAAACTGCTTTCGCTCTATGGTTGAAATTAGAGCAATTGTGTATGACGAAGAGCCTAACCAGTAAGTTGCATCTGAAACAACAACTATATTCCCTGCGCATGTCTGAAGGTACGTCTTTAGAAGATCACTTAATCGCCTTTAAACAAATTGTCTTTGATCTAGAGGCTTTGGAGGTTAAGTATGAAGAAGAGGACGTAGGGCTAATTTTGTTGTGTTCGTTGCCCTCTTCATATTCAACCTTTAGAGATACAATTTTATATAGTTGTGATACTCTCACTCTTGATGAGGTTTATGATGCTTTATTCTCTAAGGAGAAGATGAATTAGCTGGTTGTAGGATCTGAGGCCCAGGCAAAGGGTCTTATTGTTCGTGGGAGATCTCAGGAAAGAAATTCTGGAGTTGAGCCTAGAGGCAGATCAAAATCTAGTAATAGAGGTAAGTCTGCAAGTACTGCAAAAGGAAGGGATACATAAAATATGAATGTTATAAGCTTCAGAATAAAAATAAAAATAAAAAGGCTGCTGACAACCAAAAGGGAAAACAATCTGAGAATTCTGGTCAAGCCAATGTTGCTGAAGATAATTATAGTGATGGAAAGCTCCTCACAGTTTCTGATGGCGACTCTAAATCTTCTGATGATTGGATTCTTGATTCTGGTTATTCGTTTCATATGTGCCCTAATCGAGACTGGTTTTCAACATATGAAACTGTATCTAAGGGTGCTGTTTTGATGGGTAATGATGCATCCTGTAGAGTTGTTGGCATTGGAACAGTTAGAATTAAAATGTTTGATGGAGTCATCAGGACCTTGGGGATGTGAGACATATTCCAGATTTGAAGAGGAATTTTATATCTTTGAGTACCCTTGATTCTAAAGGGTACTAGTAAACTGGTGAAGGTGGAGTTTTGAAGGTTAGCAGAGGTGCCCTGGTGGTAATGAGAGGGCAGAGAAAGACAGCCAATTTATATGTCTTGCAGGGTACTACAGTTACAGGTGATGCTGCAGTTTCTACACCTTTCCTATCAGACAGTGACATTACTAGACTATGGCATATGCGTATTGGGCATATGAGTGAAAACGGCATGATCGAGTTGAGCAAGAGAGATCTTCTAAATGGACAGAGCATTGGTAAATTAGAGTTCTGTGAGCACTGCATTTTTGGGAAGCAAAAGAGAGTGAGATTCCCAATAGGTTTTCATAATACGAAGGCAGTACTTGAATATATTCATTCTGATATTTGGGGACCAACAAGAGTACCTTCTAACAGAGGTGCAAGTTATATGCTTACTATCATTAATGATTTTTCAAGAAAAGTCTGGACTTTCTTCTTGAAGCAGAAAAGTGATGTGTTCGCCACATTTAAAGAATGGAAGATTATGACAGAGAAGCAGACAGACAAGCAGGTGAAATGTCTCCGCACTGATAATGGCTTGGAGTTTTGTTCTACTGAGTTTAATGCCTTATGTAAGGCAGAAGGCATCATGCGACATCACATAGTTCATCATACTCCTCAGCAGAACGGTGTTGCAGAGTGGATGAATAAAACTTTAATGGAGAGGGTCGTATGCTCTCCAATTTTGGTTTATCTAAGTCTTTTTGGGCTAAAGCCGCTGCTTTAACAACTTTTCTTGTTAATAGGTCTCCATCAATTACCATTGACAAGAAAACTCCACAAGAGGTATGGTCTGGTTCTCTTGCTAATTATTCTAATTTGAAGATATTTGGTTGTCATGCATATGTTCATGTCAATAATGGAAAACTGGAGCCTAGATCTATGAAGTGTGTGTTTTTTGGTTATAAGCCCAATGTTAAGGGCTATAAGCTATGGTGTCCAGAGGCTAAGAAAGTCATAATTAGCAGAGATGTTATTTTTATGAAACTGCTATGTTGCATAACATATCATCTAAAGATTCATGTGATGAGACTCAGGAAAAATCAAGTAGGCAGGTGGAGTTTGAGATTCAATCAAATTCTGTTTCGGGGTCTACATCTTAGTCTAGTTCAGAGAAGAAAGCAGACTCGACTCCTCTACAATTACAACCACTGCCACGCTCGATTGCTAAAGACAGGCCAATGAGAGATATTAAACCTCCTCAGAGGTATGCTGAAGTTGACCTGCTTGCTTATGCACTGAATGTAGTAGAAGATATTGATTCTAGTGAAGAACCTTCCAATTATTCTGAGGCAATTAGTTGTAATAATTCTGGCAAGTGGATGATTACTATGCAAGAAGAGATGGAGTCCCTCCACAAAAATAACACATGGGAATCGGTGAAATTATCTAAGGGTAAGAAAGCCATTCGTTGTAAATGGGTGTTCAAAAGAAAAGAAGGGACACCAGGAGTTGAAGATGCTAGATATAAGGTAAGGCTAGTTGCTAAAGGCTACAGTCAGGTTCCAGGTCTGGATTTCACAGATGTTTTGTCTCCAGTGGTAAAACATAGTTCAGTTCGAGCTTTACTTGGTATAATAGCAATGCACGATTTTGAACTTGAGCAGCTGGATGTGAAGACAGCTTTCTTACATGGAGAACTTGAAGAGGATATTTACATGCAGCAACCAGAGGGATTTGTAGTCTCTGAAAAGGAGGACTATGTTTGCTTATTGAAGAAATCCCTTTATGGTTTGAAACAATCTCCCAGGCAATGGTGTAAGAGATTTGACTCATTTATGATTTATCAAGGCTTCAAGAGATGCAGTTATAACAGTTGTGTCTATTTTCGAAAGTCTCAAGATGGGTCGTTCGTTTATTTGCTCTTATATGTGGATGACATGTTGATTGCAGCCAGGGATAAGCGAGAGATAATAGAAGTTAAATCTCAGTTGAGTAGAGAATTTGAGATGAAAGATCTAGGAGCAGCGAAGAAGATTCTTGGGATGGAGATTCTCAGGGATAGACATGTTGGTAAGTTGTACCTAAGTCAGAAAGGGCACATTGAGAAAGTTCTTCACATATTCAATATGCACAATGCCAAACCTGTCAGTACTCCATTAGCAGCTCATTTCAGGCTTTCATCTACTTTATCTCTACAGTCAGATGATAAGGTTGATTACATGTCCCAAGTTCCATACTCTAGTGCGGTGGGATCTCTCATGTACGCTATAGTTTGTCCACGCCCAGATTTATCATATGTTGTTAATGCAGTTAGTAGATACATGGCAAATGCTGGTAAAGAACATTGGAAGGCAGTTCAGTGGATTCTCAGATACTTGCGCGGTTCTTCTAATGTTTGTTTATAGTTTGGAAGACTAGAGATGGAGTAATTGGGCATGTTGATTCTGATTTTGCTGGAGATCTTGACATGATGAGATCACTTATACGGTATGTTTTTACTATTGGTGGTTGTGCTATCAGTTGGAAGGCTACTTTACAAGTTACTGTTGAGTTGTCTACCACCGAAGCTGAGTATATGGCCATTACAGAGGATTGTAAGGAAGTTATTTGGTTGAAGGGACTGTTCGGTGAGCACAGTGAAGACTTGCAAGTTAGCACAGTCTTCTATGACATTCAAAGTGTCATCTTTCTCATGAAAGATCTAATGTTCCATGAGAGAACGAAGCATATAGATATTCGATATCATTTTGTTCGTGATGTTATTGCTCGCAGTGACATTATTGTGATCAAGATCAGCACTCATGATAATCCATCTGATATGATGACCAAGACACTACTAGTAGCCAAGTTTAAGCATTGCTTAGACTTGGTTGGTCTTCGATGTTGTGACCTGAGTCCTTAGGGGTTCTGTGGAAGAGGAGAGAGTATTTGTCTAAGATTGGAGGCTTACATTCCATTCCTTCATTGGAATTTGTGTCAAGGTGGAGATTGTTAATTTTGGTGACCCAAATTCTGTTGGCTCCGATCCACTATCAGGTTTAAGCCCACTTTGTAATTAAGATTTCTCTTGTGATATGTACTTGGAGATTTTAGGGTTCTCGGTGAGTGAGAGAACATTGAGAGCCGTCGTAAAATTGTGAGAACAGATCGTCAACTGTCTCCACCCCTCTTGTACTGATCTCTTCACTATAGTGGATTTGCTTCTCATTTGCCTGTGGTTTTTCCCGTAAAGGGTTTTCCACGTATATCTGTGTGTTCTTCTTATTTCTTCTCTGTTGTCTATTTGTCTTTTTGCCCCGATTCCGTAACAGATGTAAAAAATCAAGTTTCAGGGAAGGATTGTAAGTTTATTGTGGATATAGACTCGCACAGAATGAGACAGGCTCGTGTAGTTGCTGGAGAAGTGGGAAAACCTGTGCCTAAACAGGAGAACCCCGAGGAAGGGATTGTGGATGGAGGGGATTCTTGTTCGGAGGAAGGTGACGAGGCATTCTTGGATGCTCTGGATACCTTCTCCAGATCAGATTCCTTCTTGAACTGTAGCATGATCAGTGGGTTGAGCGGATTGGATGGCCCAGATTTGAGGCCACCGGGGAAGTCTAACGCTGACACAGTAGCTCAGGATTTCATGATGGGTCGGTTCTTGCCTGCTGCCCAGGCAATGGCTTCGGATAAACCTCAGCACGCAGCTAGGAAACCGCTAGCTTTTGCCCAGGAAATTCCAGGACCCAAAACGGTGTTTGCTCATAGGGTAAAGGATGATTTTCCCGTTGTTGATCAAAATAGGCCTAAGGTTCCAATAAAAAATATCCTGAACAGGTTAGGTGGAGAAAGTGAAGATGATGATTGCGATGACTATGAGAATTCACCAGCTAAAGTTTGTGGGTTACTGCCTCGGTTTTGCTTATTGAATCCAGTGCCAGGGATAATGAATATGCAGCCTCCCAGGTCTCATTCAGTCCGTCAAGTGAGGGAGAAGTCTTCATACAAGGGTTCTGCTGCGGAAAACAGGACCGAGGTATGGACAACTTTCAATTTCCCTATTCTTGAAAATATGAAGTGGAAAATAAAAAGCATAAAATCTTTCCTCTGGAAGGTTCTTTCAGATTTTGAGTTAATTTGTTGTATCTGCTTCATTATTTCCTGTTATCCGATGTTGGTAAATCTGTCTATATATGAGCAGAGAACACCATGTGAGGAACTAAACAAGGACGAGCTTGAGTCAGGAAGCAGATCGAGAGAAACCAGTCGTGAAAAAGATGGTAAAAGATTGGAAGGATCGAATCTCTACAAATGGCTGCAGAGTAATGGCCAGTTTCTTAGACCAAAGGAATTTTCTGCTCAGGCTGCTTTCGAAGCAGAAGGTTCAATCAGGACATCTGCTGAGAAACTGCATGATTCATCGGTCGATGGAGGGTCCAATCCTTCAGGAAAACGGTGCATGAACTTCCGAGAATTGTTGGCCAGCGAGGGCAAGGGATGGGGATCTGGATCAACTGGTCCTGTGGCTGAGAAAACTTTGAACGTGGTTTCTGTCCGTCAGGTGAAGTCTCATGATTCAACTGCTCGATCCTCAGCCTCAGAGTTGCTAGTCAATCATGGTAATTTAGAGGTTACAAATGCGGATTTGTTGAACCATCCACGTCGGGAAACTAAGCAGTCTGATCTCCTTAATGACAAGTTAATAGGTTCGAGAGTTGAAGAAATCAAGAAGGATGTTAATTTCTCCTCCGAGCCTTCTGATGAATCCGATTGTAGAGCACAGGTTGATGTGACAGGGTCTTACACCGATGACCAAGAGCTTACTGTGGATGCCAAAGTCAAGAACTGCGAAGAAGCTTACAGCAGTGGCAACGTTGATCTGGAAAGCCCGCTGGGTAAGAATTCGGGAGGCCAGGAAATTTCTCCAGTCAGTTACTCGAACTTCCATCTTCCACCTCCATTACCAAAATCTCCTTCAGATTCATGGTTGTCACGTACTCTCCTCACCGTTTCCTCCAAGCGTTCTTCTTCTTCCGAGACTCCTCCGGGCAGGAACATTTTTATCAGTGGAAGAACCATTGGAACCAAGTCACCTCCAATTGAAACCAAATGGGAAACGATAGTTCAGACCTCCAACGTACAGCATGGGCATTTACGATTCTCCAAGGTAGTAATCTTTACCCTTTTCCCCCTTCATTGATTAACAACCGTGAATTCACATATTCCCCCGCGGCATCACATCATCGTTCGTGTTGTCAGGAATTGCTCCCACCTGTTCCGGATGCTTGAATGAATGGTCGTGGATCTTCTTGTAACAGGTGATATCTTTTTCTGAAGCTTGTTCAACTCAAAATCACAGGAAGATCCTTCCAATCTTCCGTGTCTCCAGCAATTGTAGTTCGACGAGCTCGTTACACCAATAAATCCCATTAACACAGAGTCCATTCATGTAAATATCATCAGTGTTATGGAATACAAATTTGCAGAGGACTGGTGAGTTTTCCACTTCCCATTCTGAGCTCTACCCATATGTTGTTTGCTCATCATTTTCTACTTACCATCTTACGTACGGCACGCGTCAACCATCAATAAACTTCTGTCGGGACCATGGAAAAAGTCCGACGTGTTCCGATCTTGTATCATATTTCCAAGTGGAATTTGGGAACCTCGAGAGACCGAGTTAGTTAGTTGATTGAACGTGTCTTAGATGATTGACACTCCTCGAGTATTTATATCCCTTGTCGGCCGATAATTCTAGGGAAAAATAATACCGGAAGTTCTATATGTTTATCGGTTTTCGGAGTTTAGTTCTATAAGTTTAAAAATGACTAATTCAATCATATAAGATCAATTACGTTACACTTTCAGTTCGAAATATCACTGCTCCGTTAGTGAAAATGTTAACGGCGTGAAGTCAACATCGGTAAAACAGTGACAATTTAAATTAAAAGTGTAACAGAACTGATCTTACAAGACTAAATGAATCATTTTTAAAACTTATGAGGCTCAACTGTAAAAAACGAGAAATATATAGGACTTCCGCTATGGTTATCTTAAAATTCTAAATTGTTCGCTGCGTCGTGCTCTAGGGTAGGAAGTTTCATTTGAAGGTAATTGGAAAATTCTAGGGATTAGGTTACTTGATGCGTACGTCTGGACGACGAGAAAGTCTTATATGTAACTTATTACTACGTGGTAGTACTTATGTGGTGATATCAACTAATTAAATCAAGTTATTTTAGAATTAATTTATTTCTTTTTAGGTTTTATAATAAATTCTCAAATATCTAGCTTAATTTATCACTAGATATTAGCAGGTGATGCACCCTCTTACGCCCTAGAGTCTCACCGTCTTAGGTGGGAGGCTTCATTTCCACATAATTGGAAAGGGAATGTTTGACTTTCTCCTCACCGGGCAGAAGAAGGAGAGTCGACAAAGGGCAAAATATCTAAGGATTGCTTCGTCTATAAATTCGTGGCCAGAAAAATAAAATAAAACTAAAATTCTCGAGGCATCCTTGTCTGTCTATAAATGCGTACTTAGCCTTGCATATTTGATCGGGCATGTAATGGAACTTACAGCACAAAGGAAAGGGATCATGGCGAGAGCATTGGTTGCTCAGTTAGATGGCCACGGAGGTGGTTCGGGTGGCTTCCTCTTCTTGCTCTGCGCGGTCGTGTTCTCCTTGACAGTCATCTCCGTGGTCGTGTTCGCTTGTGGCGACTGTGGTCAGCCATCTGGTAAAAGGCGGCCTGGAGGCGGAGGCGGCGGTGGAGGCGGTTGTGGAGGCGGAGGCGGCTGTGGAGGCGGAGGCGGCTGTGGAGGCGGATGAGGATGCTAAATCTCTCGCTCTTTATGATTTCACTTATACGACGCACGTAACCAGTTCGTTAAACTATATTCTCATCTTTTAAGTAAATGGCAATAAGGGCATGTACTAGTGGATGGTTGTATGTGTGTGTATATATATTGTACATATATAAATTTGTCTATCAAGAAATACACATGAGGTGTTCCCAAATCCTTCTCTGAACACGGCCATGGAAATGACAACAGCCGAGACAATTAGGGTTGTAAGTAAAAAAATAGAAGAACCAAAAAATCGAAAAAACTGGCCAAGATTAACCCCCCAAAAATAGAATATTTGGAGTCCTGTATGAAAATTGGTTGGTTTTTCATGGGAGGGAAAACTGGTATGGGAAAGTTGGGCCCTGACCCAAAAAAAACTGGCAGGCTCGGACCGTCCCGACTTTAAATATAGTAAGTATATATATGTTTATATTTTAGAGTTTCTTTATTAAGAGTACAACTAATTTTCAGTATATTAGAGTAGAAAATAATATAATTTTATCAAAATAAATATTATATAACAAAGATATGATATATAAGTTTCCACGAATTTGTAAAAGTTTCGAATTATTTAATTGAAAATCTAATTTTAACCTAGTTATATTAAAAATCGGGATCGGGTACTGGTCCAGAAAACTTATACAAGGGAGCCAAACTTTATAGGGAAGTAACTTGAAGAATTCAGAAAGACGAATTATATACTGTTTAAAAAAATGATAAAATCAAGTAAATTTTATATAGAATCTCAAGAACTTTTCCAAGTTCAGGGGGTGATCCCCTGCGCTCCCTAAATCCATCACTGATCGGGACCCAAAAAAGGGCACCTGAAACGGTTGGTTTTTCATGACCCTAAACAATTTTCGATACAATTTTTTTTAGTTGAAAAAAAATAGCCCAGAAAAATCAGGACTTGACTACTTACAAGAAGAATCCACGGGACTTATACCATTTTCTTCCCTGGAGATAACACCGTGCACTGAACAATAAGAGAAGGCCTGTGCTGATGGTGACAGAGGATTTTTATCGGTGCATGAAATTTTGTCACGTCAGAAATCAATCATCTGTCCACGGTAAGCTTTGCACCCGGCTAGTTATTGGTTTGGGCACCAAGGGGTTGGGCCGAGTGGTAAGCAGCTCGGTGCCGCTTAAGCAGGTCTCAAGTTCGAGACCTCACGTACGCAGACACCCTCCTTGGAAGCCTCACCCGCCATTGCCAGGCGTGCGACCCGGGGCGATCAACGGATTAGTCAAGTATGGTTGGCTGAAAGATGTCATCTCACCGTTGGTGGGGCCTGCTTGGATACCGTGGCTGGCGATAAAAAAAAGTTATTGGTTTGGGCAGAACCACGCGCCACGCTCCTGAAAAAAATGGCTCTCATCATGTGGTCCGAAAGAAGAATGAGTAGAAATGAGATTAGTTTTGAAAGTATTTCATAAAAAGTGGTTCAATTGAAAATAATTACCGAATTGGGGTTTCTTAATCGCATCTTAAAGATGTGATTTACGTATAACGAACCGCATCATCAAGATGCAATTTAGTGTCTTTTTTCCCTTAATTTTAACAGAAACTGCATCTTCAAGATGCGGTTTAATGTATTTTTTTTATAGATAGGGAATCGCATCTTGAACATGTGGTTCTCTTTATCTACTTTTTTTGAAAACACAAGGCTCGCGTGGGAGTTAGATTAAATATTTAACATGTAATATATAACGAGTTCGTTTTATAAATTTATATCAAATCTTTATACAAGTAAAATTTTTTACAAAATTTTAAGAGCAAATTTTATAAGTGTAAATACCAAATGATGATTTATATAATGAATTCTAATGTGTCATACGTTGATGACTAATTGTGTTAATAACCGGAAGGCTTTCGATTAGAGTTTAATGTATGACATATTAAAATTCGTTATGTAAATAATTATTCGTGTATTTACACTTATCAAATTTACTCTTAAAAGTTTATAAAAAATTTGCAGGTGTAAAGATCTTACACAGATTTACAAAACGAGCTTATTGTATATATATACACGGGTTCGTTTTATAAATTTCTGTCAGATCTTTATATGTATAAAATTTTTACAAAATTTTAAGAGTAAAATTGATAAGTGTAAATATCCGAATGATAATTTATACAACGAATTCTGATGTATCATACATTGAACTTTAATCGAAAGCCCTCAGCTTATTAACATATTTAGTAATCAATGTATGACAAATCAGAATTCGTTATATAAATCATCATTCGGATGTTTACACTTATAAAATTTATTCTTAAAATTTTGTAAAAAATTTATTTGTATAAAGATTTGATAGAGATTTATAAAACGAATTCGTTGTATATTACATACTAAATATTTAATCTAACTCCTACCTGAGCCTTGTGTTTTGAAAAGAAGTAGATAAAGCGAACCACATGTTCAAGATGCGGTTCCCTATCTGTAAAAAAAATAAACCGTATTTTGAAGATGTGGTTTCAGTTAAAATTAAGGGAAAAAGACATTAAACCGCATCTTGAAGATGCGGTTCATTATACATAAACTACATCTTCAAGATGCGATTAAAAAACCCCAATTTGGTAATTATTTTCAAGCGAACCACTTTTTACGAAATACTTTCAAAATTAACCTCATTTCTACTCATTTCTCTGGTCCGAAATTCTTACATGAGTCAAATTCATCATATCAGTTATAAATCTGTGCAATAGTTATTTGATATGATATTAAAAAAATCACATCATCATTATGAATTAATTAATAATATGATATCATACTTTTAACATTCATTCACCTAGGAATTTCTTGGTACGAACTCATTACACGGGTTGGGTCCGTTGAACACACTGTTTTAAGTCTTCCAACCCCTGCTGGTTTTTCTGGCCGGCCAATGTATTCGGAAGTTTCGTCGGCAGAGACTTCATCGACCGTCAGAGGACTCAACAGCTTAGGAAATTTCCGAGCATCTCTTCTACGTCTACTTATACGTATTCATGCATATAGGAAACGCATAACATAGCTTAGTAGAGAGAAATTAAGTAGCTATGGCCCGGGGATTGGCTCCTCCACAGTTAGATAGTCTCTGTGGAGCGAATCGGGCGATCTGCTCTTCGTGCTCTCTGTGTCTATCATTTTGATGGTCATGTTCACTTGCGGCAATAGCAGCAGCAACAGTGGCCGTGGCAGTCCTCGCAAAAGGCCCCCGCCACCACTATCATACTCACGGCAGCCACCATCACGTCCACCGTCATCACAATATTGGCGGTGGCCATGGTAGAGGAGGTGGTGGTTGTGGCCGCGGGGTGGTGGCGGAGGCGGAGGAGGAGGTTAGGATTTTTTCGAAGAGTTCAACCCATTTTCAGTGGCAATAAGAGCACGTGTGGATGGATCAGCACCACATGCACACTGATTGTATTGGAATGATTCTTAATGGATACTACTTAATTATAACGATGATATTTTAAACTTTAGGTTTGATATTTTCTATAATTTCTAATGAATCCATACAACGGTCGGCCCGTCGAGGAGTAAACTCTCATAACATCATTTTTTTGGTAAAGATAGTTTTTTTTTTATTTATAAGATTCAAATCTGAGACATTAGTTAAGGGGAAAATGTGCTGAGCTACGTCAACCGATTCATTCCGGTTGAACATGATTTTTCTCTATTATTACGTGATATAACCGATGCACCATAATAGAAGGAAGAGTGAATGAAGAGTTACGCAGATAGTCTCATCGGTGAGATTTTAACCTGGAACAATTTTGTTTCGTGTCAGGAGATAACATGTAAAATTTTGACCTACGCATACAAGAGTTTTTGACACGTTTCCACTCAAAAACCTGAGCTGTTAAGTGGTGGTATTGTAATGTAATTCTCTTTACAAATTCAAGTTTCTTTATCAACCCAGACGATGTTGGATTAACTATTAAGTCTTAACTCCCGCCCCCAAGTGAAAATAATAAAATTGTATTTGCTTCAATTTACATTCAGTACGTCAATAAACATATATAGGAGATTGCCTCTGAAAAATGGGGCAAGTAAAAATAGAAAATCAAATCTACAAGATCTCCCTAAGATACAAAATACAAAACTAGAATATATTCCTGATATCTTGAAATATATTCTAAAACTCCCCCTCAAGTTGGAGCATGGAGATCATGAATGCCCAACTTGCGCAATAGATAATGAAATTGATCACGGCCTAAGGCTTTAGTAAATATGTCAGCCAATTGAAGCTTGGTAGGCACATAGACAGCAACCAATTCCTTGGATCAAATGCGTTCACGGACAAAATGGCAATCGATCTCGATATGTTTGGTTCGCTCATGTAAAACTGGATTTGCCGATATGTGGAGAGTCGATTGATTGTCACAATGAAGTGTCATAGGCTCTTCATGAGAAACTCCAAGCGGTGTAAGAAGATTGCGCAACCAAACTAATTCACTTGTAGTGATAGCCATAGATTGATATTCGACCTCGGCAGAAGAGCGGGAAACAGTCAGCTGCTTCTTTGCCCTCCATGATATAGGGCAATCACCCAATGAAATAAAGTAACCTGTAGTGGAACATCTAGTAACAGGACAACTAGCCCAATCAAATCACAAAATGCAACTAGTTGCAAAGAACTTGGAGTCGTTAAAAAAAATACCCTGCCCAGGGCTATGTTTCAAGTATCTGACGACACGAACCGCAACATCCCAGTGATGTTTGCGAGGCTCTTGCATGAATTGAGCCAACATATGTACTAAATAACATAACTCCAGTAGTAAGATAAAATAGGCGTCCCACCAATCTACGATATCTGCCTGGATCTTGTAACAAAGGAGCCGTTGATTCAGTGAGATTATGCCGCTGCTCTATAGGAAATGCTGCTGGCTTGGCTGCTAGAAGGCCACATTCACTGAGAATGTCAAGTGCATACTTCTGCTGTGAAAGAAATAGTCCAGAAGATGTACGAGTGACCTCGATACCCAAGAAAAATTTAAATGGGCCAAGATCCTTAATGCGAAAGCACGCATCGAGGTAACGTTTAAATTCAACACAACAAGTAGAATTATTGCCTGCAACAATTAAGTCATCCACATAGACGAGGACTGCTAAGAAGTCGCCTTTATTCTCATAAGTGAATAATGAATAGTCAGCAAAAGATTGAGTAAAACCGTACTCTTGTAGTGCTCCAGCAAACTTGGCAAACCAGTTACGGGATGCCTGATGCAACCCGTATAATGACTTCCGTAGTCGACACACTTTATTGCTATCAGGTGAGCCATGGCCAGGAGGAAGTCGCATGTAGACCTCTTCCTCTAAATCGCCATGGAGAAACACATTGTTAACATCCATTTGATTTAATTCCCATTGTCGGGCCAACGCCACAACTAGCAAACATTGTACGGTTGTCATTTTGGCAACTGGTGCGAAGGTTTCATGAAAATCCATACCTTCAATTTGTGTGAACCCTTTAGTGACCAATCGAGTCTTATATCGGTCAATGCTACCATCTGCATTGCGTTTGATTTTATAAATCCACTTACAACCAATAGGTCGTTTCCCTTCGGGTAAGTCTTGAATAGTCCATGTGTCATTTTCTTCCAAGGCTCGAATCTCATCAACCATTGCCTGTCTCCAATGAACATCTTTCATAGCCTCATTATAGGTCCTGGGCTCACTTTCAGAATGAAGAGCAGCTAGGAACGCTAAATGAGATTTGGAAAAATTACAATACGAAACATACTTCTCAATTGGGTAGACCATACCTGGGGATCTCGTTGGAGTGGTATTTGAGGAGGGGGGTCGTTGCTGCGAAGTTTATTAAAGCACACAAAATCCTGTAGACCAGAAGGTGGTCGTCTTTCTCGTTGAGGTCGATTTCGAACAAAAGATGGAATGGGTTCACTGCTTGAATTGTTATTCGGGCCATTATTTTCAATTTGCTCATTTGCATCTTGATCAACTTGGGCTGGTGAGGTGGCAGTTGAGGTGTTATCTTCTTCATGTGCACTGCCCAATTCACTTTGTGGGCCCTGAGAATTACATTCAAGTCCATGTGAGGAGCTGTGATGATTGAATTCGGCTACGGGCTGCCATTCCGGCTCGGTTGAGGGACATTGTTGGCCCAATCTATTTATGGGCTGAATCTGTTGTTGAACTCCAGCTGATCTGAGTGTGAGATGGCTCAATCGGTCCGAGTTCAAATCCGTAGAAGAAACAATTTGCTGAGCTTGAGGCAATTGAAAGGGAAAGATTTCTTCATGGAAGATAACATCCCGAGAGATAAAGATTTCTTCCGCCTCTAAATCATAAACTTTCAATCCTTTCTTTCCGTAGGGATATCCAACAAATACACAACGTTTAGCCAGCTCAACAAATTTGTCATTGCTCTTTGGCAATCGTTGGGCATAGCACAAAGAACCAAAAACACGAAGATGATCATACCGAGTTGATTTTCCGGATAATATCTCTAGTGGTGCCTTCCCAGATAAGACTGAAGTTGGAGTCCAATTAAAAAGATGTGCGGCAGTAAGAATGCATTCTCCCCAAAATTTTATTGGTAAATTTGCTTGAAACCTTAAGGCCCGTGCCACATTGAGTATATGTCGATGCTTCCTCTCCACTCGACCATTTTGTTGTGGACTGTAAGTGCACGATGTTTGGTGAATAATTCCACTATCTTGGAAGAATTCAATCGTTGATCTTTTAAGGAATTCTCGCCCGTTATCACTTCATACTATCTTCACATCCTGCCCCAATTGAGTTCTAACCATTTTGCAAAAATTGGTTAGAATCTTACTTACTTCGGATTTTTCCTCCATTAAAAATACCCATGTGACTCTACTATGAGCATCTAGAATTGTTAGGAAATAATGTGCTCCTGATAAAGATGCAGTGCGATATGGACCCCAAATATCACAATGTAATAGCTCAAAACAATAATCGCTTTATTATCACTAATCGGAAAGGTAGATCGCGTATGTTTTGCTCTATGACAAGCATCGCATACACTGCTACTTTCTTTATTCAAAGAAATATCAGGAATTAATTCTAAGACATGTCGTGAAGGATGTCCCAACCGTCGATGCCAAGTCTTCATGTCAGCCTTGATTACTCAAGAAGTTGAGTACACACCCGTACGACCAACGCAATAGACCTCCCTTTGTAGTTCACCCACTCCAATTGATTTCCTCGAGGTTAGATCCTGCAAGACACAATACGATGAGAAGAATGTAATTGAACAATTCAAGTCCCCGGTCAATTTTCCAATAGAGATAAGATTGCACGTAAAATTTGGTACATAAAGAACATTGGAGAGGACAAAATTGTTCCCAAAGTTCACACAGCCGATCATAGTTGCGTGAGTTGTATTCCCATCTGGAGTCGTGATCGGGCAGGGTCCATGAATTTCCTTACAGTCAGATAGATAATCGAGACGTCCTGTCATATGTTCCGAGGCTCCGAAATCAAGAATCCAAGTCCCAATTTGTCCACCTATTTTACCTTCTAGTCGCTCTTTTGCGTTCATTGAATCGAGGAGATTGAGATACTGCTGATACTCCTCTTCAGTGATGCTGCGAATCGCACATTTCGGTTGATGATTACCATCAATTTGCTGCACTTGTGCAGCGTGCACCACAGCAAACGTCTCATCATCCTTGAATTGTTGCTTCCCTCGGGTGCCATTGCTTCTGATCTGCCTACTGCCACCACTGCTCGGAGGAGCACGGTTGCCGCTATTTCCAATTGCACGTGATTGATCATTCTCACCTCTCCATCTTCATCCAGAATATGTTCCTCTCTGTTCCCAATTTAAGGCATAACCAATCAACTCCCAGCAATGTGTTTTATCATGGCCAACTTTGCTGCAATGGTCGCACCGTGGCTTGACATATTGGCCAATTCTATCCATTTGCTTTCCTGCAAAAAGGCGACTGATGTAGCCTCACTCTTGAACTCCTTTCCATGAGCAACAATCTTCTGCCTCTCCTCCTGAACGATCAATGAATAAACTTTATTCAATGTTGGGAATCGTTCCGTGCTTAAAATTTGAGATCGCACAGTCCCAAAAGTCTCACTATTGAGACCCATAAAAAATGATGTAGTTTTTCTGCCTCCTTTTTTTTTTGCGTACTTCGTAGCTGCGCCACACGTGCAATCTGGAATTTCGAAGTAGTCATCCAATTCATCCCATAGGCACTTCAATCGAGTGTAATAATCAACAACGGTGCGTCACTCCTATCGTAAGAGACTCAATTTTGTTTTGATTTGATAAATTCTTGGTACATTACCTGTGAGAATCTTTCTTTTACCTCACCCACATGGTTTTTGCATCCTCTGCAAACGCAACACTTCCTTGTAAAGTCTTATCCAAGGAATTAAACATCCATGGCGTGATCATGTTGTTGCAGATGTCCCACCAATTGTACCCCAGGTCATCTTGGGTCGGTCATCTAATAGTGCCATCCACGAACCCTAATTTGTTCTTCGCTCTCAATGCACGTCTTGTTGCCCTTGCCCAAGTAGGATAATTGTCACCTGTTAAAACGCATGAAACGAGAGTATTTCCGAGACTATCTGAAGGATTGATGTAATATGGTGATGACAAGTGAGGGACTTTCGATTGTTCAGTAGCCATGGGTGAGGACCAATCAAGAGTAGATTAGGGTTTCGGGATTTCAGTTTTGGCTCTGATACCATGAAAATAATAAAATTGTATTTGCTTCAATTTACATTCAGTACGTCAATAAACATATATAGGAGATTGCCTCTGAAGAATGGGGCAAGTAAAAACAGAAAATCAGATCTACAATATCTCCCTAAGATACAAAATACAAAACTAGAATATATTCTTGATATCTTGAAATATATTCTAAAACCAAGCAACAACACGTTCACACTTACATGTACCCTTAAATATCAGCCTTCAACAACTGTTATCGAGTCGGACATTTTCTTCTAGTCTCGGGTGACGGAGGACAGACTACCACCAAACGGGCCTTCTCTTTCGTTCCCAGGCTAACATACGAGTCAAACTTTTTTCATACGAGTTCTACAATTAAACTTGGCATAGTATGAGTTTGGGATCGACTTGGTCTCATATCATATAGAATTTCCATGTGTGGACCAAGCCCTCTTTCTGCGCAACTTCCCAATTTTCTGTCTCTTCTCACGCTCAATTTCATTACACACACGACTCTATCATCAATCAATTCCGACTCGGACACGTTTGGATTCTTCAAGATCATCTCTCGTAATTCCAAGTGGAATTCAGAGACACGAAAATCTAGCAAAATGCCGAGAAAGAAGCAACGTGGGCAGTGAAGGGGAGATGGGGTGGATAGCTGCGGACAATGAAGGGAGATGGGGTGGACAGCTGCGCTTTGGAAAATTTAAAACAGAAATAAAAGAGGAAGAAGAGAGTGAGCAGAGTTCGAAATTGGGTCTGGCATGTGAAATTGCAGCTAGAATACCGCGGGACCAAAGGGTTGCTCTACCCATTCTTTTGCGGGAAAAATCTATGTAGTAGAAGAGGAGGTGGACACATGTCAAGGCGAAAGCGAAAGGCACCAGATTTCATATATACTAGAAAAAGAGCCCGCGCCACGCTGTAGTTCGATCTATTTTTTATAACGAACTGAATGAATTATATTTAAGTATAGAGATGTTTAAAAAATGATTATGCCATTTAACTCACACTCAAATATCTTTTTTTACAAACAAATGTCGTTTATTTAAAAAGAGTTATATTATTATTCGTGTGTTTATAGTGTGAATATTTTATAATTTTTTATTTACCAGTACAGAAATAATATACATTAAAAATTAGGACATAAATGTAATATTCATCTCTTTCCCACAATAATATATTAATGGTATATTGTATTAATGTCTAATCACTTATATTAATAGATTATTTATTTTGTGTATAGGTTAATAAATAATTTCATTTCATTTCTAAATAGGGGACTCGATTTCCCTAAATGAAGGAAGCTCATTCCCTTGATATACCAATAAAATTAAATCCGGAATAAAAATAAAATGCATAAATTCTATTCTTGTATTTAAAATAAAAGTTTTTAATAATAAATTATATATTTTTATATTTTTATATTTTTTTAGATAAATATTGATATATATTTATTGATGATATTTATTTATTTTCAATAATATATTCTATTATTTATTAATATAAAATAAATTAAGACAACAAAAAAAAGAAGAAAAGAAGTGAGAAGCTTTGAAATCTGCGTGCTTAAAAAATCAAGAAAAAAGTAGCCCCTCTGGTGGCTGACACGTGGATAGGCGGGGAGAGCACTATTGTGGCTCTCTTTTAGCTTATTAATATATAGATAATAATAGATAATAGATAATATATTAAATATAGGTGAGACATACTTTTAAGGGTAACACATCATCTCTATTAAAGATATTAAATGGTTATTTAAAACATAGAATATTTTACAATAAAATCATATCATCAATTAGGTTAGTCTTTATCGGTAGGATTTAGTGATATCATTATGATATTCAAAATTATTTGCTTCTTGTTTTATTTGATTTTATAAGCCTATAAATAGGTAAGTCCTCTTATGTTATCTTTGAGCTAATAAGTTCTTTTAATAATAGTATATTCTCTCAATAAAATTATTATAAATATCTATTTAAGCGTAATTGAAGAGTAATATATATATATATAATTTTTAAATTAGATAGCTATAAAAGTGTATTATATTCGTAATTTATAGTACCGATTACTGACAAAAAAGTAAGAAATAAAATATGATAATTAAAAATGAATTTATAGAAAGAAGAGAGGAATGTGACGTGAGAGAGAATGGGAGTTTTAAGTGAGAGACAATGTGTGAAGTGGGTAATGTATTTAGAAGTTGAGAAAAAAGTGGAATACGAAAATTAATTTGTTGGGTGGATATCTTAAAATGACAAAAACAACCTTATTCAATTGTTTATCAAATATATAAAATGGTGGACAATTTTAAAATTATAAAAAGATATCAAAACCATTTCTTATTTACACATAACAATGGAGATTCTCGTAATTTCGGATTATAACCAACCATATTTATCTCTCTTAATGTCTTTACTCTCCTCTCCCTCGTGAATTATATAAAATTTACCTTCTCTATGTGTCTATATCTATAAAACTACCACCCAAAAAATAGGAAAAGGATTTAATTAAGTCCAATATTCATGTAAGGGTGAGTTGCTCCTAAGAGGACTTGATCAATGCCATATTGGGCCTCAAGATGCAATTGCTTCGGGTTGAAGAAAGGGATGGATTTAGAGGATGCGGAGTGATCGCCCCATCAGGAAAATTCTTAATGTACTATGCATATTTCTCTTGATTTTATCCAATTTTTTATGGAATTATCCTATTTCACTCCTTTGAACTCGTTCTATTAGTGTCTTGTAGAGTTTCACCTCCTAAACTTGTTACGTTAGTATCCTATGGAGTTTTGCCTCTGCAAACCAAGTTCTGGATCCGTCCCTGGGTTGAAGCATTGGACTACAAAAATGGGTTTGATTCGGTACCTTGGCAGTACAATACTGCTGAATTGTAATTTTGGTTAAAAAAAGTTCTAATACCATTTCAAAAAATTGTAATATCAATTCAAATAATTATATTATTAGTTCGAAAAAGTTGTATCTTTTTGAACAGAAATTATAGTTTTTGAACGAACAAAGTATGGTACTACAAAGATTTAATAAAATTTTCCTTTTCTCAAACCCCTTGGCACGGTCAAGCCAATTTCTTTTTTTTTTTTTTATGACCGAGGTACCCGAGCTCTTCGAGCCTGACTAGGCGGAAGGGGACCCCTAGGGGCAAATCCAAGAGCCCTCCTTGGAAGGCACGCGATAATCAGCAAATCACATATCTTGGTTAAACCAGGCGAAGCCTGACGAGCTCAAGGGTATAATCCCCCACCCTTGAGGGAGTAGCCTAGTGGTTTGGGCATAAGACATCCATCCTAAAAAATGGAGCCAATACAATGGTCTTAAAATTTTATTATTGTTTTTTCTTTTTAGGATCATGGTATGCAAAATGCAATTCTTGGCGCCACAACAAGTAAAAAAAAAATGTTCGGAGAGTAAATAAGATAATTTAATAAAAATAATGATAAAATCAAGTTAAATAAATAAATAAATATAACGATTCTTTCTTTTTTTTTGAGTTTAAGTTGGTCACTTCCTGTACACTTCCTAAATCCATCTTGCAAGATGGGCTGCGCATTCATTTTGCAACAATCGGCCCCATGCAAAAATACGATGCTTATATGTACAATTGTACTTAACCTACAGGGTCATTAAATCTTACAAGATCCATGCTATGTATCACGTAATGAAAATATCTATTTTTGCATGTAGTAAAACGACATTTAATACAACTTGGAAAATTGCTATTGATCAATATGATATAATTAAATTTTATAAATAACTCCATTCATTTCTGTAAAAGAGGATTGATGGGTAAAGGGACGGACATCTTGACAAGGTTTCCGAGGTTCCTCGTCTGACGACTCGATAGTCCTTAATGTATGTCTTCACTGGTTATTAGTAGGCATTCACACAATCCTCTAGGGTCCTAAAACACAAGAGAAAGCTCAATCGGAGATGACGGTCTGATTTAGCCATCAAATACTTAAGTCAGTAACATGTGTGAACAATAATGCAAAGCGGTAGAGTAGTAAAGTGTATGAACAAGTAACAGTTGACTATCACTTACAAAGTTGATTCAAGCAATACTGTTGTGCCTTTTCTTTGTTAATTGCTCGGAATCGTTAATATTTTTAATTAGGGCTATTTAAATTAGAAAACGCATGATTTACTTCATTTTCCAAAAAAAAAAACCAAACAAATTTAAAAAATAAGATTATATAATTTTATTTTATTCCCAAATTAAGCTAAAATTTTAAAATTTTAAAAATAAATGATGTCATTCTATTTGTTTATTAAATCAAGCCAAACTTATGAAATTTTAAAAATAAAATTTATATATTTTTATTTATTGACAAGGTGGACTAATTTATTAAAATATAAAGTGATATTCTTATATGACTATTCTACTTGCTATTTTCTTATCACATACTTATAAATAGATAAAATTAGAGCAATTTTTATTTAAAATTGGCCCAATAATTTCCTCTTAAATTAATATTCATATTAGTTATGAGAAAATATTAAAAGAACTTTATATAAGAAATTAATGCACACTCTTAAAAAAACTCAATTATACTTTTATTTCGTGATGAAAAGTGTTATAAACAATTAGTCATATAGGTATATCAGGTTAAATGAATTAGTCTAATGTAATAGTAAAATAAAAATAAAATTTTAAAAATTTAAAAATTGAAATGTCCGGCTAGAATTGAGAGAAAAAAAAATTCATGTGATCTTATTTTTAAAAATTGAAATATTTGATTTAGTTTTAGAATAAAATGGAACCACATAGTTTTATTTTTCAAATTTGAAATATTAATTTTTTTTGAAAATGAATAAATCATATGCTATGTTATATAATTTAATATTTTTATTATGCAGATTGTTCATGCTATTGATTCGCACAGTTAATATTTTTATTAGGTTTAATAAAAAAATAGGTATAAGATTTACTCATTTTTTGAAAAAAAAATCAATCGTTTTAAATTAAAAAAATAAAATAATATAACTTCGTTTTATTTCTAAATTAAGTCAAGTCTTTTTAATTTTTAAAAATAATAAATCACCTTGTTTTATTTATTGCCAAACTTCTCAAATTTAAAAAATAAAAATCATATTATTTTATTTATTGTCAAGCTAGACTAATACTAATATATCTATTCTATTATATGCAAACATCTATAAAATTTGATTTTTTTTTCGTTTTCCATAATTGCTCTATATCTAATTTAAATATTAAAATTTATGACATGCATATAATTTTTAAATTAAGGGCAAATAATGGTTTTACTCATTTTTCTCTAACTATTTCCTCATCCCACTTTGTATCTAAAATTTTAGCAGAAAAATTTATCATTTTTTAATGAATGATTTTCTTTGGCCAGTAGTAAATCATTTGAAATTGTAAAATTCACATAGTACACTAATGACAATTGAGAATGTCATAATTACTATTATCAGTTAATTAATTTCAAATGAATTAAATTATAAATAAATAATATTATTATATAAATTTACCCCGGTATTTCTTATTTGTTTAATTTCATTTTCTTTTATGCATAGGACGGGTCTGTGTGTAATATTAATATATAAAGTTATATACTGGTGTGACACTTCCTGCTTGACTTTTCTTATCAAGCAAGAATAGACATAATAAGTTCTTATCAAAATTAGCGTAATTAACTTAAAAATTTCCACCTCTATTCTTCTTTTTTTTTTTTTAAGTACATTCAAACATCGCTAAAACTTCCCGTTTGTTTTCCATTCCCTTCCCTTCCCATCCTTGCTCCTCCCCTCCCCTCCCCTCCCCTCCCCTCCCCTCCTTTAACCTCCATACAAATATGGGTTAATAAAGAGAACGGAGGATGACAGAGGCAAAAATTTTAATTTAATTGACTACATTATCCTTCAACATGAATTTTTTAACAAAAAAGAGAAACAAATCGACCACTATTTTTCTTTTTAAATCTTTTCCCTTGATTCAACCGCGATTTGGGATTTAAAACATGCACCCTAAGAGAGGTAATAATGTAAGAATTTTACCTTCGTTCCCCTTCACCTCTTTTAAGATATAAAACCAAAATCTATATATTTAATAGTAAAGCATTATTTCAATGGAACGTATCAGTCTAGTGTGAACATGTATCCCTCTTTATTATACTATTTATATATGTAATTTTCCTGCAAAAGTAAAATCAAAATACGATTTTAACTAATAGACTTATTGTTCAAATTTCCATGTACTACATTTGAGTTCGATCTCTGTAGTGAGCAATTTTTGTTTTAATTATTAACTAATAGACTTATTGTTCAAATTTCCATGTACTACATTTGAGTTCGATCTCTGTAGTTCGATTTCCATGTACTACAAAGACATACCTATCTAGCTAGGTACAACTGATGGGCTCATACTTGCTCAGAAAAGAGAGCTTATCTACCAAAATTAACGTCTATAGAATATTGACTTTCAGTTCAATAAGCAATCACATATTCAACTTTTCCAAGAATCCACTTCCGTGGACGAACGGAGCTTTCGGTTCAACTTCTCCTAATGCCAATTGGAAGGTAACGGGGGACATCTTCCCCTTGAAAAACCTCCAAATGGCACGGCACTAATTCAGCAAACTTCTGCTAAGACATGACTCATGACACAAATAGAAGTGAAAGGTGTCCAACGAAAATCACACTCATTCCTAACTGTTTCGACAAGAATAAATACAGCAGGCAGATATCCAGTATATTGGCCATGGCAGAATATTCACCCTCGACATTGAACGGCTCAACAGCTCTCCATAGTGGGGAGAGCCTGCTGACAGCAGAATATCAGCACATATTTGCAACTGCTCTAGTAGCGACCAACCAAACATATTGCAATAAAGCACAAAGCCTAACTAGCATCACATTGATGCATAAACCAACTACCTGCGGACAGGCAGAAGTTAGCAAATCCAGAAGCTTCAGGATTGGGTACCTTTCTGCGCTTCAGTCAAGTTTTGGGCGCCAGCACTTCAAGAGGCAGATTCTGAGCATTCTGTGGACATTTGCTATGCAAAACAGTCAGCTGCTAGATTCACTGCTGTTAAACCATTTACTGAATGTTAGTTGATCTTGACAGTTAGCTGCATCAAAGAGCAGATGCTGAGGATCTTAGTTCAATACCTCCAAACCTATGCGCAAGCTGAATCCTCCTAGGCATGTTCAATAGCAATTAAATTAAATCCATACAGAAATGGATGGGGAGAAAAAGCAAAGAAATAAATAGAGATGGTTTCGGGACCTATAAGGGTACTTCAGTCATTTGTCCCAATGTCAACTTGCATCCACAAAGTTAGCTAGTCTTTCATTCATCTACCCATAGGATAATTAAAGTGATGTCAGAACAGGTTAGAGTAGGTGCAACAACACTATGGATCACGGTAGTGAACAACCACAGTATTGCACCTGGTAGTCAACCAATTAGATTAGTTACCTCAGCAATTGCGGAGGTCTTGAGTTAGTTGGAGACAGAGACGAAGCTCTCTTATAAAGGGAAAGGACAGGTCCTCATTAGCTCTGCAGAGCGAAACCAAATGAAACATGAACAATATGAACAAAATACTCTTCTTCCGTCTAATGTAGATAACATTGTTCTTTGGGTACAATCATTGCAAAACATAGCCTCCCATGAATAAGTCAAAAGACTCAAAGTGTTTAGCTAATTCCGAACCTGAAATATCCTCCTCCCCTTTTTCTGAAGCAAGTGTCAACTGACACGGTCTCTTCCTACTCGTGTAGGAGGAAATTCCCTCAAATTGGATTGGCAAAATGTATGTCCCTGAAGCTCCTTACCTAAGAAGCCCCCTGTCTCATCAAGATCTCCCTGCATTTCCTCTTACCAATGGTCAACTCAACCAGATTAGACGTGCTTTAGCTGCACAATCTGATAGTACATGCCACAGTCTGAGCCCAAAACTTGAGCCTTGCTTTAACATCTTCTGGATCATCACCTAAAAAACAGAAAAATAACGAATCGGGTAAGAATAAAATGTATTGTGCCCATTCTATCAGAAATTTGTCCAGTTAGTTAATCTTCTCAATCAACACTTTTCTCTGCATCTTTGGCTGGTCAAAATGCATCAAACTAGTGCTTCTGCCAATTTAATGAACCACTAGAAAGGGCTCCAAGGAGAACAATTAGATGCACCCAGTGTATACCCCAGCTTGAAGATTTTCCACAATTGGAATGCCAGAAATTTAGTTTGACGTTGTAGTTGGTACTCGTGTGGTTTACAGGATCAGTTCATCATTTGGTGATAAAATGTCTCCTTTATTATCCTCAAAAAAGCAAAAACTGTAACAAAGGGTGTCAAACGACTCTGAAAAAGACTATAAAGTATTACTTAATCTTCAAGCCCGGGAGACACAGACATTAGATTTCTTCATAAAACTGGGTAACCGTTCATTTTGAGATACTCTGCAGAAGTTAAAAATACCCTTCACGTGATGAGTTTATGACATATAATATGTCACATCTCCCAAATCTAATCAATTCTGTAGACAGTCACTGCCATTTTAAACCAATACTCCCGCGCGTAGTTTACTAGCTATTTACCAACAAAACCTACAGCGGCTCGAACCACCAACTAACAAGGGTCACCACTAAGACTCAGGACTCAGGACTCGGCATAAATAAAAAGCTTCCACAGTAACGGTGAAGATCATCACACATATAAATGTAAAAGGATGGAATTGAGATTTCATTTAAGCAAGCACACAGCCGACTGAAGCTAAACAAGAGAATTGTACTTGAGAGAAATGAAATATAGCAAATACTACAAATCGCAGGAAAACGTTCGAGTAATTGGCTTTACTTCGAAAGAAAGTCTACTGAAAACTCTTACCAGGGCTAGAGATCCGCCAATTGGCAATTGGACTGGCAGCCGGCTCAAGCAACGAATCCGGCGCCTCCGGTTCCCTCTCCGGCGACTTTAAGCTCTCGTCATGGAATTTCCGGCTCATCGAGTAGCACAGCTCAAGTGCCGGCAAGGTACTACACAACTCAGGAATCTCGTCGTAGCTGAAACCGAAGCCTAGATCCAAGCAGCCCTTCAGTTCGTCCAAATCCTCGTCCGTCAAGCTTTTTGTCCTCACCAGATCGTCCTCGTCGCCAATCGCCTCCACGTAGCCCTCTAGCAACACCTGGTTCTTCTTCTTCTTCTTCTTATTCATCAGATCATTCACTCTCTGGTCGCCCCTCTCGCCGCCTTCAACGGCGCTTCCGCTCCAAAATGGCCACTCGACGCAGCTCTGGTGATCAACGTCTGGGGCTTCGACGCCGACCACTGACGTTGAGGAAACTTCAGTTCCTATCTCGCAAGGGAGTCTCCCCATCTGGCTCTTTCTCTGCAGTTTCTTTCTGTGTACCTTTCTCGTTTGTGAGAGGAGGCTGGCTGCATTATAAAGCAGTGTCCATGGACAGCGAAGAAAAATTGTTTTTTTTTTTAATTAAATTAAATAAAAACAAACAGAAAATTAAGGTGAATTATTTTCTTCCTGAACTTTTGTAATTTTATTATTTTTGTTCTTAGTCTTTATTTTTTTAATTTATATCCTCAATATTTTAAATTTTTACTACTTTGATCATATTTGTAGCTTTTTATTAAAAAAAGCACATACTCACCACTAGTTTTTTCATTCAAAAACAAAAATATTTTTAAGAAAAAGCAAACAAAAAAGAAAAATATCAATAAAGCAACGCCAATGATCACTCTCCTCCAAAATTAGGAACAATTCCGAATTTAAAATTGATTAGCAATTACCATCATTAAAAAGTACAACTCATTCTGAATAAGAAAGAAACATAATTTAGAGGAGACATTTGCTAATAACTAAAATTTCTAAGATGACCACACCGTACTCCTTAGTTTTCATTTGATTTTTCTAATTTTTTTAATTTTCATAAAATATTTATGTTAAAAATTTATTTTTGTTGAATGGAGAGAGTAAAAGTATGATTCAAGTGGTAAAAACTCCAAAGGTGAGTTGATGAAAAAATCTTAGAAGTTCCTATCTCGCAGTTACATGATGAGGAAGAACCAATTAAATTACTTAGATCAATATTGATTATGGCAACTGCTCGGGTGATTAGCAAAAATTTACTCGTCTGCCACATTTTAATTAGTGCTTTCTCACGTATGTGACGAGATAAAATTATCTAAGAATTTATCAATGCTGATTAAGAGGCTTCCAGAGCCTGCTGTCCATAAATCAAACTCTTCATAACCACTTTTTTTTCATTTTTTAAATTACAGATTTTTTAAAGATTTATAAGAATATTTTATAATTTAAAAAGAGTACTACTATGGCAGTACTTACTAACAAACACATAAAATTATCGATAAAAAAAAACAAACATATAAAATTTGTAAGATATATCTAATAATATATAATATCCAATAAAATATTTGAACAAAATGCAAATATTTATTATTGTCTGAATATGATACAACTACCATTTAGTGTGGTCGATACTTTGAAGTGGAGTCAATCCAAATGGGTCTCACCAAGTGATCCTCGAATCTCCACCCTGCAAGAAGCAAATGGCATGACCAGGGTACCCGGACCCATCCTGCTGTGCAGAGATTCGACTATCTAAAATCATCTTCCGATTTGTGATTAATGCTGATCTGACACTCGAATAAAGATAAATCTCAATTAATAGTTTAACAACGCCTCGCGATAATTAAATATATCTATGTAGCTAAAATCATGGAACGTGCGTTAATTAAAATCGATACGGACATGTATTGCACATGAAAAAAGTAAAAATAAATAAATGTAAAATACTGTGACGGATTCTTACAATTATATCATTTATTTATAACTTATCACAATTTAATTCGTTTAAAATTTGTTAACTTATAATGATAAGGAGAACATTATCAATTTTTATTAATACACTATATCAATTTTACTTTTTTTATTTTTACAGTTTTAAATTATTTGTTAAAAAATGTGATGAATTTTTATACTAAAATTATATATATATAGTGAGATATGGGAATTTGAACAGTTAATAAAAAATCTTTGCTGTTAAGATCGTGATATTGGGTGAGAGGAAAATGAATAAAATTATTATTTTGTCCTTAATCTGAAAATTAGATATACGCAAAAAATTTTAAAATGTAAAGTAATATGAAAAACGAAAAAAAAAAATCAAATTTTCACAGGTTTGCATATAATAGTATAGATTATTGGATTTTCCTAAAACAAAGCTACACGATCCAGTGCAATATAAATGAAAGTATAAAATGAGAAAGATAGTTGAGTACAATTGATACTGCTCTCGTCCTATAATTCAGAGGTCTTAGATTTGATCTCACTTGTGAGACTTTTTATACCTATTCTATCCCATCTTCCTTCTATATTTTTTAGATTTCTGTGCCTCTTTTGTATATCGAAAAAATTGAAAGTATAAAAAGAAAATAGAAGAAGGTTAAGGGGCAACTGTGCAATAGTTCTTCTGCTCCGCCACCGCATCGGATCAAGACATTATACGTTTAGTTTTTTTTTTTTTTTGATACGATGGTATCCGGCGCCGTAGCAACCGACTAATCCACCGGAGGGTGTATTTACAGCCCTGGGCCCCACATTAAACCCAGGATGCCGACCTCCAGGGGGTTTCGAACCCGGGCGCTCTTGGAGGTTTCTCAAGAAGTCTACCACTGGGCCGTTGCCCCTGGAGGTATTATACGTTTAGTTTTCGTTAATGGGAATTGTTAAGCTTTTTTTTTATTATACGTATTAGTTAATAAACAGAATATTGAACTAATTTTATGCAACTGAACCTCAGAAACTAATGCAATCCCAAAAATATTAAATAGTAAATTATATTATTATTTAACACGATTTACCTTTAAAATAATGACTTTTAAAGCAAATCATCGTAACGATCTTAAATTCTATTAGAAGGAAAAGTCATGAGCCATGAAAGGGTATGTTGAGAATTATGCCATTGCATTGATTCTTTCTCAAAATTTTCAAACTTTTTTTTTTTGTTTATCCTTTGCTCTCTTTTTTCCCTAAAAGATCTAGCCTAATATGTAACTACAAAGAGAAAGAGAAATGAAGAATATAGAGAAAGAGAGTACGGTACAGTGTTGCTATTCTTAATTAGAGACTAAGAATTCCTCTTTTATTTCTCATTTCGGGACTCTCTTTATTAAAAAATTTTAAATAATCTTACATTACAGTGATATAAAGTAGAAGAACTAATTAAATTATTTTAATTAATAATAATTAAAATAACTACTTATTTAATATAATTTAATTAATACTTTTTATATTATATAATAAAATAATATTATTTAAGAATTTCTCGACCTCATCATTATTTTTCTTCATCACATTTTGTCTCGTTTGTAGGGAAAAAAAGTAAAACAAATAAATTTTGTTTTCATTTTGAGTGACAAGGATAGGAAGTAATATATGGATAGCGTGTTATGTCGTGGGCATGCCAATATCCATCCATCCATCCATCCATCCATCGTATTTGGGGATGTCGGCATTGCATGTGAAGGGGATTAAGTGACAGCTGTACAGAGTTGATGAGGTGGTGGGAGGGGGTGATCACAGCGACCGGAATAGGACACGTGGGGTTAGGTTGTCCACTCCGCTGGCGCTGATGATTCTGTCCCTCTCCATCTCACCTTGAAAAATTTGGACTAAATCCAGATAATGCGAAAATAAGAGAAATTAAGATTTAAGAGATAAAATTAAAGTTAAGAATAGTCCTAGTCATGATTCAGAATAGGTCGATTCAGTTGCATTGACTCATAGAACTGGCCTTGAACTGCTCTTAGGACTGTTCAGAGACGGTTTAGAATCGTTCGATTCTAGTTCGAAATCACGATTCTAGCAGGTTTGAAATTACTAGTTTGGAATTGTCCAGATATGATTTGGAATGGGCTGATTTGAAAAATTTAATTAAAATTAACAAATAAATTGTTAAAAATTATAATAAATAATAATAAAATTGAATTAAAAGGCATATAACTTGATTCCAATTTGGAGCTGTCATTTCGGACTGATTCCAGTTCCGCTTCCCTTACAAGGACGAACCGGTCTGAAACCGTCCCCTCTGACTCCGAACTGGTCCGGAATCGGCCCGTGGAACGCTAGTTCGGGAGCTCCGATCAAGTCGTTGAAAAATAGTACTGAAATTCCATGGGGAAGATTCTGGAATAAATGGGACTGACCAGAGATGGATTGAGGTGGAAGTATTCTATACAATGGTACCTTCCCGTAAGTAATGTTTATGAGATAACAACAATCAATATATTTTACATATTATTAAAATTTTTATTTTTGAAGTTTTATAAAAATGTAAAAAAATAATTAAATTTTATTAGATTGTGTCACTATGTAAGCACTGATATGTGGTGATACCATCACACAAGATACCTTCTCGGATTTAGAGGATGCACTGGCAATCGCAGCCCAACTGGAAAAAACACTAGACGCGAAACCCGTGTTACACACGGTATGTATATATCAATAAAAATAATTAATCATAAATTTATACGTAGAGTGAATAAATATAATTAATATATAAAAGAATAAGTGGAGTCTAACATAAAGTAAAAGAATAAGTAAAATGAAGAGAAAAAATGTGAGGAGAAAGAACAGATGATAATAAGTGGTTAGAGAGAAATATGTGAGTAAGTAATTATGCTTATCAGATTTACTATTTTACTCTTCTGTGATTTTGAATTTAACGGTTACTAAAATTTACTCTTTCATAATCCGTCATTTAACTTTTGTTTTAGTTTCGTTCTCTTAACCCAATTTTCTAAATGCATTCCTACTCTAACTATAGTATCATAGTCAATCGGTCGGGTTAATCTGCACGAGTATTCTCTTCTTCAACCACGTCGCGGATGTCCCTTTCTCGCTTTCGCTTTTCCTGTCCCTTCAGTGTCTGAACCGACGAACCATTGAATGATGTGAATGTGACGGGTCTCGGTGGGGGGTAGTAATTAATTAGCTGGGAAACGACAAAAATCACATAAATAGTCATCAAAAATATAAATTTTCTAAAACAATTACTGCATAAATTACTATTGAAAGGTTAAAAATTACGGCAAATAGTCAAAATAACTATGAACTAAAAGTGAATTTTACTTTTTATCATAAACATTTTTTGAATATAGAATAGCTTTAACTTTTTCACACAATTTACAGTGTGTTATTTTCTTTTGTTAAAAAAATCTCCTTCGTTAACGGCCGTTTTTTAGGGCAAATAGCCTGAATAACCATGAACTGTGGGTGAATCACACTTTCTACCACTAAGGGAGGGCAAAATAGTCATTTAACTCAATTTATCGAAACGTAATTTTTTTCTAATAGAAGATACAACATATGGTCGATTGTGAGAAAATTGAAAGTTGATGGCCTTATACAAAAATTGTTCATGGTACAAAGTAAATTTTACTCATAATAATTCGTGATTATTTAGGTTATTTATTTTGAAAATGATGTATAATTAGGAGGTCTTAAGTGTAAAAGTATTGTGCAATTATTTTAGCCCATGGTAATGTATTTTCCTTAAATTTCCAGACTGCCGTTTTACATTTTTAGGTTTTGGTATACGGTCATATTGATTCTAAAATTTTATATTCAAACTCGATCATATTGAATTCAGGAAATAGACTATTCGAAATCTGTATAATACCACAGGTTGCATGTGTTAAGGAAGCCCTACACATCGGATCCATCCTATGGTAGCTTGGTCTCGAGCAGCACTCCATCAACATAAGGTAGAGCCACAAAGGGCTTGTGATAGGGCAGTCGAGCAACGTTTTATTGGTCTTGACTTTATACGGATTAAGTGGAGATATGCTGAATATGTCTCATGTTAAGTTGGTCGTTTGGAGAATTGCAGACACACAGAATGAGTTAGGAGTTTGATTTAAGGCATACAGGAAGTTTTTTGCGGATTTATTTCGTATTTTTGAATTAGATTTCTTATAAACTCGTAATTCATTTATTCTGAAAAGATTTTCAATGTATATCAAAAATGTTTTCTAGGATACTAGATAAAATATAGGTATGGAGTAAGGGAGATGCATCAAAATATATTTGTTATATCATTGTGTCATAAATTCAGGATCAGAAGCTCGTGCAAGTGCTTGGGAAGCCATATATCGAGGCTCCCTAGGCTTGCCCCCTCCTCGATTAGTACATATATGCAATAATAAGGTTCATGGGCAACATTCAAAGTATGCACTTGTAAATTACAAGCCAATGTTAGCCCGCAGACACCGTGTGAACTAATACAGAGCATATAGAATCCTGATTTGACATCGTAGGAGAGGTGTGGGAAAGCATTTATGACATCCCAATCTATAAAACATCCTTGTTGCGAGAAGCACATATAGCATCCCAATGCAATTTCCGACCACATTCACATCACAACACATCCCACGATGGTGTCAGTTCCTTTGCAGCGAACCCATGATAGACCTACAACCACATGCACCAAATGAGAACTTAGAGATCTTTAGGGTTTTTGAAATTGTGCACCCCGACTGAAGCATTGTCCACCGTATCGCATGAAGTTTGCCAACTGCACTAAATCATTTCTGGAAGGACACTGCAACCAGCAACAAGTTGAGGGAGACTAGCAGATATCAACACTCAAATTGAAATTTCCATGCCTTTTGCTTTCTTAGCAAAACACTTCTCAACTTGAGCCACAACATCTGCATGCTGTTACTGGATCCTCTCTCGCTGATTGAAGTTAGCGCGAATTCCCTTTCCCACTAGGAACTTGCTTCGATACTACTTATCACGTGCTCAGGTTTTATGACCCATACGAATGTATGGGAAGTCGTGACCAAGGCTTCCTAGGCCAGTCCTCTCCTTGGTTGACAAGGTAAGTACATATGTTCTATGAGCTTTACGGATAACACTCGAAGCACATACTTATAAATTATAAGCCAATGTTACACTTACATCAAAGGAACCAATGCACAACATACCGAATCCCTATTTACCACTCTTAGGAAGAGATACGAATGCGCCCGTGAAAAATGTATATTAGATGGTGAAATTATTCTTAGTGAGGACAAGTGGAATGAAGTTTGGGTTCATGAACGTAATTTCCAATTGTAATCTTCTGTTGTGCTACGATTAATGGAATACCTCTCTCTACTCGTAGAAATTTATATATATTTTTTGAATGTAAGTGAAATTCATTGTTACTTTGAAAAACAAGTACACAATTAGACATTTATACGTGATAAAGTTCATTTGAAGTATATGTGATAAAATTCTCAAGACCTATATAAATGTCGTATATTCGATTTTGATTTGTTTTCCCTTCTTTTCATTCTCATCATTTCACCAGGACATTTGCGCCAGTAACCTAAGAAGAAGGGTTTCTTTTGTTCCAGGAAGCAAAGCAGACAACTAACTCAGCGTGGAAAGACAATGGGCGCATGAGACAACATGCATTTATGCATTGCACGAACATTTTTGTTAGTCAAGCTAAAATCTTGTATTTAACGTGTATATCACTCACAAATTTTAATTATTTTTTTTTATTTTAGAACTTTATAAAAAATCTAAAATTACTAAATTTAATTAATTTATAAATACCATATAATATAATATCGTATAATATACTCGTTAAAAAATTCCCATCAAGAGTACGGGAACCATGATAGAATTGGGTCAATTTTCCCCATGAAAGACAATTAAGGCCCAACAACCCACGTGGCCTGTCTGTCCTAGCGGGCAGGTGCAATAATTCAACCGCTCGACCGGACCACGAGAGCCTGGCCTTTTCCCCACCTGTTCTGTTTTTTCTCTTTTTTTTTCCCCCAAAAAAACCAAATTGGATATTCCCTAAGAAAAACATTTAGATCGTGTTTGAATTGGTGTAAAGTTTTGGATTTTAAGTCTTAAAATTATGTACTTGCTCATAATTGAATGGCAAAAAATACTAGTCGTGTAAAAAGTTTGATAAATATTATAATATGGTATAAAATCTTTAAAACGTTATGGAATAATATAAAATCTTTGAAAAGTTGATGTTGATGGTACAAACCGTTAATTAACTACTACATCACTAGTAACTGCTGATGTGGGCACTTACATTGTTGCTAACACGGTGCCTACGTAACTGTTAACTCAAAAAAATAAATGATATAATGTAAAAACCTAGAAAAAAAGCATTAATAGTATAAAAAGTTTGATTAATATTACAATACGATACAATATCTTCAAAATATTATAGAATTGTACAAAATATTTAAATTTGTATTATTATTTTATTTTGCTGTAAATTCTAAACTTTCCAATAATACACTATTACAATATCATTGTCACAATTATCGATATGATATTTAGGATTATAAATATAAGAATGATCATTAAAGTGATTATCATTAGTAACTTATTATTTTTGATGATCTATAAAATATATATGTCAATAAACTAAAAATTTTAATCCAAAAAAGTGTCTAAAAATCGAGATTATGAATTTTAAGGCCTAATGATAAAAACAATATTTGATACTTAATTCGTATCACTAGATTAGCTGTATATAACAAATTTTAGCTTAAATATTTGAAGAACATTAATCTAAGCAACTCTATTCCATATGTGTGACTATCTAATCTTGAAGATTAGTTACCATGATGACCTTAGTATCCGTACTCTCCGAGACATATTGAGATTAATAAGATTGCTGCAAAGTTGATTGGTGATAATCACGACATATAAGAGTGTGTGAGCGAAAAATATAGATGGATGGAACTAAAATTTTATTTGCCAATAAATATAAGTGTAATGAAAATATAAAAATTTTGATTATACTATAACATTTTAATAAATTTATATCATATTATAACATTACCAATATTTTTTGTACTATTAATGGCTTTTTCGAGTTTTTTATTACCATGTCATTCAATTTTTTAAGTCAGTGTTCAGGTAGGCGTCCCAGCACTAGTAGTTAATAGTGTTAATGAATAATTAACGGTTTGTACTATTAGTGTAAACTTTTTAAAGATTTTGTACCATTTTGTAATATTTTAAAGATTTTGTACCATATTATAACATTAGTTAAATTTTCTGTACCATTCAATAATCTCGCATTCTAATTTTCCAAATTGAAAAAAAAAAGTATAATTACCAGAAGTTCATCTTCCTCTATTTGAATTATGAACTAATTAGGGCTAATTGGATTTCAATTATTAAAAGAAGAACGTGAAATAATTTTGCAAAGACAAAGAACCAAAAAAAAAAAGAATTAGAAGAAATTGAAGTAATTTGTCAAAACTCCATTTTTTTTTCTTAATTACCTTCTCCACCAACGGGAGTAATATTTTTCTCTATGAATTTGAGGACAAATTCTTCTACGTGTGAGCACGGTTGGTGGTTTTATAAGTTAATAGGAGTTAGTTATATTATTATATTTATAGAGAATATTTATGTGATAAAAATAGAAATTCTAATTTTAAATAAAAATTCTAAAAATTTAATAAACTCTTGAAAAATGAAAAAAAAATCGTGTTATTTATTTAACGTCATTTTCCACTTCTCGCTAATTGGTACTACTGTTTTTAGGATTTCTTAGATTTTTTTAGAATTTTATCTAAATTCTTAGCTTTTTTATTTTTAAAAGGATTTTTCGATAATTCACAGGGTATAAAAACCATACATTATTAAAAAAAAATTACAAAGCACTAAAAGGGACATAACAACCCCAACAATATCTGCATACAACAACACAAAAGTTTCCTTCACCGAGAATATGTTTTACAAGAACGAGCCAGTCACGACTAAAGAATTTATGGATATCATTGGAAAGGTTTCGATGCAAACCAAGTTCGAATCACCCTTCTTGGATAGCATGAGCCGTAATCTTTGAGCCTAGTTCCGGGGTTATGTTTTACCTTATAAATTCTCTTTTATAAATCTGCTGATATTATCAATTCATATTAACTTTGAACACCACTAAACAGTGACATGATATCCATGACATACAAGGTTTTCTTGAATTTAAGATCTGCATGTTAGTTACTATTCAAAGTTAATATAATTAAGTAACAACATCTAGACAGAATCCTTTTGGAAGCAAGAAAGGGATTCAATGCACTGGTAATACATACAACATATCATGGGATTAAAAGAATCCTATATTTGATTCTCGTTAATAAGAGTCCTTATACTCATCTCTTCCTCTTAACTCCTGATACTTTCTAACAAAAAAAAAAAAAGAAACCTTTGAGAAGTTTCATTGAACATTCCTTACTTTTCTAGTTTAGTTCGAACTTTTTTTTTTGAATTAGTTCCCAACCAAAATATGCTTTTTTAAACCAAAAAAAAAGGAAAGTTGAAAAAACACATTGAGCGGAACTGATAGAGGAAGAGGAGGGGAAAATGAAAGTTGAGAGATAAAGTTGTAAAAAATAAAAAAAAATTTTGAGATTTTAAGTGTTGACTTCCGATAAGTCCTTAATTGTTAGTCAAGTCAGCACCCACACAAGTAAGAAATGGAACAAATTATCCTGGCCAGGTTGAACCAATTCAAAACGACCACGTCTCGTATGTTGCTAATTATTACGTAGACGTAATTGACTAATTCAGTTCCTTAGAGAGGTAGATAACGGCATCCATGGCCAGTCCTTAACAACTTTGCGTTAAGAACCAAAATGCCTACCGACGAGAATTTAATCTTTTCCGCGTAAGCTCATGAACCAACTAATCTGATAATTCTCTCTGGTAATCTAACACTCATTATCTTGTACATAGCTCATTTGTTTTTCTGTATTTAACACTGGTTTTCAGAAGTATAAACAGGCACTTACTGATATAGTTCGAGTAGGGTGAACACACTAAGGATAAAACTCTTCAAATGTGATATCTCTTTATTCACAGGACTCAAACTTGAGACTTTACTTAAAGGGAAGAGGCGTCTAACCACTTCATCCGATCCACCTTAGCATCTATAGTTCGTTTTATATTGATTTAGAACCAGCTCTCGAATCTCAATGGACCTGGCTTCATTAACGAATAGCAGCGAGAATTAACGAAAGCCCTCTCCTTTTTCTCTTCCTTTTGGACTGGGCTTAGCTTGTCACTGCAATCATGGTGTAAGTGATCCCAATTGGCCAGCCCAACTTCATCTCCTGCTCGTAAGTGATGGATGCCTAACCATCCTTGACGTTATGATTCACCCCTGCAGTTTGGGAGCTTTGCTACGAGCTTATTAGAGATGTCGAAATATTGCTCGACACTTAAACAGTGTCGTTCTTTTGTCTGGTCCAAGACTAACTCTCTTTGATTGTACAATATTGAAATATCATTAAATGCCTCGTTCAATCTACCGATTTTTATCATGTGCCCACTTTCTCTGCACACATTAACAAACATCTAAAATCGGCCGATCTCAATAGAAGCGCACTGTGAGAAATGTAATATAAATTTTCCTCTTTTCACCCAGTATCTTCTAAATTTCAAATTGATTACTTTTTCACACATGCTCCTACAAATTAAATTATTTCATCACATTTTTTAACAAAGGTAAAGCAGCAGCTTAGATGCATAACATTACTGAAATAATTTGCTCACATTTAGTATCTGAGGTGTTATAATACTAAGCTCATTTACTGTGTCTTAGCACAGCTCCTTTTACTAAATACCTGAGAGTGCAGTGTGTGTTAGATGACCACACTAACACTTGGCTACGCACTCGTGACATTATATATGTTTGCTAGTGACATAGACTATTAGCAAAATATGACTTATGAATAGTCATTTTATTAATAATAAGAAGGACCATATCATACAATATTCAATTAAACTCTACATAAACCTAAAGATTTTACGCTTATTATATAAATATCTCTAACGATGAATTTTCTCAATGGATCTATCGACGTAGTGCGTGGATGTATGCTTTAAGACCAATTCTTTTATGTAGTTATTTGTATTATGAAATTATTATTTGTAACCATGTGTTTCATTTTATCATGGTACCTTAGATCATTCATAAAGATAAGATTTTTTTTTTCATATGTACCACTAGTATTGTTAGCCGGACCAATTCAGACTGGTTTCGGTCCGGGTCAACGGTTCAAGCCCAAATGAACCGGCCCAGAATGGTAGATAGACTGGCCGGTCACTGTTTGGTCCGGTCCAGGATGAACTAGTCAAATTTATTTTCAATTTTTTGAATTTTTAGGGTATTATTTAGGATTTTATGTAAGATTTTAAAATAAAAATAAATTATTTCATTATTAGGATTCGAACCCAAGTCTTCTACTTGAAAGTCAAGAATCTTAACCAACTAGACTAATCATATTTTACTTATATTTTTACATTCAATATTATATGACTAATTTGATTAAGGTATGTTTGATTTATACCATCTTCAAATAAACTTGAATTATTTATTTTTAAATAAAATTAACAGATATAGACATTCTAATTTAAAATACCACCATTTTGTTGGAGGGTTAGACATTGACCGTGTACCAGCCTCTTCATTATATTTTTTATGGTGTAATAAATCAAATTACAAAGTGGTATTACAGAATTATAATGTAGGAATATCATCATCTTCATCTTCATCTTCTTCATATATCCAACTATTAATAATGTCTTGAGTGTGTTGGTCCACTTGATTCCAATCCCACAAACAGATTATCATCTCCAATATAGTTGCGCCAATCATGACCGTCATTCTTCAAGCGTCCTTGCTAATCAGCTGGATGCGCTCTCTGTAGTAATGATTGAGACATGTTTATATAAGAAATCCTGAGCCATAATTGCTAGCACCGAATAAGAACTGGACTGCTCCTTTCACCAATATAGAAAATTGAATGAAGCTCCTGGTTCGTATCTAAGTCGTCTCGTTGCTAGGTAGAATGCAAGTTTGTTGAATGAAGGATGATTTTCGTCCCTGTTGAACTCGGATGATTCTATATCCAAGAAAGGGTCATCTTCGTAGTACAATGACGTGCTGGGATGTTGGTGACCTGTCACACTCTTGAACTTCGACTCTTCTGCTCGTCAGGTATTGAGAATTGTAGAGGTTAAATGTTCTCTGTAAAACAATCTCAAATTCTCATATATAATTAGAAATTTCAGTATTTGTAATATAACTAGAATCATAAGCATATAACATATTATAAATTGTTTTAAGTGTACGTTCTAAACTATACATTTTGGCTGGATAATCTAATGCAAAAGCAACAGAATAAAGAATAAAATATGGTCATAATATTTTTTAAGTTTATCAATCATATCGATACATATGTTTTCAAAATATGGATTACTTATATAATATGAAATCATTTTTAATAATTTTACAAGTTGCGGAATAAGTTGATGTGTTATTGGAAAGAAAGACGCTGACAACTTTTCCAATGTCATTTTAAAATTAGTTAAAAATTTAAAAAATGGTTCAACTTGTTTAAGAGTAAAATAATCGAGTTCTAAATTATTCATATTTGCAAATTCAAGCAACTATTATTTAAAAGGAATTACACTAGCAAGCATATCACAAGTGGAGTTCCATTGTCTAACACATTCAATTTTAAATTTTCTAAAATTAACTCTATTTGCTTCGTAAAGTTGTTTAAATTCCTGGTCCCTTGGACCAGAAGTTCTAATAAAATTAATTGTTTTTTGAATCGGATTTAAAATAGTTTCTTCAATATTTCTCAAACCATCTTGAATGCGTAAGTTGAAAATATGATATGCACAACAGTTATAAAAAAAATTTTCATCTAAAATTGGGTTCATTTACTGCCTAAGTAATGTAATATTAGTAATATTATTGCTAGCATTATAAAAGAAATACAAAATACTTCATTCAAAATTTGAAAATACGACAAATAGCATAATAATATATGCAATATGTGCAGCATTATGTGAAAATTAAAATGTTTTAAAACCAATTATATATTTTTGTAAAATTCAATCCGAATCAACCCAATGACATGTTAAACATATAAAATAATATGTGAGTTAAAACTTTCTAATTATCACATGTTAAGCCAAATTTATAATTACTTGATGCAAAAATTACACATAACATTTCTTTCGATTCTCCATATAATTTCATAGCTTCATCTCTAACTTGGTGCCTAGAAACTTTTTTCCATTGAGATTGACAGTAAGATATAAATTCATTAAAAGAGGGTTGTTCTACTTTGATGAATGCCAAATCCCTATTAACAGTCCAATTTGTAAGCTTTGATTCAACTACATTTGTATTATATCTTGTATGACCATATTACCGGAACTATTATCAGCACTAAGATGAGTTTGTCTAACACTTTGACCCTCTTGAGGGTATTTATTAGCATGCCTAGATAATGTGCCTAATCCATGATCAACTTTATGACTATAAACTTTTTTACAAACTTTACATGTTACTTTTCCTTTTGCCCGATTATATTAAAAAATTTCCCATATAGTATATCTACTTTTACGTGATGATGTTTCAACAGTTGATGTTTATCTTGGCACTCCCAGAACCAATGGTGGATTATTTGGAAGAGTTTCGGAACATGAACTGTAATAGCCCAATATTTAGGGGGCAAAATTTTGAAATAAGGAGGACCAATTCAAAAAGATGTAGAATGGACGGACCAAAATGAGCAAACATCATATTCCCTCAATTTCTCTTAACTGCCCACGTAAAAACATGGAAGTAGGAGTGGGCTGTTGAAGATCTTAACCCACGATCCCAAAACATCTGCACCACAGTAAAAATATCTCGAGTCTTTCAATGTTTTACAATCAACGATTCGAACTCCAACGGTTGGTCATTTCTTACTTTGAATAGGACGAAGTGCGGAAGAGGGGAACAAAGAATTATCGACGAAGTCAAAATCGGAGTTTAATCGCAGCTTTCTCAGCCAAGTGACCCCTTCAGCATTTAGGTAATTCAAATACATTTCCTTTGTCATTCAGTCTTAGTTTTATCTTTAGTTGAGTATAAGCTAGAGAGAGAAAGCTCGGTTTGAGTCGTTAATGACGGATTCTCGTAGAGGGCTTAAATGGACGAAAAATTTATATCTTTAGGTTGCTCATAACCTCAGGAAACTAGGGCATTTTACGGAATTCAATTTCGTTGAGCGATTTGAAAGAAATCATGTTTTGAACTTTCGAATTATGTGATGAATCGCAATTTAGAAACACAAATTTCGGGCTTGTTTCCACACCTTTTTGATTCCGTTTGATTCTAAACCATAGATTACACTTCAAAGTTTCCCAGAAACAAAAATCACTAGATTTGAACATCTGTAGCTCGAGATATGAGTCCATGAAGTCAGCCTCTTGAGATGCTGAAACAGCCATGTTTTTCATCTTAACAAGCAACTGATTTCGAACAAGATTTTCGAACTGATTTTGTCACTTTTTGGTGCTCTATTTGCTTCTAAGTTGTAGTTCGTGGTTCAGGCTTTCCAGGGACACCAAGAACTCCCGATTTGGAGGCCTGTGGACCGAGATATGAGTCCCCGAAATTGGCCTCCCGAACAACCCGATTTTATTCCGTGATGAAAACCCGATTTTGAGCCGCTTTTTCTTATCAAATCGTCTGTCTTTTGAACCAGAAGTTATTTCCAAATTGTAATTCGTGATGCAAACTTTTCATAGACACGGAGAACACCAGATTTGGTGGCTCGAGGAGGGAGAACCGACTCATCAAAGTTGGCTGGTCGTACTGCCCGACATTGGAAATTTTTGAACGAACTGAAACTTTGAAAGGCCCGTTTGGCCTGATCTGAGCTCTGATTTCAACGATTTTTATACCTTTGAACTTGTAATTGAATTTACTATTTTCTGTGATTTTTTGGAATTTTTATGAATTATTTTATTTTTCGTAATTGAATTTACTATTTTCTGTGATTTTTCGGGATTTTTATGAATTATTTTATTTTTCTCGAATTTTTCAATATAATAAATTTTATTGATTTTAGAAGTTATGCAGTCGTTTCTGAGTCCTAAATACTTTATGATAATAGTTTATGAAATTTTATCAATCAAAATATGGAACATATTATTTAGAAACCGATCTGAGGGTGGGATAGATGTTTTATCAGTTGAGGAATTCTTAGGACCGCCTAAGATATTTCAGAATATTGTGTAGTGATGTATAGTTCCAATTATAGGTTCTTCTTCCGGTTTGGATCGAGATTCTAAGCTCTTGATTACGAGATAGTTAAGGTAAATAACTTGAGACTCACTTCTATTGTTTGCGAAATTGTGAAATGTTGTTTTATGGATATCATGATTATTATCCTAAAACTATTATATTTAATGAAATGAGCATGAAATATGATTTATGTTTTTAAAATGAGGATCAAGTATCAGAAAATTATGTAAGTGCAATGTCATTGAAAAGTGCATAAATTGTTTGATGATTGAATTATTGATTTTATGTATTGTGAAAGATGAGTTATTTATGTGAAATTATATGAATTTACTGAATTGTGAAAAGTGGTTTGGATTTGAATGATATTATATTTTTGATTTGAGGCTTATCTGTCTACTACGTACCGAGTATTGCAATACGTTAAACGCGCTAGCTAGAGAATTATCTGGGTCGAATCGGTGACGCAACCGGCAGAATCTTTGGGTCGGACCGGCGACTATACCGGCGGGTCTGTGTGACAGGACGAAGTGTCACCGTAGTATCAACGACAATGAGTGTAAAACGATTGAATCTGATTATTGGAATTTCTACATATTAGAAAATCTCTGAATGAGTCTATGACTTGAAATTATTATCCGAACTATTTATGGATATTCTGAAATATTTCGAAATGCATCTTTTCTAAAGGATGAGACTTTGAGTTTCAAGAAATGTAAAGGATTGTTTCGAACTAATTGTTATGAATGAGAAAATGTTTATGTGGATGCTTGATCAGGTAGGAGTGAGAACCGGTTACTTACTGAGCATGTGAAGCTCATCCCATTTTCTCCTTATCTTTTTCAAATCCCGAATCAGAAGAAATTTAGGAGAATAGCATCTAGCAGGCTCGCTCGAGGATCAAGTGCCTAGAAGATTATTTGGATTTAATCATAGTGTTCTTCCTTTTTTCTTAGTATTGGAAACTTCCGATATTTGAACAATTTTCAGATTTTCAAGTGTGAATCTTCTCTTTAATATTGAATTCTATTATCAGACATGTTAATTACTGATTCTCATGAAGAGGAAAATTTGAAAATACTATGAACTAAAAGTGTGTTAGTTGGTTTCGTTTACTATGGGATCGAGTCAGGTCTGTTAGTGAACGGCCAGTCACAGGCCCATTGCTTGGATTGAAAATGGGGCATGACATGAACCAACAAATGATCTATTTGCGATATCTATAAAATGTGATTATAATTTATAAAATATTATGTGAAAATAAATGTGAGTAAGGGATAGAAAAATTCAAACAAATGATAATTCGATGTTGTTGGTGCAAACTCGAAGGATGAATTGTATTGTTGATGATAATGACTCCGAGGATGAATCAGTTTTTTAGTTGAAAACTTTGATCAAGAACCGTGCTCATCAATCATGATCGGTACACTAGAGAAACACTCGAGAGCGTAGAGTAGAGTAGAGTAGAATTGAGAGAAGAGTGTAGAAGATTGCAGTGAGTTAGATTGGTGGATATGTGAGGTATTTATAGTATTTAGAAATGATATAAATTAAATAATAATTAAAAAAAGAGACGTTGGAACTGGACGTTGGATTGAAACGATCATATAATCGCTTGTCTCAAGGTCTCAAGCTGAGGCAAATTGCCTATGATGATTTTTATGCTAGGGGCGAAGCGTGGGGCCCACACTAGGAATGCCAACCGTCAATTGACCGTTGGCTTTGGCAATGGCAACATTGATCCTTACTTTTCAAATTTGGACGAACCAGTTAGGGCTGGGCTGGTCTGGTCACTGTTCCGAGCTAGTTCCAGGTTTACATGCGCTAGTTTGATTTTGATTTTGATTCAACCAGTCGATTTTGTCAACCCATCCTGTAACCAGGCGTTAACCCATGGGGGTCGGGCTAGTTACGGTTCATAACCATTCTGAGTCGGTTCGCGGTTCATGCAAGCTAGTTCAGGCCGAACTAGCCCAATTATCAACATTATATACCATTGGTATTCAAAAGCCCAAGTAGTACTAGCTAATTCAGTTTGAGGCGAGAGGGTTCATTAAGGCGAATTTTTTATGTTCACAAAATGTAAATTTGATTTTGCATAAGGGGTAGATGCGTTGTACCATTTCAATTAATGCACTTTGGTAGATAAGAGTTAAATATAATACAAGATTGACACCAAATTAAATGCCCTATGCATAACATTAGACACTCAAGGAATCTCTCCATCAAACAATCTTTTGAATGTATCTTGCTACATGTTATAAACTCAACTCCCAAGGTTAAGCAATGCGACCTCACATCTTATTATTATGATAGATCATTGCACAATCAAAACAAAAACATATCCAAAGGATAATTTGCACTCATCGATATTGCCAACCCAGTAAACATTTAAGCAATCAATATCAAACACAAATTATTGAGTAAATTACCAAAATAGTCCTCAAATTAAATTTATAACCAAATTGATCTAAAATTTCATAATTTTGTTATCAAAATAGTCAAGTTGTCAATCACATAAAAAAAATTCGTGACGGAATCCGTCCATGTGGTAAATTCCATCAAAATTATCCTCAAATTCATACGCGGCCACTAAATTAGCCCTCAAATTAAATTTGCCAACAAATTAATCTAACATTCATAGTTTTACTATTAAAATAGTCTTACTATCAATGGTATTAAAGAGATCAAAATGAAATTCTATTGTAGCAGTTCACGTGGTAAAACTTGTTTTACTCATTTCTCCCAAAAATTGCAACCGCCAATATAAAAAAAGAATCATATTCTACTTTATATTTCAAAGCACATTTTATAACATGAGAGAATATTGATTGAAATTTTTCATACAGTCCTTTTCAACCATAAATTTTCACGAAGTTAATCAAGTCATATTTTTTAGGAAAATTAATTTTTCAGACTATTGAAAGAAGCCATCTTAGGCCTTCTAATTAAAAAGTGATAGATAAGTGTTTAGTAATGAACTGTTCAATAACAAATAAGGTCATTCAATTATCGCAATTATTTATGTCTAATTTAAAACTTCTTTTATTGATGTACTAATTTTTAAGAAAAATTATATTACTGAAAAGAATAAATATATATAATTAATTTTTTAAATAGAAAATTTTCATCATTTTGCTAATTCCATCTAAAATTTCTCAATTAATCTAGGAGAATGTGATAAATGTAAGCTATAAAAATTAAGATGAATTCTTATACATTTTTCTAACAACTATTTGTACTTTATAGGTTTTCATGTAACATAATAATTTGCAGTGAAAATTTTTTAGTACCAATAAAATAATAGTTTCAAAACTAGCATCACTATATGTATTCTTTTTACTAATTTTTTTTATAATTCCCTAAATACCCTCCTCATTTTCAACCCAACTCTCCCTCTCTTCTCTCTCTCCCAGCCTCTTCCTCTTCTTCTACTCTCCTTACTCTCCTGCCCCGTCTCTTCCTCTTCTTCTTCTTCTTCTTCTACTTCTTCTTCTTCTTCTTCTTCTGCTTCTTCGTCCTCGTCCTCCTCCTCCTCGTCGTCCTCCTCCTCGTCTTCTTCTTTCTTCTTCCTTCTTCCGCCACCTGTAGCATTGCGCCCAACGCACCTACGCCCGGCACCCGATGCACCGACGAATCGTCGCCTGGTGCCCAGTGCATCGACACCTGATGGACAGTTGCCTGGCACTCGGCGCACCGTCGACCATCGTCTAACGCCCGTTGCACCGTCGCCCCGTCGCCCATCACGCCATCGCCTGTCTCACGACGCACGGGTGTGAGGTGCTGCTTGTTGCCGGCTGCTCATCACTGGCGCTAGTCCACTCCCGGCCGTGAGGTGTCGCCGGCCATGAGCTGCCAAGGAGCAAAGAGAGGAAATAATGGAGGGCAAAAATGACTTTCAACATAAAATGGTGTTAGTTTTGCAACTTCATATAATGGTGCTATTCACAAAAGAGAGAGGAGTAGGGTTGCCACTTTTCACCATTAATACTAAATCTAATTGAATAATCTATAAAAATTTGTGAGTTTTAGGTAGAAATGGGAACATTAGAAAGATCATAATACTTTTTAAAATAATTATCATTACAAATTTGGGCAAGTAAAGTATATCGGTTTAGTGGCTGTGACATATAATATTTATCTTATGGCATGGGATCAAAATCCAACTATACAATTTTTTTAGTAAAATAAGTAAAACTTCGTCGTTTTTCAGTGTATAGATGAAATATTGCCATGTCAACTATCACATTAGCATTCTGATGCGATCTCTTTAATATATTTGACCAACTATGTTATTTTAATGGTAAGATTGCGAATGTTGGATTAATTTGGTGGCAAATTTGAGAATTTGATTAGTTTAGTGGAAAATTTAATTTGATGACCGACTTGATGACCGCGTACAAATTCGATGACTATTTTGACAATTTACTCCAAATTATTTCCTTTATAACATAATGAACAATAAGCTACTTCCTTTAGTTCCCTCAACATCCTATTCACCTATTTCCGATTCATCTTTCTCGAGTTTGGTTGGTACCGGCTCACTAATATTATGACATAATGTATGTTAGGATTCTTTCATATAACAACATATATCAACTCAGATAGAGCTCTTATATGGTCCACCTTTCATGGAGCTCTTTTATTTAAGAGTTTTTGCTATAAGAGTGTGTCATAAACTCAGGTTTGGAGACCCGTACAGAAGTTTGAACAGCCATATTATTGGACTTTTTAGGCTACCTCCCCCTTCATTGACAAGCTACCCACATAATCCACAAGATTAAGTGATAACACTTAGGCTTAGGGTACATACCTGTAAATCATATGAATGCCAACCCATATATGTCGAAAGGGACATAAACACAACATAAAAAATTTCTAATTGTTCTTTTTGGGGATGAACAAGAATTTCAATATTTTCCCCACTCAATCTGACAATGTCCTCATTGTAGAATGCTCATATAATGGTCTAGTGCACTTCTAGTTGCATTCATCATGTAATCGCTTACCTCTTGGTGACGAGGCACACACATTCCACATCCACTTGTGGTATCAACCCCTTTGTAGAGAGCCACATTCACCTTACATCACATTCACTCACAATGTCAATTAGTCCTACCCATGGGGCAGTTTCGGACAGAACCAAAATAGCCAATTTCGAATTAAAACTGGAACTGCCAGTGCCGAATAGGTGATTCCAAGCTTCAACCAAATATTTAAAAACTAAAAATGGTGGTCATTAACTTATATATTAAATTATATGTTTTTAAAAAATACAATTAATTTATTTTTAAATTCATTTGATTATAATTTATTATAATTTCTGAAAATTTATATTATTCTTTTACAAATTTACGGAACTTGAACTAGCCGATTTTGAATCAGTCGGAACGTGGTTTTGAACTGAAACCAAACGGCTCCAAACCGTCCTAAGAGTGGTTAAGAGCTGGCTCTGTGGAACCAGAACTGACCAGTTCCAAATCGTGGCCAGGGCTAGTGTCAATCCCTTTTTGACCCTATACTAAACCTATGATCATATATACCAAATGAAAAAACAAAGATCTTTAGGATTTCTACAACTATGCACTTGAATCAAATCTTTGAGGAATATTTGCATGCAACCTGTTAGGTGCGTTAGGTCACTTTTAGGACACTACAACTGATACAACAATGAAACAGGCAACCTGCATCTACACTCATGTTTGGAGTTCGCATGCCATCCACTTCCCAACAAAGCACTTCATGACTTAAGCCATAGTTTCTGCATGATATTGTGGGGTCCTCTGGCTTATTAAAGTCGTAATTGATTCCCCTTCCTACAAGAAACTGGCTCTTGTGCAAGTGACTTGTTAGCCTACTCTGAGACTTCCTAGGCTAGCCCTCCCTCACTTGAAAAGCTACCATATATTTCATAAGGTTCATGAACAACTTTGAATCACATACCTATAGATTATAACCAAAGTTGGCCCATGTACGTTGAGGGGAAACCAAGCATATGTCCTAATTCCCTTCCTTAGGGAGGAATAATATTTCCCCACTTAATCTGTAAACATCTCATTGTAGGATACCCACGTAATTTCCCACTGTATTATCCTTGTTCATTCACCAAGCACTACATTCTCGTGGTGTTAGTCTCTTTGCACTAAGCCACATTCACCCCCACACTATAGTCCCCATGGTGTCAGTCCCTCCGCGACCTTATTAGTCCATATGATCGCATGTAGCAAGCTAAAAAAAAAAAAAAGAAGAGATCTTCTAAGCTTTTGCAACTTTGCTCCATGAACTGAATTATTGTCCAATGTGTTGCGTAAAACTTGTCAACCATACTAGATCATTTTTAATGGGACACCACAATCAATACCCCCTGAACAATGCCAACAAATATTGCTTGGAATCCCACACCATCTGCTTCCATGGGAAAGTAATCTTTCACTTGAGTCGTCACACGCTATTGCCGGATCCCCTCGTTGATAGAAGTGGTCATGGATTACCCTTCCCACTGGTAACTAGCTTTGACACCAATTATCATGTGGTGAAGTTTGGAGATCCATGTAGGTACTTGAATAGCAATAATTCGAGGCTTCTTAGTCTAACTCTTATTTTACCCGATAAGTTACCCACATAATCCATGAAGTTTAGGGGCAATACTTGGAACATGTGCCTATATATCATAGACAATGTCCACTAATATACATCTAAGGAAACCAATACACAACATATAAAAAATAAAATCCTTGACTGGCACCCTTAGGGAGGATCAACAAAGCCACCTGTGCAATCATAAATATGCATATTGATTTGAGAGTTTTTCCTATGCAAGTATATTAAGACAAGGATGGCAAGGGGCATTCATAGCTTTCTAGTGGGAATGCTTCTCTTTCTAAAAAAATTGCTCTCCCTTCTCTCTAGAATTATAGTCTCCTTTAATGGAGGATTAAATGCCCCTTCAGTGGGCGATCTCTTTTCCTGGGATTTTTTTCCAGGGCGAATCCCAGTATTAAATGCAGAACATCTATTGCTGGGAAAGCGTATTCGAGAAGCCATCAGAGATCCGACCATTTGCACATTTGAATGCCCCGTAAAATAAACCCCTTTCCAAATTCTTCCCCAAATTATCTTCAAACGAACTCACACCTGGAAACCCTAATCTCCTTCCACAAACCATCCTGAGGATGGATCTAGTTCACCAAAATCCTTCCTCACCAGTAGATAGCGGCATGCAATCAAGAAGCTTGAAGGAAGTAGAGATCATCGATCTCCCGTGCGAAGACGATGACGATCTGCAAGCCTTGGAGCATGCACTTACCTTCAAACTCGTGGGAAATAGAAGCCCCAGCAACAAAACAGTCATTGGACATCTCAACAGGATATGGGTAACAAGGAAAGGGTTCACAGTCCGTCCTTCTAATCAGGTCAGGAATTCCTTTATATGCATTTTTTCGGATGCATCAGACCTGGAACGAGTCCTTAAGGGAGGTGCGTGGTCAGTTCGAGGCCTCCATCTCCTCTTCGAGAAATGGTCACTTGGTAGATCTCTCGAAAGCCTTTCATTTAAATCGGTGTTATTCTGGGTTAGGGTCTATGGTCTGCCTCCGAAAAATACCAATCGTACATGCATCCAAATAGCTGCTGCAAGAGTTGGGACAGCAATAGAGTTTGAGAACAGAAATGACACTCTTCCATCTGTCTTTCGCGCTTCCCGGGTGTTAGTCAAAATTCAGGTTGATCAACCACTTTGCCCAGGATTCCTGTCTCTTCCAAGGAAGAGCAAAATCCATAGCTGAATCTATTTTAGATACGAAAAGCTAGCGATCTTCTGTTATAAGTGTGGAAGGATTGGGCACGAAGGCACCACATGTCAGTATCCTGAAATGGAAATGCCTCTAAAACTTGGACCTTGGATGAGGTTTGAATATGCTATTGCAATTCCCCTTCCCCCAATACCTCTTTTAGAAGCACAAGTAGTTCCACTCCAAATCGCTCCCCAATCTGTTTAGAGCTCCCCTTCACAATCTCTTATGAACGAAAGCTTGATACATAAGGATGGGGTAGAGAGATCTGCAAAATGGGCTGATTTGTCAGACACCCCCGGTAAAAATCCACCCTTCACCTTTAAAGCTCAAAGAGGTGATCCTGTCTCATCTAGGGAGCAACTCTTAAGCACAACCCCTAGTCATTGGCACTTAACTAGCTCCTCCTTACTCAATACTGCCTCTGAAGCACTGATTAGTCCCCCTCTGTGTAAGAAAAGGAAACTTGAGATCGTCACTGCACTGACTAGCTCTGTCGCAGAGATGCGAAAGGAAAACTTATCTGAGTTACTGCTAAAGGAAGATCTAGCTATTCATAATGCCAAAACTGAGTCTAACCCATCCACCAAGCCCCAGTCAGTTACTCATTCATTGGAAACACAAATAGAGGATAACAATACTACTTGCTACTTTGGAGAAACTGTGATGGCTGAGGAGGCGGGCCTTAACTTGAAACCCCCCCCCCCCCCCCCCCCCCCCCCAGTCGCCATGAGTATCCTTGCCTGGAACTGTAGGGGTACTGGAGGAGCCCCTACAGTCCGAACCTTGAAACAGCTCCTCCAGGTACATAAACCTCATCTACTTTTTTTGTCAGAGACTAAAGCAACTTCGTAGAGATGTGAATGGGTTGCCAGGAAATGTGGATTCTCTCAGATGTGTGTGGTGGAAGCAATTGAAAAATCTAGAGGCTTATATCTGCTATGGCATGATTCTGTGCAGGTAAACATCCTGACAAAATGCAAATACTACATTCATCTATCTATTAATCATGCTTTTTTAACCTTATTAATGGGTTCTATCTGGTGTATATGGTCCTCCTCATGTGATAGATAAGGCTTATTTCTGGTTAGAATTAGAACACATGGTTAATAACACTAACAAACCTTGGGCAATGATTGGGGACTTAAACGAAATATTAAATTCAGATGAAAAATTTGGAGGTCGTAACTTTGGGACTAGTAGTCGCAACTACCTTGGAAATTCATACACAATACAAGTACAATGGATCTAGGATTTACTGGAAACAAATTTACTTGGAGGAATAAGAGGCATGGATTTAGTCATATTAAGCAAAGACTAGATAGAGTTATAGTAAATGATTTATGGAGATTAATGGTCCGTAATGTTGGTGTAATAAACCTAACTGCTTCTTGTTCTGATCACAATCCCATTCTCCTTACTCTAAATGTAGAAAACAATAAAAAAGCATACCCCTTTAGATTCCTGCAAGCTTGGACTAGAGATCCAACATGTAAGGAAGTAATTAAAACTGTGTGGAATAAACAAGTTATAGGCTCAATGGCATACAAATTTACTAAGAAAATAAAGTATGCCAAAGAAGCAGTAAAAGAATGGAACATAAAACATTTTAAGATTTGTGATGAGCAAATAAAAAACATACTACTGAAAATTGAATTAATTCAAAATAGTGTACCAACTGTAGAAAACATAAAGGAAGAAAACCAATTGCATTCCCAACTACAAGAATATTTAAAACGAAAAGATATGATCTGGCAACAGAAGTCTAGGGAATTGTGGCTAAAGGATGGAGACGCAAACACCGAATTCGTTCACCTCTCAACAATTATAAAAAGAAAACAGAACTCAATTGCCACAATTAAAATTGATAGAGATCAATGGATTTACAGTCACGATGAAATAAGCAATTATTTTGTTCAGCAATTAAACATTATTTAGCACTACTAACCCACAAATTCTAGACAACCTAGAACAGTTAGTAAACCCCATAATCACATATGAAGAAAATAGTGTACTGGAAACTATACCATCTGAAGATAAAATTGAATCAACAATTAAACAAATGCATTCACTAAAATCTCCAGGACCTGATGGAATGCCAGCCTTATTCTATAAAGAAAATTGGTCTACTATTAAGTATGATATCATAAAAGCCGTTCAAAGTTTCTTTATAAATGGGTTTTTGTTAAAGGAATTGAATGCAACCTTTATAACTTTGATTCCTAAGAACTCTCATGCAACCAATTTTGCAGATTATAGGCCTATAAGCCTCACAAATACTTGTTATAAAATAATATAAAAAATTTTAGCAAATAAATTAAAAACAATGCTCCACAAGATAATTTTCCCACATCAGACGGCCTTTCTTGAAGGAAGATGGATAAACGAAAATGGAATTCTAGCGCAAGAGTTACTTCACACAATGAATAACTCCAAATCAAAAAAAAGGATGGACATGTTTGAAAATTGATTTTTCTAAAGATTTTGATCGAGTTGAATGGTCCTTTATCAAGAAAATTTTAATCAATCTTGGCTTCTCCAACGTATTCATAAACTGGATTTTACAATGTATAAGTACACCATCCTACTCAATTTTGATAAATGGTAATCCGACGAGTTTCTTTACTGCCTCAAGAGGCCTTCGGCAAGGGGATCCTCTATCTCCCTACCTATTTATACTTAATATGGAAATTCTATCACGAATGTTTAACATAGCTGAACAGTATAACCACATAAAAGGAATAAAAATCTCACGAAATAACTTACCTATTAGCCACTTAATGTTTGCAGATGACCTAATGATTTTTCTAAGAGCAAATAAATCTGATGCAAATAACTGTAAAATTATTCTTGATATGTTTAATTCATGGAGTGGTCTTGAAATAAATACTCAAAAATCGGGAATAATTTTTTCAAAGTTTGTTAGAGGAAATACCAAAAGGGAAATTAAAAATATATTTAACCTTAAAAAACTAAATAAAGAAACTAAGTATCTAGGTAATCCCCTTTTTACCAAAAGAAATAAAACGGACTCCTTTCAATTCCTTATTGACAAAATACAAAATAAACTGACAGCATGGAGGGCTAAAAATCTTTCATGGGCTGGTAGAACTACCCTAGTCCAATCAGTGCTAAATTCGTTACCAGTCTGTCATATGGCAATTTTTAAGGTACCATCTAAAATTTGCACAAAAATGGATAGGAGGATAAAAGACTTTTGGTGGAATAAACAAGGAAGAAATGGCAAATATTATACACCTGTTAGCTAGAATAGCTTATGCCAACCAAAAAAATATGGGGGTCTTGGTTTTCGGAAATTCTCAGATTTTAATAAAGCCATGTTATCCAAAACATCATGGTTCTTATCAACAAATAAGAAGAGTCTAGCTGCATCTGTATTTACTCGAAAATATGGTAATAGCATCAGTTACAGTGATAGAACTAGGAAATACTCTTCACAAGTTTGGAGAGATCTCCAAAGCTGAAAACATACGATGAAAAAAAATACATGTATACAGATTGGTAATGGTAGTACTACCAAGGTCTGGACAGATCCATGGATCCCTCTAAACAAAGATTTTAAACCAGTTCCTAAGTCCCCAACTGTTTTAATTGATCATTCCTTAAAGGTTAACGATTTGTTTTATACTAACTCAAAAAGTTGGAATCTGAGCAAACTAAACTCCTTATTCAACGCAGAAACAGTACAAAATATAGCTAAAATATATATTCCCCAGCATGATAAAGAGGATAAATTTATCTGGTTACCTGACAGACAAGGTTCTCACTCAGTAAAATCATTTTATCTTAAAGATCAAGAGGACTGATTTAATAAAGGATTGGAAACTTTTTGGTCAAGAATTTGGAGACTTAAAATGCATGCTCGACTAAAACTCCATTTATGGAGAATTGAAAGGGATGTCTCCCTGGGGCAAATATAGAGGAAGGATTTTGTCCTCTATGTCAAGCTAATTCTGTTCCGTTCAATCATCTCTTTATTGATTGTATCTATGTCAAGATAGCATGGAGGGAATCCAGGTGGAAAGTCTGTCACATTCCTGCCTCAAATATGGTTGAGTTAGTTAATTTTGTTATCAATCCAAGAGATTTTCCATTAGACTGCCAGGAGAAAGCTCAATTCTTGTTGTTTAATGTTGTTCTACTTTATGAATTATGGAATATTAGAAATAGAATACTCTTTTTTGATGAATCTCCTTATTTAGGAAAGTTTTTGCAATTAGTCAATGAGAAATATCAAGAGCATGTAAATTTTCGTACATCGACTGTAAAGGATAAAAAAATCAACTACTTCAAGGCTGATCGAATTCATTTCTGATCCAGTATCTTCATCTTCTGGGTATAATCTGAATGCTCTGAGCAATGGGAGGATTTCCATTTTTGTTGATGCTGCGTGGTCGCCGGGAAGGATCGACATTGCAGGGATAGCCTTTGAAAATGGCAGAACTAAGGCATACTGGACACAGAAGATCGATGCTACCTCCCCCCATTAGGCTGAATTCGTTGCTGTCCTAGTTGCCACTAGGGTAGCCAAGCAAAGGCAGTGGAGGAGTATCTCAATCTTCTCGGATGCACAACAAGTGGTGCTAGCAGCAAGAGGTTTCCAGCAACCGAACTGGGAGGCGTGTGGCATTCTGTCTGATCTGTCTTTTTGCAAATCATCCTTTGTCAATTGGGATATATTTTGGGTGTCAAGAGCTAAAAACACTCTAGCTCATCAGTTATGTCAAATAGGTTCATCCTACTCTTCTTATGATCTGCAGATAACAGATGTTTTGTAAAGACTTTGATTAATATAATTTCACATTATTGATCAAAAAAAATATTAAGACAAGGATGGCTAAGTAGAAAGCTCTATAAGGAGGCAACAAACTCTACGGAAGAAGCAATAAATTTGAGATATAAGCAAAGGAATTAGTCAAGATTGCCCGGATGATATGGGTTTCAAGGGATGGTGGAATTCGTACTTTACATCCCGACCATTCCCCTATGACTGGAGGGTTGTACTATTGTATGTCAGGTGTTATTATTCCTTCTCACTTCTCATTTATAAGCTCTTTTTGCAATCCAAGTCCCAACATTTTGAATATTTTGAACGCGCTTATATCCATTAGGAAGTCTTTATTGTGCCATAAAAATTAAAATTTGAATTAAAGCTTCAATTATAGAGCTCAATTTTCTTCCCTAGCTATAATGCATTGAATGTGGTAAGATCTTCTTAGTCAAGGACCAGCCGGATAGGAGACAACTGACCATTCACTTATTTTCACGTTCATCTACTCTAAGAAGTCTTAGCGTGTACTGATGGCACTTGTAAATTAAAAAATAAAGGAAATATTGATTTTGACCATCAACCTTTTATATTATGTTCATATTTGACCTAAACTTCTTTTTGGATTATTCCAATTCTCAACCTTTCAAATATTATTCAGTTTTAACTCTTTACATTTTTTTAATATAAAGAAGCCTAATTAAAAAGTCTAATCACCTTTTTTAATATTAAAAATAATGTAAAGGGTTAAAACTAAATCATATTTGAAGTATCCTAGAGTGCAGTTGGGGTGGTGAGGCATTCCTGGTGATCAGTTCCACTGGAGCTTAGATCTTAGGTTCGAATCCCACCCTGTCCCCGATGACCGGCTCCGCTAGAGTTGTTGATCTCAGGCAATGGCCGGAGGGGGCTATGGGGATCAGTCCAGCTGAAAGTCAGGAAACCCTGTTTCAAAAAAAAAAAGAATAATATTTGAAAGGTTGAGGACTGAAATCAACCCAAAAAGAAGTTTAGTTCAAATATGAACTCCAAAAAGTTTTAAGACCAAAACCAACTTTTTTCATTTAAAAAATGGACAAATCAAAAATCTCATTAGACTCATGAGGAAAGCTCGAACAAATTACACGTAGAACTCTCTTTTAAATAAAATTGAGTTCAAATATTATAAATAGAGTAATTCATCGTTTACAAAACCAACCCCTTTCAACCATAAATTAACCGGACCTAATAGATTTCTCAAGACCAGGGCATTATGTATTTGAAAAAGCCTCACCTTTCCCGTAGTTTCGGTGGCAATATGGTAATTTTACCTCAAAAACCTAAGATCTGGAATGACATGGAGGCAGCAATTCGTGTTGCAAAGCCCAAAGGTCATTTTTATGATACCAAGTTACAATTTCTTTGTAGGAAAATGAATACGCATATCAAAATTAAGCCAAATGAACTGATTCCTCATGAATAATTGTATATGAGAGCACAACATAATGATACTTAATGATGTCTTTCACATCGTCCATTTTTCTCATAACATATTAAAGATAGATGTTCTAGGCATGGTCTCCAAGTAAAATGTCAATCCCGAACCACCGACCCGCATGTCCCTATCCAGCCTTGAACGTAAAATAGTATTCCAGGCTTGTGGGGGGTAGATCTGGAACCTCATTTTGCGCATAATTCTAACACTTACATTATGGACAACAAGACTAACATTTTACTTTTAACTTTGGGACGGGTTACCATCCTCCAGGAGGCCTTCCTCGCTCTCCCTTGTGTAACTCTTGCCCCACGCCCTCTCCTTCCATATCCTCTCGACCTCCTCGAATGTCAGCCCCTTGGTCTCGGGGACGTAGATGGCCACAAACACGAGTGCCACCACCGCGATGCCGCCCAGGATTGCGAAAGTCGCCCCAGTCCCCAGTGCCTCGGCAATCGAGAGGAATGATTGGGCCACGATCAGGTTTGAGACCCAGTTCACGGTAGCAGACATTCCCCCGCAGATTCCCCGGTATGCCTCAGGGTATATCTCAGAGTTCACTGTCCAGGGGACAGGCCCCATCCCGGGGGAGAAGAATGAAATGTAGAGTGCCAGGCCGATGATGGCAAGCCAGCCGAAGATGCCAGTGGAGGAGCCTGAGGATGACTCAGCAAAGAACGAGCCCGAGAGGATGGCGAGGGAGACAATCACACCTGAGAGGCTCATCAGCGCAAGCTTCCTCCGGCCCATGTGGTCGATCAAGTAAATCCCGAGAATTGTCCCAGCGGCATTCATGGCTGCGACGATGAGTGCGAGGAGAAGAGCTAGCTGGTTAGAAGAGAAGCCCGCCATCTGCACGATGGTCGGGCTATAGTACATTACAGTGTTTATGCCTGTGAACTGCTGGAACGCCTGCAGAAAGTACCAATTAAGAGCTTCAAAACAAAGACTTCTTGCCGATAAAAATCTTGGTAGACTAATTTCTGCAAATTTGTTCATCCAGATGAACCAAGGATAGAAGTTAGTGGTTTCAAACTCATTCCCATGTGGTTTAGTGATGAATCCCTTCTACACATCTACCACATACATTTGGTAGAAATATGCTCTTTAGGCTTGAGCTTGTTCTTAAATTTTAATGGGCCTTTAGCGATGTTACCCTGACGGGATTAGTGTTGAGTGCTGACCGTTCAATTTTCTGATATACTCACAGTTAAATACAAGAGTCCAAACATTATATAATGTGAAATGGTAGGACTTTTATTGATAAAAAAATATTTCATGCAGATGAAGGTGGCTGAAAAAGACTGGGGATCTTACCTGAAGTCCAGCACCAGCTAAAAATGCGAGTCTGATTTCCTTCGATTTAAACACGTCCAGATATCGGACAGTTTTCCTCCGAAGGCGTTCTTCCTCTAAGGAAGCAGAGAGATGTTCAATTTCGTCTTCCAACCGGTCGAGAGTGTAAATTTTAGCTAGCACAGTGACAGCCTCGTCCTTTTTGTTCTGTTTAGCACAACTCAACTCTATGAGTCAGTTTAGGAAAGATAACGAACAAAAGGCAATATAAGATGCTCAAAACCTCAAACAAGCAAAATACAAAGAGTTAGACCTTCATAAAAAGCCAACGCGGTGACTCGGGCAGACAAAGCATGAGGGAGAACTGGATGACAGCTGGCACACCTGATACTCCAAGCATCCATCTCCAAGTCCCAGGAACCTGTGAGAATGCATAAAACATATCAAATTACAGGGTGAAATCAAAAGCGGAAACTAGAACCAGAGTTCGAGGATTGAAGCATGTTCACATGAAAAGGCCAAGCCCCACTATATTCCTATATCTACTTCATAAATTCAACCCACATACTGAAAGGTGTTTCAATATTTGAAAAAAAAAAAAAAACCTGACTTGTCTTTGTTAGACATTATGTATGTAAAGTTCTACATGCTTAAAAAAAAGATTATATGAAATCATTATACTCACAGTACAAGGCATAGTTTGAAGGTGCAAATATCAAAAACAACACTTTGTCACTTAAACATTCTAAGCAGGAGACCAAAAAAATGTAAACTTTGACGGAAGAACAAAGGGTATTTTAGATGATGGCGAAGAAATTGCTCGGGTTGGTACCATAACTGGAACAACAAAAACTGCATCAACTAAGCTTGACAAGGAGAGAGGTGTAAGTCGGTAAGCAGTTGCAAGTAGAAGAAAAAGTTAATGTAAATTATTAGCTGCGCAAAGGAAAAGAGTCAAAACTAGCCCCTTCTTTGTTTTAATTGAAACAATCGAGAGCATTTGAAAGTGTGATATCAATCAATAAGCAGCACAAAATAATTAGATAAAGAAACAAAAGCACAAGAAAGATAAGCCTGACCTCAGTAAAAGCAAGATTTATGAGATAGGAAAGAAATTGGCCTCCCGTTATCATAAGCACATTAGTGCTCACAAGCCCTCCTCTTACTTCAGAGGGTGAAGCTTCGGCAATATATACAGGAGCAGTAACAGATGCTATGCCAACTCCAAGACCCACAAGAAGCCGACCCAAGATAAGCACATAGGGGTCAGGAGCAGCAGCCATAACAATAGCTCCTACAGCAAAGACCACATCAGCAGCAAGTGTAGCTTTCTTACGACCATAAGCATCATTTATCCAACCCCCTGAGGCAGCTCCGATAATTGCCCCAACCAATGCCATGCTAACAATTGTTTCCTGACAATATTCACAACATAGGTTAGCACCCATGAATATTTGTTGAAAAATGATTCAGTCGATTAAAGATTAGTTAAGAGTTGGTTTATAAATCAAAAGAAGAAGAAGGCTCAAACTCCATAAGGACAGAAGGAAGAGATGTTTCTCTAGAGATGTCTCCATGTACTTGACACAGAGTATATTTTGATATGCCCAGTTGGCACACAGAGTATATTTTGATATGCCCAGTTGGCTAAGACATTGCTAATTATCTAACGCCTGAATCTGTACCTGGCTTTCTTTCCTCTCCCTCTTCCTTCTCTGTCTCTCTAACCAATTTGATGAGACTTTCAAAATTATACATCTGCATGAAAATGATTCAAATCCTACCGCTGGCCAAAAAGATTGCAATGGTTGGTTCATCTCTCATTTTTCCTCAACTTTTCAGGAAAAAATGAATAAAGAAATAAGTATCAAAATAGGCATATTTAGTTAACCATTAAAATGTGTTTGATTGTACATGACGGAGTAATCATTCTATGGCTTATTCATCATTCAGAAGATAACAAAAGCTGGAAAACTGAGAATAATATCAAAAGGATAAAGAGATTCCTCATAATGAACCAGCTGGATACCAAATACCAGCAATGTATAACCTTCTCATACCTGCAAGAAGCTGCTTTGACTGACTGCCTCAAAATCATCTTTGATGTACAAGAGGGCACCCGATATAACACCTATAATGAAAGAGTTCTCAGAACCAGATCACCAAAGGAAATGCAACTCAAGCGAGAGAACTCTTCATTAAGTTCTGTAATGGGTAAATTGGATGATAGCATACTAAATATCCAGTAATAATACCTTTCTCAATAAATCAATAAGGACACTGAAGTAGGCAACATCAGCTAACTTTCAAAATGCGGTTAGTCTCAGACCAAAGGGAGAAAGAAGAAACAGGGGTTTAATCATCTTAACTCATGCAAATGAATCAGCATTTTCAATTCTTCACAAAGTCAAACTACCCCCGTGATAGATAAAAGTTTTAACCATTCTGCACGTTTGTTTGATAACAACAAGTTTTGCACACAATTCCATTCTTCATGGTACAAATGCACAAAAATTTGAAGCGAACCAAAACCATATGAAAGATAATATAAGCTAACTCGATAGTTCAAATGCTCTGGATTCCAAAATTACATTCCATGTAAAGCACAAACATCATACTGTGCATCATATTGGCAGATCGAAGTATACCTGTATCATAGCCAAACAACAATCCGCCAATCCCTGCAACCAAGGTTAATCCGAGCACGTATGAATTGCTGAAATAACGCATTTTCCTCTCAGGGTACAAATCCAAGTACCCTGAGCTCCCGGGCATCGACCCCAGCGTCATTTTTTTCAGAGCAAAAGTTCCCTCCTTGCTTTAAAATGTAAAGGCTTCTTACAACGATATCAACCCCGATGCGGAGAGAAGAGCAAGAATTCCACAGGACAGAAAGCTTATAGGCGAGATATCTCCAACAAGGTAAATGTCTCAGAGAGCCTATTCGAGCTGGGGTTCAAATTCCAAGGAAACGTGTGCCATGAAGACAAGTCCAAGCTCTCAGAGCTCACCCTTAAACGACATATTTGCAGAATCTACCAGCAAGCCGCCAGTCATAAGAAATTGCAACCCGCAATCAGGAAACCGTCAAGTTCCAGAACAAAAACGAAAGAGAAACTTTGGATTAGAGACGGTCTGATGGGGAAATGATGAAACAGACCCAGAAAGGCGATTTTCCCCGGGAAATATATTCACAATCCGTCTATTCAAGGCACCCTCTTCGAGGCAGAGGCCCAAATTCTCGAAATTTAAGCCGTCCTCTGAAGCAGATTGCAAATGGGTTCCTTCCTCTCGTTCCGTCGCAATTGACAGGGGATATGAAGAGTCTTGGCACTACGAGTTTCCGGGGTCTCTTTCTGGGTTTGGAGCTATCCCCTTCTCGCCTAGAAATTCGCGGCGGAAGAAGAAGAAATGGGTGAGAAGGCTGCTCAAGGAAAGAAAGAGGCACGAGAAAAACAGACTCCTCCGGCTCTTAATCAAACTGCCACAATAATGCTGAACGGATATATAAATCCGGGCAGAAGCCGCCACGCTCGGTCTTTAGATAGGTAGGTGGTAAATGTCATGATGTATCAGCGCTACTTATATGATTATATTAATTAATAAAATTTAATTAATTAAAATTAAATTTGTTAAGATAGTAGAAAATATTTTCCCGTTAAATAATATTGCTGAATTTGAGTCTTGTGAATAAAAAAAGTTCACTTATAACAGCTTTAACTCGTGAGCACAGCCGACTTCAACTGACTTAGTTATAATCTATTGAATTTCAAAATATCTGTAATTTATAAAAATGATGAATTTTATTTATTGGTATCAATGACGCGGAGCTTGTAATGATTCACAATCCGTACATTCAAAGCACCCTCTTTGACGCAGAGGCCAGATTCTCGGAATTTAGGCAGCTCAAGGAAAGAAAGAGGCACGAGGAAAGGAGACTTACGAGTCAAGACAAGCTTAATCAAAACTCCTTCAGTACCGGTGAACGGTTATACAAACCCGGACGGAAGCCGCCGTGCTTGGTCTTTAGTTAAGTAGGTGGTGAATGCAGTCAACATATCATAGCTTATATGATCATGTTAATTAATAAAATTTAATTAACTAAAAATAGATTAGTTAAAGCAGTAGAATACCTTTTTTTAAGTAAGATTTCGGTTTCGAGTCATATGAATGGAGAGAGTTCACCTTGGGAGAGCTCTAATTCACAGTAAGCACTTTTGGCTTGAATTAGATTAGTCAACGTCTATTAAACTTATAGGTACCAATGATTCATAAAAATGATGAATTTTATTGATTGGTATCAATGATACAATTTCATAAAATACTTTATCGTTAAAATAATATTGAGCTATTTTCCTTAATTTGAATTGTCAACGTAACTGCACAACCTTGCTTGTAAAAGTTTTTGATCGGTAACTTGCTTGTCAAAGTTAGTGAAACTTGTTAACAAGACTAAATCATAGACAATGAAGAATATGAATGCATATGAGAGAGAGAGAGATTTTAAGGAAGGGAAAATTAAAATGCTTATAAAAAAATATTGAAATTAATAATGATTTCCATGTAGGAGTGAATTAGGAAAGTTAATGGAGAAATAGGATTTGATGCAGTTGGTATCGTTTTCAATTTGTAATTAAAATATTTTGTGTTCAATCGTCATTGTAGGATTGTTGTTCTCCTTTATTCCACTTCATTCTATCCCCTTTTAGGCTTCAAAAATTTCAAACTAAAACGAGAGTAGTAATCTAGAGATTTCCAGAAAAACGATCAATATGGTGCCATAGGTCAAATTTAGAGAATTTACTACACTTTTTTTGGCAACAAAATGTATTTACTAAACGACTCAATAAAGATATAGGCGAGCAACCCATTTACAGGTATTACAGTCGACTAATAAAAGGAACAGATACACTAAAAAAATTAAAATAATATTAAGCAGATATTTGAATATCCTAAAGATATAAACTAATATATCTAAATTATATAATTTTATTTCTATATATTTTATTTTCTAATTCTCTCATAAGACCTATAAGCCCCCATTATATATTGAAAAAACTACCAAAGTGAATGAAAAAAAAATAAAATACACCTTGCTATTGTATTATGAGTCAATAAAATGAACCCTGCTTTTAAAAGTAAAATATGAAATATTCTTTTGAAATCTATCTAAATTTTATATGAAGATACACCACTTTCTTCATATCTTTATTTTACTTTTTCAGTTATCTAATTTCACAAGTTAAACCATCCTTCATCGGCGAGGTCGATAATCCTCGACCGTTGTTGATGATGGTTTGAGTTGTGCTTCGCATTAGAGATGGAGCTCGTAGCTCCAAAGATCAAAGAGAGGCCAAATCTAGAGAGAGAACTAGATTGTTGATTTTAGACTTATAATTGTGCAAGAAAAGTTGAATTTATTCTTTGATAGGATGATGATGATGAGGATGAGGTATGTATAGATGTGGTGAGCATCTTCAAGTCCTACAAGGCATGTATCTATGTAAAATGAGGGTAGCAGTAGTGGTGATCTAACCACCCTTCACTATATTATATTTGACATTTCGTATTCAACTGCGAACATATCAGGCGAGCTGAACAATTAATATTAACACTAACCCTATCAACATGAAAGCACAAAAAATTTAGTATGGTTTAAGGATTCGGTGCCTGCCAATATCTAAAAGACGTGTTTGTCTCATATGTTTCAGTAATAAGTCTAAGAGTCATCTAATTGTGGTGCTTTTACTGGTTCTTGAGTTCCCTGATGTAAAAAAAAGGAACTAAATAATTTAGTGAACATGATCTTGTATCTCCTGTCAATTCAGCTTGTCTGTGCTCTTGCAAACTGCATTAATGCTCTTTTTAATCGGTAATAGTCATATATTCACTACTGGGCTTTATGGTAAAGGTCCCAAGATTACGAGTTATTTGTCATATACAAAATTCCTTCCTGGCATAATGAGTGTACCAAATGGTTTGCCTTCCTAGATATCCAACAAACTTTCCATTTAATAGGAAAAATGTACATTGGTAGACAAATAAGTGTGGATGTGCTTGGGATTCCCATGGTGGCTTCTGCTTTCCACATGAGGAGAGAACGGCTTGTCGTGCATTAGAGAAGACGGTGATTGAGCTCCATTTACATTTGATTGCTAATCTGGTATAGCCAGCAAAACAACAGGGAATTCCGCTTGACTGGGTGTCAATGCCGGTGTCTTTGAGCTCCACTGGGCAATCTTATTATCGCCCTTAAAGGCCACGCCCACAGCACAAACTGTATTAGTGCTCTTATATGACTCGAATGTCGTGTCTAGATTGGATAGGTGGGAGTCTATAGCATTATCCATTATCAAACCAGCTATCATTAATTATTAATTTAGATTAACGTGTAATAATAGCTTCTTAATGCTAGTAACCTTATTTGTTGAGAATCAGAACCTCCGTTCTTGAAAAATAAGTAATTAAGTTTGAAAATACACTATAGGATGATTAATTAAACTGTTGGGAAAGTGCAAGATTTTCACATCAAGATTAAAATATTACGTAGTCGATATATATATATATATTAGTTGAGATAATAATACGTTTCTTGTTTTAAAAGAAAACTATAGTTTAAAGTTATGCGGGCTTGTAATTATCCTTTGATCAATAAATAAGAGCACTGCTGATCTTTGATGAAAAAAGTTTTAAGTTCGAATTTTTTGTATGAAAAAAATTTATGTTAAAAGAATTTTACTCCCTACTAAATCAATTCAATTCGAACATGAATTAATCGAGATTTATTAAATTTCTAAATGTAAGATGACATGCACCGGAAAAAGTAATTTGTAATTTGAATGTCACCTTTTTGGGAACCAATGGTAAGCCCATTGCCATATCATCTTCTTTTTTGATAAGTCATCATCGTATCATCTTGGTTCATTTATTAAGTCTTTCCATCAATAGTTTGGTAGTTGAATTGTGGGCTGTTAGGGAAGGACTAAACCTAGATGGGACGCGTAATATCCAATATTTGATTGTTGAGCTAGATGTTTTAGTTGTCGTTAATTTGATGCATGATATGGAATCTGAGAATGAGTAGCTTATGCCTATTATTGTGGATTGCAGGAAAATCTTGAAGGAATCTAGGGAGGTCCGGATACAACACAACTATCGGGAAGCAAATGCGGTGGTGAATACTCTAGCGAAGAGGGGACGAGATTAGGGGACGAGATTCTATTTTGGATGTCATGTTTTTTGAAACTCAATCTAGGGAGGTTCTATTAGCAATGTTATATGATGCTAGGGGTTGCCATTCCTCAAGATCTATTTGTAGCATACTAGCTAGCGAGGCTGGAGATGATGTGTAGGGATATACAATGTCTTTTTTTTTGGAATACTGATGTATTATATTAGCAACTATGTCAAATTGTTGTACATGAGATGGCCAACTAATGGATGTTATGTACAAAAAAATCCCTAAGACATTTGCTACTCGGGATCCTTGTAAGCAATGTTGGAGTCGGGGAAGGGTATAAATCTTCAACCACACAATGTGAACAATGGAGGTTGCTAGGTCTTCTTCCCTTCGGGTTTTCCATTCAAAAGTGTGCTTGTTTCATTCGGGCCGTATTGTGTGGATGTACCAAGTCCACAATAATTGATAAATGACCTAGTCCAGTGATCTCTCTCATTGTTGTAGTAGCCAAGGTGATTCCAAAGTCCAATCCGTGGGATCTTGGGAGAGCTGGACTAAACTTAGAACTATTTGCCAAATGCGACTAGTGGAGGCGTAGGAGAAGAACATATGATCCCGGTCTCCAAATTTTTCCCACAAAATTCACACATTACTAATGCTAGATGGACGTTCCATGTGAGTAGGCATTCCTTTGTGGCTAATCGATCGAGCCAGGCCATCCAACTAATAACAGAGGCTCTTGGTATGTTTCTCAAGAACCAAATTCTCCTTGCCCACGTCAATTGCGCGCCTGGTATGCACAAGCTTTCCCAAGCACTTCGGGATGTGAATCTTCCTGGGCGGTCAGACATCCAAACTAGTTGGTCTCGATCTCCTATAGGTAGTGCATCTGCCAATTGAATGATAGTGTGGGCCTAAGGTTTGGTGCTCTAAGGCCATCTCCATCTTCCTTGCCTAAGAACCGTCCCTACCGTAGCATTTGTTGGGATGGATAGAAAGCAATAGAAGCCATGGGTGCAGTAGGTATATAAGGGTCCTACAGGTAGCTAGGTGTCGTACCAAAATGAGACCCTCGAGTCTAGCCCTATTTTGTATTTGAGGTAGGGCCGAGCAAGATCCCAAAGCTACAGCACTTTCCTCCAACACTAAGAACAATCTCCAGGCACTTTTATTGTACAGTGTTAATTTAGCTTATGGAAATCTTATTTTACCCAAAAAAAAGTCTTTCCATCAAAGCTGATAGCACCTCACCAGTTTTAATACAATTGGAAAAAGAAAATAATTTTTTTGCCATGTGCCACTAGTAGTATGCATCGAGAAACTCCTCATTGAAACAGTCGTATTACATGTCAATGTTAATGTGGTATATTAATCTAGTTAAAACTTGACATATAATCAATAATTATATAGTTATAACTATTAAATCCTAAAAAATTCTAAAAAATAAATTATAATAAATAGTGAATCATAATTTGATAAATATATAAATTGTGAAATCTAATTGAACGGATATATCATGTCAATATCATGTATATAGTATAATCGCTCCACTCAAAATATAATTTTAGATTGAAAATATAATTTTGAGGGAAAAAAAACGTGATAGAATTGACAAAATTGGTATCTTGAAATTAAGAACGATGAATGATTAAGGTCTAAGGTGAAAGTAGAGAAAAAGTGAAAGATGGAAAGCTAAATTTGTTTTTAAAAAATGAATTAATTGAGGTGGTAGGATTAAGTAAATTTACGCGCTTGAATTTTTTAATGGATAAAATTTATTTCATGAGAGTTTGATCCTCTAGTAGAATCACATGAATTGAACTGAATTAATCTAAATCCGTTGAATATACATACATACATACAAGACTCTCTTCGTCATTCACACCATTACAAACCCTTCCCATTGATTGATTTCAACATGTCAAATAATTAACACTCACATCATCTTACTATTATATAGATGGTACCAATATGATATATCCATTTAATTAAAATTTATCATTTATATATTTATCAAATTAAAATTAATCATTTCTTATAATTTTTATATTTTGAAGAATTTTAAGAATTATAATTATATAATTATGAATTATATATCAAATTTTAATTAAAAAGTACATTATATTAATATTCACACACAGTATAATTATTCCTCCGGGGAAAACTTTGTCCATACATACGTACAAATGCTCTCTCGTCGTTCATAACATTATGAACCTGTCCCATCGATCGATTTTCTCTATAAAATATAATTAACATTCCATCATTCTTATCCGCTGGTTTTTTGCCGATGTGGCGATCAGGATAAAGCTATAATACCCAGAGCTCTGTAAAAAGACAAACTCGTCCAACATCCTCAGCTCGGACGTACATTAATGGTTCTACTCGCCCTCAGGACCTCAAGCATGGGTCCGACATGATTGGGGTAAGGACAAATCTTCCTTGTCCCATAATTTGGGGATGAGTTGACGAGAAGAAGGTTTTCAGTTGAGTGATTGTATTATATTAATATTAATTATTTAGTATATTTGTTTAATGAATATTTATTATTTATATATTATATCTAATTAGGTTAATCATTTATTGGATTTTTTTATTTTTTTACTATTTATATATTATTTGAAATTATGATTCATTATTTATTTAAAATTTTTTTATATTTTTTTAAAAAAATTTGTAATTTAATTATTATAATTATATAATTATTGATTATATGTTAAGTCGTGATTGAATGAATATACTGTATAAACGATACTAATATGATATAATCTTTTCACTAAAAACTTCCTTCCACGAGAGAACCTCGTGACGCCACATGTTCCACATGCCCTTTTTGCTTTTTCTCTTTTTAAAATCGACAAAAAAAGAAAATCTTATATAAACATTTATCTGACATTTTCTTCGGTGTAACACGTGGTCCAAGTCATTATTCAACACCTTTTTGATATACAAACCAGGTTTATAATCTGAAAGGGATAGGCGAAGATAGAAAACGGAACCAATGAGTTTGTAACTATTGTTTGAATTACATAAAGTAAAAGTACAGAATGGACAGCCTAATTTTATTACTTTATAAGGTAATAAATCTACCAATTGAAGTCTTACAAGGACAGGAGTCAATTTCCGGTATTTTTCATTAATTTCAGAAAAGAATTCGATTAAATGTTATTGTTAATCTGTATCTTCAATTTGGAAAAAAAGAAGAGAGAGAGAGAGAGAGATTTTTTTTCTAGCCCTTTCACGCATGCTCATGATAATGATTTTCAGAAAAGAAAAAGAATCATTGCTCTTCAATGTGTTATTACGAAGGTTTGTGAATTTTATGAAAAATGGTAAAACAAAGGTATAAAATATAACTTATTTGACGTGCAATGTTTAATATCTAAAAATTTGACAAATTTTATTCAAAAAAAATTGAACAATTTCAATTAATATTTAGTTTTTCTTTAAAAAACATAGTGGTGGTATAAAATGGATTTTATCATACTTTACACTATTTTTTTTTTAACTTTTCTATATCTAAAAACTATTTGAGTAGTGGATGAATCAACGGCACATGCAGCGGAGAATTTGGATTAGCTACGTATAAACATACAATTTTGTAAAATATTTTATGTCCAGGATAATAAATAAATTACATGATATTTTTCGTTATTATTAAAGTTAGTAATAATATAGAAAATTTTGATATAGCACGTGATGCAACACACAACTTATCAAAAAAGAGAGAGGAGCAAATGAACTGTGCTGCACCATGAGATTATTTCTGGCTCTCATGTCCAAGTGTCTCTTGGCATAAAATAGGAGTAGCATCGATTGGTTTCGAACCGCCTCTCAACCGTCCAAGTGAAGGTTCAGGGCTGGTTCTAAGACCCCTTGGAATTGGAATCGGCTGGTCTTAGAGCCGTGGCCATCTCCAGTACAGGGAGTAAGTGGTCTTGGGGGATTGTTGCGAGATGAATGGGGCGTCCTATAGGGTTGCTTTGGAAAAAGTTAGCTGTTGAATACCTACAATTGCTGGAGTTCCAACAATTCTTGAAGGATGTTCTATTGCCAAGGAGTTGTGTGCCTTCGAAATGCGATGTCAGAGACACAATCAGTAGTAGTCTTCAAAGCATTGTCAAATAAGACAAGCGCTTCTAATTGACAGCCGTATCCTATCTTAAGAGAAAGCAAGCAGCTTAAGCAAGGATTTCAAGAGCTTCGACCTAGCTTGTTATGGGGGATGGCAAATTCAGATCCTGATTTGGTAGCACAATGGTTCAAACAAGGGATGGCGCATGTTAATTAGGTTACCATCTGCTTTGTTACAAATTTTGAGGAGAGATGTAATGCCCCAATCCAAGGAAGAAGATTCTATAGAGAATGGCTCATGTACTGATATTTCATTTGACAATGGTTAAGCAATAAAACGATGTATTTGCTTTTGGCCAAAAAGGAAAAAACAACTGATGTCATATAGTGAAGTGTTAGTCGTACAAAAGGCCTTATCGCGCTTGGAAGGGAACTTTATATGCAACACTTCAGTTGCCAGTTAGGGCACTATCACTGCATATCTCGTTAATCACGAGTGTTATTACTTATTCAAAATATTCAAGTCTAGCACACCCGCTTCAGCATTTCGAGCTGGTCTGAATTCAATCTAGAGTGAAGTAAGAATATTACAAGATTAATTAGCAATTTTTTATATCATTTAAAATTTTTAGCATCTTGATTAATGAAGCTAATTAACGATAATTGGCTAAAGTTGTAATCTTGATTCATGCATATAAATTTTCACAAGCTTATATTTTCCTTTTATGTTGGAATCAATAAAATTGAGGAATTAAGGCTCAGTTCAACCAGAAATCCTTTTTCTTTCGCTCTTCTTCTTAAGGGGTAGTGGCACTGCAAACCAGTCTTGAGACAAGGCATGGCTCGATCTGTGACCTCATCTACCAATGAGTGTCATAAGACGAAGTCTCAGCAGTACTCATGCCTCACCGCTCCTGAAAGGGGAGCCTGACTGATTGCGACCAAAACTCACGTCAAAGTGTTTCTACGACTACAACACGTCATTACGGGTTGAGGCTCTCTCGTTACGTTGCCGTATTAATTAGGTGTTATGTTGCTTCTTCAAATGATCTTAGAGGAGAAGGTATTTTATGAAGTGGCGGTACTATTGTGATATAAATCAACAAATTTAAGTTGTTCTTAGTGTTGTTTGAGTTTTTAAGATTTATAAAAAAATTATAAAAATGATTGAACTTTTAGTTAGTGCCATTGCTAAACACTGTCACCTGTTAATAACATGAGACGAGATACATGCGCGGAGAGAAGTGGAAGAAGATGGGAGGAAAGACAGGGCAAGAAATTATTGCCTATAGGCAGGCTTGGCAGAATTGGGCTCGGTCTGATGGCTCGGTCTAAGCCCAGCACGAAAAAGGCATGCTTGGACCAGGTAATTTCGGGCCATTCTCTTTTTGTAACATGCCAGTACGGCCAAGTTATTTTTTCGGGCGTGCTGGGCCACCCAACAACAGGGCAGTGCCGGCGCATTAGCCCATTAGAAAAAATTTTTTTAAAAAAATTTAATCTTTCAAGTAACATTGCAGAGTCAAAGATGTAACCTTAAAGCAGAAAAGAAACACAGTGCCTAACATTACTCTGGCCTGTCGCTGTCTTTCCTCCTCCAACGTTGATCGTCCTTACTCATTAGCATCATTGGCTCAGGCTACTCTCTCCCTCTTCGATATTCTAGTTGTGTTCGTCTCGTAGCGATACTAGTAAAATTAGGCGAAGATCCGAGTACCGGCACTAGTAAAATCTCGTAGCATCACTGGATATGGCTACTCTCTCCCTCCACTTGTTTATTGACAGAAAAAGTCTGAGATATATTCTCTATCCCTGAATTTTGTTTGTACTGTATTTAAGGATAATCTATTTTGAGCCCTCTTGTGGGAAATCACCATGTAAGGCACGCTCCGCAAGGCTGGATTTTCCTTCTAAATTTGGTCATACCAACTTGTTTCATTGATGAGATTCGGATGAAAACGGTTTACTGGCCACCTGCCTGGCCCAGCCCAACCAACTAAGTCCACACCTAATCTTTCAGCTTCCGTGCCCGCTGTGCAGTGCCGTGCGGCTTGAAACTTTCCTGTGCTGTGCGGGCCTAGTGATTTTATGCCATTAGAGTCCTCGTACAGGGCTGGCGTGGCCCGAAAACACCGGGCTGAACGAATTTCCAGCCTTACCTATAGGGGCACTCGATCCCCTAACTTCCAACCTAGAGAATGAGATAAGTGGTCCAATGAGGGTCTAGCAAATGTTTCGGCCCTGTTCACCTTAAGACAAAGTATTTAGGCCTACTCAATCCACTTCAACATTCTTCTAATTCAAAGTGGATGATCGATATTTTTAATACATAATAGTACTTATATTATTAACATTAATTAATAAAATTTACTCACTTTTAGGGTATGTTAAGTGAATGAATTTCATTACTTAACATTATTATATAAATATTATTATATGATGATACCGTTAGATACAAGACACTCTGCTTTGGCTCCCTCGAGCTGTCACTCAGACTACGTCCCTTAATAAACTTCGAGAATGATGTGCATGTTGAAGCATCCCTTCTGTGGACTCTTGATCACGCCAAACGAATTTGTCTGTCTTATTATTTTCTTGTTAAGCTTAATAACAAAAGCCTTGCTGGGTCCTTTCCACGGTGACCGTGGTTCAGCCTCAATAGTCATATGGTAAAACATTTATTGCATGAAATCTCGGCACTTTCTAGTTATACGCACCACACTTCTTTGTTAATGTTCGAATCGATGTTAAAGTGCATCCATCAACTCATGAAAGTCCCAATAAAAGGAAAAAAAAAATTAAAATCCCTCCATAAAAATTTCGGATAATATCTTGAAATCGCCACATAGTCGTCGGTGTCGTGGTAAGTGGGAAGGGATCACTTGTGTTGAGAGTAAAAATTCCGCAACCACTAAATTAAATAAAAAATTTAAATTTATAAAAGAACTTAATATCACACCTGTCAGCTTTTAGGTGAATATGAATTCAAGACTCTTGTTAGTACATGTGAAAATTTACTATAGTACCAGAACGTATTGATCTTGAACTCACACCACGTCAGACCCAAGTGTGAAACTCGTGGCTTGTTAAGCTCGATATCAGAAAAAAATGCCCTGTTCGTGGTTAGTTTGTCAAATATTGAAAAAGTTCAGCTCATATGTTAGCCCGATAATGGAAGAAAAGACCCGCCTTGTGATAATTTATCCCTTTTATCTGAGACTGGAAGAAAAATATCCTGCTCAAGTGTAGTTGTTGATGGTGAATGTTTAATGACACGTATTAAGTGTGAATATATTATCATATGTGGGCGGGCATTAAGAGTAAAAATCTCACATCTACTAAATCATAGAAAAAATTTAAATTTATAAAAAAAATTAAGTATCACCAACTATTAATTTAAAATTTTAAGTTGAGACTATAGTTGGCAATGCGAAAAATTTATGAACTTATGCTGCGGCGCGCCTCACCCAACCCAAGAATACTTCTTCTTCCCTTGGTTATGGAATACCGTGCCTTGACTTTTCACGCCTCAGGATGCATCTCATCCTTATTCCTCGGTCAACAATTTTTTTTTCTTTTTTAGCTGATATTTATAAATTTAATAAATTTAAATAATTTAATTTAAGTTTGATATATTTACTAAATAATAAAAATTTCATTAATGTGAATATTACTGACATTTAGAAACTTAATGAATTTGATTAATTCAGTTCAAATTTAGTGGATTCATTAGTAGTAAAACTCTTTTAAAATAAATTTTCTCTATTTACAAAATTCGAATACAAAATATTATTTCAATCAATTCGCTTTGATTAATAATTTAATAAATATGGCTAACAACCTTTCTTTTTTGGTAAATAATATGGTTCACAACCTTAACAATTAGTAAGATGATATCCGGTGGAAAGTGATTAACCCGCGTAAAGTCTGCTATGCAAGTCAATGTGAACTCTTAATTTAAAAAAGAAAAATGAATGTCATGCTTACAATTAAGATATAAGATTGCGCAATAAGTCCCCGCTATGACTAATTGCACCCCTTTTGTCAAATTCAGCCGGCAGCAGACCAGCGGACCTCGATGTACAAAGTTTCCCCCCAAATATATATATATATATATACACACACACACACACACGGAATTTGTGTAAAGTAGATAAAGCACAATCAAATGCACAAAGTATTTTAAGAAAAGGGTATATTATGTAATGATATTGAAGTAATATTATAAATTAATAAAATAAAATTATTTTAAAGGTTTCTTCTTTTTAATTTAAAGTATTATGAAAATTTTAATATGATTGAATTTTATTAATTTATGAAACTCAAGTAAGTACAGCAACACTAAATACTTTCTCACAGTTTAAGAGCACAAAGTATCCTATAATATCTCTGATTTATAATTAATATGGTTTAACAGATCAATAGTTAAATGCCCTGGCATGGAAAAGTGAGTTGATAATTAAAATGGTTTGATTGAGATAATTTATTATTTTTTAATTAAAATTTCGGATTTAAATTTTGTAAAAGAAAAAAATTCGTATTATGAGAGTTTTACTTGTTAGTGTATCGACCTGCCTCAAACCTATATTATTCATAGTCCATTGACCTTCTAAATATTAAGTATTATACACCAAAAAATTAAATTTAGTTAATTTAATATCGTTTTTTATTTAAAATTAAATTTCATACCCCTTTATTACTCTTTTCCAAACTCACAAGTCCTTGTTTACAATAAAAACATCGCCTCCCGTGCTTCATAATCAATAATGCGCATAAAATACCACTGACAGGCATATATGCTCTGACCCATACAAAGCCATGAAAGTTGGATATATCTCCTCAATTAGAATGGCCACTAGTTTATGTTTTCCCAGGTCAAATAAAAGCTTCTCATTGGCTAGGAATTTTTTTTTAATATATACCACATGTTTAGATTCCCAATAAATCTTAACTAATTCAGACTCAGAGCCGAGTGCATACATTGAAAGGAGTAAACTCTTCCAATATAAATTTTCTCCATTTACAATACTTGTATCTGATACCTTACCTTCTCTTTGCTATCTTTATCAATTCATGTTGGTTGGTTGGGTGGGAAAGTTTCATGTGGCTGTGTGTCCATGTATTATGGGTCAGTCTGGAATTGATAAATTAAGTACTGACTTGTTTTCTTCCTCTTCTTTCTTCTTTTAACTTTAATTAAGAGCCTCACTCGTTTTCTTTGAATTCATACTTAGGAATACCATGTGCTGGATCTATATATATATATATATACACACACGCATGTACTTATGTATCGATATTGTCCCAAAAACATCAATATTGGCTTAGCCTTGTGAAGAAAGAAAAGAGATGGTTCAAAAGGCTTTCCCAATCCTCCTCTTCCTTGTTCTTCTTCTCTGTGCTCAACCATCAATCACAGCAGCAGACACAGCGTCTCGCCCATGCCGAAACAGTAAGCACCCAGCTTATAAGCTTCCTCTGTTTCTTTCAATCGTTACGTACTCAACTCGATCAATACCTGATCTGATATATAATACTAGGGAACATTATGATGTTGTTGTAGAGACAGACTTGTATATTATCATGTTTGGCAGTGTGAAGTATCTATCTGAATCGTAACCGTTGAGTACATGTCCAACCGAAAAGTTTCAGTTATCAGGTAATGATACCCAGTTTTCATGTAATCCTATTATTGTTCTCTTGTATTATCAATGTGAGATTTAACGCCCCTTCACGTGCGCCGTGTTGTGTTGGAGGGCTGTGATGTTGAACTTTTTAGTTAGGATAGCCGGGAAAATCCCGTTGATTCTCTGCCCTGTTTGCTAGATTACTTTCTGTTTTCAGTTGGCCATACACTATGTAGTGAGTACATCCGTTCAATATAAATTCTTGCTTTTAACCCCACTTGTTCTATTTTACATATATCCTATAAGATCCATCCATTGTGTGTTTATCTTACAGGTTTTAGGGTAAGTAATTATGATGAAGTTGTGGTAAGAAAAATTGCTGTAAGCGGAAGCGTACCTCAAAAAAGCGGCTCACATAATCCATGGCCTTGATGGATTCACACACTGCTCAACCATCGAAGTCGTATGCTCAACTTATAATGGATAGATCAAAGGCTTAGTGATGTATCTTCAATAAAACCTTAGTCGAAATAAATCCCAGTCATAATTGGATCTGATGCACACTTTCTTGATACCACAGTTGATTGTAGAGCTTGTGTTTTCCTTAAAAATGTCGTGGAAATTCAGTGGAGATGCAGGATCTGGAATCCTCATAACCAAGGATTGATCCCGAGGGGCATTGTCCCCTAATCTTCTGTAGAATTATCTTCCCACTTAACTCCACCTCAGCATTTTTCTAGTTAAGCGATTACGTGGAAACCCGCATGGCATTACACGTGGCCATACTTTATCCGTTACAGATATTTGGTGGTGCCATGTGAATGTATCCTTCCATATATTCACTTCGTTGATCTTTCCCTCCATTTTCCGTCTCTCTGAACTTTGTTCACCTCGTACATTTCTTCCTTTGCTGCATGAAAAACATAATTAATGAATCAAGTTTCTACATCTCATTCAACATGGATGAGTTGATAATTTTGTTTCCTCCTTTTTAGATGGTTTCCTCATGGAGAAAACATGTTACACAAATCATCCTACTATAAGCTAGTTGTGGGTGGTTATATTTGTTAGATGAATTTTTATTTCCTTGTTGATCATGAATGGGACTAAGGTTGTTTGATGTTAACGATGCAAAATTTTATGAATTTTTCAAAATATTTTCCTTTTTTTGAAATTTTTTATGAATTTTTTTAAAAATCTAAATTTTTCTGAGTTTTTCTAAATTTTTAAAAAATTTTCCTATTATTTTTCTAAAAATTGTTAAGTGTTTTTTGAAATTTTAAATGTAATGTTAGAAAACCCGCCGTGTGACAGCTACCTGTCTTGCCACGTATCCTATAATGCATCATTGGATGCCACATAAGTAATTTTGATGACCTTATAATGTAAATACTAACGGGTGATCAAACATGGAAAACGTAGCAAATGTCATAATTTTTTAGGTCATTAATAAAGTAAGTGACATTATAAAAATTTTAAGAAACTATATAATTTTTTAAATTATTTACTCTTATTAGAAGTACACGATGCTTTAAAAATATCAAACCCTTTCTTAACTTGTAACAACTCCCGATGGATGAGAGTTTCTAAACTTTCAGATGCATTTTTCCCATGTATTTCACTGGAATTTCTTTGAACCTATAACGTGTTCTTTTCTAAATATGTGAAATTTCCACTGATCCATAAGAGGTTCACAAGCTGATAGGTTAGTGGTACTCACTCTCTTATAAATCCGATTTTAAATTATTATTGGTAGTGCATGCATTACAGCTGGCACCTGTCCTTCCCAGCGAGCATGTAGCCAACCAGTTTCATGTAGAGAGCCGCCACAAGCAATGGAACCCCAGATCGTAGTCTAGAAAATGGTGCCTGCTGTTGGTGGCCGGTAAATTGCACCAAGCCATGCAGAGCTTGCGATCCTCCTTCCAACAGTGTTAGTGGCCAGGAAAGTTGTCGGGAGCAGATTCAGGGGGCGACCTCAAACTGGTTGCACGAGATGACCTCGCAGTTCGGGTAGGCTAGGCCTTTCCTTTAGCTGCGTCGGAGTATGAAGCCGGGATGCCCTGACATACCATGCGGAGTTGGGAGAAGCCGTGCATGGGTGCTGGGGAGACGTCTGTTGTGGAGCTTTTGGAGCTATCGTCATGTGGACGAGCTTGAGATCAGTGGCTGTCTAGCGGCTGTTAACACCGATGCGGCAAGCTGGTCCTCATGGGAGAGTAACTTGCTTATCGTGTTGAGGATGATGCTGGACCTCTGCCGGTTGAGAGTTTGAGAATGGAGAGGTTTGGGGGGATTGAATTGTATGAAAAGATGCATTTGCATGGGAATATGCAGTGTCTTTTAAAAAATTATTTCTTACTTTCTTCTCTATATTTTCCTTTCCTTTTTGGCATTTCATTTGCAATAGAAATAACGTATTTACCAATGTGCAATGATAAAAAAAAAATTATGAATTTAAAATAAAGAGTATAATTTTAATAATATAATTTATATATGCAGTAAAAAAATAGAAAATGGAAATAAATAATAAATGGAAAATAAACGAATGGAAAAAATGATTTTCTCTAAAATATTTCATTTATATTCAAATAAGCAATTTCATTTTGTACATCTCCAATTCGAAAAAATCCGAACAGCCTGGAAATTTTTTTTTAAGTAAACAAACCTATGATTTTAAGTGGGTTTATTTGCTCACGGGTAGTAGCCCCACTGGCTGGGCGCTAGTAGGTCTACCCTGACCTCCTAGATTCGAATATCAGAATGGAAGTTTCTTTGTGAGTGAGAGGTTTATAACTCTCGAATCTGTCAGGTTCACCCAACTTATTGTATGTGCTTTAAGGAGGAGGTGTCGCAGTCACTGCTATTCAAACCCGGAAGGCACTCGAATACCTCGATTATTAAAAAAAAAGAGTGGGTTAATTGCACTAACTATTAGGGGACACATTCGTAATTTCAAGGCCTGTCAAACCCGTGAATTCGTTGGGGACGTTTAACCCTGTCCGCTGGTCGGATCTGTATATAGCTGTCATGCTTGGTGAACTCGCTGGTGAAGTTAACCTGGTTGGATCTGTATATGTCTCGAACGACCCTCTAGTGAAGGGACGGGTTTTTGTCAAATAATTATGCAAGCAGAGAGGGCCACCCTTATTTTTGTCGAATGACTATGTAGGGAGAGAAATAAATCTTCCATTTTATTTTTTTTTACTCTCATCTTGTATTTTATATTTTAATAATAAGATATTACTCCATATATTGGTTTATAAAGCTTTTCGCTACAAAGTGTGGGCATTTCTCTAGCGATAATTAATTCAGGAAACTCGCTTTTTTTATTCTTAAAAAAATCATCCAAATTATATTCATCACCAAAAGAATTAGTTTGCTCAACATATCTCACAAGAAGGTGTCTTGTGTCATGATATCATCATATGACATTATTTATGTAGTGATATCGACAAACTAAATTCCAAGTTGTTTTTATATTTTCTTATAAAACCTAAAAGATCCAAAAACAAATTCAAATTCAAGAAAACTTGAATTTTATAGGTTGGTGTCATCATATAAATACTGTCATGTGATAGCACAGATTTAAAAAAAAAATTCGTGTGTGTCACATTGTATATAGGAACTTTATAAGTTTTAACTAATCAAGTTTGAGCGGAGTCGAACTAATATGAGCTAGTTAAAACTTTATAATCATAGATTTTCTCCATTCAAGAAACTCGAATCTAGGGCATTATCTTTTTCTCCAGTAAGCATCCAAGCCATTATTTAACGGGAAGATGATTTAAGTAATCTCAACCACTATAATAAAACTTTTGGATATTGATGGATATTTTTGATGGATAAACAATCCGAGGAAATCGGTCAATATGTCATATGGATATTACCGACGATATACAATCTGTTGTTAATTCCGACGGATAATCAGTCACAATTATCCGTGGAGTTATCCGACAGATATTCTGTCGGATAACCGTTATAGAAATATTGACGGAATATCTATTGGTATGTCATGGCGGGAAGCACACGGGAGTGTTACCGACGGATTATCCATTAGTATGTCATGGAGGGGAGTAGGCGGGAATCTTACCAATGGAATTTACCGACTCCGTAGGTATTTGAATTTTGTTGCCAAAATTTTTCCTACATTGCTTCCCGCCATGACATACCGATTGATTTTTTTAGGGATATTTCGTCGGTATTCAGCAGTTAACTAACTCATGTTAATAAATAAACATTTTAATTAAATTGCTCCGTTTTTCCTAAAAAAAGTACTAATATTAAATTTCCATTTATGCTTCATAATATATCTTCATTCACCTTCCTTTTGTTTCAATATATGACAATAAATAAGACATGAAACAAAATTTGGCATGGAATGTTCATGTTATTCGATCAATTATGGTAGTTCAGTAAAAAATAAATTTATGTCAAATATATTTGCAATTTTCTAGATAATTAATTAAATTGCCAACGGCATTAGGCAATGGTATTAGTTTCAAAATGAATTTTGCTCCTACAAGCTTTTTTCATTTCATTTGTTAATTCGCAGATATAAATATTAGATATTTTAATTAATTACGTGTATATGTGCATATCTTATATTTTAAAGAATACGTTTTATAATGAAGCATGCCTTTTTTTGTTGTTGCGTCTTTACCATGTATTTAACTAAAAATATTGTCGGAATATCTTCAGAATAGGCAAAATTGTTTACTGATTATTGTGAGGAAGATTTTATATTAATTGATACAATCAATATAGTAAAAACATTAATAGCCTACCAATACAATATTAAGGTAAGTGGTTCCTAGTTTCACTATAAATTAAGAGGTTTCCTCTAACATTTCTCATAGCCAACCATTCGGCTCAAATTCTACTCCTCCACTTCTTGTCAAAATTTCTTTCCACATGTCTCTGTTCAAAGGCAAAACACACTTTTGAATCATATGCATCTTCCGATGGTGATTCTGATGATATGGATATAACGTTCGTGCTATCGGTTCAGTGGCATACCAAAGAATATAAGTTCTAGATGGTGAGAACTAACTCCTCGATCCCTCTTGCTCCTATTGCATACTCGTAAGTTATTGCATTAATTTAAACAATTAAACTTTCTCTTCCATTTCATTGATATGTTTCAGGTTATGTTGCATCCCCTATGTGTGCTCCAAAATCACATGAGAGGTCCTTTCTCATGTCAATTGCCGGATGCAAGATCTCCAAGTGTGATAACATGTCTCTAGATGAAGTGAAACTTAATCTAGAGCTTCACTTAGAAATTGACTCCTCCTTATTCCTCTTTTGAATTTGTACAGATCTACCTAATTTCCTTCAAATTTCGGAGGATTGAGGATATTTCAATGGTTGAGATTTTGTAATAGCCATGTATCTCAAGAAAGGAATGTAAGCTATTTAGCTCTGGGGCAAATATGCCGGTTGGCAGAGCAAATTTTGCTTCTACTTGCACAATTGTTGGACAAATTTATAATTTATAGAGAAAATACAAGCGACTTGCCTTAATATTTTTTTAGCATATGAATTGATTATTCTGTTAGATTTGTTGTACAAATATAAATTTTTCTTCATCCACGATGCAGTGAAGAATCACTTGACAATTTTACTTATTCCAAAGACTCTCATAATATTTTATAGTTAAATTCATAGGAATAAAATGTAAAATACGAGAGGATTTCATTGTAAAGTTTACTCTTTCGGATGCAAGGGATCGCACTTATTTCAATAATTAGTTAAATATCTAATATTTATCTGTACTAATTAACCGAAGAACGAAAAAAAATGTAGGAAGAGGAAAATTTTGCTTTGCTAATCAAAATTACTTGCTTAATATATTTGGTATTTTAATTAATTCTCTAGAAAATTACATATATATGACATAAATTCATGATTTTTAACTGAACTACTTTATTTGATTGAATATGGTGAAGATTCCATACCAAATCTTGTTAATGTCTGATTGATTGCCATATCATGAAATAAAAGGAAGGCGAGCAAATGTATATTTGGGTGGACTAAAGGAAATTTAATTATTACAAATTTTTTTGAAAAAAATGGTAATTTAATTAAAAGATTCTTCTGTTATCATTATTGATTGAAATGATTTGACACATTTATTTCATAGCTTTATACCTTGCACGCGGGTCCGAGAAGAATAAATAAATTCATCGATTCCTATCATTGAAAAAAATATATTAATTAAATTACTTATTTTTCCAAAAATTTTTATCGACTAAAATTTTCATGCGCACTGAAAAAATGTCGTTGACCTTCTTTGCACTTCAGGATATGACAATATAAGATACACGAAACAAGTTTGGAATGAAATATTCATGATATATAATCAATTTTGGTAATTCAGTCAAGGAGGGTCTAGAAACATTTCTTGGAGATTCTTATTTATCATGTGAATGAGGAAGAATTTACGTTATAACATCGAATTCAACAAAATAGTTAACGGACTTCTAGAAATTGTGCTTGAAATTGAAATTTTTTTTCAACAATTCTCCTGTCCAATAATTGTGCTTGAGCACAATTCGTCCTCCTGTCTCTCTTCACAATTGTTGGAAATTAGAAGTGTAAATTTCTAATTTATAGAAAAAAAAAATAAAAATCACTTGCCTTAATATTTTTCTAGAAAGTCATTTAGCCTTTTTGTTGGGTCCATGTCAATGTAAATCTTTCCTCATCCGTGGTGCGGCGAAGAATCATTTGACAATTTTGCTTACTCCAAAGACTTCGAGAGCTTTTTGTAGTTAAATACATGACAATAAAATATAAAATAGGACGGGTTATATTGTAAAATTTATTCTTCCAAATGTAAGGCATCGCAAGTATTTCAAGAATTAATTAAATATCTAACAATTACCACAATAAATTAATTAACTACAGAATGAAAAAAGGTATGGAGAAGCAAATGACTAGGTTTTTTTGGTAAATGGAGCAATCCAATTTATAGAATTTTTCATATCAACATGGATTAATTAACTTGACGTACTATCTTATAATAATGTTTTGGATTTGAGTAACGAGAATAGAAAAATTTATGATTGGAGATATTTACCCATTATTAAGTCGACCATGCTCTTGCTTTGTCAGGAAGAATCCGGTCGCTTCCCCTACTCTCGCCTACATATACGAGATATTAAGCGGATGATAATTACCGCCAATAAAAGAAATTAAGTTAAGAATATCATATATCTTGAACTAAAATTAATCATAATTTATTGAATTTCTATATATCAAGTGGTGCACTCAAAATAAAATTGAGATTTTTTAATCTTGCATTAAATTTGGAGAACTTTTTTCAAGATAAAGAAGCAAATTCCTAGATTATTTGACAATACATAATAGTGGTACTAGATTTTCTATACAAATGAAACCGGATGGAACTATAGCTTAATAGAGTACCTTGAGAGAAGGGCATGTCGGCTGGCCAAAAAAAGGAGACAGAGAGAAGGGCATGTCGCGATGATGTCTGTATTGTATTGGAATCAAAAGTTTTGGTTTGATCTAGAATCTAGTGTAGTTGATTTGCTCAATAGCGTTAAACTCACATTTATATAGGGAAGCATCCATGCGAGGCCAACTAAACGTCCGGTGTGGGTTTCATTTAACTTTTTTGCCATCATGTCAAACGACATCGCTCTAATCGTCGCACTTCCACATAATAATAGCTGGTGATCAAATTTAATATCTTTTTTAAAGGAATAGTTGATATCTTGGATAGGCATGAGGCATCACCCAGCCACTTTAGGTATAGAACTAATGTAGGATTGATAATTGGACCATCAATGGGAATAAAATTTCTTTCATTTCTTTTTTTCTTTTACCGATGGTAAAATCTAAAATTTGTGATTTCTCACCTATCTTAATTAATTGCATATCAATAATAAAAGAATTCACATTTAAGAACATGTGTGTATAAAATATTCACAATAAACATTGACTCACAATAAACATTGACTCATGTGATAAACGATGGACAACGTTAGGTACTATTCATGTAGTTCATTTTTCTAGGTAAATTTTATGTTAAAAATAAATTGGGATGAGAAAATAGTTGGAAGGGTAAACAAATGCTCTAGGTGGGTAGTGAGTATGTGAAATAGCATTAGGACCCACATATGATTAATTATGGTATTAGAGGTCATATGCAATTAATTAATTTTAAATAATTAAGGTTGGGGACTGTTCTCGAAGGGGGAAAAGACACCATAATCACTCTCTAGAATCATATAGTTCTAGAAGATATATTCAGTATTGAAGTTTAAAATTCTTTGTCATGTTTGGTTGGAAGTAATAGGAATATTTATGCCATCCGGAAGAGGCATTTCCTTGTTTGGTTCACATGAGGAAATATTATGGAGAATGAGATCCAGAATAGGGAGGGAATACGTATTCCCCTCTCGCACACAAGGGTTGGCTATTCCTATATGGAATGGGAAGGAAAAGATAAAATTACTCTCAATTACTCTTCAAACTGCCCTTCTGGTCTCCTCTTACTATCTTCTCCCTTCTGAAAGAAAGTCTTTAGTAAAACGATTATATCACATTAGTAACATTTACGTGGTATATATGTTCAATAAGAATTCACTATTTATATATCATTTTCAATTAGGGTTCATAATTTATTATGTTTTTAAATATTTTTTACTATTTATATATTATTTCCAATTAGGGTTTACCATTTATTTAATATTTTTATTTTTTAAAAAGATTTTTAGGATTTAATAACTATAATTGTATAATTATTGATTACATGTCAAGTCGCGATTAAACAGATATACTGCGTAAACGATACTGACGCGGTATGACTGTTCTACCGAGGACGTTCTCCCCTTCCGGCGATCGTATCCCGTCCAGTGACCAAATCTCCTCTCTTTGGCGACCCCATTTATTCTCTCCGACGATCACGTCTCCACTCTCCAGCGACCCTCGAGCCCACCTGGTTCATCTCCGACAAGCTTGGTCACATGGTTCATCCCTGACGAACCTATTGTCATTGATTCATTGGTTCATCTTAGGCGACCTTCGAGCCAGACGACCACTATCACATCTCCTTTGTCCAGCAACACCAGCTCTTCTCTCTTCTGACAAGCAGTATCACCGTTCATCTTCGGCAACCCCATCTCTTCTCCCTCCCAATGAGCACGGTCATTGATTCAACTCCGACGACCCTCGAGTCCACGACCCCATCTCCGACGAGCACAGGCACAGAGGTCGTGATTTCGGATATGGGGCTTGACAAGCTGCTAACTTGACGGTGGCTGTGTGCCTTGGGAGTTTTGGGCTCGACGGGGTCAAGGGGCTCGATGGTTGAACGATGCACTGTTCAGTACATTATTTGTATTTTTAAATTTAATTTATTTTTTAATTTCAGTTTTGTATAAAAATAATATAAATAGAATATATATCGGGATAATTTTATTATTTTTATTTTTAAATACCATATTCCATATTATTTTATTCTATCTAACCAAAAAACTACACTTTTACTCCTCATTTAATTTGATTCCCCGCCCTATTCCTTCTCATATAATTAGGGTTATTCCTAGCCTTGACAATGGAATTATAAAAAATCCACATGCATTATTCTCAATAACATCCCATGTGGAGAGTACGTAATAACTTGTAAAAATCACGTGCCCGAATGTTTATAAATCCTTGAAAGCATGCTCTAAGACTGCTTTCATTTATCCAATGCGATTTCCTTCATATGTGCCTTGTTCTTCCATTAATTATTCATGAAGAATTTCTGAGAGCACTGATAAAGAAAATTCTATTTTCACCTTCAAATATTACCCGTGCAAATGGGTACATCTGATTTTTCCAATCTCGACTAGGGGTGTAAACGAGTCGAGATGAGATCGAATCTAAGATATTCAAGCTCGGCTCCTTTAGGAATTTGCATAATCGAGCCCGAGTTCGAGCTTGGGCGAGCCTAAAAATTCAAGTCTGGGATCCGGTCATTATAATAATCGAAAGCTCATCGAGACTAAACGAGCCAAGCCGAGATAGAGAATGTAAGATGGGTGTAGGGTAGTTTGTCAATCGCTGAGGATGTGGAGAGGAGGAAAATGAATTACGGATTAGAGATTTGTGATTTAGAAAGAAGAAGAAAAGAAAAAAGTTTTCAACTTTCAAGTGATGTTAGACACTTGGATTGGTGATTTTTTAATTTAAAAAATAAATAATGATGATGATAATTATAATATAAAATAAATATCTCCTTTAAACTCACGAGTTTCTGGAGTCAAATATTAAAGGTTTTGCTTGGCGAGTCATGCATGGAACCATTGAAATGTCGGGCCTAATTTTGAATTCTCTTTTTTGTAGTCTTATTTAAGATAGGCGGGCAGTAAGATGTGATACTCTTCAATTGTTCACTAATTTAGGATTTTCGTCAACTTCAAATTTAGATAGTACATAGCTTACTTCTATAGCTATCCCCTTATTCCCGGCGTTACAGAAAATCTTAAATGATCATATCTCACAATAATATGATAATAAGAACAAATTAGATTGCTTTTATTAATAATAATTATGACAGTTGCTCAATTGACTAACACTGATTTACTCGTTTGTTACATTTTAATTAGTGTCTTTTCAAGTCACGTGGTGAGGTAAGATCATATAAGAATTTCTCCGCATCATTGACTTCCTTTTGCACCTCTTCCTCTTTACTTGACTCGTGAGTAAAAAACAATGATAGGAAATAAAGAGAAATAAATGGTATTGCTCAGTCATTTTCACTGTATCATTGCTTGTGTTTGTTTTACTCAAGCCAGCAATTATTTCGACCCCAGGAACCCCATGCCACATTTTCTTTGGTTCTATAAACCATATTTATGGGAAGCCCTCCAACTCACAATAGGAGATTTTGTCGGGATCCTTAGTCGAATGTCCATTTCATATTTTAACAATTAGTCATAACACCATGTATCCTCCATGGTCCAAGTGAATGTTAAACTCTGCTCCTGCTAATCATGAGTTTATAAGAAAATTGAGTACCATCACCTAATACTTTAGAATTTTTGTTGAAAAAAGATTCAGTCTCTTATAAGCGCTACAAACATTAATAATATTATAATATATGAGTGTCTGACCACATCAATATCTGATATAAACTCGGATCTGTATTCGGTAGTCTTCTCATTGATGTAAGACTACAAACTCGGTAGTCCCCTCTAAGCTCATACGCCTATTTCGCCAACGGTATGCTCGCATCAATATAATTTAACACCCACAATGCCCGTCCTGTTTGCACAAAGACGACGTCCAAATAGTCAATTTTCGCAAAATTAAAATGAAAAAAAAAACTATGGAAAGGTATAGAAACTGATAGTTTATCACTGATTAAAAAAAAAAAAAAACATTGTTCAATGCCAATGCTAACAATCAGAAAATAGGTGGAAGACAAAGTAGATACCTCCCAAGGTTGAAAGTTCAGAGAGGATTATCGAAATTAGACTGTTGGACGGACGACCTACGACACTGAAATTGACAGCATTTGTATTTAAGTACAACGTGAACCAGCACAAAAAAAAAAATATATATATATATAGTCGGTGCAATTTATAATAGAAATCCATCCCCATAATCAGCAGACACCTAGCTGGGAGAAGGCCCGTTGGCGGGCCGTCCCGGGCCGGGCCTCAATCAATTTTAGATAAGCCGGGGGAGTGTAATTGAGACAAGCCGATGGCAATAATAACAAGTTATAAATGTACATATAACAAGAAGGAAAAGGGATACTGGAACCGAATTGCGAACGAGATGTGATTCTGGGGATGCCTGCTAGAATCAAATGACATTTCGGAAAATTAGGAGGCAACACACCGTACGGCCTGAACTGAACCTCGGTCACGATTTTGCACACGGGCAAGCTGTGGGCGAAAGCTGAAAAGCTCAAAGGGTTGGGCCGGGCCAAAATCACGGGCTTCGCCTAGAACGAGGCCTGGCTTGAACTGCCCAGGTCAGCAAGCTCTCTAGACCGTTAAGTGCACCAAAAGGAAGGCATACAAGTTTGCTTCTTGTTGCTGATGTGACTGTCTACCAGCATTTTCAGTTAGGTGATCTTCCTTCCCACGTAAATTAAACAAGGTTATAATATATTACTAAGAGTAGAGGGGACCTTACTCCGTACTGCAAAATAAAAATTAATAATTGAAATATTAAGAAATCAACTTTAAATTACTAATTTAAAATTCCTTATAATTTAATTAATCTAAGATAACATTAGATTAGCTCACAATAGTAGATGGAGGATTTAAGATTATTATCATATTCAGCAATAATATTTTTGGTTGTATATAACTAGTATTCGAAAATCCTTTGAGCTACTGACTAATCCAAGTCGAGTAAGGTCGGCTCATTAAGGATAAAATTCTCCTAGCATGAGTTTTCTCTATTCATAAAAACTCGAACCAAAGATATTCGCTTAAGGAGAGCAAGTGTCTTACCAGTTGAACCAATTTATGTTGGTATTCAACAATAATATCCGTGTCTAGATTGTATTTTTTAAAACTAAATATAAAATTGGGTAATAAATTTGTAAAAAAATAAAGTGAGTTTATATATAATAAAATTGATGAAGCGGTATTTAGAAAAAAAACTATTTGAAGTAAGATAGAGAAAATCAAATTAGGTACATATTAGTAAATTTACTATTACTTCCTCATTTTTCTTGATCCAATTAATATTAAAATTAAAATTTATAGGTTAAACCTAGTTTGGAAAATTAAAAAGTGCCAAGACTCTAAATGTTTCCGTATATAAAATATAATAATATATAATATACAGATAATTTTAATATTATAAATTGCAGTAGTTAATTGTAATGTTTGTTATATTTCAATATTACACATTTTAAAATTTTTTATGTTTATTGCAAGTGAAAATTTAATTTACTGTATGTTCAATAGAGTATTTATGTCCATAATAGATTAAATTCTTATATTAAAATCATTTTATTTATATTTATCAAATTTTAATTATATTTCTAGAATATAACACTATGACATTTTGACCGATAACCAAGAAACTTCTACTATAATTTAAAATTTTCCTATAATTTTAAGATTTGTGAGAGTCTATTAATTCTTAGATCAAGGGTGAAATGACACTATATATTTTTCATTTTTGGCAGTTGAGTCTTATAATTTTGAAAATGACTAATTCAATATTACAATATCAATTCCGTTACACTTTCAGTTCGAATCATCACTGTTCCGTTAAAAATTATGTCAACGGCATCAAATCTTCGTCAGAAACACAAAACTGAAAGTGCAACGAAATTGATCTCGTAAGACCGAATTAACTATTTTCAAACTTGTAGGATTCAATTGTAAAAAATGATAAACGATAGGACTTCTACTGTTATTATTTCTTAAATCAAGTGTACCTTAGCCAATAAGGATACGATGATATAGAAACAGTCCATCATGGAGGATAGAATCGTTGTTTCTCCAATCTAAATGGGTAAAAATGTCTTTCCAGCACTGCGTGTCACACACCATTTTGGCTTATTACTTATCTGTAAATAATCGTTCATTACAGATGTAAGGCAAGCTTTCTGATAATCTGAAACCGGTCTTTCCACGGAGCAGCTAACTTGAGTTCTGGATGGTCAACTTAGATTCGCGTTGACCTTTCCCAGGTGTTTCAAATTTTTCTGTTGGTAGCTGATCGAGCAATTCGGAAACCCCAATTTGACTGGACCGGGAGACAAAGACCTGAATAATCGAAAATTCATCGGGACAAAACACTAAATTTATGATTTTTGATGATGGTGCTGCTTATGTCATCGATTTTCTCAATTATGAGAAGGGTATTGTTGTAATTCGGTCGTCTAATCAAACTATCATATATTGTGGTTGATCCAGTTTGTTGGGGAAAGAAAACAAAGTATTCAGCGCACCCAATGGTTTTGGGATGAGTATTTTTTTAATCAAAGGTTTTCGGATGAGTTGCTAACATCATATCATATTGTATTATTATAAGTTGATACCCACGCAGACATACTTTTATTTTCCAACAACATTCTTTTGTATATTAAATAGTAAACTATAATATGCAAAAAAGAGGATTTGATACTATTGGTACGACTCTTATCTTGTGACCTGGAAGTCCTGAGTTCGTTCTCACTCGTAGATTTTTACTCTTTCTTCATTCTAACATTTCTAGACTTATGTGCTTTCATGTACACGGAAAAAAAATAATTATAACCACATTCAGCCAAAAAAAATATATAACACGTATGGTACACGTGTGAGAAAGAAATCTCCACGTATGATATACAAGTGGATATAATAATCACTATGAATAGAAACAATCATTTCGTAGTATATGCAAGTGCTTACCGAGAACAGGAAACCTCGTGTTGGGATTAACATGTGACCTAAAATTATGTGTGTATATGTATATATATATATATATATATATATATTAAATGAGGATAGCAGTAGTGACTGCAGGTAATATACTAATTTTTATATTATATGAGATGAACTGAACGATTAGTATTAATACTGACGAATTAACATAACACTATTAAACACCTACTATAATTTAAGAATGGTAATCTCGAAAGTTTCTTCTTTCGACTTTTCTTAGAGTAGTCTCTTTTAGCAAATCGTCTTCGCAGGAACATATGGCTTTTACACACCAGTGTTGCAAGCAAAAAAATAATCAAAAAATACCAAAATTTGATGAATATAACATAAATAAAATATAATAAAATTTTAATTTACTGAAATTAAAAGGTTAATTCAATTGGCAGCCGACGATTTCGTATTTTCGGCTCACATTTTCTCATTTTTATATCCAGTGTGTGTATGTGTGTTTATATATATATATATGAGAAATTCTTCCATTATTATATCTCATTGCATATGAAAATATCAATCAAATTATGAAAAATGATAAATTGGTGTAAATTACCACCCGGACAATTCTTTTAATTATTATTGACTAAAGTAATTTAATTAATTCTTCATCGTCATGTCACTATGAGATATGATCATTTACGATTTTATCTCGGCATATATTGATATAACAAAGGATTCCAGATCCTTCGAATTATTATTCACTGTGAGATCCAATCTGTTGGTAAAAGAATTAATTAATTATTCTTTTTTCGGTTAGTGAAATAATTAATTATTCGAAACCCATATGAATATAATCTTTGGTAGGGATTGTACAACTAATATCATATTTTATATTCTAATTATAAAAAGGACCCTAAAACTTATATTCCCATCCAAATCTATATTTTAAAGGCAAAACAAATATTTATATATGAATATCTCTTTAAAATTTGAGAAAACTATCTAAAAGATTCCATGATTTTCTAAAATCATTTACGTTGTTTTTAATCTACAAAATCGTACGATTTGCTATATTTTCTCAGTTGTCACAAATTGATTTTGTCATGACGCCATTAATTTTCTTTGTTAATTACATATGGAGCAGTCATATAAATTGCCATGTAGCATATGCACTTAATAGAAGAAATTAATGATGTTATGAAGGAAAATTGATGGGTAATATAACTGGAAAAATGGAAGAAATTACATGATTTTTCAAATTAAAAATAAAGTAAATGATAATTAAATAAAATTTACAAAATCACGTATTTTTAAAGATATTTTCCATTAAAAATAGGAAAAGACTAAAAAAATAAAGTTGTTCTAGTCCTTCAATTTTACTGCATGGATAACTATTGTTTTAAATATTTATTTTTTGTTATTCTTATCATTAATATTGATCATTTATATCATGATTTATTGTTTATCAGTGCTGATGTAATGTTTTAAAAATATATTTCAAAAAACTTTTATAAAAAAAAAAAGATTTTTTCTAAAAATAAAAACCTTGATATAAATTGGCAGCGGGACCTTCCTGCCGACCACCTCTCCCCAGTGGAGGCGGCCTTCATTCCACCTCCCATGGGATCAATTACTTCATCTGTAATACTCCAAATCAGGCATGGATTTAGTGGAAGGACAATCCCCCTCAATCCGGAAAAATCTTTAAAGATTTATACAAGTTTTAGTACTTTCATCTATATTTTGACTAAAATTTTGTCCCATGAAATTCATCATTTCATTGTTTATTGAGTTCTTTCCCTTACGCTAATTTTCTGGATCCGTCCTTACTCCGAATTCTCCATATTTTCTTGTTATGGATGACTAGGAGTCGATGACTTCACCCATTTTATTTTCATTAAACAAATGAGACATGTAAAATAAAAACGGATAAAAGGAAGAAAAAATAAAATGGTAAAGCAAGTTTTACAAATGAAAATTGAATGTAGGACCTCTTAGGCGTGATATAAACATACTGAGCACCCTTTCTCAACTTTATTTATGAAAAAAAGGGAGACAATGAATTATGATTCTTCCCTTTTCCGTGTTGCTTTCCTCATGGGAGTAAAAGGAAAAGAAGAAAATGAGAAGCGAAATAATCAAACTTGCTCATAAAATATTAAGTGACAATCAACACATGTGAAGGGTAATCCCAATTGCAAGTTGCTTCATATCCTTTCTTCATTAGTCTCTCACATAATTGAAACATCTCCCCCATAGAATATAGCTACTTTTCCTATCGGTCTAATCTACTGTAATCCAATTATCAAATACTAGAGATGGATTCGTGCAATACACAGATTTTATTATTTAATGAAATTGATGAAAAAGAAGGCATTTAAATGACTAAATAAAAGCTTAATTATAGTTATTGAGAGATAAAACTTGGTTGATTTTATATACTACGAAAAGAGCGGAGAAGAAAATGAACAAAAATGATAGTGAAATAAGAGAGAGGAAAAGAAAGAGAGTGAGAGGAAAGTGATATTGGATGGATAATTGTATTTTAGTAAATTTACCATCATATCTCTGTTTTCTCATACTAATGGTTAGTAAAATTAACATTTATATGTTGATAGGCAATTTGAAAAACTGGAAAAGGCATCAAAAGGGAGGGATGTTTGAAAATAAACTAGATGCTTACAGATGTTATGTATAATAATATTAAATTTCCATTTATGCTTCATAATATATCTTCATTCACCTTCCTTTTGTTTCAATATATGACAATAAATAAGACATGAAACAAAATTTGGCATGGAATGTTCATGTCATTCGATCAATTATGGTAGTTTAGTAAAAAATAAATTTATGTCAAATATATTTGCAATTTTCTAGAAAATTGATTAAATTGCCAACGATATTAGGCAATGGTATTAGTTTCAAAATGAATTTTGCTCCTACAAGCTTTTTTCATTTCATTTGTTAATTCGCAAATATAAATATTAGATATTTTAATTAATTACAAATATATGTGCATATCTTATATTTTAAAGAATAAATTTTATAATGAAGCATGCCCTTTTTTTTTTTTTACGTTTTTACCATGTATTTAACTATAAATATTGTCGGAATATCTTTAGAACAGGCAAAATTGTTTACTGATTATTGTGAGGAAGATTTTATATTAATTGATACAATCAATATAGCAAAAACATTGATAGCCTACCAATACAGTATTAAGGTAAGTGTTTCCTAGTTTCACTATAAATTAAGGGGTTTCCTCTAACATTTCTCGTAGCCAACCATTCGACTTAAATCCTACTCCTCCTCCACTTCTTGTCAAAATTTCTTTCCACATGTCTATGTTCAAAGGCAAAACACACTTTTGAATCATATGCATCTTCCGATGATGATTCTGATGAGATGGATATAACATTCGTGCTATCGGTTCAGTGGCATACCACAGAATATAAGTTCTAGATAGTGAGAACTAACTCCTCGATCCCTCTCTCTCCTATTGCATACTCGTAAGTTATCGCATTAATTTAAACAATTAAACTTTCTCTTCCATTTCATTGATATGTTTCAGGTTATGTTGCATCCCCTATGTGTGCTCCAAAATCACATGAGAAGTCCTTTCTCATGGCAATTGCCGGATGCAAGATCTCCAAGTGTGATAACAATTCTCTAGATGAAGTGAAACTTAATCTAGAGCTTCACTTAGAAATTGACTCCTCCTTATTCCTCTTTTGAATTTGTATGGATCTACCTAACGTCCTTCAAATTTCGGACGATCGAGGATATTCCAGTGGTTGAGATTTTGTAATAGCCACGTATCTCAAGAAAGGAATGTAAGCTATTTAGCTCTGGGGCAAATATATCTTCATCTGCAGCATGTGACCTATGGTATGAAATAATGATGAACAATTGTACCAACTTTGTGATGATGGATAAGGTGACGAGTCGGTTGATGAATGGCACTGAGTTCGATTCCTTTTGTGCCACAATTATGAAATAGAAAGCAGCAATTGAAGTTCCTGACATAACATGGTTATGAGTAGTGGTCGTAGATTTACTCTTTATAGGATGTATCTTGTGATTAGAGAATAATAATCAGCAATTGTACCTAGTAAAAAAGATCAATAATTATACAAATTTTAGTACAATAACTTATCGCTGTTCCATTTTTTTATTAAATGAATTATTTTCTATAATTTGAAGTTTTTCAACTTTTATGCAAGCTAACAAGAACTTGTCAAGTACAAGGATGGATGATGAAATTGATGTATAAGGAGCGAATTGATAAGCCATGATGAAATTGATCTAATATTTGAATTTCTCTAGCACTCAAATGATGTAAAAATTAGGTAAATGGCAAGACGTGCTACACAACTTCCATCCCTAGTTTTCCAATTTCTCCAATTTGGGGGAATTGGTTGAGATAGGAAATTTTATGATGAAAACACCTTACATATATTGTCAAACATGAAAAAGAAAATCATACTATTCTATCTTACATCCTCTGGAGTATTTGATCAGGAACACAATTAGACTTTACTAACTTTTATCTCATAGATTGCTAAAATGAAAGGAAAAAAATAAATATTTATGAAACTCACAAAAATTTTAGTTTTTGGTTCTACATTTTCTAGAATAAAACATTCATATAAGAATTGTAATGGGACCAAATTAAAATTAATGTCACGATTTTAAAACTAAAATAAAATAAAATTTATCTTAGTTATTTATTAAAAATTTATTAAAATTTTTTATATATTTTATGAAGTTTTTTTTACATTAAAAATGATAAAATAGTCATCTTAACTTTTTTATCCCTACAAATCCATCTTCTAATAATGTTATCCAAATAGAGGATTTCAATGAATAGTTTATTCCTCCAAATCCCTCTCCTCCCCTTTAATTCCTTCAGTCCAAATATAGTGTAAGAGAATAAAGTGACTAGGAGCTATTACCACCAAAGGGTAGTGGTTTAGTAGTTCGAATATCACTGTCACGTGGTTTAGTTATGTTTAGATTTCAAGTTCAAGTCCTACCAGTTTCTTGGACTAAACTAAGTTTTCAGTAGTGCTATATCGAGAGGGCCAGTGTTAGGACGAGTTATTCAGTTCTTTTGATATATTCAGCTCGAGTCCTCCTGCATATGTTGGATACTAAAATTCCAAGTTGAGCATTTGGACCATAGATAAATAGTTAATATTTGGTGGGTATAACCTATTCATATAGACTCCTAATATTATATGAACACAGGTTCATAGAAGCCTTCAACTTAACATAGTTCAATTAAGTCAACTAGACCACTAAATTGATAATTAAATATGATTAGTTTACAGAATTACATGAATGTCCTGCTTTGCATTTTATTTTTATACCCTAGGCAAGAAATTATGCGATGAACGGTTGACAATGTAGAGACCTATTGAAGTACTGATATCTCTTTATGTAATATTTATGTAAAGAAATAAATTGAAATGAGAAAAATGGCAAGAAATCTTAAGCAAATATTATATGATCAGGAGTGAGTGTATAAATGACCTTAGAACCCATATATAGTTAATTACGACATTAATGCTCATGTACAATTAATTAATTTTCACATAATTTTGGTTGATAAATTACTCTCTAGAGCCATATAGTAATAGATAAAATATATAATTAAAAAATTAATTGTGAAAATTATAATTTAACATTAATTGTACAAACACAACCTATTTAGAATAGGAAAAAGACATCAAAATTACTTTGTAAAATCATATAGTAATAGAAGATATTTTGATATTAAAGTGTAGAATTCTTATATATGAAAGTTGTGTAGTTGGTCTTGTCATCTGCCTAATACATCAATTTCATTATGTCAATTTCATCATTACTTATTGATTTCACTCCTAATACATTAATTTCATCCTCAATTCTCTTTTTCGACTAGTTCTTATGAAATTGAATAAAAGTAGAAAAATTGTAAATTACATAAGATGATGCTTTTAGTCGACAAACAATTGAATAGTGATAGTTATTCCACTAAAATTTGTACAATTGATCATCCTAGATAGGAAACCTCACCCAATGCTGACAACCATGTTAGGTTTAAAACTTAAATGGTCACATTATTTTTCATAGATGTGATACAAAGGAATCAAACTCAGTGCTCTTCATCCACTCGCTCATCATCTTATTTGTTATTAGGGAGTTGGTATAATTGCTTATCATTATTTTATATCATAGGCCAAAAGTTGTAAAACAAGATGTGTTTGCCTTGAGTTAGATGGGTCACATTCATTTTTGACATACATGCCTACCATTCACTCAGGCATCGGGGTATCCTCATCCTCTAGAATTTGGAGGATGTCAATATAGATTCAAAAGGTAACTAAGGAGTATTCAATCTTTGAAGTGAAACTTTACATTAAGTTTCACTTCATCTAGAGATCTATCATCGCACTTGGGGATTTAACATCCCACAGTTACCATGAGAAATAGCTCCTCATATGATTTTGGAGCACGAATGGAGGATGCAATGCAACTTGAAGTATATCAACGAAAAGGAAGACAAAGATTAATTATTGAATTCATGAGATAAAGTACGAGCATGCAATAAAAGGGAGAGGATTAAGCTGTTAGTTCTTACCATTTGGTGCTCATATACTCTAGTATGTCACTTAACAATAGTATGAATGTTATATCCATATCGCAAGAACCATCACCGAAATAAATGTAAATCCGATTGAAATGTTATAGTGTTTTTCCTTTGAATAGACTTGTTGAAAGAAATTTTGATAGGAAGAGGAGGGAGAATAGCAATTTAGGCCGAATGGTTGGCTGTGAGAGTTGTTAGAGGAAACCCCTAATTTATAGTGAACATAAGAGCAACTTGCCTTTAATATTTATTAGAAGGCTATTAATATGTTATATAAAATCTTCCTTAGCAATGATACAACGAATAATCATTGAACAATTTTATTTGTTCTACATATTTCAATAATTTTTTTGGTGTGTACGACTAGTATTCGGAAACAAAACAAGGCATTAATTAATCTGGTTCAAATTTGGCGGGCCCACTAGGTGTAAAGTAAGATGATGCCAATATGTCGGTTATTAATTAGAATATTCAATATTTATCTCTAAGAATTAACTGAAGATGAAAAATCTATATTCTAATATACTAAAACTCAGTAACAAGTCTCCCTACCTGCTGCCACGTCAACCCTGAGTTCAAACTGTTCTCTCCACCCTCCACGTCTGCGCACTTCATTTTGTGTTCTCTCAGCCCTCCACGTCGAAGAGATTGAATCTCTTCCATTTTGACAGAGCTCAGAGTCACAGAGTCCATTTGCCTCTCCCACGTTTCCCCGTCGCCTCTGCCTGTCATCGGCGGCCACCCCGGAAGCCATTTGCTTCACGCCTTCGCATTCACAGGCTTCGTCTATTTGAATTGACGGAGGGCTCCTTCGCATTCACGCTTACGAATTAGCGTTTCGAGCACCCTGTTGATTTCTAGCTCGGATCTGATCGCCAAGCAAAGCGACAGGCTCCTTTCCTCAGTGTCGAAGTATGTTGTGAACATCACAAACGTCACCATGCTGGACAATCTAGGTCCTTTTCTGTCTCCTTTCCAATTTAAAATCTCACACAAGTGTTTGGCTCCGCGTAATGACAGTACCTTTTCTCTTTGTTTGGCTATTTCTGCATTTCATCACGAAGACCTTCTATGTTAGCATTTCAAGGATTAAGTTTTTGCTGTTTGGTTCTTCATCTTGGAAGCTAGGGTTTCTGCTGGATGAGCAAATAGCTGTGATGACTGATGAAAGATAACCCCATAAAGGTAAGAATCAGTGGAGTCTTGGTATTTGATCTTAGTTTTAGGTTGTTTTGGTTCCTGGTCTATCTTAATTTCTTTGAATTTTGTCATTAATTTGGTTGGGAATTCTTGATGATTTGCTTCCTTGAACTGATGGGTTTGCTTGGCTCGGTTTCTTTCTTTGCGAAGTGATGGTGTGTCCCATGATAAGTCTATCATATTTACATATACAGATCAAAGAAGTGATAATCACGATATTTCAATTGGAAAGAGCTGTTCAACTGACTGTAGGCTGAGTCCCTGTATATATCGGTTGCTATTGGAATCATAAATCTATGTTATTTGCTATTGGAATGATAATCACGGTAAATCAATTGGAAAGGAATGATATTCACATAGATTTTATTGTTCTCATCGCAATTATTGTTCTAAAACACGAAACATTTTTAAGGTAGCTTGAACAGTTACAGTGATTCAGCTTGCAGTGAGGGGCTCAATGAATGTGTTAAAGGAAGTTCGGAAGCAAAATTCAAGAGATTTGTCTTTGCTTCTTCTTTTGCTGTTGTTTTGATGAATTCTGTTGTGCCAAAGGGCTGGGGTTTTGATGAGACGTGTTGGTCTGATGAGGAATATTGTAGGAAACTTAAGGTAATTTACAATTTTAGAAGGTACTATGCTTTTCCTGTATTGTTACTGCCAAATTTCATAATAGATATAGTTTGTAATAGCCATAGGTAAGAAATGATCCACCATGTTGAGCAAATGTATGTTTCTTTTATGTGTTTCGATGATTAGTGGACTGTCTTTGGTATGCAACAAATCTTTTTGGTGTCATAGTAATTAGGAGCCTTGATTGCTTCTCCATTTTGTTAGTTCACCTTATTCTTTGTTTAGTTTAGTTTACACCTGTTTAGGAAAAGCGCAATTTTTTCATGAAATTAGCCGACTCCATCTTCCTCCATTGATGCAGAAGGCCGTGGCAGCTCAGTTCAAGTAGGGTTCAGTAATCTTACCTTTCATTAAAGAATTTTATTATTCACTCTCATTTGTGTAGACTTTATTATTTATCTACCATGTACTTGCATAAATATTCATCCTTTTCAAAAAATGTTGGTTGCCATCAATCCTAAGATAATTGGTATCCAGCTAATCCTTCTCAACAGCTACTATTTTCATTGTTATTATAGGTGAGTATATCTAATTCCAGCCTGTACTTGATGTTCACTTAGGAACCACCATCAAAGGATAGCAAATTAGTGCAGCGTTAGACAATTACTGTGACTTTGCATCTTGGAGCAAGCACTATACTTGGAGCAAGCACTATAGAGGCCAGGTCTGTTTAGTGATCAGTTAATTATTCATAGAGTGAGTGTAATCCTGATGAGAAATGAGAAGATTTTGTGATTGCGAAATGTGAAGATTTTGTGGTTACTCTCTAATAGAAGATCCTCCTCTTTTTTTTAGTTTATGTTGCGTTTAATCTTAATGGTTATTTCTTTAGCAAGCTGTTTCGTAGGGCTCTTGCTCTCTCCACATGAAACGCTTCAGATAACCATCCATGCACGATCCCTGCTTGCATTGATTTGTTCAGTGGGAAAAAGTATTATAGAAAATAAGATTTTGTTGTTTAGAGGATCATACCTTATAGTTTATGTTACTGATCAAAGCATATTTTACAAATGAAATCTACCTCTTCAATTTTTGATTAAAAAAATCAGTTTTTTGACTGAATCTGCAATCCTGATGTCTTAGTGATTTCCCTATCAATAGAGTTGTTAATTTTTTGATATTTTCCAGCAAAATAATTGATGGTAAATAGGTTAATTTATGGTATGATATCGTCTTTCTCAATCCAAACCATATTCTGCATGTCACTAAATATCTTTTTATCCTCTTTACAACTTTCGCTTTGTTTTGCAGAGCTGCAGAAGATATGTTTGATAATGAAGGAATAACCCATGGGAATTCGCTTTTCTTCTCAGTATCCACAATCTTACTCAAGGCATTGACTTCAACTGTTATCTAGGTAACCTTTCTACCATATTTTTTCATTTTGAATTTTGCTTCAATTTATTGTTGAAGTGTTGTCTCTTCATAATCTTATTTAACATTCTGATTATGTTCCATCCAGCCTTTGTCCAGTTAATTATTCATAGGCTCTATCTTACTGGTGGAAAAGGACTTCACCATGCAATAGTGAGCAGCATACATAACTTGGCACAGGCTTTCTGAGGCTACGAAAATGAAGGCTTGGCAAATCATTATAAAGCATTCTGCTGGGTTATCTTGGCAGATTTTAGCACAGAGCTATGGTTTATTATATCTTTGTTCCTTTCCCATTTTAATCTTCGCGCCTATCTAATTATCGGTAAATACCCCCAAAGTGTCTTTGTTTTCCCTAATGGTGTCAAATGTATTTATTGATTCTTAGCCAAAATGAAGTAAAAACAAACAACAATAGCCATAAATAAACAAGTTATATTTATATTTCCATAAAGACTTTGCCTTGAAGGATGGGCTTCTACTAAATTATCAATTGTTGACATGAATTATCAGCAAGAAAGAATCAGCATTAGTCCTATTATGATAATAGTCATTTATTTTGAAGAGGAATTGTGCTTAAACACAATTCCTCTTCTCTCTCTTCACAATTGTTGGACATGAGACATGTCGGAGGAAATTTCTAATTTGTAGAAAAAATAAAAACCACTTACCTTAATATTTTTCTAGAAATTCATTTCCCTTTTTTGTCAGATATATGTCAATGTAAAATTTTCTTCTTCCATGGTGTGGCCAAGAATCATTTGACAATTTTGCTTATTCCAAAGACTTCGATAGCTTTTTGTAGTTAAATACATGACAATAAAATTTAAAATAGGACGGATTTTATTTTAAAATTTATTCTTCCAAATGTAAGGCATCGCAAGTATTTCAAGAATTAATTAAATATATAATATTTATCGCAATAAATTAATTAACTAGAGAATGAAAAAAGGCATGGAGAAGCAAATTACTAGGTTTTTTTGGTAAATGGAGCAATTCAATTTATAGAATTTTTCATATCAACACGGGTTAATTAACTTGATTTGATGTCCTATCTCATAATAATATTTTGGATTTGAGTAACGAGAATAGAAAAACTTATGATTGGAGATATTTACCCATTATCAAGTCGACCATGCTCTTGCTCCGTCAGAAGAATCTGGTCCCTTCCCCTACTCTCGCCTACATATATGAGATATTAAGCAGATGATAATTACCGCCAATAAACGAAATTAAGTTAAGAATATCATATATCTTAAACTAAAATTAATTATAGTTTATTGAATTTCTAGACATTAAGTGGTGCACACAAAATAAAATCGAGATTTTTTAATCTTGAATTAAATTTGGAGAACTTTTGTCAAGATAAAAGAAGCAAATTCCTAGATTATTTGACAATACATAATAGTGATACTAGATTTTCTATGCAAATGAAACCGGATAGAACTATAGCTTAATAGAGTACCTTGAGAGAAGGCCACGTCGGCTGGCCAAAAAAAAAGGGGAGAGAGAAGGGCATGTGGCGAGGATGTTCGTATTGTATTGGAATCAAAAGTTTTGGTTCGATTCAGAATCTAGTGTGGTCGACTTGCTTAAGAGCGTTAAACTCACATTTATATAGGGAAGCATCCGTGTGAGGCCAACTAAACGTCCGGTGTGGGTTTCATTTAACTTTTTTATCATCATGTCAAACGACGTCACTCTAATCATCGCACTTCCGCATAGTGATAGCCGGTAATCACACTTAATATCTGTTTTAAAGGAATACTTGATATCTTGGATAGGCATGACGCATCACCCAGCCACTTTAGGTATAGAACTAATGTAGGATTGAAAATTGGACAACAACGGGAATAAAATTTCTTTCATTTGTTTTTTTTTCTTTTTCCGATGGTAAAACCTAAAGTTTTTGTGATTTCTCACCTATCTTAATTAATTTCATGTCAATAATAAAAGAATTCACAATTAAGAACATGTGTGTATAAAATATTCACAATAAACATCGACTTGTGTGATATACGATGGACAATGTTAAGTACTGTTGATGTAGTTTATTTTTCTGGGTAATTTTACGTTAAAAATAAATTGTGATGAGAAAATAGTTGGAGGGGTAAACAAATGCTCTAGGTCAGTAGTGAGCATGTGAAATAGCATTAGGACCCACATATGATTAATTATGATGTTAGAGGTCATATGCAATTAATATTAAATAATTTAGGTTAGGGACTGTTTTCGAAGAGGAAAAAGACATCATAATCACCCTCTAGAGTCATATAGTTCTAGAAGATATATTCAATATTGAAGTGTAAAATTATTTGTCATATTTATTAGAAGTAATAGGAATATCTATTCCATCTGGAATAGACATTTCCTTGTTTAAATCACACACTGGGATATTGTGGAGAATGAGATCCAGAATGGGGAGGGAATTTGTATTCCCCTCTCCCACACAAGGATTGGTTATTCCTATATGGAAAGGGAAGAAAAAGATGAAATTACTCTCAATTACTCTTCAAACTGCCCTTCTGGTTTCCTCTAACTATCTTCTCCCTTCTGGAAGAAAGTCTTTAGTAAAACGGTTATACCACAACAGTATCACTTACGTGGTATATCTGTTCAATAAGAATTCACTATTTATATATCATTTTCAAATAGGGTTCATAATTTATTATGTTTTTACATATTTTTTACTATTTATATATTATTTCCAATTATGATTAATCATTTATTTAAGATTTTTATATTTTTTAAAGATTTTTTAGGATTTAATAATCATAATTGTATAATTATTAATTACATGTCAAGTCGTGATTGGACGGATATACTACGTAAGTGATACTGACGTGGTATGACCGTTCCACCAAAGATTTTCTCCCCATTTGGCGATCGTATCCCGTCCAGTGACCAAATCTCCTCTCTTTGGCGACCCCATCTATTCTCTCCGACGATCACGTCTCCACTCTCCAGCGACCCTCGAGCCCACCTGGTTCATCTCCGACAAGCATGGTCACGTGGTTCATCCCTGACGAGCCTATTGTCATTGATTCATTGGTTCATCTTAGGCGACCTTCGAGCCAGACGAGCACCATCACATCTCCTTTGTCCGGCAACAGCACCTCTTCTCTCTTCTGACAAGCACTATCATCGTTCATCTTCGGCAACCCCATCTCTTCTCCCTCCCAACGAGCGCGGTCATTGATTCAACTCCGACGACCCTCGAGTCCACGACCCCATCTCCGACGAGCACAGGCACAGAGGTCGTGATTTCGGCTATGGGGCTTGACGAGCTGCCAACTCAACGGTGGCTGTGTGCCTTGGGAGTTTTGGGCTCGACGGGGTCAAGGGGCTCGATGGTTGAACGATGCACTGCTCAGTACATTATTTGTATTTTTAAATTTAATTTATTTTGTAATTTCAGTTTTGTATAAAAATAATATAAATAGAATATATATCGGGATAATTTTATTATTTTTATTTTTAAATACCATATTTCATATTATTTTATTCCATCCAACCAAAAAACTACACTTTTACTCCCCATTTAATTTTATTCCCCGCCCTATTCCTTCTCATATAATTAGGGTTATTCCTAGCCTTGACAATGGAATTATCAAAAATCCACATGCATTATTCTCAATAACATCCCATGTGGAGAGTACGTAATAACTTGTAAAAATCACGTGCCCGAATGTTTATAAATCCTTGAAAGCATGCTCTAAGACTGCTTTCATTTATCCAATGTGATTTCCTTCATATGTGCCTACCTTCCATTAATTATTCATGAAGAATTTCTGAGAGCACTGATAAAGAAAACTCTATTTTCACCTTCAAATATTACCCGTGCAAATGGGTACATCTGATTTTTCCAATCTCGACTAGGGGTGTAAACGAGTCGAGATGAGATCGAATCTAAGATATTCAAGCTCGGCTCCTTTAGTAATTTGCATAATCGAGCCCGAGTTCGAGCTTGGGAGAGCCTAAAAATTCAAGTTTGGGCTTCGGTTATTATAATAATCGAAGGCTCATCGAGACTAAACGAGCCAAGCCGAGATAGAGAATGTAAGATGGGTGTAGGGCAGTTTGTCAATCGCTGAGGATGAGGAGAGGAGGAAAATGAGTTACGGATTAGAGATTTGTGATTTAGAAAGAAGAAGAAAAGAAAAAGGGTTTCAACTTTCAAGTGATGTTAGACACTTGGATTGATGATTTTTTAATTTAAAAAATAAATAATAATGATGATAATTATAATATAAAATAAATAACCCCTTTAAACTCACGAGTTTCTCGAGTCAAATATTAAAGGTTTTGCTCGGCGAGTCATGCATGGAACCATTGAAATGTCGGGCCTAATTTCGGATTCTCTTTTTTGTAATCTTATTTAAGATAGACGGGCAGTAAGATGTAATACTCTTCAATTGTTCACTAATTTAGGATTTTCGTCAACTTCAAATTTAGATAGTACATAGCTTACTTCTATAGCTATCCCCTTATTCCCCGCGTTACAGAAAATCTTAAATGATCATATCTCACAATAATATGATAATAAGAACAAATTAGATTGCTTTTATTAATAATAATTATGACAGTTGCTCAATTGACTAACACTGATTTACTCGCTTGTTACATTTTAATTGGTGTCTTCTCAAGTCACGTGGTGAGGTAAGATCATATAAGAATTTTTCAGCATCATTGACTTTCTTTTGCACCTCTTCCTTTTTAGGTGACTTGTGAGTCAAATATAATAATAGAAAATAAAGAGAAATAAATGATGTTGGCCAGTCATTTTCACTACATCATTGGTTGTGTTTGTTTTACTCAAGCCAGCAATTATTTCGACCCCAGGGATCCCATGCGACATTTTCTTTTGTTCTTTATAAACCATATTTATCTAAGAAGCCCTCCAACTCAAGCTAGGAGATTTTGTCGGGATCCTTAGTCGAATGTCAATTTCATATTTTAACAATTAGTAATAACACCATGTATCCTCCATGGTCCAAGTGAATGTCAAACTCTGCTCCCGATAATATTGAATTTATAAGAAAATTGAGTACTGTCATATAATAATTAAGAATTTTAATTGAAAACAGGTACAGTCTTTTATAAGTCTCACAAATATTAATAATATTATAATATATGAGCGTGTGATCACGATAATCTCTTACATAAACTCAGATCCGTATCTTGTAGTCTTCTCATTGACATAAGACCAGAGACTCGGTTATCTCTTCTAAGCCCAGTCGCCTATTCTCGCAACAATACAATTTAGCACCCGCAATGCCCGTCCTATTTGCAAAAAGACGGCGTGCAAATAGTCAACTTTGGCAAAATTAAAATTAAAAAAAAATCTATGGAAAAGGTATAGAAACTGACATTTTATCGCTGATAAAAAAGGGAAAAACATTGTTCAATACAAAAGCTAACAATCAGAAAATAGGTGGAAGACAAAATAGATACCTCCCCAAGGTCGAAAGTTCAGACAAGATTATCGAAATTAGACGGTTGGACGGACGACCTACGACACTGAAATTGACAGCATTTGTATTTAAGTACAATGTGGACCAGCATCAATAAAAAAAATATATATGTAATCGGTGCAATTTATAATAGAAATCCATCCCCATAAATCAGTAGACACTTAGCTGGGAGAAGGCCCGTTGACGGGCAGGGCCGGGCCTCAATCAATTTTACATAAACTGGGGGGAGTATAATTGAGACAAGCCGATGGCAATAATGACAAGTTATAAATGTACATATAACAGGAGGGAAAAAAGGATACTGGAACCGGATTGTGAGCAAAATGTGATTCTGGGGGTGCCCGCTAGAATCAATGGAAAATCAGGAGTACAACACTGTACGGCCTGAACTGAACCTCGATCACGATTTGGCATGCGGACAATCTGTGGGCCAAAGCTGAAAAGCTCGATGGGTTGGGCCGGGCCAAAATCACGGGCTTCGCCTAAAACGAGGCCTGGCTTAAATGGCCCAAGTCAGCAAGCTCCCTGGATCGTTAAGTGCACCAAAAGAAAGGCATCCAGGTTTGCTTCTTGTTGCTGATGTGACTGTCTACCAGCATTTTCAGTTAGGTGATCTTCCTTCCATCGTAAATTAAAGAAGGTTATAATATATTGCTAAGAGTAGAGGGGACATTACTCCGTACTGCAAAATAAAAATAAATAATTGAAATATTAAGAAATCAATTTTAAATTACTAATTTAAAATGCCTTATAATTTAATTCATCTAAGATAACATCAGATTACCTCACAATAGTAGATGGAGGATTTAAGATTATTATCATACTCAAGAATAATATTTTTGGCTGTATATAACTAGTATCTAAAAATCTTTTGAACTACTAACTAATTCAATTCGAGTAAGGTCGGCCTATTAAGGGTAAAATTCTCATAACATAAGTTTACTCCATTCATAAAAATTCGAACAAAAGATATTCGCTTAAGGGGAGCAAATGTCTTACCAGTTGAACCAATTCGTATTGGTATTCAGCAATAATATATGTGTCTGGACTGTATTTTTTAAAACTAAATATAAAATTGGGTGATAAATTTGTAAAAAATTAAAGTGAGTTTATATATAATAAAATTGATGAAGAGGTATTTAGAAAAACATCTATTTGAAATAAGATAGAGAAAATTAAATTAGGTATAACTAGTAAATTTACTATTACGCCCTTATTTTTTTTCTTGATCCAATTAATATTACAATTAAATTTTACAGGTTAAAGATAGTTTGAAAAATTAAAAAGTGTCAAAACTCTAAACGTTTACATTATAAAATATAATAATATATAATATATAGATAATTTTAATATTATAAATTGCAATATTTAATTGTAATGTTTGTTATATTTCGATATTCCACATGTTAAAAACTTTTATGTTTATTATACGTGAAAATTTAATTCACTGTATGTTCAATAGAGTATTTATGTTCATAATAGATGAAATTCTTATATTAAAATCATTTTATTTATATTTATCAAATTTTAATTATATTTCTGGAATATAACACTATGACATTTTGACCTATAACCAAGAAACTTCTACTATAATTTAAAATTTTCCTATAATTTTAAGATTTGTGAGAGTCTATTAATTCTTAGATCAAGGGTGAAATGACACTATATATTTTTCATTTTTGGCAGTTGAGTCTTATAATTTTGAAAATGACTAATTCAATATTACAATATCAATTCCGTTACACTTTCAGTTCGAATCATCACTGTTCCGTTAAAAATTATGTCAACGGCATCAAATCTGCGTCAGAAACACAAAACTGAAAGTGCAACGAAATTGATCTCATAAGACCGAATTAACTATTTTCAAACTTGTAGGATTCAATTGTAAAAAGTGATAAACAGTAGGACTTCTACTGTTATTATTTCTTAAATCAAGTGTACCTTAGCCAATAAGGATACGATGATATAGAAACAGCCCATCATCGAGGATAGAATCGTTGTTTCTCCAATCTAAATGGGTAAAAATGTCTTTCCAGCACTGCGTGTCACACACCATTTTGGCTTATTACTTATCTGTAAATAATCGTTCATTACAGATGTAAGGCAAGCTTTCTGATAATCTGAAACCGGTCTTTCCACGGAGCAGCTAACTTGAGTTCTGGATGGTCAACTTAGATTGGCGGTGACCTTTTCCAGGTGTTTCAAATTTTTCTGTTGGTAGCTGATCGAGCAATTCGGAAACCCCAATTTGACTGGACCGGGAGACAAAGACCTGAATAATCGAGAATTCATCGGGACAAAACACTAAATTTATGATGTTTGATGATGGTGCTGCTTATGTCATCGATCTTCTCAATTATGAGAAGGGTATTGTTGTAATTCGGTCGTCTAATCAAACTACCATATATTGCGGTTGATCCAGTTTGTTGGGGAAAGAAAACAAAGTATTCAGCGCACCCAATGGTTTTGGGATGAGTATTTTTCTAATCAAAGGTTTTCGGATGAGTTGCTAACATCATATCATATTGTATTATTATAAGTTGATACCCACGCAGACATACTTTTATTTTCCAACAACATTCTTTTGTATATTAAATAGTAAACTATAATATACAAAAAAAAAGATGATTTGGTACTATTGGTACTACTCTTATCTTGTGACCTGGAAGTCCTGAGTTCGTTCGCACTCGTAGGTTTTTACTCCTTCTTCATTCTACCATTTCTAGACTTATGTGCTTTCATGTACACGGAAAAAAAAATAATTATAACCACATTCAGCCAAAAATATATATATATATATATATAACACGCATGGTACACGTGTGAGAAAGAAATCTCCACGTATGATATACAAGTGGATATAATAATCACTATGAATAGAAACAATCATTTCGTAGTATATGTAAGTGCTTACAGAGAACAGGAAACCTCGTGTTGGGATTAACATGTGACCTAAAATTACATATATATATATATATATATATTAAAGGAGGACAACAGTAGTGACTGCAAGTAATATTTAAATTTTTGTATTATATGAAACGAATTAAATAATCAACATTAATATTGACCAATCAACACTATTAAAAACCTACTATAATTTAAAAAATTGGTATTTGATAATCCTAGAGTCAAAAGTTTCTTCTATCCATTTTTCTTAGAGTAGTCTCTTTTGGTAAATCGTCCTCGCAGGAACATGATTGGTTAGAGGCTCACATGGCTTTTAAACACCAATGTTGCAAAAAAAAAAAATCAACAAATACCAAAATTTGATGAATATAATGTAAATAAAATATAATAAAATTTTAATTTACTGAAATTAAAAGGTTAATTCAATTGGCAGCCGACGATTTCGTATTTTCGGCTTACATGTTCTGATTTTTATATCCACTGTCTGTATATTTACACACACGAGAAATTCTTAAATTATTATCTCAGCATATATTGGTATAACAAAGGATTCCAGATCCTTCCAATTATTATTCACTGTGAGATCCAATCTGTTGGTAAAAGAATTAATTAATTATTCTTTTTTTGGTAAGTGAAATAATTAATTATTGGAAACCCATGTGAATATGATCTTTGATAGGGATTGTACAACTAATGTAATATTTTATATTCTAATTATAAAAAGGACCCTAAAACTTATATTCCGATCCAAATCTATATTTTAAAGGCAAAACAGATATTTATATACGAATAAGTGTCTCTTTAAAAGTTGAGAAAACTATCTAAAAGATTACACCATTTTGTAAAATCATTTACTTTATTTTTAATCTACAAAATCATGCGATTTGCTGTATTTTCTAAGTTGTGTCACAAATTGATTTTGTCATAACGCCATTAATTTTCTTTGTTAATTACATGTGGAGCAGTCATATAAATTGCCATGTAGCATATGCACAGAAGAAATTGATGATGTTATGAAGGAAAATTGATGGGTGATATAACTGGAAAAATGGAAGACATGATTTTCTAAATTTAAAATAAAGTAAATGATAACTCAATAAAATTTACAAAATCACGTTTTTTTTAGATATTTTCCATTAAAAATAGGAAAAGACTAAAAAAAATAAAGTTGTTCTAGCCCTTCAATTTTTCTGCATATATAACTATCGTTTTAAATATTTATTTTTTGTTATTCTTATCATTAATATTGATAATTTTTATCATGATTTATTTATTTTTTTATCAGTGTTGATGTAATATTTTAAAAATATATTTCAAAAAATTCTAGAAAAAGGAATTTTTCTAAAAATAAAAACCTCGATATAAAATGGCAGTGGGACCTTCCTGCCGACCACCTCTCCTCAGCGGAGGCGGCCTTCATTCCACCTCCTGTGGGATCAATGCCTTCATCTGTAATGCTCCAAATCAGACATGGATTTAGTCCAAGGACAGTCGTCCCTCAATTCGGAAAAATCTTTAAAGGTGTATATAAGTTTTAGTACTTTCACCTATATTTTGGCTAAAGTTTTGCCGCCTTTGAAATCCATCATTTCATCTTTTATTGAGTTTCGTCCTCTTGCGCTAATTTTTTGGATCCGTCCTTGCTCAAAATTCTCCATGTTTTCTTGTTATGGATGACTAAGGAGTCAATGACTTCACCCATTTTATTTTCGTTAAACAAATGAGACATGTAAATTAAGAACGGATAGAAGGAAGAAAAAATAAAATGGTAAAGCAAGTTTCATAGATAAAAATTGAACGTTCAGACACGTTACCAACATACCAAGCACCCTTTCTCAACTTTATTTATTAAAAAAGGGGAGACATTGAATTATGATTCTTTCCTTTTCCGTGTTGCTTTCCTCATGGGAGAAAAAAGAAAAGAAGAAAATGAGGAGCGAAACAATCAAACTTGCTCATAAATTCTTAGGTGACAATCAACACATGTGAAGGATAATCCATATTGCAAGTTGCTTCATATCCTTTCCTCATTACTCTCTCACATAATTGAAACATCTCCTCCATAGAATATATATACTTATCCTTTCGGTCTAATCTACTGATAATCCAATTATCAAATACTAGAGATGGATCCGTGTGGTACACAGATTTTATTATTTAACGAAATTAGTGAAAAAGTAAGCATTTAAATGACTAAATAAAAGCTTAATTATAGTTATTAAGAGATCAAAATTGGTTGATTTCATATGCAACAAAAAGTGTGGATAAGAAAATGAAGAAAATGACAGTGAAATAAGAGGGAGGCAAAGAAAGAGAGAGTGAGAGGGAAGAGACATTGGGTGAGTCGTTATATATTAGTAAATTTACCATCACATCTCTACTTTCTCATAATCTAATGTTAAGTAAAATTAACATTTATATGTTGGTAGGCAATTTGAAAAACCGAAAAAAGATACCGAAAGGGAGGGATGTTTCAAAATACAACTAGAGGCTTACAGGTGTTTTATACTGTATATATTACCTCAATAAAACTTATTATTAAAATATCTATTCGTGCACGAGTGAAATGGATACTTATTTATAATTCAATTTTCAAGGAGGATTATTTATGTGTAACTTTTATAACAGATAGTTATAAAAGATTATTTTAGAAATAAAATTGAAATGCATAAGTTGTATTCACGGGTGGCTGAAACAGTGAGAAGCGGAATATGAGAAATTGAAAACAAATCCACTAGAAAGAAAAAGGAACTTGGCGAGAGGGCAGGTGTTGAGTTTCTAAGTGGGAAAGAAAAAAGATGGTTAGTTGGTAGTTATCCATGTCAAATTTACCGTCGTAAATGTTTTATTCCAATATATGGGCTATTAAGAATTCAATTTTCAAGCAGAATGGATTACAAAATGAGAAACTAAAAATGAGATCAAAAGGGGAAGGGGTAATGTAATAATAGATAGATATAAATATTCTGGGAGAAATTTTTTGATGAGGCAGTTATATCACGTACTAATAATTACGTGATATATTCGTTCAGCTAAAACTTGATATGTAATCAATAATTATATATAATTACTAAATTCTAAAATTTTTTAAATTATAAAAAAATCATAATAAATTGTGAACACTAACTAGAAAAGTATATAAATCGTGGATTCTGATTGGATAGATATATCACGTCAGTATTATCTACGCGATATGACCACTCTAGTAAAAATTTTCTCCGGCAAAGTGTGATGAGTTTTTTGGTGAATCCTTTTGGTAAGGCATGAAATATTGCCTTTTTAAAATTTCATAAAATAATTAAAATGGATGTTAAAGAAATTTATCTTGCCCTCTCTTCTACTTCTTTGCTGTATACTCCTTCGGATTATAATTTCAGATTTATATCCAAACTTCATATATTAATTCTCGTCTATCTCATAATTCTAAGTTATTGGTTTAATGGCAAGGAGAATGTGAATTGCCCTTCTCATCCAAGATTCAAATCTTATTGGTGTTCAGCCACCACCTCTAGTTTACCTTACCATGTACATTTATAGATGGGTACATGTACATTGGTCAAGAAGATTACTCGGACAAAGTTAAGAGTACCACTTGGCATCAGTTGAAAGGGGAGGGCTCTTATTTGAGAGTTTATGGTTCAATCCCATGTGTGGAATTCATCAATCATATGAAAATTTACCCTTTTAATCACTCAATTTGGGATACATTCATGCTATGCTTATTCAGCTCTTTTCTATTTTTAATTCTAGATAGAGAAATAGAAGCCGGAGCTGAACTGGGGCTATCCCCACTTGCTCTGACCAAAATACAATAGCTTTTGAAAATTTCATAACTTAAAGTTGTCAATAATTGCTTACGTGGCTTATCTAGAAGGCAATTTATTTACATTTTCTTTAATCACTGCTCAAGTGGCAGCCATTTAGCGGTCAGCATAATGATATCATACAGTGGACGATATTACACATATTGATTTGTTCTTTAGAGAGATGATCAAATTACATGTTATGTCCGTCTAAAAAGACGTTACATTCTTAAATTATTTTTGAGAGAATTTATGAAGTAAATTGGGTATCAACTTATTATTTTCTTCTAATTTACATTCAAAAACGATTTTAGATTATGGAAATATTTTTCACATGCTGGATTTACTTCTAATATATTTATTCCTTTTAATACCAAGTTTTCATGTAATGAGATTGAGTACAATTTTAACTTGTTGACTCTTTTGAATTCAACTCCCTTTTCCTTTAAGTGAGTTAACTAAGAAGGCAAGAAGAGAGACGCTGTCTTGTTAAGAAGGTTAATGTGAAATCAAAAAATAAAAATAAAAAATGATGGATGAAACAATATGACAAGCATTGCAAAAAGGGTGCCAGACGGTTGTCTTTGCACAAGGAGATTGCCTGCAATTCAGGAAGGAGATATTTCATACTCCAAGACGTTCAGAGCGACTTCCTCAAGGTGGCAGAACATTTCAAATTCTTAAGCGTATTGTTCAAGGTAAATATAATATTGTGTTGTTATCTTCAATGTTGTTAATTTATCTTCATTTACAATAGGTCACAATTTGTGGATAATTCTTTTACAAGAGGAGGAGAATGACGTTAATCAAGTAATGACTTCAAATAAATAAAACGGGTCGGTATAATTTATACGACTCTTATCTTATGATGTAGAGGTCCTGGATTTGATCTAAATAGTGAGATTTCTTGGTTCCCTTTTATCCCTACTTCCCTTTACCCTTCTAGGTTTATATATCTCATTTATTAAAAAAAAATGACCTCAAATAATCGAACTAAACTTTTCATTGGTTTTGAGCTTGAATGGGAAGATTTAAGGGCATGTGTAAACTTATAAGTATTGATTTGCCAACATTGGTCCATGTTATAAAACTTTACTCTGATTTCACTCAACATGAAGCCCAGACAACGAAGGTAAATCAACCAAGAACAGAAATCGAGAGATGTTAAAAAGGTCAAGAAAATACTTAAGAAGGGCAAAAGGATAGTCAAAAGAGTAAGAGGATTTCAAAGGGGCAAGTAGAACACGTAACAAGAAGTTTACTTTTACGATTTGTGCTGATCAATTTGCCTCAACTAGAAAATATTACTTTTACTAAGTGCTATATTACTTTAGGGATTCCTAGCTCATAGAGGTCAATTTGGAAATGCAAAAAACACAAATATGCAAATTAGCCTATTTAACGAGTGGTATACCCGCCAATCGAACTTGACATAGAAACGATCTTCAAAACTTGATTCCCCCATGGATTTCATCAAATTGCTAGCGTGGTTCTTATCACTAAGAAAACACTCGATAAATTAGATTGTTGCTTCAATAAAAAGATATCTTCTTCTTCGTGCTTTACTAATTAAAGTGATAGTGGAACTCGAGAATAATCCCATACTCGGATTCACTAAATAGAAGAATTGTATAGCTAAAAAAGAGTACATTGGCAATTCCAAGTGCTGGGAAGGCCATCTCAAACGCACTAGAGTCACTAGACCTTAGTTGAAAACTAAAGTTACTGCTGGGATATGTCTCGACATAAGCCGAAACTCGAAGACTGGAAGATCTGAGTAACGAGTTGGAGATCAGAGTTAATACACGAGATATGTGCGAACAACGATGAACGGTTGAGATCGCGGTTGGAAGTACGGAATATCCTGGACAAAATCTTGGTAGATATTTGGATGATTTTATGGATATTGTTTTATCATTTGAATCGGATATCCTGGAGCTCGTAATCTGTTTGATTTAGAAAATATGTGCAGAGAATATTTTCTAGGATATCAAATAGGATACGATCTTGTGTTATAAATAAGGTCTTGTACGAGTTGTGAAAGAGTGCCTTGGTGCCGTGAAACCCCGCGGGCCTTAGGGCCCGGGTAAGAGAGTCTGGTAAGAGATCTTTCTGATAAATTTCTCTGTAATGCTAAGGCGTGAGAACTTGAGAGATCAGACTGTGACTCTTTTCTGAGCGGGGTTTGTAATGGGGCTTCGGATTGGTGGTATCCCTGAAAACTGTAATCTCCTAATTTGATCTAGTAAAATCTCATGCTTTGTCCGTAGTTGTTTCCCGAGGATTTTTCCACGTATATCTGGTGTTCGCGTTTCTCTCTTACCTCTTAGTTTTTCCACTGCGGTCGCACTTAAAATTTCGGCATCAAGAATCGGGCTTCAATACTCAACAATTACAATGATTTTTTCATTTAATCGCAAGCGTTAAGTATGCAATTGTTGATGCGCTGAAAAATTGGATATCAAAGTGGTCAGTTACTGCCCTAATCTTCCCCAAGGAAAAAATAGTTATTGTTTACTCTTTTTGTAATCAAATTTTCTTTTCAACTCATTATATGTGAAGAAAATTTTTAGATATCTTATAATGATGCGGTAAGAAAACACTAATAAATCTCTTTGCTCCATAAAAATATTAATAAATTTACTTAAATTAGTAATAGTTAAGATAAAATGCTCGACTAACTAATATCTATTTACTCATGAGTAAACGAACAATTTCATCCTCGAGAGATTGATCTGGTGTTACTTGGATCCCTGAGGGATTTTTTTTACCTCATTCAACTCTTTCGGAGATGCATTTTATATCAGTTTGGTCCTTAAGTGAATTTTTTATATCAATTATACCATTTTAGTATATCAATTGGGTCCATCCGTTAAAATGGACATTAACGACCCGATTATGCTATCAATTAAGTTACTCTCTCTCTAAATTTAGTCCTCCCACTAATGGCATTATTATAATATCAATGAGGTCACATCCTCATTTCTTTTTTATCAATTAGGTCCTATCAATTTCTTATTTAAAAAATTTTTAAAATAAAAATTTTTTAAATTAGAAAAAAATTCTAAAAATTATGAAAAGTTATAAAAAAAAATCAGACAGATTACAAAAATAGGAAAACTAAAAAAATATAAAAATATGAAGAGCTTGAAAAATTTTTTAAAATTTGTGAATTTCATTAATAGGACAGGTTCATAAATAGATAATCCCCATTACATCACTTTCTCTGCCAACGTAGACGTTTGTTGCAGTGAAATTTTTTTTTTTTTTTTTTGGTCGCCAGCCACGGTATCCAAGCAGGCCCCACCAGCAGTGAGATGGCATCTTTCAGCCAACCATACTTGACTAATCCGTTAGTCGCCCCGGGTCGCACGCCTGGCAATGGCGGGTGAGGCTCCCAAGAGGGGTGTCTGCGTACGTGAGGTCTCGAACCTGAGACCTCCTTAAGCGGCACCGAGCTGCTTACCACTCGGCCCAACCCCTCTTGGTTGTTGCAGTGAAATTTACTCGTAAGACCTCCAGGTATTAAATGCCCCTAACGGTTCATCATTTAATAATCCACCAAAAAATTAATTAATAATTAAATTAATGTCCCCGTTAAACCTTCCGTCACGGCGACAGACCTCCGTCGAACTTGGCCGCCTCTTTGACGCCCGAGCCGATCCCTCACCTACAAAGAACAACAGCAAAGGAAACAAAACCCCAACTCACCATCTCTCTTCAGTCTCACCCCAACTCCTCTTCTCTTCTGCCTCACGCCGTCTCCGTCGCCGGAGCTGATTCCCCTCCGGTAAAGGTAGGAAGCTCCATTCCCGCTCCCGGTCCAGCTCCGGACTGGCCATCTATTTCGTTCCTCCATTGATGAAGCGGCTGAAGAACTATTACGTGCACGTGAAGCACCAGCACTCGCCGGAGCGACGATGGATCTTGCCGGTGGCGATCGGTTTGGTTGGGTCGTTGTTCCTCTTCTTCCTGTCAACGCTCACCTCGTCGGGTGGTTCCCGGCTTCTCGCGTTCTACCCATCCGGCCTCGGATCCAGCTCCATCTTCGTGGAGTCAAAGCTGAAGCCGCTTCCCATCTCAACCCTCCCGCCTCCGCCTCGGTTCGCTTACCTTATCTCAGGCTCAGCAGGAGACGGTTCAATGCTGAAGCGGACCCTACAGGCACTGTACCACCCGAGAAACCAGTACGTGGTGCACTTGGACCTCGAATCGAAGCCTGAGGAGCGATTGGATCTGAAGAATTACGTCGAGAGTGATCCAACCTTTGTCAAATTTGGGAACGTTAGGATGATTAGCAAGGCGAATCTGGTGACTTACAGGGGCCCTACTATGGTGGCCAACACCCTCCACGCGGCGGCGATCCTGTTGAGGGAAGGCGGTGACTGGGACTGGTTCATCAACCTCAGCGCCTCGGATTATCCTCTTGTTACTCAGGATGGTGAGTCTTGAAGGGATTTTCTTTTGCACGGTTTATTCTAATTGAGGAAAATTGCTTGCTCAGTAACTGAGCCAGAACCTGTTATTAAGGTCATCGGATAGGATTCAATGATAAATTCTGTAGAAAACTTATGGAGCCGCAGGGAAGGATTGAAATTCAAATTCGGAAAGTTGCCATTTTTGAGTAACTGGAAGAAATATTAGAACTTGATGAGCAAATATGGAAACTCTATTCCAGAACTGGATCTTGTAGAATTTAAACACAGTTACCTGGATCGAGTTATGCTACTATGCTTTCGAGTTTGGAAAACAAGGCGTTGAGCTGGAGAAGTTTTATCAACTTCAAAGATATTTCTTCATGAAATCTAATGTTTGGCCAGCCAATGGGTACTGGCAACAGATCAACTGTGGTTTGTTTTGTGAAAATTTTACATTAACTGATATATTTTCTTCTATGTTGATTAGATCTGCTGCACACATTCTCTTATCTGCCAAGAGATCTTAACTTCATTGACCATACTAGTGATATCGGGTGGAAGGAGTAAGGGATCTATTCCAGTCCTTTCAACTTTGTCTTCTTTGGCTCTACAATGTTCTTGAGAAGATTTTTCTTATTGATTCTATATTGTTTGTTTGCAGGTACCAGCGTGCAAAGCCGATAATCATAGATCCGGGGTTGTATATGAGCAAGAAAGCTGATGTTTTTTGGGTGACGCAGAGGAGAAGTGTGCCAACAGCTTTTAAGCTCTTTACAGGTGCAACTTCATGTTCTTTTATCTACTGCAAATTTAGCTTTGTGCTTTATGCTTCAGATGTGATGCATTCTGCCATCTGATTGGAGAATTGACCATTGGTGTATATCTATTTTTTCATAGCCTGTGTAATCTCTGTTTCTGTGATCAGTCCTTGAGAATGGTCTCAGTAAGTTAGTTCTGTTGGGAACTCTTCATATTTAGGTCAACAAACTGAAACTCAGTATCATCACAGTCAGGTCATTCTCTGCGTTTCAGAACCAATCATAGCATGAACATGGTACCTTGGTATCTTTCATTTGTCTTTCTTAGTAAATGATCTTACATAAGATGCCTGTTCCAAGGTTATCTGGGGGATTTTTTCTTTTAAATCAAGTTATTAAAAAAAATATAAGTCTTTGGGTGAGTTCTGGCTGTAATGCAGCATTTCCAATGTTAGGTTTACAGTCCTTGATTCTTTTATGATAAGATCAGCAATAATACCTTGGTTGACGAGGGAGTGACAGTATTTTCTCATGTTTTAGAAGCATCTTTTTGTTCTCCCTTACAATGTTAGCTCAGGTTTTTATGTTACCAGAGTTGCGGTTGATTTCGTATTATTGTGGTTTGTAAGTTATTCCTAGAACATGAGAGATAGGTAAAAGTAGGTGGAAGTTTAATCTGAGATTGTAAGAAAGAAATTAATTGGAGTAGAAGTAAACGTACAGATTTTATATGAATAAGAAAGGGAAATTATCAAAAGCTTTCGGACAAAAAATTCTACATATGACTTCTTATATGCAAGGTTGAACAGTAGGTAGGCCTTTCCATGGAAAGTTATCTAACTAAGCTTCAACCTTCTGGGTTCTTACACCTTTATTCCCAAACCATTTTCAGAAGAAACCAACAAGTAAGGACATCACATCAGCCCGAATTAAATCGGGAAATGCTGATTTTTCTTTTTTGCTATTTTCTTGTTGAAGATCGGATATTATCAGTATGTAGGAAGAAGCACAAAAAGCTGCACATCGTCTTGGCTCTAGTCTTGTAATACTTATGTACATATATATGTCAAATCTACCTTTCTTGAAATTTCTTGCACGTGTTAATGCTGTTGAAGCATCTGATTCATTATATGTTGCAGAACGTGAGAGGAGGTTCTGCATGGATCTACCCTCACACTAAGGTCATTCTCTGCTTCTCAGAGAGTATAATGTGGATCTGCCCTCTCATTACAGGTTCTGCATGGATGGCACTATCTAGGCCGTTCATTGACTACTGCATATGGGGATGGGATAACCTCCCGAGGACCGTCTTGATGTACTATGCTAATTTCATTTCCTCCCCAGAGGGATACTTCCACACGGTTATCTGCAATGCACAGGAGTTCCGGAACACGACAGTTAACAGTGACCTTCACTTCATCTCGTGGGACAACCCTCCGAAACAGCACCCCCACCACCTCAACCTTGCCGACATGCGCAGAATGATTGAAAGCAATGCTCCCTTTGCTCGGAAGTTCACGAGGGATAATCCCGTGCTCGATAAGATCGACTCTGATCTCCTTTCCAGGAACCTTGGTAGGTTTGTTCCTGGTGGATGGTGCATAGGGAGCTCAGAAAATGGGACAGATCCGTGCTCCGTTGCTGGAGACGCCACAGTGCTCCGGCCTGGGCTTGGGGCAAAGAGGCTTGAGAAGTTGATCAGCTCGCTGCTTTCAGAGGAGAAATTCCGGCCAAGGCAGTGCAAGTGAACGATGAAGAAGATCGAAGCACTAGGCAATCATCTTTTGTTTATGTCAACATTATAGAAGGATACATATTTTGTGACGGGAAACCAAATGCCACGGTGGGAGATGCAATGTGATGGTCATTCGTGGAGCAGAACCTCAATTCATCCTGTGGAAGAAATGGTATGCTCTAACCAAACTACCGTGTCCTGTTTATCAAGTCATGATTTACTGTCAAGGACTTACTGAATGGAAGCACCTACCTGATGCCAGGAAGAAGGTGAGAGCAGTGAATTTTTTTGAATTGTTGGGAGGCATTTCTACTTTCATCATGCAATCTGTATAAAACATGCTCTATCCACATCTGGTTGAAAACATTCCCTTCTTGTCTGGGACTTTGATTTTGCTGCGAGGAAGGATATACAGTTAACATTTTGAGGTCCGTGTCTACTTAATACAGACGTCTAGGGACAACATATGTATTGGCTCTACAATTGTCGGTGGGAGATCATTTTAACGCTCATTGAATTCACATATGAAATCCTAAATTAGTAGATGCTGTCGGTCCATAGTGGGTACGATGGTCAGGTGTTCAAGTGAGAGCAGGCCAACGGAACTGTGATTATTGTGTGACAGAATTACATGATTATTCTCTGGCCGAATTACGTGGTTGAACTTGAACAGGCTCATCCGATATCCGGAATGGTCATCAGTTTGAGGAGATATAGCTGTGTTTTTTTTTTTTTTTTGGGTATCATTTGATATTGAAATTTTTAAATTAGAAAATTCATGACAACAGCACGACGTTATTGGAGCTGATGTCTAATCAGGCGAGGTGGTGGGGCTTGTCAAAGAACTGTCAGAAAAGGGTGTAAGTAATTGTGTTTACAGGTTCACTGCATGGTAATGTTAACGTGATATTACGAACTATTTGAATTTAATTATTTTATAATTATTTTTTTCCTTTTAAGTTTTATTAAAAAAATTTTAAAAATAATTGAACATTATTATATAAATAATAATATTTATTGATAATTACTACAATAAATAAGTAAGATTAATCAATTATTAATCATGTAATGCATGTAATATTTTATATATCATAAAATTTTCATATATAAATGTATTAAATGAGTCAATATATGTATAAAAATAGTTAATACATTTAATAAACGTGTTTAATCGTATCGTGTCGTGTCGTGTTATACAGATTCAAACCCAGTTAAACACGTTTATTTATCGTATCTGTACAGGTTCATGTCTAAACTGGTTCGTGTCTAAATAGGCTTGACCCAAACCCGCCTAATTCCGTGTCGTGTCGTGTCGTGTCGGATTACCGTGTTGTGTCAATAATTGCCAGGCCTACTCTCCCCCCCTCCCAATAAGGAAATAAGGATTAGCACAATCTATGTTGGAGATTTAAATCAAACTTGTGCTGTTCATGGTAGAGGAGGAGATTATCATTTCATACTTATAGATTAGAGCAAGGGTATGATTATTGGATCTACATATTGCACAGGTCGATCCATGGGTGAGAACTGGTCTAGAGTTGAGTATGTATAGGCATCTTTTCGTGTGAGCAGGTGCTGTCCACTTCCCATGTTCTAAATTGATCATAACGCCATCTTTTGTAAAGCTACTATGAAAATGATTGCATTATTAATACAATATCCATATTATTGTTCAAACCAATCATCCACTTAGATTGTTCTATTTGATCCTCTAGCAACTAAGCCCTAAGTGATGTTACTTTGAGTCATATTGGGTACTAGATACTTGTAGAACCCACTGGCTAAAGGGGCAAAAGTTTGACGGTCGATGGTGTCCATCTTTTAGTAGATATGCTCAAGGATATGCTGTAATCGAGGACATAATAGTAATTCAAGACTTGATTGTTGGTTTATGTAAACAGACAATGTATGACACTTGTTGGTCAAGGATACAATTGTGACTCTCATTATGTATTTAATACTAGAATGTGACTCTCTTTACGGATTGATGTCATATCAAAGTAGCATTAGTGTGCTGTCTACTAGAAGGGATATTTTGGTCATTTTGAAAGTGAGTTAGATGCATTCTTTTTATATTTGCCAAAGATATTCAATATTATTGAACACTGAAAATTGCATAGCGCATCATGTGTCACAGTATCTCTCTCATGATTTCCCTCTGGATGTTCTTCCAGACTTTTCTGTAACAGGTATAGCACTCCCTCTCCAAAAAACTACTTTCCATATTTTATGCTTTGAACTGCAAAATCAACACATCTATGTCTTCTTATTTTTAAAGCAACCCTAATACTTATCAACTTCTTCAAGCTTGCTTGCAAAATAAGTTAGATTTGTAAAGCAGTGTTTTCTCCATACTTATTTTTCAAACCACTCCTACTAGTCAACTTCAAGGACAATATTCATTCATCCCCTGGTTATAGCTCACACTAGCCTTTGAAATAGAGCAAGCGCTTCAACCATTAACACCGCTAACAGCAGGGATATTTGTAAAAATGCTTGATCTGAATTATTTATAATTGTTTTCATAAATATAGATGATCTAATTTTATAGAGACACTCTATCAATTTATCTATTTAGCTAGAGAATTTTGATCAAGCTTGATAAGGGGCAATCGCGAGAATTAGTTTTTTTATCATTAATTTGGTAGTGTGTTTAATTAAATATGGATTTAGATAAAAGTCCATCTCTGAGCATTAAATTTGTTACATTATATGTTTTACCAATTACGCACAAGTTGTGTGCCTTGGTGTTGTCTCCCCTATTAATCCACTTGCAACTCCATTTTTTCAATTTTTTTTAATCTTAAATAGTAAATCAACCATTGCATTTTTACATTCCCATGGAGTTATTTCTAGATTTTTGATTGAATTAATAATAACATGTGCATCAGACATTAGTGAATATCAAGCCATTCTTGTAGCTATATTAACAACCAACAAATGTCTAGTAGTTCAGAATGGGCAGAAGATGAAGCCATTATTTTTTTAGCCAAGATTTTTTACAACAACTTTCCAAAAAAGATGTCCCTGCTATCCAACTTTCTCCTGTTATAGAATTCCAAGCAGCATCAATAAACATGCTGATTGCAGATCCAACATTCCTAGATTCTATGGATTTGCAAAGTTGAGAAGACTATTTTTGGTGGGCAATTAGATGAACATCACATTGAAGTAGCATAGGAACAAGTGTATTCTCAAAAACATTTCCTAAATTTCCTACTGCCACATGTCAAGAACTATTATGTCAAGAGTTTGAGTGGTACAATTGCCATAATTTGTCTCACAAAAAATTCAATAGATATTCATATTCAAATTACATGTCATTCTTTACGCTTTAGCATTATTTGACTTAATCGCATACAAACAAACGACAATTTATCTCACAAAAATGTCAGTCATTTAAAGGTATGCCCTCTTCTATTAACTTCCATTGACACACTTTGTTCAATTTTTTTCCTCATGGAGTTCATTCGAATATGAAGATTGAGTGCATGTCAATATAATAATTTCAAATCAATATCTTGCGGCATTATTGACAGGTATGCATAATAAAATTATTGTTTAGAATGACATATAACCAACCAAATATGCATCCATCTTTCAACTATTTATCAGGAAATGAAAAAAAATGATGTTAAAGAGGCAATTTACCACTTCAAGGTAAATGTTTACATCTCAATCTCAATGTAATTACACGTATCTCTTCATCAAATACTTTATAGATTCACAATTTGCAGTTCTTGAAAATTCAAAACAACATTAAGGTAATGACATATCACGAACTATGTCACACCATCACTAGGTAAAATCAAATAGTACAGAAACCTTTACTTTTACTCTCATTTCACAACCGAAAACTTATATCTAACTTAATCATTCATAATTGCAAGCATGATTATGATCATGACAAACACGTCTATAAAACATCTCTCTAACTGTATTGTAGTCGATGTATATGATAAATTTTATATAACTCATAAGAAAAGAGGAAAGTAGAGCTATAGTCAGAGATAAATATGGTACATAATAAGCCAAAATCATGGGAGCTTAATTTTATTAGAATGACTGATTGACTCAAAGATAATATAAGATAACTCACCTATTTATAGGCTATAAATATAAAATAAACTAGGAAACACATAATTTAGAATATTAGAAACGTTATCAATAATATATAGAGATATTAAATAACATAATTGATCGATACGATAATATTATCAAATATTTAGTTTCCTAAATAACCATAAAATATCTCTAACACTCTCCTCAAGATAAGCATGCAGTTCGACGATATGCATATCTAACACATAATCAATCTTGATGACAAGGACTTGACTTTTGAAGTCGACTTGAGTAAAAGCTTTAGAGGTTGAGAAACAACAATGACTTGAGATTTCTTGCCTTCAGAGGTCGAAAAATCAGCTTGAGTATTTATCCTTGTGGATTTTAGAGGCCGGAGGATGATATGAGTCTATTTGGCTTGAGATGTCTTTGACTGTCTTCATGGTTGCATCACCATACTAGGATTGAATTGTTATGATACCATGACAAATTTTATATAATTCATGAAAGAGGATGATAGCAAAGATATAGACAGATGAACATGGTCGGTAATAAGCCAAAACCACGGGAGTTTAACCTTATTAGAATGACTGACTGACTCACTCAAACATTACATAAAATGACTAGCCTATTTATATCCTCTGAATATCAAATAAATTGGGAAATACGTAATTTAGAAATCAGAAATAATATCAAATCATATGTAATAAAATCCTAGAGGTATTAAATAACATAATTGCTCGACATGATAATATTGTCAAATATTTAATTTCCTAAATAATAATAAAATATCTCTAACACTATCCTTCAAGATAAACATGTAGTTCGGTGGAATTCATATCTTACACATAATTAATCTTGATGACAATGACTTGATTTTGGAAGTCAACTTGAGTTCTTCACTTCAGAGGTCCAAAAACAGCAATGACTTGAGGTTTATTACCTTCACAGTTCGAAAAATCAACTTGAGTATTTCTCTTCTTGGACTTCAAAGGGGGATGGATGATATGAGTGTATTTTTCTTTAGATGTCGTTAATTGTCTTCATGGTCGCATCACCATACCAAGATTGACATGCTTTGATACCATGACAAATTTTATACTATTTTTAAGAGAGGAGGAGAGTAGATATATAGACAGATAAATATCATCGGTAATAAGACAACTAGAATGATCGATCGACTCAAAGATTGTATAAGACGAGCTGCCTACTTATAGACTCTAAGTATCAAATAAATTGAAAAATATATAAATTAGAATATTAAAAATAATATCAAATCATATATAATAAAAATCCAAGAGATATTAAATAACATAATTAATTAACATAATTAATTGATAAGATAAGATTATCAAACACTTAATTTCCTAAATAACTATAAAATATCTCTAATACTCCTTGTAAGATGAGCATGCAGTTCAACGAAATGCATATCATACATAGAATCCATCTTAATGACAACGACTTGAGTTTTAAAGTTGACTTAAGTATATTTGCTTCAAAGGTCAAGAAACAACAATGACTTGAGACTTCTTGCCTTCAGAGGTTAGAAAATCGGCTTGAATATTTCTCTTCTTGGATTTCAGAGGCCGAAGGATGATATGAGACTATTTGGCTTTAGAAATCTTTGGTTATTTTCATGGTCGCATCACCATACCGGAATAGACCAGCTCTGATATGATGACAAATTTTATATAATTCATGAGAGAGGAGAGTAAAAATAAAGACAAAGATAAACATGGTCGGTAATAAGTCAAAACCACTCGTGTCTAAATTTATAAGAATAACTGACCGACTCAAAGATTACATGAGACGATCCACCTATTTATAGGCTCTAAATATCAAATAAACTGGGAAACACATAATTTAGAATATCAAAAACAATATCAAGTCATATATAATAAAATCCTAGAGATTTTAAATAACATAATTGATTGACAAGATAATATTATCAAATATTTAATTTCCTAAATAACCATAAAATATCTCTAACACTCCCTCTCAAGATGAGCATGCAGTTCAACGAAATGCATATCTTACACATAATCTATCTTGATGATAACAACTTGACTTTTGAAGTTGACTTGAGCATCTTTGCTTTAGAAGTCGAGAAACAACAATGACTTGAGGCTTATTGTCTTCAAAGGTCGGAAAATCGGCTTAAGTATTTCTCTTCTTGGACTTCAGAGGCTGTAAGAGGATCGACTTACTTTAATACCATGATAAATTTTATATAATTCATGAGAGATGATGAGAGCAGAGATATAGACAAAGATAAATGTGGTTGGTAATAAGCCAAAACAACCGGATCTTAACTTTATTAGAATAATTGACTGACTTAGAGATTAAATAAGACGATCCACTTATTTATAGGTTATGAATATAAAATAAATCGGGAAACACATAATTTTAAATATCAGAAACAATATCAAATCATATAAAATAAAATCCTAGAGATATTAAATAATATAATTGATCGATACGATAATATTGTCAAATATTTAATTACCTAAATGACCTTAAAATATCTATAACATTATGAGATTTCTATTGATCTAGCACAATTGAACAATTTATATAATGTATACATATTTCTATTACCCATGATTTCATTTATGCGCCATGTCGATTGTCAATCACAGTTTTAAACAATTAGTGATTCCATTCATACTCCATTTTACCTGCACTTCGATATTCTTTTATTTGCTTGCATATATATAAGCCATTCAATTCATCCCAGTTATGAGTCAAATGGATACAGTGCGTAACTATGATTGAGGATGCTCATCGTGTGAAGTGCAGTTCTTTCTTCTAGTGCAATTCTAACACAGCCACAATTCTTAACTAGTGAAGGAACATCTACTAAGCACGTCTTAGAGTGTACTAATTTTTTGCATAAAACCTAAAAAGAAATGAATTTTAAGCATGATTGGATCATATTATAAAATACAAAAATGACCCTAAAAATATAAATTTTTAGTGGATAATTAAATTATACTACTAATTATAAAAATCATATGGAAAAACACAAATTTCATCTTCGTTACTCCCATATGCCATGTAGGTAAATTTTGGTTCCTTTTTGTAGTGTTGTGTATGAATTATGATAATATATATTAAATGAGCTTCGAAAACTATTAATAAAACTTGATTCAGTTCTCTTTATCAGTCTCTCCAGTAACCATGTACAAGAATTTCCTATTAATGATGAGTTTCGAAACCCATTAAGTTAAGTTTGGTATGAAGGAATGGAAAGGAATGAGTTTTATAGTATAAATTGCAATAGCTAACTCATGGAAAAAAATTACTAATATTTATGTTTACTTTGAAAATATAAAAGTGTATAATTGTGAGAAGTTATGGAATCACTATTTTTTTTCAAGAAATATCATTCCATTAATTTAAAAGAAAAGTTTATACCAGTCGAATGAACATAACAAGTTTCGTAAGTGCAATCAAGTAAGCAACATAAAAATAAGGCCAAATTACTCATTTCATTCCTTACTATTCCTTCATACCATATACAACATTAGGGATGTCCAATTTACCTACCTAATTGATGGTGGTAACGGAAGTAAAATTTGTAGAATTACTGACTATTTTTAAAATTTTTCATATAATTTAATTATCTGCTGAAAGTTGATATGTTAAAAGTGATATTTTGAATTGTTAATTTACTTTAATCTTGTGTTGAGTTTCTCGGCTTATATACTTTTTATTTATCATTTGAAAAATTCAAAAAAAGAACTAGACTGTAAAGGGAATATTAAAATTCATTTCGAATGTTAAATGTGATATGATAATATTAAAGTCGCCATTGGATTGTTTTAAAGTTAGATTACATTAAACATTTACGTGAATATTTGAAAAATTTATTGGAAAGTGACATTAGATGAATATAAATTTTGTGGTATTATTTGTCAAATGTTTGCTTCTAAAATAGGTAGGAAAATTAAATCCGACATCAATAAATTAATAAAAAAATATTGAAATATAAAAGAATTAAGAGGTACTGACAAGGAAATAAATTATAAAGTATAAAATTATTATTTTACTCTCGAGTTACCATTATAGCTTAGCTCTAATCCTAACTAAATATCACTATGATCCTAACCAATCTCCCCTAATTAGCTTTTGCGAATATCTCTTTTGTATTGTTTTAAGCAAATTCAAAATAGTTTTGGTCACATTTTCAAGTTCCAAAAATGCCATTAATCAAATTTAGTTTGTAATTGGTCAAATTTAATTTAGAGTTAAATAATAGAAGATATGAAAAGTATTTTTTCCATCATTTCTATAATTTTAGTATATGTATCTATTTTATTATTTTTTTATGTTTTGTTAACTATTTTTGTGATCTTCTCAATTATTTTCTACGATTCTCTTAACCATACAATCTCCTTTCACTCTTTTAAAATTCTCTAACACCTTGCGATATTGACAACTTTTATAAAAAGATCTATTTTATTCATCAGAAACTCTTCCAATTCCACGATTCTACTTCATTTTTCATATTATGCCTATAAAAAAAATTATAATTTATACTATAAAATCAATTTCTTTACTTTCTTCCATACCAAACTTAACCTATCGATTTAAGTTTTTAGGTAGATATAAGTGCAACTTCTTTTAGACTCACTATCAAATTTTAGTTGATACCAGATTACCTAAAAGAAGAACCTATTTAGACTAAACTTCATTGAGGTACAATAAAAAGAGTTTTAGAGTATAAGAATACGCTAAGTTTCACATGAATACAAGTTCAACAACTTATAAGTTGATTACCATCAAGAAGAGCAATGATATACTAACCTAACGGTCATTACTTTACTATTTGATAAGGTCGAGATTTCAAAATTGCAACTCCCTCTAGACACATTTACTTTTTAATATTGGATTGGATCTCTATGGACACTAACTTCCCTTTCATACCTCTTTGTTTTGAATTTCATTATTTTTTCCAAAACAATAATTTAATAATCCATATTATTATTTTGAAATTCATGATAGATTTAGTGTATTTACGATTTTCTTAAATTACTCATTAAATCCTTAAATTTAATTTTTAATGGTCATTATGCCAAAAAATTGGGACTCTCCCCATTTTCACTTTCTCTTTCTTTTCTTTATTATTTCATATACATCTCTTTCTTTTTTTTTGTCCACCCGGTATCCGGTACCCGAAAACTAGCCAACTAATCCGGATTCGGGTACTGTTGGGCGGTTTCCCGAGGACCCCTCCCAAGAAGGTCTGCTGCTCTCACAGGGGCTCGAACTCAGCACCACTGTTTAAGCGACACAAGCCCCTTCCACTTGCGCCAACCTTCGTTGGTTTTCATATACATCTCTCTCCTTATTCCTCCGAAAGATTTTCATAATAAAAAAATTATTCAATTTCTTTTCTAAATTTATCACTTATTTTCACATCTCATTTATCGAAAAATTACATAGTTGAAAAATAATTATTATTGAGACTTTATTTAATCATTCACCTCATTTAGTCCACGGTATATGTAGACTTCTACTACCAAAATAATAATGAACTAAAATACACTAATGCCAATGGGTTTCTAGTGAGTATAAAATTCGTAAGGAAAAAGTGTAGGGTGTAAATGATAAATAAGGTAAAAGTTGAGGATCGAATTTATACTCCGCCCAATTTCTTTCGTCCTGCCAGCTTGTCCAAAACTTCCAATTAGGTCCACTGGAAGTGCCAGCCAGCCAGCCTCCAACACTTTTCTCTGGCGGCCCTCTGCTGATTGGCTGTTCTGCTTCTTCCGCTCCCTGGCGATCTCTCCTCTGCCTACAAGAACTACTCGGCCCCTTCTTCGGGTCATCTGCTCTGCCTCTGCAGTCCCCCGCTTGTTGCCTCGCGGAAGAGGAAAAAGGTGCGAATTCGCAATTTGAGGGCTTTGCGGCTCGTAGGTCTCTGCCCCAATAAGTGATACCTTGGAATTGATTGGCAATCGGAAACCGTTACTGCATGATTCTTTGCAAATTTAATGTGTAGGCAACTGCCACAGATCCTGCGTAGAATCAATGGCAGCGTCAACTAAGTCTCTCGCTGTTGGAGTCCAAGGTGCTTCGGATGGAGAGTGGACAGTTGTGTCTCACCGTCGGAGACGGAGAAAACCCATTAGCAGAGAGAAAATGCCTGAAGCGAGAGAATCATGGACACCAGTTGAGTCTGAAAGTGATACTGAGAGGGTATTGAAGTTAACTCATAAGATCGAGCTTTTGATAAAGAAAATGGAAAATTCCATTTTCTATGAGACTCTTATGAAACAGATTGAAGACCCTGAAATCTTTGGTTGCTTCCGTCGTGTTCTGAGATCTGACTTGGAGATGCAGATGGTAGTTTATGGTATAGGAAGCATAGAGTCGTATGAACCACCACGTCTGCAGCTAAGCCTAGCGCTTTTGATGAAAAGGAAATTCAGTTGGATCGGAGGTATAGATGTTTTTGATCCAGTTCTCTCGGTGACGGAATGCCGGGTCTTAGAGTCCTTTGGTTGCAGCGTTCTCTCGATCAATGAGCAGGGTCGCCGTAATGCACTGAAGCCAACTCTCTTTTTCATGCCACACTGTGAAGTGGAGTTATATGACAATCTTCTGCAGGCGAACTGGAGTGCTGATTCGTTGAAGTGCATCGCCCTGTTCGGAAACAGCTTTAAGACGTACAAATGCGCTTCTGAATTCACAGGTTCAATTGTTCATTCTGCTAAGCATGTATTGGCTGCTACAGAATTTACAGATGAGTTCAAAGTCGAGACGGTCTCTGATGATTTTTTCACAGCTTTCCATGATTCAAGCTTGCATTTTTTTGGCAATGCACTTGATTCTGAGCTGCCATATATATGTTCTTGATTTATATGATTAGTCATCATATGAATAGGAAGGATCTTGAACCTTTTTCTCCATCATTTGGATCTCGTTCTTTTGCAGTTGTTGCCACTATCTTGGTTACTGTTAGAATTGAAGCAGGCGCTTAAGCAGTATCTGCCTTAACTTGTTTGTGGCATCTTTCATTTTTGGTCTTCCTTGTTCTGTCAATAAATGTCCATCGTCATCTGAGTGTTGAGCTTTTTCCTGCTTAAAGGAGGAAACAAGGATTATATGGTCCATCATGTTGAATTTTGACTTCCTCACTAAGCATACCCAAGGTTCAGCCTCTTCTCGACCGATAGATTCAACAGGTGGACTTAATTTCTCAAAGTAAAGGGAGGAAATGCCCGAAAAATCTTTGAATCTGGGAAATGCTTGCTGTAGGATATGGTAAGATACGAGTACCAGAGCAACCGTCCTCAGAGCTGAAACTCATTATTAAATCAGTTTGAGCTGCACAGAGGAGCTGCTCGATCCAGTCGCCTTGGCCAGAAGGTTATGAGATTTTCATGGGAGATCTGAGGACAGCTATGAACCGACGATGACTGATGGATGGTGCAGGTTCTGAGATGGTGAGTCCTTAAGAGGCAGCTCTACGAAACTGGAAATTGTTTAAAAATACTCAATGGATCTCCGGAAAGGGCTACCCGCGTTTCCGGTCGTACGAGGACTCTATTTGTCAGCAGAGTCTGAAGGATGATGGAGATGAGAGAAAGTGCTATAAGCCTCTTTAACTGTCGTCATTGGCTCTTTAGACGGAAGAGGTAAAAACGGGTAAAATTTTCAGAAAGCTTGGGCGAAATCGCTCAAGAACAATAACCACGGGACCTTTGCAATGGTCTGCACATCCCATCAAATTATAGAGCTGTGCAAAGCAGTTAAAAAATCGAATGAATTGTCTGGATCAAAACTAATGGAGCCATTCAAATCAAATCAGTTCTCTTGTGGCTTCTTTCTTCTTTTTTTTTTTTTTGAAGAAGAAGAGGTTTAGTTAACTGTTTGGTATGATTGGATAGTTAACCAAACGGAGTCGGTTTTCCAGTTGATTATTAAAAATGCAAAAAGAAAAAGATCTTTTAATCTGAAATTCACAATTTAGGGTTTTTTAAGGGTTAGGTTAGGTTTACACTTTATCGATTAAATTGTATTTATCTTTACAAAAAGTGATTAAGTGGCTAATCAACCTGCGAAAAGAGGGTCCTGTATGATTGAATTATTTTGAAAGAAAATCAGTACGGTTTAGACTTTGTATTCAAAATGAATTAGACTGGATGTTTGATTCGATTTGGTTTGAAACGATTTATCGAATCAAATTGAATTATGAAGATAGGACGAGAAGATACAGGTGAACAAAAAAATTGAATAAAAATGAAAAAAAAAAATTCTAATCTGCGGAGGGCTAAAAAGTGTTCATCAACAAACGTGAAAGACTTATTTGCCTTTTTATTTTTTACTGCTCCAGAACGCGTAAAGAAACTAAATTGATATAGGGAGAATAAAATTTATGGTAGGAGAATGGAATTAATGTGTAAAAAGACCACACTGATGTACACAAGCAATCACGAATTAGTTTCAAGTTACTTTTCGACTTATCCGGAAATACTATATGGTGCAAATAAAAAAAGTCTATGGATCAAATTAATATTCAAGAGGGCAAAAGCAAGGAATAATTTGGGAAAAATAAAAAAAAAACTTACAACTTATATTATATCATTATTGTGAGAAAGAACTAATTAAATTATATTAACTAGTCATAATTATGATAATTTTTCAAATAATTAATATTAATTTAATTATTTAATATTTTTTTATATTACATGATACGTTAGAGTGACCTTAGAATTTCACGAAAAGCATTAGCCTGAATTTGTGCAGATCTCAGAGGCAGGTAACCTATTTACTTTTAACTTTTGTGGCACATAAATAACAACTTGACCTAATTCATCTAACTTTTCAGCTTTTCTCGCAACTTGATTTGATTGATCTAACTTCTCAGCCTTTCTAAAAATAGATCAGCATCGCGCGGACAAAGTGCCGTACGTAATTGGGATGTCACGAGACTACTGATGTAATATTATGAGTCACATAAATTAAATTATTTTTAATATTTTTTTATAATTTATTTTTTCTTTTAGATTTCATTAAAAACATTCTAAAAATAACTAAATTATATTGACTCGTAATACTATATTAGTATTGTTACATTGCATACCCCTTTACCCACAATACTCTCTCTAGTGCTGGCCACGGGCCCGTTCAAAACCGGCCCGGAACCGTTCTCGAATCGTGAGGGCTAAGGTTCAGGGCCGGTTCCAACTACCTTAGAAACCGGAACCGTCGGTTCTGAACTTAAACTTGAATCAGCCCAAAACCGTAGAAAAATTTTTTTAAAAAAAAATTGCCTAACCCCTAGCTAGTAGGGGTCCGAACGGCCGGTTTCGAGCCGCTAGTTCGGAACCGAATGGAACCGCGGTTTGGAACCGGACGGTTCCGGTTCCGAACAGTCCAAAGGAAGGTTCAAGGCCGGTTCCAGGGGCCACGGAACCGGAACCGGCGGTTCCGAACTGGAATCGTCCGGTTCCTGAACCGTGACCGGGGCTAACTCTCTCCATCACATGACCTTACATTATCTTTCCATTCTTAACAAACTTCTTTTCTTCAAGTCCAGAGATTGAATTGTCATCTTCAATGCGACTTGCAATTGGTTCAAAGCTACGTACAACCGTGACAACCAGTATAAAAACGTTGCTCTCCTCATCCCATTCACTCCAAAGCCTCTATATATATATATATATATGTATGTATATATATATTTTATTGCGTGTGATTTGCCTCTGGTCCATGCAAGTTGCGTGACCCGTAACTCGATGGACGACTCCGCCACCCCTCGTCCCTCTCGGACAAATTATAGGCTGTTGGACGAGTGTACCCTCTCGCCGTGAGCTGAAACATAGTCGAGTCGAGGAACTGGTAAAAGTGTTGTCCGTTTGAAAAAAAAATTCTTAAAAAGGGATTATTTTAAAGTATTTTTTGGAGTGTCGGTTTTAAAACGTCCGAGAAAGTAGTGTTTTTACTGAATGAGAAAATGCCAACTCAATTAGTATTTTCTTCATAATTTTCATTAACATAAAAACGTCAACTGGGTTGATATTTTCTGCTCAAAAATAAAATAAGTCTTTACTGGACCAGAAAATGACAATTAAAGTGATAAAAACACCAGATAAACTGGCGTTTTATTAGTAAACATTGAAAATGCTAAACGGGGCGGGGGGGCTAGTTTTCTTATTTAGCGTGTAACAATATTGACAATGCTAAATGAGTGGGAGTTTTCTGATTTAGTATATAAGGCACATCAGTCTCATTTTATAACTTTCTGTTAAATCTTTGCATATATAAATTTTTATAAAATTTTAAGAGTAAATCTTTCAAAGTTTAAAACTTGAATAGTGATTTGTATATTAAATTTTTGTCTGTCGTGGAAAACTCTTTTCAAAAGATATCTATTTTCCCAGAGAAATGAAAAAAAGGCAGAATCTCAATATACGATACGTTAGAATTTGATATATAAATTTATATTTAAGTGTTAAAATTTATAAAATTATTCTTAAAATTTTATAAAAATTTTGAGAATGTTTACTAGCAAAACGACTTTGTTTTCACTATAAAGTTGACATTTTTTGGTATAGTAAAAAAAAATTTTTTTTTGAACAAAAAATATAAATTCAGTTGGCGTTTTCATATTAATGAAAATTATAAGCAAAATACTAATTTAACTGGTATTTTCTCTTTCAATAAAAACATTATTTCATGTGACGTTTTGAAAGTGATACTCCAAAAAATACATCAAAATAAACCTTTTTTAAGAATTTTTTTAAGAATTTTTTAAAAATGGGCGCTACTTTTTTCCAATGCTCAAAGATAGTCTCCATAGACCCAGAGAGAGAGAGAGATACAGGTCGAGAAAGATCGGAAGATGAAGTCGGCGAGGGCGATTTCTCTGGAGGGATACGTCGGTTTTCTCCGCTCCGACCAGCAAACAAACCTCACTGTCAGTAGCCTCAACCAGGTGAGGCGATTTCGTCCTCCATCCTTCTTTACTCTCCCTCCATCTCGGCCTGCTCTGTTTCTTTTTCCTGATCATATGTGCTGATTTTCCCTCCAACCGCGAGGTGCGATTGCGATTTATATGAATCATCAGTTCTGCTTCATTTGATGATTTATTTTGAATTTCATCAGATAGTAAGCATGCACGGATTCAGGAAGATCAGCAACCCTCGCAAGGTGATGGAAATTTCTGCAGCTAGGGGTCATTTGTGCATGTCATTTTTAGATATGGATCGGCTCTTGCTTTCCGATTAGCTTCAATTTCCTTGTTATCGACTGATCCTCGTATATCACATTCAATCAAGTCAGTTCACTTGAAGCTTACTTAAACTCTCATTCTCCGGTCTGCCTCTGTATATTTTGTTCAAACATGTTCGGGCATTGCCTTTAAATAGACAAATGGAGGATACTATTGAAGAATTTGTTACGTGGTTAATCATGCATGAATCTTGATAACAATGTTGAGCACTTCTTTGTTCTGAGAAAACAGATAGCTCTGATTTCAGTATTGCTACATTGCCTTTGTGTCATTGATGATCAGCTAGCAATATAATGATTTCACAATCCTTACCTCTGATTTCTTTGAATCCTATTAAGCAGAAAGTTCTGATAGATGCGGTGAAGATGGTGGATCTCATGGATCCTTCACGATCCACGCTGAAAGAGCATGTGTCCTCGCGTGCATTGCTGAAGCTGGAGGAAGTGATTGCAGACCTCAATACCCTCAACTGGCACGAGTGCTGCACCACTTCCATCAAGACCTTCTGCAAGGAGAACTCCCTAGCCACCGAGGATGACTCCGAATCACAACCAGATGCACCGAAATGGAAAGCAAAGCGGAACAGGAAAGGAAAAGAGGAATCGAAGTGTCATGATGGAACTGATTCATACTCCGGTGGAATGATCGGCGCCTGCAGTGGCGATAAAACATCACAGAAGAGAAAGAGGAGGAACATACCTAAACTTATAGCCACGAGTCCTAGCAAGGGTGACAGCGCTTCAAGATGGTGCTGCAGCGGCTCACCAACTTCCTAAGTGTGATCCTCGAGTGTGCTTTTTGCCTCGTCCGTCAGGGAAAGGGAACCAACCAACAAATGTGAGTCCGCAATACAATGCAACTTTATAGTAAATCTCTATTTTGCATTGCCGAATAACATTAGAAGTTTCATTTACCTTTGTTCCCTCTCTAGCTGGGGCCAGGTAACCTCTTTGCTTGGTTTTAATTGGGAATGCACAGGTTCTGCAACTGTCTTGAATGAAGTAGTCATTCCAAATCATGATTTGAGAACTCTGGGTAAGTGTCCGTTCGGTCAAGTGAAATCCAAACTGCCCAAATGTAGATTGCTGAATGTCCATGCAGAAATTGGTATTCGAAAGGTAATAGTTTGCAGAATTTTTTTTTTTTTTTGATAATTGACATGCACTTTCAGTCCAACTTGATCAAATGTCCGTGTACAGTCAAAATCTGAACAATTCTGACAATCCTAAATGGCAAGCTAGTATGAACTACTAATGTTGTGCTTTATTCCTGGGACAGCTATTGTCTTACTGTAAAAAAAAATCCACTCCTTACGGGTCTGGCTTGATGCATGCTTGCGAAAACTCTGTTGTTTCTTAACCGTGCTGCTGATAAGGTCAATGAGCTTGTGACTCGACAGTCTGAACCACAATCCCAAATTGTGAACGGTTCGAGTTCGCCTTATTGAAAGCTTGAATTCGGCTTGATCTTAATGAGCTTGGCCGAGCTCGGCTCGGCTCTAGCCTATAAGCTAAATGAGCCAAACCAAGCCTAATGATATTCAGCTTGTGAAACTCTCGAGCCTAAACGAATTTTTTATTTCATCTAATAATAATTGTTATTATTATTTAACTTTACAAAAAAAAAATCAATGTATTGTCTGAAGTTTTTATTTTAAATCGCTATTTCATTCTTCCTCGCTCACTTACAAAATGCTAATCATAATTAGTTCTTTCCTTCCTCTTTAGTCTTCCCCGCCTTCTGAACTGATACCCCGACCTGGCGTCCACCCTCCATCTTCTTTTTTGGTTTGGCTCACATAGGCTTTTTGAGTTTTTGTTTACTATAACAAGTCATATTTAAGTTTAACATAATCGGATTGGTCGAGCTCGATCTCGATCTTGCAAATCACTAAATGAGCTGAGCTTGAGCCTTATAAATTTGAGCTCAGCTCGGCTCATTTACACCCTACATGGACCCTGTTCTAGAGTTTCATATTCCTAAGCCCAAGAGCTCTTATCTTTTTGGGTTACATATCTCAGCCCATTTGACTTTAGCTCCCATTGCATTATTTGACTCCCTTTTCCTTTTTTTTTTCTTTTTGAATATTATCTCCCGTTTCGAAAGAAAAAATGCACGAATTTGCCAAAGTCACTCGATAATCTTCTGAAAATAAAGCGTCTGACCCATAATTCACAAGTGACGTATATGTGCATCCTCTATATATTAAAAAATAATTTACAGTGACATTGAAAAAGCATAATTGATACAATTGATACTGCTCTTATATTGTGACATAGAGGTCTTAAATTCTATTTTAGTGTGAGATTTATATGCCCCTTTTATCCCTTTGTCCTTCTAATCTTTTTATGTCTATATACATTATTTGTACACCAAAAAATAACTCAAAGTGATGTTCAGGACCAATCTAATTAATTAGAGTGTTTCTACAAATGGTAAACGATATTTTTTTCCTTCAATCTTTATCGCCTTTACTATTTTCATGATAAACCTTTTATTTTTTTTTATTTTTTATTCTCAATCTTTTGAGTTTTTCTACTTGATCCTACCATTAATTTTTTTCATTCAAAAAGCATCTTTCATCCAAAAATTAATTTTAATATAATTATTATATGAAAATTAAAAATTAGGGAAAAATCAAACGAGAAGTAAAGAGTACGATGGATGGAGTATGGTTAAGGAAATGCTAGATATTAATAAGTATCCTCCCTAGAATTAGAACTCATTCTTACTTAAAATGAGTCATGATTTTATAGTGGTCGTAACCAGCAATCAATTTTCAATCGGGAAAAAGTCCTAATCTTGGAGGGGAATGTGATTGCCAGCAATGCTCTACTGATATCTATTTTAACCGTTTGCTTTTTTATTTTTTAAAAATATTTTTGTTAAGAAAAATTATTTCTTGGATAGAATATGCTTTTTTAGATGAAAAAATAACGGTAAGTTAAAGAGGTAAAAATTTAAAAAGTTTAGGATACAAATAACAAAAATTAAATTTTAGGACAAAAGTAATGTAAGTGCGAATGATTAAAGATTAAAATTATTTTTTTCTTTCTACAAATGAAGACTAGTTTTATTTTAAAATGTTTCTGAGTTTAATATGCTTTTGATATTAGGAATTTTATTTTCTTGTTATGAACTTCATACATTTTAACGTATTTTTTGAACTTTTTAATTTAATATTTCAATTTTTTTAGTAGTGATACTAACTTTTAGAAAATAAATTCTTGGCAGGTGAGAATTTAGGAGTTAATAAGCTAATAGTTTACTCCACTAATTGTCATGCCCATATTCATCCCATAGCTCACAAGCTCCATTACTTCACCTAACCAACTCAAGGAGAATCTGGACCCACCCCGATAGGCCCTCGGACGTAGACCTAGCAACGGTTCAGGAACCAGCTAATTTCAATATCACGGAGGTGTGAAATTGGATTTGAATTGTATTTTGGACGGTTCGGAACCGTTCAGTTCCAGTTTCGAACTACGGTTCCAACCTTTTCGAACCATGCTTCTAACTGGTTCTGAATAATCGAATCGAAATCGATCGATTCAATAAGAAAAATTAGAGAGTGTGAAATTTCAAGTACAAGAATTTTATTTGTGTGCATGACAATCTCAATAAATAATGTGAAAGAGTTTCCTCATTTTAGAATTTCTTTGGAGAACTCCATTTATTTTTCGTATCGATATGGGACAAATGAAACGATGAATCCACATTGATAAGAAAAAGAGAATGGACTCTCTAAAGAGGTTATAAAATGGAGAAGTCAATTAACATTTATTTGATCACAAAAAATTCTAAATATTATTATTTAAAATTTAAATAAATTTGATCTCATTCGAACTTAAAAAGCTTGTGAGATATTCTATCTTAACTTTTAAATTTGATTTATTTTTTATTTGACAGTTTGGAACTACCGGTTCCTGGCCTGTTTAGGTTCTGATTCCATTGAATGGTGGAACCGGCCCCCTCACGGTTCCGGACGGGTTCATGGTCGGTTCCATGTCCAAACCGACCTGTGGCCACAACTACCTAGAAGGATTATTACCTCGATGATACCGCTGCTGAATTTCCAAAGAACATCATCCTCATCGTCATCCAAACCAAAGAAGTTCATGTACAAAGACATGGACATGGAACATAGAAAATAAATACAATAGAGATTTTCACTGATAAAAACCTAGTTCAAAATTTTATTCATGAATTTGGGAGTGAAAAGAGCAATTTGGTATTCGTGTTTAGCTCATGGATGGGTGACGAGAGGGGAGAAACCGGCCAAAATACCATTGGTTTTGAAAGCATTTCTTGAAAAAGACATTTGCAACTATTTCTATCTCTACTATTTCTAAAACGTTGTACTAAATCGTGGTTTTCTTTCTAATAAAATGCATAATTATATTGCACTTTTTGTTTTTATATTCGTATATTCAGTAAAATGCATAACAATATCACGTTTTTGTTCAAGAAAAACTCGTTTCAATTTTGCGCTTTACCGTAAAGAAAATTATTATGAAAACATACTTTTCATTTCTTGTAAAGAAAACTTGTTTTGAAAATGCGTTTTCCCTTTGTCGTAAAGAAAACCAGTTTTAAAAATGCGCTCTTGGTTGTTGTAAAGAAAACTTGTTTTGAAAATGCACTTGTATGTAGGATACGTTTTTAAAACAAGTTTTCCGTGAAAATAAAACAATTAAAAGTGTGAAATAATACTGCGTTTTGGATTTTAGCAAAGTGCGATTTAATTTTGCATTTTAGAAACGTTATTGCTGGAAACAGTTACAAATGCTCTGTTTTTAAGAAATACTTCCGAGAGCAACGGTATTTTGGCCCCTTCTTGACGAGAGGGTGTGGTGCAAGAATATTACATGAGTTAAACTCGTAAACTGAGGCATCTGATTTTAGAGAAACTCTTATATATAACGGATATATCATGTGACAGTAACAGTAGTATAGTATAGTATAACATTCGAATTGAAAATTTCAAGAAATGGGCAAATTTCTTGCTATGCCGTCAGATGTTATCCCTTGTTGGCTTGAGCAGTAAAAGGAAGAGGAAGACAACAATAGTGATAGTAATGATCCAGTCATCCTCATTATATGATATTTGAACTTTTCACATTCATTCGCGAATATATCAATTGTATTGAACTACTAGCAGTCAGCATTGACCCCATCAACATAATACCATCAACGACCTAATACAGCTCCAATAAGTGGTATCCTCTGAGCACAAGTCTGGAAAACATATTTCTAGCGGATATTTTGGTGAATGCATAGAAATGAATCAAACCTGGAAAATTAAACTTGCCAAACTATGCAAGAGTGGATTTTAAATCATTAGACAATCTCTCTCAGTGATTTGGTTTACTTGGTTACTCAGCTTTTTTTTTTCCTGTGATACAACCTGATATCTATCTAACGAGTCCTGACTAATATAAGTTCGAGTAGAGTCGATCTATTAAGAGGCCAAAACTTTTCCAGTATGAATTTTTTATATTCACAAAACTCAAATCCGAGAACTTGTTTAAGGGATAGACATATCTTATCATCTCAACTAGTTTATGTTAATGCTATTAAGCCTTTCTCCCCTCAAATATTTGAGAATTTAAGCACCCAATAGAACTGAAGTAGAATCAGAGCCTGAGCAAAAATCTCCAAACAAATTGGAGTAAAAATCACAAGCAAAGTATAAAATGATCTCATTCTAATAAAGGATTACACAATAATTTAGGAGTGGACAATAATAACTACTCTTTATTTTTTTATAACCGAGGTATCCGAGCGCCTTTCAGGCCCGGCGAGCGGTGGTTGCGACACCCCCTCCTTGGGGCACATGCAATAGCCGACAAACCACGTGTACCAGGTAAGTCAGATGAACCTGACGGGTTCGAGGGCTATAAAGTCCCCACCCACGAAGAAACACCCTTTTTAGGATTTGAACCTGGGAGGTCTGGATAGCACCCAGCCAGTGGGGCTGCTCTCCCATAGTCGGGGAGCAACCTTGCTCTCTAATAACTACTCTCTTATAATAGGAAAAACCATCCTCAATTCAAGAAAAAAACTTAACACTTTAAGAAAGATTTTTCCTCTGAAACTCTCTATTTCTCACCAATCTGGGGCTGTCACTGTCGGCTCTCTCTTGGCCATATGCATTCCATGGGATCGCATATTTCATTTGAATCCAATACCTCTATATATAGATGTTTCCTTCACTGCCTAGCATAATGGCGGTTCCTTTTATGAAAATAACAAATTGCAGACCCCATCTTGCCAATCATGTTTGCTTACGTTTCTATTAGAGCATCGGAGAATCAACATAACTTCTAACTAAAAAGTCCAATCCTTTATGTTGAATATCATCATATTGTGAGCGAATCGATGGTGAAGTAGGTGACTGGAGGTAGAGGGACTGCCAGATTTGAGGGTTTATATTAGCGAGGGACTACCGGAGACATGTCCAGGTTTATGTCAGATATTATCGTGTAGTCAAATACTTGTACATTATATTATTATTATTAGTGAACCTTACAAGAAATTGAGCTTATTTCCACCACAAATTTAAACTATTGGGTGGTAGTATCCAAAAGAAATAAAAACTCATGATTTATTTCTTTTTGTGGCTGATGTAGTTTTAAAACCCCATTTCACATGCAGCATGCTAAGAAGCACATCATCCTAACTCTGATATCATATTGAACATTGTGATATTGTGAGCGAACCATTGACAAAGAAGGCGATTGGGCCTAGAGGGACTATCGGGCTTGCAGGCTTACATCAGTGATGGATTACCGAAGATGAGTTCGAATTTACATTAAATATTGGTGTGTGGTCAGACGCTTATGTATTGTATTATTGTTAACAGGTCTTACAAAAAACTAGATACATTTCTACCTAAAAACCTAAACTATTGGATGATAGTACTCATTTATCTTATAAACTCATCATTTATTTCTTTTTGTGGCTGTTGTCGATTTAACACCCTCTCTCACACATAACATGTTAAGAGGCACCATATTTTTACTTGAGTTTATAAGAGTCTTAAGTCCATTTCCACTCAAAAGATAGTAATGTGATTGCAATTTCTATGAATCCTCAATTCTGCTTCATTTGATGATTTATTTTGAATTTCATCATATTTATAAGCATGCACGGATTCAGGAAGAGCAGTAAATCTCGCAAGGTGATGGCAATTTTTGCAATAACCTATTGTATTTGGGGCGAACAAAATAGCCGAATTTTTCAAACAAACATCTACCCCCTTGTCGTTGAAGAGCGGATCATTTCGATGATTTATTTTAGAGTAGTCTCAAGCATCTAAGATAGCAAGTTCTTCCTTAGGCAAGCCCTTAGAATAGATCAATTGTTATAATGATACTATTTTGTTTTTATAAATATGTATTAGTTTAAGCCGTGAACACAATGCAGACCCACTTTTCTTTTCTTTTTTTCTTTTTGCAGTTACCGGATCATTAATGTATGCCTTTTTCATATACGGGTCGGCTCTTGCTTTACGGCTAGTTTCCACTTCCTTGTTATTGACTCTCTATCTGTATCCGTCTCAATCTCTGGTCTGTCTCTGGGCTTTTTGTTCAAATATGGTTGGGAATCGCCTTTAGGTAGACAGATGGAGCACAATATATACGAATTTTGTTGCGTGGTTAATCAGAGCATAATGCATGATAACAGTGTTGAGCACTTCTATGTTCTCAGAAAATAGATAGCTCGGATCTGAGTATTGTTAACATTGCTTCTGTGTCATTGATGATCAAGTAGCAGTAAAATGATTTCACCATTCACGCCTCTGATTTCTCTGAATCCTACATTATTCAGAGAGTTCTGACAGATGCGGTGAAGACGGCAGATCTCATGGATCCTTCATGATCCACGCTGAAAGAGCACGTGTGCTCGCGCGCATTCCTGGAGCTGGAGGACGTGATTGCACACCTCAATGCCCTCAGCTGGCACGGGGTGCTGCACCACTTCCATCAAGACCTTCTGCAAGGAGAACTCCCTAGCCACCGAAATTGACTCCGAATTGCTACCAGAAGCGCTGAAATGGAAAGCAAAGCGGAACAGGAAGGGGAAAGAGGAATTGAAGTGTCATGGGGGGACCGATTCATCCTCCGGTGGGATGATCAGCGCCTGCCGTGGCAATAAAACATCACAGAAGAGAGAGGAAGAACACTGCTAAACTTACAGCCACGAGCCCTGTTGGGCCCAGGCCCCAGGCCCGTTCCCCCGTTCAAAGACAGCCTGCCGAGGCCCAAAGGACCAAGGCCCATTCCCCCGTTTCAATGCCTAGGCCAAGCTAGCCCCGCTACTCTGGCAGTGTCCGTACCATCAGCGCCGCTGGCAGAGTCCTGCGTCAGTCCGTACGACTGACACTGCCTGCACCTCCACAGTTCTAACATCATCCGTACCACAGAGATTACTTATCCTATAAGTTACTTGACTTGTAATTAATTCGTGTGTTCCCTCCCCTATATAAAGGGATCAGTGTAATTGTATAATGTATGTAAGACAGTATTCTTTGCTCCCATCCATTATTCTCTTCTCCCAACTACCATTCTCCCCCCACTGCCGATCTCACCTTTTTAGACTTAACAAGCCCTAGCAAGGGTGACGTCGCCTCAGTATAGTGGTGCAGCGGTTCACCAACTTCCTAAATGTGATCCTCGAGCGTGCTTTAGTGGTGCAGCGGCTCACCAACTTCCTAAATGTGATCCTCGAGCGTGCTTTTTGCCTCGTCTGGGCAGGGAAAGGGGACCAACCAACCAATGTGAGACCACTACACAATGCAACTTTATAGTAAATCTATATTTTGCATTGCCAAATAACATTAGAAATTTCATATACTGCTGCTTCCTCTCAAGCTGGGGCCAGGGTAATTCTTTGCACATGTTGCACAATACCAAGTTAAATGTTCCGGTTGTAAAGCTTTTAAATCTGGAATGCAGAAGTTCTGCAACTATCTTGGATTCAGCAGGAAATCTAAATCATGCTGTGAGAACCCCGGGCAAGTGTCCGTTCGGTCAATTGAAATCACAAACTGCCAAACGCAGATTGCAGAATGTCCATGAAGAAATTGGTATTCGACAGGTAAATAGTCTGCAGAATTTTTTTTTTTTTTAATAATTGACATGCACTTTCAGTCCAACTTGGTCAAATGTCCGTGTACCGTCAAAATCTAAACAATTCTGGCAATCGCAAATGGCAGGCTAATATGAACTACTAATGCTGTGCATTATTCCTGGGACACATATTGTGTTGCTGTTAATAAAATTCACTCGTTTTGGATTAGCTTGATGCATGCTTGCAAAAAACTCAGTTATTTCTCAACCGTGCTGCTGATAAGGTCGATGAGCTGTGTCTTGACTAGAGTACTCATAAAAAAATAATAATAATAATAAACTAAACCGAACTGTCAGCCATATCAAACCGAAAAATAATCAAACCACTCAAACCGATTCACTAATGGTTCAATTTTTTACCAAGAAAAGGTTTAATTAATTACTTGATACAATTGACTCAGTTAATTGTAATTAACTCAACCAAACTATTTTCTAATTAATACTAAAATAAAATAAAAATAATTAAATTTTAGAATTTTACTAAAATATATCTTTAATTAGATTTTTAGCAGTTCGGTCGGTTAATTTTGAACCGAGTGTATTTTATCTGTTGAATTTTATTTATTTGCATTAAAAACTAGTTAACAATTTTGTATTAATTTAGACAGTTTAAATAGAAGCTGCTAAAGCCAAAAACTTGTTAACTGAATTATTCAAACCACTTGTAAAATATTCAATTTAAAAAATTATTTGGATCCGAACCGAACAATGAACAACCCTAGACCTGACAGTATGAGCCACAAATTTTTCAGTACATGGACACCGTTCCATAGTTCCAGATTCTTGAGCCCACAAATTTGACTCCAGCTAGCGCTGCATTATTTGACTCCCTTTTTCCAAAGAAAAAGAAGCGGAAATTTGCCATTATTTCGAGAATTTCGGTCAGAGTGCAGATTAGTTTTAAGTTGCACTTCAGTTAGTCCGGGAATATTAAGTGATACAAATAAAAAGAAAAAAAAGAAGCGCAAATTTGTCAAATTCACTCGATAATCTTCCTGGAGAATAATGTGTTTGAACCAATAATTCACAATGATGTTTAGGACTGATCTAATTGATCGAATTTTTCTGCAAATGAAGACTAGTCTTTTTAAAAATGTTTCTGATTTTAATTTGCTTTTTATTCTATTTTAGGAATTTTATTTTCTTGTTATGATCTTCATACACTTTAACGTATTTTTTGAACTTTTAAATTTAATATTTCGATGTTTTAAGTAGTGATAATAACTTTTAGAAAATAAATTCTTGGCAGGTGAGATTTTAGGAACTAATAAAGCTAATAGTTTACTCCACTAAGGACACCTTTGGCAGCACATAATTGGGATTTCATTTATATATCAATTACATATAGAATTCGAATTGCCTAGGTTGGTAATTATTTTATGTGGACTTGTGATTACATGTGTAATCAATAATTACGGATTAATAATGCATCATCTTTCCCTATGGGGCTATCCGTAATAATGATGAAACACTGTGAATAATTGAGAAATTAAATTAAATTACATAAATGCCCTTCTATAACTTTTTTTTATAATTTATTTCTCTTTTCTCGTTGACAAGCCATTTTCTCTTCTTTTTTTAGCACGCTTTCTCTCTCTTAATATTCTCGTGCCATTTTTTATGAGAAGAAATAAATATTCTATTTTATTATTTATAGCAACTAATTTATTATTTCAATTAAAAAATAATTATATCTCATGCCTATGAGTTTCTCTTGCAATTGAAAGATTATTATATCTTTTAGAAATTAAATTATTAAATAATAAATTAACACCTAACAATAAATCAAAAGATACATAATAATTTACAAAGAAAAAATTTAATCATTCCTTTATTAATATATGATAAAGGATAATTTAGTAATTTTTTTTTACCTTTTAGTAATTACTAGTCAATACTTATATCTAATTTCATGTTAACAAACAAAGGTATTATTCAATTTAATTCCCTCTCAATTCTCGTTACTCATCTATTCAATTCATCGCCAATACATTGTCTGTTCGGTTCATCGTTAACAAAAATGCCATAATTGTCATGCATATATTCATCTCATAGCTCACAAGCTCCATCACTTCACCTGACCAAGTCAAGGGGAATCTGGACCCACCCCGCTCGGCGCTAGGAGGATGACGGCCTCGAGAACACAGCTGAATTTCCGAGGAACATCATAGTCCTCTTCATCCAAACCAATGAAGTTCATGTACAAGTACATGGAAATGGAACGTAGAAAATAAATACGGTAGAAAGTTTTACTAATAAAAACCGAGCTCAAAATTTTATTCTTGAATTTGGGAGTGAAAAGAACTGTTTGTTATTTGTCGTTAGTTCATGGATAGGTGACGAGATGGTGTAGTGCGAGAATATTACATGAGTTCAACTCGTAAATGAAGAATATGATTTTGGAGAAACTCTTGTACATAATGGGTATATCATGTGCCGATAATAATAATATAATATATGAGTCCTATGATTACGGTAATCTTTGACGTATTTGAATATTGACCTTTTTTTTTTTTTTTTTTTTTTTTGGTCGCCAGCCACGGTATCCAAGCAGGCCCCACCAGCGGTGAGATGGCATCTTTCAGCCAACCATACTTGACTAATCCGTTGGTCGCCCCGGGTCGCACGCCTGGCAATGGCGGGTGAGGCTCCCAAGAGGGGTGTCTGCGTACGTGAGGTCTCGAACCTCTTTATTTATGAAAAGAAGAGAAGAATTAATATATAGACCCTTTATGGATGAGTAAGTGCCACGTAACGTGTGGATTGCAATTAAAAGAGAGAGAGAGAGATTTTCCCGTTGAGTGATTATTTGGAACAGAAGATTACTGTTTCGGGATTCCAACATATCAAAGAAATGTATAATTTTAAACCTCGCCAAACTCGCGAGGTCCAACGTTAAATTACAGATTCACGACATGGGACTGACTAGGCACGTTGGACTTGAATCCAGTCCATTTCTTTTCTACCTTGATTTATGCGTTCAATTCATAGTGGACATGTCTCATTCACTATATTCATCTTTGACAGCCTTTCAACAAAAACATTCGACTTGAAAATTTCAAGAGATGAACACATTTCTTAGTATGCCGTTACAGGTTATCCCATATTGGCTTCAGCACGAAAATGAAGTTACTAATTACGACGATCCAGTTATCTTCGATGCATGATGTTTGGACTTCTATGTTCAGCCACAAACATATCAGAAGTATTGAACTACCAGCACTCAACATTGACCCCATCAACGTAGAGTCATCAAATGCCTAGTACAACATACTTCTAGCCAATGTTTAGATAAATGCACAGAAATGATTAGAACTGGAAAAATTAAACTTATCAAAACTATATAACAGTGGATTTTAAACTAATAGATCACCACTTTCGGTGATTTGGTTTACTTGACTAGTCAGCTTTTTTTTCCTTTGTATACAACCTAATATCTATCTAACGAGCCCTAACTAATACAAATTTGAATAAGGTCGGTCTATTAAAAGTGTAAAATTTTTCTAATATGAATTTTTTATTTATAAAATTTAAATTTAAGAATTTATTTAAGAAGAAGAGATATCTGTTGATACTATCAAGGCCTTTTTTTTTTTCAAATATTTGAGAATTTAATTACTTTGGACAAATAGAGACATTATGGAACCCTTTGAACAGGAAATGAGCAGATATAGACTGCATATGGGACAAGTCGTTCTTCAAATGTGTCCGACCCCGGAGGTGACATTCAGCGTAATTGGAAAGCTATAAATAGATAGATTCTTCCGCGAGCTCAGTTTGACCTGTATTATTAACTGTCATATTATATTTTTTATTTATTTAAAATATTATTATTTAATAATATTTACTTATATATTAAATATTTATTGATTAAATTCAACACGCCACTCATGAATTTGACTTTCTTTGCAATTTTTCCTACAAGTACTTCCAAGCTCTCAGGACTGCCACGTGTCAGATAGACCGGATGGTCAACAGTCTGTTAATTGACCAGTCAATTCTCAGCCAGTCTCAAAATCACGGGGCGCGGTCCCTTTTCCTAACGGATCTCTTCGGCAGCTCTGTTACCAACGGTCCCTTTTGGATACTCTCTCCCACGTAATCTGTCGTCCAGGGGACATAACAAGATAATTGAACAAAATTTTCTATAAAATTTTATAAATTTTCTCGAATTTAAGGGGTATCAATCCACTTTACTATCAAATTCAGCCTGTTATTGAGCTGAGATTTTTATCTTAAATTCTTAAGCAACAACTACATCGGTGCTTCCTTCGAAGATGATGATGATAACGAGAAATGGTATTTAGTATATAAGCAGTACCGTTTTTAATATAAGACTAAGAGGTTTCAATTATTATTAATGAGATTTCATGTAATCTTTTATTCTTTATACCATTTACACGTATCTTTTTGTATAAAAAAAAAGAAAAAGAAATGATGCTAACAACAAAAACAAATCCCTCCCACACGGGAATGGATTTGAGGAGACGCAAGAGAATTCCAAACTCGAAAAAACCTACGAACTTATTTTATCAATATTTTTTTTTATGAATTATTTTGATCTGCTCTTAAAATCCGTCCGATCTTTTTGTATTGAATTTCATCTCTAGCTATCTTCGGATCCGTTCCGGGCTCCACAGCCCAAACGGCCCTCATATTGAAAGACCCACTCAAACACCGTATACCATTCCTCCCCTCAGCTCTCCGTCTCCCTTCTTATAGAGACCCTAATTTTTCTCCTCAGTCCTCTCTCCACCGTACACTTCCTCACGAACTCTCCCTCCCCTCCAAGTTAACCATCGAAACATTCAGAAGAGCCATGCCAACCATTTTGACGAGGATTTTCCTTATTTGCAACCTCCTCCTCTATTTGGTCCCCAAGAAGCTCAGACCCTTCTTTCTCCCTTCTTCTCGGTCTCCCCGCTGCCGCCACCACCACCACCACATTAACACCGCCACCGCCGGCGAAAGCGGCCGCAAAACCCGCAGAGCGATGGACCCCACCGAGCTCAGGCGGGTCTTCCAGATGTTCGACCACAACGGGGACGGCCGGATCACCAAGAAGGAGCTCAGCGACTCCCTCGAGAACCTCGGGATCTTCATCCCCGGGGAGGAGCTGGAGGACATGATCGGGAGGGTTGACGCCAACGGCGACGGGTGCGTGGACATCGACGAGTTCGAGGCCCTCTACCGCTTAATAATGGTCGAGCGGGGCGGCGAGGAGGAGGAGGAGGACATGAAGGATGCGTTCGGGGTGTTCGATCTGAACGGCGACGGGTTCATAACGGTGGAGGAGCTGAGGGCAGTGCTGGGGTCGATGGGGCTGAAGCAAGGGAAGACGCTGGAGGACTGCCGGCGGATGATCAAGCAGGTGGACGTGGACGGCGACGGCCGGGTCAACTACAAGGAATTCAAGCAGATGATGAAGAGGGGAGGTTTCAGTGCTTTGGGATGATCAGCCAAAATGCAAAAAAGATATGAACAATTTGGTGAAATTTCATTAATTTTTTTTTTAAATCTCTCTTTAATATTTAGTGCACGGTTGTACATATTTTTGGAGAGGCTGTTGTGTTTGTCCCAAGTCTACTGCTCCTGATCAAATCTCAACCACTGGATCTGCCCCGATTGTCTAATCTCTCTGCCAGATTGCCAACAAGAATTGGGCAAAAATAACGATCATTCATGAACAATTTTTTTTTAAAAAAAGAGGGTAAGTTAAATTTTTTTTTTTGTAATTATCCAACGTGTGTTTTTAAAAATGATTTTTACAAAAATAATTAAAAATGTATCTCTTTTTTAAAAATTTTTTGTCTTCGCATCATGGTATTTGGGCCAAATTCTCCCCTCTGCCACAGCCAGTGCCTCTAATCTCCGAGTTCACAACCAGCAAGGCTCTTGGCCAAATCCAAGAGAGAGTTTTTTTTACGTAATTATATTATCGCGTGACAGTAATTATGTAGTAATATTATTCAATTAAATTCAGTATTCTTAAAATTTTATAAAAAAATTTAAAATAATTGAATTATATTAACTAATATTACGATATAATAACTGTCATGTAGTGTGACAGTTGTACAGAAAAATCTCCATTCGATGGAGCTCACTAAATTCCATTCAAAGGCTATAGTTTTATCAAGTACAATCAAGGGCTACTCCGATTATTACTTTAAGGGAAAAGACATCTCTTATGGTATTACCTTTTTCTTTCGTAAAATGTCATTAACTGAAATTTTGCTGACTCTTACATTGGAATAAAATGGGTCATGATCGTAAATTTAACATGTATAACTTCGACATTCCATTATTTTCTCTCTCACTTCTACATTACATCCATCTAATTTAAAAGTTAATAATATATTATTTTTATTTCAGAAATTAATTATAGATAGTTACTTTGATCATGTATGAATATATATTTCTAATAATTTTTATTGAGATAACGTATACCGTGCGTAGCACAGGTGAACCTCTCGTTCTACCTTAATAAATGAAAGAGACTTTGCCAGCAAGTGCATTGGTGGACTAACAATACGTGGTTCACTCTTATATAATTTGTTAAGGTCGAGTACATAACTTCGAATCCCCCTCATGTAAAATATGCTAACAATCAGTGGTTCACTCTTATATAATTTGGTAAGGTCAAGTACATAACTCTTAATGCCCCTCATGTAAAATCTACTAAGATGGTTGTTTGAATATGAGTCTTGACAGATATCGACTTCTTGTACTATGTTAGCTGGCGTTAATGGAATAGCATAAATGCTTATTGTCCAATTCGCCTAATATTCACCGTTGAACATGAATGTTCGAACACTAAGTTAGGGAGATGAGCGAGTGCTCGCTATTACTGTATTCCTTCATATTATTTTTTTTTTTTTTAAAAAGGAAAAGCACAGTGGCCTTATCGGAGCCATCGAACATCACCCGGGTTTGTGTTTTTTGACCAAATTCAGACTTGAACCGAATGTTTGACTTTTTAAGTAAAATAATATTTCATACTTATATTTTGAGTATCATTGGAATTGAAGTAACACCCATTTAGATTTTTAAATTTTTATTTCATTTTTCAATAGTTCGGATTTGTTTTTTTTTTTATTTATTTTTGATAACGAGTAGTTTATTCTCCCGGATCCATAAACATTTTATAAGTCTATAAATTTTTGTAAATCCATGTGCAAGCATATGTATAGGTGGTCTCATCAATGGTTACGCTCAAGGTCGACATAACAATATTTTATTTTTATCTTATTCTTCTTATTTTTTTAATTTGTTTTTCCAAATTTTCATTTTTATTTTGAAAATTAGTTTTATTTTAGACTTTATTTTACTTTTACTTTTCTTATGAATTAAAGTTCTATATGAGCTTTTGGGCAATTTAAACTTTTTAATGTATGCTTTAACTTATCAATTCAATTGGCTGAAAATGACATATCACTAACATCACCGGGCACGTAAGCTTTTCCCTGCGGCATGCAACGTTTGTTTTGATGGGAAGTGAATTGTAATATGATACACCGTATTTTAAACTATAGGTTATAATATTTAATTATAAAGTTTATTGACTGGTCAAAAAATCATAAAATTTATTGTAAAATTTTTACATCTAAATAAAATAAAATTCTTAATTTTACCATCATTATATCTGTACTTGCTAAATTTTATAATTAAATTTCACATTATTTTAAATACCATAATATCATGAGTTTTTCCCTAAAATAGTCTTATTTTTCAAAATATTTCCCAATCTACTGTTCTTCAAAAAATATTTTTCAAACTAGTCTTCTAAGCGCTTTTGTGACAAAATATGTGTTGATGTGGCAAAAAAGTGTCCACGTAGCAAAAATCATGTTTAATTTTTTACATATATTTCAAATTACTCTTTCAGTATCTTCAACTAATTTGTAGGATTTATTACAAACTATATTTAAGGCCAGATGGATATCATATAATATTATTATTTTTTGGTAACCAAACTTAAATAGTTTAAATTTTGATCGAATTTTCATATTTTCGCTGAAACCAAAATATAATAATGCACTTCTTATTGCACAATGATATTATTGAATTGAACTTAAATTTTTTTCAAATCTTAGAACTTAAATCGAATTTATAAAAATCTGACTATTATATTATCGGTTATACAAATTAGATTTATGAACAGAAATCTAATCAAATCATGTTTCAATTCACAATTTATTATATATTAATTAAATCATATGAGTTTTGTTAGTACTAGTGAAGATCTAATTTCTTCTTATATGCTCATGTAGAGTTTTAGAGAGTTCTCTCTGAAGGAAATCCACCGGACCACAAATAATTTCTCGGAGCGGAACTTTCTTGGAATGAGTGGTTTTGGCTCATTTCATGGGATTCTGGATGATGGACGGGAAGTTGCAATCAAACGAGGCTTCGTGGTGGATGTTCCTAGAGGGGACTTGAAAGATCATGAGTTCGACATAGAGGTGAAAATACTGTGCCGTGTTAATCACAGGGACATCGTTAAGCTACTCGGTTTTATGGAAGAAGGCAACGAGCGGGCACTTGTCTTCGAGTACATGAGCAATTGCTGCCCCCACCATCTCCATCTCCACCAAAGTTCATTCTCGAGGAGTCGGGCCACAAGGCTTCAGATTGCACTGGATGCAGCTAGGGGACTCGTGTATTTGCATTTTTATGCCATGCCTCCATTGATACACAGGGACATGAAGCCAGCCAGCATATTGCTAGACAATAAAATGCGAGCTAAAATTGCAATTTTCAGACCATCTATACTTATCCCGGAAGATAACAGATTAGACATCCCACTCAAAGATCATGCACAACCAGCACCAGATCCAAGCAGAGTTGTTTCACTCCGATCATTGGCCCAGTCGGTTATATGGACCCCCTCAGTACATGGTGTTTAGTCGGCATACTATGGAAAGTGATGTCTACAGCTTCGGCGTGGTACCCTGTGAGTTATTGACTGGGCATAAGGCAGCATATAGAGATGAGAGAGGGTCCTACATTCAACTGGCAGATACTGTGATCCCGTGTGTTGCTCGTGGTGACATCAACGAGGTTTTGGACCCAAATGTACTGAGTACTGGACCACTCGAGAAGGAGGCTGTGCTGGATGTCGCACGGCTGGCTGCTGGTTGCATTAAATTTAAAGCTCAAGAGAGACCATCCATGGCTGAAGCAGTGCTCCAGATTAATGGGGCATTGGACCGGCGCTTGAAGAGCGTATAAAATGATTGATGCACTTTCAAAGAGAGCCGTTCTCATCTTTAGATTTTTGGATAGGCCACTTCCATACGTAGTGCATGCTGACCTATAATTAATACAGATTTGTGCCAGGTCAGCCGTCAGGGATAAAACTCAAATCCAAAACCATGGTTAAGGGGAAGAGATGCCAAATCATCTCAAGCAATCTATTTTGATTTTTGTAGTTTCTTCCCTAATGTGTGTAAGTTGCAACACTGCTCCTTGGTGACTAAATTTGTGGTATTTGTGGAGCCGGCTTCAGTGGTGGCTTGGAACCCTGAAGGATGCACGTTTTCTCAGACAAGTAAATATTGCTTTTCCAAGAAACAAGTCAGTATTCATGCAGTGTGCAATAGCAATTGCCTGCTTCAGTGACCGAAACGAGCGGTTTAAGTATAAAGGTTGCCCCGACTTTGCTGATGGATGGTGCAGGGAATCACTGTAAATCCGAGTCACTTTCTGATCAGTTTGTCCCATGAGCAATGAGCATGTCTGTCTGTCTGTCTGTCAATCTATCTTCCGATAGGCAAAGTACATTTCGTAGTTTTCTGTTCAATTGTCTTATGGCAATTGAAGTCCAAGGATCGCCTCTGATTATATCGGGTGGGTGGATCCAGCGGCCGTTGGATGTCTTGCTTTCCAAGTAAGAGAATGGATCGGTTGGTTCTTATTGAGCCATGCCAGCACATGCTCCTGCCTCATCGGGCATCTTTGAACGAAGAGAAGTGAGCCACGATCATCATCCCGGCCACTCAGAGGTGATATTCTGTAACGTGGAGAAGCAGTCACCATGTCATCTGCGTTAAAGCTCCCCTCTGAGCTCTGTCAGTGCAGTTTCTTGATGCAGCAATGGTAGGAGGGATTAGAAGTGAAAGGATTTCTGGGAACGGGGACCATAGTATTCCGGGAAGAATTCAAAAAACCGAGTCATGGGATGAAATTGAACAAAGAGCTAACATAAATGGATTTTAGGGAGCTTAGAGTAACATAATCTAGTAAAAATACATATAAAATAAATAAATTTTGCATAAAACATTATAATTTTCCTGAGCTCAGGGCTGATTATATGACAATGGGAAGAAAGGATGATAAAAAAGGTAACTAAAAGTTCTACTAATGAGATCGACCCAAAATTTGTAAGTTGTAAAATGATAGCAATGTTAATTATACCAAATTCTTTCTTGATAACTAAGTTCTATTGGTTGATGAATAATGGTACATGAATTTATTATATCAAAGAATTTTGTTATTTCGTCTACATTACATCACTGTAACCTGAACAAGTGAGTACATTCTGATGGTACAAATAAATGATGTCTTCCATTCATACAGGTGGCAAATTGTGTCTGCCCATGACTAATGGGCTTTGTCAGTCTGGAGCAAGGAGAAATTCGGACCGGCCGGTCTCATAATTTAACGTGTCATAAATGGTCATTAATTATGGTCCGTTGACTTAATTATTACCGTTTGAATTTGTTTGAAAGTTTTAATTAAATCTTTTAGCTGCTGGATCGCCCGTCCCAGATGAACTTAGCCCAGCGGCCTGTCTGACAGTGTCTTGGCAAAGGCTTCAGCTGGAGGCACGGTTTTGCAATGCTCATTAACGCCCGAGCTGAAGCGAATTAACCAAGAAAGCGGAACCTTACATCAAGAACAAGCGAAGTTACATACGGTAGATATAACATGCTGACTCAGATACATAACAACATGACCATGCCGGAGGTCGATGGAATTCCATAGCAGATGGACTGACCGGTATCGAAGCTGAGATTCAGGATTACACGGAAATTACAACACCACGTGGACAAAATTCGAAAGCTGGTGAACTTCCCTCCCCAGAATGAAAGAACCCCCCAATCCCTGCAAAGAGTCAGTCAATCACCGAGCTAGCTTCCCATTCAAAATTTCTAATGCTCTGATCTGATCTCAGCCAAGATCGGGGACGGTGAAGTACTCATCGTCGTCAGCGTTGAGAAAATCCAATCTTGGCTTCTTCGAGGTCATGTTGGGCTTCGAGGTTCGATCAGCAGCGCAGCCATGGAATGTCTGTGGAGGAAGCTGGGGGACTTCTGCTGCTGCAAGTGCTTCTTTGGGGACCTGATTGCCGACGACACCCATATCTGCCATCCATTCTAGCTCTCCAAATTCAAGCTGCTCTTTCTGCATAAAAGAAAATGGTTAAACTTCACCAAATGACCAAAACCATTCTTCTGCTGAAACTAAGATTTCAGAAAATTCAAGGATCAAACTCCGATACAGCCATTGCTACGTCACCATCAAAAGAGCTTAATAGTGGAGAAGAAACTTCTTCCATGTTTCATCGATTCATGGGAACGTGGCATTGGATGTTGCCACCGCAATCCTATATCAGCCTAATTTCGGAAACTAATAGTTGTGAAATTTCTTCAGCCCAAAAAGAGATCTGGAATACAGCAAAACATAGACAAACACTGGCAATCATCGCCTATACCTTGTCGGATGACTCGAAATCTTGGAACCGCAGCAGCTCATCCATGCCCCACGAGGTTGCAAAGCTCCGAGGATCCTGCTGTTGGGGAGTTCTCACGACCGACTGCAGCCCTTTCTCACTAGGCGGATCCAAGTGGGTCCCCTCAGCATCCTTCCTGCAACTACTGGATGTGGTGGTCAAGGCCACTCTGATTCCAGTTGCAAGGAATCGCTGGTGGTTGCCGGAGAGGCTGCCTGCAGAGTGAATCGGTTCATCGCAGTCGTGGCAGAAGAGAGCTCGGTCTTCCACACAGAATATAAAAGCCGGCTTTTCCTGAAAAGTTAAATACAACCTTCATCAGTGGGAGAGAGGGATGATCAGCTTGTAACTAAGCCTCATCTAACAGCGACTTCCTCATAGATCAATTAAGAGTTTCCATTTAAATATAGCCAGTTTCTTCTTTCTACACAGAGTGATGTTAATCCTGGTATTAATGAATTTCAAAAGATAAGCATATTTGTGTCCATAGATGTCTATATATTTATCTGCAACGGCACTCAATCCCCACCACACCAAATCTCTGCAAACTGTCTAAATGGATTTTTTTTTCCTTCTATATAATTAGGATAAACTCTTCTTAGATTCATTTACTTGCTTCATCCAGACATTAACCTTCTTAAGCCTCAGCCCCGGCCATTCAAAAGCCTTGGTTCTTACAGAACCCTTCTACCAGCTGTAAGTTTCCAGTGAGGTCAGAATGTGCAAAGCTTCTATAGCTGGGCTGTGAATTTAAAAGTCTTATATATAACGGTATATCACATGATATATATAAGTAGCCAATGGGTATTTTTAACACATTAGTAAGAATAGTTACAGATATTGACAGATAACTCATAGCATATTGACGTGGTAGACACCCATTGACCTGTGATACAAACTAGTGGTATATTCATTAAACAGAAGACTCGTGAAATATTGTCTGCCCAAGGCATCCACGGGTTGATATCTTAGTTCTTGTGGGTAGAGACGAAGGGACTATTGAAGGGCATCACTTTTATCAACTGAATGAGATATAGCAGGAGGATCTACAGTACGAAGAGTCGCAAATCTCCCAAAACAATTGTCATCAAAAGGACTTCTGGTTTCTTCATTCTCCTATTTAAGTAAAATTTTTTGGCTCTTTCTTGTAACTCAGACAGATCACAGAGAGCGCACAACAAGCAAAGGCTCGATACTCACCATTAAGAAAACTAGGAAAATGAAAAAAGCTTCTCAGACACACAGTAATAAAAAAAAATAATGATCAATCATGCGATGAGCCAAACAGAGAAGGGAAAAGGAATGGGAAGTATTGATTTACTCGACAAATATCGCAGGGAGGGAGCTTGTCGTTGAGGCTCTGCAGGAGGAGCCGCTTATGCTTGCTGGCGAGCTTGTTCGCCGCATGGACCTCCAAGTCGCACTTTGTGCACAGGGCCGCCTCGTCGGCGCAGCAGATAACCGTCGCAGGTGCTTTTTCGCACACTTCGCACTGTATCTTCATCTCAGGCCTTTAAATCGGGAAGCCTCCGACAGCTTTTAGAGGGTGAAGCTCAGAACTTGACAGGGTCACTTCCTGCACCCAGAGAGGATATATTTCGAGATCGCAAGAAAGACCCGGAAGGATTACGACGTGGTGGTTGTTGGGATCAGAAATGGTAGTAGGAGTAAAAGAGAGCAAAGTTTATAAATGTTGTCTTATATCCTTTATTTTGGTCGTACAGATCCCATTTATATAGGGATGGAGGGGACACAAACATTAAATACATTAAATACACGTCACGTGCCTTGTGGGGGAAGCGACTTTTGCGGTACGGAAGATGTTAGACTGGGGCGAGTCAGGCAGCGTCAGTCGTACGGAAGCGGCGCTGGCTGTACGGGCGCCACCTGGACTGGCGCGTAGCCATGCCTAAGCGTTGATCCAGTGGTTTGGACCTATTTCTTGGGCCCTGACCTGGGCCATGCTTCATTAGGGGGAGGGCCTTGGGCCCGGCCCCCACACTTGCCCCCGAGTTTCATGTGCCAGCAGGCGCGGGAAACTGACTGAGAATTTGAAAATTAGGCCTAACCCGGGGGTGACACATGTCCGGTCAGGGGATAGTGAACCGTCCTGTCAGGGGCAGTGGAGCGACGCGCCGCCCTTTGGGCTTCCCCGGGCATTAATTGCCCCTTTGCCGGGTAATAATCGGACCCCCGTCCTTTCTCCTCGTCACTTAGCCCTAAGCTTCACATCCCTCTTTCGCCTCAGCTCTCCGCCTTCCTTTTCTTCTCCGATCACCCGATCCTCTGCTCCCCTGCTGCAATGGCATTGTCGAGTGCTCCGGCGTCTTCCACCGGGAACCCAGGTGACGAGATTTTTGCCAATAAACTCACCCCTCCTCGATTCTTGACCATTCTTAGGCTAGGGAGAATAGGGGCCGACTTTGCCCCTCGGTTTCCCCGTGAGGGCGAAGAGCCCTCGGAGCCTTGCCCGGGAGAGTTCGCCATCTTTCCCGAGCAGATTCGGGCTGGCCTCCGTTGGCCGTTAGCCGAGCCGGTAGCGGCCATGCTGAAGTACTATCGCTTAGCCCCGGGGCAGCTGTCTCCCACGTCGTGGCGAGTGTGGACAGCGTTCTATCTGTACTGCCGGGAGCAGAAGATAGAACACAGTAGACTCCTCTTTAGGTTTTTCTACCTGTTAGTACAACACTCGGAGGAGGGCTACTATCATTTCCAACCGCGCCGCAAGAAGATCTACGGAGCGTTGGTGACAAATTATGGGTCCACCAACTCCGAATGGAAGGAGTCCTTTTTCTTTATGCGGGACGCGGAGGGTTGGAAGTGGCGGAAGGGCCCCGAGAGGGAGTTTCACGATGGGGACCCCTGGGGGTCTATGAAAAAGAATGAGCGGGCCAACGCTGAGAAGTTCCGGGGCGTGAAGATTGACGCTCGGAACATCATCACAGAGGAGAATTTGGTTAAGTATGGCCTCGTGTCCGAAGCGCCCTGGAGGTGGAGCGTCGATGAGGACATGTGCGGCTTGTCTAAGAACGTCTTGGTAAATTTCTAACTTTCCTCTGGGTTGTTTTTGTTGGTTTCAGAGAGAGGCGAATGGGCGAAGATCATTGACAAGCTCTTGGTGCAGGAGAAGGCCCTCAGGGAGGTCAGGAAGAGAAAGCGTGAAGAGGAGGAGGATGTGCTCCTGATCTCTTCATCCGCGGCTGGAGGTCCTGGCTCTGCCGCCCAGGCGGGGGAGGTCCCCTCTGAGCGGGAGTCTTGTGAAAGCGGGGCGCTGACGCAGAGATGGCGCAAGATTCGCTTCACCTCCTCGAGCTTGGCTAGCGCCGCTGCTCTCGCGGCTCAGGGAGAGGCTGGCCCTGAATCGCCCTCGGCCCCTGCTTTGGCCACTCCGGGGGCAGTGGCGCCACCTTCCCCGGGACTCGAAGTCCTGCTGAGTTCTCCCGAGCCAGTACCTTCAGCACCCTGCTCAAGTCCCGTTCAGGCGCGGGAAGAGGGTGAGCGCTCAGAGCGATCCGCTCCCGCCGAGGCGGCCCAGGGGGAGGAACATGCTGAGGTGAGTAACGCGTAATGTCGATTTCAATATTAGAACAGCTGCGTGTTTCTGATCGTCACCCTCTCGTGCAGGCTTCCCTTCCAACGGTTGGTTCTCCTGTCCGTGGGCTACTGGGGGACGTAGAGACGCAGCTGCGCTTCACCAGGGCTCTGCAGCGCCTCGCGGGGGAGTTGCCGGAACTGGAGACACGGGAGGACCTCTTTTCCCATGCGCGTTATTATTCGCTCATGGTGAGTATTTCGGTGCCCTGACCTCGAATCTCGAATGGATTGCTGACTGCAGACTTTGGCAGGGTGCGATGATCCCCGGGTTGCTGATGGAGACCTGGAGTCAGGAGCGTGCCCTCGTTCCTGAATTGCAGGCTCAAGTCCAGCGACTCGCAAATAAGAGGCGCAACTGGAGGAAGCAGCGCCGGGACATGCGGGCCAGTATCTAGGACTTAACGTCTTGAGTGGATGTTGCGGAACAGGAGGCCACTGGGGTCAGAAAGGAGGCTGAGGCGCTGCGGATGCGACTCGCCTTTGAGGAGGCGGGGAAAGCTGAGCTCCAAGAGGAAGTGAGAGCCCTTAAGGAGCAGCTGGAGCGGGAGCGGTCTGACAGGGCTGCTGAAGAGGGGAGACTTCAGGTGCAACTGCAGGAGTCTGCCCTGGCGCTCTCTTCAGCTGTCGCGGAGAAGTCGACGGAGGTGGCGCGCGCCAAGCTAGAAGCTGTGGAGGAGTACAAGGCCAGCGACGCCTTCACAGAAGAGCTGGCGGCGCGAGGGGGCAGGGCTATAGTGGACTCCCTCCGCTCTATTGAGGATGACCTCCAACGCCTGCATCCGAGCGTCGACCTGTCAGAGATCCCAAGCCTGGACTGTCTCCGCCTCCTGGACGAAGCCCGCGGCGCTGCAACTCCATAGGCCTAGGGGTAGTTTGTAAATAAAACTGTGTAAAGATAGTTATGTAACGCAGTTGCCTTTTCCTCTGTTTAATGAAATTGCTGTTTTCCCCAAGTATTGTGATGCCCGCTCCTTTATTTATTAGTCGCGACCCGCTCCCACGCTTTTGTTTTTAACGCTTTCGAAGCATTATTTGCAATACCTTACTTGCTACCGTGCTGTGTACCGATCACGTTTGACCCAGGTGTCGGGGTGTTCAGTATTCGCAAGTGTTGCGGCGCTTTCACGGCTCCTGTTTTAGCGGCGTATCTTAAGGTTTACGCGCTCTGCGCTGCTTTGCGTCGAAGATAAGAGTAAACCATTGTAGGTCGAACCGCGATAGGTTGTTCTTTATCCTGAGGCCACGCGCTCCACTTTTGCCACTTGTTTTAACATGCTGACAGATTTCAGTGGGTCTCCGTTTCCGGTTACATTCTTACGCGCTCAGGCGTTTTAGCGATGCGCCTTGTTGCCTTAGGGGTCTTGGTGCCCCCGAATGACGGATGTCTTAGGTGGCTCAGGAGGTCTGAGGTCTTTGTGCCCCCGAGCGTTGGAGGTCTTTTAGGTGCCTCAGGAGGTCTGAGGTCTTTGTGCCCCCGAGCGTTGGAGGTCTTTTAGTGCCCCAGGCTTGCTGAGGTCTTTGGTGCCTCAGGCTTGCCGGGGTCTTTGGTGCCCCAGGATTGCTGAGGTCTTTGATTTTTTTTTTTTGTTTTTGCAACGCTTTTAGCGTGCCCCGGGCTTTCCGAGGTCTTGGGCGCCCCGGGCTTGCCGAGGTCTTTGGCGCCCCGGGCTTGCCGAGGTCTTTGGTGCCTCAGGATTGCTGAGGTCTTGGAAAAATTTTTTTTTTTTTGCAACGCTTTTAGCGTGCCCCGGGCTTGCCGAGGTCTTTGGTGCCCCAGACTTGCTGAGGTCTTTGGCGCCCCGGGCTTGCCGAGGTCTTTGGTGCCTCCGGATTGCCGAGGTCTTGGATTTTTTTTTTTTTTTGCAACGCTTTTAGCGTGCCCCGGGCTTGCCGAGGTCTTTGGTGCCCCGGGCTTGCCGAGGTCTTTGGCGCCCCGGGCTTGCCGAGGTCTTTAACCTTGGAACGGTGCTTTGAAGCAGGGGTTAGAGTAAATCAAGTATATAAGAGTATACATGAGAAGGCATGCTAATAGAAGAATTTTTTGAGCACCTCTGCGTTGAAAGTGTGTGGCAGTGTGCGTCCCTCCATGTCCTGCAAGATGTACGCGCCCGGGTAAGGGATCCCAGTGATACGGTATGGGCCTTCCCATTTTGGTGCGAGTTTGCCTGTCTGGTGCTGAGAGAATTTGTTCTGGCGGAGGACCAGATCCCCCACAGCGAATTGTCGTGCGCGGACCCTCCGGTTGAAGTAGCGTGCTGCCGCTTGCTTTGCCTTGTGCATGTTGGTAAGAGCCTGCATGCGCCTCTCTTCTGCAAGGTCCAAGTCCTCCTCACGGAGACGATCGTTGTCTGGTTCTTCAAACGCGGCCACTCGATGGGTGTTTACTGCCACCTCGGCAGGGATAACCGCCTCCGACCCATAAACGAGGGAGAAGGGTGTCGCGTTGGTGGCGGCACGGAGCGTCACTCGATAGGCCCATAGCACGCTATCCAGCTCGTCGACCCATGACCCTCCGAGTGCGTTCAGCCTTGTACGTAAGCCGTGAAGGAGGGTCCTATTAGTGACCTCGGTCTGCCCATTTGTCTGAGGGTGTGCCACCGAAGTGAAGCGTTGCTTGATTCGGAGCTCCTGGCACATCTCCTGGAAAGCTTTTCCCCTGAACTGTGTTCCGTTGTCCGAGATAAGAATGTGGGGGACGCCGAATCGGTACACTATGTGCTTCATCACAAACTTGCGGGATGTTTTGTCAGTGATGGTGGCGACTGCCTCAGCTTCCACCCACTTGGAGAAATAGTCCACTGCGACGAAGAGGAATCGGCGTTGCGCAGAGGCCACTGGGAAGGGTCCTAATATATCAACCCCCCATTGGGCGAAGGGCCAGGGAGACATCATACCAGTGAGTTCGGTGGGAGCTCCAGTGGGGCGGCGCTCGAATGCCTGGCATGCGGGGCAGCTCCGGACCAAGGCTTGTGCGTCATCCATCATTGTCGGCCAGTAGTATCCTCGTCGGAGGGCTATGCGGGAAATCGCCTTGGCTCCCTGGTGACCTCCCGCGATTCCTTCGTGGATTTCGCGTAATACGTAAGTTGCCTCCTCCGGACCAAGGCAGCGCAGAAGGGGCTGGGATACCCCGCGCCGATAGAGCGTTCCTTCCCATATGGTGTATCTTGCGGCGCGCAACCTAATACGCCGAGCCTCTACGGGGTCGGTGGGGAGGTGATCTCTCTCCAGCTACCTACGAATGGGCGTCATCTAGTTTTCCTCGTTCTGGGCGCACAGGACCGCGAGAGGTGTGTACGTCTCGGAAACCTGACGACGCTCGATAAAGCTGAGGGGAGAATAAGCTTGCCCCGTGGCGGCCTTGCTCAGCAGATCTGCCCAGTGGTTTTGTTCTCTGGGGACCTGGACGATTGCCGCCTCGTCGAACTGCCTGACCACCTCCTTCGCCCTCTCCAAACAACGTTTCATGTTGTCCCCCTTGGCCTCGCACTCTCCATTTATCTGGCCGACTACAAGTTGCGAGTCGCATTTGACAAGGACTCGACGCGCCCCGTCTCCTCGCGCTATCAGTAGTCCAGTAATTAGGGCTTCATATTCCGCCTCATTGTTGGTAGCTGGGAAGGATAGCACGAGGCTATAGGTGAGCGGCGGTCCCTCCGGGGGAACTATCACACAACCTGCCCCCGCGACACCCCTGGTGGATGATCCGTCAGCGAGCACTTCCCAGACGTCAGCAAGCGGGTGTGCCGTGGTGTCGTCTTGCCTGGTGTTTTCTGCAATGAAGTCAGCCAGCGCCTGGGCCTTGATAGCTCCTCGTGGCTCAAAAGTGATGTCAAATTCACTAAGCTCGATGGCCCATCGCACCATTCTTCCTGATAACTCAGGTTTGCGGAGGACTTGCTTCAGGGACTGATTAGTGCAGACAGCAATGGGGTGCGCCTGGAAGTATGGCCTTAGTTTCCGCGCGGCTAGGATGACGGCCAAGGTGAACTTTTCCATGGGCAAGTAGCGGTGCTCCGCTGGGATCAGGACCTTACTCACGTAATAAACTGGGCGTTGCACTCCCTCACGTTCCACAACAAGGACAGAACTGAGCGCAACGTCGCTTACTCCTAGGTAAAGCTTGAGCGTTTCTCCTAGTATCGGGGTCGCCAGGCACGGAGGTGAGCTGAGGTAGGTCTTGAGCCGAGCGAACGCTTCCTCGCACTCCGTCGTCCAAGCGAAAGCCTTTCCTGCCTTGATCCCCGTAAAAAAGGGAAAACATTTATCTCCAGCTTTGGAGAGGAAGCGGGAGAGTGCTGCGAGGCGGCCTGTGAGGCGCTGAACCTCCTTGATCGTCGAGGGGGATCTCATGTCTTCTATGGCTCTGATTTTTTCAGGGTTCGCCTCAATGCCCCTGTGAGTGAGCATGAATCCCAGAAATTTTCCCGACTTCACCTCGAAGGCGCACTTTTCGGGATTTAGCCTGAGGTTATGACGTCGCATGACTTCCAGCGCTGCCCGAAGGTCCCCTTGGTGCGTCACAGCCCGCTTGGACTTGACGATCATGTCGTCAACATATGCCTCCATGGTCGTCCCCAGCTGGGCCGCGAACAGGCGGTTAATCAACCGCTGGTAAGTTGCTCCTGCGTTTTTAAGGCCGAACGGCATCACCCGGTAACAATAGACCCCATCTGCTGCGTAAAATGCCGTTTTTTGCCTGTCCCCTGGGTGCATTGCTATCTGGTTGTACCCGGAGTAGGCGTCCATGAAGCTGAGCAGCTCGTGGCTTGCCGTGGCGTCAACCAGCTGGTCTATGCGGGGCAATGGGTAGGCGTCTTTGGGGCACGCCTTGTTAAGGTCCGTGTAGTCCACGCACATCCACCATCGTCCGTTCGGCTTGCGCACCAGTACGACGTTGGCGACCCACGTTTGGAAGCGGACCTCCTCTATGAAGTTGGCTGCCAAGAGCCTCGCTACCTCCTCGCGGACGACCTCCTTTCGTTCCGCCCCCATAGATCGCCGCTTTTGGATGACGGGGCGGGCGGTGGGGCTGACAGCGAGGCGATGGGTGATGATCGATTGATCAATGCCTGGCATGTCTGCAGGTGTCCATGCAAACACGTCAGAATATTCTCGCAATAACGCAATTAAGTTTTGCTTACTGGAGGTGTTTAATTCTGCGCCGATCCGGATGCTCCGGGCGAGCGTCAGGAAAACCTCCTCCAGCTCTCCCACCGGGGCAGGTCGTTGGAAACCATCGCGAGGGTCAGGCTCAATCTGCAGCGCGGGGTGAGCCCGGGTCTCTTTCAAGGTTGCCAGATGACAACGCTTCGCCACCTGATGGTTTCCTCGGACGCTTCCTGTACCATGGGTGGTAGGGAATTTGACCATTTGATGGTAGGTGGACGGTATGGCTCGGAGGGCGTTCAGCGTGGGACGCCCCATGATCGCGTTATAGGCGGACTGGATGTCTACTACCAGGAAAGTGGCCATGCAACTTGACGCCCTGTTGCCGTCGCCCAGGGAGAGAGACAGGGCGATAGTCCCCTTTGGGTACACCGTCCCCCCGTTGAAACCTATCAATGGTGTGTCCGCCGGGGACAGATCTGCATCGGCGAAACCCATCTTCCTGAAGGCGTCGTAATACAAGACATCAGCCGAGCTCCCGTTGTCAACGAGGATCCGTCGCACCTCGAATCCCCCGATGTCGGCCGCGATTACTAACGCCTCGTCTCGCGCTGAGGGAGGTACGGGCGCCGCGTCTTCATCTATGAATGTGATCGAGTAATTTTGGTCGAGCCCCAGGCATTGCATTTCGTGCGCGGGGCGCTTGCTTCGGGAGGATCGCTCGCTGGTGATCATGTGTATTGTTCCACGACGCTCCCGGGTTGATGGGGCTCTGGCCACTGGTCTCTCACTTTCCCGCCTGTCCGCCGTTACGTTCCTTGCCTCGGGGTTCCGTCGCCACGTGTTACTGGTGGTCGGTCGCTACACGTACTCTTGCAGATGCCCCCCTTGGATCAGTCGTTCGATTTCGGACCTCAACTGTCGGCAGTCTTCAGTGTCGTGGCCCGACGTCCGGTGATATCGGCAATACCGGTCCCAACGTTTCTTTAGTGGTGCGAGGGGCTTTGATCAGGCGTCGCTTCTCCCCTTCCGCGAGGACCACGGCGCGCGGGGCCAACAGTGGGGTGAACTTCTCTCGCTTAATGTCCTGTCCGCGCTCTTCATGTCGGCCCGCAGGAGCTTCTTTTCGCTTAGTGTCCCTGTGCCTCCAGTCGGCCTCTTCGATCGTCATAAAGCGTTGGGCCCGCGCCGCTAGATCGGCAAAGTCGTTGGGGGGATCGATGATCAGGTTTTTTGCGAACTCCTCATCCCTTAGGCCGCGCTGAAATGCGGCCATCTTCTCTCGTGGGGTCAGGTCATCCACTTCAACCGCCACTCTCACGAATCGGTCGTACCAATGGCGAAGGGACTCCCGATCCCGCTGCTGCATTCCGAAGAGTTCCATGGGGGTGCGCTTGATCCGAAGCGACCCCGCGAAGTGCTCCAAAAATCTTTCCTTTAGCGAGGCGAAATGGGAGATGGACTCGGGTTCTAACGAGTAGAACCAGTCCGCCGCAAGGCCTTTCAGCGTCCCTGGAAACAGGAGGCACTGAATCGCATCCATGGCCCCTCTCCCCAGGAGGGAGTTGACATAGGCGCGCAAGTGGTCCCGGGGGTCGGCTTTTCCGTCGTACGCATCGAGCTGCGGGATTTTGAACTTTGGAGGTAAGGTTACTGCCTGGATTTCGGCAGAGAAGGGGTTGGCGACATCCTCCTCCACGGCCGGGAGCCCTGTTAACTCTACAAACATTACATATTTGTACACACTTTTCGGTCTTACACCAATGCAAACTCTTGAGTTTAATTGAATTTTGGATGTTCCTTGAGGATTTTGTGATGCTTCAATTTCAAATGCTTAATTTGAGCTTATTTGATTATAGGAAGTCTTGGGAACCAAGAATCGAAGAATGGCAAAATCCCAGAAAGATGCGCCAAGGCATGCGCTCAGGCACACAAGGGCAGAAGACTAATGAGCACGACTTGCCGAGGCATGTGCCGAGGCGTACCTTCACAGTAGGCATTCTGATGCGTTGTGCCAAGGCGTGTGCCGCGGCAGGTAGCGGGATTATGGACGCCAATATTTTAAAGACCGAGACTTTCGGGATATTTTGGATAAGATTGATTCTGAGAAAGGAGGGAAAGAAAAATATCTTAAGATCTCACAGTAGCAACTAAAGATATCATTGGAATATCTTGAGAGATATGGAATCAATCTATATATTGAAGTATTTTGGCAATGTGAAGGAGAGCCATCCATCTATCGATCGAGACATCAGAATTTTATTTTTCTTTTCCGTTAGAGAGATAGCACCGACATCAAGGGAGAAGTTGACAACAGGTGAAAGGGGAGATCTTGAAGACGGAATTGCAATTTGCTACCGGATTAGAGTTTCCTTCTCTTTTCTCTTTACTTTACTTCATGTATTCCTTGATTATGTCGATGGTTGACTCAATTTCTGTTATGAACTAATCGTATTTCTCCTAAGGTGATCAATGGATCTTATTTCTCAATCTTGATTTTTAGTTTACTTCTCCTATGTCTATGGATTTGATTGAGTTGCTTATGCTTGTCTCGGACTTAATGCGATTTAATTGACTGGCCACCAATTAAGTTGATCCAGTAATCTAGTTTAACTCGACAGAGGAATTCTAGGTTTAGCTAGGGAAAGCATAGCTTGGGTTAATCCGCATCGAAAGACGGGATTTTAAGTGAAAAGGATAGACATATACCTGATCACCCTAAGTAGCCAATTAGGTCTGATCTTTAATGGGTCCTAACTTGTTGATCGCCTAGACATAGAGTGGATTGACTAGTTGAGGATACGGTCTTATTACAAGCGACAGCTGCGTAAGATGATAGTGAACCCTAGGTTAGCAACGGAATCAAATTCAAGGCATAGGTAGAAGGGAACTATAATAGGGATTGAGAATAAGTGAAGTTGTGATCCTTAGGGTCTTTAATTCTGATTGATTGAAATTTCATTGTCCATTGCTTGCATTTTAATTTTCTTGCTTCTAATCGGAATCAATTGGTTGGATAAGGGAGAGTTGTTACAATTTCAATAATTAATTGAGTTCTTATAAGGTCTCTGTGGGACGACACTCGTTCTCATCACTATAGTACTCGTTCGACACGTGCACTTGCGTTTGGACGATAATTAATCGCGAACAAGTTTTTGGCGCCGTTGCCGGGGACCAATTCAGAATTTCAATTAATATTGATACCAAACAATCACCCCTTAGTTCAGACTTCTTTTAAGTTCTTGTTTCTTTATTTTCCTTTCAGGTTTTATTGCGTTGTGCATGACCCGTGCTCATAATTCCACACTAGTTGCTGCTGATTCAGAAATTGAAAGAACCTTTCATAGACGACTTCGGGAGCAAAGACAGAATCTTGCACGTGACCAAGCAATGGAGGACGGTAGAGATCTACAAGTACCTCCACAACAAGGGGGAGCAGTGGCATGGCAAGCCAATGAGCAACAACCAGCAGAGGTGGTTCAGCAACCTCGACCTCGAACCTTGAGAGATTATGCACAGCCACAAGTCATGGATCGTTCTAGCATTCTGAGACCACCAATAGCGGCTAACAACTTCGAGATCAAGCCGGCTATCATACAAATGTTGCAAACATCCGCATCCTTTGGGGGAGCACCTAATGAGGATCCTAATGGTCATATAGCTCACTTCCTGGAGATCTGTGATACGTTTCGTTTTAATGGAGTTCCAGTTGAGGCTGTAAGGATGCGACTTTTCCCATTCTCTCTTCGGGACAAGGCTAGAGCATGGTTGCACTCTCTACCACCAAATTCCCTCACGACGTGGGACATGGTAACTCAGAAGTTCCTTGCAAAGTACTTTCCACCAAGCAAAACTATGAAGTTGAGGAATGATATTACATCCTTCAGACAACATGTCTATATGATGCATGGGAGCGCTTCAAAGAGCTACTCCGAGCTTGTCCCCATCATGAGATCCCTAAGTGGTTGCTGATCCAAACTTTTTATAATGGGCTCATTGAATCTTTACGCACAACTATTGATGCAGCAGCAGGTGGAACAATCATGGGGAAATCTCCAGATGAGGCCTTTGAGCTATTAGACGAGATGGCCAACAACAATTATCAATGGCCAACTGAAAGAATCTCAGCAGGAAGAGGAGCATCGGGCATACATTCAGTTGATACAGTTGTAGCATTGAATGCCAAGATTGATGCTTTAACAAGAGAAGTGGCCACACTTAAGGTGCAAGGAGCAGGAGCCAGCTACACACAAGGAGGAAATGTGTATTCTGACCATTATGAAGAGCACGAGGAATCGGTGAATTTTGTAGGAGGGAATCCAAAGAATAATCCATATTCAAATACCTACAACCCGGGGTGGCGCAATCATCCGAATTTTTCATATGCCAATTCCAAGCAAAATCTGCCCCCCGGATTCCAGGCTCAACCGAAACCTAATCTTCCTCCTTCTGATAAAATGTCTAAGATAGAAGAAGCTTTACTCAATCTTACTAACTGCTCTACTTCGATGTTTCAGGCTCAATCGGCACAAATAAGGAACCTAGAAGTGCAAGTGGGACAACTAGCACAAGCTCTGAATAACCGTCCTCAAGGCACACTACCCAGTGACACTAAGGTAAACCCAAGAAATCAGGGAAATGAGCATGTCAATGCAATTACATTGAGGAACGGGCGTGAGATAGGGCAGAAGGATGAGTCAAGTTCGGAAGCAGGGTTTGCTGCGACACCTGCCACGGCACAACAGCACAGAGAGGAATCTGCCGAGACTCACGCCGCGGCAAGGCAAGGCAGTAGCATAAATTCTCCTAACAGAGCATCTGAGCAAACTGCAAAGCAAAAGGAGGACAACCCTAAGGATGCTAAGCCAAGTAGAACACTTCCAGAGAAGGATAACACATATCCTCCTCTCCCATATCCTCAACGAGCACAACGGTCAAGGGATGCAACTCAATTTCGTAAGTTTCTTGAAGTGTTTAAAAGGTTGCATATTAATATCCCTTTTGCAGAAGCTCTGGAGCAAATGCCGAGTTACGCCAAATTTATGAAGGAAGTTTTATCCAAAAAGCGTAAGCTTGGTGATTTTGAAACCGTTGCACTCACAGAAGAATGCAGTGCAATTTTGCAACACAAATTGCCACCAAAATTAAAGGACCCAGGTAGTTTTACTATCCCTTGCTCCATTGGTTCTCATTTTGAAGGTAGGGCTCTGTGCGATTTAGGCGCAAGTATTAACTTAATGCCCCTATCAGTATTTAAGGAATTAGGTTTAGGGGAGGTAAAACCCACATCTATCACACTGCAGTTAGCTGATAGGTCTCTTGCATACCCACGAGGCATAATAGAGGACGTATTAGTTAAAGTTGATAAGTTCATTTTTCCTGTTGATTTTGTGGTACTAGACTTTGATGAGGATAGGAAGATTCCTATTATTTTAGGTAGACCATTTTTAGCAACAGGGAGAGCTCTTATTGATGTCCAAAAGGGTGAGCTAACAATGAGGATTAATGACCAAGAGGTAACCATTAATGTGTTTAGATCAATGAAGTTCCCTGATGAACCTGATACTTGTTTTTCTATTGATGTGGTGGACAGGTTAGCTCAAAAGACACTAGATGGTGTGCATCCTAATGATCCACTTGAAGCTATATTACAAGGGAGGGAAAGCACTGAAGATATGAAGCATGTGGAAGAGTTTAAAGGGTTAGAAGCATTGTCGGTCATACCAAGGGGGTGCACAAAATTTGAACCTTTAGATAGGCCTATGTCTATCATGAAACCATCAATCGAAGAACCCCCTAATCTTGAGCTGAAGCCCTTACCTAGCCACTTGAGGTATGCTTTCTTGGGTACTTCTTCAACCTTACCTGTGATTATATCTGCAGGACTTACCGAGTTGCAGGAGGAAAAGCTACTAAGAGTCCTCAGAGAATACAAGAGAGCATTTGGATGGACGATTGCGGACATAAAAGGGATTAGTCCGGCAACCTGCATGCACAAGATTTTACTTGAGGAAGGACAAAAAGCCTCAATCGAGAATCAGCGTCGCCTCAACCCGTCAATGAAGGAGGTGGTCAAAAAGGAAGTTATAAAGTGGCTTGATGCAGGAATCATTTACCCGATCTCTGACAGCTCATGGGTCAGTCCGGTGCAATGTGTGCCAAAAAAAGGAGGGATGACAGTCGTTCCCAATGAAAAGAATGAGCTTATTCCTACACGAACAATCACGGGGTGGCGAGTATGCATGGACTATCGCAAGCTAAATAAAGCCACAAGGAAGGACCACTTCCCTTTGCCTTTCATAGACCAAATGTTGGACCGGCTCGCTGGTAAGGATTATTTCTGTTTCCTAGATGGTTATTCAGGGTATAATCAGATTGCCATAGCACCGGAGGATCAAGAGAAGACAACTTTTACATGCCCATATGGCACCTTTGCCTTCAGGAGAATGCCGTTTGGGCTATGTAATGCTCCTGCTACGTTCCAAAGGTGCATGATGGCAATATTTTCTGATCTCATAGAGAATTGTATTGAAATCTTCATGGATGATTTTTCAGTTTTTGGAGACTCATTTGACAATTGTTTGGATAATCTTGCTATTGTTCTTAAGCGCTGTGAAGAAACAAACCTGATTTTGAATTGGGAAAAATGCCATTTTATGGTTCGAGAGGGTATTGTTCTTGGTCACGGGGTTTCCAACAAAGGCATTGAAGTGGATCGAGCAAAGGTGGAAGCAATTGAGAGAATGCCGCCTCCAACATCAGTGAAGGCGATCAGAAGTTTCCTCGGACATGCAGGTTTTTACCGGCGGTTCATTAAGGATTTCTCAAAGATAGCCAAACCCTTATGCAACCTATTGGAGAAGGACGTGCCATTCAAGTTCAATGAAGCATGCTTAGCTGCATTCAATGAGCTAGAAAGGAAGTTAACTTCAGCACCTATAATGATGTCTCCTGAATGGTCGATGCCCTTTGAATTAATGTGTGATGCTAGTGACTATGCTGTAGGGGCAGTACTGGGTCAAAGAGTTAATAAGGTGTTTCATCCCATATACTATGCAAGTAGAACCTTAGATGATGCACAAATTAACTACACAACCACTGAAAAGGAGTTACTTGCTGTGGTCTTTGCATTTGATAAATTTCGTTCTTATCTTATTGGTACTCAGGTTTTAGTCTTTACCGATCATGCTGCTATCAAATACTTGATAAAGAAGAAAGAGGCAAAACCTCGTCTCATCAGGTGGTTATTATTGCTTCAAGAATTTGATCTTGAGATCAAGGATAAGAAAGGATCCGAGAACCTTGTGGCGGACCATTTATCGAGGCTAGAAAGTGATGAGATGCCGGAGCCATGCACTCGTATCAATGAACACTTCCCTGACGAACAGGTATGGGGAATGCTACATCAAAAGGTACCATGGTTTGCAGATATCATTAACTACATTGTGTCTAACTTTGTACCTGATTAATGGAAGGCTCAACAGAGGAAAAGATTCTTTCATGAGGTAAAATTTTATATTTGGGATGAACCTTTTTTGTTCAAGCAATGTGCAGATCAAGTCTTAAGGAGATGTGTTCCTGAGGAGGAACAAGGAGAAATCCTATATAATTGCCACTCATCACCATATGGAGGGCACTATGGGGGAAGCAAAACTGCATCTAAGATACTCCAATGTGGTTTTTATTGGCCTACACTGATTAAAGACTCACAAAATTTCGTGGCCAATTGTGACAGGTGTCAAAGAACGGGCAACATCTCTAGGAGACATGAGATGCCCCTTAACAACATCCTAGAAGTGGAGTTATTCGATGTTTGGGGTATAGACTTCATGGGTCCTTTTGTCTCATCATACAATAATCGTTACATTTTATTGGCTGTGGACTACGTTTCTAAGTGGGTAGAAGCTGTGGCTTTACCCACTAATGATGCTAATGTGGTGGTGAAATTTTTGAGAAAACAGATCTTTACAAGGTTCGGAACCCCAAGAGCTATCATTAGTGATGAGGGAACACATTTTTGCAACAAGCTTTTTGATGCGGTGATGAAGAAGTTTGGGGTGAAGCACAAGGTGGCCATGGCATACCATCCGCAGACAAATGGACAAGCTGAAGTATCCAATCGAGAAATCAAGCGCATCTTGGAAAAGACTGTGTGCCCAACACGTAAGGATTGGTCGCAGCGACTGGATGATGCTCTATGGGCGTATCGTACCGCATATAAAACTCCAATCGGAATGTCCCCGTACCAATTGGTATATGGGAAAGCGTGCCACCTCCCCGTTGAATTGGAACACAAAGCATTTTGGGCATTGAAGACTCTTAATCTCGACTTAGAAAAGGCAGGAGACAAGCGAAAATTTCAGTTGCAGGAACTTGAAGAATTCCGCCGCCAAGCTTATGAGAACTCGCGAATCTACAAGGAGAAGACAAAATTTTGGCATGACAAGCGGATATTGCGGCGAAACTTTCAACCAGGCCAACAAGTTTTACTGTACAACTCGAGGTTGAAGTTGTTTCCTGGAAAATTAAAGTCGAGGTGGTCAGGTCCATTCAAGGTGATACAAGTATCTCCTTTCGGAGTGGTGACACTACTTGATGAGCCAAATCAGGTGCAATTCAAGGTCAATGGCCATAGGTTAAAAACCTATCTAGGAAGTGCAGACAATCGGGCCACTTCGACCACATTGCTCAAAGATGCCTAAGAAGGAAGAAAGTCGAGCCTAGGACTATAAACGTGGCGCTTGTTGGGAGGCAACCCAAATTTCTTTTGTTTATCCTTGTTTGCATGTTCACTTTCAAGTTCACATTTAAATTTCCAATTTATCATTTAGTTAGTTAATCTTTAATTTTTAGGGCAATTACATGACCAAGATCACGAAGTGGAACGTTGAGGACTCAAAGAAGGCGCGATTTGAACATGGGCGAGTCGTGCCGTAGCATGTCCCGTGGCACTAGTGGTCAGTATACATTCAGCAGATTCAGGCCATGGCACACGCTATAGCTTTATATTGGTGCACCACAACAATTCATAATTGAACCTCGGTACTGGCCACGTGAGCCGTGGCACATGCTGCACCATATTTCTCAAAAAAAAAAAAAGAGGGAGTTTTTTTTAAAAAATTAGGTCGTCTCTCGAATTAGGGGCAGAATTAGGGTTCACCTTTCACACCCATCATCAGCCGGACACTCCCCAGTGCCCATCCGAACCGTAATCCTTACGGATCCTCCTCAATCTCTTCGTCATCTGAGTTGCACGGTAAGCTTCTTTTCTTGTTCGATTCATTGACTGATTTCTATTCAATGCCATTGACCTGCAGACGAATCTGAAATTCTCGAAAGGAAATAGGTTGCAGACCTGAGTTGATGGCAGCCACTCTCGACTTGTGCTCTATATTCAATTGCCTATCGACTTTTTGCTACGACTATAGTGGTTTTCCACAAATTGACCTACCCTAATCTGCGTTATTCCATCTGTAATTTTTTTTGGGTTACTGCAACCGGTCACCCTGCTGTTCCTGGAGTAATATGACGTTCTTGAGCAAATTCTTGGATGATTGCATTGAAGTGGATGTTTGAGTGATTCCTGAACATTGTGAATTTCGGACCACTCTAATTGGTGTGTGATTGAGCAGGATCAGCAACGAGATCGACAAGGAGAAAGAAGTTTGAGATCAAACACATCCTGGGCATTCAAATTTTGGGCGGTGACCTCTAATCCTTTTCTCTTTATTATTGATCACTTACTGCAGCTTCTATGAAAAGAAAAATGGCACCCAAAAGAACAAGGAAACGAGTGATTGAATCCACGACCTCACCTGAGTTTGACAAGTTTACATTTAAAACAGAAAAGGCTCAGGATTGGTTCAACACTAAGTTTAAAGATAAGGATGCCATACCCGATAGAGGTTTTGATTTGAGTGATGATGCTATGAATGAATTTGCTGAAACCCCCACTGCTAAGCTCAAGTATCCTGCTCTAATAACCGACATGTGTCGATGTGCAAAAATTCCAATGACAGATGAACATGACACTTTCAAGGAGAGAAAGGCAATTGATGCTCACATAGTTCGAGGAATGCGAAAAGCTGATCAAGAACCTGAACTCAGGGAACCCCAGGAGCAACAAGAAGGATGGAGAGAAGTATTGACCAAAGTGGATCGTCTCATTCACTATGAGAAGCAACGACGGAAACGTCAAGCTAAGCTAGCAGAATATCAGTTTCAGGTCAACTTACTGTTTGCAAACCACATGGGCATTGACGAGCAACAACTTCCAAAACAGCCATCACTTAGCGAGGGGAGTGAGGACGGCGACACTGAGGACACGTCTACTGAAGATAGTAAGGAGAACGACTCCGGCCAGGAGTCCTAATGCACACTACCAGATTAGTGGCACAAGGGGAGTATTGTTTTCCTTATTTCTCTTTACATTGCGGACAATGTCGGCTTTAGGTTTGGGGGTGCTGTGCTGTGCTCTGCTGGTACCAGTTTTTGATGCTTTGCTGTGCTATGCTATGCTTTGCTGTGCTATGCTGTGCTATGCTTTGCTAGTATCTTGTTGATGCTTTACATTAGGATAATTTTTTTTTTCTTTTCACCTTTGAATAGCTAGGAGGTAGTTTTAAGCTATAGGATGCATGCATGCACTAAGCCTAAGCTTGTTATGTTGGACATGTCATCTCCCTGTTCTGTGATGAAATAAATGGGACTAAATTTGGTTTAGTAGGATAGGAGGAGACAATTTGACTTAGAGAGCTGGCATAAGGTTATCACCTTTGAAGTTTGGACCCCACTTTTAAGCACAACACTTCTCACCTAAGTAAGAGTTTGACTTTGATCTAAAGTGTTTAAAAAGCATGATGGCAGATTGAAAATTTTAAAAGTGAGCTGATTGTTAGTGAAAAAAAAAATAACTATTGAGTAGAAAAGATGTGCCAAGGCTCTGAGCACCACTGTACGGGCTTGAGCGTCATTTAGTGCGAAAGCATACGCAATAAGGCCCAACACGTGCTCGTGGTGAATGGTCCATTTGTCGAAGCTCGAGGATAAACCCGAAGGGGTGTCTCAACACCTAATGCCTTGGACCAACTGGGACGGGAGCCATTGGTTGATTCCTCGCTACACGAGCCTAGTTTTTGGACGTGACACCCAGAGTCGTGCACCAAAAAAAAAAAAGAAGAAGAAGAAAAGAAAAGAAAAAAAGATAGACATAGAAGGAAGTTTTCAATTTCTGCCTGATTGTGTAATTTATTTGCATAAGAATGATAACTCAAACATAGGTGGGGGTGATTTCACACACTGCACGGGTCTTGACCGATCGGGTGGTTCACCTTGTGTTGGTTTCTTGGGTCAGTTGAATCTGAATTGATAACTAAGCCTATGAGGAACCATATCTGAGAATGTGAAGGGGAGGTGATGGATTTGGCATGACGAAGTTAAGGATGGTGACTTTTGTTGCTTTTATCACTTTGATGCATCATTTTGTCAGGTAGTTTAGGCTTTGCTCGGGACTAGCAAAGGTTGAGGTTTGGGGGTGTGTTAACTCTACAAACATTACATATTTGTACACACTTTTCGGTCTTACACCAATGCAAACTCTTGAGTTTAATTGAATTTTGGATGTTCCTTGAGGATTTTGTGATGCTTCAATTTCAAATGCTTAATTTGAGCTTATTTGATTATAGGAAGTCTTGGGAACCAAGAATCGAAGAATGGCAAAATCCCAGAAAGATGCGCCAAGGCATGCGCTCAGGCACACAAGGGCAGAAGACTAATGAGCACGACTTGCCGAGGCATGTGCCGAGGCGTACCTTCACAGTAGGCATTCTGATGCGTTGTGCCAAGGCGTGTGCCGCGGCAGGTAGCGGGATTATGGACGCCAATATTTTAAAGACCGAGACTTTCGGGATATTTTGGATAAGATTGATTCTGAGAAAGGAGGGAAAGAAAAATATCTTAAGATCTCACAGTAGCAACTAAAGATATCATTGGAATATCTTGAGAGATATGGAATCAATCTATATATTGAAGTATTTTGGCAATGTGAAGGAGAGCCATCCATCTATCGATCGAGACATCAGAATTTTATTTTTCTTTTCCGTTAGAGAGATAGCACCGACATCAAGGGAGAAGTTGACAACAGGTGAAAGGGGAGATCTTGAAGACGGAATTGCAATTTGCTACCGGATTAGAGTTTCCTTCTCTTTTCTCTTTACTTTACTTCATGTATTCCTTGATTATGTCGATGGTTGACTCAATTTCTGTTATGAACTAATCGTATTTCTCCTAAGGTGATCAATGGATCTTATTTCTCAATCTTGATTTTTAGTTTACTTCTCCTATGTCTATGGATTTGATTGAGTTGCTTATGCTTGTCTCGGACTTAATGCGATTTAATTGACTGGCCACCAATTAAGTTGATCCAGTAATCTAGTTTAACTCGACAGAGGAATTCTAGGTTTAGCTAGGGAAAGCATAGCTTGGGTTAATCCGCATCGAAAGACGGGATTTTAAGTGAAAAGGATAGACATATACCTGATCACCCTAAGTAGCCAATTAGGTCTGATCTTTAATGGGTCCTAACTTGTTGATCGCCTAGACATAGAGTGGATTGACTAGTTGAGGATACGGTCTTATTACAAGCGACAGCTGCGTAAGATGATAGTGAACCCTAGGTTAGCAACGGAATCAAATTCAAGGCATAGGTAGAAGGGAACTATAATAGGGATTGAGAATAAGTGAAGTTGTGATCCTTAGGGTCTTTAATTCTGATTGATTGAAATTTCATTGTCCATTGCTTGCATTTTAATTTTCTTGCTTCTAATCGGAATCAATTGGTTGGATAAGGGAGAGTTGTTACAATTTCAATAATTAATTGAGTTCTTATAAGGTCTCTGTGGGGCGACACTCGTTCTCATCACTATAGTACTCGTTCGACACGTGCACTTGCGTTTGGACGATAATTAATCGCGAACAAGCCCATGCCGGCGACGGTTGTTGGCTTCGAGGGCTCTGGCCACGCGGTCCTCGACTAGTCTCTGCACCTCCCTCATGGTCATGCTGGTGTCTGCTTGGGAAACGTTGTCCCCTGAAGGAGTGGGCGTCAAAAGCGAGCTTGCGGCCGCCGCGGGGGGAGGGGGGGCACGTGGCGCTCCCGAGGTGTCCCCGGCGCCTTCCTGACGCCCATTCAGATGGCGAGATAGCGCAGCCTCCACTAGGGTGGTGACGCGGTGCTCAACGAGTTGCTCCACTGCCTGGCGAGTCCGAATAGGGAGGGCCCCTAGGAGCTCGTCCTGATTGGGATCGGGACGTGGGGGGCCTTCGGGGGTGTTTTCGGTGGGCGGGAGATTTTGGTGGAATGCCTGCTGATCACGTGTGGAACTGGTTGCTCTGCGGTTGCTACGGTTGCGAGCCATGACTTTTAGTCAGGTTCCCACAGACGGCGCCAAATGTTGGGATCAGAAATGGTAGCATGAGTAAAAGAGAGCAAAGTTTATGAATGTTGTCTTATATCCTTTATTTTGGTTGTACAAATCCCATTTATATAGGGATGGAGGGGACACAAACATTAAATACATTAAATACACGTCACGTGCCTTGTGGGGGAAGCGACTTCTGCGATACGGAAGATGTCAGACTGGGGCGAGTCAGGCAGCGTCAGTCGTACGGAAGCGGTGCTGGCTGTACGGGCGCCACCTGGACTGGCGCGTAGCCATGCCTAAGCGTTGATCCAGCGGTTTGGACCTATTTCTTGGGCCCTGACCTGGGCCATGCTTCATTAGGGGGAGGGCCTTGGGCCCGGCCCCCACAGTGGTGAATGTCTCATTTCCGAGAAAAATCTCGTTGGACCTCTAGGGAATCTGAAGAGTGGAGCTGAGTTAGGAGGAAAAGAATGCGGCGGAGATGTCCCGGTTCAAGAAAAGCACGAGGAAGAGGGGGTGGTTCTTAGCTGAAAATAGCAAAAGGAGATTGTCTTGGAGACTGGGAAGAGGATTCTCAAATGGAGATTGAGAGGGGGTGATTGAAGATATTCTGGGTGGTGGGTCGAATAAACGGGGGATTTGATTGGAGCGGCGGGTTGATCAAGAAAAGCATGGGGCCGTGGAGATGGAAGCCGATCAAAAGCAAGAAATCTGGTAGCTCCAACAGTGGTGGTGTGGACCCGACAACCGTACGAGTGGCTGTGAGTGGCTTGGAGCTCTTAAGCATGAGGGGACACAAAACACATTTTGGCGTTAGGATAATACCAGTCCGGTCTTGTAGCTGGTCAGCGACGGAGCTCCCCCCACTGAGTGATGTCGGACACGCCCAAACATACTTTCTTCATCAAAGGCTAAGAAGTTAGTAATAGCAATGGCACAAGACTTCAAATTTATAGTTAAGAGGGCTAAGTTAGATTTTTATTATAAGAGTTATGTATATCTTTATTTTTTTTATATTTCTGACCACTGGATTAGGCAAACAAGTCTCTCTTGTCGTCGAAAAAAAGACAGAAAGGTTTTAGGTAAATGCTTATTAGTAGATTCTTGTGGTTCTTTATTTTTCTCTTCCTTATATCATTTTGAATTCGTAGGAAAAATATTCACATGAAAAAAAGTGTGTTCTTTTTTTAAAAAAAATTTTCATGTGCCACCACAGGGAGAGATTTTTATATGTAATGGTGTTATCATATAATACTATTAAAATGGTAATACCGACCAGTAGGATTTGGTCATTGTTATAATTATTTTTAAATAATTTTGTAAAATTTTACAAAAAAATCTTTAAAATAGTTAAATCTTATTGATTAATATTACCACAAAAAACCACCAGGCGGTAACACCATTTCATACAACATTTACTGCACCATCTGCTGCGGAAATTTAATAGAGACTACAATGCATGGCGGGTGTCGATATGAGCAAGTCCATGTTTTACTGTTGGAACGATATATATTGCAGCCCAAGAAAAACCATTTGTATCGTAACGGGATTGCTGGATTGCCACTGTCACTGCCTTTCTTTTAAACTCAACAAAACCATGTTTTATTGGCACCGCTTCTAGTTGTAGCGTAAATGGTATCCGAAATCAGTATTGAAATTTGGTATTTATGAAACTATTTTTGTAATATTTGAACTCTAATTTTTGAACTGTTTATATGATCGATTCTTAACTTGATAAATTTACAATTGATGAACTTATCATTCCCATTAGCAATATTCATACTCTCATATTCAACCACAAACATATCTAGTGTATTAAACAACAAAAGCAAGCACTGAACTGCTTAGTGCAATGCCACATATTATCTAGTACAATTGGCAGTGATGCCCGCCAACCGCGGGGAAATTGCACCAATGGTACAAAAAGTTTTGGAAAAGTTCCTAACTAGTACAAGAAGAAATTTGTGTGCCTAATTGGTTCTAGAGTTTCAAAACTATTCTTTTATGATACGTTCCGTTAAGTTTCATTTAATACCGTTAACTTTTAATGATGCGGCAGCTGATGTGGACGTCACAGATATTTATTTGCTTATGTGACCAATCATTTAATAGTTTTCATTGAAATTATACATAAAATTTTTAAAATATATAAATATGAATTCAAAAAAGTACTAAAAAATTAGAAAAAATTTTAGAAACTAACAAAAGTATATAAAAATTAAGAATATTGCATAAAAACTTATGAAAAATCTGTAAAAAAAATTTTATAAATTAGTTTTTATATAATTTTAGAAAAATATATATAATTAAAATAATTCAAGAACTATAAATTCGATAAACTTGGTCATAAGTTCCACCAATAAGTGAATGACATGCATCATAATTAGGTTCATCTAAGTATGGAAGACCATTGTGAAATTGAAAGTTTTTCATCCAAAATTGTGAAATAACAAGATCTTAAATGAGCAAATTTTTTATTTATTTTAATTATTTATCAAAATTTGTAAGAAAAGGTAAATTTCAAAAGTTTTTAAAGATTTTTCATAAATTTTTATATATTTTTTGAATTTTTCATATTTTATGAATTATTTTTACATGTTATTTCAATGAAAAATATTAAATGACTCGCCACTACAGTAAATAAGCACGTGTGACATCCACATTAGCGGTCACATCCGTAAAAATTAATGGCGTCAGATGAAATTTAACAGAATGTATTGTGAGTAATGGTTTTAAAACTTTTTGTGTCAGTTAGACAAAATTTTCTTTTTATATCAATTAGTAACTTTTCTGAAACTTTTTGTACGAATGGTTCAATTTCCGTGCCAACCTTAGGCTCAAAAACTACACTAACATACATTTTGACAGACACGCATGGAGGATATTCAAAGCCGAGATATTGATTAAACCAATGATTTAAGATTAATATAATATTACTATTAACACTTCAATGAAAAGAAGTAGACAACAGGGCATGAACGTATCCAAGTTTATGCATCATTGATTTTCATTCTCGTCGTATCGCTGCTGGAAGGCTCATTTTGAAATTTTGGGCCTGGTCAAGGTAAATTGTGACCCAGTCATTGCTAAAACCTATACATTGCCCTCTCCATCTCCAGGACATACTCGAATAGATTCTGTCCTGACTCCTGAGACCCCCTTCCCACATTTTGATGGAAAGGAGAGGAGGGGGAAGCAGAACATATATCACAGAAAGCTGACTGCTCTGATGGGATTTCAACGAAAGCTGTATATAGTACATAGACAATGCCCAGCAAAATTTTCAACCCATAAACTGGCTACAAGACAGATATAGATCACCCAAAAGCAGATAGAACTCCACCACTGGGCACAGCATTTGGGCAGAAAGCATGGTCCTTTTTGTTCAAAAACTAAAGGCTAATAAGTTCATGCTGAATCTAGAACAAGAAATGCAGAATCATAAGTGAAAGGCATCCACAAACAGAGATGCACTTATTCCATCTTAACAGAAGGGGGATCTGCTGCATTTCCATCCTCCTGGTCAGAAGGCATGGACCCTCTGAGCTGTTCCTGTTGCTGTTGAAGCTGCTGCTTCTGCTGTTGCTGTTCAAGCTGCTGCTTCTGCTGTTGCTGCTGAAGCTGATGGAGATGGTGTTGTTGCTGCTGCTGCTGCTTCTGCGAATGGATTTGGAGTTGCTGGAATTGCTGGGCAGTGAGGAGAGTGTGCGTTGCCTGGTTGTTGGGATAGAACTGCTGCCCTAATCCATAGGGCGGGAAGTTCATCATGGGTCCACCATTGGGCATGGCTTGGCCGGTCAGCACTTTCAGATGCTGGATCTCATCTCTGAGCGCATTGTTCAGGGCTAACAAATAACAACAGGAATAAACTTTCATCTTGTTCTTATTTCTTAACAAGATAATTCAAAGATAAAAAAACCTAGACAGATGCTAAGGACTCCTCTCATTCTTGTTCAAACTCCTCAGTGCCGGTTCTAGCAAAACTATATCTTTCAGCATCCTTAGGATAATCAAAAATGTATTTTCACCTGACATTTCCTTTTCATGGCTCAGAGCAATCACGTCACGTGAATAAGAAAAGCTAGATCTGAGGATGCAAATGAACATACAATTGTTGCTTAATTAATGTGTTATAGCAGAAAAGGAGTGCTAGTCCATCATAGCAAATGAGCCACTAAGCTTTCCAATTGAAAATTAGAGAGAAATGGGTTTACCATCCTGCAAATGAATCTGCTGATCCATCGTCTGCAGTCGCAGTTTCATTTCACTATTTTCAGCAGTCAGGACATTCGTGTCTCTCTGTTAAAGATATGGGTGGATGATGTAAATTAGAGCAACAACGCAGAAACTGGAGACAGAGAACCCCAAACATAAAATAAACCAGATAATTTTAGTTCTCAGAGCAATTAACATATAATCTGATGCACCTTACCTGCAGAATGGTCAGTTGAGCAGAGAGTGATGTGGCTTCTGTTTGCAGGGTCTGCACTTTCCTCTCAAGCTCAGCTATGTAACGCGTCTTCCTCTCCTTGGATCTCGCAGCCGATTGCCTGTTTGCCAAAATCCTACACAAACAGCGACAACAGTATAGTTCTGTGCCAAAACAATGCCAGAGATTATTATGTAAGGATTGCCTTGAAACTTATACCAGCTTCTGGAAGGAAGCAATCAAGAAAAACCTAAGCCTTTCCCTGAACATTTTCGTTTTTCTGTTTTTCACTCTACACTTTCTACACAGATAGTTAAGCTATGCAGTAGGCAGTATACAGTCATCAATGGCAAATCATTTCCTCTCCCGTTGACACTAAAATATCAAATGTCAACTGAAGTAGTTTCAGCAAGTAACTAGAGTACCTCTTTGCCCGCTTGGGGTCAATCAGTGCGAGCTCAGCAAGTTCAGCAGCAGCAGGTGCCTTCTTTGCATCTGCAGGAGAGGGATCCTCTGAGCCAGACATTAGCATCTCATGCTTGATGCTTGTTGACCCATCCATAGATAGGCTATGCTGGTGCCTCACCCGAGGTTTTACAGTGGGCCGTTCTAATGAGGCTTCTAAAGAAGCATCCCCCACAGCAATACTCGAACCGGATATCTGTCTGGTCACAGCATTACCCGCTGAAACAGTGGCAGATGAGTGCTCCCCACCCTGAAGCGAGGACATTCCCAAAGAATTGAACCTATCCATATCAAGATAAATAGACAGCAAGTCATCTTCAGTCTCATCTGATAGAGAGGGCCCATTAGCAGCATCACCAACAACCCCAAGATCATTATCGAAGCAAAGATCATCCGGAAGACTGAGAATCTCTGAATGGGCACGGCGATGGCCCAAATTCCTTGGCAGGTAATCGGGCATTTTACTTAGGTCATGGCTGAGGTGGCTTGGGTCAGTTCTGGAACTTGAACTTGAGCTAGCGTGGCCAACATAAAGTGGCACCGGACGGAGCTGTGATGATGAAGAAGATGCTGGCAACGACTCTGATTTCAAACTGAATGCATCCCAACAATGGGATAAATTGCCACGGAACCCACTACTACCAAGAACTTGGGATTTAGCCTCGTCCATAGTCCCACAACCCTAAGAACCTATTCAACTGAATCAAGAACAGGTGCCAAAATGTTCACAAATCCAAAGACAAGAACCTGACAGAACCCTAAATGTTGTGCAAATGCCAAATCCCAGATACCTAGAGACAGCAGATATCCAATCTATTCATCAAAACACACAGAGACTAGACAAATTCTGCGATGGCGAAGCTGAGCAGATAGACAGATAGAACTGCAGGGGATTGGGTATAGGAGGGCGGAACCGAGCTGGGGCCAAGGCAACCCATCATCAACCTTAACCGAAAAATCTCTCCATACCTTCAATGAGGATAGCTGACAGACTTGCAGTAGCCAAGCACGTACTTAGTTTGATGAGAACAGTGACCCTGAATGAGGCCGGATGAGGTGTGGAGGGGATGAAGAATCTGGGGCAGATCCTTCAATAGCGAGCCATTATTAACAAGCAATCTTGCATTTTTCAACTTGTTTTGCCGGAATATTAGCCGGAGGACATTAGATTTTCATCGGGGTGGCAGGATAGTCGAGCGAGAGGAGGTGGAGAATAAAGAAACGGGAAGGGGAATGAAAGGAACCGACAGCTTTACAGGGAAAGAATCTTCAATGAATAAAATCACATGGAAACGAAGAGAAGAAAGAGCTAAAGGAGAAGCTTTTCTTCCGCTGGTGCAGGGTGGCAGAAGAGAAGAGATTGAAGGACAAGGAAGAGAAGCTTCTAATGCAAGATGAAATGGACACGGAGGAGAATGCAGAATACATATGTAATGTGGTACGCGATTCCTGTATGGAAGGTGCTTGCAATTGACAGCTGTGCTCAAATTTTTGGTGGAACAACCTTACATGCATACCATATAAGTAATATTATATAAATTAGTAAGAGTTTGTCATATTTACAATTTTATGGTGAGAAATGTAAACGACAAAACATATAATCAATTCCTCTTTTTAAAATTGGAAAATTTAAAGTAGTAAAATCAAAAATAGAAATTAAAAAGTCCCGAGGAACTCTACAAATCCTAAGAAATTTAAGTCTTGATTAATGCAAATGTGAAGAGGATGCTGTAATTACTGAACACCAATTTTTTAGATGTTTCTTAAAGTTTTTATGTTTTTTATAACCTGAAAAAAGGATTTTAATATATGTCTTACTGTCTAAAGTTTTTGTGATGAAATTGTAAATGTGACGAATTCTTATTAGCTTGTAACACTACTAATAATATTGACATTGTATTGTCATTGCACCGAAAACTTTCTCGCCAGTCCCAAGAGAAGCTACCATGTCTCGCTTGTTATATAGTGCATAGATAGTAATACCGATCAATGAAAGTTAATTATTTTTATAATTTTTTAAATAAAACCTTGAAAATAGAAAATAGCCCCGAGAATACATAAATTTGATTAGTTGGTGTTACCATATCAATAGTGTCAGATGAGGACATGTTGTATAAAATATTTTCTCCAATGTTAAGATTGGATTCAAGAGTCAATTGAACAATCGTCCCCTTAATATCAAAAAAATTTTATAATATATTTCACTTGTATATTTTGATGTTAGATTATCCTATTTTGTACCCTTGAATGTTTTGGAGTTGATTTTTTTAGATTTAAAATTCTTGCAGCCTTAAAATCAAGTCATATTAGGATTTTTTTAATTTTTAATTTTATAATAAATATCTAAATATCTGAATTCATTTAATTGGCCGGTATCACCACATAAGTACTGTCACGTGATAATACTGTTACATACAAGATTCTCTTTAATTTAAGAGAGAAGAAAACTATTTAAGAATAGTTCTTTATTGGTCCTCAAATATTTTTATAATTGAGGAGAAAATACTCTCATATAAGCAAGCCCATTGAGGAGAATAATTCTCAATTACCTAATGAGAATATTCACCATAATTGATCTCCCATATCTATATATCTATATATTATATATTAAGGTTGTTGCAAGTCATCTTGCATCTGACACGTGTCCCTCATAGTTACACTATATATGTGTTTGTTACGAGGCTTCTTCATAGGTGACTGCTCGGCTTAGTGGCGTGCCCCTCCAAATTTTACCCAGCTCTAGGCTGAAGAGTTGTTCAAGGTTGTTGGGCCGTAGGATTTAATCATATACGGTGACAATGACCTGTAAGGTTCGATTATTCTTATTGTTTTTTTTTAAAGATTTTAATTAAAAATAAAAATAGTACAATAGTATTAGTCGATGTCACCTTGTAAACACTGTCACATAAAGATGTCGTGACACAAGATGCCTTCTCCTTTAAGTATTCCATCAGTACTACGGCAGGTAATGAGCAGAACATCAATATAAAGAGCATTAATTCATCTCCCTCTAGGCTTACCATTTCTGCTCCTCATTCGCTTTGATTGACCTTGAGATCAATACTTATTCATGAATTTGACTTCTTGGATGGTGTGGGGATAGGACCTTCTGCATCGGATATGCAAGAATTTTACCGGCCTCAGTGAAATATCACAAGCAATGTAGAAATAGGATCTGCCACATTAATTCAAAAGATCAGTACCCATGATAAAATTGCCAATGCACTCGCGTCGCGTTTGGTAGCGATGAATCATATTGGTCGTGAATCGTAATCTGTAAGGAACCGAATTAACATGTGATGTAATGGGCGAGTGACGAGTTTTGCTTAGTCCGATAGTATGTGATAGAATCAAATAGGAAATTGTATTACGTAGTTTGGTATTCGAGAATGGTATATGGAATTCATAAGTAATATAACCTAAAATACATAAATATCCTTGGAGGTAGATAGATTTAATTGAGACTTACAATTAATTTAATAACTGGGAGATTAGATGTCAAGTTTCACTGTTTTCCGGCCTTTCTCTAGTCCTTTCTTGATGCTTTTCTGAAGGGCTAAGGCTTCGGCTTGAAAGGCGCTGTTGGTCGACGCCTCCTCGTGCGAACATGCTTATACGGACATACAAATGCTACTTTAAACTAATTAAATTTTTATTTAGCTAAAAAAACCTATAAAGTATTGATCGCTCCACGTTGTCAAAACACATACACGTACAATTCTCTGACCACACAATTGTATTACAAATTCTATTCTTTCTCCCTCTTTGGCCATTGCATCACAGAATTTCCTCCTTTCTCCTCCTCTCTTCTCTGCTTCATATCTTTTGTTTTCACCTTGGGCCCCATTGGTACCAGTTGTCCTTCTTATTTTACTCCTCATCACTGAATTACTAATGGGATGATGCTGCTGGGAGCACTGCACCAACCTGGAAGGGAATCAGCAGAGTCCCGGCCGAACCGGTAGCACCAAGAGGACAAGGAGTTGAGATGGAAACTAGAAAATAGCTTTCTCATCGACTTTAGGAACCCATTGGGGCAAATACACTTGCTGACTGAAACATTCAAGAGATGTCTTGAAATAAGTTTAATTTTTTAGAGGAAAAGAATTAGTTTTCGGTCCTTAATTCTTGCACTTTATTCACATTTTTTAAAGTATTTCGGTTGATTGTAGTTGTCAGCTTCAGAGGCTGTTCAGTTTTGATGTCATTTTAATAGTATAAAACATTTTAATGAAAAAATATTTGTAAAAATAAAATAAAAAGGGAGGAGCGTTTGAACGGGAGAAGAGAAGGTTGGGTGTAGCAGAAAGGAGACGGGGATGGTAGTGATGGTGGGTGGCATGCCATCATCACTCGGAAAAATTGTTCGGTAATCTTACATCGTTATGTAACGTGAGAAAATATCAATTAAGATATGACAAACGAACAAATCAATATCAATCACCAAAACATTTGTTATAATTAATACCACATAAAAATAATTTGATTAGTTCTTCCTCATCAAATTATTAGTACGTAAGACTATCTAAGATTTTTTCCATCGAAACAAGAGATCCTTGAATTTGATGCTGCCGATGATCTGCCATACGAAGTTGGGACAACAAAATCAAATCAAATTAATGCACGACATTTATACTTTTGATCGCATTTTTTTCGATATACATACGAAGCACATAAATCTAAAATGAGAATAAGAAAAAAAAGGATAAAAGGAATATAGAAAGTTTGATTGCCAAGACCAAACCCAAGATTTTCATGTCCCAGGACAAAAATGATAATAACTGTACTAAACCCTATTTAAATACAATAAAATTGTCTTAAATTTAAATTTAATATTCATCAACAAACCAATGAACTCACCTTTTCTCGTATCCCTTTTTACCTCCTCAACAATTCCTTTCCTGTTCCCATACCTTTATGAGACTGATCATTTTTATGGAAGACAAATGCGACAATTCACTAGTGCTGCTCAACAACCAAAGAAACGAATTCTCAAATCCAAAATCAAAACCAAATTCTTACACTTCTGGTAAAGGTGAAAGATTGTACAAGTGGCCCTCGAGAAATTTCACAAGTAACCCTACTAAAACAGTACCTCGCGAAAAATCGATTGTAACTTGTTGATCCATATTAGAGGCACCTTCAACAGCTTCAATGCTCATCGAGGGAGCAAACTTGCAAGGGAGTTCTCTCCAATTTAATCTCATGCAGAATTCCATTGATTTCATGGAGCAAATGTTTCTTCCAGATCTTTTAGCAAAACACTAGCATGCCTATCAATCGCCACACACAATCCAGAGATAGGAACTGCAACCAGGACAATCTTTCCAAATGCAGAAAGGCCTCTAGGTTCAAACTCGGAATTAGAGAATGGCAACAACGAAGATAAGAAATTTCTTTTCCTTTTTTTAAAAGAAAATGGGACAGGCGTTTCCAAAACTCCAACAGCTGCATTCTCTTCCACTCGATTACTTGGTGAGAATTAAATCTGACAAATTCATAATCCCAGCTTCTTTATAGGTCTTGGACGCTTAAACCTGCAGGATGATAAACTAACAGGTCAATGAAATGATACAAAGCAAGATAAAGTTCACAAAAGCCGCTTGGAGACCACGTAAGCCAAAACTAAGAGCACGTGAAAATTCCAACTTTTGATGAACTGAACTCATAATCTCATGAGAGAGTACGAACTCTTCGCTCATGGCGCTACTTCGCTACTGGTCACCAAGGAGTAGCATTTAGCCTTACAAGGTGGTCCAAAATGAATGTTGAAGTTGTGATGTTCGCTACAATCATGGAACACTCCAATCTTAACAGTAGATCTCCCTTGAACTAATTTCCTCTAGGAGTACTATCACTCGAGACTATATTGAGTTTCTCAGATATTTACTTACCTGGAGGAAGTGACTGCTTCAATTTGTTAGCCTTCTCTAGGTCGTAGACGCAGAGTGTGTACAGGTACTTGGAGCACCGAACCTTAAACTTAACTGCATCTTTGCTCTTCTTGATCTTCACAGAGCGTGCATCTTTCCTCCTGGCAGTGAGAAGGAAATCCTTGATCTCGTGAATTTGCTTCGGCTGCAAAGCACAATCAATTCATGAAAATGCAATGAGCCGCGATCAACTGATGGGTTCAGCAACAGCCGAAATAGAACATCACCCCTGAAAAATACTTTCACCCTGTAATACATTATACTTTGCCTAAATCTCACGTGTCAATTGTTCTTTATTAGGACTTCTGATTCCAACTCAACCCGTCTGGGATCACCAAAATTTGCGGAATCAAATTCAGTTAAATAGGATTTAAATTACTTGGTGTTTGGATCAGCAATTCACGAGAGCCCCATGCCACTTTCCCAGCACCCAATCCAGAAGAAAATAGAATAAGTTATTTCTTAACATATTCTGAACAATTCAATAGAACTCGATTTCCGCCCGATAAAGCTCATAACTATACAGTGTGTCAGGTAATAAGCAGTCTCTTATGGGGAAATCCTTTATCTCCAGAAGTCCAACGCCTGCAACCTGGACTCGAATTTTGCCGACCAAAAGTAACTTCCATGTGCCCAAAGAAGGCCTCAATCTCATTTCCCCAGCCTTCAAGTTCAATTTCATTTTCCCCCTGGACGTGGCTTAGAAGGAATACTCTTTAGGAACCCAATAAGCCTTTGCAACAGAAGGCTCGATCTTTCTTCTTACCCCATACCGTCATTCTGTTCGACTCATTCACGCCCTTATTCAACTGTTTCACTTCGAGAAGATTGCTACGCAATCTCACCCAACACAGGAGTCAGAGGGCAAACAAGAAGGTATATTTAACCAATGTAAGAATCCAAAACCCATAATCGAACAAAGAACAAGAGACAAAGTCCTCAGCTGGTCTCAACATATAATCTAAGCAAAAAAAAAATATATATATATATATATATATATATATATTAATTTCCGATTACGTTTTAGCAGAATCCGAGTGCATCAACCCAAGAGAAATGTCAAAACATAGGGGAAAACACCTACAAAGATAGTAGAGAAGAAATAACATACCATCCTTTATGCAAGAAACTGAATGGACAAGCTTCCCGCCGAACTTCCAAGTTCGGGTGTACGTCTCGGCCAGAAGAAAGAAACCCTAGATGATACTTTGCACAGCTTCTCGTTTCTGCCCTTCGAGAATCAGGAAATTTACACAAAAGGACAAGGACGGTGTAAGCCCGCTGGCTGTGGGCTTGACTTTTCCTTGTGGGCCGAGGCCTCTAATGAGAGATTGAATTCGAACCCAACCCACTGTAAGATTTTTCTTAAAGGAACCTTTTCCTTTTTTTGCGCCAAAAAAAAAAAAGAGAGAATCTATCTCCTCTAATCAGTTTCCACCGGCACTCCAACTTCATTATTCTTCAGTGAAAAGTGGGGGGTCTGGTTTGAGGTTTGATAAATTATAGAAAGAGATTTACATAAAAAGTTATTATTTTATTTTTTTATAATAATTATTATTTTACGAGAAAAATAGTTTTTTTTATAAGTATGTTAGGTTCCATTGATTTACAATTTAAATGACAGTCTCTTTACAAAATGTACAAAATAGAGCCCTCCAATACCAAGAGGGGTTGGGCCGAGTGGTAAGCAGCTCGGTGCCGCTTAAGGAGGTCTCGGGTTCGAGACCTCACGTACGCAGACACCCCTCTTGGGAGCCTCACCCGCCATTGCCAGGCGTGCGACCCGGGGCGACCAACGGATTAGTCAAGTATGGTTGGCTGAAAGATGCCATCTCACCGCTGGTGGGGCCTGCTTGGATACCGTGGCTGGCGACCAAAAAAAAAAATAGAGCCCTCCAATTGATCATTTACAAAATGTCTTTCAATGTTATTGAAGTAAATAAACTACTATTTCCAATCATGGAGCTAATTCCTCATATAGAAGTTAGTCTACTTCCAAGCATATTCAAGATAAATCCATAGCATGCACCCTCTAAGGATGACGTGTTTTGGAAGATCCGAAAATTCCTCCCCTTCCTAATAATGTAGATGTAGATGGTCCAAGCCATTTTGTAAATGAGGTTTTCTACTTTGTTGCCCTTTCAAGCCACTATAGCATATCGGAATTCCATGTCCCAGTCTCCGATATTCCTTAAGAGAAGCAGAGCACAAGATATTGTTTCTGAGATGGGTTTAGTTTTTTGGCATAAAATGAAAAGATGATCCCTTGTTACATCAGATAAGCCACAAAAAACACACAATGTGTTAAAAGGAGTTCCCCATTTTTCCAGGCGTGCTTTAGTGGATAGGCGGTCCTCAATAACTAGCCAAGAGATGAAGGAGACTCGAGGGATGTGCCCCGTAAACCAAAGCAGGTGGTACCATGGCACCATAGTGCTTGTTGGGCGAAGTGATGCCCAGGCTTTAGAGACAGCGAAAGCTGATTTATCCCGACAAAGTACATCAGAGCTAGCTCTAGTATAGTTGACAACGTAAAATTGTTATATTTGACAAGTATAAAAAGTAAATTAACATAATATTAAACCAAAAAGAAAAATAGAGTCCCTGGACCCCTAGGTACCAACCAGTCACTAGAGATTGAGCTTGTCATGAAGCAGGTCCACTAACCGTCGATGGGTTCAAAGGAGCTTGTGAGAGCCAGAATCGAAGACAGCAAGGGGTTCACATCGGTGGGTTCGCTCCAGCACAGATGCGAGGTGAGATCACGGGTGAGAAATGTGTAAGGGAATATAGATCGAGGGACTGCAAAGAGGTGCTCGAGGGGGGCGGTGTGGGGGACGGAGGAGGAAGGTCGCCAGGGGGAGTGGGAGGTGGACAGTCACAAGAGGGATGGAGGGAGGGTCGCCGGAGGGAGGGGACGAAGGTGAGGGGGACAGACTTCAAAAGTATGGAGAGAGGAGGGTTGGTGGCAGAAAGATGAAAATTTGAGCTAGATGGGATTAGCATTCCCCTTGTATTAAGGATGGAATACCTATTCGTAATACCCAACACACCTTCTCAGAATCGCAAAGCAATAATAACAGCTACACAAGGTTTTGGCAATGAAGATACCGGCCGATCAAATCAGTGCCTCCATCGTCTCAAGTGACCGTTAGGGGTGTGCAGAAACCGGTTCGGTTCTACATAGCAGGGCCGAACTGTAACTGGTTTGGCAAGAAATAACCGGATTGGTTTAAACTAGTTCGGTTAACCGGTTCGAACCGAACTGGTTTTAAACCAGTTCGGTTCGGTTTGAAATCGGTTCGAACTGAACCGAACTGCTTTTAAAAGCAGTTCGGTTCAGTTCGAACCGATTTCAAACCGAACCGAAGCTGTTTAAAACCGGTTCAATTCAATTATATCCGGTTCTGAACTGAACTGGAACCAGTTTTTAGGGCAAAATACAGTATGTGATTGTTGAACTTCCATCACATTGACAACACAATTTGCACAGCACATACACAATCACAATCTACATCCATGTTCTTTTAGAATATCACTAACATCAGTTAAGTGCTAACCAAATTGACAGAGTCCTTGAGACACACATCCATAAGAAGAAACTCTCAAAAAACCACATTACAAATCTATTATATATAGGATTGGCGAAATATAAAATGTCTCGATCTAGATCAACCGTATGTCTAGCACGACAAGGAAAGAGATCAACCGCTCTATTTGCTTTTCAAAAGGCATGGCTAGGTCCGAATAAATGGAAGCTCGGGTCCACCCTGCATCATATACAAGAACAATAGAACACAACAATCATCACATTCACATTAAGGCAGAAATTATGTAAGCATTCAAAACTATATTAGTAACTAGTTTTATGTCCCATTATGGCAATTCGAAAATACATCCAGGCATGCCTACAAAGATCACATAAAAAGTAAAACAAACCTTCTGCATCAAAGAGGGCTTGCACACCCAGGAATCATTGCACAACAACTAGTAAATTACAAGTTAGCAAAATAATAATATGATAAGTTATAAACAATGAAAAACTTAAATAAGAAGTTATTAATAAAAAGAAATAAAAGAAAGAAACCTTTTTGCAAAATTAGATGGTTCAATCATCATCTAGAGGTAGAGGTATAACTCCTGAAGTTGGTGCTTCCATTTGAGATGCTATTTCTGCAAAATTAAAATATGTGCTCATTATTTTATAATTCAAAATACAAAAAAGGTTAAAATTTTTAAATAAAAAAGGTTACCTTGCTCAACTTTCTCAAGCTCCTCAAAGTTTTCAGGTGAAGACGACCAAGAATGTATAGATTTTAACCAATCTTGTGTACAAATGAGAGCCTCTACCATTTTAGGTGTGAGGCTACTACGGTATGGATCAAGTACTCTTCCTCCTGTACTAAAAGCAGACTCAGAGGCCACGGTAGACACAGGTATGGCCAGCACCTCTCGTGCTATGGCTGCAAGGACCGGAAATCGAGTCGAATTCACTTTCCACCAATTCAGTAAATCCAACTCAACAGAACTATTGTAAGCTTCACACTCCTCATTAAGATACTTGTCAAGCTCAGATCTTGTGTCCGATCTACGTCCTGTGGATTGTAGATATAAACGAACACAATATGGATCATCATCTTCATGATCATCAATTGATAATTCAGCCGATGCATTCTGAGAGCACTCCTCGTTTCCTCGATATTGCTCGTACAACGATTTCAAACAAGCCACCAATTTTGCACGCAATTCAGTTGCTTTATCTTGATCGAAGAAGTAGTCAATAAACCAATTGACATACTCTAGCTTGTGCCTAGGATCAAGAACCACCGCAATCATTAACAACATATTTACACCATGTGCATCTCCCCAGTACTTTTGATACTTCTTTTTCATCCTGCTGGCCATGAGATTGATACTCTGAACATTTGATTCACAATACTGAAATATCCTTTTACCAATCCCGAAAACCTCTTTCATATATCTGTTGCTGGTAATATAAGAAGTACCAGAAATACGCATAGTAGCGTCATAGAACATTTTCAGAAATGGTAAGATCGAACGGGCATAATCCCAATCTTCTTCTGTAGGCAATCCCTTCCCCTTCTCACCATTCAACTCCTCAGCAAACTTCTTGTCCTGCATATCAAGCAATTCAAACGCCTTCTGGTATTTCACTGCAGCCTCTAACATCGTATATGTTGAGTTCCACCTAGTTTCAACATCTAAGGAAACAAGACCTTTATATGCGATCTTTTCCTGTTCTGCACATGTCTTAAATCTAGAAAATCTGGAAGGAGAAGATCTAACATATTTAACAGCAGCTCGAATTCTTAAAATTGAAGTGTCTATCTCCTTCAACCCTTCCTTCACTATCAAGTTCAAAATATGTGCACAACAACGCATATGAATATACTCTCCCTTCAAAATGACACTATTCCATGACATTAATCTCCTTCTCAAATACGCAATCCCCACATCATTTGACGAAGCGTTATCAACTGTCAAGCTGAGAACTCTATTTAACTCCCAACCAGTCAAGCACATCTCAACACTCTTGGCCATAACTTCTCCTGAATGTCCAGTAACTTGACAAAAATTTAAAATCTTTTTCTGCAATTTCCAATTGTTATCAATAAAATGTGCAGTCAAAGACATGTAATTTAAATTCTGGCATGAAGTCCATGTGTCAGTCGTAAGGCAAACTCTACGACAATGTCCCGACAAAAACTTCTTTAACTTGAGTTTTTGGGCTTCAAACACAATGAGAATGCGACGTGCTACAGTACTACGTGAAGGAACATTGAACCTCGGCTGTAGCACACCAATGAACTTACGGAAAGCATCATTCTCAACAAACATGAAAGGAAGCTCGGCAGCTATGAACATTTTTATAAGTTCATTCTGGCAAATATCCTGGTCAAATTTGAAATGTGCAGGCAATGAACCAACACCACTAGCACCACTTTGTTCGTCCCCTTCTGCACCCAGCGGTTCAAAAGAAATAGTTTTCTGCCTCTTACTTTCTTGATTAATAGGATTCTCCTTACACCTCTTCAAGTGTGTGTGCATGGCACTTGTTCCATGCGTGTAAAGAATGTAGGAATTGCAAAATTTGCATTTAGCCTTGGGAGAGTTCTTGTCACCACCTTTCTCCTTCGTGAAATAATTCCAAACATCAGACCGATTTTTACGCCCACACAAATTGGATGGAGTTATACCTGAATGAGGAGGCAATGAACCGGTACTATGCGAAGCATTAGAGGCTTCAGTGGATGCAGGTGTTGGTTGAATTTGATCACTCGTTGGACTAGTACCCTCTACTCTTTTAGGGCATGATGAACTGTCACCCAAGGACGACATCTGCAGTCAAATTAATTGCATAAGTGACCAAAAGGATCATTCATTTCTTCCTTACTGCTACATATCATAGATAAATAATACTCATATAAGAACAAAAGGAGACAAAAATAACACAGTTCTTTATCAAGGCTTTTTTTTTTTTTTATTATTGGTATCTTTTAGGGCTGTGAACATAGAAGGAAATATAGGAGACATGGGAGAAAGAAGTAATCTCATCGGTAACAATCAAACCTAGTAACTTTATTCTCTCCGTCTTTTTTTTTTGGATTATGGTCGAATTTGAAAGAAAATTCGTTAACAAATATTGAGCTGGGTGATCAATCTATCCTAATACCACAATGACATCCTTAATCAGTAGGTACGTAGTTCTTCTTGTTAGGCTGATTGAGTTAATTAGACTAACCGAAGAATTTCGTGGCCAAATTGAACAAAACTAATACAATATAGAACAAAATGGATGCCCAAATTGCTGTACATCTCGTCATCTACAAGGCTATATGGTAAAATATATTACAAAATGAGAGATGATTTCATCAATCGACATCTTTTAGTTAGCAATTACTAGAAACCCGGCACCGACCGGACTGAGAACCTGACTACAAAGGGATCGGGCAGTCAAAATCAGTGAGACTAATGGCAGTGGACAAAATACAGAGGTCATCAAGGCTTACAGAGATCAAGGCTTACAGAGTTTGTTAATGGCAGTGAAACTAAGAAATCTAGGACACGGCAAAATGCAATGATTTAGATCCAACAGAAACTAAGAAATCTGAAATCAGACAGCTCACCCCAGCTTCCTTCCTTGGTTATCTTTAGCCGATCGGAGAAGAGCTCACCGGTGCTGCTGTGCAAGGAGCCTCGTCGCGCTTCGCCGTGCAGGGAGCTTCGCCGTGCAGGGAGCTTCACCGATCGGAGAAAGAGCTCGTCGACGCCGCCGTGGAAGGAGCTTTGCCGTGCAAGGAGCTTCACCGATCCGAGAAAGAGCTCGCCGATCAGTGAGCCTTACTGCCTTAGAAGTCAGAAAAATGAAATTAGGGTTTGATAGGAGTTTGGGTGGAAGAAGGTGAAACGGGAAAGTGAAATGCTGTCGAGTGCCGACTGCCGAGTGGAAGAAAGTGCTGCTGATTGCCGTATGAATGTTATTACTAATTTACTATTATTATTATTATTATTATTATTATTATTATTATATTTAAACCGGTTCGGTTCGGTTCGAACCGGTTAACCGCACTAGTTATAATTAGAAAATAACCAAACTGGTTTAAGTTTAAAAAACCGCACTGAATACGAACCGGTTCTCCCCGAACCGGTTCGAAACGGTTCGGTTCGAAATCAGTTCCGGTTCGGTTCTTCCCGAACCGGTTCGACTGCACGCCCCTAGTGACCGTCCTCCGTGTAAGGCTCGAGAAATCCGATGAACTGAAATGCACGTGGAATGGTTAAGACATGGTAAGCAATTCAAAAAAGAGCCACGAATTTTCTTCTCTAAGATCAAGGAAAGCCATTGTTGTACTATCAAAGTATTCTTCATCGATTAGATATACAACTATTTGTCTTGCTTTCAGCAGACCAAAAAAAATAAGACAAAATTACAAAAGCGGCGATTTGCATTTACAAATAACTGGAACAGTTTCTGACCAGAAGATAAAGATCAAGAGAACCTTTCATACATTATTCTTATCTGATGGAAGCAATCTTGTATCACACAATGGCGGGTATATACACGTGGACACAAAAAACTCATCTGCCGGTACCCAAAAAAAAAATCTACATCAACTCAATTTACCATTTTTCTCTGCTCTTCCCTACAGGTTTAAGACTAAAACAGAACATTTATGGATAGATAAATACGTATACTATCAATATGGATAGGTAGATATAATAAATTCAAAGAGAAAACCAAACAGATTTTTGTGTTCATCCACAAGAAAGATTCTGCATAGCATGTAGCAGCAACAATTTCTAAGCTTAATTTCACTTCATTCTTTTGGTTTTTAACCTGTCAACATTACATTTGAGTCATGTATGCTTCTTTTCTTGGCCCAACAGATCATAAAGATTGATGTTCCAATTACCAATGTGTACCTAGTTTACTATGTACAGTACATTTACCTTGGATCCATCTCTAGACCACCTTGCACCATAACCATTAGCATCCCTTATCTCGAAGACAACTCCGTGAGGTGGAACAACATGCAAGTTCAACCAGCAGCAGGATGAAATCAGGCGGTTGATGATGTCCATTGCAATCTTATTTTTACTGAAATCTGAGGCCAGGAGGACACGCTTTAAAGGTTTAGATTTAGAGAGTAAAAGGACAGACAGAAATAATCAGGGAGGACTGCGACCTACAAGAGAGAGTGTTATGTGTAATGTGTACACCATGTGACAATGCTGACGTAGTGTCACGAACCAACAAGATTCGGCCACTATATGACAACACATTAGCGCTGCCACATAGTATAACCGTCACATACAACACCTTCTTGTACCCTACATCAATAGCGTGGTAAGAAAACATCTACCTCATTAAGGATTTTCTAAAGAATGAATTCCTTCCATGTAAAGAGATGAAGAGGAAATTGGAAGAAATTGCCATATGAAACAATTGGTTCCATCCCAAGGCGTCCCTTGCATTACTCGTCTATGATGCATGATGCAAGATACTAGCAAAGGTTTTTGTTTTTTTTTCAGCATCATGCACAGATGTGATAAAAATTAATTGACAAGATATGGGATTCTGATCAAGTATTAGAAAGCAAATGAAAAAAAATTGCATTCAGAATAAGTGTTATTCAAATGCTATGCAGAAAAGAAAACAAGAACAATAAACAGGATCATTCTTGTCTCAGGACACTGATATTTCACAGTGAAGAGAACCAATTTTAGGTTGAATCGACTGATATTGAACATCTAGTAGTCACTCACCACTTCCATCAAAACTGCCCCAGTATTTGCTGCTGCTCCTACTGAAATGCTTGGCCAAGGCCCGGGACCCATCAGTCAAGGTGCTACCTTTTACCTCATGCCAGAAAAAGACAAAATCAATAACAGAAGTATAACATGGCCAAAAATAACATAACAATTCCGCTGATGCATCAGGTGACTCATAACACACCCAACAATCAAATATGAGAAACTTCTTTCTTCCAAACACATTGTCCACGTGTAAATGCATCAGCACATGACTGACAATGTATAATTTATTATATACAAGAGCTTGTCATTAAACATAAATATATCCCCAATGTTGAACTCTCATGGAGTTACTAAAACTATTGAAACACTCACTAGCTAATCACAACAAGAGCTGCAGTAGAAAATACAAACTGGAAATTAAATATAACAGCTTGAAATCAACTATGAGCTTTTACATTGAGAATCATGAATATCTCAAACTTGATTAAACAACATATAAACAGCACTTGGATTATACAATATGCGAAGAAGTAGTTTTGAAAGCATGCATCACAGTTATCATTGTACATTTGGATTATAAGGTAGCTGAAATGCAGAGAGAAGAGCAGATCTTGGTGGGGGAAGTGAGTCCAAGATTGTTCCAGCAGTATGAGCAAGGCCAAGAAGGCTCTGAACACCACTGTAACTCAGTTCCTGCATAAACATGTTGCATGATCTAGTTCAGTGTTTTGACAGGATGAACATCTACCATGGCGTATCAAAATTACAGTATATATTAAATAAAACACTAATTCATACTTACAGATAGTATCTGAGCTACAGAAATGTAAGGCTGAGAAAATGATCTCAATACATCAATTGCAAGGACGCCATTTTTCCTTTCCTTCTCTTCCGTGTAGAACCTCCTGTAGATTTGCACTCCTAGAAGAAGCATCAACTCACAATCAATGGATGAATGTCATATAACAGAGAGCGTATTCATGAAGATTTTTTTTTATAACCATATGCATGAAGGTTTTACAGTCCCAGATGTAACCCCAAGTATCCAAAGCTCGGATTTGAAGCTTGCAACAGGCACATTTCAACAATCAGTGCAGATATCATTGACATTTACCTTGTCAATTCGTTTAATTCTCATTTTACTCAAACCGCTAAACTGTCACCACTAGAATTGCCAAACAAATATTTAACCGTCACTTCCTCTGCAAAAGCCAAAGATGAAGCAAATACCTTCGTCAATAGAATTAACTCCGGGAAGGACTTTACTCAGACCTTCAGCTTCCAACATGTCAAAAAATGAAGAATATGTGCGAACATCCTATAATTAAAAGTTAGATGTGTATGTGGCAAGAAATAAAGCAGTGATCATTCAAATAACAAGCCATCACCTGAACCTTGAGAGCTAAACACTTGTTGACAAGAATGATGGCACCTGAACCAATGCTGAAGACAAAACCGTTAATTGACCACTACAAAATGTTTGCTGAAGAACCAATTGGAAAGATGCCATATCAACCTCATAAAGTCATAAAGACATAATTGAATTTTGGAAATTCTAGGCTTCTGCTAACCTTACTTACATCCATCAAACTATCTATTTACCGAAAAGACCCAACTCATAAAAAACGTACTTCAATTATTCACATTTTTTATCAACCAATTCTGCTACAAGATAGCTAGTTCAAGGGAAGACCCTAAGGAGAACTGCCGAGGGAGAAAGAACTCTAGTCGTACTCGTAGAAAAAATAGTTCGCGTCATTTCTTCCTGTGCAAGTTTCTTTATTCATGGTCCAGATTGTTGCATTTTGGAAAATTCAAATGTGCTTTAAATCATATTAGAGAAAATAAAATAATGAGTCCATTAAGAGATCACAGATTCTAGTATGAAAAACAACATAAATGGAAGATAAATAGTTAGTATATGAATGATAACCATACCGGTTGTAATCACCCGTGGCACATCTTCCTTCAACTGTCTTCAGCCCATCTGTAAATAATATCATAAGCTTATACAATATATATATATATATATATATATGTATAAATAAAAATGAAAAAGATCATGCAAACACACAGAGATATAATAAACACAAAATTACTAACATACTTTGAACGAAAAGTAAGGAAATCTGACCCACATTTTGAGACTAACCCAATATTATGAATTTTTGGATTCTAAGATATATTTGCATGCATGCTGATACATTAAAAAGAAAAAGCACATTGCACAATAACACAAATCATGTGGATTAGGTCTAGAGCACACAACAACATGCAGGACCCGTAACGTACTTTATTTGATAATTTTGGTTGTCTTTGAGAGGCAACGGGTCTCTCCCAAACAAAAGAAACAATAATGAAAATTACAAGAAAGGAACTAACTGAACTAAAGAAATTACTGATTCTACTCATGACCATAATGAAGCTTGCTAGCCCCATATAAACAGTCAAGTCCTAATTAACTAAATAGGAAATAATCCCTAGACCTAAATAGAGAATATTCAAAAAACTAAAATAATCACAAGAGAGTAATCTAATCAGGAAATAACCAAGTTAACTGTAAAAGGATAATTCTTTGCCCTAGACAACGAATTTAGACATTTCTGGTTCTGTCACAACAATACCTTTTAGTTGTGTAAAGAAAGGCTCTTGAACATGAATTTGAAAGTTTAAGGTTTTCAAGATCTGTCAAAACACACAAGGAAAGTTATAGTAGTCAGTCTAGATTCCACTCTCACAGTCAAGCTTCCAGTACAGCAAAGAAAAATTTATCAGAGAAACTAACAAACTCATACATTGAGTAATTCAGTTCCTCTTTGGTGAATCAACTCTCTGTTCTGATTTATGGGGCTCTTCTCATCATTTAATAATGTGGCTTTCTTCTCATCTTTATTGCATAACATTCCAGAACATATGGCTTCACTTAAAGCCCCAGCCAAGCGCCTGTATAAAGGATAAGGTGGGACACCTTGAAAGGGCCCTGTAAGTTCCAAAATGTAATCAATTCAATAAATCAAACTACAAATTCAATCTAAAAAATTGCCTAAATTTACCTGACAATAGACACAAAAAGATATTTTTGATTTATATAATAAGCAGAAAACACAATTTTGGTTTTGCAGAGATATTGAACGGTATCATTAAAAAGAAGAGGAAGTTACAACGAAGTTATTGCCAATATAATTCAGGAGTAAGCCCTAAAAAGCACTGGTAGCACGGAGGCATTCAGGTTTGATATTTCAACGTTATTGATGCAAAGCCACCATGAGACAGGAGCGGACTAAATTGCAGTATTACAGAAACGAACTAAATATGTATCGGTAAGATTTGAAATCGAATCAGAAACTGCCATCCGCTTTCAGAGGTGACAATTCGATTGAAGTGACTGAAGACAAGAGGAGCAAATTCTCGAGCAGCTTTTCGTCAAATGTCCACTAGACACAAGCGGAAAATGAAAAGTTGAAGTAGGCTGCGAGTTTGAAGATGTGTTACCAGGAGAAGGAGAAGGCGAGGAGTTGAGATCGTTTCCGTCTTCTTGGAGGAGAGCAGAGCAGTAGTCAGCGGAGAGGCTCAGGTCGAAATCGAGACCCAGCGTCTGGCTAACATGAGACCGCAGAGTGAACTTCAGCAGCTCCTCCATGCAATCCCGCAGCTCTACCGCTTCCATCCCCGGCGATAACGGTGGCTCCATGGTTCTCCTACCTTAATCTCCGCCCTCTCTGCTCTAGTCGGTCACTTCCTCTGTTCCCGGCGAGCTGTGAAGGCTTGAACCTCGTAGGTTTAAGCTGTCGTGTGTCAGATGAAGTCATTCGGAAAACGAAAGAACCCTTTTTGTTTTTGTTTTTTTTTTGTGCTGAAGAGGAAACGAAAGAGCTGGGTAGTGGTGGCCATGGCCGGAACCGTGCGTAACCGGTCCCAGACCGTGAGATGTAAGGCTCAAGGTCGGTTCTACCAACCTCAAAAATCGGAACTGTCAGTTCCGAATTAAAATCTGAACCGGTCCAGAATTGGCTTAGAAACAAAATATTTTTTTTGAATGTAGGTTTTTCTCCCTATCCACACCTGCCCCCACCACACTGAGGAAATATTGGTCGTGTAATACACAACCACTCTGGCTGAGTAAGTTCGAATAAGCATCTAACACCTGAAAAGGGGAGCTGTAAAATTTCAGAAGTGAAAAGTAACGGAGAGGGGTTAACGGCTGAAAACATACAATAACGGAGGGAAGCATACCAACTTATTGAGACCACCAACTCACCTCTGCCAAAAAAAAGTTAAACTTCCCTCTCTCCTTTAGATTATTTGTTAAAAAAATTGAGATTTGAGATCTAAGTCTGAGACAATCAGAATTAGTGAAATGGATATGGTCATCAACGCTAAAAAAATCTTATTTTTAATTTTAGAAAAATTTGGTTTTTAGTTTTTAAATAAGAAATCTGAAATCTGATTTTTAGTTTTAGATAAATCTAATTTTTAGTTTTTTTTAAAAAAATCTGAGATCTAATTTTCGGTTTAGAAAAGTCAATTTCTAGTTTCTAAACAAGAAATGTGAGATTGATGCTAAATGTGAGATCTAAACAACGCTCTTGTTCTCTCTTTGACGGAAGCTCAGCTATAAGAAAAAAAATGTTGATTTTCAGTTCTAAAAAATGTGAGATTGGTCTGAAAGAGAGAATAAGAGAATGTCGAGCAGAAAGTCGAACAAGAATCTTGAAATAAAATCGAAAGAAAGTACCAGAAACTCACCTCGTGGATTTTACCTCTAAAGAACCGTTCTTCCACCGGGAAAGTTTCAATTTTTTTTGGCAAGAATGGCTGATGGACGAAGGAGTGAGAGGAGAGAGGGAAGTTTAAACTTTTTTTGGCAAAGGTGAGCTTGTGGTCTCAATAAGTTCGTATGCTTTCCCTTCATTACTGTATGTTTTCAGTCGTTTAACCCTCTCCGTTACTTTTCAATTCTGAAATTTTACAGCTCCCCTTTCCAGGTGTCAGACGCCTATTTGAACTTACTCAGCCAGGGTGGCTATGTATTACACGGCCAATATTTGCTCCCACCCCACCTGCAGCACCCTACCCCTCCCCCCAAACAAAATCATGTCATTACAGGCTGCAAACCTCCGGCCTCCCCCATCATTGCCTAATGCCTAGGCCTAAAAACTTATTGTGTGAATGAGTTTATTATATCATTCAACTTTTGACTCATGTAAAGTTGATCCTCAATAGTTGTAAAAATTTTATACGTATTAAGAATTTCACTGTGATTTACACAGCGAACTCATTATAAAAATTAAAATTTATTTAATTTTAACAAAAATCAAACCAGTAAATTTGAAACCGGATGGAAACTATGGTTTCGAATCGGAACCGTTCGATTCCGAACCTCCTTTGAACTGTCCAGAGCCGGTTCCAAATGGCCATGGAACCGGAACCGTTCGGTTCTAGAACCTTGGCCAGGTCTAGAACTGGAGATATATCTTCTATCCAGGATTGTGCAGAAAGATCGTTCTTCTTGAAAATAATTGTTAAAAATTCATCGTCTGCAAACTATTTCCTCTAATACCATCAATAGATAGCGGTTTTCAGAAGCATACTATGAACAGTGACAGAATGCAGTTTTTACGTGCGATCTATGTAAGATAGAACGCGAGTAAACCTAGCGATCTACTGACTTTTCTCTTTCTCCCATGACTACACTTCTCAAAATCTGATCATCGAGTAAATAGCTAGTGTATATAATATAACGAGTTCGTTATATAAATAATCGTTAAGATCTTAACATATGTAAAATTGATTCTCAAAGACTATAAAAATTTTACATATGTCAAAATTTGAGAGAAATTTATATAATAAACTCATTATATATTATACGATGCATATTTATCAATTTTTCTTTTTCTCTCCTTCACCAGTTGATCAATGAGCAAATATTCATTATATAAAATATAATGAGTTCATTATATAAATCACCGTTCAGATCTTAACATATGTAAAATCAACTCTCAAAAACTATGAAAATTTTACATGTATCAAAATCTGAAAAAAGATTTACACAATGAACTCGTTACTCGATGATCAAATTTGGAGAAGTGCAGTTATGGGAGAAAGAGAAAAGTCAGTAGATCACTGAATTTACTCGCATTCTATCTTACATAGATCGCATATAGAAATTGTGTTCTATCACTGTTCATAGAACGCTTCTGAAAACCGCGATCTATCAACGGTATTAGAGGAAATAGTTTGCAGGAGACAGGTTTTTAAGAATTTTTTTGAAAAGAATAATATTTCTGCACAATCCTCATCTTCTATCTATATTATTATACCGGATACTGGTTATTAGATAATTTTATTTTTAGATGACTAAAAATATCTTTGATTAATATAATTTAACTAGTAGAAAATTGAATGAAAAGAATGAAAATTAAGTTAATTATCACTGAGATAATGTCAAGCTTCTTTCACACCATCCTATAACATTTTTATTTTTCTAACTACGTATTTTATTTTTTTATAATTACTTCTATAAAAAGTAACAATACTATTAAAAAATTAATAGTAAAAAGTCCTATAAAATATTATTTAAAATAAAAATTATATGAGTGTCTTTTTACAATCAATTATAAAATTAGTAATGTCATATAAGTATAGATTCCTCTTTTTTTGGTCGCCAGCCACGGTATCCAAGCAGGCCCCACCAGCGGTGAGATGGCATCTTTCAGCCAACCATACTTGACTAATCCGTTGGTCGCCCCGGGTCGCACGCCTGGCAATGGCGGGTGAGGCTCCCAAGAGGGGTGTCTGCGTACGTGAGGTCTCGAACCTGAGACCTCCTTAAGCGGCACCTAGCTGCTTACCACTCGGCCCAACCCCTCTTGGTTATAAGTATAGATTCCTCAAGCTACAAGGAAAACATATTTTTTTGGTCCTATAACTAGTTGAGTTGACAATTTTACCTCCAACTGACTAATCAACTCTGAATATAGAACAGAGCATTGATTAATTTATACTTTTTTTGTATATTTTAAAACTCTATGCTAGTACCGGCCACGGGCCGGTTTGGGTCTGGAACTAACCCGGAATCGGTCAAACTTGGAACCGGCCTGGAACAGTCCTCGAACCATGAGGCCTAAGGTTCAGGGCCAGTTCCATTGGCCTTAGAAACTAGAACCATCGGTTCTAAACCGAAACATGAACCGGCTCGGAACCGTCGAGAAATTTAAAAAAAACCAGCTGCCAGTGAGCTGTCTCCCACTCCTGCCTAAGGCCAATTCAACCTGCGGGCCCCACCTCCTTCTGACCTAATTGTCTCTTGCCCAATCACCCCTCGCGGGCCCCACCACCCCACACCCCCTTGCCCATCTTTGACAGCACAACAATCAACGATCAAATTTGAAAAAAATTGACGTTTTGTATTTTTTTAAAATTTTAAAAAATAAATTACATTTTTTACACTATAAATATATATCATTCTTATAATATTTTTACACACAACTCAATTCTCTCCATCTCCCTTCTTTACAATCAAACTTAAACTCAGCTCTTAAATTTCACTGAGCTACTTCATTAATTCTCTGTGATTGTGATATTGTGCTAAATTTGTTAGTAACTTTCAGTTCAAATACAATAGCTATTACATATTTTTAATTTTTAATTTACTTTAATTTTTAATTTATGTATTTTAAATTAAATTTTATTTAAATTTAATATAAATCGTCAATCGGGTCGGAACCGCCGGTTTGGAACCGAACGAAACTACTGTTCGAAATCAGAACTGTCCCTGAAACGTTCAAAGGAAGGTTTAGGGCCAATTCCAGGGGGCGATGGAACTGGATCCGGCAATTCCGAACCGGAACCGCCCGATTTCTAAACCGTGACAAGGCCTACTCTATGCTCCTTCTGTAATCTGATTCCATTCCAATGACGCTCCCAAGTAGTTTCTCTGAAAATGGGACAACACCCTCAGTCGCAGATGCTGACACCTTGCCTGTTTGCCATGGACACGCTATCTTCAAAATAATGAAATGCACCAAAATGGATTTGTTGAAGTGGTAAAACAGCTATTTTTTCTTAAATAAAATTTCGAGTTAAAATCTTGTAAATGAAGCAAATTCACCTTAAATTGGATTAGTCAGGGTCAAAATGGACCTACCCATCTCGAATCGGATGACAACATTGTTATTCCTCTCAAAGAATGGTAATTATATGTGTAACTTGCCAATCAAGAAAATGACCTATCTTAGAACACGACTATCCAAATGCCCACACGGGCCTTCGGATGTATGACATTGTTATTAACCATTTTCTTCATAATTCTGGCTGTCAACTGGAGGGGAGGGGGAAGGAACCTCTCCCTCCCTAAAGACACAGGCGCACAAGCAGATCTGACTGGAAATCAGCAAAGCTTCTTATTTTCATCCAAAGAACAAAAAGAAAGACATTATCCACTGCCCAGAAAACATTTTCCAGGCACCTCCACAAGGACAGTCAAAATCAGTACGGATTTTGTGAATCAGAGCCCTTTCTTCATTAGAAGGGAAGACCAAGTTCAAAATCAATGTAGACAGAGAACGTAAACTATGCAAGAGGGAGAATTCGATGTTGTCTACCCCAAACTAGAAGTTTGTGCAGTGTTTGAATGCTGAAGCCTACTAGCAATTAAAGCACCAAATGTACAAGCAGTACGGATTATTGCCATTCATTTCTATTTCCAACCACAAAAATATGCAGTTCACTGACCACCTAAAGAAACATACTGCCTTTTGACATAATCCAAGCAAGAAAAAAACAACCCTGCAAAGACCAAAGCCCGCCGTCAGCTATTCTGAGCAACCAACTTGTTCTTCAGCCCTGCCTCACGAACAGGTTCTAGGATTTTGATAGAGCGAATCAGAGATAAGCTGACAAAGTTACAGTAGGAGGTGGGACCACAAATAAGTTGGATGTGGTTGATTTGAAGTTTGAGAAGGTGATGGGGATCCCTACATGCAAGAAGCGGACAATCATGACTGCGTTTGAAGAGTCGTCTGAGGAAGAATCATGTTGGCAAGCTCTTCATTCACCTTTACAGGGAGAGGTGGCATCTGCTTCATTATCTCAGGCTGGTCGCTTAGCCTGAAGAAAAAGGAAACCATTAGTCTGAGTAATAGCTATGCTATGGATCCTAGATGAAGGAAGTTCACTAAGAGACAGAGACAGAGACAGCAAAACCACTAAAAGGGTGTAATAAATAGAGGCCTGGAAAGCTACCCCATGCCATAATATGTTGACCTTCAGTTGAAAGTTCATACCAACTTCCTTCAATCACATAAAATCTCTCCTTTAGACATTGTTTTTAATTGCCTTTATCGAAAGTGAAATGTGCCATAACCCAAATGATCAAGAAAGAGGAAATCTTTTTACCCTTAAAAGAACAACGTTAGAGATGTCCTAATAGATACTTACTCGGTCATGATTTTTAGGATGTTGTCACGAGTCTGGCAGAAAAGGTTGACGTTCTCCTGTATCTGAAAAAATAAATGAAGCGAGCATTGCGTGTTTGGATGCTATCAGCCATTTGTGCTCAAATCTCTAAGCATTAAACATATAAGACTAAAAAAGATTTCATTGAAACCAAACAAGAAGGGTATGAGTGGTATGCAATTGGGTAGTAGATGCTTCTTTAATTGATGGTACTATTCTATAGCAACAAGTTTATTCTTGCCAAAGGCTTACATGCGCAAGGGCGATTCGAACATACAATTCCGTGGACTACTCATCAGAAGTGCACATGTTCTATCGACTTGCACCTATCCTACAGTTATTGGTGGCTCTTCTCTGCAATCAAATTATGGAAAGCACCTTACTGATTTAGTCCCAAACTTCAGCTAAAATCCCAAATTTTTATTTTCTTTCTTATTTAGTTTTCAAACACAGGGATTTCTAAAATTTCTACATCAGTTCATATTTTGGTTTTTTTCACTGCTATCATTTGATAGTAACACATCACAACAGAGTTTAGATTTTGGTTCTTAAATTTGCTTTCAGATCACAAAGTAAAAATCTAAAAAACAAGATAAATCCTCAGATGGCAGGTGGAGTGAGCCAAAGCTTGGAGACTACATCCACACTTGCAGTCTCTAATACGACACGTCCACATCACATTCAGAGCTACCAAGGCCTCAGTTAAGTGCAGCAGTTTATTTTCCATTGTCATTGAGCCTTTTACTTCCTCAGGAACATCCCATCCAGGGTCCAGCTTCAAATCTTCACTATGGATTTAATAGCCCCCTATAGAGAAACTTTACTCCACTACAGCTGCTTGTCCAACAGATCAAGCAATTGCCCTCTCAAAGATGAAAATCAGTTTAAAATATTAACCTACTTAAGGCACCCCAAAATTGGGGAATCAAAAATGGAGGCAATGGGTGAGAAAGAACTTCCCTACATCCTTCAACTCAAACCCATCCTCTGCCAATAACTGTCCTCTTCTCCAAATCTTTTGCTGTCAAGAAACTACTGTTTCTGGTACATGTTTTTATTTTTTCAGTTTTCTGTCAGAAATTTTAATCCTTAGGTAGGCACAATTCCATGTGCCACTATATCAGTGCCATGCCAGTCAAACTAATAATTAAAATGGCAGTAGGAATTACTAAGAATTTATAAACTAGTTTGTTTGGGACTGAACATTATTTCAATCAAGGCAATCAAAGCAATTTATTATGGAAAATTCTTATACAAAATGGCAAGGGATGTATTATGAAGACTTTTCCTACGGAATTATATCATCAGACAATAAAATAACCCCGATTATACGCAAGTAGAAGTAAGTTAATTCAACAAAAAATTATTGTAAAATCCAATTTCTTCTGATGTCAAAGAAGAAGACTAAATTTTCATTCTGGTTGCTGCTAATGAGGTGGAACAGATTAGATATAATACTACAATTCCACATAGATAATCCGCCATCTAACAGTATAATAATTTTATCAAACAAGAGTCGTAAAGAGTTCTATTCAAACCATCACTTCTGAGCTAAATAACTTAATACTAGAAATAGTCATTAAATTCAATACATGAATGCAGAATTCGGTTCAATACATGCACCTGTTCTCATACATGTATGAGGTGGGACCAATAAGTGAAACTTTACCTGAAAAGCTGCTAGATTTGCAGAAATTTGATTGAAGGCCTGTGCATTTTGCTCGAGCATCTCTCCTGTGGGACCACCGATTGCTGCAAAAGTTTGATAAAAATTTTCATCATAAAATTTGTGGAAATAACAATTAACTAGCAGTTATTAGTACAAGGAGCTCATCCACCCAGGAAAATACGCCCAATGCCTGTCTTTAGTGGCATTTATCTATGTCCCCTGATACATTAGAGCACCATCACACAATTGTCTTACTATTTGCACTCATTTCTCAATTCCAAATGACCCAGGCATTCAACTGAATAGAGGATTGCTGGCTTTATTTCATCTCGTAATAACCAAGGGCAATATCATGAAAACAATTTTCAATAATAAGCACATAAAAATACTGCGGAGCATGCCCCTTATCAAGTATAGAATGGCTGAGAATCATATACCATATTATCAATTCTTAAAATATATACATATATATATATATATATATATAACATATTTTCTTTAGTTGGAAAAATACACACACACACACACACACATCATATCATCCTGAAAAAAGTATGGAACAATATAAAATAGTACATAGTTTATACCTTTATATGAAATGCCATCATCATTGTCCATAGGAACCATGGGTTGTGCATGCGGAAGGACATTAGGACGTGCAGCGAACTGTGATGACTTCGCCGAAGGATCATTGGCCCTTTCCTAAAAGATGAACTTATAAGAATTCTTTGAATAAATCAAACTGAAGGCAAGAAAAAAGAACTTATTTCCCTTCTATGATAGTTCAATAGAAACATCACTTAACTACAATTTTTTCTCTAAATAAAGCTTCCAAACATACCATGGTCTTTTTTTCTTAAATAACTCGGTAAATTTAGGAAATAACTCACTAAAGTTGATTTGAAAAACTTCATCATGCAACCATAGTTAAATGTACATCTGTATTCAATCTTTTTTTTTAGCATTAAATAAATGATTATATTACTAAGCACAAAGTAGGTGCAAATAGTTACAAATAAAAGCACCAAGAAGGTGCAAATAGTTAGAAATATGTGGCCATGTACAAAAGGTCATGAAACAAGTCAATCAAAAAATATCATGTTAACGTGACCACATTCCCTCTCCCTATACACCCCTGTATGCCAAAAATTTAACTCATTTGCCCATCACATCTGCATTCAATCTAGTTTTAACATATTTAATTACCCAATTTACAAAGATCCTGAAATAACAATGCCAAATTTTGCAACCCTCTTAATGGAATTTTCATATCTTCGTACTAAAGAACATGAATATTTGCATATGCTAATCTTATTAAAAATGAAAGAAAAAAGTTGTAAAATGGCTATGGATGATACAAGAGTAGGACAACAGGACATCAAATTAAATAATACCTTTTTCTCTTTACTTTTCCTCGATAAATTGTGCTCTTCCTTCCTCCTCTTGCTATTTTCCTTTTTCTGGAAAGATGGATCACATCTCACATGAAGCAAAATGCATGTAGAAATACCATAAAGATAGTCCTTAAGAATTCTGAAATCTCATCGGTTCCTCCTCCATCTAAATTAAGAAACTGCCTCATTGCCCAATAATTTCTTGAGAGAAAAAAACAGAGACATAGACAATAAAGTCAAAAAAGCAGTCACCTTTTTGTGATCAAGGGCAAAAGCATCTAAAAGATGATGGCCAAACAAGAGTCTAGAAGCTACGACAATCAGTATATCAACACTTACCGTCATCCATCGGACACGCAATGCCACATCCCTTACTGTCTTATCCTTTAGCTGCATAGCTATTTTTGCATAGCGAATTATATTAGATTCTGAGGCAAATCTGCAAGTAAAGTGACAACGGCAATGATTGAGGTATGCCAGAGAATTGCATGGAAAGAGCAATCACTTATACTTGCTTCTATGAAAAAACTCACTGCAAAGAGAGAAGCTAGAGGAAACAGCAAACCCATCACCTAGTACAGCATGTAGTATTCAATATCAAAAGGCCTAAGCATTACGGTAGCAATTGGATCAGGTCCTTTAGCTTTATTGCTTTTCTTTACTCTTAACTCATAAAATTATGCAATAGAACATATTTGCAATCCCCTTAATGTCCTCAAGAAGAACTCCATCAGACAATTCAAAAATAAGTCAAGAATGCATGTTTGTCTGGCTTAATGTGAGTCTCTTGACAACTCAGAGAATAAGAAATAGAAAAGCAAACACGTGAAACTCCTTTTCCTAAGACCAGGTCTTCATGGAAAATTCTAACCATGGAGCAGTCACTAATATCTACATCCAGCCATATGATGTTGCGTGTCAAAGATCCCCCCTGAATGATTGTCAGCAAACTACTCCCAGTTACAAGGGAAGAAGCAGCTTGCACCACAGTTATCATCTTTGTGCGAGTTTATTAAAATTTGATCTCTATGCTATTCATACCCAACTATCTGCCTATTCGAGGCCATTTTACTAAGATTAGGAACTACGTAAGTAGACGCCTCCGCCAATTCTCAAGACATCAAGATTCCTGTTCAGGTCCTTCTACACATTATTTTCAAGCCTAATCTTAAAAATATGGATATAAAATTGTAAACTGAAATGGTGGGAGACAACATTCTGCTCTACTTCTTGGGAGAGAAACAACTCTCATAGCAAGACCAGGACACTGACCAATCAAGCATCGGTACAGCAATTTGTGGACCAACTTTAGTGCAGTGATGGCTGATCATATCCCAACAAAACAAATTGGATCAAGAAAGTATTTCAATGTACAACAAGCTAAGCTCCTCAAACAATTACCGTTGGCAGTGCTCTTACGAGGGGCTCCTAATGATGATCTAGTAGCCTAGATGATTCTTGCATCCTAAGAGTTGATAAATATAAACTAATAGATGTTATTGTGCCCAGTTACCCACTCAAATTAGTACATAGGGCAGAATTTCTTATTATTGCCCCGATTTCCACAAGGATTTTATCTATTGTACATAGAACAAGTGTGATTCTGCAGAGACCAAAGAGTCACATTAAGTCTTCTCACTAAATATATTTGAAGGCTATTATCAATAAGGAAATGAAGAGCCCACCAGATCCATTTCAATCTCTAACTTCCGTTGCCTCCAATTCATAGCCAAAATGCCATAACAAATAATACAACGCTTATATAAAGCTATTCTATTGCTCGTCTCTATCAGAGAGAGAAAGATTTAGCTAATCAAAATGGCAACTTGTCTAAGGCCGTAAGCAACCATCCCATACCTCAAATGGAGAATACCAAAATTTCCCCCCCAAAAAAAGGCTTAATTTGAGTTCTCAACGAGTGCTAACTTAAGCTCAAAATCTTAACCGTAAAGCTCATATCACAAAAGCTAGAATTAAGATTTCAAGCAACTCACTCTGTGAGGCCGCGGTCGAGTATTGCCTGCTCCTCTGCGGTCCACTCCATGGAGATTCCGGGGTTGTGCTTCATCGCTGACGCCTTGCCAGACGTCTCCGGCGCCAAGCTCCCGTTCCCATTGAAAGCGGACGACGATGCATGAGCCGGCTCCTGATGGTTCCCGGGTGGATTCGCCATGGTCCAAATAAAAGCTTCAATTCTAGACACCCCCCGAAGAAATTTATTCTCCCCAGCTATCCTATAAACATATCAACAGCTGCAGATTTGAAGCTGAGCGAAATATTATCTGAATCTTCAAAACTGCGAGAAATTCGATAAAATCTGTCGGCTCCCACCACAAGATTCCCGGAATTTCAGTAACAGAGGAACTCGAAGGATTCAGCAAGAAGCGCAGAACTTCGAAGGAAGGAATTACTATGCGGAACTGGAGTTAATCTTAGACTGAAGGGAGCTCTATAGATCCAGGAAAGAGAGGCGAAATTCTTTACAAGAGGGGCTTCGGTTCGAGCTTCGGTCGAAGACGTGAGCAGACGCAATGTTTCATCCTTATTTTGCTCCTGGTTGGACCTTTCCCACCTGTTTCCTCTTGGCAAAACCTTTTTCTTGAAAAATTACATTAGAAGTACTATTTATTTATTATTTTTATAGTTAACTCATATAAAATTAAAAACAACTAATTTAGTCCTATATTTTTAATTATATTACATTTTCAGTCCGTATCATCATTATTCTATTATTAAAATGAAAAAATAACACTGAAAGCCTTATATATTTATTATTTTTGACAATTGGTTTTATAACTTTAAAAATGGTCAATTGAATCTTATAAGTTTGAAAGTGGTCAATTGAATCTTATAATATTTACTATATAAAATACTTGAATCCGAACCGTCACCCGCTAAAAGTGTTTTGCTTACGTGTCACTTAACATCATTTGTTCATGCACACGTGTCATATTTATCACTTGCATGGCAACTTTTAATCTGACGTGGAGTTGATGTCGTAGTGAAGCGTCAAAATTACTTTTTCACCCATAGTTATTCATTAAATTTTTAAATCATAACATTTACCCTCTTTTCTCTTGATACGTGAATCTCCGAGCGCCCACCCTCTGTGTTCGAGAAGTAAGTGAAAATACAGTTAATTTTAACAATATTTAGCAAAATACAGTTAATTTTAACAATATTTAGCAAAATACAGTTCGTTTAAAAATAATTATCAGATTACAATTTTTTAATCACATCTTGAAAATATAATTTAGTTTTTAATTTCATGTTGTTTTATTTTTGGGAAAAAGAACCAACATGCGATTCAGGATGAGATATTTATTGTATAATATATTACGAGCTAGTTTTATAAATCTCTTTTAAATCTTTAGACGTATAAAATTTTTACAAATTTTTAAAAATAAATTTTACAAGTGTCAATATCCCAGTAGTGATTTATATAACGAATTTTAATGTATTATACATTAAGGTATACTAAACAATAACAAACAAAAGGTTGCGGAGCAAATACTCGAGGTATAATATATTGCAATTTGTTACATAAATCACCATCCAAGTGTTGATATTTAAAAATTTACTCTTAAAAATATGTAAAAATTTTATACGTATAAAGATCTGGCAAAGATTTACAATGCGAGCTCGTTGTATACATGCACACTAAATATTTACTCATGATGTAAAGGGACCAAGTCCAAACTATTTTGGCATATTGAAATATTGAACAACCGCAGCTTGGAGCTTGCGGTTCTTATTTATATAATTTATTAACCGTATTTTCAAGCTGCTATTCAATGTATAAAAACATTCACTCACACTTGGTACCTTTGTACTAAATTTGGTGTGTAATATATAATGATCTAGTATTATAAATATCTATCAAATCTTTATATGTATAAAATTTTTATAGATTTTTAAGAGTAAATTTTATAAGTATTAAAATATGAATAATGATTTATATAACGAATTGTAATGTATCATATCTTGAGTATTTACTTCGAAACCTTTTGTTTATTAATGTTTAGTGTATCTTAATGTATGTACATTAGAATCTGTTATATAAATCACAATTTAAGTATCGACACTTATAAAATTTACTCTTAAAATTTTGAAAAAGTTTTGTAGTGTAAAATCTAAAAGAGATTTACAAAATGAGCTCGTAGTATATCACATAGTAATAAATATCCCATCCTAAACCTTATGTTCAATATGCAATTCTTTTTCAAAAAAACCAATACAGTGAACTGCATCTTGAAAATGAACGGCATCTTGAAAATACGGTTAAAAAACAGTAATCCTATAATCATTTTTAAACGAACCATATTTTACGAAATATTTTTAAAACTAATTGTATTTTGAAATTATTTTGTCAAAAACGGTTCGTTTGAAAATAATTACTAAACTGTTGTTTTTTAACCGCATCTTGAAGATACGGTTTTGTACTTATTTCACTTTGTTTTTATTTTTTTTTGAAAAGGGACATGCAGTTTCGGATGGGATATTTACTGCATGCTATACAACGAACTTGTTTTACAAATGTATAAATTTTTTATAAAATTTTAAGAGTAAATTTTACAAGTACTAATTGCTGAATAATTATTTATATAACGAACTCTAATGTATCATACCTTGAGTATTTACTCCTAAAACCTCCTGTGTGTTAATATTTTATTGTACTCAATGTATGATACAATAAAATTCATTATACCATTCAGCTGTTGATACTTGTAAAATTTACTCTTAAAAAATCTACAAAAATTTTATATGTGTAAAGATTTGACAGAAATTTACAAAACGAGCTAGTTGTATATTAAACATTAAATATTTACTCTGATATACACAGAAGGTTTCAGAAGTAAATATTTAGTGCATAATAGACAACGAGCTCGTTTTGTAAATGTGTGCAAGTTCTTTACACTTATAAAATTTTTACAGATTTTTAAGAATAAATTTTACAAGTATCAACACATAAATGATAATTTATATAACGAATTCTAATATATCATAAGTATTTACTCTAGAAACATTTTGTGTTGGTATTTAGTGTACTCAAAATATGATAGATTAGAATTCATTATACAAATCACCCGTATCATAAGTATTTACTCTAGAAACATTTTGTGTATTGATATTTACTGTACTCAATACATGATACAATAGAATTCATTATACAAATCGTCATTCAAGTATTAGCACTTATAAATTTTTTTTAATAATTTAGCACTTATAAAATTTACTCTTAAAAATTTCTAAAAATTTTTATACTTGTAAAAATTTAAAATAGATTTACCAAACCAACTCATTGTATAAACATTGTAATTATCCCTCGATCTAGACGGATAGCTTAAAAGCTGACTTTCTCTGGAGCTGTAGAATGCGGTGAATATCCCATCCTCCTGAACATGCAGTTCCAAAAAAAAAAAAGAAAGAAAAGAAAATAACATGTTGAAGATGCAATTCATTTAAAATAAAATTGCATCTCTAAGATGCAGTTAAAAATGTTTAACCGGTAATTATTTTCAAACGAATCATTTTTAACGAAATAATTTTAAGACTAACCATATTTTAACTCATTTCTTGAAGGATGAATCCTCTTACACGCGAAATGCTGGAACACGGGAGGGTGCCCAAATATATGGCTCTGGTCGGAGGTCGAAAATGATTCCATGAGCGTATGCTCGGACTTCTCGTTGTCCTTCTCCTAGTGGGTTCTTACTGGATAAAACTCCCAGACATCTTTCTCAGGCCACAGGCATCTCGGGTTCACGAAATTATCCATGGAAGCTAAGCTGCCGCTGTAATTTCCTTACCATGGACCAATACTTTGAGTAAAGTTTCTTTGGCAGGATCTGTTGATTGCCCAGAGGAAGAAGAAATCAGTCTAAGCTCGCATATTTTCTCTTTCCTTGCTCTCTAAGCTCGCAAATGGTTTCTCCACCGTACATTCTCTCCCCATCGATTTCTCAGTCCATGACCCTGGTTCAAGATGAGAGCTCAATAGCCGACGTTGAAAGCCAGTAACAACAGTTAATTCAATCAAAATCTCTGATTTGGTAAAGCAAAATGACTGGTCGAGACAAGACGGATGTTAGATTGCATTTATAGCTAGTGTGATATGTATCGGAAGAAATGGACGTGCCAGAGGTGTCGGCGATGGCTATGGCTGTGGAGGGCGAGAAAATGGCCGGACACAGAGGGAGGCGCTAGCTCGGACATTCATGCCTCAAGAGAAAATAGGGTAAATTGTATGATTTGAAAATTTGATGAATAGTTCGGGGTAAAAAGGTAATTTCAACACCTCGTTGCACGTCAGATTAAAGATTGCCATGCGAGTGAGAAATATGGCACACGTGCATGAATAGATAACGTTAAGTGACACGTAACCGAGACACTTACGACGGTTGACGATTCAGACTCGAGTATGTTACGGAGTTTTTTCTTTTTTGCTCAAAGTAATGAGGATTTTATTCATTACCAAAAAAGGGTAATGGAAAATGCTTAGAGAGCCAGAGAATTAGATGATCAGAAACATCAAAGGGACCCTCTTAGGCAAATCACAAATGAAAATACATCAAAATAAGCCCAAATAAATTTGTAGCAGCCACCGAAATTCTGATCAAAACCTCCTACTAATCTATGTAGGCCCCGATTAAAATCAAGAAGGAGGGTCCTCACACCATTAATCTACCCAAATTTCAGTTTTCTAATAGAGATGTTACAATGTAATATCACCATTAGAGCAAAATATGAGGGATCTCGAGTCGTACTGATGCGCCAATGGCTCTTGCAACATTAGACCCCAGCAGTCCTCTCAGTCGAGTCAAATCTCCTTCAGTGGCCAGAGTGCGAAGGTAAGAGGGTGTGAGATCTGGTCACATCTTGGAAGATTTGAGTAGATCCGGCCTTGGAGCTACCAGATCTCCGAGTAGATCTCGGCTTGTTCGCGCAGGCAGTCTTAAAGAGGGTTGCTCGGAGAGTTGTGCGAAAAGAGCGAGGATCTGCCACATTAGAAAGGAAAATGAAAATCCGCAGAAGAGGTGGAAGGAGACGTTACCGGCTGACCGAGACTCGGAGGGGACGAACAAGCCGCAAAAGCCACCAACATCAGCGATGGAGGTATATACGGTCATAGATGAGGGGTGGGTGGGGGCCACACGCCTAGGCTCGAGGGAAGGGGGCCGGAACTGCCGGGCAGGGATGTTTCTATTCGGGGGAGTTTTGGGAGGTTTTAGAGAGAGAGGGGTGAGAAAGGGATTACTATCAAATACAATCGGTCTTGAGTATGTTATGGAGTTATAAGACTCAATTGGCCACTTTCAAATATATATGACTCAATTGCCAAAAATAGTAAATATATAAGACTTCTAGTACTATTTTTCTTAACAAAACTATTAACGATGTAAATTCTACGTCAGTAAAATAGTAATAATTTAGACTTAAAGTTTAATGGAATTGATCATATAGAACTGAATTAATCATTTTCAAACTTAGAGGACATAATTGCTAAAAATGATAAACATGTAGGACTTCTACTGTAATTATTCTCTTCTTATTTTATTCCTTTTTTCTCAATTTTAGTATTTTGTGCTTTATGTTCTATTTCATTAAATTATTAAAAATTTGGAAACTATGCTAATTTGTTATTAAGTTATTAGCTACATCAACCTACCTCCAAGGGGACAAATCCACTAATAAGCTAACAATATATATTAGGTCAAGTTCGTGATTCGACTCTCCGTAGAGGCCGGTATTAGGATTTAATGGCGGGTCTTAGGTCGTATAATATACCGTCCAATAGATTAGTCAGTTGTTACGGCGTCGGACATACTTTCGATATAAAAAAACTACGTCAACGCGAATTCCACAAGAACTACCAATTATATAACTAATTATAAGAATTATTATATAATCTGTCATTTATATTTTATTTAATTTGTTTGAATAATTGCATTGATATAATTCAATTTAATTCTTCCAAAATGTTGGGTAAATCACATTGTGATTTTACTGATAATTATATATAATCTTGTCATTTAACGCTATTAACATTATCGATCCACTTGCTAAAGTAAAGGACAGTCATTCATTATATGAGTCTTTTTTTACAATCAATTATAAAATTAACAATACTGTATGAAATACGGATCGATATCTAATAAGTAAAGCAACGTTATAACCCTCAAGCTACAAGAAAATGACATATTTTTTGGTCCTACAAGTGGTGGAGTTGACAATTTTACCCTTCAACTGGTTAATCAACTCTAAATATAGAATAGAAAATTGTTTTATTCGACATTCTTTTGTATATTTTAGAAGTCTCTGCTCCTTCTGTAATCTGTATCACAATGGATGATGCCAATTTGTTTCACGTTTAATTGACGTTGGTATTCTATTGGTACAAAGAAAGGAAGTATGAATAAGCAAGAAATTCTCGAACAGGTGAGAAGCAGATCAATGATGTATACCAACCAGTGAAAGGGACCGCGCTGTGCTGCGGTGTTTCAATTGAAGTTTATAATGTAGATGGTCACGCATTATGCAATGACCCTAGTTTCGGTCTAATTTTTTGATAAAATTGTTACTTTCCGTACAAGGAAAATGAGCCTACTAAACATGACTTATAAATGCCAAAAGGAAATTTCCTAAAATTAATTCAAAGTAACAATACAAAATTATACAGGATACTACTCGGGTCGCAACAGACATTACATAACTATATATCTAGCTAAATTTATCGTTATCAAGTATAATTTATATCTATAAAATCCTCGCTATTAGGAATTGCCTCCGCTCGCCATACGATTAGATGGAACTCAACTTTATCTGAAAAATATTATGCAAAAGGATGTCAGCTGCATGTCAGTGAGTAGTAGATTCAAATGCAAAATGAACATTAGTTATATATCTATATAACTTTACAACATATAAAACTGTATCATTATCCCTCTCAATTTACAGTAAATAATTCGTTAATTAGATATAAACATATTTAACTTACCTTTTCCATTTATAGGAATTTCATCAAAGCTCACTGGACTTCATATAATATACAATTATTAATCCATGAAGCAATTGTAAATTACCAAACCGAACTATGAATGCATGTAGTATCAGATGACTATCTATTGATCTAATGAAGTCATGAATTCATGCACATTACCAACTGGTTAGTGGACCATTCATCTTTTCCGACAATCATATCACATCATTGTGTCCCTTATGGGAACCTTTTGCATCATCGTATCCCTTACAGGAACCTTTCATATCATCATTCGTATAATATATATCAACCGATCAGTAGTCATTTTCCCTTCCGAGATATCCCTCTTGAGAGACATTCGTAATATCATTCATCCCTTACGGGATATGCATATGCGTGCTATGCATACCTCATTCTCCTAGACACATATTATGTTATGTTACGTGCACATGTCAACTAAATCATCCAGATAAGGTGAACAAATACATCATTTACTATCATTACAACATAGATGAATCAAATGATCAGTATTAAATCATTCACTTACCTTTCCATGTATCATATAATACTTTTTGTACCGTTTATATACGCTCATATCATATCGTAGATGAATAAGGGTAATCACCCTAAATCATAACACAGTCAACTGAAAAATCAGAGTTAGATCATACAGTCAAACACTTATCATACCATATATCATATACGTCCTTTCATATATTTATATCATTTCATAAATGAATAAAATACTTACACTGAATCATAAAATAATAGAACCACATAATCCATTCCGTTGCTTACTTACCATAATAAATCATATAATTTATTAACTGCATAAATTATATCATTTCACAAATGAATAGATCGAATCCTTTAAAGTGGGAACACAAAATACTATAAAGTATATCCCTGAACATACAGAACCCCATTTAACTATTATTAGGATTATTATGTAAATTTTAGGTATTATATTTGTTTGTTACGTAATTTATTATCTATATCTTTTATATATCCCTTTTTTTAATTTTCTTCAAGATCAAATTATTGGTCAGACAACAAAATATAAATTTTTACCTATTTATCCTTTGGGCCTGTTTTCCAAGAAACAGCAACACTAGTTTCCGAATTTTTAGTTTCAATACATCCAAAAACAACATGCCGAATACCTTAGCATTTTTCTGACAGTCGGCTTTTATTTTCCGGCAACTTCATCTCAACACTTGTGTTCGGTCTACATCCCAAATCAAACCTCCGGTAGTTAAAGCAAACCGATAGACATGGATGTAGCTCGTTCATTTAATTTGATTACTAATCAGAAGAATACTCATTTTTAATAATGAAAAATTGAATAAAAGATTGCTTTATCTCGTATCTCACGAGCCATTTCATGTTTTCCCTTACCGAAGTACCCACCAACGTAAAATGTTAATTGAGAAATTGAACTCTTGAGTATGTTGTAATCAAATTGGAACAAAATGAACTCTTCCATTTTACCTTGATCCTCTTCTGCATCATCGATTCCCCTCCTTTGCGTACCCGGCTTCTCCATCTCCATATATCTGCCCAGAGCAAACGAACTAAATCCTCTCTCTCTCCCCTCTAATTTTTCTTTTCCAATAATTACACCTCATCCTTCAATTCCACCAAGTGTCAGAAAAATGGAATTGACGAGCTGTGTGCTGAGGCGGTGGAGACAGGGACGGCAGAGGGGAAGCTGGGCTGGGTTGGTTATTGGGCTTGGTGCTTAAATTTCATTTATTTTTAATGGGCTTAGTGGCGTTTTAAGTCCAATGGGTCATTTAATTGATTGTCTTACGAGTCCATATTCAGAACTAGATTAATCGCCTCTCCTCAATTCTATTCTTATAATCTAAAGGAGAGTTTTAACAATTTCTCTAAGAGGGAGTCGGTTGAATATCCTACTCTCAACCATTTAAGGGCGAGTATAGAGACGTCTTGCTCTCAAACCCTTCGTGGATCCTTTTTTATTTTTATATTTTTATTTTTAATATTTTTCAAAAATTTTAATAATTCTTCATTTACATTCTTCTCATCATTTACACATTTTTTTTATCACTTTTTAGATGAAAATTTTATGATAAAAAAAATTTATATCTGGGAGATGTAAATGAGTGTACAAAACAGGAAAACATTGTCTATTTATAAAGTACTATTTAAGCTAGATTCAGTATATTTATTATTTTTATATAACATGATGCAAGTTTAAAAAGAGTTCAGTTATATAAACATGCCAATATTATAAAATAAGAAAATATTAATTTGACAATTTTGCATATTATCATTCATAATTTTTCTTTGATTGGACATATTACTATAACTATCATAAATACATAATTATTTATGAATTAAAAGTATTAAATTCTGATCTCTTTCTTCTTTCTTTTATTTGACCGGTCGTAGTGGATCAGATGATCATCTGTTACTGTCAATATTTTGTTACGTTATTCTTTTCTCATATAAAATCCAACTATTGTACTTATATATGCAAACAATCTCTACTTAAATATAATTTTTCAAAGAAGAATAATTCAAAAATAATTTAATTCAAAATTATTTTACTTTATTAAATGTTGATTACCCCTTACAGCGAAGTTCAGCACGCTGCACTAGTTCTCTTTATTATCAAGTTATCATTGTTGTTGTTATTATTATTATTATCTAACCACTGAACACATAAATATATTCTACTTGCGTGTACTCATGCTAGGGGTCGTAAATTGCATACATAAATGCTAGCTATCACACATTAAATGATGGTAATGGAATATACGGGTGAGACCGATATAAATTGTTTAAAGAAAATCATTGACAGGAAAAACTTTGTATACATACAATTTTAGCTGTCTTCGAGATAAAAATAGCAATACATCCAAGAGCATAGAGGGTGTAGAGGCTTTCATGATCATACACGGAAAGATGAAGCAAACTTTCAAAGTGACATAAAAGACTGACAAAAAGGGGTATCTTCCGAAAATGAACATAAAAATACAAAATCCCAAAAAAAAAAAAAAAAAAACTTTCAAGTGATACGAATCTAAATCGATGGAGAAATTAAATTCATGAGCTTTCAGAAAAATCATATGATTGATGGGTCTATCCAAGCAAGATATTAAATAAGGAGGGGTTGTGGCGTGTGTGTCTAGATATAGATATATATATATATATATATATATATATAGAAATACGATAATAAAAATTCTTGGATAGATCCAAAATCCTCGTAGTAACTGGGGCAGAACCATTTTAAGGGAAATTGTAAATAAGAGGGAAAATTTGAAAAAATTATAGCAGCACAGGACAGAGAGGGGAATGAATGTTCTTTCAGCTAGTTACATACTGGGATGCAACATGGGGATAGCTATAAGATGAACTAATTGGGAATAAAAAATGGCAGACCTGATCATCCCGTAAATAAATTGTGTGAAGCGTCCCGTTGAAAAAATGGCATCAATAAAAAGTGTGAATTGATAAATTATTTCTCTTGAAATTGAAGGAAATTAAATGGACAAAAATAAATTCATACGTAAATGGAGATAGAATCGACTGTTACTTTGGATCGGTTGAATTACACACATGTGCAAGAAAGTGACACGCACATGCGAATGAAATCTCCTATTACATCCCTTCAATTCTGTCAATCATTTGCAATTAACTAGTCTCAATTACATGAGATTGTTGGCTATTGAATGGTTGTAATCATCAGCAACCTAAGTTCTTCAATTCGTCGGCGTCTCCATTTGTATAAATAGCTCGGTTTTGTGCCATTTAATTGACAATCTCCCTTCTTCTTTATAGATAGAGCCGCTTGTCATAGGTTGCTGCACACATTTTTTTGAAAATTATCCTCTCTCTGTTTGTCGTGCATTACTTTCAATGGTGTTCAATTTCTGTTCAGTTCGTTGAGAGAAAGAAGTTCGGTGCTGATTTCTACTCTGCCGTCATTGTATCATGGGAGACAAATGTTCACGTATCCTTAGCACGACCAGAGAGGGGACCTACCTGTCTTAATGACCGAGTATCCATATTATCTGATTAGTTTTTCTGATTAAGTGATCTAATTGAGTTTAAAGAACGGGCCATAATGACAACTCATAAAGTGTAGGGACTAATGAGCAGATACCCAAGAGTAATTTCTAATTCTATGATGGGCGGAATTGGAAATTAACAAAACTTCAGCCACTATTGTATTATTAAAGGGCTATGGTCTCCGGGTCATACGCTATATTTGCGACCCGGCATCCCATTAGTTGAAGAGGGTATAAGATTGAGAGGTCACCCAAGTCTCTCATTAGGTTACGTGAAAATCCAAAAGAACCGAACCCCTTGACCATGCAGTCTTCGATTATTGATCAAGGTATGCTTCCGTTTATATTTATATGATATCTTGACAATTTCAACACGTATTGTTCTGATATTCTATGTGATTCTTCAGCCTCAATCCCAACAAATATAACATCAACAAAAATGTGTAAGATGAAATCAGTCGATAAAGCTTGAATGCGATAATAAAAATCCTTAGATGACAGGATCACGTAGTGCACTAACAAGAGAAGAACCCAGATAATGAATGATCCAGCACCAGTCACAGACCACCAAAACAGTTGCAGGAACATCAATTGGAGAACTATCACACGTAATAACGAATCGAGACACAATGACAACGCAAGGCTTCCAAGCTCGACAATCCCACCGACAATCTCAAGCTCACTTATGGAAGGAATAAGGTATAATTCAAAGCAGCACACAACCTATTGAATTAGGGGAAGAACCTCGATAATGAATTAGTGAGTTCTGAGTAGGCCTAGTAAACTGTGTCGTATCGTGTCTAAACGTATCGTGTTTAAACGTGTCCGGATTAGAAACCCCAATGATCTGGACATGATACATTTATTTTTCGTATTTAAATGGTCGTATCTCAACCGGGTTGACCTATTTAACGTGAAATGTCAACAATATATAATTATACTCTAATAATATATGATATGATTACTAAAATAATAATATTTATTGATAATTAGTATAATAAATAAGTAAGATTAATCAATTATTGATAATGTAATATCACTTTTAACAATAATGATGCATGTAATATTTTATATATCATAAAATTTTCATATATAAATGTATTAAATTAGTCAATATATATAAATATTGAATATATTTAATAAACGTGTCTAAATATGTCGTTTCATGTTATCGGGTTTAAACCTAGTTAAATATATTTATTTATTGTGTCTGTACAGATTCGTATCTAAATAGACTTGACCCAAACTCGCCTAACTTCGTGCCGTGTCATGTCGTGTCGGATTATCGTATCGTGTCAAAAATTATCAGGTTTAATTTTGAGTGTCATGGTGCAAGAAGATCTAAAATGCCCCCACCAGGAAATTGGTTTGAGATGTAACATTATCTTATACACTAATAATACAGAACCTGCGGAATGTAGTGAAGTGAATTTGTTGAGATTGTAAGAGGCGCCTCTCCCTTAAATAAGATCTCAAGTTTTGTGAATGTAGAAAAATCCCCTTGAACTTGATTAGTCAAGCCCCACCTTAGCAGACACATCTGATTCGAACTGGATTAGTCAGGACTCGCTAGATCTCTGAATATCAGTAGTAGAAATTAAAAAAAAGGAAAGTGAAATATGAGTATTGTCACGGACGACATCCTTATTCCTCTCAAAGAATGGTAATTAGATATGGTGAATGCATTGAATCCTTTTGATGCATATAAACTTGGAGTGCAAATGATATGCGTCTGGCCTTTTTTTTTTTAGTAAATTGTTGGACCTGACCTTTTTCGGTCCGGTTTTTTAACTCTGAAAAGCCACATCGCTAATAATTTGGGATTGTGAAAAATCAGTTGTTCCAGATGCGGTTTTTTTAAGCTATTTTTCGGTCCCAATTACTAATAAAATTTGATTAGCATTAGGGTTTTTATTGAACAATTCAAAACCTTTAAAAAGACTCCGATATAGAATATTGTGCGTGAAATTACACTTTTCTCTCAATGAATTCATCCTTCCATTTTGTTCAAATAATCATACACAAAAGTTAGAAAAGGCAGAAGAGGATATTAGAGGATGCATAAGATCATACTTGAATTATATTTTGAAGTACAGTATTTGAATTATATCAGACTATACTTAATTTATACTTGAATTATACTTAGCAATTTAAGATGTTAACAAAGGAAAATAGACAAATCGTGTTTGAATTATACTTCTTATAATATCAGATTGGGTCAATCCTAGACTTAATCTGTGCTAGGTCCGAGTGGAACTCGTGGCCCTTTAAGTTCGAGATCAGAAGAAAATGCCTGATTCGTGACTAGTTGTGGAGTATGGAAAAGTCTAGATAATTAAACAGTAACTTTGGATGTCAAGTGGAAAAAAAGGGTGTCCTCTCCCGAACGACAGGGAAGTGCCCAAGCAAATTTGACTGGAAATCAGCAAAGCTTCTTATTTTCTCCCAAAGGACAGAGAGACGCTATCCGCTGCCCAGAGAACGTTTTCCAAGCACCTCCACCAGGACAGTCAAAATCAGTATGGATTTTGTGAATCACAACACTTTCTACATTAGAAGGGAAGACCAAGTTCAAAATCAACGTAGACAAAGAACATTAACTACGCAAGAGGCAGAATTCGATGCTGTCTACCCAAAACTAGAAGTTCGTGCAGTCTTGAATGCTGAAGCCTGCTAGCAATTAGAGCACCAGAAGTACAAGCAGTACGGATTATTGCCACCCATTTCTATTTCCAACGACAAAAATTATGTAGTTCATTTACCACCTAAAGAAACACACTGCCTTCTGATATAATCCAAGCAAGAAAACTAACCACACTGCAAACTACAGGCCAAGGCCAGCCATCAGCAATACCGAGCAACCAACTTGTTCTTCAGTCTCATGAACAGGGTCTAGGATTTTGATCAAGTGAACCAGAGATGAGATGGCAAAGTCACTATAGGAGGTGGGACCACGAATAAGTCCGCTGTGGTTGATTCTAAGTTTGACAAGGAGATCAGAATCCCTCCATGTAAGAAGCGGGGAGGATCATCAGATCATGACTGCGTTTGAAGAGTCATCCGAGGAAGAATCGTGTTGGCAAGCTCTTCATTCACCTTTACAGGGAGAGGTGGCATCTGCTTCATTATCTCAGGCTGGTCGCTTAGCCTACAGAAAAAGGAAACCATTAGTCTGAGTAATGGCTATGCTATGGATCCAAGATGAAGTTGTTTAGTAAATGGATTTGAAAAATAGCCTTGAATGAAGTGAATTATTCTGAGAAATCACCTGCAAGAGACAGAGACAGCAAAACCACTACAAGGGTGTGTAATAAATAAAGGCCTGGCAAACTATCCCATGACATAATATGTTGACCTTCAGTTGAAAGTTCATACCTACATGCTTCTATCACATAAAATCTCTCCTTTAGTTGTTGTGTTTAATTGCCTTTATCGAAAGTGAAATGTGACATAAATGATCAAGACAGAGGAAATCCTTTTAGCCTTGAAAGAAAAACATAAGAGATGTCCTAATAGATTAGAGTACTTACTCGTTCATGATTTTTAGGATGTTGTCACGAGTTTGGCAGAAAAGGTTGACGTTCTCCTGTATCTGAAAAAATAACAGAAGCAAGCATCGCGTGTTTGGATGCTATCAGCCATTCGTGCTCAGGTCTGTAAGCATTAAATATCAATTACTACACCGAGATGCTTAGCAGAATGATATTATTTTGCTTCTCGAATTAAAAAAAATTATTTCATTGCAACCAAGCAAGAAAGTATGAGAAAGTATTGAGTGGTATGCAATTCTATAGTAAATGCTTCTTTCATTGATGGTATTATTCTATACCAACAAGTTTATTCTGACCAATGCCTACATGTGCAAGGGCGATTTGAACATAGAACTCCGTGAACTACTCATGAGAGTTGCACGTGTTCTATCAACTTGTGCCTGTCCTAGGGTTATTGGTGGTGGTTCTTTTCTCCAATCAAATTGTGGCAAGCCACTTACCGATTCAGTCCCAAACTTCAGCTAAAATCTCAAATTTTCCTTCTTATTTAGTTTTCAAACGCAGGATTTCTAAAATTTCTACATCAGTTCATATTTTAGTTATTTCACTGCTATCACTTGATAGTAACACATCACAACAGAGTTTAGATTTTGTCTCAAGGCAATCGAAGCAATTTGTTATGCAAAATTCTTATACGAAATGGCAGGGATGAAGACTAAATTTCTTTCAAAATTCATTAAAATTTCATGTACTGATTCTTGAATACCTACTATGGTAGAATATTCATGTGGTATTTTTTTCAAATTTGGCACGGGTGATACATGTTCCTTCTATTTCCCCAAGCAAGGCTCTTTGCTACGGAATTATATCATCAGACCATAAAACAACCCTGATTACCCACAAGTACACATAAGTTAATTCAACAAAAAATTATTGTAAAATCCAATTTCCTCTGATGTCAGAGGAGAAGACTAAAATTTCATTCTGGTTGCTGCTAATGAGGTGGAGTAGATTAGATAGAATACTTCAATGCCACACAGATAATCCGCCATCTAACAATATAACAATTTTATCAAAACAGAGACGGAAAGTGCTCTATTCAAACCTCTTCACTTATGAGCTAAAAAACTTAGTGAGAGAAATACTCATCAAATTCAATACACAAATGCAGAATTTGGTTTAACACATGCACCTGTTCTCATACATGTACGAGGTGGGGCCAATAAGTGAAACTTAACCTGAAAAGCTGCTAGATTTGCAGAAATTTGATTGAAGGCCTGTGCATTTTGCTCAAGCATCTCTCCTGTAGGACCACCAATTGCTGCAAGAGAGTGACAAAATTATCATCATCAAATTTGTGGAAAGAACAATTAACAAGCAGTTGTCAGTAGAAGGAGCTCATTCTCATAGGAAAATATACCCAATACCTGTTCTCATTGGCATTTATCTATGTTCCCTGATCCATTAGAGAACCATCACACAATTGCCTTACTATTTGCACTCATTTCTCAATTCCAAAATGACCAAAGCATTCAACTGACTAGAGGATTGCTGGCTTTATTTCATCTCATAATAATCAAGTGCCATATCATCACAACAATTTTCAATAGTAAGCACATAAAAACACTGCAAAGCATGCCCCTTCTCAAATTTAGAATGACAGAATTATATATCATATTATCAATTCTTAACAAATATATAAGATATTTTTTTGAACAAATACATATCATATTATCATCAAAAAGTATGGAACAATACATAATAGTACATTGTTCATACCTTTATATGAAATGCCATCATCATTGTCCATAGGAACCATGGGTTGTGCATGAGGAAGAACATTAGGACGTGCAGCGAATTGTGATGACTTCACTGAAGGATCATTAGCCCTTTCCTGAAAGATGCACTTATACGAATTCTTTGAACAAATCGGATTGAAGGCAAAAAAATGAACTTATTTCTCCTCTATGATAGTTTAATGGAAACAGCACTCACAACAATTTTTTTTCTAGATAAAGCTTCGAAACATGCCATGGTCTTTTTTTTTCTTAAACAACTCGGTAAATTTAGGAAATAACTTGCTAAGTTAGATTTGAAAAACTTCATCATGCAACCATAGTTAAATGTACATATGCATTCAATCTCGTTATAACATAAATTATCCAATTTACAATGATCCTAAAATATCAATGCCAACTTTTGCACACCCTTAATGGAATTTTCAAATCTTTGTACTACGAAACATGAATATTTGCAGATGCTAATCTTATTAAAACTGAGAGAAAAAACTTGTAAAATGGCTATAGATGATACAAGAGTAAGACAACAGGGCATCAAATTAAATAATACCTTTTTCTCTTTGCTTTTCCTTGATAAACCGTGTTCCTCCTTCCTCCTCTTGCTATTTTCCTTTTTCTGGAAAGATAGATCACATCTCACATGAAGCAAAATGCATGTAGAAATAACACAAAGATAGTCCCTAATAATTCTGAAATCTAATCAGTTCCTCCTCCATCTAAATTAAGAAACCTCCTGATTGCCAATGATTTCTTGAGAAAAAAAAAATTAAACACAGACAATAAAGTAAAAAAAGCAGGCACTTTTTTGTTAATAAGGGTAAAAGCATCTAAAAGATGATGGCCGAACATGCGTCTAGAAGCTACCAAAATCAGTGTATCAACACTTACCGTCATCCATCGGACACGCAATGCCACATCCCTTACTGTCTTATCCTTTAGCTGAATAGCTATTTTTGCATAGCGAACTATATTAGATTCTGAGGCAAATCTGCAAGTAAAGTGACAACATTCAAATCAGCAATGATTGAGGTATGCTGGAAGAATTGCATGGAAAGAGCAATCACTTGCTTCTATCGACAAAATCAGTGTAAAGAGAGAAGCTAGAGGAAACAGCAAACGCATCACTTGGTACTACATATAGTGTTCGATATCAGAAGGCCTAACCAATACGGTAGCAATTGGATCAGGTCCTTTAGCTTTATTGCTTTTCTTTACTCTTAACTCATAAAATTAAGGAATAGAACAGATTTGAATTCCCCTTAATGTGCTGAAGAAGAGCTCCATCAGACAAGTCAAGAATACATGTTTATCTAACTTAATGAGAGTCTCTTGACAACTCACAGGATAAGAAATAGAAGAGTACACATATGAAACTCCTTTTCCTAAGACCAGGTCTTCATGGCATATTCTGACCATGGAGCAGTCACTAATATCTGCATCCAGCCATATGATGTAGCATGTCAAAGATTCCCCTGAATGAATGTCAACAAACTTCTCCAAGTTACAAGGGAAGAACAAGCTCGCACCAAATCTATCATCTTTGTGCAAGTTTATTAAAGTTTGATCTCTATGCTATTCATACCCAACTATCCGTCTATTTGAGGCCATTTTACTAAGATTACGAACTACGTAAGTCGAAGCCCCCGCCAATTGTCAAGACATCAAGATTCTTGTTCAGGTCCTTATACAAATTATTTCCAAGCCTAATCTTAAAAACATGGATCTAAAATTCATCAACTGAAATGCTCGGAAACAACAGTCTACTCTACTTCTTGGGAGGGAAGCAACTTCTGTAGCAAGACCAGGATACTTAACAATAAAGCATCGGTATAGCAATTTGTTTAGTGGACCAACTTCAGTGCAATGATGGCTGATCATATCCCAACAAAACAAAATGGATCAAGAAAGTATTTCAATGTACAACAAGCAAAGCTCCTCAAACAATTCTTGTTGACAATGCTCTTACGAGGGACTCCTAATCATGATCTAGTAGCCCAGATGATTTTTGCATCCAAAGAGTTGATAAATGTAAATTGATGGACGTTAATGTGCCCAGTTACCCGCTCAAATTAGTACATTGGGCAGGTAATTTCTTAGAATTGCCCCGATTTCCACTAGGATTTTATCTATTGTACATAGCACAAGTATGGTTTTACAGAGACCAAAGAGTCACATTAAGTCTTCTCACTAAATATATTTGAAGGCTATTATCAATAAGGAAATGAAGAGCCCGCTTAGATCCATTTCGATCTCTAACTTCTGTTGCCTCCGAGTCATAGCCAAAAAGGCATAACAAATCATACAACGCTCATACAAAGCTATTAGATTGCTCGTGTCTATCAGAGAGAGAAAGATTTAGCTCATCAAAATGGCAAGTTGTCTAAGCCCGCAAGCAACCATCCCATACCACTCCCCCACCCCCCAACAAAAAGGAAACAAAAAGCTTAATTTGGGTTCTCAACGAGTGCTAACTTAAGCTCAAAATCTTAACTGAAATAAAGCTCATATCCCAAAAGCTAGGCATAAGTTTCAAGCAACTCACTCTGACAGGCCGTGGTCGAGTATTGCCTGCTCCTCCGCGGTCCACTCCATGGAGATTCCAGGGTTGTGCTTCATCGCTGACGCCGTGCCGGACGTCTCCGGCGCCAAGCTCCCGTTCCCATTGAAAGCGGACGAGGACGCATGAGCCGGCTCCTGATGGTTCCCGGGTGGATTCGCCATGGTCCAAATAAAAGCTCCGATTCAAGACACCCCCAAAAGAGATTTATTCTCCTCAACTATCCTATCAAGGTATCAACGGCTGCAGATTTGAAGCTGAGCAAAATATTCTAAGAATCTTCAAAAGTTCGAGCAATTCGATCAAATCTGTCGGCTCCCACCACAAAATTGGAAATTCAGTGACAGAGGAACTCGATGGATTCCGACAGAAACGCGAAACTTCAAAGGAAGCAATTACTATGCGGAACTGTAGTCAATCTGATATATATTAGACTGAAGGGAGCTCTAGAGATGCAGGAGAGAGATGCGAAATTCCTTCCAAGAGGGCTTCGGTTCGATCTTGGGTTGAAGACGTGAGCAGACGCAAGGTTTCATCGTTATTTTCCTCCTGTTTTGACCTTTTTGCCTTTTCTTTTTCGCAGCACCCTTTTTTTTTTTTTTTTAAATTTGCACTCCTTTCTTGCTCAACTTTTTTATCTGTATTCGTTCTTTATGTTCTACTTAGAGAGATTAATCCGCAATCGCACGAAAAAATAAAAATAAATAAATAAATATTATTACAAATATATATAATTAAATTACTTATTTATAATATATTATAATTTAATTTATTTAAAATAAATTTACGTTAACTTATAATAATAGATATAATATTCTAAGTTGTCAATAGTGTATTTTACAATTTTCTTTACATTTTTAAAAATTCATTTAAAATAATGATAAATATTTTAAGTTACAATTAAAAGCAGACAGAATATTTTTATTATATTATTGTGAAGTGGGAGAATCTAAGTTGTTAATGAAATATTTTTGCAATTTAAATCATAAATGAAGAGTGAGAACAGAAAATGATATAAATTACTATTTTATGCCTAGTCTGCAAGATTTTATAAAATATAAATATACTATAAAACTTAAATGTAAATGTAAAACACGAAAAATAAAAAATTATCAAAACGGATAAATATATTTGTGTATAGTATAGATTTCATTCAATTATAAAAAATTTGGAAACCGTGCTCCTATATTATTAGGTCTGTCAACCCGAATTCCACTACAACCATCAGTTATATAATTAATTATGAGAATTATTATTAATTTGTTTGAATAATTGCATTAATAAAATTAATTTTATTTCTTTCAAAAAGTTGGGCAAATATAAATCAAATTGAGATTGTACTAAAAATATCAGTTTTCTTTCAAGATTGTCCATCGATTTGCTAATATAGAGTTAGGGACAGTCAAGCAGGACCAATGGACGCCCATGCTACCGATTTTCAAATGCTATGTGAGCAAAATTTGTAAAAATTAAACAGTAAAAGAAAGTTCTGAAAAATTAGATAATCAGAAAAAAAAAACCCTAAATGAAATTTAAAATTTCATAAAGTTTCATAAGAATACAAGAAAATATAAAAATCATAAAAAGTAAAATTCTTAAAAAATTTACCAAAAATTTGAAATAAATAAGTAAAATTCATAAAATAATTTATCTCACAAATTAATTGTAAATAACAATTCTAAAAGAAAAGAACTGTAAAAATCATTAAAAATATAGAATATAAAAAATAAAAAATTTTCAAAAAATAAAAAATTTATTTTTATAGTTATGCAAAATTTTTGAATTATTTCTCTTTTTAGTATCTGATTGATGCCTATTTAGTATTTGACCTTCACCTCCTGATTTTCTTTCTTAATATCTGTAAAAATTTAAGGAAATTGCATAAAATATTAAAAGAACACTCAACAAATTAAATTTAAAAGGACTTTCTCCTCATTGGTTCAAAATAATGATGTTAAACTTGTTGTTTCATGATGGTTCATGAACCGGCTAAAACGGTCCCGAACAGAACCTTTAAGCTTAACAGAACAATTCAGTTTTTCCATCGCGGTCCGTCATCCCATGAAACAAATCTGAATCGAGGAATAATCTAGCCTCGGTTCAGCCCCTCGATTTATTTTATAATTTTTAAAATTTTTAGGGAATTATTTTTGTGTTTAATTACTAATACAATTTTAATTCAATCTATACGTAATATTTTATTTGTTTATTTTTAATTTAAATTAAAAGCTTAATATCAATATTTTGGTTTAAAAATTACTCAGTTCAAGTTTTTACAGCCTGTTTAATTGGATGAAAAATTCAAACTTTCCATGGAAAGTTTCAGCTTTCCATCCTAGATTGCTTGGGTTGGATGTAAAATAGAGGGTAATTTAAATTTACCGGGCTCAGCTCCGTTACATATAAAGCTTTTTACTGGGGTGTTTGGTTCGAATATTATTAAATTATAGCGTAAAGTTAAATTACAGAAAAAGTAACTATTTTACATGGAAAATGGTTAGTAATATGCAATTATTGTATTTGGTAAATGTGGGTAACTACAAGGAAAGTAAATAATAATGTATTTTATAACATCCAAAATTACAAGAACTCCCCAATCATTATCCTTTGCCTTCGGTTTTTCTAACAACAGAAAGGGTAAAATAGTATTTGTGAAAATTGGAGAAGTGGGTTCCACTTGTATTCCAAGAGTGCCAGCCCTCTCTATGTTCCAAAAGCTTTCCGTGTAAAATACTTGAGGTAGGGAAAACAATCTCAGCCCAATAAATTCAAAATGCTCTCAACTTTCCATTCAAATACAGTAAAATAAAATGAAAAATTGAAACTTTTCCTATAAAATATTTACACTACAGCGAACCAAACAGGGTTACATTGTAAAATCTCCGCATTCCTAGATTGCAAGTGGGACCACATCTGCAAACCTCCGAAAATACTAAAATATCCTTCTATTTTACCCTGCTGGGAAGGGACGATGGAATTGGAAAGGACAAAGGGAAGAAAGTAGTAGTTCTAAAATCACTTTTAAATTTAATTTTTTTTGCACAAAATATTTTAATATTATAAGTATAATTTTTAGTAAATATATTGATCTTAAATTACATTCAACTTTTTACTTAAAATTTTACTTTTCATTTAATCTAACTTTTCAATATAATTTAGTAATACTTGAACCAAACTCTCCTTACAGTGAAATGATTGTTGAAGAATTTATTTTCTATTTTATATTTTTTAAATTCGCAAGTATTCCAGGCCATGTCGGTTCAGGTCCTTGCCACAGCTTTAGGCTAATCCCTGCTGGTGCACGGAATAATTCTGATTCCTGCATGGCTCCAGGCCTAAGACAGCTACAGGTCAACGGGTCCATTTTTGGACTCAAACCGTGGCCGACATACGAAACGTAACTTTTGATTCGATTTCAGGTCTAAATCGGGCTGGATCGATTCTATGTTAAGGCGCGCTGGTTGCAATTTAATTTTGGGTCGAATCGACTTGATTTTTTGATAAGTAGAACCGACCTGATTAAAATACAAGTATTCCAACCTCATCACCCTTACCACCTATTAACTTCCTTTATTTCACGAGGAGGACCCACCAATAGGGAATCCTGACAGGCCTAGTTCAAATCACCCAGCCCATCATGGATGACTGTGCACAATGGTTCAAATTGTCCATGGCAGACGATTACGGAGTTTTGAGTAAAAATGCTACTTTTTTTACAAACTTTCTTAAATAAAATATTTTGTTAAATACATGAACAAAAAAGAATCTTGAAAATGAGTTTTTAGTTTTATAAAAAGAAACTCGGTGAGTTTTCTTTATAAAACTGAAAACTTATCTTCAAAATACCCTTTTATTTCATATTAAATAAAATATTTTATCCGCACTATTCAATGGAATCTTGACGGGCTTAGTTCAAATTGCCCATCGCAAATGACTATGCACTATCTAATACCCATGGCAAATCCCTCCCTGCCATCATCACTGCTGGTCTTCTAGTTCAACTCGCAGAGAACTTCTTTCTTCGCATTCAATCTTCCCCAAACCCATCACACACTTTGTCCTTTACTTAGTGAAAGATAAACTCATGGTCTTTCATCCCTTGTTCCTCATCCCGCCCATTGTTACTACTAGTCTTCTAATTAACTTCAGCTCGTAGAGAACTTCCTCGCATTCAATCTTTCCCATACCCATCACACACCTTGTCGTTCACTTGCGGAGAGATAAGCGCCAAGCATTTCATCCTCCACAATGCTCACGACAAGGGATGAATAGCACCCCGATAGCTGGGCTCCATCGGTTGTTGTAGCTCAATGCCCACATAAATGGAGCTTCACCTCTGCAAGAAGGAAGAACAACCATATTGAGAACACCTTACGTTTAGTTAGATTGGGCCCTTGCCCACCTTCTACAGATCAAGCACCGGAAGGAGTTACCCCTTACTTCGTAATTCTTCATGTCATGATCCTAGGGCTTGTACCAGGATAACCCGTAAAGATGAGGATTGGGTTTGTCATCCTACTCACAGTACCCGCATGTCTTCTTGTCAATCCCTTCCCCGCTAACTTTTGGAGGGAACGTGACGTTTGGTGCTACTCTATTGAGGGGCGAGGACGAGGACCACGTTGTACTCAGAACAGAAAGTCTTGGCCTTAAGCCGTACCACGAGGTGCAGGCCCTCTAGATCATCCAGTGCCATGGATCCACGGTTAGAAGGGGATTGCTATGAGCAGGACAATACTTGCTGAACACGGCTATAGACTTACTATCGAACCCGACAATAAGTTGTCCGTCCAATACAAGTGATGGCAACTCTGTTGACTATATCTCTGAGTCCATAACCTACCAGTTTGTCCTTCTGGCATTCAACTGCAGCTGCTTGGGCACTTACAGCAGGCTGAACACCCTCGCGACCTCATGTTTGCTCGTAATACGGATCTGCTAGCTAGTCCTCGCGGAAACTATGGAGCTAAGAGACACTACAAGAATTCCTCCAAATTTCAAAGGACAATCGGTCAAAGAGTGGTCAAATTCTCGTCGAAAATTGTGAAAAACCAACTACTTTTCATGAAAAACAGCTCCCCTGGGTAAAGGCCTTGTCACATTTTCGACTCCAAGGGACAGAGGTCGGATAATTCGTGAGTACTTCTAGAGACTAATTTGTCTCGCTTAATTTGAGAGGAAGCCGATACAATACTATTGCTCAGTAAATCCATGCAAAAACCGAGAAATATTGTCCGTCAGTTGATTCGAAAGAAAACCGTGAGAAAATTGTCCATTGGTCATCTCATTAGAAAATTGAGGAAATCCTATTTGTCATAAAAATTCTTGAGAAAATTAAGAGAATATTAACTATTGGTAATATCATGAAAAACAACTCTCTTGTTGTGAATTCATGAAGAAATTGAGAACATATGGTCCCTCGGTAAATTCTATCGGAAATTGAGAACATTTTATCCGTTGGTAAATTCATGAGAAAATCTAGAACATATGGTCCCTTGGTAAATTCTTGAGAAAATCGAGAACATATTATCCCTCGGTAAATTCATGAGGAAATCGAGAACATATTGTCATCAATAAGTTTGGAAGAAAATCGAGAGTATATTTTCCATCACTCATACTGTGAAAAAATTGAGAACATTGTCTATCGGATTAGAACTATCAATTTGATCAAAATCGAGAGTAAATTGATAGAATCACCTCTTAATGGAGAAATATATTTTTGGGACTCTGCTCTTGTTGTATATATTCGAATATTTATGTATTTTTTGGATTTTTTTTGAGCTATTCAATTTTTAAGATTAAAGTAAATATGACATATATACATATAATTTGTATTATAACCGGAGATGACAAACAATTAAATTTAACATATGCAAAAATATTAAATTGTAGTGTATACAAATACATATTACAATAGTATTATTAAAATGAGATCATTAGATAAATGCCTCTTAGTAGCCTCCTATTTGCTGTGGCTTGGTGATTGTCGGTCCTTCTCCAGTCGTCGGCGGAGCCGATAACTACTCAAATAGCAACTTCAATTTTCAGTCTTTGGCAATTCTCTTTCTCCAGAAAGAAGATAGAAGAGAAAAGGAAACAAAAAATGGTAATTTCAACCTTATCTTTCACCGAATGCAAGCTTAAATGTTCAATCTCTCAACTGCTTCTTTTGATGATCACCTACTCTTTCCTCCTACTCATCATCATAAGATAAATACGTTCCAAAATTCAAAAGCTTATAAGAATAAAAATATTGAAATATGAACAACAAGATTATAAAAATATTGAAATATGAACAACAAGATTATAAAAATATTGAAATATAAAGAACAAGATTAACCCTAAGTATGTCCTTCATCCTCACTTCAATCTTCCAAACTCTTTCCATTGAAGAAGATGTACATATATCTTAAAAGAGATCAAAAAAGAATGAATGTTAACAAGTGTGGGGAAGATAGAAAAATAAGGGAGATGGAAACTTGAGATTTCAAACACTCACTCTTCAAAAGAAGGGAAGAACAAAAGACAGAAAAAAAAAAAAGATAGAACATAGGTACTTGTAAGAAAGAATGAAGGGATATTTAGGAGGGCAAATTTTGGCTCTATCAGGACATTTGAGAGAATGTTATCGAATTTCCATCAAAAAGTTCATGACAAAATCTGAGAGACAAATTCTGTCGATGTTCTCGTGGAATCGAAAATCAAAATTAGTGAGAAATCTCTCAATTTTTCCTAATACACAATTTGATATCATATTTATGTAAACCTGGCTACGGTTCAGGAACCGGAGGCTGTGGAACCGGCCCTGAACTGTCCAAAAGGGTTCAGGGTCTATTCGGAACCAGATGGTTCCTGTTCGAAACCGGATGGTTCCGGTTCGAAACCATGGTTCCGTCTGGTTCCAAATTATTCGGCTCGATTTTATTTAAATTAAATTTAATGTGCACAATTTTAAAATATATAATTAAAAATTTGGGAGAGCGATATCCGCTTAAGATTTAGAAAAATCAGAATTTAGATAATTCTCTTATTTGATCATGTATTTACAGAATAAAAAATGTAATTTATATGTATTTATAATTTAAAATATGAATGGTTAAAAAAGAGAAAAATAAAAAATAAAATGTGGCTATTGGAGGGTAGGGGAGCTGGTGGCGTCGGGGGGGGGGGGGGGGGGGGGGGGGGGGGGGGGGGCGGCTAAAAAATTCAAAATTTTTTAAATTTATTACCGGTTCTGGTTTCTGAGGCATGATGAATCGGCCCTGAACCTTAGGCCTCACGGTTCAGGGCCGGTTCCGACACGATTCTGGTTTTGACCCGTTCCGCGTCAGCCCCAGGCCCAAATCGGCCCGTGGCCAGGACTATATTTATGTCATGTTGTACATATTGCTCCATTGCTTTAAAGTTTAAACATACCTAGTAATAATAGATATGAACTAACTGCAACATAGATAAAAATATTTTAATAATACGACGGAATTTCCCAAACGATCCAAGCAAAGAAAACTTACGAAACGTTTAAAAAATTACGAAACTTCCCACCAAAGAAAAAACTTTAAAAAACTATAACAATAATGGTCACTCCTTCATCAGATGATCCAGACAACAAGTACAGTCACTCCCCAGCAAACGATCTGGACAACAAGAACAATCAGTCCTCATCAAATGATCCATAAATGTGCTCTTTATCGCTCAAAGAATTTTATTTTTCCTGCTCTTTTGTTTATAATTTCAGAATTTTTAGGTTATGTTGGATAATATAGAATGGAATATAATGAAATAGGATGAGCAATTTACTCATTCATTCACTTGCTATCATAAGTTCAAATGAACTTAATTAATTTAGTTTAGAGTCACGTTAGTCTACTAAGCTATATGAATTTTTTCTTCACAACACTTAAATTTAAGATTTAATATGAGGAGAAGAAGAAATGTAGGATTATTTTAACCAAACTTGATTTATTGAGAAGCGTGCACCAATACCAAGTAGAACAATAGTCTAATAATTCAAAACTCACTCTTCTACGATTTAGTGAAATCGAGGTCTCAAGTTTTAAAATTTCCTCTAAATAATATTATTAGAAGAGACACTTGAACTTAAATCTTAGCAGACACCTCCTTATCAAACTATATTAGGTCTTTAATAGTCTATTTTGACGATGTTAGTGATAGTATTAATCAGTTTGTCTAATATGTTCATGATTGAGCGTGAAGCTCAAATATTACATAGTGAAATTATTGAGTCACCACTATTATTACTATCGATAAAAAGAAAAGGAAAAGCCTACATAATAGTTGTCTGAGCTACTAGTATCTAAAAACTTAACAAATTATGACTAATTCAGTTTAAATTAGGAGGACCTACTAAGGTGTGGAGCTATCCAAATGTGAATTTTCTCTATTCGCAATATTAGAACTCGATATATTATTTAAAAAGAAGAAACATCCTACTGCCTCATCAATCCACTTTACTATTAATAGATTCAATCATTTATATAATTATTTTTTATCTTTAAGATTTTATTAAAAATCTTAAAATTACTAAATTTTATTAATTTATTATAGTGTTACTGGTGAAAAATAGCACAACTCTCCACCACACTTACAAAAATAGCACCAGTTTATAAAATTTTGTAAAAATAGCACCATTTTATGTTCAAAGTCCATTTTACCCTTCACATAATCCCTTCTCTCTCTCTTCCTCTCCTTCTGCCCGTGAGCTTCTTCGTCTCCCCCTTCCTCCTGCAGCCGGCGACGGAAGCGGCGACGAGCGTTCGGCAACTGGCAGTGGCGACTAACGGCCGGCCATGGGCAGCAGCAACGGCCAGCAGGCGACAGGCGGACGAGCGGCATCGGGCGGACGGGCGACGTCGGGCGACCTCGGGCGACGGGCGACGGGCGACGGGCGACGTCAGGCGCCGGCACGGGTGAGCTCGGGCGCGGGGCGAGCTCTTGCGTGGGGAGAGCTCGGGCATGGGGAGAGCTCCGGCGCGGGGAGAGCTCGGGCGCGGGGCGAGCTCCGGCGCGGGGAGAGCTCGGGCGCGGGGCGAGCTCGGGCGCGGGGCGAGCTCGGGCGCCAGGCGACCTCTGGCGGCGGGGCGCCGGGCGACCTCGGGCGGAGGGGCGCCGGTGCTGCCAGAAGAGGAAGAGGCGCAGAAGAGGAAGAAGCGCAGAAGATGGAGAGGGGAGAGAGAGAGGAGAGAGAGAGTTTTTTTTTAAAATGAGGAGGGTATTTTGGGAATTAGAAAAAATGAGTATATATAGTGGTGCTAGATTTTGAAACTATTATAAATTGGTGCTAGTTTTAAAAGGAACGAATTTTTTGGTGCTATATTAATTTTTGCCTCTTTATTATATTATATTAATATTATCACATAATATAAATATTACAAGCAATACTCTCTGCTTCAATCATTGTTTTAGTATGGTACTGAATATTAACTACTCCAGAAAAGGAATTTTTTTTGGGTAAAGGCACGTGGGGAACTTTAAGTTGCACGTGCGGAAAAAAAGATATATTATCTTCCTCGAAACTCTTCCCGACCTAGAGAGAGAGCGAGAATGGGCATATCGGCGTCGAGGAACAGAGTCAAGTCCGCTGTCTCGCAATCGCCGGAGTTTGACTCCGCCTGCGACTCCGCTTTCACTCACTGCCTCTGCCTAACCCAGCACGCCTTCCCCGGCGTCTTCCCCTACCAGCTTCCCACCGCCTCCGACCACCTCCACAGCAGCCTCTCCGCCGTGCCCCTCGTCCACCGGTGGGTTCCCTCTCCCCCGTCTCGCTCCCAGATCGATTCCGCCCTCCGGATCGTCCTCCACAGTCGCCGGCCCCTCCCTGATGACGGTCCGCAGACCCTCGACCTGGCCGAGTTCAAGCAGTGGGCGGCCGAGCTGTACGCCGCGGCTGTCGTGGAGAATGCTGGGAAGGCAGTCCTTACCCGAGTCCCGATCGGGATCGCCGGAATCGCCGGGCTGGGCATCGCGACCCGGTCGGGAAAGGAGCTGATTGGGTCCGTGATTGGGGTCTACGCGCTCGGCGTCGCGACTTCCATTTATCTAAGCATGTCTGGTTAGGGATTTTCCGTGCTTCCTTGCTACCATCACTCTTTTTTACATTATTATAATATTAAATTAAATACTCAAAATTTTTACTTTTTTTATCTTTTATTTGAACTGTTATTGCCTACGCTTTATAATATTAAATTTGGAGCTTGTCTAGATATCAATCAATATGAGTCATTTGCGTGATCTATTATATTGTCATTTTCACTGGCGACACGTATTTATTTTGATGATATCCAGGATGTATTGGTCAAGGGTAATTTCATATAAAGATTTGATGCTGTGAAAATTGAGTTTATTGCTCATGTTAGGACACTTTATCTGGGCCACTAATATGAGACAAATATTGCCATAATCTAGATGAGTTTGATTCTTTTCCCTAGGGAATCTTGTATATCAAAATTCACTAGGAAATCTTGTATATCAAAATTCACTAAGTTTATTATGCTAATCATTATACAGCCCTGAACAAGTTGATGAAGTAATAAAGTGTAATTTGTTTGGCTTTTCATGAGTTCTCCATGTATGTAATATTTATATAAATATGATTTAGTTAACCATCAAAACTAGTATTTCTCCTATTCTCCCATGTATAGATGACACTAAAATTACAACAAATTTAAGGAATATCATTGATTTGTGTCAATTGTCATGTTTACCTCTCTATTTGTCCTCTTCATCTTGTCCATCTAAAATCAAATCTCTTTTCCGTTTTCTATTTCACTTCTTTCCCTCTAGAAATTTTCCCTCCCTCTCTCCTTCTCTCTCTCCCAGTGGCAGCAACAGCCTCCTCGCTTGTTCTGTCCGCCCGCCTGAGCTGCTCGAGACCAAGTTGCTCGAGCTGCCAACCCAACCTGCCGAGTTGTCGATCAAGCTACTCCTTCCTCCCCTAGTGGCTAGTCGAGCCGAGCTGCACCTTCTTCCCCGATGCAGAGCCGAGCCGAGCTGCAAAGCTGCTCCTCCCTTTCCCCCGTGTCCAGCTGAGTCGAGCTGCTCATTCCCCCTAGTGCCGAGCCAACGTTAAAATATTAAAGTTCTGATAAATTTAACTTGTTCAGAGCTGTGTAATGATTGGCAGAATATCCTTCGTAAATATTGATATACAAGTTTCCCACAAGGGAAGGAATCAAACACTTTGAGTATGTCTGGTTAACAGGAATAACTATTTCGTGGATGGAATAGTTATTCTTACATTTGGTTGGTATCAATAGTATCATCCGTAATAACTACTGCGGATACATTAGGAATAGAGAAGAATGGATAGTCTCACTTTTCGTAAATTATCTTTAACCATTCCTTAATTTTTAACTTTATTATTTTATTTATTTATTTATTTAATATTTTATGTTTCAAAATTATGGATCCCTCCCTTATTCACAATTTCTATTACTTCCAATCAAATCATATAATATTAATTTTACTCATTACTCTAGTCTTCAATAATTTCATTTCTCATAAGTTTATTTCCCATCTTATTCCCATGAACGAAACAAGCCATTAAATAAGAAAAAGGAGAAAAATAGATGGGCATTTTTGTAATACTAAAGATTTTAAAATTATATTTCATTTAATTTCAATTTTTATGAGGACAATAATTTCACATTATCGATTACTTTTATGTAAAATAAAAATTTTTATAGATATTTAACTTTTCCCGAAGTCTAAAAATATTCGAGTCAAACTCCCCATAACCACTAATTGAGAGAGAGAATTCGGTGTGCAGTTAAAAAACAATTAAATTTACTCTAAGTTTAGCTGTTATTTCAATGGTTAATGACTTTAAGATATGCATTCAACGATTTAGGCATTAAAATTCAGAACCAATGTGAACAAGCTTTTTCTTCAGATAAGTAATGAGCTTTCGTAAGGACTAGATTTGCAAATAATCGAAGATGCAAAATTGATCAACCGCTGCAGGTAACAAAACTTGAGTAAAATTTTACGTTCGGGTCTCGTGACTGAAAAAAGTTACGGTTAAGAGCACTTTACCCCTTAGTTGGTCGATTCAATTCAGATTTGCTTTAGTTAGGATATATTTTACCCACATCGAAAATAAAAAGAGAAAAAAAAAAAAGGCAATGTAAACTAGGTCAATAGCAGCAAATTGTTGGAACGGCCATGATTTCTTCTTGATGGGATTGCCGAGGGTTATGGCCCATCCGGTCCCATTGTCATCCTCGGAAGGCTCGGCCACAATGATTAAGTAAAATTTTAATTGTATAATTTTAGAATTCATAATTTTTTGATAAATTAAATATAAAAATAAATAATAAATTTAGAAAAATAAGTATCAATAAAAAATTGAGTTACAATGAAAAAGGGCGGAGAGGGTGAGAGAGAAAGGCTAGGCTGATAAATTTACAATAACACTCTTCATCCTTCTTAGTTTAGTCATTAAAAGTTAAATTTCATATGTTCATGGTAATTCAGGAATTAAGTGAAAAAGGGACTTTCATATATAATATAGATCTCTATCAATCTCGAAATTTGGCCGTACTTCTACTAAGGAATTAACTTGCATAAACTACACAAATTGATGATCACAAATGCTGCTTTAAGAAACATGATCCCGACATTTTCCCAATCTCTGCTTCCCTTGCTGCACGAACAATTGTGGCGGTCTCCCTTCGCCCCGCAGTAGTAGCAAAACTGAGTTTGACACCTGCAAAACAACAAAAGTAAACAAATTAAAATCTATTTTATATTAATAAGATCCGTTAGACTTTTAAATACCAATAGTTCAAAATAAAAAAAGTTCAAATTTATTTATTTCCTTCAAAGTCAATTCTTTTCTTATTTTTATTTGGAAAAAACATGAAATTACATCGAACCTGCACAGAATTGTGGTGCATCCCCCGGTTCGCTCCACATAGTACTTGCACCCGGGGCACCTCTTCCACTGCTTCGTCTTGATGACGCCGTACACATCGTCGCACTTATGTCGCTCGTCCCAGGGAGCCGAGCACCGGAAACAGCAACTTTTCCCGCAACCAGGGCATCGGATCTGTTTCTGTGGCGTGGCACGACACTCGTCGATGATTGGCTCTTGACAGTCTAGGTTAGGACAGTAACACCACTCATAATCCCGTACAGCCAACTCGCACAGCAGATCGCACCACCGATCGAAGATCTCCCTCGCCACCAGCTCTCGGCACGAGATCGGGTCGAAAGTCCAGTCACACTCCGGCACTGGACACTTCACGAATGACTTGCCCTGCTCGACGCTGGCATTGATGTACGAGGTCACGCAATGTCTGCAGATGGATGAGCAGTGTTTGCAGTATCGGTTCATCCCAGGCATGAAACCGGAGCTCGAGGGAAGATTCTCCTCCATGCATATGATGCAATCGAAGGTTGAAGCATGAGAAGCTGGTCTCTGAGGTTGTCTAGGGTTTCTCGCAGTCGTCATCGCCATCGCTGGGAACGAGGGGTCTCTCTCTTCAATGGATGCTTAAACTCTCTACAAGATGCTCTCTAATCTCGACTTATATGTCATACCTGCACAGTAATAAGGGATATATATGTGACGGAGAAAATCTGATATACTCAAAAAAAATTTGAAAGATTTGAGCAATCTGAGTGTAATTTTGCTTTAAAAATTTTAGGACGTACAGGACATCCTAAAAAGATGAACATATTCAAATCGTAGTTTCAGTTTAATTTTGTAGAAATTTTTGAAATATATTTAGGATGGATTTTTAAAAAAAAAATTCACGAGGCAGTTATCACCTTTATATTTTTAATTGTAAACATATTAGCATTATTAAAATGTTATAAACACATTAGTGTTATTAAAATGTTTCAACTCATTTATTTTTAACAATTTTTTTTGGTACACAGATAAAGACGACATATAGGTTTAGATATGATATAAAGAAAGGGGAATAAATGGGTACAAGAGGTTCTACTGATGAGAAGTGAGAACCAAGAATTGAACCCGAGACCTCTTGGTCCCTGGTCGAGGGGTTTCACCGTACCAAATCCCCTTTATCTATTTTTAACAAATTGTCTCCTCTCAAATTGTGGTTAAAAGAGAATTGTTTTGGTTATTTAATCGAATCATACGATATTTCATGTGAATTGTATTATTAGGTGAATATTTTTACATTATAGATATATATATTAACATTTGGAGGGATATCTTCATATATCTATTGACTGGATATCGGTCATATATACCACATATGATACAAAAGTGAGAATATAATGGATAATTAATAAAATTTTAATTGAGGTTAATTTTGGAGTGTATGAGCTTTCGATAAATTAAACATGAAGAATAAGTGATCAATTTCCGAAAAAAAAAATTGAGTGATATTAAAAAAGGTAAAGAGAAAATATAAGAAAAGTGGATGTAAAAGGAGAGATGAGTGAGAAAGGGAGAGTTGAAAAAGATTAGATTGTTATGTATTTGTAAATTTATTATTATATTTGTTGGTTTTTTAATTTAATAATTATTAAAAATTGAATTTTACATATGGATGAATAATTCGGAAAGGTAAAAAAGATACGAAACTTCCTAGACGCTTGCATATATAGCACAAATATAAACAAATGTTGGCATTGTATTGCATATAATATATGTAAAGGAATAATTGCTTGCTTTATCATAATTTCAGACAGTTTCGTTTGAATTTACCAGCTTGAATATTAATCTTTAGTGGTTAATGCTGATGTCGAAAAGAACTTTGTTAGAGAATTTCCCACTGCCATCTCCTTTATATAAAGCTCATAAGATCCCAAAACCAACACACGTTTTGAAAATTTAGATAAATAAGTATGATGCTAAAAAGCACAATTATCAAAATTTAAATTTAAGAAAATATCGAAATTGAAAATTAAACTCGATTAAAAAATCGAGAGTTGAAACACTCGACGATAGAATTTAAATCCTCATGTCAAGGTGGTCGTGGAACATTGTCATCCGTCGATCTTAACAACTTGTTCCACTAACCCAAATAAGAGTGGATCAATGTTCTTATTAGAGGGACTTGATGAGATTAATTTAATATGGAGATCTTATAAGTTTTAGAAAAGTCTCTTTAGTTCTAAATATTTTCTGTTACCCACGGTAAGTTCATTCTGCCACTTATTCTTGGTATATTGTTGATGTGTTAGTAACGGCGTTAAATAATCTTTTTTACCATTAATTTGTCTGACGTGACTGCAATATATCTGATTTGGTATTGTTCAATCTAATTTATTTTTGCAAGTTCTTCTTACTCGGTTCAATAGCAGCGAGCAATAAAATGAAACCAGATTTTTTCGGGTTGAGACTACGATATTTATTTTTAAAACAACTAGATCGATTTTAGTTTAGTTAGTTTTTGACTCGGGACACAAATTTATCACGTTAATCTTTTTAAGATCTTAAAAATCACTCAGAATTTATATAATGTTCTATAAAATATCTTTTTACATGATTTAATGTCGTGCTGTATATTTAATATAAAAAAATGCCAACTCTTATGTAAGGTCAGATAAATTAATTGTAAAAATAAGAGGAATTAATGACATTAGTGACACGTTAACAAAAATCTAATGGCAAGTTAAGGAATTAACTTTACATATGCAACGGAGCAAAAATTTAGGACTGCAAATATACTTTTTTAAACTTAATAGCACTTCGTTAGGAGAAAGTAAATTTTTAGAGATGTCAATATAATTCTCCCAATATTAGAATTGTTCTGATTAATCAATCATTGATCACTGGGCTTAGTACTAGCTGTGCGGAGTTCAGTGGATCACATACGATATACTTATTTCCTTATAATACTTTAGGTTGTTTAAATTTGAAATTGGGAAATTAAATTTTGGTAGCACGACATATACCTTATTCTAATCACATAGACATCACCAACATTTGATATAAACAATTTTGAAATCTTTATATTAAATAAAGTACCCTAGAGATGCGTAAAGAAAATAAAAATAAAATAAAAGTAAAATATGAAAAAATCTATTAGATTATTAATTTATAATGCACCAGGTAGTGCTGGCCACGGGCCGGAACCGGCCCGAAACCCGTCAAAACGGGAACCAGCCCGGAACCGTCCTCGAACCGTGAGGGCTAAGGTTCAGGGTCGGTTCCAGCTGCCTTAGAAACCAGAACAGCCGGTTTCGAACCGAAACCTGAACCTGCCAGGAACCGACGGTCCAAACCGAAACCGTAGAGAAATTAAAAAAAATTGCCTAACCCCCAGTTGGCAGGGGTCCGAATCGCCCGTTCCGGCCTCTGGTTCAGAACCGGATGGAACCGCGGTTCGGAACCTGAACTGTCCTGTTCCGAACCGCCCCTGAACGGGTCCAAGGAAGGTTCAGGGCCGGTTCCAGGGGGCCACGGAACCGGAAGGAACCGCCCGGTCCCTAAACTGTGGCCGGGGCCACCAGGTGCAATTTATCATTAATTTTCTTTATTGGACTTGATAATTTAACTTCTTAATGGACTAGATAAGACCGAAAAATAAATTATTGTTGTATAGCTATGGGGTAAGATACGAGAATCTTAACTGTAAAAAAGAAAGTTATTTTTGTTATCGATACTAGAACTATGAAGCGAGAGAAAAAGTGGTGAGGAAGAATTTGTATAAGATGAGAGAAAAAAAAGTGATAATAGACAAAGATTTGACAGCTGAATATTAGCATCTATATTTTTTATGATCCAATAGATATTACTTGTTAAATTTTTAAAGGTTAATGGCTAGTTTAAGAAAGCGAAAAAGATGCCAAAACCTTAATCGTTTGCATATATCATCATATATATATATATATATATAGATATTCAGGAGCTAATGTTTTATCCTTTCTAATTAATGTAACTCTTCATTTCAAATTCATCAAAAAAAGGATAAAAATCTTCATTTCAAAGATCCAGAAAAAAAAAAAAAAGGAAAACTCTTCATTTCAAAGATCCATGGGGTTATCAGAAAAGATTTTTTTGTTTTCTAATTTAACCTCCCAAATCATCTTATTGAGTGGCATAATTTTTTTCACTCGCAGTTTCTCTCCATTTCAAGACTTAAATTCAAAATTCTATTTTAAAAAAAAGAGATATTGAAACATTTCAATCACGTAAAGATGTATTTTGCCTCTTTAATTTTAGCATGGAACTCAATCAAAGGCATGCGGACTTACGCTTCACGATAAGAATAAACTTCAATTATTTGCAAGGTTATTTTCGTGTTCATAGGATTTTACTAAAAAAAATCTCAAGATAATTGAACATTGTTTAGTTCGCGATACCACGTCAGCATTACCACGCGATGTATCGGTTACAAATACTCTCTTCACAGGTAGACATACTCAACTGAGGGGAAACAATTATTGCAAGCATATTTTACACTTTCTTGGCAAGAAAAATTGCCAAAGTTGAAGATGAATCAAATCCGATCCGGGTTGTGCCAAATTATTGTCTTCCCTCCACGATACCGACACGAACCGGCCGAGACAGTGTCGGAAACATACGGAACGAAAGAAAGAATCTCCAAACATTTGGGTCTGCCCATGAAACTAAATTAGGTGGTAGGGCCAAAAGAAAATGATCAATAAAGCAAGCGCTAGGAAGAAAATTCCAGCTAGAGCCCTCCTGATGAATTCTCCTCTCCCATCTCTCCCGCTGCGATGTCTGCATGAACAATAATGGAACTCCCCCTTTGCCCCACAGTAGTAGCAAAACCGAGTTTGGCATCTGCACCAAGGAGCAAAAACTAAAATTCACAAACATTTATTTTCAGTGTTAAAAATAGGTTTACGACACCTGTATGCAGGAATGAAATCTGAACTTAAAAACATATATTCGATTTGGTGTAAAAAAAATTGAAATTTTGTTCCTCTTATGTTATGACGAGAGATTCTCAGATGAATTGATCACACTACGGCACAATGGCCATCTCATAGCAGAGTACGGGTAGCTTACAATGGGATGTAAAGAACAATCACTTTATCTTTTCATTCTTCTGTGTACAGATGAGTGATAAAACTCTGGAAGGGGATTAGGGGAACATGGAATAAATGGGCGATTCATTGATGAAAATCGTGGGCACCATCTCTTAATTTCAGATCGAGAGTAACACCAATTACACCAAACAGTCTCCTTTATTTGAAATATGAGGACTTTATAATTCGATAAAATATCAGTGCTTTTCTCTAAACTCGGTAGCAGAGAATTCGTCGGATGTGATGGAGAGCGGGGCAACAGAAAGACATCCTAAACCCATTGCAAATTATTAGCTACTTCTAAATCTCAATTTTCTAATTCCTACAATTTCGAGAATTTGAATTAATAGTAATTTTTTAAGACAAAAATTCCATTCACAAACTACACTACTATACATGTCTTCTCATCCTAGACCACTGCCAAATCTCAGCTTGTTTTTGAGTCTTGAGACCACCACCGAGTCATTGTGCCTCCACACACCTTTGTCCCGCACCGTTGATATTCTTAATTAAAATGGTAGAATACTTAGATTAATTTTTATATTCCTCCAAATCCCTCTGCTCCCCTCCAAACCCGTCTGCCCAAACAAGCCGTTGATAATGCACTAATCAAATGAAGTTCTTTTGTGATTCTATGCGATGAAATAAATGAAATCACAGAACTTAATCGAACCTGCACACAATCGAGCTACATCCATCGATTCGCTCCACGTAGTACTTGCACCCTGGGCATCTCGTCCAACCTTTCATCTCGATAACAACGTACGAATTGTCACAATCGTGTCGATCGTCCCAAGGGCTGGAGCACCTGAAGCAGCAGCTCTTCCTGCAATTAGGGCATCGGATCTTTCCCGGCAGCGAGGCCAGACATTCGTCGATGATTGGTTCCTGACAGTCCAGGTTAGGACAGTAGCACCTCTCATAATCCCGGACAGCAGACTCGCACAGCAGGTCACACCACCGATCGAGGATCTCCCTCGCCACCAGATTCTGGCAGGAGATTGGAACAAAAACCCAGTTGCATTTTGGCATGGGACACCTCACAAGTGACTTGCCCTGCTCAACGTTACAATTGATGTACGAGGCTATGCAATTTCTGCAGATCGATGAACAGTGTTTGCAGCATCGTTTTGTCCCGGGCATGATGAACCTGGTGCTCGAGGGAAGATTCTCCTCCATGCATAATATGCAATCGAAGGTTGAAACATGAGAAGATGGTCTCTGAGGTTGTCTAGGGTTTCTCGCAGTCGCCATCGCCTTCGCTGACAGGCCGATTCAACGGATTCCTGTCTTCGTCGGCCTGTTACGGGCTGCTGTGGGAACTCCACGAGATGCTCTAATGGCGGCTTCGTCTTATTTTTCGTAGGGTAAATATTGGATATATTGGCAAAATAGATCTTCTTATGCTCAGGTTGCTCAGATTTATCTGACTGTTGGAGTAAATCGGAATTTCTTATTTACAATATCCAATATAATTTAAAACGTATTTTTAGTGAATTTTCCCTTTAAATGATTTTAAGATATATTGGGAAAGAATTTTAAAAAATCCCGGAGATGGTGAAGATTTTTTCAGGCTGAACTACTGGAAGTCCAACAAACTCTGAATAATTCGGTTTCGAACCGATTTTGAATCTTTTTAATACAATTTGGTTCCATTCGAACCGGTTTTGAACTGAATTGAGCCATTTTAAAACCAAGTTAATTCGATAGGAACTAGTTTCGAACCGAGTTGAATTGTCTTAAAACCAATTCAGTTTGACTCGGACCGATTTTGAACCAAATCAAACTGTTTTAAAAATCAATTTGATTTGAACCAGTTAACCAGATATTTTTCTATACAAACTAGTTACAATTCATGCTTGCCATGCCAAACCGAACCAGTTCTTTTGGTTTGATTGGGTTCGAAACCGGTTCGGCCGCCGAACCAGATTTTGCGCGCCTCTAATGAATATACACTTTCTCTTATATCATAGTCCATTGAAACTCTACGAATCTTTTTATTGCTCGCTTCTCCAAATCTGTGTTGTTACACTAATTGGTTTGCTAACGTGGCAATTTGTAGATCAATATCAAATTTACAATCTAAGTCGGATGGATTTACCATCTTTGCTAACTTGACAACCTGCAAACGCCGAAAATACGATCAAGTTTACACGTACAAACGATCATCCTATAAAATTGTAAACTGTTGATGGTGCTACATGCCTTGAATTAGTTCAGAAGCTGATTTTCGAGAGTGGAGAAGCATTGACCGTTTCTAATTTACACATGTAGATAAGCGAGAATAATATTTTGTGTTAATTTTACAATATTTTGTATTAATTTTATAAATTGCAATTTGCTATTTTTCTAAATAAATTTTTTGCAATTCATTTCACCGTCATTTTATCCCAAATTGGACGTGAAAGAAAAATGGGTTTTAAACAAGAATTGTAGTGAATAATTCAATTCACCTCCACTAAGATTACATGTCCAAACAAATGAAATTTGTCCCTCATTTTCCTTCCGAGGCATCCAAACATAGTGTAGGGATACCTTTCCATATTATTTTAAAGTGAATTCATTAACAAAATTGGAAAATGATAAATATATTTGTAAATTTATCATTATACTCCTATTTTTTCTAATTTAATGACTGAAATTATTATTTTTCGTTAATCTAGAGTATGTTATAAATCTAATTCATCTTATAAATTTTAATATATTAATTAGATTAAGAAGAAATACGAAAAAGATACCAAACATCTCAATCATTTGCATATAATAGCACTGAACATGAATCCAATTTACGCACAAAGAGAAAATAAAAATGAACAAATGTGGAATACTACAATGACCCGTAAAATTATATCATTTATTTATAACGTAATGCAATATAGTTCATTTGAAATTCGTTAACTTACCGTATTAGATGGATAATTTTTAGTTATCATTATTATACTATGTCAATTTTACCTTTTTCAAGTTTACAATTTTAAATCATTCCTTTAAAAAATATAACAGATTTTTCTTATTAAAATTATTAATTTGAAATGAAAATGGAGAATCTAGACAAATAATGAAATATTTTCGCTATTAAAATTATAGTTGTAGAGTAAGAAAATGACTAAATTACTATTGTTATCCCTAAATCTGAAGGAGTTTATAAAGTGTATATATATATATAATAAACTTTAAAATGTAAATTAGATTAAGGATAAATATAAATAATTAAAAAAATTAAAATTTTTAAACGTCTTTGTATAATAATATAATTATATAGATACAAAAAAGACTCCACCAAAATTAAGATAGCCCCAAAAAATTTCCCCTTACAGAGATCATGAACAGCCCTTTTCCTATCCCTGCTCACTGAAATACAGTCACAAGAATTGAAACTTTGCGAAAATATCAAATTCATCTTCGAATAACTTTACCCCTAATGGACCTTTTTGAATCGAACTGGATTAGTCAAACCTCATTAAACTTTTGAATACCTATAATTTTTTAAAGTGGATGTAAAAGGAGAGATGAGTGAGAAAGGGAGAGTTGAAAAAGATTAGGTTGTTACGTATTTGTAAATTTTTTATTACACCTATAATTTTTCTTAATTTAAGAATTATTAAAATCCGAATTTTACATATCGATGAATAATTCGGAAAGGTAAAAAGGATAGGAAACTTCCTAGACGCTTGCATATATAGCATAGATATAAAAAAAATGTTGGCATTGTATTGCATATAATATATGTAAGGGAATAATTGCTTGCTTTATCATAATTTCGGACAGTTCCGTCTGAATTTGCCATCTTGAATATTAATTTTTAGTGGTTAATGTTGATGTTGAAAAGAACTTTATTGGAGAATTTCCCATTGCCATCTCCTTTATATAAAGCTCGTAAGATCCCAAAACCAACACACGTCATGCTGTGGATAAATCATTCGAAACGTAAGAAATAATTAAATTTAATGTAATCAAATTTACAAAGTATGATGCTAAAAACACGATTACCAAAATTGAATTTGTAGAAAATATCGAATTGAAAATTAAACCCGATTAAAAAAAAATCAGGAGTTGAAACACTCGACGATAGAATTTAAATCCTCATGTCAAGGCAGTCGTGGAGCATTGTCATCCATCGATCTTAACAACTTGTTGTACTAACCCAAATAAGAGTTGATCAATCTTCTTATTAGAGGGATTTGATGAGATTAATTTAATATGGAGAATTGCTGTTAGTTTTAAAATTTTATCATTTTGTCCCAAGTCAATCCTATAAGTTTTAAAAATGTCTCTTTACTTCTAAATATTTTTTTGTTTCCCACGGTAAGTTCATTCCGCCACTTGTTCTTGGTATATTGTTGATGTAACAACATTAAATTATTTTTTTTTTACCGTTAGTTTGTCTGATGTGACTGCAATATGTATGATTTAGTATTGTTCAATCCAGTTTATTTTTGTAAGTTCTTCTTACACAACTCAACAGCAGTGAACAAGAAAATGAAACCAAAATTTTCGGGTTGAGACTATAATATTATTTTAAATTAATTAGATCGATTTTAGTTTTGTTAGTTTTCGACTCGGGACACGAATTTGTCATGTTAATTTAAAAAAATCACTCAAAATTTATATAATGTTCTATAAAATGTCTTTTTACATGATTTAACGCAATGTCGTATATTTAATATGAAAAAAATACCAACTCTTGTGCAAGGTCAGATAAATTAATTGCAAAAATAATAGAAATTAATGGCATTAGTGATACATCGGCAAAAATCTAACGACAAGTTAAGGAATGAACTTTACATGTGTAACGGAACAAAAATTTAACGCTACAAATGGTTAAGGAACGAACTTTACATGTGTAACGGAACAAAAATTTAAGACTACAAATGTACTTTTTTAAAACTTAATAGTACTGAGTTGGGAGAAATAGTAAACTTGTAGAATTGTCAATATAATTATCCCGATATTAGAATTATTCTGATTATTCAATCATTGATCACCGGGCTTAGTACTAGCTGGGTGGAGTTCAGTGGATCACATACTACTTATTTCCTTATAATAGTTTAGATTGTTTAAATTTTAAATTGGGAAATTAAATTTTGGCAGCACGATATATACGTTATTCTAATCACATAGATATTATCAACATTTGATATAAAGAATTTTGAAATCTTTATATTAAATAAAGTAGAGATGCGTAAGGAAAATAATAAAAAAAATAAAAGTAAAATGTGTAGAAATTAAATAGATTATTAAATTTATAATCTACGGGGTGCAGTTTGTCATTGATTTTCTTTATTGGACTTGATAATTTAACTTCTTAATGGACTAGATAAGACCGAAAAACAAATTTTTGTTGTATAGCTATGGGGTAAGATACGAGAATCTTAACTGTAAAAAAGAAAGTTATTTTTATTATCGATACTAGAACTATGACGCGAGAGAAAAAGTGATGAGGAAGAATTTGTATAAGATGAGAGAAAAAAAAAGTGATAAATAGACAAAGATTTGACAGTTGAATATTAGCATCTATATTTTTTATGATCCAATAGATATTACTTGTTAAATTTTTAAAGGTTAATGGCTAGTTTAAGAAAGCGAAAAAGATGCCAAAACCTTAATCGTTTGCATGTATCATCATAGAAGATACATATATATATAGATATTCAGGAGCAAATGTTTTAGTTTTTGACCCGGTATTCGGTACCCGAAGGCTGAACGACTAATCAGAATTTGGGGCAGTCAGGCGGTTTCCCGGAGACCTCTCCCAAGAAGATCAGCTGCGTTTACAGGAGGAGCTAATGTTTTAGAGGATTAAGAAAGAGTAGTCTTTCAATCGTTTTAGATAATCTTCTAATTAATGTAACTTTTCATTTCAAATCATCAAAAAAAAAGAGGAAAAAATCTTCATTTGAAAGATCCAGCGGAGAAAGAAAAAGAAAAACTCTTCATTTCAAAGATCCATGGGGTTATCAGAAAAGATTTTTTTGTTTTTTAACTTAACCTCCCAAATCATCTTATTAAGTGGGATAATATTTTCGCTTAGCAGTTTCTCCATTTCAAAAATTGAAATTCGAAATTCTATTTTAAAAAACAGATATTAAATTATTTCAATTATGCAAAGACGTATTTTGCCTTTTTAATTTTAGCATGGAACTCAATCAAAGGCATGGGGACTTGCACATCACGATAAGAATATACTTCAATTATTTGTAGGGTTATTTTCATGTTTATAGGATTTTCTTTAGAAAAATCTCAAGATGATTGAATATTATTAGTTCGCGATACTATATCAGTATTACTACGCGATATATCGGTTACATACAATACTCTATTCGCAGGTAGACATACTTAACTGAGGAGAAACGATTATTGCAAACAAATCTTTAACACTTTCTTGGCAAGGAAAATTGCCAAGGTTGAAGATGAATCAAATCCGATCCGGGTTCTACCAACTTATTTTCTTCCCTCCGCGGTACCGACACGAACCGGCAGAGAGGGTGCCTCAAACATATGGCACGAAAGAAACACTCTCGAAACATTTGTGTCTGCCCGTGAAACTAAATTAGGTACTAGGGCCAAAACAAAATGATCAGAGTTAGTGCTAGGAAGAAAATTACAGCTAGAGCCTTCCTGATGAATTCCTCGCTCCCATCTCTCCCGCTGCGACGTCTGCATGAACGATAATGGAACCCCGCCTTTGCCCCACAGTAGTAGCAAAACCGAGTTTGGCATCTACACCAAGGAGCAAAAACTAAAATTCACAAACATTTGTTTTCAGTGTTAAAAATAGGTCTACGACACCTGTATGCAGGAATGAAATCTGAACTTAAAAACATAATCTTCGTTTTGGTGTAAAAAAATTGACATTTCATTCGTCTTATGTTATGACGAGAGATTCTCAGACGAAGTGATCACATCGCAGCACAATGGCCATCTGATAGCAGAGTACGGGCAGTTTACAAGGGGATGTAGAGAACAACCACTTTATTTCTTTATTCTTGTGTGTACTGATGAGAGATAAAGGTCTGGAAGAGAATTAAGGGAATATGAAATAAATTGGTGATTGATTGATGAAAATCATGGCCACAATCTCTTAATTTTAAATCGATGGCAGCATCAATTACACCAAGTTACCTCCTTTATTTGAAGTACAAGGACTTTATAATTGGACAAAATATCACTGCTTTTCTCTAAACCCGGTAGCAGAGAATTTGTCGGATGTGATGGAGAACGGGGCGATAGAAAGACATCATAAACCATTACAAATTATTATATCCTTCCTAATCTCAATTTTGTAATTCTTCCAATTTGAAGAATTTGAATGGATAGTAATTTTTTAAACAAAAATGCCATTCAGAGCTTGTCATAGGCATGTTATAATTCATCATCACATAAAGACATTACTATACATGCCTTCTCATACTCGACCACCACCAAGTCACTGTGCCTCTACACGACTTTGTCCCGCTCCGTTGATGATCTAAATTTAAAGGGTAGAATAATTAGATTAATTTTTATATCTCTCTAAATCCCTCTGCCCAAACAAGCCATTGATAATGCACTAATCAAATGAAGTTCTTTTGTGATTCTATACGATGAAATAAATGAAAGCATAGAACTTAATCGAACCTGCACTCAATCGAGCTGCATCCATCGATTCGCTCCACGTAGTACTTGCACCCTGGACATCTCGTCCATCGTTCCATCTCGATAACAACATACGAATTGTCGCAATCGTGTTGATCGTCCCAAGGGCTGGAGCACCGGAAGCAGCAGCTCTTCCTGCAATTAGGGCATCGTATCTTTCCCGGGAGCGAGGCCAGACATTCGTCGATGATTGGTTCCTGACAGTCCAGGTTAGGACAGTAGCACCTCTCGTAATCCCGGATAGCCGACTCGCAAAGCAGGTCGCACCACCGATCGAGGATCTCCCTCGACACCAGTTCCTGGCACGGGACGAACTTCCATTTGCATTCTGGCACGGGACACCGCACGACTGACTTGCCTTGCTCAACGCTAGCACTGATGTACGAGGCTAGGCAATTTCTGCAGATCAATGAGCAGTGTTCGCAGCACCGGTTAGTCCCGGGCAGGAACCTGGAGCTCCGGGGAAGATTCTCCTCCATGCATATCGTGCAATCGAAGGTTGAAATTTGAGAAGATGGACTCTGAGGTTGTCTAGGGCTTCCCGAAGTCGTCATTGCCTCCTCTGGGAGGTCCCTTCAACGAATGCTTATCTTCGACGGAGTGTTACGGGCTGCTCTGGTAACTCTACAGGGTGATGCTCTAATGCCGTATGCATGAAAGTGGAAACGAGAGGGGTTGGGCCGAGTGGTAAGCAGCTCGGTGCCGCTTAAGGAGGTCTCAAGTTCGAGACCTCACGTACGCAGCCACCCCCCTTGGGAGCCTCACCCGCCATTGCCAGGCGTGCGACCCGGGGCGACCAACGGATTAGTCAAGTATGGTTGGCTGAAAGATGCCGTCTCACCGCTGGTGGGGCCTGCTTGGATACCGTGGCTGGCGACCAAAAAAAAAAAAAATATGTAATTAAAGATATCACCAAATACCCTAAGAAGAATATACTCAGATCGTACTTTTAGTGAAATTTCCCTTTAAATAATTTTAAAATGTGTTTTTTAATAGATTTTTAAAGAATCTAGGAGACGGTATGGAGACCTTCAAATTTTAATTTAAACATATTATTACTATTAAATCTTTCAATTTATTTATTTCACATAAACTGTTTCTGTTCTCAGCCTTAGTTAAAAGCATAATTGTCTGTGTATCTTGATATTGTAGTTTAAATAAGTTATATTATTCTTATTCTATCACAAATTATTTTTTTTTCTCGAACAATCACAAATTATATTTCGTTTTCTACAATCTGTCATGACATTAATTTCGATCGTTAATTTCTGACGTGTAACATTAATTTCGTTGACAGTACAAATTGGACCTGACGTGACATCATATTTAGCATTTCTTTTGGCATGAAAAATCATTGTGAAATTCTCTATTCTACTACGAACTACCTTTTTTGCCTGAAAAATTTAATCGTGCTCCGTATCTCTTATCTACCATGAACTATATTTTACCAAAAAATTCACAGATTATGCTCTATTTTCAAATCTACCATAATGTGAATTGAATGAAATAAAGTAAATATTTTTATATTTTGCTCTCAATGGTATATGCTCTAATTGATACTCTACTATTACATGTTGCGTTACACTTCCGCATTTTCTTATCAAAAGACATTAATAAAACCTAAATAGAGCATAGAAAATCAGTTTATATATTATATCTCACATACTTTTCAAGAAAGAAACTATTTTTATAAACAAAATATGGGATGGAGGAGGTTTTATCGCTCCATAAGAGAATAGTGGAGCAGACCACCTCAATATTGGATGGAAGCATAGGCTGAGCACGATCTAATAACAAGAGGTCTATCGAACTGGTCTGTCATCAGACGATATTGCTAGCATATGCTAGTGTCTCAAAAATGTATAAAATATCTTTCCTCTCACTGGTTGACCGAGCTAAGTAATAGTTTACTTTTTTGCTTTTAAACATTTTAAACTTGCCTTACTTTGTCAAGTCTAGTTCTTGCCCTATTCGGGTATATATGAATGGATTGACATCATTCTATAATCAAAATCACGACCCTAACTTGTCACTGCTCGACTTGATGTACATGTAACCAGCAAGCATAAATTAACAACGATGCCAATCAATTTATTAAAATGCAATTTATTCAACTTGAGGAATAATATGGAAACTGAGTTAAATCGCTTAGAAACTCGATAAAAATCCAAAAAAATATTGGGTCCACTCTGAAAGGGTCAAAAATTAGGGATTGATCTGTATAATCCAAGAGTGGGGACCAATATGCAAAATTAAAAAAATCGAAGGACTCATTCATAAAATGCATAAATTAAGTCCCTAGTTTATAAAATTCAAGGACTATGAGACTGATCAGTAAATTTCATGTAACTAGAGAGTAATTTACAAATTTCACAAATTGTGCAACGGATTTACAAAATTCATGACTTGAAAAACTTACTTGTAAACATTCATGAAAATGATCTAAGAATGATTTGTCTTAAAATGGAGAGTTTTACAAAAATAAAATTTCAGAAACCCCGCTCAATATCATGTATCGATAATACAATCCCGACCTAAGCTCTACCACTCTGATTTAATCCACCTTGGATTAACTATAATGAAATGGTGACACAGATGCCTCATCGCTGATCGTCCACTTCTACCCAATGAAGATGGTCAAAGACAAGAGGTCTCTGGACACGGCTAAAAAGCACATGAGCAGGAATCAGAGTTTCATTTATCTGGAATGATTCGCAACGAAACCTATGGATTTAAATCTACAGAGCAACCCAGAAGCAGAGCGCACTGAACATGGAGACAGGGTATACGCGGTGGTCTAAATCGGAGGCAAAAGCAGCCAAGAGAACCGGGAATAGGGCAATGAGGAAGAGGGTGGAATCCAGGGACCGGTGAGGTTTTACCTGACTTCCCGAGGTCCAGACGAAGGTCGGAGTAGGGATCTTCGAGGGTGAAGCAAGGCAGCTTGTGGGCGGAGGAGGTTCAGTCGCAGGGTTCGGCTCGGTTCGTGGCAACTCGCCACGGTGGTTTATGGTGGCGGTCAAACTTGAATTGTCTGTCTGGGGCTAGGGTGGAGAAGTCTCGGCCAGGAAGCTTGCGTTCAAGCAGTGGACAGCGCGGTGAGGTTCGTTTGACAGGGCCTTGGTTATGGTGGAGCTAGCTAGGGTGGAGAAGTCATGCAGAGCTTCGGGAAGGAAACGCACTCTTCCTTTGTGTAGAGCTGGAGTCTGTTGCAAGGGAAGGGGCATGGCATGCCTCTGTCAAGGGCTGAGCGGGGATTTGGTCAAAACGGAAATGGACAGCTTGCCTCCAGCCCTAATCCCCCGCACCAGAATCTTTAAGTTTTGACCTTTGTAACAGCCTCATTCACTTGATTTTTCTTTTTTCTTTTTCATTTTATTTTCATTTTTCTATGAAACTTTGTTTAGTCAAGAGTTCATGGGAAGAAAAATTTCGGGCCAAAACTCTCGGATACGTGAGTTATGAATTTTTAAATTCAACCGACCATCGTCCATTTATATAATGCACCGAGACTCGGAATTTAGTTTTTTCGGGCTGAATCTGAGTGTTTCAAAACTCTGCTCTATTTTTCCCTTGATTCTTAATGAGTCAACATTAAATACAATTGGTCTCTCTCAATTTGAACTTGTTAATAATTAGTTATGATTTTTTAATTGAAATTGACCGAGGTTAAACGAGCTTAGCATGTCTTACCATTTTTGTTTAGAAAATCATACATTCCCCTCCAAATCAAATCTGATGATCTATGACATATGAAATCGGTGACTCGAAAATCTTCGTGGTGAGCATGTGTTTGCCTCATTTCTTTTTTCATTAAGACCTAGTTTTACTCTTGAAAAATAAATTGGCACAAGCTGACCTTCTAGTACATAGTAGGTGTCTACACCTCTGACGTACCCTTAATTTTAACTTAATTTAATTTTTCATTTTGACTGTTTAACAAAATCTATTTACATATTATATTGCTTACATAATATATATAGATATTGTTTGCATTTTATTAATATTCTTTTGATAAGTGCAATATCAATGAAAACACCTCAAATACCGCTAAGAGTAAAATATAAGGACTTCTCCTACCTTTATTTTATAGATTTATGTACCTCTTTTATAGTTAAAAAAAGGGTAATTCATCTTTCCATTTCTTTACGAAATGTATCATGCATAGCTAAATGCTTATACCAAGGGTAAGCTTGTCTTCTTACATTTAATTTTATAGCATTACTTTTATTTTATGAGAGCCAACCAAATAAAAAAAAGTTCAATGTGGATATCAACTGCAATCCTTTCTACTCAATTTACCGTATTTTGATCCACCGTTACTAGGATGGGTATAGAACCCGTAGGAACTTGCTCAATACATTAGATTTTGGGATGAAATCGGATCAGAATTGTATGAGAAATTAATGAATTGGTTAGAATTAGTTCCACCTCAAAAGTCTTGAAATTGATGTTAAATTGTATTTATTAAGAGAATTTGGTTTGCAAAATTATACAACTTAGTTCCTAATCTAATGGCCATTCACATAATACAGTAATTATACATATTTAATAAATTTATTACATTTAAATATTTCATTAGTTTAACATTAGCAGTGAAAAATAATGAAGTATATATCTAAAAATTAATTAATTCTAAAAAAATAATTTTGTCAAACTAATAAAATTAAAATTATGAAAAATTTCTTTAAATTAAATTATTTATAAATAACTAAATCTACAAAAAAAAAAGTTGAAAAACTTTGTATTCATTGACTTAACAATATGACGTGAAAAATATGAATGTGTTGAGGGGATGTGGTCTTTGTATAATAATATAAAATTTCGATTCACAACCTAGAACTTGTGAGTTTAATTATCACTGTGAGAGTTATGTGCCATTACTTATATTTGTTTGTTATCCTTTTATTAGGCTCATAGATCTTCTTTATTACCGAAAAAATAACACATGTGAATACATGTATTCTAGTTAGTTCCTATGGACATAATTCGGGATATAAAAATGCAGGGTATTCGGACCCATCTTCCCTGCCATTTTCAACATGCGGACCAAATGCATGACACCTAAAACAAAAGAGGGACTAACTTATGACTAACAGAAAAGACTTGGGACTCAAATGTACCTCTCACGATCGGACGGTCCACATGAATTAAAGAATCTGACGGTCAAGAACAACGTATTAAAACTAGTAAACCCTACCCTCGCTCTCGTCTTCTTGGTACCGCCGCCTCCGCCCCGCTCTAACTCTGCGCTCGTGCTCTCCAACGCCGCGGCGAAAATGGTGATTCTCTCTCAGCTTCAGTACCTCCTCTCGCCCTCTACGAGTGCTATGGACCTCGATCTCCTCTCCTTCATCTGTAATTTCTGATTCTGATAGTCACGGTTGATTTTTGATGTGCAGCCTTTCAAGAGATACATTGAGATCGGGAGGGTTGCCCTTGTCAACTACGGGAAAGATTACGGGCGGCTCGTGGTGATCGTCGATGTAATCGACCAGAACCGAGTACGTGTCTTTCTTCCCGCGTCTGTTCGCGTTAATTAGTGTAGACAGGGCTCTTGAGAGGCTCATTACTATATGTTAGGTTGGTTGAGTGAGAGAGTGTCGTTACCGTGTTGCTACAGTAGCTGCTCCTGTGGTTAGTGTTGGTGAAGACTGTGCTTTGACATAGTATTCATGTAGCAGTGAGTTAGAAAATGTTTATGAATTGTCTTGTGAAAGCAGCTCGTGATCTGTCACGTTGATGATTTTGGTTTTGGTGTATTCCTCAAGTAGTTGTTGAATCTTTTTTATGTAGTTCAATCATGTAGAAAGCTTAATATGGTTCTCATGGGGTATTTCTTTTCTTTGCTGATTTTCCACATTTGCAAGAATATTTAGTTGAAGTTAACCCATTGAGGGTCTACAATTTCAACCTTTATATCGAGAGTGTCTGTGTCAGGCTGTCAGCTGTTATATGACCATGTGTTGTTTTTCTCTATCTAGAAGAGAGCGTAGCTAGTCATATTCCTCACGTTGAGCACGGTAGTTAATATCTGCATCCCTATGTAAGTAATGTTTTGGTTTGTGAAATTTTCAGTTAAGGAAAAATAAAGAAAAATTAAAAAGAAAAACTCCTGTTAGGAATAAAAGTCTCTTGCTTGTCTTACCATAGTCCCACATCCTGGATCTTCAATTGCATCTCAACTTAAGGGGAATCTTCTTGGACCTCTCAGGGAAGGTTTGGTAGAGTAGATTTCATGGCCTTCACACTTGTGGAAGTTATGAATTATGATATGGATAACCACAACCAGTTTTTGTTTAGCTCAATCTTATTAGATGAAAATGTGATGTATTATTTGTTACCTGAGAGAAGTAAACTTAGAAAGAAAGAAAGAAAGAAAGAAAGAAAGAAAGAAAGAAAGAAAGAAATCCTCTTATTCTAGTCAAATGCTATGAAGCTTGTTATGATTTGAATTGCTTTGAAGAAGGCATTCCCTGTGGGTGTCAATGTCATCATCATCTTGATAGTCAAAGAGAAAATTTGGTAATCTTGCTGTAACTTTCTGTTTCTTTCATTTTCAGGCCCTTGTTGATGCCCCTGATATGATCAGAACTCAAATGAACTTTAAGAGGCTGTCGCTCACTGACATCAAAATCGAGATCAAGAGGGTCCCCAGGAAAAAGACACTTGTTCAAGCTATGCAAGAAGCTGGTAGACTCAGATACCTCTTAATGATAAATTTCTTAAGTGCCTGTTCAGGATGCTGGTGGCGATTCTCTATTAATAATTTGACATGTCTTATTGGCAGATGTTCAGGGTAAATGGGAGAGGAGCTCTTGGGGCAGGAAGCTTATCGTTCAAAAGAAGAGAGCATCCCTTAACGATTTTGATCGGTTCAAGCTCATGTTGGCCAAAATCAAGGTTTGTAGCTGTTTCTCTTGCTTTTCACTGTACTGTAACCCTGAATGACTCCTTGTAAGTAACTTCGTTCTGGCATGAGAGTCACTCTAGTCGCCTTGAATTGAATGTTGTCATTATCTAATTTTATGTGCTGGTGTTCAGAGGGGAGGACTAATCAGGCAGGAGCTTGCAAAGCTGAAGAAGGAGGCTGCGTCGTAATTCCCTAGTCTTGCGTTCACTGAATTTTGTTGCAGTCATTTGAGATTCGGATATTGACCAGTTCTTGATCAGTTTCCTTCTACATTGGACAAGTTTTAGGGGGAGCTTGGATTGTTATGCAACGGTAAGGCCTCCCCGGAGAGTTTCTATGACTAAACCACCACGGAATGGAGATACCATCTAGATTGAGAATCTTCATTCCGCATTGGAAAAATTAGAAGATAAGTAAATTTAATGAACTGAAAATTCGTAAAAATACATAATTTAAAAAATAGTTAACTTAAAAAATTTCCTAGAAGTAATAGGTACGTTAGCTTAAAAAGATGCAAATTTATGTAGATGATTAGATTATATAATGAACTTTAAAAATAATTTGTAAAATTATGAACTTTGCTTTTGTTATTGAATTCATCGTGTAGGTGATTTAGTAGATGATAGAACTGACTCGATAATGGTGTGACATTTTGGTATAAAATTCAAAAACCTAAAAAATTATGTTACAAATGTGTAGCAGATAATTGAATAATATCATGAATTTTGAATCATTGTTTCTTTTGAATTGTATAGGAAAAATGCTTTATAACTTGTTATAATGATTAATTTTTTGGTTGACTTCAACAAAAAGGAGTTTCATCAATCACAATGTAATTATATTAAAAAATGTCATACTGATTTAAAAAGTGTCACATTCTAAACTTTTTATTTATTTATTCTTTATAATCGAGGTATCTGGACAATTCTAGATTTGACTAGTAGGGTTGCAACATTTTCTTTGTCAGCTCACGCAATAGCCCATAGATTACTAGTGCAGCCTTGAAATTTTTTAATTTTCTGAATTTTTTCAAGGATTTCAATTATTATTTTATTATTTTTTTCAAATTCTGTCATGAATTGCTTTCTAAAGGTCTCTCTTTTTATGATTTTAGTTTTTAAATAATTTATTTACGTGGTTTTATGGTAAATGGTGCTGTTCACTTTATGTACTAATTAACCGTCCTTATATTAAGAAAGTGGAGTAAGTAGCTGGTACATGACATTATGATATAATTATTTTGAAGGGTTTTTTTATTTTAGGATTTTATTAAATAATTTTTAAAATAGTTGTATTATACTAATTTATCAGTATTACTATATGATATACTCGTTAAAAAAACTCTCATTCTTATATTTCACTTCAGCAGAAGGACGAGGAGTGTTGTATGTATTGGTTGAGAAAATGTTTTCTGTAACGGTGTCATTATATCACAGTGCCTACGTATTGATACTAACTAATATATTCAAGTTATTGTTGTTATTTTTTCTTTAATGTTTTATGAAATATTCTTAAAAACTTAATTTGAACTTATTGGTCGATGATACCATATAAATAATATTACGTGATAATATTTATTTACACAATACTCTTCTGTGTTGGAGGGTGAGACATTTTTCTTAATAAAAATGAAAAATATGTATATGTTTTTATTACAAAATAAAACGACACAGATTGAAATTTTGGTAATACATATGAATTGGATTAAGGCAGACATTTGAAAATATCCTGACTCGGCATACCTCTGTCGTGACCCAGTCAGGGTGGGCTGGCCATAAGATGATTCATACTCGCTCTGACGCGTTAAAATAATCAATATATTGAAAATGTAATAAAAATTCAAAAAGTAAAAAGAAAATATATAATGCGAGATGAGTATTATATTAAGTAGAAATTATATATAAAAAGTATAAAATATCTAAAAATGTATTATATACACGTGCCGGTTTAGAGGGAGTCCACAAGAAGACCTGTATCCTTCCATCTGCATCTTGCTAGGCATATTATAGGATGAGTATCATAAATTAGTAAAATTTAATTATCTAAAATTTTTAATAAAATTTTAAAAATAATTTAATTCTATTAATTTATAATACCGTGTCAATCTATTATGTGATACATATAGTTAGATATAAAGCTTTCACCTCTCCGAGGGAGGTCAAATTTTGAGAAAATTACTGTGCTAGACTTAAAAATTTGACATTTCTCCTAAACCAATCTTATAAATTCTAAAGAGGCATTTTATTTTCAGTTCTAAATATTTTCTTTATTACATACATTAAATTCATTCCGTCACTTGCTCTTGGTATGATACCGTCACCAACGGAGTTAAACCATCTTTTTTTTTTTTTGCCATTATGCTGTTTGACGGGGAGTTAATATGTCTGATTTTGCATTGTTCAATCCAATTTTGTTTCAGCAAACTCTTCTTATCCAATTCAATTGTCAGTGGATAGGAAAATGAAATTGTTTTTAGATTGGGACTAATATATTTATTTTATTTTTAAATCGATTAGATTGATTTTAAGTGAGGTAATCATATCAGGAAACAAATTTATTGTGTTAACTTTTTTAAAATTTGAAAATACTCAAATTTATATATGGTCTCATAAAATATTTTTTTACACCGTTCAATGCCATATCATATTATTTAATATAAACAATACCAATTCATGTGCTAAGTCGAACAAATTAACGGTAAAACAAGAAGAATTAGCTGCATTAGTGACACGTCAATAGTAGTCCAATCGCAAGTAATGAAATGAACTCTACATGTGTAATGGAGCAAATATTTAGAACTGAAAATATCATTTTTAAACTCATAGAATTAATTCAGGAGAAATGATGAAATTTTATAACTATGAGTATAATTCGCCCGTCGAATCTTCATACCTAACTTTTGTGAAGAATACTCGTGGAAGTGACGTAAAAGAAAAACATGAGGAAATGGTGAACAATTCGTGCGGAAGAGAATCGAGCCATACAGCATGTTCGTCCAATGTCGGCCCATTCTCATTTGGACAGGTCCCTTCGACCGTTCAAGGTGGGAAGTTCCGATTCCCACCGCCACTCTGCGGTCCTTTCAAACGTATATAAAATCAAAATGGTAGGAAAGTGAGATCAAAGTGAGAGCCTCTTCTTACTTTCGGAATCAGAGCTGCTGGTGCAGTTCCGGGAACCATTTCTCCTCCTCCTTGCCGATCGCTTTCCACCTTTTCACGGTGCAGGAACCTAAGATGAAAGAACCCGACTGATTCTCTCTCTGCTTCCTGTTGCTGCCGTCCTACGACCGAAGGTGTCTGCCATTTGTTGAGATTCGATCTTCGGGGCCCTTTTTTATTGCCCGATGGAATCCGATCTCCCCTCGCTTTTCCAGGGTTCCGTTGATGGACCTCCGTGATCGCAACTCTCTCGAATCTGCAGCCCCTGTTGCCTTTTCTCTGCTATTTATGCCGCCTAGTCCCCTTCATTTCAACATGCATTCTGATTTGGTACGTCTCTGCTTTGTTTCAGTTTGGTAATTCTTTCTCCCTTATTTTCCTTATTTGAAATGCCCATTAACGATTCACTGTTATGTCTATATGCCTTCTTTGTTTCAGTTGTCAATGGGTTGTTTTTTAATTAATGTCTGACGCTTTATTAGTCCGTCTGATGCTTTATTAGTCCACTTTTCCGAAACATTTGTCTTTTTTTAAGGAATTGCCATGAAAATTGTTTCTTGTTGAACTATCAGCTGTTTCTGTGATAACTTCGGCATGAGTTTTTCACTCTCTCAAATTTCATGAATTCGGCAGTATTTTATTTGAGATCATTAAATGGAAAATCTTATGTAGGATTAATTCCCAGTGCAGGAAATTGCAGGGGAGAACATTTCCTCGATCAGCACTACCTTTTGGAGAAGTGCCGGTTGAGGAGATATGGGTTACCTGAGCAATGTATTCACCTTCTAGTTCTCTCCATTCTTCTTCCTTCCCACTCATCCTTTCCACTCCTTTTTCCTTGTCTGTTCTATATCTATATTGCTTTTGAATCATATTCTTGGAGGGTAGAAATGGATTAACATGCTACTTTTAATCCTCCTCTAATATACTATTTGTTTCATTTTCTGGGCAGGATTACGATGAAGAAAATAAACGGGCTGACATCGGTGGGTCTTCCTTTCTTTCAGATGTTTAATACTTTCCTACCATGGCTTTCCAATGCATAAGCTTTGACTCGGTAGACGTGGAGCTTTGCCCATGAATCATTTCCTATTTGCGGGATCATGTTGACTTGCATAATGTTGCATTGTCGGGCTACTCAAATAAAATCTTCCATGATTAGAGATCAGAAAACTATTAAACTTCTTCTGTCAAATTGGCATGACATGACGAACTTCTTGGTGGGCTCCATTGAAACAGTTTTGCCTCTGAGCAGACCTTAAAGGTCATTTGCTATTTATTTTCAGGTGCTACACTACTTAAAGGAAGGGAAATTCTTCTTCAGGTGAACCTGAGAATCATTAGCTTCCTTAATCACTTACAATGCCATGAGATATTTTGTTCGCATTCAACAGTTAAGTCTGATCAGTGAGTAAATCAATTTTTCGATGACAGGGTTTCAACTGGGAGTCTCATAAACATGATTGGTGGAGAAACTTGGCCTGGAAAGTTCCGGATATTGCAAAATCTGGATTTACATCAGTGTGGTTGCCACCAGCAACTAACTCTTTTTCACCTGAAGGTTCGGAGGATAGATCCACTAGTAATTTCATTGTCAGATTCCATGTTTGCTGGATCTAACTTCAAATTCCCTGTTTCTTCTCTTGGTAATTTCATGGACCTATTTCAGGCTATCTACCACAAAATCTGTATTGCTTAAATTCTAAGTATGGATCCGAGCATTTGCTGAAACAGCTACTTCAAAAGATGAAGCAGTACAAAGTTCGAGCAATGGCTGACATAGTCATCAACCACCGTGTTGGCACTTGTCGGGGACGCGGTGGAATGTACAATCGATATGATGGAATTCCGCTGCCATGGGATGAACGTGCGGTCACATCTTGTACAGGTGGATTGGTAATGTACTGCCTAAATTAACTTTTACTTGAATAAAGTAGATATTCTGTGGACTTATACACCACAATTGTTCCTATGGAAGACTGTGGCTCTGATCAATTGAAATGCTACTTCTGTCGGTTATAGAAAATTGATGTCTTTCCTTCTGACAGGAAAAATTATTAACTTTCGATGCACTTCAGAAAATGTTCTTTTCCCACTTTGTCCACATTGGTCTCACAACGATCCTTGTATTAAAAATTGTAGGAGAGAATATACTTGAGCAATATTTTTATACAAACTTAAGCAAAAGCTAGAATTTCTCTAAACTGAATAGATTCTCAAACTGATGAAGGAACACGTTAAGTTTCATGCTGATCTGGCATTCTTTGAGTCTCTGTCAGGGCAATAAAAGCACCGGTGACAACTTCAATGGGGTACCGAACATCGATCACGGCCAACATTTTGTTCGGAAAGACCTCATATCATGGATGCAGTGGCTAAGGAATGTAGGTTTTCAAGATTTCCGCTTTGATTTTGCAAGGGGGTAAATATCTACTTGTTTCCCTTTTATGTTTTGTCTGTTCTGGCTTATTATTATCTTTAGACTCACTGCCTCATGTATTTTTCCATATCAGATATTCACCGAAGTATGTGAAAGAGTACATTGAAGGAGGCAAACCTTTATTTTCTGTTGGGGAGTATTGGGACACTTGCAACTACCATGGTCATGGGTTGGACTATAATCAAGGTATTGGAGTTTGAAAATTTGCAGTTTTAATCATTTAATATTCTTAAAAACTGTTTAGATTATTAATCTCTATGCATATTACATTTCATGAGCTCCTCTTTCTGGGTGTTCAAAGTGCTTGTCAATTGACTTGCAGATAGCCACAGACAGAGGATCATCAATTGGATTGATGGAACAGGACAGCTTTCAGCTGCATTTGATTTCACAACAAAAGGAATCCTTCAGGTGTACTGATTTACCATTGTTTCATTTTATCTCTTGTTTATTTTCTTTTCTAGTTATCCAAATTGCTGGTGGAACATAAGATGGGGATCTAAGAATGATATTTTATTGTTGGATTGGATCGTCATTTCTTTTTGAGGTTTACCGCAATCCTCCTCCACTCTCTATAGCCAACGAACTCACAGCTGTCCTTTCTTCTTGTTTTTTTTAAAAGGTTATTTGGATAATTAGGGTAGATCTGTTGCTGAATACAGTTTCCCATGTCTGAACAGAGAGCAGGAGTTCAGGTTCCTTTTTATCTTCGGTTTCAAGTGATCGGTCTGATATCTTCTCTATGTGAAATGCAGGAGGCTGTTAAAGGACAGTTTTGGCGTCTGCGTGATGCACAAGGGAAGCCACCCGGTGTAATGGGGTGGTGGCCCTCAAGGGCCTTGACGTTTCTTGATAATCACGACACAGGTTCCACTCAGGTACCAATCCAAGTCATGCTATATGATTATTAATCTGGTACGAAGAGAGAATCTGCCGTTTATATGTCTATGGTGTTTTTATATGCAGTTGAGCTGGACAATCTGTTCTTTTGCTATCAGATGCTTATTGATTTCTGATCTTTGCAGGCTCATTGGCCTTTCCCAGGAAACCATATTATGGAGGGATATGCTTACATACTGACTCACCCAGGGATTCCTACTGTCTTTTATGACCATTTCTATGACTGGGGCAACTCTACTCATGACCAAATCGTTAAACTGGTATTGTATATCACATTTAGTTGTTCATTTTCTATTGACCGAATCATTTTCTTTTTACAAAGAGATTTAGCTGGCAATTGTTTCAGACATGGTTGGATTTATATTGCTAAGTCAGTCCAGAATATATTATGCTTTTCTTGTTTTCCAAAATTAAAGATAGTTTTACAGATAGGTTCATTGTTTCCTAGCTGCATTCTTAAGAACCTCTTTAGAATGCCAAAGTGCCAGAGGCTTTCTATTGAAACATTGAGCTTTGTGCTTTCATCCAGCTTCTACTTCAATCGTCCAACTATGCAGGAAACTGCAATTTACAGTCCTGCTGGGCCAGTTTGATGTTGATGTACTGTTTTATCACCCTATGATCCTCGATAACCAGACCTTGTATTCTTTTTGTTGTTCTTGTTTCAGATGGATATTCGCAGGAGTCAAGACATTCACAGCCGATCATCGATCAATATCCTGGAGGCACAGCCCAACCTGTATTCTGCAATGATTGGCGGGAAACTGTGTATGAAGATCGGGGACGGTTCTTGGTGCCCTTCGGGTCGGGAATGGATGCTGGCCACCAGCGGCCACAGATATGCTGTCTGGAAGAAGTAATACAGACACAGGTATTATGCTTCCGTACCACTGCGATGGATGCATTATCTTAGCTATTACAAATACGATACGAGGAAAGCCGGAATGGGAGAGGATCTGAATCGGCTGAATAAGACGGAGTCATCTTGCACCGTGGTTCTGTTCTGTTCATGTCTGTTTCGATTCTGTCCTCCGAAACATGAAACGTTGCCTATTTAGCATGTTTTGCATTCAAAATATTATGTAACCGGATACAGCCTATGTATACGTTAGACGGAGAGAGAATTAAGAATAAGGCTCCTAGTTTGAGTATTCTGTTGGAGCCATGGCATGTGTACGAGGAAATAAAGAAATATAAGAAACATTATTCAGCAGCTCCCGCCTTTTGTTTTTATCCATTTGTTAATTATGTGTTTTCCCTTTTTTCTTTCCAGACATGTATTATCTGAAATTTAAAAGTCGAATGTGCCCTAACAAATTTATATTCGATTCCGATTTGCTAACCGGGGGCAAAGTTTTTTCAATCATAATTTTCTTCTTTGTTCACACCACTACCAAGGACGGTGGTGCGGTGGTCTAAAGCTCACTCTCATACAATCTGATGAGCTTGAGGTTACACGTTTCTTGTCTTACTCTGTGCCTTGCGGACATCGATTTCTTAAATTATATAAGACCTTTGGTTGGTGCTACGTTAATGGTGCAATTATTACTACTCTTTGTTCAGTTCATCTTATATGTTCATGGTTGAACGCGAAAGTCTGAACATTATGTAACAGTGGGTGGCTGCGTCATCATCATTGCCGCTTTTATTTTACCGATAAAAAAGAACTTATTTATTCATAAAATTCAAACTCGAAATTTTTTTAATGGAAGATGTGTCGAGTTACGTGGACCAATGCATGTTATACTAGTTATTCAGTTCGTCTAATAAATTCGCTGTTGAACATAAAAGCTCGAACATCACGTAGTGAAGGGTGGCTGAGTTGCTACTACTACTACTTTCTTTTTACCGATTAAAAAAGAATTTCTTTATTCGTAAAATTCGAAATTAAATCTCGTTTAATGGAAGGTGTGTCGGGTCATGCAGGCCAACGTGTATTTCCCCCCTCTCTTTATTTGATCTACCACCAGGACTGAAACATGTGTATATTTTTATATATACACAAGGGGCTCCCAATATTTATTTATTACGGAAGTTCTGCAAAGGCATCAAAAATTAAAATCACTCCCGGCTCCTTCCCGGAAATCCTCTTGGAGTCATCCTCTCAGTCAATTCAAAAGTCAAACATCACGTTTTGGACTTAAATTACTTGGAATCTTCTTCAACCTGATTGACTGCATTCCCTCTCCATACGCGAATGGCCGGAAAACTCTGACCTTAAATCGGTTAATGCTAGGAGTCTAACATAAAATGTGGCTATAATTATGGGTGATCGGGTCCCAGTATCCTATATATATTTTTTTATAATAACTAGACCTTATTCTGTACAAGATTGCTTCCTAAATTTTGGATACGGATCATGCTCGGTTGAACCCTGTGTTCAGTCGCTTCTCGAAAACTGTTAAATATCATAGGTTCAGTTTGCCATATTGAAACATATTCTTTTACCTCTATATAGATCTCTTCCATATTTTTCACAATTATTTATTATTTCATATAATTTTTATCATAATCACATATGTATAATTTTAAGTTTATTTGCATTATATTTAAATTCTATTTATTATTGATTTTAAGTTATCATGGTGTTTTAGACATTAAAGTTCATCAAATATGCATGATTATTATGTCAAATGAAAGTTCATCGATTTAGGAATATAATGATTTAAACTGTTCGTGAATTGAAGTTCAGATGAGAAAATTATGAACAATTTAAATTAACAGCACAAATCAGTCAAAAGGTTCCTGTTCAGGTGCACAACTGCTTGAATCATTTCCCGGAATCTACCATATTTTTATTAAAATCTATTCAGAATCTATCCAATATGATAATTTTTTAATTGATTTCGCGTGTATCCTATATTCGTGCACACCCGCACCTCGCTACAATTCAATCCGATTACGGTACAGAATCATAAATTTCTCCACGGACATGTCATGCGCGAACAAGTGAGAACTTCAAGGTAGAAGACCCATTCAAGCGCACACAGCAAGACAACAGAGAGCGCCAACAACAACGTCCCTTCTGCAGTCGAAATCAACGCCACGCACAAAAGTTTTCCCCTCATCAAAGGAGACCCGTCAACGGTGAGAAAGTCTCAAGTGCATCGGATGTATATCATATGGCATGCTGACGAGTTATATCTGTACAATTAGACTCCATCATTTATTATTTATATATATATTATAATTTTTAGTTATAACTGTACAGATATTGACTTTATGTGATATATTCAATTGCATCTAGCTTAAATTTGACCCAATCAACCCAAAGCTTAATTAATCCCCAGTCAACACGGAACCACAAAGAAGCCCGCTACCAGCCCCTCCACGCTATGACCCAATTCAACGATGCACACCCACACGCACCACTTTCCTCCCTCTTTGCTTGCTATAAATACTGCCATCACCCACAAGCTCTTCATCGCAGCAATTTCGAAACATACAACTCCATCAAAAATCTCCCTTTGGATAGAGAGCTTCACAGTACAAAACCCGGGGAAAAAATATGGATTTCCGAAGGCTCGCCGTCCTCGTGATCGTCCTTGCGATCTCGGTCGCGATTCTCAGTAGCGGCGCAGCCGAGGCGGCGCGTGCCCTGCCGGAAGACTTTGCCCGAGCGAACCACCTCTCGTCGGCCTACGAGAGGGCGAAGTTCACCGTGTCTTGCTGGTTTGAACGGCTGGCTTCTGGACCCAGTCCCCAGGGGCCTGGTCATTGAACTTGTTAATTTAGTTAATTCGTTGATTATGTTCTTAAGGGAATCTAGCCGGTTGGAAAAGGTTGTCGTAGACCGAAATAAATAAGCAATGTAAATGCAAAATAAGATTCTTTCGTATGGATTTGTTTTATATATAAGAAAAAAATTCTTCATACAGTTACTTGCTAATTCATAATTTCCCGTAGAATTGGCATTTTTTGGAACAGATTTTCTTCTTTTTTTCTTTCTTTTTTTTTTTTTTTCCCATAACTTTGGCTGTGTAGCAGCACCGTATGCTCAATCGGCCGTCGGAGTAATCTAAATTCCGACCCCTCTTATGGACATTATCACTTGACAGCTTAAATTTTTGAATGGAGATGTGCTCTCTTTCTTGTAATACACACTATTAATAATGCAACATATGAGAGTCTGACTATGCTAATCTCTAACGTAAATTCGGATCTCTCTCTCAATGTCCCTTCATTAATGTAAGCCTGGATCCGTCTCTAGCAGTCTCCTCCTGGCTCAATTGCCGATTTCGTCAACGGTTTGCTTACAATACATAATTCAACACCCAAAACTCGAAGACGTTATTCAAGGAAAAAACGTCGAATAACCTTGTAATCCCCTTCTTGGATGTTTAGATAACTGTTGATACATAAGATTGGCCTGCACAAATTTGATGATACCCGTCCATTTTTGCCACAGGACCATACTTGTATCATTTTGGCTTTTGATAACACTATAATTAAAAGTAATTGCTGAAATTTTATTAAATCTTTACCCTTAAGTCACCAATTAAAATTGACACTAGCAATTATATCGAGGCCACTTTTAAGTCCAACGGGAGTTGGACGAGTTCAACAGCATATTAAAAAATATTATTAAATTAACAATTAAAAAAAACTAAACCATCATATAATACACATTAAATATAACATAATCATTACATTATTAAAATTTAATATAGCACGAACTAAACTCCAAAAAACATTTCCTTCTAATTTTTTTAATAAATAAAATACAAGCGATAACATGTCCTCAGTTCCAGCATAAAGTCTTCCACGCAGCATTGTCACCAGGTGACGGTAATTACATGGTAATACCAAATAATAAAATCGAGCCATCCTAAGATTGGTATTTTTTTCCTTTTAGGGTTTATAATAAATTCCTAAATATTTTGTTTGATTTAATTAGTTAGTGTTATCATGTGAATACTATCACGTGATAACACTGTTATGCACCAGAGTCTACAATATTATATTGTAGAAATCTCTCTTATGGCTAGATTCTTGGTTACCCAAGAACACCTAGAAATTTCAATTACGATTCGAGCAAAGAATGCCCAGAAGCTTCTACATTAATTGGGAATAAGTTTACATGCAACAGCTCGTCGGATGCGTGGTGCAGTGCAGTCAGTCAGGAGGATCCAAATTAGATGAACTCTATGAATGAATGAGTGAAGCAACACAAGGACCTGCTAAACTTGTTGTTATAGCAGCCAAGTTGTACAATATGCTGGTGGAAAATTCCAAACTGGCTAATCGACTTAGCGAGGACATGTACATGTACAAGGGCTTACGAAATAAGAAGCAATATGCATGTGGAAATTGTTTGTCTGCTTAGGACCTTTCGTTCGACTGTTGAGCTGGGTGAGCCATATATTTATTTAAAAGGAATCTTTATGGGAGAGATTGTAAGACGCCACTTCCTCTTAATGAAAGTCTTAGGTTCAAATCTTGTAAATAAACAGAATCTATCTTGGGAGAGTTTTACATTCTAGTGAGTCCATTCAACTGAAATTGAATTAGCTAAGGTATATCAGATTTTTAAATATCAGTGATATACACTAAAAAATCACGGAAACCTTTTGCTTTCCTATTTTAGGAAACCAAAAAGAAACAAAGGATCTATTTAACTGTCTTTCATTGCCCTTTTCCGTCGAATTCCCATAACTTTCATTAATTGGTATACGAAGTAATTTGGTTCAAGTTTTGTTAGATAGCAAGGTAAAGTTAACTTAGGTGAAAAGTTATTTTTTACGAAAAAAGTAGATTGTAACATAAAATTATTGTATTTGGTATATATTAAAGGTTATTGAGGAAGTATATAAAACATAATTGGATTAGAAACCCGCAATAAATGTAATGATATATTTTTTTATAAGAAATTAAATAAATTAAATTAAAGTATGGAAATGTTTAAAAAATATGATTGTGTTCAATACACAATCAAATCTCTTTTTCATAAAAAAATTAGTTATAGTTTGAAAAGAGATATCTTATTATTAGTATGATCGTAAAGTAAATATTTTATAATTTTTTTATTTATTAGCATATGAATAATATACATTAAAATTAGGATATCAAGATAATATTTATTTCTTTTTCCATAAACAATATATTAATATCTATTGTATTCAAGTCTAATCAACTGTACGAAGAGGTCATTTGTTTTGTGTAAAGGTAACACTTGAAAGGGAACTGGAAATACTAATTCCTTTATACATATTTATTAACAAATAATTTCATTCCATTTTCTTTAAATGGGAATTCGATTATTCTAAATAAAGAAAGCTTGTTTTCTTGATATACCCACACAATCAAATTCAGAATAAAATAAAATCTATTAGTTCCATTCTTATATTCAAAAGAAATTATTTATTCCATTCCAACTCTGTATTACAAATCAAATGGCTCATAAATACAGTATTGTGTTATCTTAAAATTACTCAAGACAAAATAAATAAAAGGAGAAAAATTGTCATGAGAAGGTTTGAACCTGAACCATCTAGGTGAGATTGCCACAACACTACCTACCATTAAGCCAAATAAAATTTTTTTGAAAGGGCCTGCTGAAAAAAGAAATATATATATATATATATATAGGAGAAATAGTTGAGACACATGTCAATAGAAGAATTGAGACACGTGTCAATAGGAGAGCCTCAGTACTCTCCCTTAGTGTAAAGAATAGATATCATAATCATGGAGATTTACTAAAATACCCATTACATTTTCCTATTGATATGTATGTGAAGAAGAGAGAGTTTGGCGGGCAGTGGCCCCACTCGCATTGCAACATGTGAAACTCAAAATACAAAACTCTAACTCAACATTTATTTTGCTGGGAAGAGAAGGGCTCGAGAAAGATTTAAAGGTCAGGTGATAAAAAATTACCTCACCAATTATAGCCACATATAGTTAAAGACAATGTAAAAGACCAATTTTTTACAGAATCCTTTTGTTTTACGTTGAACCAAACAGGTTGTTAGAAAATAGAGCAAGTTGAAAAGTGCCTATGCTTTCCATCCATTTCCACCACAAGAAACATAAAATGCTCATGGGATTGTCGATGGTAACTCCTCTATTCCTCTCTCTTTATTCCATGCCTTCGTCTAGAAGAATATTTATCGAGAGATGTATACTTGAAGAATCGATAGATAAGTTCTATTCCGAAAGATTCTTTGATCTATCTATCTATCTATATAACATAGCTCTTTGACTATTTAGATTTTTGTCAATTGCTTTAACCGCAGTTCTTTTTTTTCAATAACACAAGGCTTTATTAGCTTCTCTTATTGTAGAGCAGTTATACACTCACAGAATTGTCGCCTCCTCCTCCTGTTTCTCTCTTGTTGGTGCTAAAGCACGGTTTAGGCAGCCAAATGTATGGATTTCGAACAACTCTTGGAGATGCAGCCCTTCTTATCGTGTGGCTACTGATGGGCGACAGGAGGAGTCAAGCTCTCTATTTACATGGACGTGGTATCGATACAAGCGCCTCTACAAAATTTCCTTTTAAACTCACTAATATAAATTCAACCAAAAAATATTTAATTGATTATTTTCTGCTCGATCATATGTTGCGATATATCCAAAAGTTAGGAAGGGCAAACCTGTAGTCCGTTGTCATAATCTTAATCATTATCTTGTTTACCAAATGCACCCTTGCTCCTCCTCGAGGATTCGGAGATCAGTAGGTGGTCAAGGAATAGTTGAGCATGAAAACCGAACAGGAATTGACTTATAAGATAGTATTCTATGTTTATTGATCATCTCATGTATGTTTTTTATTAACCACAAGTTGGGTCTCAGGTGGTGCTTGTGGAAATGGTTTGTGGTCTATCATTAACAATGATTCATCCGATAAAATGGAAGAAAAGAAAGACAAAAGCAAACGAACAGGATGCATAAAAAATATTGACTGTTCATATTACTGGTCATATAACGCAATAATCCATATTGATTGCCAACTTACAGACCCGATGGTCGACAAATTGTACGCAGATGCTCGGTTTTGCGAGCTTTAGTTCTTGAACACCAGCTTTGGAAGAGATGATTCCCTGAAACAAGCAGACCTCGCAAGCCATATGTCAATTAGCTTGTCAAATAGCCCGAAGAGATTGCAGCATAAGAGAAGGGACGAAGAGATACCAAATAGATATTGCAGTTTATAGGAATTATTTCTCAAGCATTAATTTTTGGCCACCTTATCAATTTTTGTTGACAAAGCTAGACAACATAGTTGACGATTATATGGTAGTAGAGGATTATAGCGGATATGGATAACATGAAAATGAAAGACACGTATGTGAAGATTGCAGCTGCCTTCTTTGGATAGATCGTCAAGGAAACAAGAGATAATAAGAAGGCCATTGCAAAAGAAGCGATGAGGTATCGCAGGATCGTGTTTGAGATCGGAGCCCACCGTGGCAGCGCGACGAGTGAATTACCGACCAGGACGTCCATCCATGCAATGAATGCAACATTAGGCTTGAAGGTTGCTCTTCCACCTGTTTCGATCAGCTCTTCCTGTGATAGCATTTTAGATCCATTCTCCAATAGTGGCTTCAATATGGTTTCTCCTTTAGGGCTGGACTTATGCAGGCTCTCCATATCTTTCGAAGCGATCATCCGCTTGTGCACCAAACCTATTCTTAAAATATATACAAGGTGGGGAAGGAAGGAAGAACCTAATAATAGCTGATGGGATTTCATTTGACTACGATATTAAGAACTTTTGCGTAAGATGAGGAAATTATCGACCACTCATTTGCGACTTCCTCGTCCGAATTCCTCCTCCACGTACTCCTGGTTGGCAATCCCTCTTCCTCGTCCACATCTTTAATTATGTTCCACCAATTTAAAGCACTCGTTATTAATTTTTCGATCAGAACTCAAGATCAGTTTTCCAAATCCTAAACCTAACAACCCAATCTTTCCACGTCAACAGACTAATGTAATATATATATTTGAAATAAAATGAAAACTAGTGAGTGGATTGTTATGTTATAAGATAAAATTCAGGATAAAACTGAGTTTTTTTAAGAAAACTTGAGTTTTTCCACATAATTTAACCAAAATAATTGATAATGTGAAATTATTGTAATTAATAAATATAAAAATTACATAAAAATGTAGTATTATAATTTTTAGTATCACAAAAATAACCTCCTTTCCCCCTTTTTCTTTCTCCAATAGGGAAAAGGTATTGAGGCTTTTTCCTACACATGATTACCTACAATTTAATATAGTTGTTTTTGACATACTTCATTTACATTAATCTTGATTTGTATTTTTTTTCCTTCAAATGAATTTAATAAAAAATAGTGTTAATCGGTAAAAATGGCACAACCCCTGCCTCTTATCCAAAGAGAACTAATTTATAACCATTGATAAAAATAGCACAAAGTTATATTTATCGTCAATTTTGTGCTATATTTATTCAAAAGAAATCTTTTATTTCAAAATAAAATCTCTCCCCTCTCAATCCTCCCCTCCCATCTCTCCTCCTTATGAATCTGCCCACTCTCTCTTTCTTCGTAATCTACATCTATCCCATTTCTCTCTCCTTATGTTGTTTTTCGGCTCATCTCTCTTAGTCTTACCTCTGTCTCTCTCTTGGGTCTCGGCTCCATATCTCTCCAATCTAGTTCGAATTTGTAACTCTTTGAGGACCTCACTCTGTCTCGGTTCTGTATTTGGTAGATTTGATTGCTAGGTTTTTTCTGATCTTTTGCTCAGTATTATCGAAATAGACTTTTAGAGGCTCATTTATGTACTACTGGGACCTATTTATATGGTATCGGAACCTATTTCATTACCCGATGCCTCATTCAAAGCCTAAGCGCACTAACCCCTTTTTAATAAATTCAATGTGATGGGCCTTCAAAAACTAATGCAACATGCATGTAAGGGGGAATATTAAGGAATAAATAATAGACTATATCATTGTCTAACATGTTAACCTTTTAGAGTAAGTGATTATACCGACTTTCTATTCTATTAGGTAGGTTCGATTGTACTAGGTTTTTGTTATGATTCTACTCAGGTACATCAAAGTGAATTTTTTTTAAGGACCGATTTATGTATTATCAAGGCCTCTTGATATGATGCTGATACCTATTTCATCATACTGTTCATTCTCTTCCTTTTCAAAACTTTAATATCTCCAACCTCTCTGAGATTCTGCTCAATATCAAATTGAAACTTTTCCAAGACATATTGATATGATGACAGTACCTATTTATAAAGTATTAATACGTGGTTGTAACATACCAAAAAGTATCAGGACCTCTTAATTTAATAACATATGAAAATCTAGATAACTTTCGAGACCTACATATGAAGCATCGGGACATATGTAAAACATATTGTTACCTATTGAAGTTCAGGACATGTGTTTGAAAATCTGGGCAACTCTCGGGACTTATTTATAAAGTATCAATAACTATGTAAAGGAAGTGAAAACTATAAAGAGAATGGTGGTTGAGCTATGAGAATGATAGTTTGGGTATTATGAAGAAAATTGATTAAGTTACCTAAAATAAAGGTTTTATTTCTTCATTGAATATAAAAGCGGTGTTTTTATGTATTTTAAGTAATTTTTAATGTTGTAACAATTTTAGCCTCCTAAAAATAATGAGATATTAACTTAAAAAACACAGCCTTTTAGTGGATGACCAAATATTTGTCACAAACTTTAAAAACTGTTACCACTACCATCATGTGGGTGCCTCGTAAAATCATGAACTGTAGTTCTGTTACCACCATCCATCATGTGGGTAACTTGGTACATGAGGGAGTTGACATGACATTTAGTTTTGATAGAAATCTAAAAAAATTATGAAATATCAAAGAATGATCCAATCATATCACAAACTGCTAATAGACGATCAAATTATACCACAAACTTTTAGTATATGATCAAATTATATCATGAATTTTCAATAAATGATCAAATTATATCATGAAATTTGAATCATTACTTTTCATGAATTGAAAAAAAGAAAGTGTTTCATACTTGCCATTCATACATTTATTTTCAAGTATACTTCAATAAAAATTTAATTGGGTTGGCAAAATTTTCTCATTTCAGAAAAGGAATCGATGGAGGATGTTGTCGTGACAAAGAATTGTTGTTTTAATGAGGCGTTTTTAATATAACTTTTTGTTTTGGGGTGAAAATTTATGTAGCACCAAATGAATGCTATAGCTAGTACGCTATAGCTAGTACTAGTTTATAACACCTTAAAAAATAGTACTAGTTTAAAATGGTATATTGAATTTTTTGTCAAAATTTTAACTGTATCACTCTCATAATTTTTTGTTCTAATTCCTCCGATTCTCTCATCTTTCCTCTCCTTCACTGCTCCTCTCTTCCCTCTCTTCCTCCCAGCTCCCTTCCTTCTCCTTTGCCGCCTCTCCACGAGCATTTCCTTCCTTCTCCTCCGTCGCTGTGGCTTCCTCCTTGCTCGCGAGTTGGTTGTTGACGCTGCCATCTCATTCGTTGTCATTGTCATTGTCTTAATTGTTGTCACTGTCATCGTCTCGATCGGCCGTTCTCTATTCTCTCGCTCTAGATTGTTCGTTGCTCTCCCTGCCTTCTTTGTCAACAAGCAATGACATCTCAACTTCGGTGCCCTGCCCTCACAATATAAACATAGGTCCCAATACAATTATAAAAAGGTCCCGATATAGTTACAAATAAGTCCAAATGCAATATAAATAAGTCTTGCCACAATATAAATATATCATAGTGTAGTTATATAAATAGGCATGGATACAACATAAACAGGTACCGTTAGTTGTTGGCCCACGAGGGGGTAGCCCAGGTGGTTGGGCTTTGGGAGGAGCATCGAGACCTCGCAAGTTCAAATCCCCAAAGGTGCATTTCTTCGTGGGTAAGGGTTGTATACCTCTCGAGCCTTTCAGGTTCATCTGATTTACTTGGTACATGTGGTTGTGAGCTATTGTGTGTGCCCCAAGGAGGAGGTATCGCAACCCCTGCTAGTCAGGCACGAAAGGTGCTTGGATATCTCAGTTATGAAAAAGAAGGTGCCGATAGTCCTACATTGTTATACATAGATCCTAATTATTTTATAAATAGGTCCAGATATTTTATAAATTGTTCATATCCGCCAACACATCATAAACTTAAATAAGTCTTGATTCATTATAAATATATCCTGATTAATTTATATATAGGTCCCGATACTTTATAACTAGACCTCGATAATTGTTTAGATTCTTAAGCATGTGATGAACTTAAATAGGTCCCTACTCATTATAAATAGGTCTCAATTACTTTATCAATAGTTCCTGATTTGTTAAAAATTGGTCTCAATTACTTTATCAATAGGCCCCATTTTGCTAAAATTGGTCTCAAAACTTTATAACTAGGTCTCAATAATCGTTCAAGTTTTCGAACACATGCTTTTAAATTAAATATGTCCTGGTACGTTATATAGAAGTCCCAGTTTATTATAAATAAGTCTCAAAAAATGAGCAAGGACAGAGAGAACGGCTGGGAGAAAGGGAGAATGAATAAGAGAGGGATGAGTGAGAGAGACAGAGAGCAAAGACATAGCCTTATGGTATGTTTGGTCCGCATGAATGAAATATAGAGGTAATAAAATGGAATGGGAAAAGAATAGATAAAATGATGAATAAAAATGTTTTTATGAAGGGAATAAAGTAATATGAAATAGGATATTTAAAGTTGAAAGATAAATTGCCCCTAAGACAAAATCGTTTTCCATCCCATCCCCCAACCCCAACCCCACCCCCCCCCCACCCCACCCCTTCCCAGCCCCAAACGGGGGATAACACCACCAAAAGCCACCACCGAACCTGACCTCCAAGCTATTTCGACCTCTCAAGCCATTCCTAGCTCCCCAACCATCTCTTTCTCCTTCCTCCTTCCTCCATTCCTTCACTCGAGCAACTGGTAGAGAGAGAAAAATTTCTCTCTCCTCAATAGTTGAATCTGTGTAGCAACTACGAGACAAAGGGGCATAGGAAGGTTTAAGAGATTCGGGGAAGGCACAAGACGATATGAGAAGGCTTAGGGAAAGCTTGAGGGAGACATGGGATGGCATGGGAGGGGAGACGAATTGGCACGTGAAGGCTTGAGCTGGCACGGGAAGGCCTAGGGAGGCACGAGAAGGTCTATTCCAGCCAACCAAACATGGAATTCCTATTCCACGCGGAACAGGAATTCCCATTCCCCCAACCACGTTTCACTGCCATTAACACCTAAACCGATATTAGAAACCAGAATCTTTAAAAAAAAAAAAAATCAAACCTACACTAAGGCAAGACCGAGCAAGCTTCAGATAGGCTCCTTCATAATTTAAAGTGCAGCAAAGGTCTTCAAAGAGTAATATTGAGATGAAGCTAGGAGCCCAGAGCCAAGAAAGGGACAACCGAGATAGAGCAGGTGAAATGACGAGGAGAGGAGTGAGCGGGAGATTCAAATTGGGAATGGTGGAGAGAGTGAGGGAATGCATTTTAATGGGAATAAGGAAAATAAGGGCAAATATATCATCTTATATAATTTAGTGCTGTTTCTAAAATTGAGTATAAACTGGTGCGATTTACGTGACATGAGATAGGAGAAATGTTAATTTGCCTAGTAACACTTTTGTCTTTCTAAGCTATCCATAAAATATTCACCTGGACCTCTAAGTAGGTCTAATTCCATCTAAAAATGCTAATAAGTGATGTGACTCATTGATCTTATAAACCAACTTTCAATCTCTTGATTTTTCCAATGTGGAATTTATTCCTCAACACTTGCATCCATGTGACAACGGGTTCACACATGAAACATGCCGTTAAACATCCTCCCTCAGCAACATACATCAAGTTACACATTTCACTTCCGATTTCAAACAAGGGGGATAAAATATCACGAGGTAGATCTCCTTTTCTATCATCAAGCTAACATACAAATCAAATTTTTCCCGTATTAAATAAATTAGCCATGAGTCAGGCATTTTCTTTTGAACTCAAGCTCGATGGGCAATGCCTTCCACACTCCGGCTTGGCGTAGTGTGAGTCTATGTGAAAATCTTCTATGATACCATATAAAATTTCCACTTGAGCCTACAAGAGTTTTGAGTCAACATAAAAGTCTAAACTATTAGATGGTGGTATCCAATTCTCTTATAAACTATGGTTCAATCTCTTAACTCCCCGATATGAGATTCGATCCTCAACACCCTCTCTCACATGATAATGTGTTCACATTTGGCATATTGATCTCGAGGTGGACATTGTACTTCCGGTATCGAGCAAGGGGGATAAACCACCAAGAGCCAGGCACTCTCGTCCTTCCTCACACTAACTTATGGATATGATTTTTTCTCCGTATTAGATAAACTGGCCAAGAGTTAGATTCCGATCTCAAGTTTAACGGGGCACAAATTCCACACTCAAGCTTGGCATGTGCGAGTCCGTGTGAAAATCTACTCTGATACTATGTAAAAATTTTCACTTTTACTTATAAGAGTCATGAGATCGTTTCCACTTAAGAGTCTGGTGGCATTCAACTCCACCTTCCTTCCTCATGATATTTTCAGTTATGCTGATTAACGACGATCATGTTTTTGCTTTAGATAGATGCAACTTACAAATTGAGATTTGGAATTCAAATCTCGATTACCAATAACATCACAAGACTCTTTGGTTTGTAAACCGACCGCAAAATAATAGCGACCCTAAGTTCTTTTCAAACGAAAAGGTCTATAATGAACAAACATCATCAGTGTTGTAATCGTCGTGGAATGCAACTGGTGAGGTAATTCTCCCCATCAAGCAAGTTACCATCTTTTACCATCTCCACATATATCCATGCAGACTGAACTTTGGATTCAGTCCCCTATATTAGCTGAGTTGCTGGCAACGTAGTTACCTGGGATGGCAATTTGACCTATGCTCGCGAGACCCGCTCCAGCACCTGCACGGGTCAGGGCAGGTTTGGTCCGACTGCCGCCCCACTCTCCCCTTATTACACATCATGTTTTAAAATTAATTTTACTTGATTTATGAATATTTGTATCTTAATACATTGGATAATAATCATTTTATTTTATCAAAATTATGTAAATTCTTAATTTGTTTAAAATTGTTTAACTATACTATTATAAATATTAAATTTATATTATATTTTAAATTATATTTTGTCTAATAAATTTTATTTTCTTATAAACAGGTCCACTTGCGCCCCGCCCTGACTCGCACGGGGTGGGGGCACGACCTGACCTATGAAGGGTGCAGGGTGGGTCCAGGTAAGCCTAGCAATACATGTCATGTCGTGTCTAAACATGTTTGTGTCAAAAGTGTCTCAATCGGTATACGACCCGTTTAGTAAATGGGTTAGAAACTTCAAACATGAACACGATTTGTTTAAAATTGGGTTGATATGACACAACACGTTTAACCTGTATAAACAAATGTGTGTGGTGATATTGTAATTTTTACTTAATATGTTTAAAAGGATTAATGGATTTGACACATAGACACATAATTGAACGAATTTAATCGTATTGTATCAGGTTACGTGGGTTCAAACTGGTTTAACCCGTTTATGTAAGCAGGTTACACGGGTCAACTTGAACCTGCCTAACTTCGTGTTGTGTCGTGTCGTGTCGGATAAAAAATTGCCAGGCCTAGGTCAAGGTATCCAGATACCCGCCTGCCCCATAGCCATTCCTACCTATGGGTTCATCAACACAAGAGGAATTCCAAACCTATCAAATCTAGAGATTATTTAGAAGTTAATTGAAACGAATTGCCGGTGCGACTAAAAAAAGAAGCTCACATTATGCAATGTGTACAAATGGATGATGTGGCAAAATTAATTAATTTTACAAGGCATAAATTTGCTTGCCAAATCAGCAAATGGCGACAGTTGGCAATGGCGTTAATACCACGTCAAAAACAAATGGTGAGAGTTGGTAATGGCGTTAATACCATGTCAAAAACAGCTAACAGTTTGTTAAGGACACTAGAAGAAATTCTCGATTTACCGAAGAACTTTTATAGACAAATTTATCATCTGAGAATATTTCGACCAGATATCATCAAACAATGACAAAGAGGAAGGTGTCGACTTATTTCTGATAAAAAATGGCCATTTTTAAACAAAATATTGACAAGTATGTTAGGCGATAATTAATATGTAATTCCAACCAAAATATCTCATCGGAATTTGTCGATAATGCTGTAGTTTAATATCATTTTTTTTTCTTTTTCGACAAGTAAAGTTTGTACAAAATTTCCGCCAGTACCTTTATTCAAAATTTTGTCAAATCAATTTCTAATTTTAAGATAAAATACTGGCCATCCTTTTGTCTATAGCTTGTTTTACGGGCCAGAGACACGGCGTAGACATTATTGACAATTTTTTACCTTGACGGTGACATTTTGGCCTTTTTTTTTCCCTGTAAATTCATCCATTTTTACGGTGTTTAATGACTTTAACTAATTTAATTTCGAGGTAAATTATCACATGAATAAAATTCTGCTTCAGATCATTGACAAGAAAAGCATCAGATTTTTCTTTTTTTACCTCAGACCAACATTACTTTTGAATGATAGTTTTTAATTAAGTGTTTATCAGATTCAGATACTGAATTTAAAAATTGATCAATATGCAAATTTTTGGAAAGGATAAACTGTTCCTATTATTTAAATATTTTATGTTAAAAAAATAATGGTATCTCAGATTTAGCGGGATGGTGAGTGAAAGCTGGGATCTAGATAACGGGGCCACGATCTATTTCCCATGGGAAGTAAACGTGCTATATAGAGTGCTTAAGAGGTTGGAAGCCCACCGTTTTTTCAAAATTTCTTTTGGCTGAAGCAATGTTTTTTGGTTTGTTTTATAGATTTTAGACACAGTAAATATGTCTGAAATTTGACAAAAATTCTGACAAAATTTGTCGGAATTTGAGGGGAAAAAATCTATTGTCAGTAAGTCGTCAATAGAAATTTCAAACGAGGCATTTTCTGACCAATACATGCTGGTCGATAATTCATTGAAAATATGTCAATAAGTTGTCAAAAATAGCATTTCGATGTCATATTTGATTAAATAATTTGTCCGAATAGTAAGGTTTTCTTGAAGCAAGAATGGGCAAAATAATGTGACAAAAATTTACGTTTTGGGACCGATTTGGTCAATTTGGAATATTTGATACTTGATATTAGAAAGCCATAAATTTTTAAAACTTCCCACAACTTCTCAAGAAGGTATACACCTTTTCATTCTCTCAAAAAGTTTGCAGTCTCTGGTTTGATGCTCTAACAAAAATTTTAACTTTTTGACTGCCGTTATGCCACTTGAACCCGACTGACGGATGTCGACAAATTGCAATAATCTTATAAAGCTCTCGTTCTGGGTTGGAATCCACTGCTTCTTACACTCATCATTCCCGATCATGTCGTCGCTGATAGTTGCATGACAACTAACACCAACAGAGCAGTTTCATCGAACCTACTTATGTTGATAAATTAAGAACATTTGTACTGATATTCCTTGACGGAGATCCTTGGAGATGAAGAACGGTTTGATGATGAGACCTATTCATGTTTCCCAAATTGCTTCCTTTGAAAGACAGAAAGGAAATTTTGCCTGTGGACTACGATGGGAAATCTCTCTGGTGCTGGAAGGTTGTCATATCCATCTAGCTAAGGAGACTGGATGATGTAAGATGCTAAGATTCAGCAGCTGCACTCATGAAGACCGCTTTATAGGATGACATGCAGCACCGCATCAGCCACTTACAAAGAATAAAGGTGGGAAAATTAGCTTAAAAAATGGTTGGTTCCTACATATTGCTGTATAAAATGGAGGACACGGTTGATTGAGGTTGCCTTTGGCATGTCGGATGGGATCAGGATTGAGATAATATGGTTTTTTTTCCCTTTAAATGGACAAAGTAGTCATGCTCATTTTTCAGTGAAGTTGGCATTGATGGAGAAAGAACAGCGGCAAACAGTCGGCGAGCCAGCATCCAGATAGGTCAATTTTTCCTGAGATGGTGGTTGCCATTGTTATGCCACCGCAAACTCCTAATTGTATCTTAATCTTAATCATTGTTCTGTTTATCAAATGCAACCTCCTCCTAGAGGATTTGAAGAGTGGGTGCTCGAGGAATAGATAAGCATGCAAACTGAACAGGAATTGGCTTGCGAGATAGTATTCTATGTTTATTGATCATCCAATGTATGTCTTCTATTAACCGCATGTTGGGTCTTAGTTGGTGCTTGTGGAAATGGTTTGTGGTCTATATTATTACCAACGACTCATCCACGAAAATGGAAGAAAAGAAATAGAGATACACAAATGAACAAGATGCATTACAAGAAAAAGACTATTCATATTATTGGTCATATAATACAATAATCCATAATGATTATCAATTTACAGACCCAATTGTTGGCAAATTACACGTAAATGCTCAGTTTTGCGGGGATAACATTCGGGGCAAAATATCTCCTCCCTGAGCTTTAGTTCTTGAACACCCAAGCCATGTGTTAATTGGTTTGTCAAATGGCCAGAAGAGATTGCAGAACAAGAGAAGGGGAAAAGAGATGCCAAATAGTTATTGCGGTAATATAGGAAATGTTTGCGAAGCCTTTTTTTTTTTTGGGGACCACTTTATCAATTTTTGTTGATAAAGCTAGACAATAATGTAGGTGATCATATGGTAGTAGAAGATTATAGCGGATGTTGACATCATAAAAGCTAAAGACATGTTTGTGAAGATCGCAGCTGCCTTCTTCGGATAGATCATTAAGGAAACAAGAGTCAATAAGCCGGCGATCTCAAAGAATGTAATGAGGGATCTTAGGGTCGTGTTTGAGATCGGTGCCCACAGTGGCAGTGCGAGGAATGATTGACCGGTCAGGACGTCTAAGCATGCAGTGAGTACAACGTTGGGCTCCAAAGATGGTCTTTCACGAATTTTGGTCAGGCCTTCCTCTGGTCGCATCCTAGATCTATTCTTCAATCGTGGCCTCATCTTGATCCCTCCTTTTGCTGCTGGACTTTTCAAGGGTCTCAATCACTTCGGAGCGATCATCTGCTTATGCACCAAATCTTTTCTTATAATGTATGGTGGGGAAATGGGGAAGGAAGGAAGAACCTAATAATAGCTGATGATGGGATTTCATTGAACTGCTATATTAAGAACTTCTGGTAAGATAAGGAAATTATCGTCCACTCGCTTGTAACTTTCTCACCCGAGTTCCTCGTCCACGAAAAAATCTTAAATTATTTTACCTCACAATGATGTGATAAGAAAGAACAAATCAAATTACTTTTTATTAGTATTAATTATAACAACTACTAGAGTGATTAATATTAATTTACTCGTTTGTCATATTTTAATTGATACATTTTAATGTCACATGACCAGATAGAATCACTAAGGATTTCTCCCGCCTCCAACTACTCTTGTTTGCCATCCCTCTTCCCCTTCCACATATGATATTATGTTCCACCAATTTAAAGCACGCATCCCTAATTTTTCGATCAGATCTCAAGACTACTTTTCCCAATCCTAACTATGAGAACTCAATGTTTCCACGTCAACAAACTAACGTAACATGTTAACTGCAAATAATTTAATTGTGCCTGTACTTTGACCAAATTCTTACTTTTAGCATGAACTTTAAAATGCTTGTGTCATTTAACACTACGTCTGTTTTTTCATCAAAACTAACGGGCATGTCCTCCGTGGCATGTCAATGGTGGCTGATCTGGCAAAGCCATATCAAATGTGTTTAAGAAAGTGCCGAGTTTACCCCTTAATACTCTTTATTAATTTAAATGCATGTTAATTACTGGACTTAGTCGATTTTAAATATTAAAATTTATTAATTAACAGAAGAATATGTTTGAACTGAGTACTCAGAACCTGTGATATAATATAGGTTCTGGAAAGCTGCAAGGATATTTAGGGGAAGAAAAAGATAAAATTATAAAATTATAAAATTATCATCGATAACTTTAAATTAATGAACAATATTTAAAGGTAAACTCGGTGTTTTTGATGTGGCATGGTCACATGAGCCGTGGTTTGCCATGTCCGCATAATTAACGTGCCACGTAGGATAGTAGATAGAAAAATAGATGGTATGCTAAATGGGATAAATGTTTTAAAGTTCGTGCCCTCTTGGGTCACGCGAAAAAGTTCGTACTAAAGTGAGAATTCGATCAAATTAGGGGCGCAATTAGGTTATTAGCCCTTTAAAAATCATATAGTGAAAGTATTAATTGCACCGAAGGCATCATTTAATTATTTACGGATCAATTTTGAATTTCATTAAATAATAGAAAACTGCTTAACACAATATCATGTTGCACTAGATCTAACAGATGCTCAAAGAAGATGAGCATGAATAAGAGAGAACTGACCAGAAATTGGTTAACAAGATATTATTTCTATGTTTCTGAATCGTCAAAAGTCTTTTTTCTATCAACCGCAAGTTGGGTCTGTGGAAATGGTTTGTGGTCAATCAGTACCAATGATTTATCAAACAAAATAGAAGGGTAAAAAGACAAAAAATTGAAGATTATATGAGACAAGAATCTAAAAGGATTATCAATTTACAGACCCGATGTCAGGTACATTATATGTACAAGCTTGGTTTGTCTGGATAACATCCAGACCAAAATATCTCATACTTGAGCTTCAGTTGATCTTGGACAACATTTTTCCGAGAAATGATTCCCTGAAAAAAGTTGACCTTACAAGCCATACACTAATTAGTTTGTCAAAGAGCTAGAAGATATTGCAGCATAAGAGAAGGGAAAAAGAGATATCAAATAGTTATCATGGTGCTGGTGGAGGAGAAGTTGATTACTTCAGCCAATGAGAAAAGGACACCGGTTGGCTTAGGATGTCCGGTACATGGCAATGGGATGTCAACAGGACCTAGTCACGAAGTTGGCAATCTTGACGATGGAGGCTTGAGCAGTAGCAATAGCAGTAGCAGCCAAGTAGGCTCCACCGATCACCCAGATCAAGAAGGCACCTAAGGTAATCAAGGATATGCTGGATCCATGTGACTGAATAACTTCCCTGATGCCACGATGACGACAAAGTACTTGATCATTTACTTTGAAGAGAATCGAGATTATCAGTGTATAGTATCCTATATAGATGTATCTAATGATCATGTATATAAATGTAGAAATCATATGGAATTTCCCAAACTTTTAACATTATTATTGTGTGAGTTGCCATGCGGGCATGAAAAAGAAATATCTAGCTTGACATCTAATGCAAAGGGAATTTGAGCACCACTACCTTTTTAAGCTTTTGCGTTTAGACATGATGCGGTTCATTGACATTGTCTAATAGCTAAATTTAACATGAATTGAAAATTTAATTTTCACTGTTAAAAAATTTAATGAATATAACTCATGCTATTTCAAGCTTTATATCCCTCTCAATTTTCTGTGAAGGATCTAACCACAAATTATTAAGAGCCTTCTTCTTTAGGGGTTTAATTATTTATGACAGAGGCCTAATTGTATGTCTTCACCAAAACATCTTCCTCATTACAGCAATTTCCAGCGGTCTCTGGCTCCAACATCTTGATCACCTTGATTTCCACTGGACGTACTTTATGGTCTTTTTCAAGTAGCATCGGTAAAGATATTTTGAATTTTATGTGTGTCCTGTCAAATGGGTTTTTGCACTTGTAAGATTTCAAGTTGGGAATCGCCTAGGAAGAAAAATTAAATTTCATCTATAGTCAAAGAACTACATAATCACGGCAATCTTTATAGAATTTCACGTCCATAGCTCACAACAAAATGGATTAATTAGAAGAAAATATTGACATATAATTAACATTTAACCCGTCTACCTTATTCTTTCAATTTAACGAGATTTTACATTTGAAACTACAGTGGTATTCCTGATCAGTAGAATTTCAACTTGCTCTCTAAATTGTATGTCCATGTTTGAGGTTTTTCATAACACTTCATTGGAATACTCTATGCTAAGTGTATTCGATTGTCATTGTTTTCCTTATCTACTAATGTGATACCGAGGGGTTGATCCTAGATTAGTCGAATTGATATTATTGATACTGTCATATTTGATGAACGTACATTTACACCCGCTACAAAAAAGAAAAATCGATAAATGCATATGGAAGAAACGTTGCAAAATTATCAACGGATTATTCGTCGCTGAACATCAATAGGTAATTAACGATGAACAATGATGATGTAGGTAATGTCCAACTACTTACTTACAAATTATCCGTTGGTAAAATAAAATTCCTTTTTCTGACAACTTATTCATCTATAAAATTCATTGGAAAAGGACAGGGAGTTTCCCGCTCATTGAAAATTAAATTGTGATTGATTTTTCCGATGGATTATCTGTTACGTACTGCCATAAGAAATTAATATCTTTATGTACAAATCACGACTTTCTCTTCATTTTTCCCCTATGAGGTCAGAGAAGAAGCTTGATGAACTCAGAGCTCAGCGTCGACAAGAGCTTCCCCCAGGACAGTCATGGAGGGAAGTTAATGGCCTCAGACTGTAAGACGGTGAAGCAACTTTCGACTACGTTTTACTGAGATTCTATATTTATAAGCAATATTAATACTCATTTCACCATTTCTTTACTGGTCTACAATATCTTGGTGTGAGTGGGAGAGAGCCTTGTCCGGAAGAGTGTCATCCCATGGCACTAATCAATAAAATCAAGTCAATTTTTTAAAAATTTCTTATAAAATCTGAACAAAAAAAATTCTAAGTGATTTGATTTTACTAGTTGGTGTTACCATGTCTATGTGCAACCACTTCCCTCATTGCAAAAGATTATCAACATACTCAATTTTTTGTTTGGTTTTTGCGTATGTGGAACCACTTCTTTCATTCTTGAAGTTTTTGTGGTCAGGTCATACTGCTTCAATGATGATCGATCATACATAAGATCGCTAGTTGGGGGCATGATAGCTAGCTACCACCTGCAAAGCAGCACTTCCACCAAGCCTTGCTTATGTTGATCGATTCGAAATAGAGTTAGCTACTGTGAAAATAAATCATGATCATTTTCCTCTGCGCAAGACTTAATTTCTCCATTAGTGGAGGAAGAATAGAGAGGCGGCAGTGGCCCGATGCTGGCCTACAGTCAGTAGTAACTCTCCTGATGTGCTGGCGAACCTTGTCAAGCCACCCAAGTCTCTCAATTTGTATTTAATTCTATCGGTACAAAGAAAGCTTTATCGTAATCCTAATCGTTGTCCTGTCTATCCAAGTGCAGCCTCCAATTCTAGAGGATTGGGAAAGTTGATGCTCGACGAATACATGAGCACGAATAAGTCCTTACAGCAGTTGGCTTGTAGTATATTATTCTGTACTTCTTGATCATCTAACGCCTCTTTTTTTATTAACAAGAAGTTGGGCCTCGGTCGGTGCTTGTGGTAATGGTTTGTCATCAATCGGCACGGAAGAAGAAGATGTAAAGAAAATTGATAATTCATATTAATGTGGTTTTTGTTGAATTTTCTTTTTTGATCAAATGATCAGCGTTGCTCTTTCATTTCATAATTAAAAAAAAATTGGTGCAAACCCATTTTTTTTTGCTGAATTGGTGCAAACCCATTTTAGTGGGCCACGGGAGGCCCAAGGCCTATCCAGAAATTACATAAGAAAAAGAAAGGAAGCAGCCCTGGCACTAAGGATAAGGCAGTTCAGACATGCCCGATCCTCACGTTTCAGCCGAGAGCTTCGAATCTTCCTCGACAGATCTGGAAAGCGCAGGAGGCGACCGCGAATAGAATGCACAACCAGCTCCCACACTCTGGATTCTGAGGGGGTCTCATTAGTAATCAAAACAATGTTTCTTTCTCTCCAGACGAAATAAACCAGTGCATTCCATAGAAGTTTCAGCAGCACAATCTGAATTGATCTCCCTTTTAGGTTTGAGCTGGCCCAATGAAGCTCCGTGTGCCAGTAAGAAACTGGTCTACTCACAAAATTTTTAACCAGTCATAGAGTTACTAAATTTGCAGAAGAAAAACAAGTGTGATCTCCTTTCAAGGCCATCATCGCAGAGTCCAGAGGCAGGATCTACGTTAGATTTCCAGGTCCTGAGCCTGTCCAAGGTCAAAGGTTTATCTTGTATACCTAACCAGCTGATAAAACAACGCCTTGGTATGGAAGGAGTGAACCCGAATAGCGTAAACCAGCTGACTTTAGCTGTTTTGTTCCTTTGAGAATTCCACCGACGGACTAATGAGAATTTCCCGTTAGCACTAGCCAACCAAGTTATGGAATCTGTAGTCTGCTGATTTAAATCGACCCCAGACACCTGTTGTACCAGAACAGCTCGTTCACTCTATGAATGTATATATAACACAAGATTTTTTTTTTTCGGTAATTGTAACACAAGAATTAACAATGTCTATAAATTTATAAACAGGGATACATTAACGCTAAATGCTCAGTTTCTAGAGATGTTGCTTAGGGTATGACTTATGAGTTCTCTACAGACTTAGAGCGCTGCAGCCTACAAATCATACTTGAGCTTCGATTCACGAATAACAGTTTTTGAAGAAATGACTCACCGAGATGAGCTGACCTTACAAGCCATATAATTTGTTTATCAACATACAGACCCGATGACAGATACATTACAGTAAATGTTCGGTTTGCTGGGACAATATCAAGGGCATGAGTCCTTCACAAAACACCATAAAACGCTAGCCGAGTTTGCCTAGTGGTGCCCTCATCTAGATCTACAAATAAGTAATTCCAGGATCAATCCACGGGTTGGGAGGGTCGACAGAAATTCTTAGGGATTCCGGTTCGACCGCAGATTTGTTTTGAGATGTGTTTCAATTGGCCAGGGATATTGTGTAGTGCCAAAAAAAAAAAAGGGTCCTCTCCACAACTGCCTAGTCGCAAACTGCAGATCGCACCCAAGCTTCAGATCCTGGGCAGCGGTTTTAGAGAAAATAATTCCCTGAAAAAGAGCTGACTTTGGCCTCTTGATCGATTCCTGTCGACAAATTCGGAGAGCAGAGGGGTGAAGAAAAGGTAGTACCAGAGTATAGCCGATGTGGATGTCGTGAAAACTAAAGACACATATCTGAAGAGAGTAGCTGCCTTCTTCGGATATAGCCTTAAGGAAACGAGCGATGACACGAAGGCGATTGCAACGGACAGAATGAGGCATCTCATGGTCGAGTTTGGGATCGAAGCCCACTGCTGAAGCACGTTGAGTGAATTACCTACCAGGAAGTTTGCACCTGCAATAACCGTTGCGTTGAGCTTGAAGGCTGCAGTTTCAGCAGTTTTGGTCAGGTCTTTCTCTGGTTGCATTCTTGATGGGTCCTGGAGAAGCTTGGATCCAATCCCTGGTTGTGGCTTCAACTTGCTCTCCATAGCTTCGAAGCAATCATCTGCTGGTTCTCGTGGCCTAATCTCAAAACACATGGTGGGGATATGACGGAGGGGTTCCAGCGATGATCGACAGAGAAGATGCGGCAGATCGGACTTCTTCAACAAAGAGCAGCAGGTAGAAAGAAGTTAATACTAGCTGATGGAATTTCTTTTGACTAATATTTTAAGATCTTCCGCGTAAGATAAGAAATTGTGGTCCACTTGCTTACAACTTTCGCAGTATTCTATGATGCCCAAGTAAAGGAGAAAGTCTTATATGCAACAGCAATATCACGTGATAATAATGATGTGATATACGAGTCAATGAAATCAAGTCATTTTTAGGATTTTTTTTTACTTTTTAGGTTTTTTTAAAAAATATTTAAAATAACTAAATTTTATTAATTTGTGTCACTATATTAGCACTATCATGTGATATATTCGTTGCTTATGAGAATCTTTCCAAGTAAAGTCTCTTTCACACTAGGACAGGCCACGGGCTGGTTTGGACCTAAAACCGACTATGAATCAGCCTAGTCAAATCCAGCCAGGAACTTGGCCTAAACAGGTCAGTTCCGGGCTGGTTCCACGTTTATAAGAACCGAAATTTGAACCGGCCGTTCTAAAACGTAAATTAAAATTATAAATGAAAATAAAATGAATGGCTAGCAAGCTAATTATGCTTGGATGAGATCGAAATTGTTTAAATTTTAAGAATTATTACTTAAACATTTTATTTATTTCATCTTAATACAAATAGTTTCAAGGGGTTTTCCTTCTTATAAGCTCTCTGAAGAGCTCATTCTCCTTTCCTAATTGCAAGTTTCACTTGTCCCACATCAAAAACCGACCGGTTCCGAATTGAAATCGAATGGTTTCGAATCGAGGGTTCTAAAACGGAACAGGACGGTTCTCGAACTGTGGCCAACCCTACATCACACTCCAAGAGGAATTTTTTGTACGACAAAACACCAAAAGAACCCACATGCTCGCCAATTAGATCCGTAATCAACGCTTGCCCGTTCCGGGGCCCCACACGGTTTCTGAGTTTGTCGCTAAATGCAGACGGTGGTTTGGGGCAAACTGTTTCGCATTTAAATATAAAAAAGAAGATTACAGGAAGGTGCAAAGCAATTTCTCAATGGAGCAACATCGCTATCATGGTCCAGGGACATGAAATTCGAGAGAAACTTACATGTAATTGGGCAACTTGTTTGACTAAAAATAATACAAAAAACGAAAAACAAGTCTGATTTTGCCAAGGCATTTTGTAACCTGTCGGCACACTACTCATCAGATCTTTAGGTATATTTTCATTTTGACTAGAAGATTAAGAGAGACAAATTCTCTGTTTCTTAACTTAAAAACTTAAAACAACCAATCTCATTGCTCGGGATAGATTAGATGACATCGCCGGTGGAAGAGATGCAAGATCCTGCGTTAACCTCCATTGCAATTGGTAAGATACTTATGTTTGAAGTTCAATTGAGCAAACACAGGAGATCTTTGACCAAAGGATGTCCTCCTACTGATTCCAGAACCTGGAAACTATTTGGAGCTCTCGCCAAATGATCTTCCTAATGCCGAAGCAGCAACAGTTCGTTTTCGAGGTATAAGCTCATGTATATGTCTTTGATATTCTCTAGATGCTGTACTAATTCCAAACTCAAAGGATTCATATGATTTATTTGTCCGGATGGGACCTGAATACCTGCACGTGTAGATTTTTGTGGAGGAAATTAGTTTCCAGTCAATTCTTCCCATCCATCATTGATGTTTGATCTGAAGAGGAAGCTGAATCGAGTTCCCTAGTTCAGATCTACTTTTCCTTTTAACTTTTTTTGGTGTACTTTTCTGGATTCCTGAATCCTGATCAAGTGTTTTTCTAATTCCTTTTTTTTTTTCAAATATTCTTGGAGTACTTGTTGATGCTAGTTCTTTTCAGCACTCGCATGGATTCAAGTCCCGGGAACTGCAATGAAGCAGCTAGTTTGCAGTGGAATCGGTATGGACTTATTCTAGTTCTTTCATATTGTCTCCTCCTCAACCTGCTTCTCTCCTCCACCCAGAATCATAAACCTGAAATGGACTTATTTGATGTATGCACTGAATTTTTCCCTCAAGCACATTCTTGTTTGGCAATCCCTCTTCCCCGTCCACCTATTTAGACACTATCGACCAACTTAAAGAGTTCATTATTAACTTTAGATCTCAAGATCCCTTCTCCAATTCTGACCCCGAGAACCCTATGCTTCCATGCAGCGAGGATTGAGGTGCTGGTGGAGACGAAATTGATTGGCCCAATCAGAGATAAATGGACTGTGGCTGGCGAAGGAGTTTCAGTGCATGGAAATGGGACGCTGATAGAAACAGGTCATGAAGCTGGCGAAGGAGTTTCAGTCCATGGAAATGGGACGCCGACAGAACCAGGTCATGAAGCTGGCGATCTTGAGGATGGAGGCTCCCTCACCGTTAATAGCCAAGGAGGCTTCACTGATAACCCTGATCAAGAAAGCACCGAAGGTTTGAGACCTGAAGAAGCTGATCAGGCATCTGTTGGTTCCGCGTTGCTGGATGATTTCACTGACCCTGCGAGGATGGCAGAGTACTTGAGAAATCCCAAGACCTATCTATCCGGTCTCTTAGTCTATGGGCTGCACTCTTCATTAGGGATGCTGAAAGAAGGCTTCCCAAGGCCAACTCCAGCTAAGAAAGCTCTCTGGTATCTCCTCTTCGTGAATGTTGGAACAATATTTGTGCTTGCTACACCGCTGGCTTGGGCACCCAGGGGGTCTGCGAAGGCGAGATTACTGGTAAAATGTATAACTGCTGCAGGAGTCTTGATGTTTGGCCTGAACCTTGCCCTGCTTTATCTCAAGTATCAACCTTGAAGTGAATAGAAGGGCATAGCCCCCCACCTTTATCTATCTAAACTCATGCATAAGCCTTGATCAGCCTTTGTTCTTGGAATCTTGCTGTTTGAGGTGTGACCCAGTTTACATGTTTAGTGTGATCTGTCTTCTGGTCTATTAGTTACGTTTGGCTGTGTAAGATAGAGAGAGCGAGAGAGAGAGAGATGGGTGAGGTAATTGTAACAAACACCTGGAGAGAGATCAGATTCCCTCTGCTCACACTTCTGATATTGGATACATAGTATAAATACATGGTGCAAGGGCTCAGCAATTTCTGAGCTGAGCCTCCGTCACTCATGTTTCTCCTTACATTTCTTCTTCTTCTACTACTACTTCAAGTTGCAAAACACGAGCTGCTAGGATATTTAGGTTTATCCAGCTAAGTTTAATTAAGTCATGGTACTTTATTTTGTGGGTTGGATCTGCCATTTGTAATGCTCTGTGACCTCTGCACATTGCAGTCCTTACAGACTGTTAAAGCAGGCCTTCATGCATACATGCACTTGTGGAAGAGTAGTGGAAGAAGGATAACATCATGGAATGTAAAAGTAATATTTTCTTTATTTTATCCGCATACTGCACATCTATCCATTTATACATGCAAGGGAGTTTGTCCATCCCACGCCAGGGAGAAGAACACCATAACATGAATATTGCTTGCTCCTGTGATTGATCCTATCACTACAAATGAGATTCAAAGTGTTCTCGTTCTTGGATGCACTTACATCATCTGTATTTTCTGCTGCATACATATTGATTTTCTTCTTTATCAAGCAATAACTCGGGTCGATTGCAAACCACCTAACGCAGTGTCTCCTCCTCTCGATGAAGAAACAACAGCCTGCATGGAGAATCTGTTGAGCAATTTCATAAATAGGATCAATTTATAGCATGGCTAGCAGGGGATGGATTTAGTTTAAGATAAATCTAGAGTTTAAAAGGAAAACCCCAAATTTAAATCATCCACACCATCCATAATTAGGGCAAAATAAATCAATTAATCCTCAATCAATTTATTCATAAAATTAATCGATATGAATGTAACATTAAAAGAAAAGAGCCATTCCCTTGGGCAAGGCCCATGTCGTAATGGGCTAATTCCAATAAAGATTATGGGTTCAAACACTTCAAGCCCAATTGAAACAAATGAGCTGTCCTTGTTCCGCTATACTCATCAAGAACTGTCCAAGAATCAATTTCTTACGTGACCTCCTCAAACTGCGACACCTACTGAGGATCAGAAAATCAATGGTTTCTGATTGTTCATTTTTATTGTTTTTTTGTTAAATTATACATATCCACATATATATAATTAGTACAACTCTTGTAGTAACTAAAATTCGAAATCCCAATCAAAGATCACAGCACTAATCGGATATCAAACTATTTGCTATTGCTATTAAAATAACACCAAATTCTAAATTACACTTGAAGATGGCTTTGATACCGCTGTTGGTAATCGTGGTGCAGAGGAAACTAAATTTTTGAAAAATTATTCCTAATCCCGGTAATTATTTCGAGATAATTCGGAATTACATAAAATGAAATTATTTATAATTATACCTACAAGGACTCTGACTATATCCTTGTATTGTAATCCTAAGATTGATATCGTTCAATGCCGCCTCCCTGAGCTAGAAAGTCCGATCACGAACTTTTCGGGGTCGATCCTTAAGCTAGACACACGTGCACGTCCTGCACGTTATCCACACCAGGCTTCTCGTAAGATTGACAAACTCTTTCTCAATATTAGTCACACTTGGAATTTCCTCCTAGCTCTCGATTCTGGTTGCTCACGGTGAAGAAGAAGAAAAATATGTCTAATTTCTCTTTTTCACTCCACTCCCATAAAAAACCGGAAGCCCCCGCTTTGGCAGTCAATATACAAAACCTATTTTATGCATGGTCATATAATCATCACGCAAAGGCCATAAATTGAAAATGAATGACTCATGAACGTGATAAACGGCCGGTCATATCCAATAATTGTATTCTAATTAATCTCATTAAACTCTTTAATAAGATAATTCGATTAACTCTTAATCAAACAGACCTGCAAGTCAAGATTGATGTCTAGCAACATATGATGACTACCAGATAGTGAGGATTTCAATCTAAAGATCGAACACCCTTCAGTGATTAGTTACCGTAATTTAATCGTTTAGTTACGCAATGTCCCAAATAAGTTATGGTATTGATTAAATGTCAAACCCCTATACTTATTCATTTATTTCCAATTCTCAAGTATTTGACTCAAGTATGAATTACTAAAAACTCCTTTTCCAATTTTCATATTATTCTTATTAGAGATTTCACAAGTCAATACTAAGTAGAATGCATAGGACATTCTCTCTTATTATTAGAAGTAATCGATTCCTTATTGATTATTCACTACCTCCATAAAAGTCTCATTGGATTCAAATACCCCAAACACATCTCAGAAAATCATGCTAAGGAGTAGACCAAAATCACAATCTAACAATTATACGGTACTATGATAATCTCAGGTCTTGAGATTACTTACATCTACTAATACCTGCGGATTAGTATATTGACATTTATTTTACGATCTATTAGGCTTTTCTATAGCGAGTTAGTTCAGTGAACTCATTCCATAATGAGTACCCACACTCTTACATTAGTGACTCTCAGATCGCTTACCCTCAACTTCAGAGCATGTAATGAGTATACTAGTCTTACTGAGCCGCTAATCTCCTACTCAGTGATCCTAGGACTAGAAATGTTTTTAAATTGAGGTTTATGAGATTTCAGCTCACTCGTATGATCTTATCATAACCCTAAAATCAACCTCAATTTATGAGCTTCATTATAGTCAACATTAAATAAGTAGGATATACTAAATAATCAATGCCTAATTTAGTCCTTACGTACTTAAGAATGTTTTTTTTTTACCATATAATTCTCCAAACTAGTCAGAGTTTGACTTATGACCTCCAAGGTATAAGTCATATCATATCTAATATGATTCATGTCCCATGGACTCTAATCCATTTTCTATCTCTCCTCAGATATCTTTAGTGGCATCTTCTTGGCGAGATAAATGTCATGAACCACAGACAAGTAACCATATTTACTGTCTTATATGTTACACATTTTAATATGGCATCAATCTACCTAAATTGAGATAAATAAATCATGTTAGATCTATCCTATAGATCTTGATACCTAATATATTGGATGCTTCTCCCAAACCATTCATGGAAAATCAATTGGAGAGTCAAATTTGCACCTATTGCTTCATCGATATGTCCTTTCCGAGAAAGATGATAGTGCTCCCACTAAGCTTCTTACAATCACAAGATTTATCCTCATTTTTTATAAAGTCAAATTTTTTGAGCGCCTCATCAAAATGAATGTATCATCTACTCAAAATTTGCTTAATTCATAAATGGATTCACCAAATCTCTACTTGGAGTTCACCAAGTCTATCTTGGACTTAATGGCAGCTATCATTTATTATAATCCACATTCTTGACTATATCATCATATTGTGGACCATTCACCTTGGCTTTAAGAGTTACAAGCCTGTTTCCACTTAAGAGTTTAATTGACTAGGCTATGGCATTCAATTCATCTTTCTTCCTCATGATATTTTCATTTATACCAATTCGCAACGATCATATTTCTGCTTTAGATAGATGCAACTTAATTGAGATTTCGAATTTAAATCTTGATTACCAATAACATCACAAGACTCTTTGGTTTGTAATCTGACCGCAAAATATAGCGACCTAAGTTCTTTTCAAACGAAAAGGTCTATAATAAGCAAACATCATCAAGTGTTGTAATCGTTGTGGACTGCAACTGGTGAGGTAATTCTCCCCATCAAGTAAGTTATCATCTTTTAAGATCTCCACATATATCCATGATGGATTCAGTCCCTATATTAGTCGAGTTGCTGGTAATGTGGTTCCCTAGGATGACAATTTGACCTGGGCTTGTGAGACTCGCTCCAACTCATGCATGGGTCCGGGCAGGTTTGGTCCGACTGCCGCCCCATTCTCCCCTTATTACACATAATATTTTAAAATTAATTTTACTTAATTTATGAATACTTTTATCTTAATAAATTGGATAATACTCATTTTATTTTATCAAAATTATGTAAATTCTTAATTTATTTAAATTTGTTTAACTATACTAATCTAAATATGTAAATTTATATTGTATTTTAAATTATATTTTGCATAATAAATTTATTTTCTTATAAATAGTTCTACTTGTGGCCTGCCTTGGCGGGGGCATGTTCCAACCCATGAAGGGTGCGGGGCGGGTCCAGGTATCCAAGTATCCACCTCGCCCCATTGCCATTCCTACCTATGGTTTCATCAACACAAGAAGAATTTCAAACATATCAATTCTACAGCTTATTTAGAAGTCAATTGAAATGAATTGCCGATGCGACTAAAAAAAGCACACATTATGCAATGTGTACAAATGGATGATGTGGCAAAATTAATTAATTTCACAAGGCATAAATTTGCTTGCCACATCATCAAATGGTGAGAGTTGGTAATGGCGTTAATGCCACATCATCAACAGCTTACAGTTTGTTAAGGATAGTAGAAGAAATTCTCAATTTACTGAAGAACTTTTATGGACAAATTTATCATCTGAGAATATTTCGACTAGATATCATCAAACACTGACAAAGAGGAAGGTATCGACTTATTTATGATAAAACTGGCTATTCGTAAACAAAATATTGACAAGTATGTTAGCCGATAATTAATATGTAGTTCCAACCAAAGTATCTCATCGGAAATTTGTCGATAATGTTGTAGTTGAATATCATTTTTTTCCTTTTCTGACAAGCAAAGTTTGTACAACATTTCGGCCAGTACCTTTATTAAAAATTTTTGCAATTTCTAATTTTAAGATGAAATACTGTCCATCCTTTTGTCTATAGCTTGTTTTATGGGCCAGAGACACGGCGTGGACATTACTGACCATTTTTTACCTTGACGATGACATTTTGGCAGTTCTTTTCCGGTAAATTTATCAATTTTTACAGCGTTTAATAATTTTAACTAGTTCAATTTCGAGACAAATCATCACATGAATAATAAAATTCTACTTCGGATCATCGAGAAGAAAAGCATCAGATTTTTTTTTTACTTCGAATCAACATTACTTTTGAATGATAATTTTTAATTAAGTGTTTATCAGATTCACATACTGAATTTTAAAAATTGATGAATATGCAAATTTTTGGAGAGGATAAAAGGTTCCTATTATTTAAATATTTTATGTCAAAAAAAATAACGGTATCTCAGATTTAGCGGGATGGTGAAAGCTGGGATCTATTTTTTTTGCCTGAAGCATTGCTTTTTGGTTTATTTGATAGATTTTAGACAAAGTAAATAAGTCTGAAATTTGACAAAAATTCTGGCAAAATTTGTCGGAATTTGAGGGGAAGAAAATCTATTGTCCGTAAGTCATCAATAGAAATTTTAGATGGGGCATTTCCGACTAATACCTGCTAGTCGATAATTCATGGAAAATATGTCAATAAGTTGTCAAAAATAGCATTTCGATGCCATATTTGATTAAATAATTTGTCGGAATGGAATAGTAAAGTTTCTTGAAGCGGGAACGGACAAACAATGTAACAAAATTTTTAGGACCGATTTGGTCAATTTGAAATATTTAATACTCGATATTAGAAAGCCAGAAATTTTTAAGACTTCTTACAACTTCTCAAGAAGGTATATACCTTTTCATGCTCTCAAAAAGTTTACAGTCTCTGGTTTTGATGCTCTAACAAAAATTGACTTTTTGACTGCCGTTATGCCACTTGAACCAGGGCATTCCTCTACTGCTCTCCCCGACTGACTGACGGATGTCGACAAATTACAATGAGCGTGGAATCTTATAAAGCTCTCGTTCTCGGTTGGAGTCCACTGCTTCTTAGACTCGTCATTCTCGATCATGTCATCGCTAATAGTTGCATGACAACTGACACCAGCAAAGCAGTTCCATCAAGCCTACTTATGTTGATAATTTAAGAACATTTGCACTGATATTCCTTGACGGAGATCCTTGAAGATAAAGAATGGTTTGATGATGAGAGTTGTTCATGTTTCTCAAATTGCTTTTTGCCTGTGGACTATGAAGGGAAATTTTTCTGGTGCTGGAAGGTTGTCATATCCATCTAGCTAAGGAGACTGGATGATGTAAGATGCTAAGATTCAGCAGCTGCACTCATGAAGACCGCTTTATAGGATGACATGTAGCTCCAGATGAGCTACTTACAAAGAATAAGGGTGGGAACATTAGCTAAAAAGATGTTGCTTCCGACATATTGCTGTATAAAATGGAGGCCACGGTTTATTCAGTTTGCCTTTGGTATGTCGGATGGGATCAGGATTGAGATAATATGGTTTTTTTTTTCCTTTAAATGGACAAAGTAGTCATGCTCATTGTTCAGCGAAGTTGCCATTTGATGGAGAAAGAATAGTGGCAAACAGTTGGCGAGCCAGCATCTATATACTTCCTGAGATGGTGGTTGCCATTGTTATACCACCGCAAACTCCTAATTATATCTTAATCTTAATCTTACTCATTGTTCTGTTTATCAAATGCACCCTCGCTCCTCCTAGAGGATTTGGAGATCAGTAGGTGGACAGGGAATAGATGAGCATGTAAACAGAACAGGAATTGACTTATAAGATAGTATTCTATGTTTGCTGATCATCTAATATATGTTTTCTATTAACCGCAAGTTGGGTCTCAGTTGGTGCTTGTGGAAATGGTTTGTGGTCTATATTATTACCAACGACTCATCCACGAAAATGGAAGAAAAGAAATAGAGATTGCAGCACAAGAGAAGGGAAAAAGAGATACCAAATAGTTATTGCGGTATACAGGAAATGTATGTCAAGCCTTTTTTTTTGGACCACTGTATGAATTTTGTTGATAAGGCTAGACAATAATGTAGGTAATTATATGGTAGTAGAGGATTATAGCGGATGTTGACATCATAAAAGCCAAAGACATGCTTGCAAAGTTCGCAGCTGCCCTTTTCGGATAGATCATTAAGGAAACAAGAGTTAATGAGCCGGCGATCTCAAAGAATGTAATGAGGGATCTTAGGGTCGGGTTTGAGATCGGTGGCCACAGTGGCAGTGCAAGGAATGATTGACCGGCGAGGACGTCTAAGCATGCAGTAAGTACAACGTTGGACTCCAAAGATGGTCTTTCACGAATTTTGGTCAGGTCTTCCTCTGGTTGCATTCTATATCTACTCTTCAATCGTGGCCTCATCTTGATCCCTCCTTTTACTGCTGGACTTTTCAAGGGTCTCAATCACTTTGAAGCGATCATCTGCTTATGCACCGAATCTATTCTTATAATATATGGCGGGGAAATGGGGAAGGAAGGAAGGACCTAATAATAGCTGACGATGGGATTCCATTTAACCACCATATTAAGAACTTCTGGTAAGAAATTATTGACTACTCGTTTGCGACTTTCTCGTCCAAATTCCTTGTCCACATATTCTTGTTTGGCAATCCCTCTTCCCTCGTCCACATATTTAATTATATTACACCAATTTAGACCACTCATTATTAATTTTATGATCAGATCTCAAGATTACTTTTCCCAAACCTAAACCTGATCATCACCCAATTTTTCCATGTCAACAGACTGATGTAAAATATTAACTGCGGTAGGTGTTGAGATATATTTGAGATAAAATGAAATTAAGTGCATTATTATGTTACAAGATAAAATTCCGGATAAAAACTGATTTTCTTTTAAGAAAACTTGGGTTTTTTTTCGAGTAATTTAGCGAAAATAATTAATAATGTGAAACTATTTGATTGGTAAATCAACTTTCAGTCTCCCCTTCTTATATAGTTGAAGGACTTAGTTTCATCATACAAGATACGAGTCAGTGGGCAATGTAAATATCTCATTTTAGCTCGAGAAGAAATACTTGGAAGATTGTCAAACTTGTCCGAGTAAGAACTGTCAGTCTTAACAACTAACTAGCATTTAGAGACTTGGTAAGTGGATCAATGGAGTTAAAATTGAGAAAATTTGGATTCACCATGAAAATCATTTAATTACCTTTGATTTGATGGATTTTGGACCAGAAATTCATCTTGGAGAGGACGATACAATTTTTTGAAGGAAAATTGTCCGATCTATGAACAATAATCGGGCTGTGGCTGGTTTTGTAAGAAAAATTATATCTATTTATTGGAAGTCCAAGTTGAACAAGAAATATGGAATTTGGACCTTTGCTCATGAAATATCAAGAAAAAAATTGAGTGAAACATTGTAAGGTCAGGAATCAGTCTGAGAAAATTGATCTTCAAGCCTCAGTATGCAGAGCCAGTCCGTACCGGCTAGTTGGATTCAGAAATTCGTTTCTCACTAATTTTGAGGCCTTTATGTGGGATTCTTCATTTCTATGGTCAATAACGTGACGAATATTTATTGGAAAATATTAGAAAGGAAACATAAAATTCGTTCTCAGCTGTGGAGAAGAGAAAATTGGTAGGTTCAAAATTGATATAGACTGATAATATTTCAGCTGAAAGAACTGAGTACAAATGGAAAGAAAATATTACTATAACTCCGTTGATTCAGAAATTAGAAGATACATGGCTGATTTTGAGCCAATATATTCTTTCTTCCCCGGTTTAATTTGGTAGGGAAGGATATGCAAGGGGGCTGAAGATTATTAAAAAAAAAAAAAAGCACGATCTTCTCCCACGACAACTGTTACTATTCTTGCACGATGGCTGCCTTTATTCTGATTGGACAGTGCATTTTCTACACGGCCTCAACTGGTGTCTTCTCCATCTTCCCTTGTCGCAATCCAGTAGTGAAGCTTGAGACACCAGTAGACAAACCTTCCCGAGTTGTTCTTCTCTCTAGGCTCACACCGCCAACTTGTTCCTTTGCTCTTCAGTAAGTAAGGTCCTAGTTCATGAGTTCAAAGTTTGCATGGAAAACTATTGGCTATTACTGATTTTTGTGCCTCGTTTGATATTCTAATTTATGCTCTCAATTTTGGTTACCATGATGAACAATATTCAAAGATTTCGTTCTCCTTAAGCATCCATGTTGGAATAAGCTTAAATAAAAGCTCTCAATTTGTTTGACTTTTCCTTTACGTAAATGTCAGGAGGAGTATTTATATTCATCTTGTTGTGCATTTCCATCTGGGTATGAAATTGGGCAAAAGGAAAGAATTGCTTTAACTTGGTTTATAGGCTTGCGCATTCGAAAAGAATTGATTATGATCACTCAACTATTAGATAAATAAGACTGGGGCTTGCAATTTGTTTGCTATGTGGCGACGTTTCTTGACTTACTGATTTTAGGGATTGATTCACATGATTAACTATGCATGCTTGACTCGTATTTTCTCTTTAGTGTTTGTACTCATGCGTCATTTTTATTTATGTCGGTTGTTGACTCATATTTTCTGATCAAATATTCATTTAGCTCCTTCTCGTTTTCATCAACACATTACATTTATATACATAAATAGGATCAGAATATACCAGATTAAATAAAATAAGGCAAAATTTAGAAACATTGCTAAGGTACCGATTTAGGGCGTGTCGATGGGCTCGCGAGCCTTTCCAGCGCAATAGAACCCTCGGATCCAACTTTGGTTCAAGACTGACAAAAAAAGCCTAAGTGGCTAGTGTCATGTTCCTTTAGGTGAATAATAGGTTTTTAATCGACTTCAGGACCAGTTCTATAAACGATTAATGGCGACTCATTTCTATTTTTTTACCCATAATATCGCGAGCTCGATTTCTTTTGGGGTTGCGACAGGCAAGTGAGCTGATCTCGCCTTTGTTGATGCGCTTGAAGAGAGTGGTCATGACCCTGCTACATTGAGATTGTTTATTCCCAAGCAATAGAGAATACAAAGCACAAAAGGCGCATGATGAACAATAGTGGCTTCCCACCCTTAATCCATTTATTGTCTTAAATAGACGAAAAAGTGGGCTTCCTTCTTCTTAACAAGCTATCGTATCAGTGAAGGAGCCTATGGGCTTGTAGTCATGTAGATAGCTAGTTCATGCTTAAAGATTCATCTATCCTGCTGTTCGTGCCCCATCCCCTTATTAGTAATGGTCCCTTCACTCTCTGTAAGGAAAAGTGAAGAGCGGTTGCAATCTCATCTAATAAGGAAGGGGGAAATCTATATTCCTTCCTCTCCCCTTTGTGCTTCGATGGAGGGTACTATAATCAGTCGGGGCTTAGCCGTCAATCCCTATCTCAAGACCTTAAGAACAAACATTGGATAGCTGGCAACAGCCAAAAACCTAAAAGAACTGGCTTTCGATCAAGATGCTTATAAAAGGATTCCATTCCGACTCAAACTGCTGGTAAAGACAGTCCTACTTTTTTTTTTTTTTTTTTTTTTTGCCCGTAGATAGTACCAAGAGGGGTTGGGCCGAGTGGTAAGCAGCTCGGTACCGCTTAAGGAGGTCTCGGGTTCGAGACCTCACGTACGCAGACACCCCTCTTGGGAGCCTCACCCGCCATTGCCAGGCGTGCGACCCGGGGCGACCAACGGATTAGTCAAGTATGGTTGGCTGAAAGATGCCATCTCACCGCTGGTGGGGCCTGCTTGGATACCGTGGCTGGCGACCAAAAAAAAAAAAAAAAAAAAAAAAGACAGTCCTACTTGCTCACCTCTATCGACAGCAAAGTACTGGCATAGACATGGTTAGGTATAGAAATTAGATAAAAAAAAATATAGTATTATAATTTTTAGTATTACAAAAACACCCTCTTTTTCCCCTTTTCCTTCTTCAAGAGGGAAAAGGGTAGTAAGGCTTTTTGTAATTTTCAAAGTAACATAGGCGGGACTCACTATCTCACTATACTATAAAATTCCCAAACTTTTGGATGGTAAAAGTTTTAGGAGAAAAGTGCATTGGCCTACAAAACAATTGTAACCCAAAGAATTTAAAATACACACTATTTTACATCCAAACAATAAAAAATAGGAGGTAAATTTTCTATTTTCTGCATAAAATTTTTACCTTAAATAGAATCAAACACATTCTTCATTCATCTTTCTTAATGCATCCCGACTATTTAAATATCACATAATCAAAATATAAATTGCAATGAAGACTTAATTTAATTATTTACAAGTCAATTTTGAATTTCGTTAAATAGTATAAAACTGCTTTATACGATAGCATGTGACACCAGATCGATCAGACGCTCAAAGAAGATGAGCATGAATAAGAGAGAACTGAACAGGAATTGGCTAATTACAAGATAGTATTCTATGTTTCTTGATCATCCAATGTCTCTTTTCTATCAACCGCAACTTGGGTCTGTGGAAAAGGTTTGTGGTCGATCAGTACCAATGACTTATCAAACAAGAATATTCTGTAAGGATTGTCAATTTATAGACACGATGTTCCTTACATTTTATGTAAAATCTTAGTTTGTCCGGATAACATTGGGAGCAGACTACATCCTACTTGAGCTTCAGTTGATCTTAGGCAACATTTTTCCAAGAAACGATTCCCTGAACAAAGTTGACCTTGCAAGCCATACATTAATTAGTTTGTCAAATAGCTAGAAGATATTGCAGCCCAAGAGAAGGGAAAAAGGGATACCAATACTTATTGTTGTGCTGGTGGAGGAGAAGTTGATTACTTCGACCATTGAGAAAAGGATCCCAGTTGGCTTAGGATGTCCTGTGCATGGAAATGGGTTTGCCAACCAAACCTGGTCACGAAGTTGGCAATCTTGAGGATGGAGGTTCCCCCAGTCATCGTCGTAGTAGTAGAAGCCTATGAGGCTTCATCGAAGATCATCTAGATGAAGAAGGCACTTAAGGTAATCAAGGATCTGTTGGATCCATGTGGCTAAATAACTTCCCTAATGCCACGAAGACGACAAAGTAATTGATCATGTACTTTGAAGAGAATCAGGATTATCGATGTATAGTTTTGTGAGCACCATAATTTTTAGATCTATTTTATATGTATTTTTGTGTTATTTTTATTGGGCATTAAAAGAATAGAGCCCATAAGATATAAGTCCATTGAACCGCTAAATCTTAGAGCCCATGAACCACAAGCCCAAGCCCAAGCCCTTTTCTTTTCTTTAAAATTTGCAGCAGACAAAAAAAAAAAAATAAACGAGACATAGCACAACAAAACAGGGAGACGGCAGATGGAACACAGAGGCGGAAAACAGAGGAAAGATGGAGAGAAGAGAAAAAAAAGCTGGTATTTATGTGGGCAAATAATCAAGCTCATAGGATCCAAATTCAAGGTAATTAGTAACATCTCCTTAGATGTTTACGTCTTTTTATCATATTCTTCCTGTTTAATTTCATTATTTTTACTTAGATGTGATGAACTAAACCCTATTTTAGGGTAGATGAATTCTTCAAGTTTTTTATGATGTTATATATAGCTCTTGGGTTCAAATGATGTTTAGTGAACTTATTAGAGATTGTTATATATGATTTGAATAAGTAAGACTCAAGTTTTAGTAGTGGAGCCAAACTTTTTAATTATTTCTTATGTAAATTTGGGTTTGATTATACTTAAATTGACTTGAGCTAAACATTTTATGTTGATTTATATTTATTCCTATGATTATGAGTTATAGAATTTTGTTGGGAAATTATTCTTTTAAGTCTTATTTGAGGAGTTGGTTTTAAGTTTCTAATTAACATGTTAAGTCAAGGAAATGGTAGGTTATATTAGTTAGGGAAAGATCATCTTGCCTTAAACACTTGAATGCATGATTTTAGTTACAATCCAAACCCCTTGTGGATAGACGTTATATTCTTGTTAAATTTATATGATTGGCGATTCGGTGTGTTATATTATTTTTCTTAGCATTAATGGATGGCTTAGGATTTAAATTGGTGAAGGGATTGAGGGAGCAAAATCTTCACATCTCAGAGGCTCTGTCGATGGATCACTTCGGTGGAACTATTTGCGAGTATTTTATTCCATTATAAAATGGACCTATATATTAAATGTGCTATAGAACTATATATTAAATATGCTATTTAACTATTATATTGGTATAACTATTATGAGATGTTGAAATCAAGAGATGTATAGATCGAACTAATGAGTAAGAAACTATAGTTCATATATGGATTGGAAAGATATGGAACATAATTAGTAATATGTGCTATGATTGTTTGGTTGATGTAGTCATGGGTGTTAGATTGTTGATTTGGCGGCCTAAAAAATGGACGACCGACTATTGATTCGGTGGGTTATAAAATGGAAGACTGTTAATTCTATAAAAGACTGATTATTTGTATGCTTTTTAGGCCTACATTTAAATGACGTAATCGAATTTGACTTGGTTTATGAGCTTGATTATGCAATCTTTCCTTATTGAATATAGCGGAGTTAGAATTGAACAAGTGTTAAAAGTCGAGTTGATTTTAAGAATGTTGATACTCCTGAGGCATTTTGTGATGTACATACATATTGGAAGATCAACCGGGCCTCGAAGATGAATTTCGACTAAAGACATGTAGCTGATTAGAAGAGCAGAATAGTGGGGTCGCGGCACAGGACCGCGGAACCAATGGAGACAGTGAAGAGGGACCACGGCATAGGACCGCGGTCCTAGATAGTTCAGCAGCGAACTCCAGATATTTATTGCCAAATCGAAATCAATCAAGCCCAAATATTGCAAAGAATATTTCTGGGCTGAATAAGAAACATTTGGGGGACAAAAATATTTCAATTCAACTCAACTAAGAAAGAGAGAATCTTTCAAGATTTGAAGAAGGATACAATATCTTGTAAAGATGTTTTGCCAAATATCCCACAATCTTTATGAATAGATCAGCAAGCAAGTTGACAGAGCATAATTTCATTCATCTAACAATTAGTTCCAAAATTCTTTTGCTACCTGGATGATCAAGAAGCTTGTGATCAAGAGGAAAGAAAGGGAGCATTTCAAGATGGCTTGAGGCTCGGGAGATCAGTATTGGCTTATCTAGAGTTTTCTCTTTCTCTTTTCTTTCCTCTTGACTCATGATGTATTCCAACTTCGTCTTGGTAGTTATTTTTAATTCCATCATGAACTAATTCCTTTATTCCTAGGGCAAGCAATGGAGCTCTTTTCTACTTCCTAAATTCATTTCTTTTCTCTAGTATGTGATCACATACATTCATATTATTTATATTATTCTCGTCCTTAATATTTTCTGATTGACTGACCACCAATCAGATCGAATAGGAGAGATCGACAAACTCGAGAGACGGAGTCGATCATGCCGAAGATAGTATAATTTAAGATAATTCACACTGAGAGATCAGGATTATTGTGAGAAGTATCGAGAGATTAGCCGATGACCCTAAGTATCCAATTTAGAGTTCGAACTCAATGGGTTAATATTAATTGCCTAGAGATAGAGTGATTAGTATCGTCCCAGAAACACATTCCTGTTAAGCCGAGAGGTAGGTAAGGAGACACAAAACCCTAGGATAGTAATACCGTAATTGATTACGTATAGAGACTAGATTTGGGTTTAGAAGTAGGATTGAGGGAAGTTGTGAGCCTTGGGACCACTAACATTACTTGATTTCTTTAATTGCCTTCGATTTACTTTAATTGCTTCCCTTGAATCTCCCATCTAAATTCGAATTGCCTAGCTTGGTTTAGTTGTTTAGTTTATTGCTTAGTTCTAATTGAACTACGTGAGAATGATCTCGTACTCATTCACTATATTACTTGAGCAATTTGTATGCTTGCGTGCTTGCTCATCAAATTTTATCGCAACAAGTTTTTGACGACGTTGCTGGGATCAAGTTTACAATTATTTCTAACCTTAATACTAAGTAATTTTCCTCGACTAGTTGCTCTTTTAAAATTATTTAATTTCTTTTCACTAGGTAACCCCTCAAGTTGTATGCTTCATCACCACAACTCGGCTTCATTATTGCACGATCCGGAACCAGAGCGAACCTTTCATAGGAGATGCGGAGAGCAAAGAGCAACCCAAAGGAGACAAGCCATGGGCCCGAGCAAGGAGGTGAATTAGTACAACAGAACCAACATCGAAAAACCATTAAGAAGTATGTGTAACCCCAATTTTTGAATCAATCAAGTATCATCAAACCACCGGTTCAAGCTCACACCTTTGAGATCAAGCCATCGGTAATCAAAACACTTCAAACTTCTTGTTCTTTTGAAGGAGTACCGAATGAAGATCCTCATGTGCACCTGGCAAAATTTCTTAAGACATGTGACACCTTCTGCTTCAATGGGGTGTCAACTAAGTATATCTGGATGTCTCTCTTCTCCTTTTCATTGAGGGACAAGGCTAAGGCATGGCTACTATCACTTCCTCCAAGCACTCTCAACACATGGGAGGCAATAACCGAGAAGTTCTTGGCTCAGTATTTCCCATCGTCCAAAACAATGAAGCTAAAGAACGACATCATGACCTCCAAACAGCAGCCCATGGAGTCTTTCTATGGTGCTTAGGAGTGTTTCAAGGAGTTACAATGAGCATGCCCCCATCATGGCATTGAGATTTGGATATTGGTACAAATTTTTTATAATGATTTATTAGAAAATTGTCGTTCTTCTCTTGATGCTGCTGCAGTTGGTCTGATCATGAATAAATATCTCCAGGAAGCCTATTAATTGCTTGAGGAGATGGCACGTAATGGATGTCAATGGCCATCCGAAAGGGCAACGGTACGTGGAACCACTAGAATGCATTCGATAGATGTCGTAGCAGCCCTCTCAACTAAGATGGATGCTTTATTCAAGGAAGTAATGGCATGGAAAAACCAAGGAGCGAGACCAACCTATGGAGCCATCGAAGGATTAGCTTACATGGAACCGGTGCAAGAGACTCAAGAATCAGCCAACTACATTGGAGGCAACCCAAGGAAAAATCCTTACTCCAACACATACAATTCGGGTTGGAGAAACCATCCAAACTTCTCCTATGCCAACAACAACAACTGGGCCAATACCCTGCCGGGGTTTCAATCAACTCAAAAACAAGAACCTTCGGCTTTGAATCGTATCATGAGATTAGAAGAAATTTTTATTAAATTTATACAATCTTCTCAGGATGCACATGTTGCTGTGCAATTGAATTCTAATCAAATTGTTATCTTGCAATCACAGATGCGGAATGTGAAAACTCAAATAGGACAATTGGCTCAAGCAATCAACTCTCGACCTTTGGGAGCACTACCGAGCGATATAGAAATCGACCCTCGAGGTAAGGATAATGAACAAGTGAAAGTGATCATGCTGCAACACAAACCAGAAGCAAAGGATGGAAAAACAGAAGAGGGGCTGCGGTGCTGGACTGCGACCCTAAATTTCAAAACAGAGGGATCGCGACCCCAGGTCGTGACCCCTGATGATAGAGTCAAAATTCGAGACTCAAATGACTTCCAGAGTGACAAGAACAACCCAAAAAATACTGAGCAGACCTAGATAAAGCTAGAAAAGAAGGGAAGGAGATATCCACCTCTTCCTTATCCACAAAGAGCACAAATGGCAAACAATGAGCATCAATTCAATAAGTTTCTAGATGTGTTTCATAAATTGCATATTAATATATTGTTTGCCGAAGCTCTTGAATAGATGCAAAACTATGTAAAGTTTATGAAGGAGACACTATCTAAGAAGAGGAAGCTTGGAGACTACGAGACTATAACTCTTACCGAGGAGTGCAGTGCAGTGCAATTTTGCAATATAAGCTACCCCAAAATTGAAGGACCTAGGTAGTTCTACAATACCTTTCTCCATTGGTAGTAAATTTGAAGGTAAGGATCTATGTGATCTTGGTGCAAGTATCAATCTCATGACATATTCTATTTATAGTGAGCTAGGATTAGGAGAAGTGAAGCCGACAACGATTACACTTCAACTAGCTAATAGATCTTTGGTTATCCCCATGGTAGAATCAAAGATGTTTTAGTTAAAGTGGATAAGTTTATATTTCCCGTTGATTTTGTGGTGCTTGATTTCAATGAGGATCGAGAGATCCCAATTATACTTGGTAGACCATTTCTTACTACAGGTTGTGCATTAATTGATGTGGAAAAAAGGCGAGCTTACGATGAGGATTGACAAGAAGGAGGTGACTTTGAAAGTATTTCGTTCTATGGAGTCTCAACCTCGTGAATGCTTCTCTATTGATGTTGTTTATAGGTTCACCAATCATGAGTTCAAAGAGAACCAAACCAAGGATACACATAAAGAAGATCAAGATAGTGGACAATCACATGATGCAAGCACCATGAAGACATGAAGCGAAGGGACGCAATTTCAAAAGTACCAAACAAGTTCACTAAACTTTTGGAAGGAAAAATTCCTAATATAAAACAAGTTACTAAGAGCTCCCGTAAGAGACGAACGAAGTATGATGAGAGGACTACAGTAAAAGAATTTCAAATCGGTCAACTAGTTCTTTATTATAATTCATTGTTAAAGTTCTTATTAGGAAGGAAATATTGGTCAAGCCCATTCCAAGTGGTACGAGTCTTCCCTTGTGGGTTGGTCAAATTGACGAATCAAAAGACAAGAGAGGAGTTCAAGGTGAAGGGACAACATTTGAAGGCATATAAAGGGGACCCTATCAATCAAGAAGGGTCCTCAGCTCAGGGACAAGGAGGATGATGTAACCAAGAGTCGAGCCGGGGACTTAAAACACGTCGCTTCTTGGGAGGCAACTGAAGCTGAGAATCCATTGCTTTAATTTTAGTTGATTTTTATTGTTCTAAGTCACATGCATATTTTTAATTTTTTGCTTAATTTTTTAGGAAGCTCTGCTCAGCAATTATGGGAGGACTGCGACATGGGACCACGGTCTCTCCATTATAGGATACTGGGACTGAGGACTAAGCAGCAGTCCCGCATCACAGAACGCTGCCCACTTTGGAAAGCGGCACGGGACCATGGACCCACAAAAAAAAACTGATTTGCTTAAAGAGAAATTAGGGCTTCGTGACTCAAATCTATTTTCTTTTGTGTAGAAGATTGATGATTACTGCCCCTCTCCACTAGCATCAGCACCGTTCCTTACCCAGCGGTACCATCCTTTAGTAAGAAGATCGTGAGGAAAAAGAAGATGCCCATGGAGCGAACGAGTAGGAGGGAGAAGAGTAGCAATCGAGTTCACCTTCACCTTGTCGGGCAAGTTCTCTCCTTTATCTACTCTTTCTTTCCATTGGGGCAATGTCAAGTTTAGGGTTGGGGGTGTGGAGCTTGCTTATTTAGGTGGTAGTTTGTTTTGAGTTGGTGCTGAATGGCTGAATTGCTGATAGCTGATAGTTGATAGCTGAATTGCTGATTGGTGAATGCTAACTTTTATTTACATAACTTAATTTCCATGCATTTAGATTGTTAGATAGCTTCCGTAAGTTTCATGTTAGGTTTGTATTTTGTTGGATGAATGACACAACAGAATGAACCACTCGCTCAGAATTGGTTACCCTTGTTCTATGATGATAATCAGTGGCTTGAAAATTTGAAACTCTATTGGATTAGAGATTTCAACTTGCTTTAGGATGTGTTTTAAAAAAATTGTATCATATCTTAACCCATTATTTTCACGACACTATTACTTTAGGGATAGCTTGAAATTGCCCTTGTTGCTGTTTGGTTATATGGCTCACATGAGGGTAGGCAAGAACATAAACTTAGATATCCTACCAAAGGTAGAAAAAAAAGGGGAAAAAAAAGAATTTTTATGCATGAGCTAGCAAAAAAAATCTTATAGAATTGCATATGTGAGTTTAAATGAAAGATGTGCCAAGGCTCTGAGTACCACTATACAGGCTTGAGCAGCATTTAGTGCGAAAGCATAAGCAATAAGGCCCGACTTGTGCTCGTGGTGGAAAAAATAGTCCATCTGCCGAAGCTCAAGGATAGATCCATAGGGGTATCTTAAAAACTAATGCCTTGTACCAACTAGGACAGGAGCCATTAGTCGATTCCTTGCTACACGGGCCTAGCTTATGGACATGATACCCAGAGTCGTGCACCACCAAAGAAAGAAAAAGAGTGAAAAGGCAATGTCTTTGTGATTGTTTAACTCTCCTGATTGTGTGTTTGACCAACCAAGTTTCAAATTGGGTGCTTAAACTTTTGCAAGAGTGTTTGCACTAACACAGCACAGGCTAAAACTAATTCTTGTGAAAATCTTGACATCAAAAGTGGGAAGCAATTGAATTGAAGATCGAGTAGAAAATGAAGAGCCATTCCTGAGAACTCCAAGGGGCTAATTCTTTCTAATTGAGTGGAGAAATTCTTGTGTGTCTTGCTTGCTTATGTGCATTGATTTGGAAGTCTTTTACTTGAGGACGAGTAAGAATCTAGGTTTGGGGGTGTGTTAATTCTATAAAAGATTGATGATTTACATGCTTTTCAGGCCTAGATTTAAACGAAGGAATGAAATTTGACTTGGTTTATGTGCTTGATTATGCAATCTTTCCTTATTGAATATAGCGTAGTTAGAATTGAATGTGTTAAAAGTCGGGTTTATTTTAAGAATGTTGATCCTCTTGAGGCATTTTGTGATGTACATACATATTGGAAGATCAACCGGGCCTGGAAGATGAATCCCGACTGAAGACATGTAGCTAATTAGAATAGTAGAATAGTGGGGTCACAGCACAGGACTGTGGCACCGATGGAGACAATGAAGAGGGACTGCGGCACAGGACCGCGATCCTAGACAGTTCAGCAGTGAACTGCGAAGATTTATTGCCAAATCGAAATTAGTCAACCCCAAATATTACACAGAATATTTCTAGGTTGAATCAAAAATATTTGGGGGACAAAAAGATTTCGATTCAACTCAGCCAAGAAAGAGAGAATCTTTCAAGATTTGAAGAAGGATACGATATCTTGTAATGATATCTTTCCAAATATCCCCCAATCTTTATAAATAGACCAGCAAGCAAGTTGACAGAGCAGAATTCTATTCATCCAACAATTAGTTCCATAATTCTTTTGCTACCTCGAAGATCTAGAAGCTTGTGATCAAGAGGAAAGAAGGGAAGCATTTCAAGAAGGCTTGAGGCTCGGAAGATCGCATTAGCTTATCTAGAGTTTTCACTTTCTCTTTTCTTTTCTCTTGACTCACGATGTATTCCAACTTCTTCTTGGTATTTATTTTTAATTCCATCATGAACTAATTCCTTTATTCCTAAGGCAAGTAATGGAACTCTTTTCTAATTCCTAAATTCATCTCTTTTCTCTAGTATGTGATCAATTACATTCGTATTACTTATATTATTCTCATCCTTAATGCTTTCTGATTGATTCACCACCAATTAAATCAAATATGTGAGATGGACAAACTTGAGAGACGGAGTTGAAATCATGCCGAAGATAGTATAACTTAGGATAATTTATGCCAAGAGGTCGGGATTATTTGAGAGAAGTATTGAGAGATTAGCTGATCACCCTAGGTATCCAATTTAGGGTTCGAACTCAATGGGTTTCTTAATATTAATTGCCTAGAGATAGAGTAATTAATATCGTCCTAGAAACACGTTTTTGTTAAGCCACGAGGTAGGCAAGGATATACAAAACTCTAGGATAGTAATATCGTAATTGATTTACGCATAGAGATTAGATTTGGGTTTAGAAGTAGGATTGAGGGAAGTTGTGAGCCTTGGGACCATTAACATTACCTGATTTCTTTAATTGCCTTCAATTTACTTTAATTGCTTCCTTTGAATCTCCCATCTAAATTTGAATTGCCTAACTTGGTTTAGTTGTTTAGTTTATTGCTTGGTTTTGATTGAAATAGATCCTCGTGAGAATGATCTCGTACTCATTCATTATATTGCTTGAGTGATACGTATACTTGCATGCTTACTTTGCTTGCTCATCAAATTTTATCGCAACAAAGACCAACTGTTGAATGCGGCCCTGTGGCTACTTGTTGTTTTTATTGTATTCGTGTGTGTATATTTTAAATATGAGGATATGAGATATATGAATATATATATATATATAACATTTTGAGGAACAATGTGATGGTAAGAATCGAAATTTGGTGAAGATTATATGAGTAAGTTGTTATTAAATGCTTAATATGTAGAAGTTCATTTTTTTTAGAATAATTACTTATTGAGATGTATCTCACTCCTTTTAATACAAATTTTTACGGATAAAGTGAGGTCGACATGATCTACGTAACGAGCAGAGGTGGTTTTCCTTATAGCGGGGATCTATAGAAGGCTTTGGTAGTTGAAAGTAATAGCAGATGGTGATTTAGACTAAACAATTATAAAATTTTATAATATATGTTGCGACCGAGGAGTTCTACTATTGTTTTATATTATCCATTTTTCTAATTTTTTTTTGAGGTCATGTAAAAGGTTTTCGTTTTCCTGATTTTGGGGATACCCAAATTTTAGAGGAAAATCTGTTCAATTTTCGGGTCGTGACAAGTATCGTATACACATGTACCAAATCATGTGTGTGTGTCTATATATATATATATATATGCATGTAGAATCATAAAAGACTACAAAGAAGATTAGCATGGCCCCCAAGCAAGGATGATACACACAAATCGAGAAATGGTCCAAATTTTTCATTATCCAAGAAAAGTAAAAGACTAATAATAATGCATGGAATTTCCCAAACTTTCAGCATTATTATTGTGCGAGTCGCTGTGCGAGCATGGAAAAGAAATATCTAGCTGGACATCTAATGCCAAGAGAGTTTGAGCACCGCTACTTTTTTTTAAGCTTTTGTGTTTATACGTGACGCAAATCATTAACATTGTCTAATAGCTAAATTTAACATGACTTGAAAATTTAGCTCCAAGATTTATTACCCTTTCACATTTTTAGTAAGCGTCTATCAACCCTTTTAATTTTCTGTGAAGGATCTAAACACAAATTATTAAGAGCTTCTTCCTTAGGGGTTTAATTATTTATGACAGAGGCATACTTGCATGTCTTCACCAAAACATCTTCCTCACTACAGCAATTTCCAGCAGTCTCTGGCTCCAACGTCTTGATCACATTTATATCCCCTACACTGGGCCTGGACGTACTTTATAGTCTCTTTCAATTGTAGTATCGGTAAAGATTTTTTGAATTTTGTCCGTGTCCCATGTCAGATGGGTAAAAACAAAACAGTTTTCATGGGGGATCTGCTCCGATTGTGTCACATACTGGTCATAACTACTTTATTCCTTTTTGAAGGATGATCATCATAAATTTTCATGTTAATTTATCATGAAGTCTAAAGCTAATATTCTTAAATTTTTTTGCACTTTTAAGACTTCAAGTTGAGAATCTAATCGAGAGAAAAATTAAAGTTCCATAATTACAAAATCACGTCATTTTCCATAGAATTTCTTGTCCATAGCTCATAGTAAAACGGATTAACTGAAAGAAAATATTGACATATTATCGACATTTAACTCCTCTACCTCGTTCTTCTAATTAAATGAGATTTTGCATTTGAAATTACGGTATTCCTGATCAGTAGATTTCCAGCTTGTTCTCTAAATTGTAAGTCCTTTTTTGAGGTTTTTCATAACACTTTCATTGGAATACTCTATGCTAAGTGTATTCGATTGTCACTGTTTTGGTTATCTACTCATATGATACCTAGGTGTTGGTCCTAGACTAGTCGAATCTAACTGTCATCTTTGGCGAAATATACATTTCCATCCACTTAAAAAAAAGGACAAATGCATATGGAAGAATTGTTGGAAAATTATCAATGGATTGTCTGTCACTGAACATCAGTAGGTAATTAAGGATGAACAATGATGACAAAACTAATGACCAACTATTTCCCTACGGTTGGTAAAATAAATTTTTTTTATGATAGATTATCCATCTATAAAATTCATTGGAAAAAGACCGGAAATTCCCATTCAATGAAAATTAGATCCCGATTGATTTTTTTGACCGATTATCTGTTGCCACAGTAAGAAATTATTATCTTTACCGGCGAATGGCATGTGCTATGTACAATAAATGTCATTGTATATAATTGAAAAAGATAAAAATATTGTTACATGTAACTTAATGCCAATGTAGAACAGTCTCTTGTCCACCAATGCCTTTATATAATACTCGTTGCTATCCGGAAAAAAATGAAACCATGCGAAAATGCTTGGTATATTTGAAAGCCACGATAAAGTAAAGAATTTGTCAAATATCACGATTTTTCAGACAATTTTTACCATTTTCTTTAATTATATTTATTGAGAATTGGAATTACTTTTAATTAATGGCATAGTATTATTTGTAAATTATACAAAATTAAGTTATTAATTATTCGTTAAATTTCATCAGTGATCATGATTATCTTATTCTTTAATAGCTAATCAATTTATTAAATTAATCTAATCGATAAATTTATTTAACCCGTAATTTATTATTTTAATTAATCTATTTAAAATAGGTATATTTATTAATTTTTAAAATTATTTGAATCAAAATAATATACCTGTCGGGAATCTCCGTGGGACGGATATTCTATCGGCATTCCATTGGAAATTTTTGGGTAAATTGCACCAATGGTGCAAATTGTTTTGTCATTGTTTCCTTATGGTACAAAAAGAATTTTTTGTTTCTCATTGGTACAAAATTTTTTAAAATTGTTCTTTCTTGATACAATCTGTTAATTTATCTTAACGGTGTTAAATTTAAAACTGACATAACGTCCAATTGAATTTAAAAACTGATGTAAAATATGCCTGATATTTTACTTAATCCGACCTGACCGGTATTTCTGCTATGCTTCTTCGTTAAAACCATAAACGAAAGAAAAACAAAAAGCAAAAAAAAAAAGAATTGGGTCGGGTGAAACTATTTTTCAAAAAAAAAATTTCGGTCTGATCGGGTAAAATAATAAACAGATTTCACATTAGTTTTTAAATTCAATTGGATGTTATGTCAGTTTTAAATTTAACATTTTTAGGATAAATTAACAGATTGTTGTTGCGACAAAAATAGATAACCAAAAAGGCACGCAAGTATACGCATCGCTTCAAGTAATAAAGTGATGAATATCGAGATCGTTCCCACGAGGACCGTGTCAAATTCCACTAAGCAATAATCTAAACAATTAATTCTAAGTTAGGCAAGTCGTAAATTGAGAAAGCAATCCAAAAGTAAATTAGCAAATAAACAGAACTAGGAAAGGAAACAATAAAGTCAATTGATGTTTATGGACCTAGGGCTCACAACTTCCCTCAATCCCATTCCTAATCCCAAATTGACTCTCTACATGTAATTGATTGCATGGTTATTATCCTAGGGTTTTATATCTCCTTACTTGCCTCTCGGCTTAACAAGAACGTACTTCTAGGACGATGTTAACCACTCTATCTCTAGGCAATCAACATTAAGAAGTCCATTGAGCTCGAACCCTAATTTGGATACCTAGGGTGATAGGCTAATCTCTTGATGCTTCTCACAAATAATCCCGACCTCTCGGCGTGAATTATCCTAAGTTATACTATCTGTGGCATGATTACGACTTCGTCTCTCGAGTTCATCGAATCTCCTAATCGATCTAACGGGTGATCAGGCCACTAGAAAGCATTAAGGACGAGAATAGTATAAATAACATAAGTGCAACCAATTAACATGCAAAGAGAGAATTAAGATTAAGAAATTAGAAAGAGTTTCATTGCTCGCCCTAGGAAATAGGGAATTAGTTCATGATGGAATTAACAGAAAATACCAAGAAAAGATTCGAATACACCATGACTAAGAAAAGTAAAGAGGAAGGAAAGAAAAACTCTAGAATGGTTCGAAGCCGATCTCTCAATCCCCGAAGTCGTCTTGAAGCACGTTGATCCTCTTCCTTCCTTGAAGCCGTGAGTGATTCGATTTCTTCTTGGCAGCAATACGAATATGTAAGAACTAATATGAAAGATGGTCCTCGTATGCTGCTAGGCCGAGACTTTATAAGGATAGAGAGCAAAATATTCTATCTTGCCTAAAAATATTCTCCAAATATATCTATCCTAAAAATATATTCTGCAAGATATTTTGTTTTTCCAAGAGTAAGTCAAGTGAAATATACTCTTTTATGTCCTATTATCTCAGAATATCCTCCATATCGGGTTTCGGGATCTTCATGAATTCAAATATTTCACAAATATTGCGAAATCTTCTCTGCCAGCGAGAGGTCGCGACCCATGACTCTGTTCAGCTTTCTGCTTCAGGGAGTCGCGACCCAGGGTTGCGACCCCTCCCCTGTTTCCTCTGTTTTCCAGCTTCTGTCCGTCTTGGTTCCGTGAGTCAGGGTCCACTTCCTTGGCCCGGTTGGTTCTTCATTAAACACCTATATCAATAAAAAGTCCAGAAGTACCAACATTCTTGGAAGAAAATTTGAATTAATTAATTATAACTTGATTTCACTCAACAAAGGGAAAAAAACCAATCATGTGTTAAAATCTCATAAGACTCGAACAACTTACTTGAATCTAGGCCAGAAAATATGTTCAAATAAGCATAATTATATAATTAACAATTGTATCAAGAGGGATCAGTTTTAAAAAATTTTGTACCAACGGGAAACAAAAAATTATTTTTGTACCAAAAAGAAACAGTGGCAAAACATTTTGCACCATTGGTGCAATTTTCCCGAAATTTTTGACAGGCATTTTCCACGAAATACCCGTCGTGAGAAAAACCTTGACAAGGGTGTTCATGATGGATCTTGTCCAGTGAAAATCCATCGGTAATCCATCGAGAATACCATGTTTTTGACAAATTACCAACAGTGATCGTCAATTTTCATGTGGTGATTTGTTTCATGGGCATCAGGCTTTTGGGTGTACACAATCATCCTCTTACAGGTACCCAACCCCCGTCCACTCCTTGTCCCGATCATCATCAGCCTACTTCAAGCACCATACTTCCTCTCCCATTATCAACACATAAAAAAGGTCACCAGTACAGTGTCAATAGTTCTCCTTGAAGAAAAGGAGACTGCCCCATGCTGGATAGGTAAGTCTTAGATGTTTGAACGTTCTTCAGGGATAGAATTGTTTTGTTCAAAATGCTCGAAACTTTGGTTGGCAAAAACTTGTTGATCCTTGGTAGATTGCATCTGTAGAAATCTATACGGAATTGCAAAAGATTATAAAAATACTCAAAATTTCTTTTGATTTTCGGATATTTGCAAGCACTTCTCTCATTTCTCAAGTTTTTTGTGGTTAGATCATACAGAAGATCGCCAGTGGGGACATGATCACTAGCACCTGCACAGCACTTCCATTCCACCAGGCCCTGCTTATGTTGAATGATTCAAAATAGAGTTAGAATTTTTTTTTTCCTTATATTCAGAAAATGCTCATACTAATGTATTTTTTGTTCAATATTAATGTATATATAACACAAGAATTTACAATATCTATCAATGTTTAGGGTATGAGTTCTCTACAAACTTAGCGTGCTGCAAGCAGCAAATCATACATGAACTTCAATTCTCGAGTAACAGTTTTCAACGAAACGACTCACCGAGATGAGCTGACCTTACGAGCCATACATTAATTTGTTTATCAGGATACAGACCCCTTGGCAAATACATAATTTATCCGTCAAATAACCAGAGCCGATTACAATACAAGAGAAGGAAAAGAGAGAAACCGAATATTTATTGCAGTTTTTGGCCACTTGATCGATTCCTGTTGACAAACTCGGAGAGCAGAGGGGTGATGAAAAGGTAGTACCAGAGTATAGCCGATGTGGATGTCGTGAAAACTAAAGACACGTATCTGAAGAGAGTAGCTGCCTTCTTCGGATATATCCTTAAGGAGACGAGCGATGATGTGAAGGCGATTGCAACGGACACAATGAGGTATCTCATGATCGAGTTCGGGATCGAAGCCCACTGGGGCAGCACGTTGAGTGAATTACCTACCAGGAAGTTTACACCTGCAATAACCATTGCGTTGAACTTGAAGGCTGCAGTTTCAGCAGTTTTGGTCGGGTCTATCTCCGGTTGCATTCTTGATGGGTCCTGGAGAACCTTGGATCCAGTCCCTGGTTGTGGCTTCAACTTGCTCTCCATGGCTTCGAAGCGATCATCTGCTTGTGCTCGTGGCCTGTTCTCGAAACACATGGCGGGGAAATGAGGAAGGAACTCCTGCGATGATAGAGAAGATGAAGCATATCGGACTCCTTCATTAAAGAGCAGTAGGTAGACAGAAGTTAATGATAGCTGATGGGATTTCTTTTTGCTAATATTTTAGGGACTTCCGCGTAGGACAAGCAAATTGTCGGCCACTTGCTTTCCAAGCAATTTCCCATAGTTCCGGCCGCACACGGTTTCTGAGTTTGTCAAGGTGGTAGTTTCCACGAACGTGGCAAGGAAATTTCTCTGCGGACATGCTGCAGGGACGGATTTAGAAATTTTGTTCATAGGGTAAAATTTTATAGTAAAGTAATGTAAAAAATTTAAAGGGGCCAAAGCTCTATATGAAAATAACATGAACAATTTTGGGGATAAACGATATATAATTCAATAAAAATTAGATAAAATTAAATAAAATTTGCATAAAATCTTATGAAGTTTCCTAATTTCAGGGGCGATCGCGTCTTGCAAGCCGACATGCAATTGGAGAGAAACTTATATTTAACTGGGATGCTTGACTAAATTTAAGAAGAGAAAAAAGAGTCTGATTTTGAGAAGGGTAAGGCAGAAAAAAACTTCAAAACTCAGAACAAGCAATCTCATTGCTCAGGATTGATGGCATCGCCGGTGGAAGATGTTGAGATACATAAATCCCACATCGGAGAATTGATGAATTGAAACCCGATTTATAAGAGAGCGGGTACCACCATCCCATAAGCTTCAGCTTTTGGGATGGACATGGGCCCAATCTCTTATGGGCCGGGTGGAAAATTTCACATGGTATCAGAGCCAACCGTGTGGGCTCACACCACGCCAGGCCCGAGTGTGGAGCTCGTGGCCCGTATGCCTGAGACCGGAAGAAAAATACCCGGCCAGTTGTTGTCCCCCCTCACCCGAGACCGGAAGTGAAATGCCCGGCTCGAGGTCAGTTATTGAGGGCGGGTGTTGAGATACATAAATCCCACATCGGAGAATTGATGAATTGAAACCCGATTTATAAGAGAGCGGGTACCACCATCCCATTGCCCAATCTCTTATGGGCCGGGTGGAAAATTTCACAGAAGAGATCCAACAGCTTGAATTAACCTCCATTGCAATTGGTAAGGTGTTTATGTCTTTAGTTCAATCTGATCAAACACGGGAGATTTTTAACGTCTGAATGATCCTGTTACTGATTTCAGAGCAAGGAAACATTTTGGAGAGCCCACCAAATGATCCTCCTAAGGACAAAGCGACATTACTTACAGGTATGAACTCATTTTTGGATGACTTTGATATCCTTCAAAATATATTTCATAAGGATTCATATCATTTTATTTATCTGGATAGGACCTAGACACCTGCACCTGTAAATTCTTTTCATTCAAGAAAATGCAGAAATAGTATGATGAGGAAATAAATTTCCAGTTGATTCTTCACATCTACGTTTGATGTTTGATCTAAAGAGGAAGACGAATCAAGTTCCCAAGTCCAGATTTCCTCTACTTTTCTTTCAACTTTTCAGTTGTAGTTTGCTGGATTCTTGAATCCTCATCAAATATTTAGTAAAAAGTTGCCCATGAAAAAGCAGTATCATGTTTTTATCTTTAGTTATCGATTCTTATTCCATATATTATTGGAATATTTCTTGATGTTAGTTCTTTTTTTCTCTTGCTTTGACAGTTTTCGTTGGTCGAGTCTCAGGAACTGTGAAGGGGGTACTTGGCAGTGGAATGAGTATGAACTTCTTCTAGTTCTGTTATATTGTCTCCTCCTCAATCCGCTCTCTCCTCCGCCGGGAATCCTAACCTGAAATGGATATGCAATCACAAGTAATATGTGATAGGCCCACTTTTACATATGGTAATGATATGTGATCAGTCATGATGCAATTATTAGTTCTGGAATGATCTGAAAGCATGGAATGAGTTTTCCATCGAGTACATATTCTTGTTTGGCAATCCCTCATTCTCATCCACGTATTTAATCACCTTCCACCAACTTAAAAAACTCATTCTTAGCTTTAATTTGATCAGATCTCAAGATCCCCTTCTCCCAATTCTAACCCAGAGAACCCAATGCTTCCATGCAGCATGGATTTTTGTGCTGGTGGAGAAGTTGATTGGTCCAATCAGAGAGAGATTGAATTTGGCTGGTGAAGGGGTTCCAGTGCATAGAAATGGGATGCCAATAGAACCTGGTACCGAAGATTTAATATCTGAAGAAGCTGATCAAGTCTCTGTTGGGTCTGTGTTGCTGGATGACTTGACTGACCCTGCAAAGGCAGCAAAGTACTTGAAACATCCCGAGACCTATCTAACCGGTCTCTTGATCTATGGGTTGCACACTTCATTAGGGACGCTGAAGGAAGGCTTCCCAAAGCCAACTCCAACAATGAAAAGCTCTCTGGTATCTCCTTTTCGGGAATGTTGGAACAGTATTCGTGCTTTTCACAATGCTGGCCCTGGCACCCAAGGGGTCGGACAAGGCGAAGCTTCTGATAAAATGTATGATTGCTTCAGGAGTCTCACTGTTTGGGCTGAACCTTGCCGTGCTCTATCTAAAGTATCAGCCATGAAGTAAACTATCACGATGAGCACAATCAAGAACGAGATAGAAGAGAAGAAGTTCAAGAAGGAAATGTGATTCATGGAGAGAAGCTTGATCTCAGCTCCTCATGACTCATATTGCTCTGTTTTTATAGTGTTCCATTTGCATAAACAAATAATAATTACACGTTCACCGCCATCCAGAGGGTGGAGGTTTGTAATGTTAGTCGCATTCCTATTTGTTCTGGAGAAGTTCCAAGTAAAATTGTCCAGGTCAAGTCCAACAATGCTGGCATTCTTGCTGATGTTCATGGTCATCGTTTAACTTGAAATTGCCCTCTAGGACAGCACGAAAGCATCCGATCTACATTAATATAAGGGAAAATTAACTCGATCTTTATCAACAGAATATGTGTTTTCTGTCTGTTTCTGCTTCCTGTTTCTGTTGTTCTGTTTTCTGTTGCTGTCTCGAGTCATTAATGTGCTGGAACTAACTCTCACTCTCAGCTCTGTATAAATAAGAGATTGGGGCATGTACTGAACTCTTAAACAGAAGTGAAATCACAATAATCTGCTACCCATATGTCTCTGTTTCTCCTTTTTCTTCTGTTTCCTTTCCCTTTGCAATGTAAGATGGTATCAGAGCATTAGCATTCACCGCTGACTCTGAGATTGATCTTCACGAAAGCAAAAAGGAAACCAGAATCAAGGCAATACCTCCAACAATCCGTTTCATGCTATCTGCCCTTCAAATGATTCGCTCACTCCAACGGACAACATTCACAGTCCTTATTTCCTTCACAGTGGGGATTGCCCAGGTCTTATTCTTGTTACGCAGAGCTTGACAGGTTTAAATTACAGTACTTAGAGCCGTTCGATGCATATGGCTCTAAATGCCAAAAATAAGCTTGGATTCGTTGACAGAAGCTTTGAACAACCTCCAGCAGACAAACTCACAGCAAACATTTTGTCGAGATGCAACTCAATGGTGATGTCGTGGATACCTAATGCCGTTTCAAAAGAGAGAGCTGACAGCGTCCTCTACATGGATACGGCGCAGGCAGTTTGGGTTGATCTGCAAGATTGTTTTCATCAAAGTAACGCCCAATGCATTTTCCTGATCAAGCAATAGTTGTGCAATCTGACATAGGGGCTCGTTGTATGTTAATACTTCACGAGTTTAAAGATATTATGGGATGATTTAAGAATTTATTAGCCCATTCCAGTACGTGATTGCGGAGGGATGAAAGCCTGGCTCGATTACCAGCAACAAGAAACAGTGATGCAATTTCTCATGGGGCTCAATGACTCTTATTCAGGTATGAGGGCTCAGATACTTATGTTGGATCCTCCGCCTGCTGTGTAGAAGTTCTTTATTCTAATCATTCAGGAAGGACAATGGATGATTGGAGCACTTCTTCTGCACCGGTTGATTCTCCTGCTATTTCCACTATGTCTTCTCTGTCGAATCCATCTTCATGTGCTGCTGCATCTTCTTCAAATCAGTCTTCAAGTCCTCCGGCTGCTGTTTCAGCAGCGACAAATGCAGCCATAGGAATGTCTCCTGACTCACTTACAGCAGACCAAATGCAACAAGTGTTTGCACAATTGGGCTCTCACCTTCCTACTCATTCACGTGACTGACCAGCAGACTCAACAGCTACCATCCCAGAACAAGTTGTTTCTCATGTTTGTGGTCAAACTCTTTCCATTTCCACATCATTGCATTCGTTTCTCCCTAAAGAAATGATGTATGTCTCCAAGGTACATCTACATATAAGTTTATTGGTTGGACCAATCTTTGCTTGTCGTTAGCTAGCCCTTTTAATAAATTGCGTTCTGGTGGGTGAAGCTCGATTACTGGCTGAATTCTGACATTTGTTGAAGTCTGTGTGGAATTGTGATAAGAATACTCAAATATTTCATTTGTTATTTGCACATATGGAACCACTTCTCTCACTTGAAGTTTCTACAGCTGAGTGTTGATTGATTGCTAATGGTTGCAAATTTAGACCATTTGTTGCTGCGGTTCAGATCAATGTTGGCATTTGTTGGGAATTGACCGAGTAAACAAAGTGCACAAGAGAAGGAAGAAGAGAAGTGGACACCCTGTCACGATCCAAAATTTGATAGAATTTTTCCTAAAATTTAAATATTTCAAATCAGAAAACAAAGAGTTGTTATATAACTTCAAATAAAATTTAGAAAATGGATAATATTAAACAGTACCAGAATTTTAAATATTCCAAATCAGAAAACAAAGAGTTGTTATATAACTTCAAATAAAATTTAGAAAATGGATAATATTAAACAGTACCAGAATTTTCATATCGCAATGATTATTACAAAACTGTAATGATTCAAACTAAATTACAAATTGGTATACTTCTAATTACTATAACTTTCTGTCAATCCCCTCTATAAAGAAAGCTACCTCTACTCACCGTGTCGATTATGTTGACCTCAACTTATCTGTAAAAAATTAGTATATGAAAGGAGCGAGACACATCTCAGTAAGTAAATTATTCCAAAATAAAATAATTTCCAAATATTAAACATTTAAATATTTTAGCTGCATAATTTGCACTGGATTTCTATTTTTACCATATTGTTATTCCTCATATTATGCTCTTGCATGTACACATATCCATATCCCTCATATCTCATATATCATACATGTAAATATACATACAAGAATCCAATACAAAAAATAAGTAGTCACAGAGCTACATTAACATCTCATAGAGCTATGACGGTACCGTGATCGGTGGGTCATTTTATAACCTGTCAGATCAATGGTCGGTCGTCCTTTTTATACCTGTTGAATTAGCAATCGGTTGTCTGTTTTGTAACCCACTGAATCAGCAATCGGCCGTCCATTTTATAATCTGCCGAATCAGCAGTCAATCGTCCATTTTCTATCTCGCCAGATCAGTAGTTTAATACCCATGGGTACATCGACAATCAATCACAACATCTTATTTATTATATTTCATCCCTTTTCCAATTGATACATATATATATATATCATATTTTCTTATATAGATATCACATTTTCACAAACTCATGATAGCTACAATAACATAATCATCATATTTCATGTTTAATATACATAGCTCCATTTCATAATGGAATAAAATACTCATTACTCCCAAGGGGTCTGTTTATGAAATCGTTCCTTTTGGATGTAGAGGTGTAGCCTCCTCAATGCTTATCACTGCAAAGAAAAGGAAAATGAAATCTTTTATATAACAAGAAAATGATTCATTTTACCGTCTAAACTATTTCCAATTACAATATAAGTATAGATGTAATGCCATAGTAGTATTGAACATTATAGTCTTCCAACTAATTAACTCAATAAATAAAAATTATATCAATTAACTATAGCTTAAATTAACAAGAAGAGTGCTTAAACTTAGCTCCTCCAATAAGATTTAAAAGAATCATTTTCCAACAAAATTCTATAACTAATAATCATGGAGATAAATAAATCAACTTAGAATAGCTCAAGTCAATTTAAATAGAACCAAACCCAATTTTATACAAGAAATAATTATAAAACTTGCCTCCACTCACCAAAAACTCCACTCTTACATCTTCAAATCATATATAATAGTCTCCAAGTTGGCCCCTTTCAAGGGGAATATTCATGACAAGAATGAATACTAAATAACATATATCTACTAAGTTTACTAAACTCTATCTGGGCCCAAGAATTGTGTATTACATCATAAAAAACTTGAACAATTCATCTACCCTAAGGTAGAGTCTTACTTCATTTTATTTAAGTAAAGAAAATGAAATTAGATAAGAAAAATATGATATAAAGGAGTAAACTTCTAAAAAAATATTGCTTATTACTTTGAATTTAGATCCTATAAACTTGATTGGTTCACCCACCCAAACCATACCTCTTTTCCTTTCTTTCAATTTCTGCTCTGTTTCCGCCCTCTTGCTCTGTTTCTCTCTGTTTTCTCTCTGTCATTGTCTCGTTTTCTTCCGGGGGAGAAGATAAATACACATTGAAGTGGGCTAATTTAACTTGATAGAATGATTTGAGCTTATGGGCCCATGGGCTTACGATTTAATAAGTCTAATGGGATCTTTTTATTTTAATGCACATCACACACATGTACATATTGAAATTAAATGAAGTTGTTCACAGAGCCGATATATGTAGTTCGGAAAAGTGAGGTGTCGTCCGAATGTCCACGGACAATGGAGGAGCTACTATTTTCACTACAAGTAGCATATAATGGCAGAGTACTGGTGGAACTGAACTCTAATAGCTTAAATAAATGAGCTCTTAAACCCCAAAAATACATAATCCATATCGCGGGGCAAGGGGCCCAAGCCTGAGCGCGACATTGATTTGCGAAATTATTCACAGTTCAGGTCATGCAAAATTTTAAGCAAGTTACATCATAAAAATTTAAGACATCTCTAATAGTATCTTGTATAGATGTATCAAATCATGTATATAAATATAGAACTATAAAAAAAAAACTAATAATGCATGGAATTTCCCATAAGAGTATGGAAGAGAAATACCTGGTCGACATCTGACAAAAAGAAAGTTGGAGTACCACTACCATCTCAAGCTCTTGCCATTGGACGCGGGGCAAATCATTAACATTGTACGATAGCTAAGCTTAACATGATTTGAAAAGTTAATTTCAACTGTTCAAAAATTTAATGGCTACAATTCATTCTGTTTCAAGCTTTATATGAAAAGTGGAAGGATCTAAACACAAATTAGTAAGAGCTTCATCAAAACATCTTCCTCACTACAGCAAGTTCGAGCAAGTAAGATATGCTCCGATAGTGTTACATATTGGTCATAACTACCACATTCATTTTTTGGATGATGATCATCATGAATTTTCACGCTAATTTAGCATGAAGCCTATCGCTAATATTCTTAAATTTTTTGGCACTTTTAAGACTTCAAGTTGAGAATATCTTTGACAGAAAAATTAAAGTTATTCAATAGTTAAATAATTTCTCGCTAGAGAATTCCAGGCTTAATTACACAATCACATCGTTCTTCATAGAATTTCACGGCCGCACCTCACAACAAAATGGATTAACTAAACGAAAATATTGACATATAATTGACAATTAGCTCTTTTGCCTCATTCTTCTAATTTAAAGAGATTTTGCACCTGAAACTACATTATTCTTGATCATTAAACTTCCAACTTGTTCTCTAAATTGTAGTTCCTTGTTTGAGGTTTTTCATACACACTTCATTTATTCAATTGTTGTTGTTTTCCTTATCTACTCATTCGATACCTTGGTACTTAACCTAAATATTTGTGTGTTGATCCTAGATTGGTCGGATCTATGACGACTGTATATTTCCATCCAATACAAAAAAACTGCTAAATGTAGATGGAAGAAGCGTTGAAAAATTACCGACGGATTATCCGTCACTGAACATCAAGGTAATTAACGATGAACAGTGATGATATAGGTAATGTCCAACTACTTCCTAATGAATTATACGTTGGTAAATTAAAAATCTTTTTCTGACGGACTATCCATTTATAAAATTCATTAAAAATCTTCTTCTCATGTTAAATTCTAACCGATTTTTCTAACGGATTATCTGTTGCCATGATAAATTAATATCTTTATATACAAATTACGGCTCCCTCTTCATTTTCCCCTATGAGGTCAGAGAAGAAGCTTGCTGAACTCAGAGCTCATGGTCGACAAGAGCTTCCCCCAGCACAGTCGTGGAGGGAGTTAATGGACTCACTGTAGAACAGTGAAGTAATTTTCGACTACATTTTATTGAAAATCTATTGATTTTCAAATTGATTGCTGTACGTATACTCTAAATACCATGTAAATAATTTTTTTATTATCTTGTCCTATACGAGGTCCAATTCTCAACAGTTTCTTTATCAATGTGCAGGACAAATGCCAAGTTGACATAAAAATACCTTATCAGCATGCCACTTTAGCAATTAATGGAAAAATTTAACAATGTTAACTTGGTGACATTTCAAACATAAAAACAAAACCATGTGAAAGTACTTGGTATTATTGAAGGTCATAATGAAGTAAGGAATTTTTTAAATATCGTGATTTTTGAGACAATTTTTACCGTTTTCTTTAATTATATGTATTGTGGATTGGAACTACTTTTAATTAATGACAGTATTATTTATAAATCATACAAAATTAAATTACTAATTATTCGTTAAATTTCATAATTGACTGTGATTATTTTATTTCTTTAAGAACTAATGAATTTATTAAATTAATCTAGTCGATAAATTTACTTAACTAATAATTACATTATTTTAATTAATATATTTAAAATTGGTACAGTAATTAATTCTTAAAATTGTTTGAATACAAATAACATACCCGTCAAAAATCTCTATCAGGCGTTCCTAACGGATATTCCATCAACATTCCGTTGGGGTTTTCCAACAACCATTTTCGACGAAATATCCGTGGCGAGAAAATTCTTGACAAGGGTTTTCCTAATGGATCTTGTCCATTGAAAATCCGACAGTAATCCAACTGGAACACCTTGTTTTCGACAAATTATCGAAGGAAATTGTCAGTTTTCGTGTGGTGAATTGTTTCATGGGCATCAGGCTTGGGTGTAAACAATCCTCTTACAAAGTCCTCAACCCCCATCCACTCCTTGTCCCGATCATGAGCCTACTTCAGATACCATACTTCCTCCCTCTCCCATTAACAACACATAAGAAAGGTCACCAGCACAGTGTCTATAGTTATCCTAAAAGAAACAATGACTACCCATGCTGGATAATTAAGTCTTAGATGTTTGAATGTTCTTCAGGGATAGAATTGTTTTTAAAAGGATAGGATTACACATAATTGGAAGCAATTAGCACTTTCCATATTGTTGTAATATGAATATTATTGTAACCATATATAGTGCAACACATTACAATATTAATATATGAGACGCACTAACTATCCCAATCAAACTTGATGGCAAAAATTACTACTACTGGAAAAGCATCATGGTTTCACTTTTAAGCTCTTACAAGCTGCTGGGATATGCTGAATGATCGATACCAGCCCCTCCGAAAACAATCACAGTGAAATAGGGAACAAAAGACATTCTTACTAACAATCCCGAATTTGAACAATGGCATGTTTTTTATCAACTTTGTCCCACCTGTATACTTGTCTCAGTCACACCAGATATTGGATTAGAGTTGAATGCTAAGTCAACTGCCGTGGCCTGGACCAAGCTGCAGACACTGTTTGATGCACAAACTTATGCTCAGAAAGAGTTTCTTAAGCAGCAATTGTGCGACATAACCAAGGGAAATCGATCCATGGCGGATTACCTAAAAGACATGCAAGACTTGGCCACTCGATTCGCACATATTGGTCAGCCCACGACACCAGCTTAAGCGAAAGATCGAGTGCTCGCTGTACTCGGTGAGGAATGGGAGCCATTAATCCTCTCGCTCGCTCCCACAATCGAAACCATCACCATTGACGATCTGTCCACTCTCCTTCTCAATCAAGATGACCGATCATAAATATCAACTAACACATTAGACTCCGCCTCTGTCAGGGCTGATCGGAGACTCGCCATCGATCAGCACAGTTGCGAGTGGCAGATTGACTCACCATGGTGGTCGTAGTAGAGCTTCTGGACGCGGAGGCAGAACACCCTCGTAGCACTTTCTGGGTAATTTTAACCCTAATTACTCGCAGGTCATGGGAGGTAGAAGACGGAGACACGGTTTTGGATTGGGCTATGCAGGACGCCAGCGATTTTCTGGGCCACCACAGACTGCTTATTCGGGCTATGGCAGTGGCCCAATAGACATGGGCTTCTCCTTCCAGCAAGGACAGTCGAGAGCCTATGGCTCCTTTTCACAAAGCCAGGGCTGGAAGAATGGACAACAAAATTGGGCTCCGAAGCCCACTTCAGCCCTTATATGTCAACTTTGCTGCCTTTTGTTCCTCCTTTCCACGGATTTGTCAAATACCACCGGCGCATGTGATTTATGATCCTAATCCCAGCATCAGAAATTTAGAGTGGTACATTGATTCTGGAGCGACCCACCACGTCACAGGGGATTTTTCTAATTTAACCCCTCAAGAGGACCTAACATATCCAGGACATCTAGAAATTGGCGATGGATCAGGAGTACCTATCACCTATTCTGGATCATCTATCATTTCCACAACTAGACATAGCTTTCTCTTAATTAACATTTTATGGGCCCCTCAGATATCTAAAAATTTGCTCCCGGTCCCCAAATTCACTAAACATAACTCTTGTTATTTTGAATTTTATTCAACTCATTTCTTGTGAAGGACCTTCACACCCATCAAGAGCTAGCTCGAGGGTTGCTTAAGGATGGACTTTACTGTTTCCAGCCAAGGGTAGGTCACTTTGTCACACCTCAAGCATGCACTGCTACCTCCGTCTCCAGATCATTATGGCACCAATAACTTGGTCATCTAGATTTTTCTATCATTCATAAAGTTTTGCCATCATCATTTACTTATGTCAAGTATGATCGCGTTTTATCAGTCTGTTCAGCATGTCAACTAGGTAGAATTCTCAATTTTTGTTTCCATCTACAATGAATAAAAGTTCCTTTCCTTTAGACTTAATTCATACTGTTATTTGGGGTCCTGCACCTATTCCGTCATTTACTGGCCCTTCATACTTTATTCATTTTTTGGAAGATTTTAGCAAATTCTCGTGGTTTTGCATCATGAAATCACAATTTGATACGCTTAAAATTCTTTGTTCATCCCATTTGAGGAAGATGAATACCACACATGGATATTGCTTCTTATCTCCTTTTGATAGCTTGATGAGGAGCAGAAGATAATCTGTGATGCCGTCGCTTCACATGAGATTGATTGTTTTCTCCTTCTTGGATGCATTTATATCATATATCGATTTTTTTCAGCTTCGTACGTGCTGATTTTATTTATCCAACAATAACTTGGATGGAATGCAAACCACCTGACCCGATATTATAGCATAGCAAGGGATGGAGTAATTCCAAACACAGGAAGAAATTTCAAGGGGTTAGTCTTACATGGCCTTTCAAATTCGCCACTAGAACTGCTTCATATAGAACAGTGCTTATAACGCATGGTTACCTGGATGAATCTGATGACTTTGATGTCTTCCTCTTCATGCAGGTAAAGTTTATTGAAATTTTTTCATTGTTCGTTATAGAGAATATATCATCATAGATTAGTTAAAGAAAATGGGCGAGATAATCCAGATTATCTATAATAGCTTTCTAGCATAGCGGCATCAGAAAAACACAAAACTATTGGTGTGGGGGAATTTCTCAAAAACTTTCTACATTGCTGCTTCTTGCTGAAACTTTCGCAATACTCTTGGCACTATCCATGGCAAAAGAATAGGGTTAGGAGAAGATATGGGTTCATGCTGACTCCCTCATTACAGTCCAAGCTATATAAAATGACAGGGATCAAGTTTAGACAATCAAGCCAGTTGTCCTAGACATGAGGAAAGCCATGTCCACTTTTAAGTTTGCTAAAATGTACTTGGATAAGTAGAAATAGTATTCAAGACGTGCATAATATTGGTCAGATAGGTAAGCTTTTTGATAAATAGGGCCCTATGTATGTAGACCTGTATATGTACATTTACTCAGCAAAAAAAAGTTTGTCAAATAACCAAAAGACATTGCAGCACAAGAGAAGGGAAAAAAAGGATACGAAATAGTTATTGTGGTGCTCATGGAGAGGAAGTTGATTACTCCAACCAGTGAGAAAAGGATCCTGGTTGGCTTAGGATGTACAAAATGGAATGCCAATAGAACCAGGTTACGAAGTTGGCAATCCTGAGGATGGAGGCTCTATCAGTAGTAGTAACAACCATGGATGCTTCATCGATCACCAAGATCAAGAAGGCACCTAAGGTGATTAAGGATCCCTTGGATCCATGTGTCTGAATAGCTTCCATGATGCCACGAAGATGACAGAGTACTCGATCATGTACTTAGAAGAAAATCAAGATTATCAGTGTGCAGTATCTTGTACAGATGTGTCAAATCATGTACGTATATGAATGTAGAATCATAAAAACTAATAATATGTGGAATTTCTCAAACTTTCAACACTATTGTTGTGTGAGTTGCCATGCGAGCATGGGCAAAAAAAATCTAGCTCGCCATCTAATGTAAAGATAGTTGGAGTACAACTACCTTTTTAAACTTTTGCGTTTAGACGTGACGCAAATCATTAACATTGTCCGATAGCTAAATTTAACATGAGATGAAAATTTAATTCCAACTGTTCAAGAATTTAATGAATATGACTCATGCTATTTCAAGCTTTATATCCATTTCACTTTTCTGTGAAGGATCTAAACACAAATTATTAAGAGCTTCCTTAGGGTTGAATTATTTATGATAGAGGCCTAATTGTATGTCTACACCCAAACATCTTCCTCACTACAGCAATTTCCAGCAGTCTTTGGCTCCAACACCTTGATCACCTGATTTCCCCAATGCTAGATGTACTTTGTAGTCTTTTTCAAGTAGAGTATCAGTAAGGATATTTTGAATTTTGTATGCCTCTCCCGTCAAATGGGTAAAACTAAAATAGTTATTTTATTCCTTACAGGATCTGGTCTGATTGTGTCACATACTGGTCATTACTACTATATTCATTTTTGGATGATCATCATAAATTTCCTATGTTAATTTGTCATGAAGTCTAGAGCTAATATTCTTCAATGGTCAAAGAATTTCTTGCTCAAGAATTCTAGGCTTAATTACATAATTGTGTCATTCTTCATAGAATTTCAAGTCCATAGCTCAAAAAAATGGATTAACTAAAACAAAATATTGACATATAATTGAAATTTAACTCTTCTATCTCAATCTTCTAATTTAATGAGATTTTGCATTTGAAATAACGGTATTCTTGATCAGCAAACTTCCAACTTGTTCTCTAAATAGTAAGTACCTGTTTGAGGTTTTTTGTGACACCTGATTGGAATACTCTATGCTAAGTGTATTCGATTGTCATTGTTTTCCTTATCTACTCATACGATATCTAGGTGTTGATCCTAGATTAGTCGAATCTATATTACTGATACTATCATCCTTGACAAAACACTCCACTACCCAAAAAAAAAAAAGGATAAATGCATATGGAAGGAATATTGGAAAATTACCAACGGATTATTTGTCGCTGAACATCAATAGGTAATTAGCGATGAACAATGATGACGTAGGTAATGTCCAGCTACTTCTCAACGGATAATCCGTTGGTCAAATAAAAATCAGTTTTTGATGGATTATCCATCTACAAAATTCATTGGAAAAGGATGGGAAATTCCCACCCAATGGAAATTAAATTCTGACTTAATTTTTTGATGGATTATCTGTTGTTATAAGAAATTAATATCTTTATATACAAATCACGACTCCCTCTTCACTGTCCCCTATGAGGTTCGACAAGAAGCTTGCTGAAGTCGGAGCTCGGCGTCGACAAGAGCTTCCTCAGGCACAGTCATGGAGGGAGTTAATGGGCTCACTGTAGAACAGTGGAGCAATTTTTGACTACATTTTGTTGCAATTCTATTAAATTGTGATGTTTGAAGTATATTCATAACCTTCAATAATACCAAATATTGTCATGTGTTTTCATATTTTCACAAAATGCTACAGACTTAATACTGAATATATCAATTTTATTGCTGGTACATCATTTTTATTTACAAGCATAGATTTTTTACTATTGCACAGCGGGATCAAATTTATTGTTGTATGTCCACTCTAAAACCATTTAAATAAATTGTTTTATTATATGTCCTATACGAGGTCTAATTCTCAATAGTTTCTTTATGAAAGTGTGGTAAAATTGTCAAGTCAGCACAAGAATACCATATCGACATGCCACTTTAGCAATTAATGGAAAATTTTAACAAGATTAATTTCATGACATTTCAAACATAAAAACAAAACCATGTGAAAGTACTTGGTATTATTGAAGATTAATAAAGTAAGGAATTTTTCAAATATCGTGAGACAATTTTTACTGTTTTCTTTAATTATATGTGTTTTGGATTGGAACTACTTTTAATTAATGGCAGTATTATTTGTAAATTGTACAAAATTAAATTATTAATTATTTGTTAAATTTCATAATTGATTGTGATTATTTTATTTCTTTAAGAACTAATGAATTTATTAAATTGATCTAATCGATAATTTTATTTAACTAATAATTATATTACTTTGATTAATATATTTAAAATTGGTACAGTAATTAATTCTTAAAATTATTTGAATGAGAATACCATACCCGACGAAAATCTGTGTAATGGATATTCCATCGGGAATCTCCGACAAACATTTTCAAAAAAATATCAGTGGTGAGAGAATTCTTGACTATGGTTTTACTGACAGGTCTTGTCAGTTGAAAATCCGATGGTAATCCATCGAGAGCACCATGTTTTCGACAAATTACCCACAGAAATCGTCAGCTTTCATATAGTGAATTGTTTCATGGGCATAAGGCTTGGGTGTACACAATCATCCTGTTACAAAGTGCTCAACCCCCGTCCACTCCTTGTCCCAGTCATCATCAGCCTACTTCAGATACCATACTTCCTCCCTCTCCCATTAACAACACATAAGAAAGGTCACCAGCACAGTGTCTATAGTTATCCTAAAAGAAAAAATGACTATCCCATGCTGGATAAATTAAGACTTAGATGTTTGAATGTTTTTCAGGGGTAGAATTGTTTTGTTCTAAGTACTCGAAACTTTCGGTAGATTGCATCGGTAGAAATCTACACGGAAATGTAAAAGATGATCAAAATGCTCAAAATTTCTTCCGGTTTTTGCATATTTGCAGCCATTTCTCTCCTTCTTGAAGATTTTGTGGTTAGATCATACATAAGATCGCTAGTGGGGGGATCTAACTAGCACCTGCAAAGCATTTCTACCAAAAAGAGCTAATCTTCCATCTATAAATGCTTACAGTATGTGTTCTCTACAAACTTAGCATGCTGCAAGCTGTAAGTGATACTTGATCTTCAATTCTCGTATAACAGTTTTCAAGGAAATGACTCACCGAAAAGAGTTGACCTTGCAAGCCATACGTTAATTTTGTTTATTAATTTACAGCCCGGATGACAAACACATTATAGTAAATGCTTGATTTGCTGGGAAAATGTTAAAGGCATAAGTCATTCACAAAACTGCCCAGTCACAAACTGCAGATCGTACCCGAGCTTCAGATCTTGGACAGCGGTTTTCGAGGAAATGATTCCCTGAAAAAGAGCTGACTTATTGCAAGCCATACCATAATTTGTTCGTCGAATAACCAGAGGCAATTACAACACAAGAGAAGGGAAAGAGAGAGACCGAATATTTATTGCAGTTTCTGGCCACTTGCTTGATTCCTGTTGACAAACTCCGAGATCACAGGGGTGATGAAAAGGTAGTACCAGAGTATAGCCGATGTGGATGTCGTGAAAACCAAAGACACAAATCTGAAGACAGTAGCTGCCTTCTTCGGATATAGCCTTAAGGAAACAAGTGATGATCCGAAGGCGATTGCGACGGACACGATGAGGTATCTTATGATCGAGTTCGGGATCGAAGCCCACTGCGGCAGCACGTTGAGGGAATTACCTACCAGGAAGTTTACACCTGCAATAACCGTTGCGTTGAACTTGAAGGCTGCAGTTTCAGCAGTTTTGGTCGGGTCTACCACCTCCGGTTGCATTCTTGAAGGGTCCTGGAGAAGCTTGGATCCACTCCCTTGTTGTGGCTTCAACTTGCTCTCCGTAGCTTCGGGCCGATCAGCTGCCCATGCAAGCGGCGTAATCTGCAAAAACTTGGTGGGGGGAACTGACGAAGGAGCTCCTGGGTTCAAAGATGAGGCAAATCAGACTACTTCAACAAGAAGTAGGTAGAAAGAAAATAATAGCTGATGGCATTTCTTTTGACTAATAATTTAAAACTTCCGCGTAGGATAAGGAAATTGTCGGCCACTTGCTTAAAGCTTTCGCAGCAATTCCAAAAGAACCCACATGCTAGTTCCGGCCCCACACGGTTTCTGAGTGTTTCGCAGAAGCTTGGTGTAATCCGCGAAAATTCAAGGAAATTTCTCATTCGAGCAACAACACTAAGAAAGGCGTAGTGGTCCAGGGGCATGCAATTCGAGAGAAACCTGTACGTAACTGGGATATTTGCTTGACTAAAAATTAGAAAAAAAGTAAAACAACTCTGAGTTTGCCAGAGGCATTTTAATAATTTTATAACCTGTAGGCAGTGCACACTCATCAGAGCTTAGGTTTTTGCCATTTTGAGGAGAAGTGCAAGGCAGAAAAATTCTCTTTCTTAACTTCAAAACTCAAAGAAGCAATCTCATTGGTCGGGATTGATGGCATCACGGATGGAAGAGATCCAAGAGCCTGAGTTAACCTCCATTGCAGTTGGTAAGCTATTTATGTTTTTAGTTCAATCTGAGCAAGCACATGAGATTTTGAACATCAGAATGATCCTGTTACTTATTCCAGAGCAAGGAAAAATTGTGGAGAGGCCACCAAATGATCTTCTTAAGGCCAAAGCGACGATCCTTAAAGGTATGAACTCATTTTTAGATGAATTTGACATTCTTCAAAATATATCTCATAGGGATTCATGTGATTTTACTTATCTGGTTAGGATTTCATTCAAGAAAATGCAGAAAGAGTATGATGATGAAATACGTTTCCATTCAATTCTTCACATCTTTCTTTGATGTGTGATCTGAAGAGGAAGACGAATCGAGTTCCCAAGTCCAGATTTCCTCTTATTTTCTTTTAACTTGTCAGTTGTCCTTTTCTGGATTCCTGAGTCCTTATCAAATATTCTTAAAAAATTGCCCATGAAAAAGCAGCATAATGTTTTTGTCTTTGATCGATTCTCATTCCAAATATTCTTGGAATATTTCTTGACGAGTTCTTTTTTCTTTCTTGCTTTCACAGTTTTCGTGGGTCGAGTCTCAGGAACTGTGAAGGGGACCCTTGGTAGTGGAATGAGTATGAACTTCTTCTGGTTCTTTTATATTGTCCCCTCCTCAATCCACTCTCTCCTCCTCCACTAAGAATCCTAACCTGAAATGGATATGCAATCATAAGTAATATGTGATAGGCCTACTTTTATATATGGTAATGATTTGTGATCAGTCATGATGCAATTATTAGCTCTGGAATGATCTGAAAGCATGGAATGAATTTCCCATTGAGTACATATTCTTGTTTGGCAGTCCCTCTTCCTCATCCACATATTTAATCTTCTTCCACCAATTTAAAGAACTCATTATTAACTTTAATTTGATCAGATCTCAATGTTGCTTCCCAATTCTAACCCCGAGATGCTTCCCTGCAGCATGGATTGTGGTGATGGTAGAGGAGAAGTTGATTAGTCCAATCAAAGAGAAATGGATTTCGGCTGGTGAAGGAGTTCCAGTGCATGGAAATGGGATGCCAACAGAACCTGGTCATGATGTGGGCGATATTGAGAATGGCAATCTTGAGATTGGAGGCTCCATTAGCATTAATAGCCCAGGAGGCTTCACTGATAACCTAGATCAAGAAGGCACTGAAGGTTTGACAACTGAGGATGCTGATCAAGTCTCTGTTGGGTCCACGTTGCTGGATAACTTCACTGATCCTGCAAAGGTGGCAGGGTACTTGAAGCATCCCAAGAACTATTTGCCCGCTTTCTTGATCTATGGGTTGCACTCTTCGTTAGGGACACTGAAGGAGGGCTTTGCAAAGGCAACTCCTGCAAAGAAAGCTCTCTGGTACCTCCTTTTTGGCAACGTCGGGACAATATTCGTGCTTTTTACAATGCTGGCCCTGGCACCCAGGAGGTCGGACAAGGCCAAGCTCCTGGTGAAAAGTATGACCGCTGCAGGGGTCTTGCTGTTTGGGCTGAACCTTGCCCTGCTCTATCTCAAGTATCAACCTTGAAGTAAAGGTAATGCCATACCCCCCACATTTATCAATCTCAAGCATCAACTTTTATCAGCCTCTTGCTCTTGGAATCATGCTATTGGAAATGTGATATGTATCTCGGATGGTCAGGTGTATCTGGCTAAGTTTAATTATAAATCATGGCACTTTATTTTATGGGTTGGATCTGTCATTCCGCCTGCCATGTCATTCTCTGTGACCTCTGCACATGCATGTGCTCTTCTGCAGGAGTACTGGAACGTAAAGTAATAGAATAATATCTATGGAGTAATATTTCCTTTTTGTCTCTGCATATCTATCTATTTATGTATGCAAGGGCATTAGTAAGTAGTGTTCATCCCATGTGAGGAAGAAGAATACCATAACACGGATATTGCTTCTTATCTCTTTTTGATAGCTTGATGAGGAGCATAAGAAAATCAGTGATACCATCTCTTCACATGAGATTGAATGTGCTCTCCTTGGATGCGTTCGGTTTTTTTCATCTCTTTACGTGTTGATTTTATTTATCCAACAATCACTCGGATGGAATGCAAACCACCTCACCCAATATTTTAGCATAGCAAGGGATGGATTAATTCCAAAGAAAGGAAGAAATTTCAAGGGGTTAGTCTTCCATGGTCTTTTTAAATTTGCCGCTAGAACTGCCTCGTATAGAACAGTGCTTATAATGTGCGGTTACCCAGATGAATCTGATGACTTTGACGTCTTCTTTTTCATTTAGGTAAAGTTGATTGAAATTGTTTCATTGTTCGTTATAGAGAATATATCATTATAGATTAGTTAAAGAAAATGGAGGAGATAATCCAGATTATCTGTACATAGCTTTCTTGTATAGCGGCATCAGAAAAACACAAAACTATTGGTGTGGGGGAATTTCGCAAAAACTTTCTACATTCTTGCTGTATGGTTTGTTGAACGAGCATGCAGAGAAGTCCTACAGATAAGGCTCTTCTTGCTGTTATGTTGGTTAGTTTCATCAGCATCTTCATATGACTGTTGATGGGCAATTGCGGGAGTAGATTGTCCTACTTCCTTATGTGGATTGCAACTTGATCGGTCGTTCCAGCATTTTTCTCTGATTGTGATTTTCCTTATCATCTATTTGTTCTAATTAATCCATCTGATAGAAAGTAATGTGTTTGTTATACCTACGGTACCTACGGTTTGGACTTAGCTGCATGAATGATGAATAAGTTAGACACGCTTGTCTTTTAAAAGTTGTTTTACTTGAATTTTGTTGGGATCCTATGTTGTTGGAAGATAATGTGAAAAATCTTCTTCTGTGAGTTTTATCCACTTCGGCATTTGTTGTTCGCGTTCTTTGTTTACATGAACGTAGCATCGCAATAATGGTTACGTAATTTTTCTTTCCATTCACTAATATAAATTTTATTATAAGAGATTTATTGAGTTGATTTCTACTTGATCGTATTAGGTGGTAATTTGCTAGATAGGGATGGTGATGTTGTTAGATGCGGGTTGAAGCTAGAACTGAGACAGAGAATGGAGCTGGAAATCGACATATTCTAGTTGTTAAAAAGATCTAGAATTGTTAGCCGCAGAAGATGAGATGGTGTATATTCTACTTGAACGTGTATCTAAGTTTTGCTCGCATGGATTGAAACTTGTAATATTTACAAATTTACAGAGGCAATAGAAGACTTTTAGTGTTTAACCTCCAAAGATTAGTTCAAGTGGATAGATTGTGCGTGTAAATTGTGTTGAACTCTGTAGGCCAGATGTTCGACTCCCCCATTGAGCACATAAGCCTTGATAAGGTCGCTAAAACATGTGCAGTACACATGAACTTACTTGGATTCAGAGGATTGTTGGATGTAACTGGGCTCAATAAAACAAAAAAAAAAAAAATTCTATCACAACTAAACTGATCTTTCACTAGATTCTTTGTTTCTTAAGAATATCTAAAAACTTCATGATTTGACTTAGGAATACAAACTTCCACATTAATTAGGAACACGTTTACATGCAAACAGCTTGTTGTGATTGGGAGAATAGTGAATTATTGTCATTGGGTTCGTGTCTGATTTTTGAGCCTTGGGTGTTTGTGGAAGATCAGGATACGCGGTCAAATGCATGCAAGGCTTCTGTGATTCTCTGACACTGAATGATTCTAATCAAACAGTTTTAAAGGGAAAATTCTTTTACCAAACATTTTTTTATTTAAAACATTTAATATTAAAAAATTTAATGAAATATTATTAATTGAAGATTCAAACTCAAATTATCCATTCTTTCCCAATCATACAGTTTTTCAATTCATGAAATTCAAATCCTAAATATTAATTAATGAAAAAATGTAGAATTTTCTTGACAACGGAAGATGGTTTTTCAGTTTGATTTAACCATCAATTGAACGGTACCAGAGAAAGTGCAACTAAGAATGACTCTCTTATGTCGTTTTATCTCAAGTGGCCAATGTCGACTGACCTCCAACAAGATCACGAGTGCCATCTTTTCATCGTATGCATTTTTTTTTAATAAATAAATCAGTATTGAGAATCAATATTAAAGACATGCAGCAAGCACTGAAAATTGGATTAGACCAGCAATGACCTTAAGCTTTTGGATTGATTGGATTAGATGAGTTCAACATCTTATTCGGGATGTGTTCGATCCTATAAGATTGATTGATCTATCTCACATAACCATAACTCTCTTCTGGTCTTTTTCCTCTTGGCTCTATTTTTCGCCGATGCTTCCTCTGTTTCTGTTCTGTCTGTTTCTGTTTTGCATGTCTATCCTTGTTTTTTGGCCGTCAACTCCTTTTTTTTTTTTTTAAGAAAGGAAATGGGCTTGGCTTCTGGGTAATGGCTTAAGGTCCATGGGTTCTAATGCTATGGCCCAACGGACTATATTCTTCCACTCAAAATCAATTCATGTACATGTATATTTAAAATTGAAAAAAAATGTCATTTACATTCCTTCTTTTGTGCGGCAAATAAATTGGATGTGTCTTGGGGAATAGTATATCCCTTAATTAGTACATCCCATAAATCTTGAGCAGAAAAGTAGATGAGTAGTCGAAGTTTTCACCTCGAAAAACTAGCATTGGGATGGATGACCAGAGCATGTATTCGGTCATAATAGGCTTACGCTCTGTTGTAGCCGGATGTGGCTCTTATACCACCGATGGTTTGCGTTGAGGGTTGTAGAATAATTTAGAGTATGAGGAAAAAGGATGATATTTGAGAGATGTTTAGAAGAATAGGAATTAGAGGTTTGATGGAATTGTAGTTATTGTAGCACACTTAAATAATAAGGCACATCACCTATTTATACTAGTCCATGGGTGGTGTGGTAGGGTTAGTGTGAGGCAGAAAATTCATTCATTTAGTAATTTCTTCTGCTTACACAGATAAATTTTTAACCGTGCAATTTACCTACCACCCACAAATGTCTAAAACTTCTAGATAGGAATTGTGCTGTGCTTTTTGTTGAATATTAATGTATCTATAACCCATGAATTTACAATATCTATAAATCTCTACAAACTTGGCATGCTGCAAGCTGCAAATCATTCTTGATCTTCACTTCTCGGATAACAGTTTTCAAGGAAATGACTCACAGAAAAGAGCTGACGTTCCATGTGTTAATTTTATTTATCAATATATACAGACCCGCTGACAAATACATTATAGTCTTGGTTTGCTGGGAAAATATTGAGGCCCTTAAGGGCATAAGTCCTTCACAAAACTGCCTAGTCGCAAACTGCAGATCGTACCAAAGCTTCGGCTCTTGGACAGCAGTTTTCAAGGAAATGATTCCCTGAAAATGAGCCGACTTATTGCAAGCCATAGCATAATTTGTTCATCGAATAACCAGAGGCGATTACAATACAAGAGAAGGGAAAGAGAGAAACCGAATATTTATTGCAGTTTCTGGCCACATGATCGATTTCTGTTGACAAGCTCGGAGAGCAGAGGGGTGATGATGAAAAGGTAGTACCAGAGTATTGCGGATGTGAATGTCGTGAAAACTGAAGACACGTACCTGGAGAGAGCAGCTGCTTTCTTCCGATATAGCCTTAAGGAAATGAGCGATGATGTGAAGGCGATTGCAATGGACACGATGAGGCGTCTCATGGTTGAGTTTGGGATCGAAGCCCACTGCGGCAGCACGTTGAGTGAATTGCCTACGAGGAAGTTTACACCTGCAATAACCACTGCGTTGAACTTGAAGGCTGCGGTTTCAGAAGTTTTGGCCAGGTCTACCTCTGGCTGCACTCCTGATGGTTCCTGCAGAAGCTTGGATCCACTCCCCGGTTGTGGCATCAACTTGCTCTCCATAGCTTCGAAGCGATCATCTGCTGGTGCTTGTGGCCTAATCTCAAAACACATGGTGGGGAAATGACGAAGGAGTTCCTGCGATCATTGACAGAGAAGATGAAGCAGATCGGACTAATTCAACAGAGAGCACTAGGAAGAAAGAAGTTAACTAATAAATAACATATGGATTTCCTTGACTATTATATTATGTAAATTTCGCGTAAGATAAGAAAGATGTGGACCGCTTGCTGATGGCTTTCTCTGCAAATTTCATTATTCTATGATGCCCAAACAGACCCTCTTTCGCAGTCCAACATGATAAAACACTGGAGGAACCCACATGCACACCAATAACACATTTTCCAAAATGCTTTATCAATAGTAGCACATGACCTCTATAGCTAGTCTTCGGCAATGCGTTGTTTCTTTTCCTCTTAGTTGCTTCTTTTTACTTGTTTCTTATATTTTTTTTCTCTGGGGAACTACAATCTTTCCTGCTAGATCCGTAATCAACGCTTGTGCGCTCCGGCCCCCCACGGTTTCTGAGTTTGTCATGAACTACAACACGGTTTTGAGTGACAGCAGTAAGAAAGGAATCATTCTCAAGAGGAGGTGCAATTACAGGGAAACCCGTACATAATTTTGATGGCCGCGTTCTTTTCTCAGAAAAAACACAATAAAAATTAACAAAGAAAAACAAGTCTGAATTTTTCCAAAGGCATTTTAAACGTAATAATGTATTCGAACCCTCATGAATAGCTTCATATACTGTCTTTTGGGGCCGAATTGAAAGGTGGTACTACGCTACTGAGGAATTCTCTCACATTCTTAACTTCGAAACTTAAGACAAGCAATCTCATTCCTCACAGGATTGATGGCATCGATGATGGAAGAGATCCAAGAGTCACCGGTGCAAGAGATCCAAGAGTCACTGGTGGAAGAGATCCGAGAGCTTGAATTAGCCTCCATTGCAATTGGTAAGCTATTTATGTTTTTAGTTCAATCTGAGCAAGCACATGAGATTTTGAACATCAGAATGATCCTGTTACTGATTTCAGAGAGCCCAACGAATGATCTTCCAAAGGCCAAAGCGACGATCCTTAAAGGTATGGACTCATTTTTAGATGACACTGACATCCTTCAAAATATATCTCATAAGGATTCATGTGATTTTATTTATCTGGCTAGGATCTAGACACCCGCCATGTAAATTCTTTTCATTCAAGAAAATGCAGAAAGAGTATGCTGATGAAATATGTTTCCTTTCAATTCTTTACATCTTTCATTGATGTCTGATCTGAAGAGAAAGATGAATTGAGTTCCGAAGTGTAGATTGCTTTTCCGTTAACTTTTCAGTTGTACTTTGCTGGATTCCTGAATCCTCATCAAATATTTCGTAAAAAGTTGCCCCTGAAAAAGCAGCACCATGTTTTTATCTTTAGTTATGAATTCTTATTCCAAATATTCGTGGAATATTTATTGATGTTAGAGTCTTCTTTATTTTTCTTGCTTTAACAGTTCTCGTGGGTCGAGTCTCAGGAACTGTGAAGGCAATACTTGGCAGTGGAATGAGTGTGAACTTCTTCTAGTTCTTTTATATTGTCTCCTCCTCAATCCGCTCTCTCCTCCACTGAGAATCCTAACTTGAAATGGATATGCAATCATAAGTAATATGTGATAGGCCTACTTTTACGTAAGGTAATGATTTGTGATCAGTCATGATGCAATTATTAGCTCTGGAATGATCTGAAAGCATGGAATGAATTTTCCATTGAGTACATATTCTTGTTTGGCAGTCCCTCTTACTCATCCACATATTTAATCTTCTTCCACCAACTTAAAGAGCTCATTATTAACTTTAATTTGATCGGATCTCAAGATCGCTTCCCAATTCTAACCCTGAGATGCTTCCATGCAGCGAGAAAGTCTTTGGTGGAACGGTGGTACCACGTGGCAGCGCCCACGTGGTACAGCCGCCCACTAAGGCACTGCCATGTGTCAGCGCTGCTGATGTGGCTGCCCGTGTGGCGACGCAGCGCTGACACATGTCAGCGCCTGAGTGGGCGGATGTACCACGTGGCGCTGCCACGTGGTACCACCGCTCCACCCAAGAGTTTCTCCCATGCAGCATGGATTGTGGTGATGGTAGAGGAGAAGTTGATTAGTCCAATCAAAGAGAAATGGATTTCGACTGGTGAAGGAGTTCCAGTGCATGGAAATGGGATGCCAGCAGAACCCGGTCATGATGTGGGCGATATTGAGAATGGAGGCTCCATTAGCGTTAATATCCCAGGAGGCTTCACTGATAACCCAGATCAAGAAGGCACTCTAGGTTTGATAACTGAAGATGCTGATCAAGTCTCTGTTGGGTCCGTGTTGCTGGATGACTTCACTGACCCTGCAACGGTGGCAGGGTACTTCAAGCATCCCATGACCTATTTTTCCGGTTTCTTGATCTATGGGTAGCACTCTTCATTAGGGACAGTGAAGGAGGGCTTTGCAAAGGCAACTCCTACAAAGAAAGCTCTCTGGTATCTCCTTTTCGGGAATGTCGGAACAATATTCGTGCTTTTTACAATGCTGGCCCTGGCACCCAGGAGGTCGGACAAGGCCAAGCTCCTAGTGAAGAGTACGACTGTTGCAGGGGTCTTGCTATTTGGGCTGTACCTTGCCCTGCTCTATCTCAAGTGTCAACCTTGAAGTAAAGGTAATGCGATAACCCCACATTTATCAATCTCAAGCATCAACCTTTATCAGCTTCTTGTTCTTGGAATCATGCTGCTGGAAATTTGATATGTATCTCGGTTGTTGAGGTGTATCTAGCTGAGTTCAATTACAAATCATGGCACTTTATTTTATGGGTTGGATGTGTATTCCGCCCGCCATGTAATTCTCTGTGACCTCTGCACAAGCATATGCTCTTCTGCAAGAGTACTGGAACATAAAGTAATAGAATAATATCCGAGGAGTAATATTTTCTTTTTTGTCTCTGCATATCTATCTATTTATGTAGCAAGGGCATTAGTATGTAGCGTTCATCCCATGTAAGGAAGAAGAATACCATAACATGGACATTGCTTCTAGTCTCCTTTTGATAGCTTGATGAGGAGCAGAAGACACATGAGGTTGAATGTTTTCTCCTTCTTGGATGTCTTTATATCATATATCGATTTTTTTCAGCTCCGTACGTGCTGATTTTATTTATCCAACAGTAACTTGGATGGAATGCAAACCACCTGACCCGATATTATAGCATAGCAAGGGATGGAATAATTCCAAACACAGGAAGAAATTTCAAGGGGTTAGTCTTACATGGTCTTTTCAAATTCGCCACTAGAACTGCTTCATATAGAACAGTGCTTATAACGCGTGGTTACCTGGATGAATCTGATGACTTTGACGTCTGCCTTTTCATGCACGTAGAGTTGATTGAAATTTTTTCATTGTTCGTTATAGAGAATATATCATTATAGATTAGTTAAAGAAAATGGAAGAGATAATCCCGATTGTCTGTACATAGCTTTCTTGTATAGCAGCATCAGAAAAACACAAAACTATTGGTGTGTGGGAATTTCTCAAAAACTTTCTACGTTGTTGCTGTATGGTTTGTTGAACGAGCATGCAGAGAAGTCCTACAGATAAGGCTCCTCTTTTTGTTACGTTAGTGAGTTTCATCAGCATTTTCATATGACTGTTGAATGGCGATTGCGGGAGTAGATTGTCCTACTTCCTTATGTGGATTGCAACTTGATCGGTCGTTCTAGCATTTTTCTCTGATTGTGATTTCCCTTATCATCTATTGGTTCTAATTAATCCATCGATAGAAAGTAATATATGTCTGTTATACCTACGATTTGGAGTTAGGTGCATGAATGATGAATAAATTAGACACGCTTGTCTTTTTAAAGGTTGCTTTACTTGAATTTTCTTGTGATCCTATGTTGTTGGAAAATAATGTGAAAAATATTCTTCCGTGAGTTTTATCCATGTTGGCAATCGTTGTTCGTGTTCTTTGTTTACGTGAACGTAGCTTTGCGATAATGGTTTTGTAATTTTTCTTTCCATTCACTAATGTAAATTTTATCATAAGAGATTTATTCAGTTGATTTCTACTTGATCATGTTGGATGGTAATTTGCTAGATAGCGATGGTGGTGTTGTTAAATACTGGTTGGAGCTAGAACTGAGACAGAGAATGGAGCTGGAAATCGACATATTCTAGTTGTTAAAAAGATCCAGAAATCTTAGCTGCACAAGATGAGATGGTGCATTCTACTTGAATGTGCACCTAAGTTTTGCTCCCATTGATCGAAACTTGTAATATTTACAAATTTATAAGGGCAATAGAAGACTTTTAGTGTTTATTCTCCAATGATTAGTTCAACTGGATAGAACGTGCACGTAAATCGTGTTGAACTCTACAGGTTAGATGCTCCATTCACCCATTGAGTGCATAGGCCTTGATGAGGTCACCAAAACACGTGTTGTACACATGAACTTACTTAGATTTATAGGATTATTGGAAGTAACTGGGCTCGATTAAGGAAAAAAAGAAACCTCTACCACAACTAAACTGATCTAGAAACTGATCTTTGACTAGACTTAGTTTTTCAAGAATATCTAAAAACTTCAATTATGATTTGACTCAAGAATAGAAACTTCCACATTAATTAGGAACACGTTTACGTGCAAACAGCTTGTTCTGATTGGGAGAATAATGAATTATGGTCATTGGGCTCGTGTCTGATTTTTAAGCCTTGGGTTTGTGGAAGATCAGGATACGGGCTGAAATGCATGCAAGGGTTCTGTGATTCTCTGACTGTGATTGGTTCCAATCAAACAGTTTTTAAGGGGAAAATTCTGTTATCAACGATTTTTTTATTTAAAATATTTAATATTCAAAAAATCAATAAATTATTATTAATTTAAGATTCAACTCGAATTATCCATTCTTTCCCAATCATAGATGTTTTCAATTCATGAACTCCAAATCCTAAATATTAATTAATGAAAAAAATGTGGAATTTTCTTGACAACGGAAGATGGTTTTTCAGTTTGATTTAATCATCAATTGAACGGTACCAGTGAAAGTGTAACTAAGAATGACTCTCTTATGCCGTTTTATCTCAAGTGGCCAATGTCGACTGACCTCCAACAAGATCAAGAGTGCCATCTTTTCATCGTGTCCCTCTTTTTTTTTTTTTTCTTTTTTTCTTTTTTTTTTTAAAATAAATCAGTATTGAGAATCAATATTAAAGACATGCAGCAAGTGCAGGTGATGCGCAAGCACTGAAAACCAGCCATGACCTTAAGTTTTTGGATTGATTGGATTAGATGAGTTAACATCTTATTCGGGACGTGTTCGATCTCGAGTGCGTGATCAAGCCATCCGAAAATTTCAGTGCCTCTACGTATATTAATATGTCAGAGGGCACCTTAAAGCTTAAGATTTAGGCCTACCTACCAAGTGGACGACCTGACGTCTGTCTTCACTGAATTGTAATCAAAATCCATTATCTATGGAAAGAATTGTTTGTCAAAATCAAGAGAATCAGAAAGTGGTTCGATGCAACGGTATCATTTCTCATATGTACATCACGAACATCATTCCTATTCTATCCTATCCTATCCACTGGTAAATAAAGTTGAATATTAGACGAAAGATTAGCAATTTTTAAATTTAAACATTTATATATCAACCCACACACCACAAGAAATATGTTTTTCGTTTGTCGCTTTGCTGGGAACCCATTCAATGTAGAATTAAGTCTTACTGACCTTCCAGAAGTAAATTGGGCCCAAGGCTCAAAAACCGAATACAAGGCCCAAGGACCGGTCCCTGCTGTCCCAGAAAATCATAGCCGTTAATCGCTGTTGTTCACAGCTTCAACGGCCGAGATCAGCATATGGGAAGTTTGCAAGCACATAGGCTTGAAATTTAAAAACAGCGATGGCACAACTTAACGCTCGGATGCCATCTCGAACTCTTATCCTCTTCTACACCTCTCTGTTTCTATTGATCATGGAGAGTGCAAACACAGTGTAAGGAAAGAATATCAGCGGAGATAATGGGAAAGATCAAACCTTTCATCATAAACATTCTGTCTCAAGGTCAGTTTCTTGCTCTTAAGTTCTTGGTTTCACTTCGTTCTCTCCCTCGAGAAGAGAAAAAGACCTTCTGCTGTATAATATCCCCTGATCGAATTCTATATTGAAGATAAACTCGACTAATGTCTAAGGATTCACCAAATTTTTCTAGTTGGGATGTATTTTCTGTTTGAGTTGCATGAAATTTGGAGAGCTTCATAGAGTCAGTTTGATTGCCAACCTATGATGCTTCGAAGGACATTGAGAGGTGTCTCTGTAAGTTTGTTGTCTTCATGGTATGTCACTTGTCCCTTTGTTGGAACTTGATTTCACTAAGGGCCCTATTTCATGGATTTAAATCGGGGTTGCGGGCAGCACGGTCCGAATTTTTTTTATGCATCCAAAATTAATACAAATAAATATATGATATTGTCAATGAATATTTACTAAAGAAATGGGACATATACAATTTTTCTGCACATATAATACTAATAGAACTTCATATCAACATACTTTGTGATAAAAAAAAGGGTGACAAATGCATATATTTTTAATATCTTTCAAAGAAAAACATGTACATGTGTCTAAATATGCGAATAACGGTATAAATTTGAAGAAAAACGCTTGTTGCGGCCGTTACGGCCGATATTTAAGCCGTTACGCCGCTACATAATGCCGTTACAACCGCGACACTTAGTGATTTCTCTTCTAACCGCGATATCAGCCCATAACGGTATCGGAACTTTCCGATACTGTTACGTAACAGCCGCGACAGCCGCAACGGACCAACTTTTAATGCCATGAGCAGCAGTACAAATAGGGTACTGCTGCTCAACTGACGGTTTAATCTTCGGTTTTTGAAGGGTTCCTCTAGATCTGATATGCTCGGAGAGGCTACCACTAATTTGGCGACTTTCATGAACCCGAGAGCTTTGTTTTCCTCTTACCTTACCACTGAAGAAAGGCAGCCATGGGACAATTTTACAAGTCAGTGTTTTGTACTCTATTTGTTCTTACTGTTTTGTACTGCAATTGTAGAATAACCCAACTGAGAATTGGACATGCTCTTTGTTGGGCCGGGGCTATGAACCCGGGCCATTTCTTCTGGGCCGGCCCTTAGGGACCCGCGATAAGGCCCATCGTGCCTTGCAAATAAAGGAGAAGCCCTACCTGTCGCAAGAAGGGCAGGAAATCAGCCAATTCTCACCCATCTTCCCGTCTTTCTTCCGCCTAGCACATCTCTAAACACTAACACTCTTCTTTATAAACAGATGAAAGTTCAATGCCTAAATCCAAGGACGAAGATCAGGTAGATTCCTTGTTTCCCTGCTTTTAGTAATACTGCTGCTGTTTGCTTTCGGAGGAGGGTTAAGGTTTGTATTTTTCTCGCATTAAAAATGCATCTATCTGCCTCTTGCTTCAATGTTCGAAAATAAATTGGACATTTTCATGCTTTTATTGGAAGGCACATATTCTCAAAACCGAACTTATCAGCTTGCTTCTTGTGTTTCGAAGAAACCAAAATAGAAAACACGATAACTTTCCGCAAATGTACTGCTGCATCTCCTTTTGGATTTTAAAATGTTAATGCATTTTCAACAGTCACAACCCAGGAAGGGACATAATCTCATCAGCAGAGGAGGCAAACACCGATTACCATGACATTGAGAACAAATCTGATGTGTCTGATAATTTGTCCAGCACGAGTTCAGGATCTGCATCGAGCAATCATATGGATGCCCAATTTCATCCGGTAGAAAGTGTTAGTCGGGGTTATGTATTTGTTGGAAGTCGTAACGCAACGGAAGCTAGATTTTCAAAAAATTTCATTCCCAATCCCAGCGGTCACTTTGAGGTAATTTGAAATTATTACATATGAGGATGTTTAGAATTATACCTACAAGGACTCTGATTCGGTCCTTGTGTTGTATTCCTCGTGTTGAAGCTGTTCGACGCCGCTGACACGAACCGTTGCGTCCGATCACGAACCTCTTGAGTCGATCCTTTGACTAGACGCACAAGTGCACGCCCTCCAAGGTATCCACACCAGGCCTCCTCGTAGAAAATCGAGAAACTCTTTCTCGAACGGTCACACCGGAACTCGTGTTTGTTTTTTCGTCTCTCACTTAGACACACGGCCACCCAGCAGAGGAAAAACTCTATCTCCTTTTTGGCTCTCGGCACCGATCAGAGACCCTCTCTCTCTCTCAGCCCCTCAAAAATTATGGAACGTCCACTAAATAAGCCAACGTCCATTTCTTTTATTATTATTCTTGCTATTTTTATTTTCTCATGCAGACACATTCATGGCAGTGAATGTACGTTACAAAAAAATGAATGCAGCACATTATTACTGAATAATGCACAAACGGTCACTGAAACATTTTCATGAAAGACGTTGCATCCAATTCGTTTGAAAAAACTCATCAACCAATTACTTTATAAATTTAACCGAATCGTATTCGATAATTTTCAAGCCCGTGTAACCGATATTTAGTTCCGCGATAACCTTATCCAATAAGGTTTGTGACCGTTATAGGCTAATTCGTGCTAGCGAAAATTTTAACTGCCCGATCCAAAATTTAAACTATTAAATTTTGGTTACGAGAAAAACCTGTATTGTGTGTGACCCATTGGGTTCCACACTAAGCCAGCAGCAGGTCCAATTATATTCTAAATAATCTCATTAAACTCTTTAATAAAATTATTCGATTAACTCTTAATCGTATAGACCCACAAGTCAAGATTGACGTCTAGCAACGTGTCATGACTACCCAGATAGTGAGGATTTCAATCGAAGGATCGAACACCCTTTGGTGATTAGTTACCGTATAATTAAATCCTTCAGTTATACAATATCCCGAATAAGTTAGGGTATAGATAAAATGTCAAACCCAAATACTTATTCATATGTTTCCAATTCTCAAGTATTTGACTCAATTATGAAACATTGGAAACTCCTTTCCAATTTTCATTGTACTCTGACCAGAGATTTTTCAAGTCAATACTAAGAAGAATACATAGGATATTCTCTCCTATTAGGAGTAACTGATTCCTTATTGATTACTCGCCACCTCCATAAAAGTCTCATTGGGTTCAGAATACCCTACACATGTCTCAGAGAGTCATGTTAAGGAATAGACCAAAACTTCAATTTAACAATTATAAGATGCTATGGTAATCTCAGGTCTAAGGATTATTTATACCTACTATCACATGAGGATTAGCCTATTGACATTTATTTTAGAATCCATTAGGCTTTCTTCTAGCGAGTCAGTTCAGTGAACTCATTCCATAATGAGCACTTACACTCTTACATTAGTGACTATTCACAAATAACTGTGATATCAGTTATCCTCTACTTTAGAGCATGTAACGAGTATACTAGTCTTACCGGATCACTAATCCCCTATTCAGTGACCCTATGACTAGGAACGTTTTTAAATTAAGGTTTCTAAGATTTTAGGTCTCACTAGTATGATCTCATCATAGCCCTAAAATGAACCTCAATTTATGGGTTTCATCATAACAATAAATATACACAGCACATGATGAATGAAATTGCCTCAAATTATATTTCATAAATAAAGATCGAACCAATTACATCATATGTGATTGGATTTAGGGCATATTCCTAACAATCTCCCACTTGCACTAAAGCCAATCACCTCGGTATCTTATACCCATACTTTCTAGGTGACGTTCAAACTGTTGCTGTGATAGAGGCTTAGTGAATGGATCTGCAATGTTGTTCCTTGTGTCGACTCGTTCGACACTAATATCACCTCTTCCAACGATCTCTCGAACCAGGTGATATCTCCTGAGGATGTGCTTTGACTTGTGATGGGATCTAGGTTCCTTGGCTTGCGCTACGGCCCCAGTGTTATCACAATATAGGGGCACCGGATTAGCAATTTGAGGAACAACTTCCAACTCACTGATAAACTTTTTTATCCACACCCCTTCCTTCGCAGCTTCACTTGCAGCGATGTATTCTGCTTCAGTCACCGAATCAGCTGTGGTGGCCTGTTTGGAACTTTTCCAACTTACAGCACCACCATTCAGAGTAAACACATACCCTGAAACTGATTTACTGTCGTCTGGATCAGTTTGAAAACTAGAGTCAGTGTACCCTTCTAGTTTCAAATCCGAACCACCATATATCAGAAAAACATCTCTAGTCCTTCTCAAGTACTTGAGAATGTTTTTCACTGCTTTCCAATGTTCCTCTCCTGGATCAGCCTGAAATCTGCTTGTTACCCCTAGGGCATATGCTACATCAGGCCTGGTACAAAGCATGGCATACATAACAGAACCCACTGCAGAAGCATATGGAATTCTGTTCATCTGATGTCTCTCCTCAGGTGTCTTGGGTGACATCTTTTTGGAAAGATGGATGCCATGACTCATAGGCAAGTAACCACGTTTACTGCCTTCCATGTTAAACCTCTTTAACACAGTATCTATGTACCTAGATTGGGATAATCCAAGCATCCTATTAGGTCTATCTCTATAGATCTTTATTCCTAATATATAGGATGCTTCTCCCAAATCCTTCATGGAGAAGTTCTTGGAGAGCCAAACCTTGACCGATTGCAGCATCGGTATGTCATTCCCGATAAGTAATATGTCATCTACATACAACACGAGAAAGACGATAGCGTTCCCACTAACCTTCTTGTATACACAAGGTTCATCCTCATGTTTGATAAAATCAAACTTTTTGATTGTCTCATCAAAACGGATGTTCCAGCTCCTCGAAGCTTGCTTTAATCCATAAATGGATTTTGCCAGCTTGCATACTTTATTTGACCCAACAGGAGAGATGAATCCCTCTGGCTGAGTCATATAGACATCTTCCTCAAGGTTTCCATTAAGGAAAGCGGTTTTGACATCCATTTGCCATATCTCATAATCGTAGTATGCAGCTATAGCAAGCAAAATTCTGATGGACTTGAGCATAGTTACTGGCGAAAAGGTCTCATCATAGTCAATACCATGTTTTTGTTTGAAGCCTTTTGCAACCAATCTGGCCTTGTATGTTTCAACATTGCCATCTGCTCCAATCTTTCTCTTAAAGATCCATTTACATCCAATGGGAGTTATCCCATTAGGTACATCCACCAAAGTCCATACTTTGTTGGTGTACATTGAGTCCATCTCAGATTTCATGGCATCCTGCCATTTATAACTGTCAACACTTTTGACTGCTTGGTCATAAGATTGTGGATCATCCATATCTATGACGCTTGAATCTAGGTCATTCTCAATGGCCAGATTCAATCTTTGAGGTGCTTTACGCACCCTTTTGGATTTTCGAGGAGACTCAGAAGGTTGTGGCATATGAACTGGTTCTTCAGCAACCTGTTGCTCTTCCATTGATTGATGCGAAATTGTTTGTGAGTTGGAAACTTCATTAAGTTCCACGAATCTTCCACTCCCACTATCTTGAATAAACTCTTTCTCCAAGAATGTGGCATGTCTGCTAACAAATACCTTTTGTTCAGCAGAAGAGTAAAAATAATATCCTAAACTTTCTTTAGGATAACCCACAAATCTACACTTTTCCGATCTAGCACTAAGTTTGTCTGCATCTTGTATCTTTACATAAGTTGGGCAGCCCCACACCTTAAGGTGCTTGAGACTTGGTTTCTTACCCTTCCATATCTCATGTGGCGTACTAGACACAGATTTACTGGGAACCTTATTTAAAAGATAGATGGCTGTTTGTAAAGCATATCCCCAGAATGAAATGGGAAGATCTGTGAAGCATAACATGGATCGCATCATATCTAATAGAGTGCGATTTCTCCTCTCTGCAATCCCGTTATGTTGTGGAGTGCCGGGAGGAGTCCATTCAGAAACTATTCCATTCTCTTTTAGATAATCCAAAAACTCTCTGGTCAAATACTCGCCACCTCGATCTGATCGAAGGGACTTAATACTTTTTCCAGATTGTTTCTCAACTTCAGCTCGATATTCCTTGAACTTGTCAAAGGCCTCGGATTTGTATTTCATCAAATACACATATCCATACCTAGACAAATCATCTGTAAATGTAATGAAGTAGGAATATCCACCTCTGGCTTGAGTTGTCATCGGTCCACAAACATGCTATGAACCAACTCTAACAACTGTGTCGCCCTTTCTCCATGTCCAGTAAATGGAGACTTAGCCATTTTTCCTTTGAGACAAGATTCACAAGTCGGAATCGATTCATAATCGTATGAGCCAAAATACCCATCCTTGTACAACTTGTTAATCCGATTCTCATTGATATGGCCAAGTCTTAAGTGCCAAAGATAGGTGAAGTTAAGATCATCTCTTTTCCTTTTGTTTGTCTGTTCGATATGAAGTAAATTATCATCAACATCCAAGAATACCAAGCCATTGGCGACTTTTCCAGTTCCATAAAATTCATCAGAATGAAAAATGGAGCAACCATTGCGTTTGAAATTTATTTCATATCCTTGTTCAAGTAACAATGGGACAGAAATAATATTCCTTATTATAACTGGAATGTAATAACAGTTATTCAGCTCAATAGTCTTTCCAGAAGGCAAATGCAAGCAAAAGGTTCCTACTGCTAAAGCTGCAACTCTTGCGCCATTGCCAACACGTAGGCTGTACTCCCCTTTGCCCAGTCGTCTACTTCTTCTCAGTCCCTGCAACGAATTGCAGATATGAGAACCGCATCCGGTATCTAATACCCATGAAGTAGAGTTTGTTAATGACATATAAACCTCAATTACAAACAAACCTGAAGAAGTGGCTTCTGAAGCCTTCTTCTGCTTCAGCTCTGCAAGATATTTCTTACAGTTTCTTTTCCAATGGCCATCCTTCCCACAATGGAAACAGGTGCCTTTTTCGGAGACTTTCTCCTTTCCCTTTCCTTTCTTCTTGATATGCTTTTTGGGTTTCACAGCTTTATTAAATGATTTCCCTTTTTTAGGGGTTTTCTTTGCCTTCTTCTTAGAGGCGCCTTCCACTAACAAGACCTTTCCCTTATCCTTCACAAGGTGGGATTCAGCAGTCTTCAGCATATTAAGGAGCTCGGGCAGCGAGACATCCAGCTTGTTCATGTGGAAGTTTACGATAAACTGTGAAAATGATTGTGGCAGAGATTGGAGAATTAAGTCTTGACATAACTCTCCATCCATTGTGAAGCCCAACTTCCCTAATTCATCAATCAAATTGATCAATTTAAGGACGTGTGTTTCAACAGGAGTACCTTCTGCCATCCTGGCTTGGAAGAGCTGCTTAGATATCTCATATCTAGCAGTTCTACTCTGTTCGCCGTACAACTCTTTTAGGCGAACCAGAATAGACTTGGCATCCATTTTTTCGTGCTGCTTTTGCAGCTCGTTACTCATAGATGCCAGCATGATGCACTGCACTAGAGTGCTATCATCTTGCCACTTCTGATAAGTAGCTTTCTCTTCCTGTGTGGCATCTTCTGCCGGTTTAGCAAGATCGGAAGAATCAAGGATATAGGAGACTTTCTCCTGAGTGAGGACGATCCTCAAATTTCTTAGCCAGTCCACGTAATTCGGTCCGGTGAGTTTGTTAGCATCTAGAATGCTTCGAAGCGACAGTGACGTAGACATGATGCAGATTATATCTACAATAGAAGAACAACATGCATGAGCAGATTTTCATGAAATATGATGCATGATTATCGAGGTCTTTTTGAATAAACCACGACTCCCACTAAATTTTGCGAATTCCATTGCCCTCCATTAGGAAGACGGGAGACCCCGTTGGAAGGTCTCCTAGCGGGTAAAATGGAATCCCATTTATCCTACCGAGATCTCGCATGTAACACGACAAACCTCGAATAAGTCCATGGGTAGGTAACTCTTAACCGATTACATCTTATGCAACTTCCATTTCATTTTGCCTCTAAGATTAGTATAGCCTTGTGTGTGCACAACAAACCATAAAATCTTAGTTAAGTTAACCCACCATTCATATACCTACACGAAAATGAAACCACCCTTGAGTGTAGCTCAACAAGGTAACAACATTTAGGTGTATAGTATTTATATATCACATATATTTGATGAGGGAGCATCGTACCAACTCACATGACGAGTCTTGTGTGTACACAACAAACCCACCACGCTCGCTGACACACTCTACATCTCATAATGATGGAAGGCATGACTGGTATTCTTAATACCGTAGCCATTTCAACTTAATATTTTCGGAGGGTCTTTGTGTAATTATTATATAATTGACATCGCATGCATAATATAATAAAAAGCATATAAATAAGGATGATTATGGACATTCCTATGAGTGAGTCACCCGAGCCATAGGGTGCGTCACTAAAATTCATCCTAATCTATGTAGCCCATCAATATGGGCCCGCCACTTGGAGCCCGCATTGCCTTCAAGTAACCATCTCCATGGACTTGGTCTTGCAACTCCGGGTACCTGGATCTCCTTCTCCTAGATCTTATAGAACTATTCTATAATTACATTAAAATTATGAGGAAACCCCAATCAGCAGTTGGGGGGAGGTACATTGGGAGGGAGAAGAGAAATACAACCATGGAGTAAAATTGAGACAAGGCAGGGGTACGCAGGCCCTATTTTTCCCAAAAATATTCATTCATTCATTCATCCATTCATCACATGAATCTAGTCCATAATCACCCTCCATGCATGTCATACATAAGCATAAGAAATTTAAGTACATTGTTATAAAAATTGCAATACAGTCCAAGTAATGTTGTGATCGAAAAATTTCAATTGATCCGAAAAACCATTTTTCGGTATATATATCTCATATATATTTGGGATTTTGAATTAAGATCAACGATTGATCTTGACATAAACCAATTAACTATTAATTAATTGAATCATATAAATAAGATTTTCAAAAAACCCTAAATTTATTCATACCCAATAAATATGAATAAAGATAATATTGACGATTAACTATTAATCATTAATTAATTAACAACTTAATTAATCTAATCATAAAAAATTTAGAATTTCTAAAATTCTAAATTTAACTTATATCTAGTAACTAGAATATAAGTTTATTGTGAACGAAAACTATTTTCATTCCATCAGTATATTCTTTCCTTAAACAAATAAATTTCACTCATCAATGTTTGTAAAATTTACAGCAAGTCAAACTGGCTGTTTCGTCTGATAGCTAACAATGTGGTTAGAGGTTCAAAACCTCATATTGTACACGCTACCACCCTTTTTTTTTTTTTTAATGAAGGTGCAACAATTGCATCATAATCATGTGTAAATCCTATGCCTTTTCTCTTCACGGGAGAAAAGAAAATACCATTTATATACAAATATTTTCTAATATTTCTTCTGAGAGGTGATATCATATATAAAAGGAAAACCATTTTTCCATAGATTTTCGTTTCCGTTGAAAACACTTTCCCAGAAGGTTAAATCCAAGACATCATCAGCCCCTCCCCTTTTATTATTATAATATATATATATATATATATATATTTAATAGTGTTTATATTACATATTTATATAAACCTGCCGCAACCTTTGCGGTAAATTAAAAAATCAAATCCCAACTTTAGATCACATACACGTATAAGGACATCGAACTATTCGATTGTGCAATTAAACTAACACCTAATTTCGAATCATACTCAAAGATGGCTCTGATACCACTGTTGGAAGTCGTAACGCAACGGAAGCTAGATTTTCAAAAAATTTCATTCCCAATCCCAGCGGTCACTTTGAGGTAATTCGAAATTATTACATATGAGGATGTTTAGAATTATACCTACAAGGACTCTGATTCGGTCCTTGTGTTGTATTCCTCGTGTTGAAGCTGTTCGACGCCGCTGACACGAACCGTTGCGTCCGATCACGAACCTCTTGAGTCGATCCTTTGACTAGACGCACAAGTGCACGCCCTCCAAGGTATCCACACCAGGCCTCCTCGTAGAAAATCGAGAAACTCTTTCTCGAACGGTCACACCGGAACTCGTGTTTGTTTTTTTCGTCTCTCACTTAGACACACGGCCACCCAGCAGAGGAAAAACTCTATCTCCTTTTTGGCTCTCGGCACCGATCAGAGACCCTCTCTCTCTCTCAGCCCCTCAAAAATTATGGAACGTCCACTAAATAAGCCAACGTCCATTTCTTTTATTATTATTCTTGCTATTTTTATTTTCTCATGCAGACACATTCATGGCAGTGAATGTACGTTACAAAAAAATGAATGCAGCACATTATTACTGAATAATGCACAAACGGTCACTGAAACATTTTCATGAAAGACGTTGCATCCAATTCGTTTGAAAAAACTCATCAACCAATTACTTTATAAATTTAACCGAATCGTATTCGATAATTTTCAAGCCCGTGTAACCGATATTTAGTTCCGCGATAACCTTATCCAATAAGGTTTGTGACCGTTATAGGCTAATTCGTGCTAGCGAAAATTTTAACTGCCCGATCCAAAATTTAAACTATTAAATTTTGGTTACGAGAAAAACCTGTATTGTGTGTGACCCATTGGGTTCCACACTAAGCCAGCAGCAGGTCCAATTATATTCTAAATAATCTCATTAAACTCTTTAATAAAATTATTCGATTAACTCTTAATCGTATAGACCCACAAGTCAAGATTGACGTCTAGCAACGTGTCATGACTACCCAGATAGTGAGGATTTCAATCGAAGGATCGAACACCCTTTGGTGATTAGTTACCGTATAATTAAATCCTTCAGTTATACAATATCCCGAATAAGTTAGGGTATAGATAAAATGTCAAACCCAAATACTTATTCATATGTTCCCAATTCTCAAGTATTTGACTCAATTATGAAACATTGGAAACTCCTTTCCAATTTTCATTGTACTCTGACCAGAGATTTTTCAAGTCAATACTAAGAAGAATACATAGGATATTCTCTCCTATTAGGAGTAACTGATTCCTTATTGATTACTCGCCACCTCCATAAAAGTCTCATTGGGTTCAGAATACCCTACACATGTCTCAGAGAGTCATGTTAAGGAATAGACCAAAACTTCAATTTAACAATTATAAGATGCTATGGTAATCTCAGGTCTAAGGATTATTTATACCTACTATCACATGAGGATTAGCCTATTGACATTTATTTTAGAATCCATTAGGCTTCCTTCTAGCGAGTCAGTTCAGTGAACTCATTCCATAATGAGCACTTACACTCTTACATTAGTGACTATTCACAAATAACTGTGATATCAGTTATCCTCTACTTTAGAGCATGTAACGAGTATACTAGTCTTACCGGATCACTAATCCCCTATTCAGTGACCCTATGACTAGGAACGTTTTTAAATTGAGGTTTCTAAGATTTTAGGTCTCACTAGTATGATCTCATCATAACCCTAAAATGAACCTCAATTTATGGGTTTCATCATATCAATAAATATACACAGCACATGATGAATGAAATTGCCTCAAATTATATTTCATAAATAAAGATCGAACCAATTACATCATATGTGATTGGATTTAGGGCATATTCCTAACAGTATTGACATCAGCACACATGCTGTCCTTCAATAAGATTTTAGGTTCAGTGTAGTAGAGGAAACTTGTAGGGAAAATTTAGTAGCTTTCCCAGCTTTCTTTTCTCAAAAATGATGTGAAGAGAAAGGCAAGGTGTGGAACTCGCGGAAATTTGTAAGCTCATGTGAAAATTTAATATGGTATTAGAGCGGATCGATCATGGACTCGCACCACGTCATGCCCGAGTGTGGAACTCGTGACCCGTTAGGTCCAAGACCAGAAGAAAAATGTCCAGCTCGTGATCAGTTTGTCGAGTACAGAAAAGTTCAACTCATATGTTAACCCGAGGACAGAAGAGAAGGCCCGCCTCCTGATAGTTTGTCTCCCCTTGCCCGAGACCGGAAGGAAAATTGTGAGCCCATGGGCTGAGCTGACCCATAAAAGGCCCAATAAGATAAGCCCAAAACCTATTATTATTATTATTATTATTATTATTATTATTATTATTCATCCCTCCACCGCCTCAAACCCCACGTATATATCCTCTGCTTCTTTTCTTTTTTTGGCACTCTGCCATTTCTTCAAAAGCCATCGAAACTTTGCGAGACAGAGAGAAGAAGGAACGGAGAAGAAGAGGACGGAGAAGAAGGTAAGAAATATGATGTAAATAATATCTATTTTAAGTTTAATAGATTTTATTACGTGATAATATATTATTGTTGGTATGATTTAGGTATAGAAGTATGAATAATAGGATATGTGAAAGTAATAAGATCGATCATTTTCGAACAGATTAAATCTATCAGCATATATGTAGATCTTTACGAAAAAAAAAAAAGAGAGAGAGATTGGGATGAAAGCACAGAGAGCGGAGGAGGAAATCGTAAAGGAGTGGAATGCAATTGAGGTTCAATTCGAATCAAATAAATTATATTACTCAATGTTATATATATAGCTTTGTAGAATTTAATTAGAATGACGCATCCCCATAAATTTTAATATAATAGTTGAAAGCCGTAGGATCAATAAAAATACAATGAATAATGTCCTAAAATAAAATTTTGAATCCTTTTCGATATAAATATGTACGGAGCCAATACAAGTAGAATGGATAATGTCCTAAAATAATTTTTGGAATCATTTTTGGTATAAATATGTATGATATATTTTAATTTATTGTGAATGATATTATAGGAACTCCGGAGGACGAAACTAGATATGTTGGATACTCAGCTTAGCAATGGAATTTCTCGAAGGGGTTGGTGAGTATTTTATTCCATTATAAAATGAAACTATATGTTAAATGTGGTATAGAACTATATATTAAATATGCTATGTCACTCTTATATTAGTATAATCGTTATGAGATGTTGAAATTTCTAGATATATATATAGATTGAACTGGTGAGTAAGAAATTATGATGTGTATATATATATATATATGTGGAGAGGAAAGATATGGAAAATAATTAGTAATATGTGTGTGTATATATATATCAATCATAATACATGACCATTGTAATAATAGGACTGTTATCAAATTATGAAAATATGAGTATACGCATATAAATATGAGATTTATGGATTTGAAAATGATGAATTATAGTTATTGAGATGAGTTATGATTGATTGGTTGATGTGGCCATGGGTGTAGTACCGCTGATCCGGCGGGATATAAAATGGGCGACCGACCGCTGATCCGGCGGGGTATAAAATGGACGACCGACCGCTGATCCGGCGGGCTATAAAACGGACGACCGTTCACGGTACCGTCATAACTCTCCGCGAAGTTAATGCGGCCCTGTGGCTACTTATTGTTTGTATTGGATTCTTGTATGTGTATTCATGAGTATGAGATGTGAGACATAATGTATATAGTTAGGTGTATATATATATGTGTGTCAGTACATGCAGGACATAAATATGAGGAATTATATATGGCGAGAACAGAAATCAGTGTAAATTACGCAACTAAAGTTTTTAATGTTTAATATATAGAAGTCATTTTATTTTGGAATAATTGCTCACTGAGAGTTGTCTCACCCCTTTCATATACAAATCTTTACAGATGAAGTTAAAGTCAGCTTGACGAACACGGCGAACAGAGTTAGTTAGCGGGGATCGACGTGAGATTTTGGTTAGCTGAATTCCGTAGTTTATAGAAATCAATTTAAATGTTTATGGTTTTGTATACATACGTTACGACCCGGAAATTGTGGTACAGTTTTATAATAGTTATGTTGGAGATTTTATGAGATTATTTTACAGGTGTTTGTTTTTCTGATTTTGGGATATCCAAGTTTTAAGGGGAACTCTGCCGAATTTTCGGGTCGTGACAAAAATGTCCAGTTCGAAATCAGTTATTGAGAGCGGATACTTAAGGGCACGTGTCAAGTGCGAACATGTTGTTACGCAGAGAGCTGGGTTTATAAAAAAATTTGGTACCATTATCTATTATCTTGGCATATACACTATCAGAGTCTGTATAGCTAGTTACCTTTTTCCAACCTCTATTTGTTTCTAGGCTTGTGAGCCACTGAGTGATGATACGAAGGCTATTGCAGCGGACAAAATGAGCCCGCTGTACTCTTGCTTACGAGATCCATAATCGACGCTTGCTTGTTCTGGTCTGACAAGATCTTGTTAAATTTTCCGATGCACTTATAGAGAAACTTCTATGTGATACTCGCTTCCTCTGAAGGAATGATTGAATAATAATAAAGAAAAAGGGAAATCAAGCACGAATTTGCCAAAGGGATAATTTGTCTTTCTGGGTAGAAGCGTAAGGAGGTGCTCTGCAGAAAAATTTTCTCACTTTCCTGACTTCGAAACTTAGAACAAGCAATCTCATTCCTCAGGATTTGATGGCATCACCGGTGGAAGAGATTTGCAAGAGCCTGAACTGATCATCATAACCTGTAGGATATTTCCCTTCCTTTTTTTTTTTTGCATTCGATCTTATTAGATGCCGCATTGTTTAAGTCCCTCACTGACATAAGCCCGGATTCATCTCCGGGTAGTCTCTTCTAGGCTCATTCGCCGACTTCGCTAACGGTCCACTCACAACACAAAATTCAATATGGCATTAGAGTTGAGTTAAACTAGTTCCTTAACACGTTGCGCGTGAGGAGGTTAGATTCCTTGTCGATTAAATTAATAAATAATAATACGTAATGCTACTATAGCACTCATATATGGTTACAGTCATTGCTTCTGGACCTTGGTTTCCTTTTATGCTCTCCTCCTATTCTTTGGTGCGATAATCTCTCTGCTATCTACATGATACAGAATCCAGTCTTTCATGCACGAACAAAAGCCATAAAGATTGAATATCACTTTGTTCGTGAATGGGTCTCTCATCATCAGGTCATTATTCGCTTTTATTGGCACTAGTACTTAGGTCGTATATATTCACCAAGGGTCTCTCCTCCTCTCATTTCAATTTTCATCAATCCAAGCTCAATGTTCAAGAAATCCCATTGCACTTGCGGGGAGTAAAGGATAGGATCAGACAGAATTAGAAACAATAAGCACTTTCCATATTGATGTAATATGAATATTATTGCAACCATATATAGTGCAACACATTGCAGTATTAATATACGAGACACACAACACTTATCATGTGGTGAATTCCCATTCTATTGCGTCTTTAGTTTTGTTCAAAGTACTCGAAATATTGGCTGGCAAAAACTTGTTACAACCTTGGTGGATTGCATCTGTAGAAATCTATACGAAATTGCAAAAGATGTTCAAGATACTCAAAATTTCTTCCGGTTTTTGCATATTGGCAACCACTTTTCTCATTCTTGAAGTTTGTGTGGTTAGATCATACATAAGATTGCAAGTGGGGGCATGATAACTAGCATTTGCAAAGCACTTCCACCAAGGCTTGCTTACGTTGATTGATTCAAAATAGAGCTAGCATCTTTTCTTTCTTATGTTGACAAAATGCTCATATTAATATATTTTTTGTTGAATATTAATGTATATAGAACACAAGAATTTACAATGCCTATAAATGTACGTACGGGGATACATTAATGACAAATGCTTGGTTTGTAGAGACGTTGTCTAAGGTATGAGTTCTCTACAAACTTAGCGTGCTGCAACCTACAAATCATACTTAAGCTTCAATTCTCGAATAATAGTTTTCAAGGAAACGAGACACCAAAAAGAGCTAAACTTGCAAGTCATACGTTAATTTTGTTTATTAATTTACGTACCCGATGACAAATACATCATAGAAAATGCACGGTTTGCTGGAAAAATGTTAAGGGCACAAGTCCTTCACAAAACTGCCTAGTCGCAAACTGCAAATCATATCGGAGCTTCAGCTCTTGGACAGCGGTTTTGAAGGAAATGATTCCCTGAAAAAGAGCGGACAGATTGCAAGCCATACCATAATTTGTTTGTCGAATAACCAGAGGCGATTAACACTAGAGAAGGGAAAGAGAGAAACCCAATACTTATTACAGTTTTTGGCCACTTGATCGATTCGGGTTGACAAATTCGGAGAGCAGAGGGGTGATGAAAAGGTAGTACCAGAGCATAGCCGATGTGGATGTCGTGAAAACTAAAGACACGTATCTGAAGAGAGCAGCTGCCTTCCTCGGATATAGCCTTAGGGAAACGAGCGATGATCCAAAGGCGACTGCGACGGACACGATGAGGTATCTCATGATCGAGTTCGGGATAGAAACCCACTGTGGCAGCACGTTGAGTGAATTACCTACCAGGAAGTTTACACCGGCAATAACCACTGCATTAAACTTGAAGGCTGCAGTTTCAGCAGTTTTGGTCGGGTCTACCTCTGGTTGCATTCTTGACGAGTGCAGGAGAAGCTTGGATCTGCTCCCTGGTTGTGGCTTCAACTCGCTCTCCATAGCTTCGAGGTGATCATCTGCCTGTGCAAGCGGCCTAATCTAGAAAAACTTGGTGGGGGAAATGACGAAAGAGCTCCTGGGTTCATAGACAGAAAAGATAAAGAGCGCAAGGAAGAAAGGAGTTAACAAATAGCTTATGGGATTTGCTTTGACTATTATATATGTAAATTCGGCATAAGATAAGGAAGTTTTCGAGCACTTGATTATGACTTTCTCTGCAAATTTCCATTATTCTAGACGTCAAAATAAAACCTCTTTTGCAGTGCAACATGATTAAAAACTGGAATAACCCACATGCACACCATTAACACATTTACCGAATTGCTTTATCAATAACAGCGCATGGCCTCCATGGCTGGTCTTCAGCAACGCCTTGTTTCTTTTCCTCTTAGTTGCTTCTTTTTATTTCTTTCTTATATTTTTCTCTGGGGAACTGTAATCTTGCCTGTTAGATCCGTAATCAACGCTTGGGCGTTCCGGCCCCACACGGTTTCTGAGTTTGTCGTGAACTGCAGGACACGGTTTAGCGCAAATGGTTTTGTAATTAAATATGAAAAAGCGAGATTCCATGAACATGCAAGCCATTTCATTTTTTGAGCGACAGCAGTAAGAAAGGAATCATTGTCAGAGGAGGTTCAATTTCATCAACTCATACATAATTTTGATGCCCGATTTCGTTTCTCATAAAAACACAACAAAGATTAACAAAGAAAAACAAGTCTGAATTTTCTCAAGGCATTTTAAGTTTAATAATCTATTCGAATACTCGTAATGGCTTGATATACTGTCTTTGGGGGATCGAAATGAAAGGTGCTACTCTACCGAGAAATCTCTTGCATTCTTAACTTCGAAACTCACAACACGCAATCTCATTGTCAGGATTGATGGCCTTGCCGATGGAAGAGATCCAAGAGTCTGAGTTAACCTCCACTGCAGTTGGTAAGGTATTTATGCTTTTGGTTCAACTGAGCAAACCCAGGAGATTTTTAACATCAGAGTGATCCTGTTACTGATTCCAGAACTAGGAAACATTTTGGAGAGCTCACCAGATGATCTTCCTAAGGCCAAAGCGACAATCCGTAAAGGTATGGTCTCATCTTTAGATGACTTTGACATCCTTCAAAATATATCTCATAAGGATTCATGTGATTTTATTTCTCTGGATAGGAGCTAGACACCCACCATGTAAATTCTTTTCATTCAAGAAAATGCAGAAAGAGTATGATGATGGATTAGGTTTCCATTCCATTCTTCACATCTATCTTTGATGTTCGATCTACATAGGAAGACGAATCTAGTTCCCAAGTCCAGATTTCCTCTACTTTTCTTTTAACTTTTCAGCAGTACCTTGCTGGATTCTTGAATCCTTATCAAATATTTAGTAAAAGGTTGCCCATGAAAAAGCAGCATCTGTTTTTATCTTTAATGATTGATTCTTATTCCAAATATTCTTGGAATATTACTTGATGTTAGTTCTCACCACCACCCCACACCCCCCCACCCACCCAACCCCCCCCCCCCCCCCCCCCCCCGGCTTGCTTCACAGTTTTCGTGGGTCGAGTCTTAGGAACTGTGAAGGGGATATTTGGTAGTGGAATAAGTATGAACTTCTTCTAGTTCTTTTCTATTGTCTCCTCCTCAATCCGCTGTCTCCTCCACCGAGAATCCTAACCTGAAATGGATATGCAATCATAAGTATTATGTGATAGGCCCACTTTTACAGATGGTGTTGATACGTGATCAGTCATGATGCAATTATTAGTTCTGGAATGATCTGAAAGCATGGAATGAATTTTCCATTGAGTACATATTATTGTTTGGCAATCCCTTTTCCTCATCCACATATTTAATCATCTTCCACCAACTTAAAAAACTCCTTATTAACTTTAATTTGATCAGATCTCAAGATCCCCTTCTCCTAATTCTAAACCAGAGAACATAATGCTTCCATGCAGCATGGATTGTTGTGCTGATAGAGGAGAAGTTGATAAGGCCAATCAGAAATAAATGGATTTTGCCTGGTGAAGGAGTTCCAATGCAAGGAAATGGGATGCCAACAGAACCTGGTCATGATGCTGGCGACATTGAGGATGGAGTCTCCGTTGGCATTAATGGCGCAGGAGGCCTCACCGATAACCCAGGTCAAGAAGGCACCGAAGGTTCAATATCTGAAGAAGCCGATCAAGTCTCTGTTGGGTCCATGTTGCTGAATGACTTGACTGACACCTCAAAGGCGGCAGAGTACTTCAAGCATCCCAAGACCTATTTGTCTGGTTTCTTGATCTATGGGTTGCACTCTTCGTTAGGGACACTGAAGGAGGGCTTTGCAAAGCCAACTCCTGCAAAGAAAGCTCTCTGGTATCTCCTTTTCGGGAATGTCGGAACAATATTTGTTCTTTTTACAATGCTGGCCCTGGCACCCAGGGGGTCGGACAAGGCGAAGCTCCTGGTGAAAAGTATGACCGCTGCAGGAGTCTTGCTGTTTGGGCTGAACCTTGCCCTGCTCTATCTCAAGTATCAACCTTGAAGTAAAGGTAATGCCATACCCCCACATTTATCAATCTCAAGCATCAACTTATCAGCTTCTTGTTCTTGGAATCACGCTGCTGGAAATCTGATATGTATCTCGGATGTTGAGGTGTATCTAGCTAAAATAAATTATAAATCATGGCACTTTATTTTATGGGTTGGATGTGTATTCCGCCGGCCTTGTAATTCTCTGTGACCTCTGCACATGCGTCTGCTGTTTTGCAAGAGTACTGGAACATAAAGGAATAGAATAATATCTATGGAGTAAAATTTTCTTTTTTGTCTCTGCATATCTATCTATTTATATATGAAAGGGCATTAGTTTGTAGTGTTCATCCCATGTCAGGAAGAAGAATACCATAAGATGGATGCTGCTTCTTATCTCCTTTTGATAGCTTGATAAGGAGCATAAGAAAATCTGTGATACCATCTCTTCACACGAGACTGAATGTGCTCTCCTTCTTGGATGCATTCGGTTTTTTTCATCTCCGTACATGTTGATTTTCTTTATCCAACAATAACTTGGATGGAATGCAAACCACCTGACCCAATATTAAAGCATAGCAAGGGATGGATTAATTCCAAACACAGGAAGAGATTTCAAGGGGTTAGTCTTCCATGGTCTTTCCAAATTTGCCACTAGAACTGCTTCATATAGAACGGTGCTTATAACGTGTGGTTAACCGGATGAACTTGATGACTTTGACGTTTCCTTTTCACGTAGGTAAAGTTGATTGAAATTTTTTCATTGTTTGTCATAGAGAATATATCATCATAGAATAGTTAAAGAAAATGGAGGAGATAATCCAGATTATCTGTGCATAGATTTCTTGTATAGGGGCATCAGAAAATAAAAAAAAAACAATTGGTGGTGGGGAATTTCTCAAACGCTTTCTACATTGTTTCTTCATGGGTTGCTGAACAAGCATGGAAGAGAAATACGTACCTAGCTTGACATACGACTACCACCTTTTAAAACTGGATGGTGGAATATTACTCAACATCTTGTAAAGTCCAATGGAAATTTAATATAGTTTTAACAATGTATGGAAATTTAAGGACGGACTGAATTGATTATAACAGAGGCATGGTTGTTCACCTTCAGCAAGCACCTTCCTCACTACAGCAAGTTCCGGCAATCTGTGTCATCAACATCTTGGTCATCTTGCTTTCCCCATCACCAAGCGTACTTTATAATTATTTTCTAGTACTATCAATAAACGTCATTTAAATTATCTGACAATGAACTGTATGCATTTTCTCTAACTTCACAAATTACGATGTCTATGTTTATCCTAAAAGTGAACTATTCCATGCTCGATATTTAATTCTGGATGTTTGAACATTCTTGGGGATAGAATTGTTTTATTCCGAGTACTCAGAGTCCGGTTGGCCAAAACTTGTCCATCCTTGGTAGATTGCATTTGTTGAAGTCTGTATTGAATTTCAAAGGTTGATAAAAAAAAAAAAACTTGAGACATTCTTTTGATTTTTGCATATTGGAACCACTTCTGTCATTCTTGAAGTTTCTGTGGCGAAGTCCTGTTGCTTAGAAATCAGACACCAAGATTGCTAATGGTTGCATGACAACTAACACCGGCAAAGCAATTCCATCAAGGCCTGCTTATGTTGATCAATTCAGAACATTTGATGGCATGGTTCCTTGATGGAAATCCTTGCAGCTAAAGACCGGTTAGATCCAGTTTTTTCGCTGGTTATATCCAATTCACTGAGGGGGAGAACGTTCATTTTCATAACGAAAAATAATTTTCAGGGGCCTATTTTATGGACCCACGAGCTCGCTTAAATCCATTTTATAATTATTATTTCTTATAATTGTATATTATTTGGAGATTTTCGGGATTATTCATGGATAATTATTGATATCCTCATCTCTTGTACCAATTTTTGAGCATATGCAATGTCCAATGTTGTTCCTATCAAGGTTTTCAGATAAATCTGTTTGTTCTTTTTTGTTATGTTGATGATATGCTTGACTATTTTCGTAACACTAGGATAATACAGGTGTCACAATCGAAAATTCAGCATAATTTCCTAAAATTTCAACATTTCAAATAAAAAAACAAAGACCTATTATATAACCTCAGAAAATATTAGAAAAATGGATAATCTCAAATAGTACTAGAATTCCCAGGTCGCAACATATATTATAGAATTCTATAATTATTTAATCTAGATCACCATCTACTATAACTTCCAACTACCAAAGCATTTTATCAATCCCCGGAACAAAGCAATTACCTTTGCTCCCCATGTAGATCGTGCTAACCTCAACTTTATTAGTAAAAATAATATGTGAAAGCTGTGAGTCGCATCTCACAAAGTAAATCATTCCAAAATAAAATGAACTTTTATTTATTAAACTTTTAAACATTTTAGTCACATAATTTGCATCGAAATTCTACTCTTACCAATACATTATTCCTCATACTATTCTCCTTTATATATATATATACATGTAAATATATATACACACAAACCTTTATACCTCATATCCCATACTTGTAAATATACACACAAGAATCTAGTACAACCAATAAGTAGCCATATGGACGCATTAGAAATAGAGTAAATTAACAATTTAGTCATCAAGAGATGGACTTTTCGTCACTTAGGACCCTTAGAGATTTTTTGCTTCAGTTAACTCCCTCAGATATGCATTTTCATCAGTTGGGTCCCTCATGGTATCAATTGGGTACCGCATGGTATCAATTTGGTCCCCCATGGTATCAACTGGGTCCCTCAGTAATTTTCCATCTAATATCCCGTTAAACATAACGGAGTTTGGTTATTTTTGTAATTTCTTAATTTCTTTTCACCCCTAATTGTCCTTTCATGTATCCTACCCTGTCAAAATACCTCTTCACCTCAGATTTTCCCTTTTCTTCTCTAATAAACGTCCCTTCTTCTTCTTCTAAGGCGAGAAAAACAGAGCAGTTCAAGAGCATTGTGCGTGCCAAGGGAGGAGAAGCTGTGCGATTGTGAGGCCGATTGAGAAGAAGCTCCGATTATGGCTTCCAAACAGTCGATGGAGAATGTCGCCTACCAACCTAGGTATCTGTACATCCCTGTCACATTTGCTGCAGATGTTTCGATTTTCTATTGATGGAGAGAACGAAACCCTGATAATGCTGATGGTCACCATTTTGTTCATTCGAGGTCTCTATGATTTCTGTTGACTGTTTTGTTTTCTAGGACTTCACCTTTCGTGAATTCTAGGGTTTTCTCACTAAAAGTTTGCTCTTTTACCATTGCTTTGACAGGGTGGATGTTACGAAGACTGTAACCGTGTTTCTTCACCATGGGGGTAAATTTGTTGGGTCCCCCTAGCAGAGTTATGATGGTGGTGAAGTGGAGACTTTTAACAATGTTGAAGTGGATACTCTGACTCCAGTTAAAATTTGCGAGTGGTTGCCAAATATCTATAGGATTGCAACCAGTTCATGTTACTTTTTTGACCCAAATTTCAAAACATTCACTGTGACTATGACACCACTCCAAACAGATGATGATGTTCGATATCTGATTAGTATATTGGGAGACCAGTCTGAGCTACATCTTTACTATGAGCATGATAAAATGGATTCTCCTGAGCTAGCCACTGAAGAGGAATGCAGAGAACTTGAGAGAGCAGAGGCTGAGCTAAAGAAGGCAGAGGTTGAAGAACATGTTGTTCCTGATGAACAGAACCTCTCTCATGAGCAATATGAATCATCTTCTATGGATGATAGTGCAGAGGACTCTCGGTACAAAATGAGCAGGTCTGATGGAGATGTTGATACTCTATTTGAGCAATATGTTGATGAGTCTGAACCTTCAGCTACAGGTGGTAAAACTAGACTTCTTCCAACTAAGAAAACTGGCAGAAAAAAATCTGTCACTGTGAGAGGTAAAACAAGAAAAGAAAGAATGGAGAGTGTGAAAAAATCATTCAAAAGGAGGGAGAGGTTTAAGGATAAAACAACCACTGAAAGGGAAGAGATGTTTGAAGCTGCAGGTCCTGCAATGGATGGAGGTGATGTAGGGGTTGGAGCTCAGCCAGCAGAGGTAGATGAGGAGATAGGAGAAGGTCACCTGTCAGATGGTTATGAAACTGCTGATTTGCATTCAATTGATCTTGCTAAGGAAGAGGATGATATCGGATTTTCAAAATTCAGCCCTGCAGAAAATAAGAGAGTACTGATTACACTTGGAATGGAATTTGCAAATCTCAAAGTCTTCAAGAATGCTGTAAGAGATTTGAATATTGTAGCAGGGAGGGAGGTAGACTTTGAGAAAAATGACAAACAAAGAGTAAGAGCAACTTGCGTAGAGAAGAAAGATGGGCCTCCTTGGTTGATTTTATGCTCCTTGAATAGAATTACAAATTCCTTTCAGGTTAAGACTTTTGTGAATGAACATAAGTGCTGTCGGAGGGTGGAGAACAAGTTAGCTACCAGAGAGTGGATAGCTGAGAAGTTGGTGCCAAGGTTGAGGGCTCAACCTGATGTAATAGGTCAACAGATCTATGACTTATTCATGCAAGTGCACCGAGTTAAGCTGCACGATGCTATGGTGTATAGGGCCTTGCAACTTGCACACAAGACTTGTGAAGGTGAAGAGAAAGAACAATATGCAAAGCTGAGAGATTATGCAACTAAGCTACTGAAATCGAACATGGGTTCAACTGTGTTGCTGCAGTTGCCCCTAAAACATATGAATTTGAGAGATTTTATGTTTGCTTAGGTGCTTGCAAAAGGGGTTTCTTAGCTGGATGCAGGCCTCTAATTGGCCTAGATGGTTGTTTTCTCAAGGGGTAATAATGGGGCAACTTTTAGCCGCAGTTAGTCAAGACAGAAATAACTCGTTTTACATCATTGCTTATGCAGCAGTAGAAGTAGAGAACAAAGATAGCTGGACTTGGTTCTTGAGATGTCTAGTAAATGATTTGGGAGATCCAGTGCAGAATAAGTTTACTTTCATCTTAGATATGCAGAAGGTTTGTGCATCAAATGGGTCCTTGTGTTATGCTTTGGCTGATTAAATTGTCCCTGATAGATTTGGTTTATGCATCATTTAGGTCCTTCAGTTTTACTTTGTCTAATTAAATAGTCCTTCACTGATCTGGACTGTTTATCATTTAGGTCCCTGAGTTATACTTTAACTGATTAAAATGTCCCTGTTATATATAGTTTGTGTATGACTGAGGTCCCTGATTACTTGATTACTTACCATTTGTAGGGTCTTGAGGCTGCAATGCAAGATAAATGTGAAGGTGTTCCACACAGATTTTGTTGTTGCCATATTTGGGCTAATTTTAGTAAAAAGTGGAAGGGGGTAGACTTCAAGAAAGCCTTTTGGAATTGTGCAAAAGCTACAACTGAACAGAAATTTCATGCGTCGATAGAGGTAGTTAAAAGGCTTAGTCCTGATGCTTGGGAGTGGCTGTGCAGAATCCCTCCTCAAAGATGGAGCAGGTCAGGATATGACACATACTCAAGGAATCCAGCCCTCACAAGTAACATGTATGAGCAGTTTAATTCTGAGATTTTGAAGTTGAGGAGCAAGCCAATCATTACCATGGCTGAAGGTATTAAAATGTATATCACAAAGAAGCCGGTGAAGTGTCAGACATTATTTGCAAAACATAAAGGTTTCATTTGCCCCAAAGCTCAGGCAAAACTGGAGAATATGAGGTAAAAAGCTGCATTTTCGACTCCTCACCGGTCAGGAGATCCACATGGCTCGAAATTTGAGGTGACATGCCCTCCTCATTCAAAGTGTGTTGTTGATCTGCAAATGCACACTTGCTCTTGTAGGGTATGGGACCTTTTTGGTATCCCATGCGAACATGCAATTGCTGCCATGGGTTATAATAATCAAAGGCCAAAGGACTCTGTCAACCATTGGCTAAGGAAGGAGGCCAATGAGAAAATTTACAAACATTTCATTGAGCCTACACCTAGAGAGACCTTTTGGGAAAAGACTAATTATGACACTATCGTTCCTCCTATTGTTAAGAAGAAACCAAGAAGAGCTACAAAACAAAGGAGGAAGGCACCAGAAGAGCACACTGATCCCCACAAACTCAAGAGGAAGTTGGCACCCCCAAGATGCTCAAGGTGTGGACAATTGGGACACAACAGAAGGAGCTGTAAGGGTGGTTCAGCTGGTCCTTCAATTGAACAAAACCCTTCTAATGAAGGAGCAGCTCCAGGAACAAATGTTAATGAAGGACTAGCTCTAGGATAAGATATTGGTGCAGATGAAATAAACATACCTGAAGACTTTGGGCCTCCACAGCCTTCACAATCTTTCCAGCCTGAGCATCCTTCACAATTTGCAGCAATATTTATATCTTTAACTTTTACATTTTCATACTTCTTTAGTTTGATCTCATGCTTATTGTTTTTCTTAGATAGGTACCTCAGCAAAGCCCGGGACTACAAATCCCTGTATTTAATTTCCCACCAGCATTCAGCCCCCCTCCTATGAGAGCTCCTGTGAGGCCACCTCCATTTAGGTCCCCTCGAGCCAAATTTACTCCAGTGAAAGCCCCAACAATCAAGCCAATCACAGCTGAGACTATCCAAGCTGCAAGCAGTGCAACATCTCAAAGATTTGCGGCCTTTATGGGATCTATCCACTCAGACTCTACCAAGCAGACCCCTCAAAGGCCTCCTCCAAGCACATGAGCTGAAGTGAATATGCATAGCAAGTTAGAAGTTGCTCATTTTGGTTTTTAGAAATTTCCTTTTGGTCAAGAGTGTCAGCTTGTATAGCAAGCTAACTATTGCTCATTTTGAGAAATTAGTATGTGTGGACTTTTATCATTTTGAGAAGTGTGGCTGACTGACTGTAGCAACTCTCTTTCTCTAGTGTTTGGAGAAATTCCATATTTTCAGAAAGTTTGGCATGTCATTTGATGTAAACTATGTATTGATGTTTTATGTATATGACATTTTTAAGTAGAAAAGAAAGGTTTTTGAGGAGTAGAGCAGAGGAGCAGAGCAGGGGAGGAGTCGAGCTGGGGAGCAGAGCACTGTAGCAGTAGAGTAGGGGAGGAGTGGAGCAAAGCAGGGTAGAAGTCGAGCCGAGGAGTAGAGTGGTAGGAGTCAAGCCGAGGAGTAGAGCAGGGGAGGAGTGAAGTAGAGCAAGGGATAAGCAGACGTCCTTTTTTTAGATGGATGGAACTGAGAGGAAAAAATGAGAAATTGAGGACCAAATTGAACAAAAATAAATATAGCAAGGGACTTAATTGATAATATGATAACACCGTTAATATTTAGTTTAATGAAAGGACCGAATTGAATTGAAGCCACGAGGGACCCAATTGAAGCCTTGAGGGACCCAATTGAAGCGATGAGGGACCCAATTGAAGCCTTGAGGTACCCAATTGATACACTAAAAGGGTATAATTGAGGCAAAAAGCCCACTTAAGGACTCAATTGATCAAAAATTCATCTCTGAGGAAGTCAACTGAAGCAAAAAGTCTCTAAAGGATCCAAGTGACGAAAAGTCCATCTCTCGATGACTAAATTATTAATTTACTCTTAGAAATATAATAGTACCATCACCCCACAAATCTCAGTTAACTTTACCTTTAATGTGGGGTCATCTATTAGCCTCTAACGGCAAGAGTAAGTCGTTTGTTTTATATCCCGTCGGATCCATGGTCGGTTATCTATTTTGTATCCTGCCAAATTAGTGATTTAACACCCATGGCTACAATAGCTAAACAATCATATTTAATATATAATTCGATTTTATAATGGAATAAAATACACATAATAGGTCCGTTTACGGAGTCATTCATTCCGAATGTAAAGATGTAGTCTCTCTAGAAAAAATGATTCATGTTTAATACACTTTATCAAGGTGAACTTCTACTTGGGAAAGTCTTCATCTTAATTGAAAATATTCAAAATGTATTCTTTCATTTATTGAAGTGTAAGCCAAAAATTCATTTACCCTCTAAACTACTTCCCATTACAATATAACTATAAATGTAAGGTAATACTTGTATTGGACCTCATAATTTTCCAACTAATTAACTCAATCAATAAAAATTATATCAATTAGCTACAGCTAAAATTAACAAGCAAAAGCACTTAAATCCAACTCCTGCAATAAGACTTGAAAGAATGATTTATCAACAAAATCCTATAACTAATAATCATAGGAATAAATATAAATCAACTTACATTGTTTAGCTTCAGTCAATTTAAATAGAACCACACCCAAATTTAAACAAGAAATAATGATTCCACTCACCAAAACTCAACCCTTGCTTCTTCAAATCTAATACAACAATCTCCAAGTTGGCATTTTTCAATGGAAAGTCCAAGGCAAGAAAGAATATTAAATAACATATCTCTACTAAGTTTACTAAACATTGTTTGAATCTAATAATTGTATATTACACCTTAGAAGGCTTGAACAATTCATTTACCTTAAAATAGAGTCTTAGTTCATTCCATCTAAGTAAAGGAGATGAAATTAGACAAGGAAAATATGACATAAAGAAGTAAGCTTCTAAGGAAATGTTGCTAATTACCTTGAATTTGGGTTCTAAAAGCTTGATTGGTTCACCTACATAAACTATAATTTCCATCATTTCCTTCCCTTTCCTACTCTGTTTCCCTCTGCCACTATTCTGTTCTTCAAAAATAGGAGGAAAATTACATTTTGGTGGGCTAATTAACTTGAGGAAAATTGAGGCTTATGGGCTTATAGTTTATGGGCTCCATGATTTGTGGTCCAATAGGCTATTTTGATTTACCACATAATCAAAACATGCACAGACATTTTAAAATTGAAAAGAAAAAAAATTCAATGTTGTTCACAATTCTTCTCCACTAGTAAGAATTTAATTGTCGAACTTATTTACTTGAACCTGAAAAAGATAAGGGTATTTAATCTGTATAGTAGCCTCAGGTTCCCATGTAACTTCTTCCATTAATTGACTTCTTCTTAACACCTTTACCAATGGTAATCTCTTGGCATGAAGAATCTATTCTTTTCTATCTAATATCTCAACGGCTCTTCCTCATATGTTAAATTCTCACTCATATCCATTAGTTGAAAAGACGAGATATGGGAAAGGTCTGGCACATACTTGCGTAATATCGACACATGAAATACATTGTGGATACGGGAGAGTTCAAGAGGTAAAGCTTATCGATATGCTACTTTCCCCGATGCATTCAAGTATCTCATATGGTCTAGTGTATCTAGGACTGAGCTCTCCTCTCTTACTGAATCTCATTACGCCCTTCCACGGAGATACTTTTAGAAAAACTCGATCCGCCACTTGGAATTCAAGATCTTTTATGCGCTTTTCAGCATAATTCTTCTGTTACCCTTGAGCAGTTTGCAACCTTTCTCTGATAATCTTTATCTTCTCAGTTGTGTTGTCTATGATTTCTGGCCCCGTTAGCTGTCTTTCTCCCAACTCATTTCAACAAACTGGTGTATGACATGCTCTTCCATATAAAAGTTCATATGATGCCATTCTGATGCTAAACTAATAGCTACTATTATAAGCAAATTCCATCAATGGTAAGTGATCATCCCAATTGCCACAAAATTTCATGACACACTCCCTTAGGATTGATGGGGTGAATTTTGAGTAGAGGAGATTCTTGAGAGGAGAATGGGAATTATATTTCTTGGAGCACACTTACACAATGAGCTGCATCACCTATTTATACTAGTCCATGGGTGGTGTGGTAGGTTTAATGTGTGGTAGAAAATACATCCATGTACTAATCTCTTCTACTTACACTTAGATAAAATTTTAACCATGCAATTTACCTACCACCCACAAATATCTAAAACTTCTACAGATTTAAACTTCTAGAAGAAGAATTGTGCACCACATATTCTAATACTGCTCCTTGGTGGGCAATTCTCTAACTCCAATTTTCTCTCGCAATAGTTCAAACTTTGCTGTTGGGAATGCCTTCGTGAAAATGTTAGCTAATTGTTCTTCAGTCTCGTAGTGCTTGAGTTTAATCTCTTTTATTGGCTTCAACATCTCTAATGAAGTGGTACTTCATATTTATATGCTTGTTCTGGCATGAAATATAGGATTCTTTGCCATTGCTGTAGCGGATATACTATCACAATAAATCCTTATAGCCTTAACTTATTGCTCTCTCATGTCTTCAAATATGCATTTCAGCCATATAGCTTGACTTCTTGTCATCTCTGCTATAATATATTCTACTTTAGCTATTGATTGTGCCACTATTTCTTGCTTCTTTGTTGCCCATGAAAATATTCCCAAGCCAAGGGTGAATGCATAGCCCGATGTGCTTTTCATATCGTCCACTGATCCCCCCAATCACTATCAGTGTATCCAATTAATCTTGAGTCATGAATGCATTCATACCTTATGCCGTAGTTCTTTGTGCCTTGAAGATATCTTAACATTGTTTTAGCTACTCCATAATGAACTTGACTGGGACTCTACATAAACCTTGATAGCAGGTCAACTGCATACATAATGTTGGGCCATGTGGTTGTCAGGTGGAGTAAACTCCCAATGAGACTTCTATATACTGAGCCGTTTGGCTTTGGTGTCCCATCTTCTAGTCTCAGTGCTTTGCTGTTGTCAAGTAGAATTGCCACTGTCTTGCTGAGACTTTCTACATATTTCTTCTTAGAGATGAAGATTCCATCTTCTTGTTGGTTGATCTCTATTCCTAAGAAGTAGTGCATTAGTCCCAAGTTGGTCATTTCGAACATCTTCATCATGTCTTTCTTGAAGGCTTCGATCATCTTCTCATTATTTCCTTTACAAATAAGATCATGACATAAAAGGAGACAATGAGTGTGTCGTTCATACCTTGAATTTTGATGTAGAGTGTTGGCTCACTTTTGCTCCTCCTAAATCCTTACTCTATCAAGTAGTTATCAATTCTGCTATACCAGGCTCGCGGAATTTGTTTAAGCCCGTACAAGGATTTCTTTAACTTGAGTACCTTGTCTTCTTCTCTTTTCACTACAAAGCCTTGGGGTTGCTACAGATTTCTTGTTTAAGATAGCCATTGAGGAAGGCTGACTTCAAATAGAACTAGTAGTTTCTCCATTTGTTTTGAGCTATAAGTGCGATCAATGCCCTTATTGTGTCCATGCGGGCAATTAGAGCAAATGTCTTATTGTACTCGACTCCAAACTATTGTGCATAGCCTTTGCTACCATTCTTGCTTTGTGTTTCAGGGTTCAGCTTCGTCTTATAGAGCCATTTGACTCCTATGACTTCCTTGTCTTGAGGAGACTCACGAGCTCCCATTTCTCATTCTTCTCAATCATTTTGATTTCTTCTTTCTTAACCTTTCTCTGGACTTCTTGCTTGGAAGCTTCTTTGAAGTTTATAGGCTCAACGATAGTGAAATTGCATCTCTAGTATATTTCAGATAAGGGTCTCGTTCTCCTTGGTGGTGAATCTGGAAAGGAATCTTGAACTTGCGTAGACACTTTTGTAGCTACTCGAGCCAGTGTGCTAGGTTGGGCATTTTCTTCTTCAACTGTTTGTAGTGGTAATGGCGGCATGTTGATGCATTTTCTTTTGACTTCTCTAGTGTTCCAATTGTACGCAGCATCTTCGTCGAATTGAAGATCTTGACTAATGATGAGCTTCTTTGTTCTTAATCTATAGACTTGATAGCCTTTAGATTGAGTATTATAGCCCAAGAAGACCTCTTTCTCCATATTCTCATCAGGTTTGCTCCTTTTTACGTCTGGAACGTGAACGTAGTAGATGCAACCAAAGACTCTAAGATGCTTTGCTGGTAGCTTCCGCCCACTCCAGGCTTCAATTGGTGTCTTATCTTGAATAACCTTGATTGGGCATCTATTTAGCAAGTAAACAATTGTGCTTATTGTCCTCTGCCCAGAATATTTTTGGAAGATCTTTCTTCAGCAGCATAGCTCTAGCTGTCTCCATTATGGTCTTATTCTTGTGCTCGGAGACACCATTTTGTTCTGGAGTGTATCCAAAAGTAAGTTGATGCTCAATGCCTTCATCCTCATAGAACTTATTGAATTCATTGGAAGTATACTTTGTATCTTGATCACTCCTTATGGTCTTGATGAGATGATCCCTTTGTTTCTCGATGTAGGTCTTAAGTTTCTTAAATGTTTCAAAACTTGGAACCTTTCATGTAGAAAATAAGCCCACGTCATTTTGATATAATTGTCAATGAAGAGGATGAAGTACCTACTTTGATCATGTGAAGGAGTGCGCATCAGACCCTAGATGTCTGTATGCACCAGCTCCAATGGCTCCTTAGCTCTCCAAACATTTTTGGACGAAAATGGTTATCAACGTTATTTCTCCAGCATGCATCCTTCGCAAACACCATTGATCTCCTTTATTGCTAGTAGGCTAGTCATTATGCTCTTTTGTTGCAAAATTTTCAATCGACGAAAGTGGAAGTGCCCAAGCAGTCATTGTTGCATCTCTTGCATATCTCCATTGGATTGCAAAGCACCTGTTCTGTTCCATCTTTAGTTTTGTAATTTGGAGAGACTTATCTTGCTTGTCATATATTGTGCAAGAGTCTCCCCAAAATGCAAAGAGTATCCCTTCTCAACTATTTGACCAATGCTGAGAAGGTTCTGATCTATTCTAGTGTCCAAGAGTACTTCATTGATGTATCTCTTGCCCTTCTTTGTGTCAGTGTCAATGGCAATGGTGCTTTTGCCTGTTGCCTCCAAATAATCTCCATTTCCTATCTTGACTTTTGTCTTAAACTTTTCAAGTTTGTAAAATATGCTTTCATCTTTTGTCATGTGGTTACTACAACCACTTTAGACCATGTATTTTTCTTCTCTTATATCTTGGCTTGGCTGGCATAAAAGAGGTTGCCTTTGCCATCATTTTCTTCAGAAAAATTAGCTTGATGATTTTTCTTCAAACGATAAACCTTTTCAAGATGACCAACTTTTCACAATTTCAACATTATGGTCTTCCTTTAACTCGACAGCCTTTCTCTAAGTAGCTCTTTCTCTTGCATATGCCACAAGGTGGATATTTTCCTTTTTGAGTCTCCTTATTTTTAAAACCATCATTTGATCCTCTCCTTCTTTAGATTTTCGAGACTACTTGTTGAACTTAGATTGAAAGGCTTTGTCAGCAAGAATTTCATTTTGCCTTTCTAATCTATATTCATGAGCCTCCAGAGATCCTATTAGTTATGCAGCACTTAGCTTTTCTATATCCTTCCTCTTCAATAGCAATAATAATTAGGCATATTTTTCAGTGCTAGTGATTAGTATTTTCTCACAACTTTGTTTTCTAGGATCTCATCTCCAAAAGCTCTTAATTGATTCATTATTGAATCTACTATTGTATACTAATCTCTAGTAGTCTCAAAATCTTTCATCTTTAAATTCTCGAAGTTTGCACTCAAAGCTTGAAGTTTGGAGACTTCTACCTTTTCATTGCCTTGAAACTCCTCCTGTAACTTATCCCATGCTTCCTTGGTGATTTTGGCTCCCATGATCCATGGAAAGAGTTCTTCAGACAAGCTGAACTAAAGACCGAGTAGAGTTTGAGAATCTTTTTGTTTCTACTCAAAGTTTGGAGTTTGGAGACTTCTACCCTTTCACTGCCTTGAAACTCCTCCTGCAACTCATCCCATGCTTCTTTGGCAGTTTTGGCTCCCATGATCCTTGGAAAAAGTTCTTCAACCAAGCTTAACTAAAGAGTGAATAGAGCTTGACAATCTTTTTGTTGATTCTCTTTGAGTTCCTTCTTTTGTACGAAAGATAAATTGAATGTGTGTTGGGAATAGTATATCCCTTACTTACTACATCCCATAAATTTTGAGCAGAAAAGTAGATGAGTAGTGAAAGTTTTCACCTCGAAAAACTGGCACTAGGATGGATGACCGAAGCATGTATTCGGCCACAGTAGGCTTACGCCCGGTTGTGGTCGAACATGGCTCTGATACCACTGATGGTTTGTATTTAGGGTTGTAGAATAATTTGGGTATGAGGAAGAAGGATGAAGGTTTGTGGGATGACTTTGAGAGATGTTTAGAAGAATAGGAATTAGAGGATCGATGGGATGAATTTGAGTAGAGGAGATTCTTGAGAGGAGAATGGGAATTGTATTTATTGGAGTACACTTACACATGAGGTACGTCACGTATTTATACTAGTCCATGGGCAGTGTGCTAGGTTTATTATGTGGTAGAAAATACATCCATGTAGTAATTTCTTCTACTTACACTTAGATAAATTTTTAACCATGCAATTTACCTACCACCCATAAATATCTAAAACTTGTAAAGATGTAAACCTCTAGAAGAAGTATTGCGCATCACGTATTCTAATGATATTAATGTGCTTTTTGTTGAATATTAATGTATATATAACCCAAGAATTTACAGTCTCTATAAATCTCTACAAACTTAGCGTGCTGCAAGCTGCAAATCATGCTTGTTCTTCACTTCTCGAATAACAGTTTTCGAGGAAATTACTCACAGAAAAGAGCTGACCTTGCGAGCCATGTGTTAATTTTATACAGACCCGCTGACAAATACATCATAGTCTCGGTTTGCTGGGAAAATGTTAAGGGCATAAGTCCTTCACAAAACTGCCTAGCTGCAAACTGCAGATCGTACCAGAGCTTCAGCTCTTGGACAGCGGTTTGGAGGAAATGATTCCCTGAAAAAGAGCCGACTTATTGCAAGCCATAGCATAATTTGTTCGTCAAATAACCAGAGGCGATTACAATACAAGAGAAGGGAAAAAGAGAAAAGGAATATTTATTGCAGTTTCTGGCCAGTGGATCGATTCGTGTTGACAAACTCGGAGAGCAGAGGGGTGATGAAAAGGTAGTACCAGAGTAGAGCGGATGTAAATGTCGTGCAAACTAAAGACACGTATCTGAAGAGAGCAGCTGCCTTCTTCGGATATAGCCTTAAGGAAACGAGTGATGATACGAAGGCGATTGCAATGGACATGATGAGGCATCTCATGATCGAGTTTGGGATCGAAGCCCACTGTGGCAGCACGTTGAGCGAATTGCCTACAAGGAAGTTTACACCTGCAATAACCATTGCGTTGAACTTGAAAGCTGCAGTTTCAGAAGTTTTGGTCAGGTCTGTCTCTGGCTGCATTCTTGATGGGTCCTGCAGAAGCTTGGATCCACTCCCCGGTTGTGGCTTCAACTTCTTCTCCATAGCTTCGAAGCGATCATCTGCTGGTGCTCGTGGCCTAATCTCAAAACACACACGAAGGAGCTCCTGTGATCATTGACAGAGAAGATGAAGCAGATCGGACTAATTCAACAAAGAGCGCTAGGAAGAAAGAAGTTAACAAATAAATAACTTATGCGATTTCCTTTGACTATTATAATATGTAAATTCTGCGTAAGATAAGTAAGTTGTGGACCACTTGCTTATGACTTTCTCTGCAAATTTCCATTATTCTATGATGCCCAAATAAATCCTCTTTCGCAGTCCAACATGATAAAACACTGGAATGACCCACATGCACACCAATAACACACTTACCGAACTGCTTTATCAATAGCAGCACATGACCTCTATAGCTAGTCTTCAGCGCCGCCTTGTTTCTTTTCCTCTTAGTTGCTTATTTTTATTTGTTTCTTATATTTTTTTCTCTGGGGAACTGCAATCTTTCCTGTTAGATCCGTAATCAACGCTTGCACGTTCCAGCGGCCCCACACAGCTTCTGAGTTTGTCATGAACTACAGCACGGTTTTGAGCGACAGCAGTAAGAAAGGAATCATTGTCAGAGGAGGTGCAATTACAGGGAAACTCATACATAATTTTGATAGCGGCTTTCTTTTCTCAGAAAAACACCATAAAAATTAACAAAGAAAAACAAGTCTGAATTTTCCCAAGGTATTTTAAAAGTAATAATGCATTCGAACACTCATGAATAGCTTCGTATACGGTATTTTGGGGCCAAAGTGAAAGGTGGTAATAGATAAGATTGAGCAGTTATAGAAACAATCATAGCTTTCCATATATTGTAGCAAGAAATTCTGTAACCAAATTTGTATAGCAGATTATTCATATATAAATAGAACAACACACCATCCCATTGGTGTGGTGATTCATCAACTCCTATAGTTTCTTCATGGTATCAGAGCACTAAAGAAGAGAAAACTCTCTCACATATCCAATTTCTAGCCACACGACTCTTGGCTTATTTTTCCAATTCCATCTCCTTCTCTATGACGACAATGACTACCTGTGCAGCACAGCCAGCTTTGCCAAATACAGTTCCGACTATCCTAGAAAAACTTGACGGGAAAAACTTGACGGGAAAAACTATTACCTGTGGAAAAGCATCATGATGTCTCTCTTACGCTCCTACAAGCTTCTGGGCTATGCCGATGGCTCCACCCCACCGCCACCACCAACCATTTCTATCAAACACGGAGCAACAGATGTTGAGACAGAAAATCTCAAATTTCAACAGTGGCAAGTACTTGATCAATTCTGTCTAACTTGCATCTATGTTTTAGTTACTTCGGAAATCGGCCTACAACTAGTGAGCGTTGAATTGGCAGTTGTAGCCTAGCTTAAACTCAAAAATTTATATGACTCACAAACATATGCCTAGAGAGAGTTTCTGGAACAACAATGGCGAGATTCAGTCAAAGGGAGAGCTGGTGGCTGTGGCCGATCCTCTGGTCATGGTGGCAGGTGGACTTCATAGAATTTTTCTAACCCTAATCTGTCACAAGGCTGGGAATCGAGAAGAAGAGGACGTGGGTCACGTTACCACAATCAGGTTGGACCAACTCAGGCTGAGGCTTGGGCTATTATTCGAGCCACTCACCTAACCACTCTAGGCCGGCCTATTCTGCTTATCTTGGCCCAGTCACTAATCATTTACTTGTCACAAGCTTTTCTTCTCAACAAGGACTGTTGGGCCACCCAGCCCAATCTTCTACTAGTCCAATTGCACCAAACTAGGCTCCTAGCCCAAGTAAGGCACTAATATGCCAATTGTGTGCCCAGACAAGCCATGTCGCAGCTTTCTGCCCATCCCTGCCACATACCTCTTCTATGCCTTAGGTTCACTCGGCTTATGGTACTGACCTGGCAAATCGGAACTTGGATTGGTACATCGACTCTAGCGCTACTCATCCGTGACTGTAGATTTTTCAAATATGTCAATTCATGAAGATCAATCACATCCAGGACAACTGGTTATTGGTGATGGATTAGGTTTACCTATCATTTCCTCTGGTTCCACTACTCTTTCTACATACCCACGTTCACTCTCCCTCAAGAATATTTTGTGTGCACTAGATATCTCCAAAAGCCTGCTTTCTGTCTCAAATTTACACGTGATAATTCCTGTTATTTTGAATTTTACCCCTCTCATTTTTCTGTGAAGGATCTGCACACCCATCAAGAGCTACTCTGGGGACCGCTTAAAGACAGGCTCTACTGCCTACAGTCACAGCTTGGTCGCTCGCCTCTCCCTCATGCTCTCATGGTCACTCCGCTGTCCAGTTCGTTGTGGCATCAACGCCTTGGACATCTGGCTTTTCCTATCGTACAATGTGCCATGTCATCATGTTCTAGTCCAGTCCATCGTGATCACATGTCTCGATTTTGTTCCTCATGTCAAGTTGGTAAAATCTCGCAGTTTCCATATTTGTCTACCTTGAACAAAAGTTCATTTCCATTTGAACTTGTTCATACTGATATTTGGGGGCCTACACATGTCCTCTCTTACACGGGACATTCCTATTATATTCATTTTCTCAATGACTTTAGTAAGTTCTCATGGTTTTTCGTTCTAAAATCAAGATCAGAGGCACTCAAAGTTTTTCATGCTTTTCGACTACAAGTTGAAAATCTCTTTGGTCGCAAGATTAAAGTATTACAGTCTGATGGTGCCAAAGAATTTCTTTCTCATGAAATCCAGAATGAACTACAAAACCATGGGATCCTTCACCGCATTTCTTGTCCCCACACCCCTCAACAAAATGTTCTGCTGAACGAAAGCATCGGCATATTATTGACATGGGACTCACACTTTTAGCCCATTCCCACTTACCCTTTCGGTTTTGGGATTTCGCTTTCAAGACAGCAATTTATCTCATTAATCGTCTTCCTACTCGTTCTTTAGGTTTTCACTCTCCATATCAGGTACTTCATGGCTCCATTCCAGATTATAAATTCCTTCGAGTCTTTGGTTCTCAATGTTATCCTTATCTCCATCCATACACTAGCCATAAATTAGAATTTTGTTCTCGTCCCCATGTCCTTCTAGGTTATCCATCCAATTATCATGGCTATCAGTGTTTAGATCTTACATCTAACTGCATCTTTATAGCTCGTACTGTAACATTTGATGAGCAGCTTTTCCCTTTTAAGAATCAGGCGACGGACTTGACTGTGGCAACAAGCGCTCTTGACGCACCCCTGGTGGCTCCCAACACTACTTCTTCCCATTCTCCCAGAACTGTCTCTCTACCATTACCTGTTCCTGGTCCATTTTCATTACCAGTTGTTCCGCTCAATAATGTAAGTCCACCACCTGATGTTTCTGCTCCTACTAATGGTTCCCCAGTTGTCCTGTGTTAGGTCCACCACCTACTGATCCTCCTCCACGGACCCATCGTATGACAACCCAAGCACAAGATGGCTCTTTGCCACCACAAAAGTTTTCTATCACCTGACATCCGCCTGTGTTTTCCATTGCTGCTGGTATATCCGAACCATGCTCCTTCTCTACAGCCAAGAACGATTCTCGTTGGGTTGCCACTATGCAAGACGAATACATCACACTTCTTGCTAATAACACGTGGGATTTAGTTCCGCCTCCTTTTGATCGGAAGATTATTGGGAGCAAGTGGGTCGACAAGGTCAAGCAACGGCCAGATAGGTCAATTGACCAGTTCAAAGTGCGTCTTGTCGCACAGGGTTACACTCAACAAGAAGGTATCGATTATGATGAAACCTTCAGCCCTGTCATTAAACCGGTTACTATCCATACCATTCTTTCCATTACTACTTCTCTGCGATGGCCTATTCGGCAGTTGGACGTTAAAAATGCCTTCCTCCATGGTTTTCTGCATGAGGATGTATACATGGCGCAGCCACTAGGCTTCATTGATTCCTCTCGACCTCACTATGTTTACAAACTTTGCTGTTCATTATACGGTCTGAAGCAGGCTCCGTAGGCATGGTTCCTTCGTCTGAGCTCTTTCTTACTTCAACTGGGATTTATTGCTTCTGTGGCGGATACCTCTATATTTCTTCTATGGGGTGCAGGTTTTGTGATATTCCTATTGATCTACGTGGATGACATCATCCTCACTGGCTCTCCCAATGCTCCATTTGCTGCACTCCTGGCATTGTTGCAAAAGGAATTTGCTATGAAAGACATGGGTCCACTGCATTACTTTCTGGGAATAGATGTACACAACACTGTTGATGGACTGCTTCTCACACAGTCTAAATACAATCACTCTATCCTTGACCGTACCGCCATGACTGATTACAAGCCGTGCTCCACTCCTGTCAACTCGGGTGGTAGATTGTCTATTCTTGATGGAGATCCTTTACCCGATCCAACTACTTATCGACAGATTGTTGGCTCCCTCCAATATTTGACACTGACACATCCTGATATCACGTATGTCGTTCAGCATGTTTTTCAATTCATGCATTGCCCTACAGTTGTTCACTGGACGACCATCAAGCGGATTTTGCGCTACTTGAAGGGTTCCATCACTTTTGGCTTACAGATTCATCGGGATCCCACATCCACTCTTCATGGTTTCTGTGATGCTGAATGGGCGGGAAATCCTGATGATCGGCAGTCTGTTAGTGCGTTCGCAATTTTTCTTGGCTCTAATCTAATTTCTTGGAGTTCCAAGAAGCAACGCATAGTGGCCCGCTCTAGCACTGAGTCGGAATATAAGAGTCTTGGCCATGCGGCTGTTGAACTAATATGGTTACAGTCGTTATTACAGGGACTTGGTGCTTCCTTGCATTACCCTCCGATTCTCTGGTGTGACAATCTATCTACCATTTATCTGACAGCGAATCCTGTCTTTCATGCGCGCACGAAGCACATCGAGATTGACTACCACTTTGTCAGGGAATGTGTCTCTCAGCGGCAACTTCATATTCGCTTCATTAGCACTGGTGATAAGGTTGCCAACATTCTCACCAAGGGTCTTTCTACAACCCGGTTTCTTTTACTACGATCCAAGCTCAATGTTCATGATTCCCCATTGCGCTTGCAAGGGAGTAATAGATAAGATTGAGCAGTTATAGAAACAATCATAGCTTTCCACATATTGTAGCAAGAATATTCTGTAACCAAATTTGTACAACATATTATTCATATATTAATAGAACAACACACCATCCCATTGGTGTGGTGATTCATCAACTCCTATAGTTTCTTCAGGTGGTACTCTACCGAGGAATTCTCCCACATTCTTAATTCAAAACTCAGGATGAGCAATCTCATTCCTCAGAGATCCAAGAGTCACCGGTGGAAGAGATCCAAGAGCCTGAATTAACCTCCATTGCAGTTGGTAAGGTATTTATGCTTTTAGTTCAATCTGAGCAAACACGGGAGATTTTTAACACCAGAACAATCCTGTTACTGATTACAGAACATGGAAACATTTTGGAGAGCCCACCAAATGATCTTCCTAAGGCCAAAGCGACGATCCTCAAAGGTATGGACTCATTTTCAGATGACTTTGACATCCTTCAAAATATATCTCGTAAGGATTCATGTGATTTTATTTATCTGGTTAGGATCTAGACACCGACCATGTAAATTCTTTTCATTCAAGAAAATGCAAAAAGAGTATGCTGATGAAGTACGTTTCCATTCAATTCTTTACATCTTTCATTGATGTCTGATCTGAAGAGAAAGGCGAATCGAGTTCCCAAATCCATATTTCCTCTACTTTTCTTGTAACTTTTCAGTTGTACTTTGCTGGATTCCTGAATCCTTATCAAATATTTTGAAAAAATTGCCCATGAAAAAGCAGCATCATGTTTTTATCTTTAATGATCGATTCTTATTCTAAATATTCTTGGAATGTTTCTTGATGTTAGTTTCTTGCTTCCACAATTTTCCTGGGTTGAATCTCAGGAGCTGTGAAGGAGATCCTTGGTAGTAGAATGAGTATGAACTTCTTCTAGTTCTTTTATATTGTTTCCTCCTCAATCTGATCTCTCCTCCACCGAGAATCATAACCTGAAATGGATATGCAATCATAAGTAATATGTGATAGGCCCACTTTTACATATGGTAATAATATGTGATCAGTCATGCCGCAATTATAAGTAGTTCTGGAATGATTTGAAGCATGGAATGAATCTTATATTGAGTACATATTCTTGTTTGGCAATCCCTCTTCCCGGTCCACATAATTATCCACCTTCTCCCAATTCTAACCCAGGGAACCCAATGCTTCCATGCAGCATGGATTTTGTGCTGGTGGAGGAGAAGTTGATTGGTCCAATTAGAGAGAAATTGAATTTGGCTGGTGAAGGAGTTCCAGTGCATGGAAATGGGATGCCAGTAGAACCCGGTCGCGATGCTAGCAATGTTGAGGATGGAGGCTCCTTTAGCATTAATAGCCGAGCAGGCTTCACCGATAACCCAAATCAAGAAGGCACCGGAGGTTTGATATCTGAAGATGTTGAGCAGGTGTCTGTTGGGTCTGTGTTGCTGGATGACCTGACTGATGCTGCGAAGGTGGCAGAGTACTTCTGATGGTTTGTGTTGAGTGTTGTAGGATAGTTTGAAGTATGCGGAAGATGGATGGAGGTTTGTATGATGATGTTTTTGGGATGTTTAGAAGGAATGGGAATTTGTAGGATCGATGGGAAGTGGTTGAGAAGAGGAGGAGATGCTTAGTAGGAGAAAGGAACTCGTATTGTATTGATCCTTATATTTACAATGGGGTACATCACATATTTATAGTACTATAAGGAAATTTCTAGAAACCTACTTCTAGAGACTTACATGTTCTAGAGATTGAAGACTCTAGAAACATTACCCATCTCCTACAATGTTCTAGAAGATCAAACTTCTAGAAAATTCTACCGCCTAGAAAGTTCTAGAATTATCACGCATGTTCTAATGCTTTCTAGAATTGTCCAGAATTGTACACCACAATGGTCTAATACTCCTCCTTGGTGTGCAATTCTTTGACTCCAATCTTGCTTTGTGCTTCTGGATTGATCCGTCAGGGTTCAGCTTCGTCTTGAAGACCCATTTGTCTTGGGGAGACTCCACCAGCTCCCATGTTTCATTCGTCTTAATCATTTTGATTTCTCCTTCCATAGCTTTCCTCCAGACTTCCTGCTTGGAAGCCTCTTCAAAGCTTTCAGGCTCAATAATGGTGAAGTTGCATTGCTCATATATCTCAGATAAGGTTCTTGTTCTCCTTGGCGGTGAACCTGGAGAGGAATCTTGAGTCTGTGTAGACTCTTCTGCAGACACTTGACCCGATGTGCTAGGTTGAACATCTTCTTCTTCTTCAACTGTTTGTTGTGGTAATGGCAGCATGTTGATGCCTCTTCTTTCGATTTTGCCAGTCTCCCAATTGTATGCAGCATATTCGTCGAATTGGACATCTCGACTGATCACGAGCTTCTTTGTTTTTGAGCTATAGACTCGATAGCCTTTAGATTGAGTACTATAGCCCAAGAAGATACCTTTCTTTGCCTTCTCATCTAGTTTGCTCCTTTTTACATCTGGAATATGAATGTAGCAGATGCAACTGAAGACTCTGAGATGCTTCGCTGATGGCTTCCGACCGCTCCAAGCTTCAATTGGTGTCTTGTCTTGAACAGCTTTAGTTGGGCATCTATTTAGCAAGTAAACTGTTGTGCTTACTGCCTCTGCCCAAAATGTTTTTGGTAGATCTTTCTCCAGCAGCATAGCTCTAGCTGTCTCCATTACAGTCCTGTTCTTGCGTTCGGAGACTCCATTTTGTTATGGGGCGTATCCAACAGTGAGTTGATGTGCAATTCCTTCATCCTCGCAGAACTTGTTGAATTCTTTAGAGATATACTTCGTACCTCTGTCACTCCTTATAGTCTTGATGCGATGACCACTTTGTTTCTCGACGTAGGTTTTAAATTTCTTAAATATTTCAAAAACTTGCGACCTTTCACGTAGAAAATAAACCCACGTCATTCTGGTATAGTCATCAATGAAGAGGATGAAGTACCTGTTTTGGCCATGTAAAGGAGTGCACATCGGACCACAGATGTCTGTATGCACCAGCTCCAATGGTTCCTTGGCTCTCCAAGCTTTTCCTGATGGAAATGGTTGTCGGTGTTGTTTCCCGAGCATGCATCCTTCACAAACACCATCGATCTCCTTTATAGCTGGTAAGCCAGTCATCATGTTCTTTTGATGTAAAATCTTCAGTCCTTGGAAGTGGAAGTGCCCAAGCCTTTTGTGCCATAGCCATGACTTGTCCACTTGTGCAGTCATTGCTGCATCTCTTGCATATCTCGATTGAATTGGAAAGCACCTATTCTGCTCCATCTTTACTTTTGCAATTTGGAGAGACTTATCTTGCTTGTCGTATATTGTGCAAGAGTCTCCCTCAAAATGTAGAGAATATCCCTTCTCAACCATTTGGCCGACGCTGAGAAGGTTTTGATCTATTCTAGGGACCAGGAGCACTTCATTGATGTATCTCTTGCCCTTCTTTGTATCAATGGCAATGGTGCCTTTTCCTGTTGCCTCCAAATAATCTCCATTTCCTATCTTGACTTTAGTCTTGAATTTCTCAAGGTTGTGGAATATACTTTCATCTTTTGTCATGTGGTTACTACAACCACTGTCAAGATACCCTGTATCTATCTTCTCTTATGTTGTGGCTTGGCCAGCGTAAAAGAGGATGCCTTCATCATCTTTTCCTTCAGAAAAATTGGCTTGATTATTTTTCTTTAATCAGAAAACTCTTTCAAGATGACCGAACCTTTTACAATTTCGACATTGTGGTTTTCCTTTAAACCAACAATCTTTTTCCAAGTGGCTCTTTCTCTTGCATATGCCACAAGGTGGATATTTTCCTTTTTGAGTCTCCTCATTTTTAAAACTATCACCTAATCTCCTTTCTACTTTAGATTTCAGAGACTGCCTATTGAACTTGGATTGAAAGGCATTTTCAGCAGAACTTTCATTACGCCTTTCTAATCTATGTTCATGAGCTTCTAGAGATCCCATTAATTCTGCAGCACTTAGTTTTTTTTATATCTTTTGACTCTTCAATAGCAGTAATAATCGGGTCATATTTCTCAGTACAAGTTATTAGTATTTTCCCGACTACTTTACTTTCAGGGATCTCATCTCCATAAGTTTGTAGTTGATTCACAATTGAATCTACTCTTGTATAATAGTCTCTTGCAGTCTCAGAATCTTTCATCTTTAAGTTTTCAAAGTTTCTCCTTAAAGTTTGAAGTTTGGAGACTCGTACTTTTCGTTGCCTCGAAACTCCTCCTGCAACTTATCCCATGCCTTGGCAGTTTTGGCTCCCATGATCCTAGGAAAGAGTTCTTCAGCCAAGCTTAACTGAAGAGCAAGTAGAGCTTGAGAATCCTTTTGTTGATTCTCTTTGAGTTCCTTCTTTTGTGCAGAAGATAAATTGGATGTATCTTGGGGGATAGTATACCCCTTGCTTACTACATCCCATAAATCTTGAGCACAAAAGTAAGTTCTCATCTTGATGTACCAGTAGTCGAAGTTTTCACCTCGAAAGACTGGCACTGTGATGGATGACCGTAGCATGTACTCGGCCATTATAATCTCATGCCCGATTGTAGTCGAACGTGGCTCTGATACCACTAATGGTTTGTGTTGAGTGTTGTAGGATAGTTTGAAGTATGCGGAAAATGGATGGAAGTTTGTATGATGACGTTTTTGGGATGTTTAGAAGGAATGAGAATTTGTAGGATTGATGGGAAGTGGTTGAGAGGAGGAGGAGATGCTTAGTAGGAGAAAGGAACTCATATTGTATTGATCCTTACATTTACAATGGGGTACATCACATATTTATAGTGCTATAAGGAAATTTCTAGAAACCTACTTCTAGAGACTTACATGTTCTAGATATTGAAGACTCTAGAAACATTACCCATCTCCTACAATGTTCTAGAAGATCAAACTTCTAGAAAATTCTACCACCTAGAAAGTTCTAGAATTATCACGCATGTTCTAATGCTTTCTAGAATTGTCTAGAATTGTACACCACAATGGTCTAATAACTTCAAACATCCCAAGACCTATTTGTCCGATTTCTTGATCTATGGGTTGCACTCTTCGTTGGGGACGCTGAAGGAAGGCTTCCCAAAGCCAACTCCAGCAAAGAAAGCTCTCTAGTATCTCCTTTTTGGGAATGTCGGAACAATATTAGTGCTTTTTACATTGCTGGCCCAGGCACCCAGGGGGTCGGACAAGGCCAAGCACCTAGTAAAGAGTATGACCGCTGCAGGAATGTTGCTGTTTGGGCTGAACCTTGCCATGCTCTATCTCAAGTATCAACCTTGAAGTAAAGGTAATGCCATACCCCCGGCTTTGCCAAACTCAAGTATCAACCTTGATCAGCTTCTTGTTCTTGGAATCATGCTACTCAAAATGTGATATGTATCTCGGATGTTGAGGTGTATCGAGCTAAGTTTAATTTTAAATCATGGCACTTAATTTTCTGGGTTGGATCTTTCATTCCTCCTGCCATGCAATTCTCTGTGACCTCTGCATATCTATGGAGTAATATTTTCTTTTTTTTCTCTGCATATCCATCTATTTATGTACGCAAGGGCATTAGTATGTAGTGTTCATCCCATGTTACGAAGAAGAATACCATAAAATGGATATTGCTTCTTATCTCCTGTTGATAGCTTGATGAGGAGAATAAGAAAATCTGTGATACCATCGCTTCATGCGAGATTGAATGTGCTCTCCTTCTTGGATGCATTCGGGTTTTTTCATCTCCGTACTTGTTTTCTTTATCCAACAATAACTTGGATGGAATGCAAACCACCTGACTCAATGTTATAGCATTGCAAGTTATGGATTAATTCCAAACACAAGAAGAAATTCAAGGGGATAGCCTTCCATGGTCTTTTCAAATTTGCCACTAGAACTACTTCATATAAAACATCTCAAAAGGGGATCATCATTGAAAGAATAGTGCTTGCAACGTGTGGTTACCTAGATGAACCTGATGACTTTGACGTCTTCCTTTTCAGGTAGCTAAGTTGATAAAAAAAAATTTATTGTTCATTATAGAGAATATATCATTATAGAATCGTCAAGAGACCTAATATTAATTTAAATTGTAGAAAATCAAGGAGATAATCTAGATTATCTAGCTTTCTCGTATAGTTGCATCAGAAAAACACAAAAACTATTGGTGTGGGTGGATTTCTCAAAAACTTTCTACAATTGTTTCTGTATGGGTTGCTGAACAAGCATGGAGAGAAATACCAAGCTTGAGATACCGCTACCTTTTTAAACTTTTGGGTGGAATATTACTCAACTTCTTATAAAGTCCAATGAAAATTTATTATGGTATCAAAATTAAATTTAACATTGGTTGGAAATTTAATGGCGGACTGAATTGATTATAGCAGAGGCATGGTTGTTCATCTTCATCAAGCATTTTCCTCGCTACAGCAAGTTTCTGCAGTCTGTGGCACCAACATTGCTTTCCCCATCATCAAGCATACTTTATAATTTTTTCTAGTCCGGTTGGTCAAAACTTGTCTATCCTTAGTAGATTGCATTTGTTGATGTCTGTATTGAATTGCCAAATGTGATCAGAATACTTAAAAGATTCTTTTGATTTTTGCATATTTGGAACCACTTCTCTCATTCTTGAAGTTTATGTGGCTAAGTCCTGTTGCTTAAAATCAGACACAAGATTGTTAAGGGTTGCATGACAACTAACACCCGCAAAGTAATTCCGTCAAGGCCTGCTTATGTTGATCAATTCAGGGGTGTTTGTTTTGATGTAATCTATAAAACATTCCACGGAAAGTTAAGATTTTCTGCTCTACTTTCCAATGTTTGGGTGAAAAGGTGAACTCAAAATGATTTTGCCGGGCCACCAGAATTTTTCCGGGCTTTGTCTCATGTCCCAGTAAAAGGAATGCAAGGCAGAGAGGCTGCATTCTCACTTTCCGGTAGTGGGGACCACACATCTAGTGGGCCTAGCTTTCCCAGCTTTTGCCTTTACCATAATTGCCCCCAATTTTTAAATCTTGTCCATTCATCATAAAAGATAAGGATTGATTTTGTAAAATTATATTTATGGCATATCACATCAAATATTATAATATTATATTCTCAATCACTTTTGCACTAATTTATTAACCAAACACTATAATTTCATATTACAACATACTTTCCATGTAATTTTACCCTGCAATCTAATTTTACATCGCAATCAAATTTTATATCGTAATTTAACAATACTTTGCCCCCTCAGAACATTTGTTGTTCCGGTTCCTTGATGGAAATTCTTACAGCTAAAGACCGGTTAGATCCTGTTCATTGAGAGGGAGAACGTTCATTTATAACGAAAAATAATTTTGAGGCTGTTTTACGGACCCACGACGTGCTCACTTAGACCCATTTTATAATTGTTATTTCTTGTAATTGTGTATTATTTGGAGCTTTTCGGGATTATTCAGAGATAATTATCGATCTCCTCATCTCTTGTACCAATTTTTGAGTATACGCGGATTTGTATATGCTCTGCCCAGTGTTGTTCCTATCAAGGTTTTCACATAAATATGTTCTTTTTTGTTCTGTTGACGAAGTGCTTTGACTATTTTCGTAACACTAGGATGGCACAGGGCACCGGATTGAGCACTTGCAAAGAACAAGTGTGGTAAGATTCTGAAAGGCTGAAATGGAGGCCACTTGTTCTCTGTGGCTGCCTTTGGTAGGTAGGATTGGATCAGAATAGAGTTAACATCTTTTTGCTTATATTGAAAAAATAGCCATGCTCATTCCTATGCATAAGGAGATGTCACCGATGAAGGAGTAGAGAGGTGGCAGCGGCCCAATGCTAGCCAACGAGCAACAGTAACCTCTTCTTAGATGGCAGTGGCTCTTGCCAAGCTACCACCGTCTCTCTACTGGCATTTCTCTCATTATAAAGAAAGCTATATCACAATCCTAATAGTTGTCTTGTCAACCCAAATGCAGCCTCCTCCTAGAGGATTCAGAAAGCTAATGCTCCATGAACAGATGAGCAGGAATAAGACAACTAAATAGGAATTCGCATATAGTCTGGATATTCTATGTTTCTTGATCATCTAACGACTCTTTTTTACTAACCACAAATTGTTTGGGAAATGATAATAGACTCTCGTGTTATATAATCCTCATTTTTTTTTCCTTATATTTTCTTGGATGATTGAATGAGTCATTGGCACTGATTGACCTAAAACCATTTCCACAACCACTAATCAAGCCCCAACTTGCAGTTAATAGAAAAGAGATGCTAGATGATAACGAAACATAGAATACTATCTCGTAAGTCAGTTCATGTTCAGTTCTCTTTTATTGTTGCGCATCTGTTCTTTGAGCATTTGTTCGATCTGGTGTAACATGCCATCCAATAAGGCAGTCTTCATGAATGGGATAACCGAGTCCTAATATCTTACATCTGCCAAATTTCCTCTACTAAATGGATCTGACAACCTTCCAGCAGCCTAAATATTTTCCATCATAGTCCACAAACCAAATTTTTGTTCTGCCTTAATAGAAGCATTTTGGGGAACAAGAACAGGTCTCCCCATTAATGAACTCGAGCTAATCAATCTTTTGCTCGAAGGATTTTCATCAAGGAATGGCAGCAACAAATGTTCTAAATTTGTAACCATTAGCGATCAAGACTTAGCTGTAGAAACTTCAAGTGAGATGAGTGGTTCCAGATATGCAAAAAAATAAAGAAAGAAAAGAAACATTTAAGTATTCTGGTCATAGCGCCACACAGACTTCAACAAATGCCAGAATTCAGCCAGTTTTTGCGCTTTACCTGCATTGCAGTGACTTTAAATCCCACCAGAAGCAATTTGTGAACAGGGCTGGCTAATGACAAGCAAAGATGGGTCCAACCAGTAGACTTATGTAGATGTACCTGGAGACATCGAGTTACACGATATGAACCGAAACCAAAACAGGTTCTATTTAGCCTAAATTCATTACGTGGATCCTGCCGAATTATAAAGATCATGTGAAGAATTGACAGGGAAGAAATTTCATCAGTACACAGTTTCTGCATTTTCTTGAATGAAAAGAATTACACACCCGTGCAGATGTCTAGGACCTATCCAGATAAATAACTCATATGAATCCTTAGGAACTAGTATATCATAGCCATAATATGGGAGGTATATAAAAATGTGGTCCTACCTTGAAGGATTGTCGCTTCAGCCTTAAGGACATCTTTCAACTAGCTCCCCCAAAATGTTACCTAGGGGGTGTGCAAGAACCGATTCAAACCAGTTCAGAACGAAACCAGACCATAAGAATCAGAGTACTAGTGGAGGGCGAGGTGCTGAGGCCCGAGCCCAACATTGATTTGCAAAAGTATCCACGATTCGGGTTATACAAAATTTTAATTGGATTACACCACAAAAATTCAAAACATTTCTAACAGTATCTTGTATAGATGTATCCAATCATGTATATAAATGTAGAACTATAAAAAAGAAAAAAAAACTAATACTGCTTGGAATTTCTCAAACTTTCAACATTTATTATTTTGGGAGTTGCCATACGAGCATGGAAGAGAAATATCTAGCTCAAGATAGTGACAGAAAGAGAGTTTGAGTACCACTACCATTTTAAGCTTCTGCGTTTGGACATGACGCAAATCATTACATTGTACGATAGCTAAATTTAACATGCGTTGGAAATTTAATTCCAACCGTTCAAAAATTTAATGAATGCAATTCATGCTGTTTCAAGCTTTATATCCCTTCCACTTTTTTAATAATTGGAAGGATCTAAACACAAATTAGTAAGAGCTTCCCTAGGGGATAGAATTATTTATGACAAAGGCCTAATTGTACGTCTTCGTCCAAACATATTCCTCACTACAGCAAGTTCTAGCAGTCTCCGGCTCCGACATCTTGATCACCTTTATTTCCCCAATGCGGGACGCACTTTATAGTCTTTTTCAAGTAGTATTCGGTAAAGAGAATTTTGTATGTGTCTCCTGTCAAATGGGTAAAATAAACCAGTTTTTATTCCTTACGGGATCTGCTCCAATTGTGTCACATACAAGTCGAATAATTACATTGGCGGTACAGGACCTTTTCAAAATATTTCATGTTAGTACACAACCTTTTTTTCATTGCATTTCGATACAAAACCTTTCAAAAGTGTGTTATTTTAGTGCATTCCATTAATTTTGCCTAACTCAACAATCTGACATGGACGCCACACAAGCATACATACTGACATGGCATGCTTATATAATTTTGTTAAATAAATAAACATACTGATGTCGTTAGTTAAAAGTTGATGGAATGTACCAAAGTGGTACACTTTTAAAAGGTTTTGTACCAAAATGCGATCAAAAAATAGTTTTGTACTAACATGAAACATTTCTAAAAGGTTTCATACCACCAGTGTAATTATCCTCATACTGGTCATAACTACCATATTCATTTTTGGACGATGATCATCATAAATTTTCATGTTAATTTGACATGAAGCCTAGAGCTAATATTCTTAAATTTCTTTCGCACTTTTAAGACTTCAAGTTGACAATATCCTTGACAGAAAAATTAAAGTTCTTCAATAGTCAAAGAATTTCTCTCTCGAGAATTCCAGGCTTCATTACACAATCACGTCCTTCTTCATAGAATATCACATCCGCAGCTCACAACAAAATGGATTAACTAAAAGAAAATATTGACATATAATTGACATTTAGCTCTTCTGCCTCATTCTTCTAACTTAATGAGATTTTGCATTTGAAATTACGGTATTCCTGATCAGTAAACTTCCAACTTATTCTCTAAATTGTAAGTCCTTGTTTGAGGTTTTTCATAAACACTTCATTTATTTGATTGTCATTGTTTTCCTTATCTACTCATACGATACCTTGATACTTAACCTAAATATTTGTGTCAATCCTAGATCGGTCGGACCTATATTACTCATACTGTCATATTTCCATCGTGTTAATGGTGGAGAATAGCACAACTCTCCACCAAACTTACAAAAATAGCACCAGTTTATAAAATTTTAAAAAATAGTACTATTTTATGTTAAAAGTCCATTTTACCCTTCACCCACTCCCTTCTCTCTCTTCCTCCCCTTCTGCCCGTGAGCTTCTTCGTCTTCTTCTTCCTCCTGCAGCCGGCGACAGGCAGCGGCAATGAGCGGCCGGTAAGGGGCAGCGGTGACGGGCGGACGAGTGGCGTCGGGAGACGGGCGACGGACGACATCGGGCACCAGGCAACATCGGACGATGGGTGACGTCGGGGGCCTTGCGACCTCGGGCGCGGGCGACGAGTGGCATCAGGGAGTCGGGGGCCATGCGCTGTGCGTCCGGCGTCGGTGCGCAGGTCGCCGGTCGCCGGTCGCCGGGGACACCCGATCTGTGGTTGGTGCTCCAGTCGCTGGTCACTGGGGACCCCCGGTTGGGCACTGGTGCTGCAAGAAGAAGAAGAAAGAAAAAATAAAAAAAAAAAGAAGAAGAAGAAGAGGCGCAGAAGAGAAGCTGGGGAGGGAGAGGTGAGGGAGTGGGTGAAAATGAGAGGAGTAGTTTGGAAATTATGAAAAAATTTGTAAAGAGAATGTATATAGTGGTGCTAGTTTTAAAATTTGTTATTTTGTTAGTGCTAGAAAAATTTTCAACTCTATTTCCATCCACTACCCAAAAAAAACTGATAAATGAAGATGGGAAGAAGCGTTGAAAAATTATTGATGGATTATCCGTCACTGAATATCAATAGGTAATTAACGATGAACAATGATGATGTAGGTAATGTCCAACTACTTCTCGACGGATTATTCGTTGGTAAACTAAAAATCTTTTTCTAACAGACTATCCATTTATAAAATTCATTAAAAATCTTTTTCTTATGTTAAATTCTGATCGATTTTTCTAACGGATTATCTGTTATCGTAAGAAATTAATATCTTTATATGCAAATCACGAGTAACGACATAAAACTAGCCTAAATATTTGATAAAATAGGAAAAAATCACATAAATACAAATAATTTAAGTATAAATATATATACAAATCATATAAAATTTCACTGTAACAATCAAAATCTAACATTTCTAAGGACCTCTACTGCTCCCCAAATATCCTGTAAAACAACTAGAAATGAATGATGGGAGTGAGCTTAAAACCCAGTGAATAACCACACCCTAAATTAGCCGGATCATGCACCGGTTCCATATATATACACACACATGCGTGCGCGCAATAAAATAACACCAAGACCTTTAGAACTCATCTCGTCCTTGTGCCCATTCCGGCTCCCAGCCGCAGTTGTGGCTCCACACTGGCGGCCTCTCTGCCCTAGGTAGCCCTTTCCCCTGCTCAGCTCACAACTAGCTCGGGACACGATAGGACAAGCCACTTTCCATCAGTCTCATTTTTCTCAATCACATTCCATAGTACTAAAAATACATGCATGATTCTAACACTGACATGGCCATGACAATGTAGTTCTAAAATATATAATATATACGATAAATGAACTAATTTAGAAATAGGTTACTCACCTTGTTAAACTGAAAATCAAAAGCAAACGATCGAATCAATTTTTTTCCTTCACCCCTAAGATTGCTCTCGCTGCCCTCTTTCTATTTCTCTCTCTTTTTTTTGATGACGTAGGTTTATTCCTGCGGCCCCCGGCCACCCTTTGAGTATGTCCATCGAGTAACCCACTCATAGGACTGTGCTAGGTGGGGTTCAAACGCCTGAACTTGCGGAGCTTTCCCAGTTCAAACCATGCCTTGACCACCTCCATTGGCCCTGGTGGGCTATTTTTCTTCTTTCTTTCCTTACTTTCAGTCTTGCCAAATGAAATGGAATGGAAATAGCTTTTTAAACACTTCACAAAAGTAAGACAAAAGGATAAGTTTGAGGAGAGCTTGACACATGGCGTACACACGTGCGTGCGCACACACACAGATATATATATATATATATATGTTAGGAGGAGTACACTACATATGCATTCAATATCCATTACCAATCATTATCCAAAAATAAAGTGAGATAATTTTTAAAAAGATCTTTATAAATGGTTTTTTTGGATATCACATCACGGTTCCCTCTTCATTTTCCCCTATGAGGTCAGAGAAGAAGCTTGCTGAACTCGGAGCTCATGGTCAACAAGAGCTTCCTCCAGCACAGTCTTGAAGGGAGTCAATGGGCTCACTGGAGGACAGTGAAGTAAATTTTCGACTACATTTTATTGAAATTCTATTAAATTGTGATGTTTGAAGAAAATTCATGACCTTCAATAGTACCAAATATTGTCACGTGTTTTCATATTTTCACAAAATGTAACAGACTTAATACTATATATATCACTTTTATTGCAGGTGCATCATTTTTATTTACAAGCATATATTTGTTTACTATTGCACAGTGGCATCAAATTTATTGCTATATGTATGCTGTAATACTATGTAAATAATATTTTTATTATCTATCCTATACGAGGTCCAATTCTCAACAGTTTCCTTATTAATGTGTAGTAAAAATGCCAAGTCAACATAAAAATACAATATCAGCACTCCACTTCAGCAATTAATGGAAAATTTTAACATCGTTAATTTCGTGACACTTCAAACATGAAAACAAAACTATGTGAAAGTACTTGGTATTATTGAAGGCAATAATAAAGTAAGGAATTTGTTAAATATTGTGATTTTTGAGACAATTTTTGCCGTTTTCTTTAATTATATGTACTTTTGGATTGGAACCACTTTTAATTGATTACAGTATTATTTGTAAATTGCACAAAATTAAATTATTAATTATCCGTTAAATTTCATAATTGATTGTGATTATTTTATTTCCTTAAGTTCTAATGAATTTATTAAATTAATCTAATCGATACATTTATTTAACGAATAATTATATTATTTTAATTAATATATTTAAAATTGGTACAGTAATTAATTCTTAAAATTATTTGAATAAAAATAACATACCCGTCGAAAATCTATGTTGGGCATTTCTAAAGGATATTCCATTGGCATTCCGTCGTGAATCTCCGACAAATATTTTTGACGAAATATCCGTGGTGAGAAAATTCTTGACAAGGGTCTTCCTGATGAATTTTGTCTGTCGAAAATCTGACGGTAATCCATCGAGAATATCATGTTTTCGACAAATTACCAACGGAAATCGTCAGTTTTCATGTGGTGAATTGTTTCATGGGCATCAGGCTTGGGGTGTACACAATCATCCTCTCACAAAGTGCTCAACCCCCATCCACTCCTTGTCCCGATCATCATCAGCCTACTTCAGATACCATACTTCCTCTCCCATTAACAACACGTAAGAAGGTTCACCAGTACAGTGTCTATAGTTATCCTAAAAGAAAAAAAAGACTATCCCATGCTGGATAATTAAGTCTTCAGGGATAGAATTGTTCTGTTCAAAGTACTCAAACTTTGGCTGGCAAAAACATGTACATCCTTGGTAGATTGCATTTGTAGAAATCTATACGGAATTGCAAAAGATGATCAAAATACTCAAAATTTGTCTTGGTTTTTGCATATATATTTGCACCCACTTCTCTTATTCTTGAAGATTTTGTGGTAGATCATGCATAAGATCGCAAGTGGGGGCAGATAACTAGCACCTGCAAAGCACTTCCACCGAGCCTTGCTTATGTTGATTGATTCAAAATAGAGTTAGCATCTTTCTTTTCTTATATTGAGAAAATGCTCATATTAATGTATTTTTTGTTGAATATAATGTATATATAACACAAGAATTTACAATGCGTATAAATGTACATGTGGGGATACATTAACAACAAATGCTCGGTTTGCAGAGACGTTGTTTAGGGTATGAGTTCTCTACAAACTTAGCGTGCTGCAACCTACAAATCATACTTGAGCTTCAATTCTCGAATAACAGTTTTCGAGGAAATGAGACACCAAAAAGAGCTAACCTTGCAAGCCATACGTTAATTTTGTTTATTAATTTACGTACCCGATGACAAATACATCTTAGTAAATGCTCGGTTTGCTGGGAAAATGTTAAGGGCACAAGTCCTTCACAAAATTGCCTAGTCCCAAACTGCAAATCATGCTCGAGCTTCAGCTCTTGGACAGCGGTTTTCAAGGAAATGATTCCCTGAAAAAGAGCGGACTTATTGCAAGCCATACCATAATTTGTTTGTCGAATAACCAGAGGCGATTACAACACAAGAGAAGGGAAAGAGAGAAACCGAATACTTATTGGAGTTTTTGGCCACTTGATCGATTCTGGTTGGCAAACTCAGAGAGCAGAGGGGTGATGAACAGGTAGTACCAGAGCATAGCCGATGTGGATGTCGTGAAAACTAAAGACACGTATCTGAAGAGAGCAGCTGCCTTCTTCGGATAGAGCCCTAGGGAAATGAGCGATGATCCGAAGGCGACTGCGACGGACACGATGATGTATCTCATGATCGAGTTCGGGATCGAAACCCACTGTGGCAGGACATTGAGTGAATTACCTACCAGGAAGTTTACACCTGCAATAACCGTTGCGTTAAACTTGAAGGCTGCAGTTTCAGCAGTTTTGGTCGGGTCTACCTCCAGTTGCATTCTCGACGAGTGCAGGAGAAGCTTCGATCCGCTCCCTGGCTGCGGCTTCAACTCGCTCTCCATAGCTTCGAGGCAATCATCTGCCTGTGCAAGCGGCCTAATCTAGAAAAACTTGGTGGGGGAAATAACGAACCAGCTCCTGGGTTCACAGACAGAAAATATGAGGCAAATCAGACTACTTCAACAAAGAGCACAAGGAAGAAAGGAGTTAACTAATAGCTTATGGGATTTCCTTTGACTATTATATATGTAAATTCCGCGTAAGATAAGGAAGTTTTCGAGCACTTAATGACTTTCTCTTCAAATTTCCATTATTCTATGATGCCAAAATAAAGCCTCTTTTGCAGTACAACATGATTAAAAACTGGAATAACCCACATGCACACCATTACACATTTACCGAACTGCTTTATCAATAGCAGCGCATGGCCTCCATGGCTAGTCTTCAGCAACGCCTTGTTTCTTTTCCTCTTAGCTGCTTCTTTTTATTTCTTTCTTATATTTTTCTCTGGGGAACTGGAATCTTGCCTGTTAGATCCGTAATCAACGCTTGCACGTTCCGGCCCCACACGGTTTCTGAGTTTGTCGTGAACTACAGAACGCGGTTTAGCGCAAATGGTTTCGTAATTAAATATGAAAAGGGGAGATTCCATGAACGTGCAAGCCATTTTATTTTTGAGCGACAGCAGTAAGAAAATAATCATTTTCGGAGGCGGTTCAATTACTTGGAAAGCCATAAGTAATTTTTATACCCGCTTTCTTTTCTCAGAAAAACACAATCAAAATTAACTAAGAAAAACAAATCTGAATTATCTCAAGGCGTCTTGAACTCAATAACATATTGGAACACTCGTAACACATTACTGTCATTTGGGATCCAAGTGAAAGGTGGTGTTCTACCGAAAAATTCTCTCACATTCTATACTTCAAAACCCAGAACAAGCAATCTTGTTGCTCAGGATTGATGGCATCGCCCATGGAAGAGATCGAAGAGCTTGAATTAACCTCCATTGCAGTTGGTAAGCCATTTATGTTTTTAGTTCAATCTGAGCAAGCACATGAGATTTTGAACATCAGAATGATCCTGTTACTGATTCCAGAACAGGAGAGCCCACCACATGATCTTCCTAAGGCCAAAGCAAGGATTCTTAAAGGTATGGACTCAGTTTTGGATGAATTTAACATCCTTTTAAAATATATCTCATCATAAGGATTCATGTGATTTTATTTGTCTGGATAGCGTCTAGACACCCGCCATGTAAATTCTTTTCACTCAAGAAAATGCAGAAAGAGTATTATGATGAAATACGTTTCCATTCAATTCTTCACATCTTCCTTTGATATCTGATCTGAAGAGGGAGACGAATCAAGTTCCCAAGTCCAGATTTCCTCTACTTTTTCTTTTAACTTTTCAGTTGTACTTTGCTGGATTCCTGAACCCCTGTCAAATATTTGGTAAAAAGTTGCCCATGAAAAAACAGCATCTGCTTTTATCTTTAGTTATCGATTCTTGTTCCAAATATTCTTGGAATATTTCTTGATGTTGGTTCCTTTTTTTCTTTTTGCATTCACAGTTTCCGAGAGTGGAGTCCCAGGAATTGTGCAGGGGGTACATGGCAGTGGAATGAGTATGAACTTCTTCTAGCTCTTTTATATTGTCTCCTCCCCAATCCGCTCTCTCCTCCACTGAGAATCCTAACCTGAAATGGATATGCAGTCAAAAGTAATATGTGATAGGCCCACTTTTACAGATGGTAATGATATGTGATCAGTCAAGATGCAATTACTAGTTCTGGAATGATCTGAAGCATGGAATGAATTTTCCATTGAGTACATATTCTTGTTTAGCATTCCCTCTTCCTGATCCACATATTTAATCACCTCTCACCAACTTAAAGAACTCATTATTAACTTTAATTTGATCAGATCTCAAGATCGCTTCCTAATTCTAACCCTGAGAACCCAATGCTTCCATGCGGCAGGGTTTTGGGAGCTGTATGTGGAGAAGTTGTGGAGTCCAATCAGAAAGAAATTGGGTTTGGATGGTGAAGGAGTTCCAGTGCGTGGAAATGGCATGCCAACAGAACCCGGTCATGATGTCGGCTATCTTGAGAATGGCGATCTTGAGAATGAAGGCTCCATCAGCATTTATAGCCCAGGGGGCTTCACCGACAACCCAGATCAAGAAGGCACGGAAGGTTTGATAACTGAAGATGCTGATCAAGTCTCTGTGGGGTCCATGTCGCTGGATGACTTGACTGACGCTGCGAAGGCGGCAGAATACTTCAAAGATCCGAAGACCTATTTGTCTGGTTTCTTGATCTATGGGTTGCACTCTTCGTTTGGGACGCTGAAGGAAGGTTTCCAAAAGCCAACTCCAGCAAAGAAAGCTCTCTGGTATCTCCTTTTTGGGAACGTCGGAACAATATTCATGCTTTTTACAATGCTGGTCTGGAAACGCAAGCAGCCAGACAAGGTGAAGCTCCTGGTGAAGAGTATGACTGCTGCAGGAGTCCTGATGTTTGGGCTGAACCTTGCGCTGCTCTATCTCAAGTATCAACCTTGAAGTAAAGGTAATGCCATACCCCCCACCTTTATCCACATCAAGCATCAAATTTGCTCAGATTCTTGTTCGTGGAATCATGCTGCTCAAAATGTGATATTTATCTCGGATGTTGAGGTGTATCTAGCTAAGTTTAATAATAAATGATGGTACTTTATTTTGTGGGTTGGATCTGTCATTCTGCCTGCCATGTAATTCTCTGCGACCTCTACACCTGCATATATGCTCTTGTGCAAGAATACTGGCAGATAAAGTAATAGAATAATATTATTAGACCATTGTGGTGCACAATTTTAGAAAGTATTAGAATATGTGTAATAATTCTAGAACTTTCAATATTTCCAGGTGGTAGAATCTTATACAAGTTTGTTTCTCTAGAACATTAATGTAGATGATAGGAAATATTTCTAGAGTTTTCAATCTCTAGAACATTTATATGTAAGTCTCTAGAAGTAGGTTTCTAGAGATTTCCATATACCATTATAAATAGGTAATGTACCCCCATTGTGTAAGTAATGATAAATGAAATACAAGTTCCTTTCTCCTCCTAAGCATCTCCTTCTCAACCTCTTCCCATCAATCCTACAATTCCCACTCCTTCTAAACACATCCCAATCATTCTAAACACCTCCCAAATATCATCCTACAATCCTCCATCCATCTTCCACACACTTCAAACTATCCTACAACCATCAACACAAATCATCAAACATTTTCTCTTTTTCTCTGCATATCTATCTATTTATGTATGCAAGGGCATTAGTATGTGGTGTTCATCCCATGTAAGCTTGCTTCTTATCTCCTTTTGACAGCCTGATGAGGAGCATAAGAAAATCTACTATGCCATCACTTCATGTGAGATTGAATGTGCTCTCCTTCTTGGATGCATTCAGGATTTTTCATCTCCGTACGTGTTGAGTTTCTTTATCCAACAATAGCTTGGATGGAATGCAAATCACCTGACCCAATATTATAGCATAACAAGGGATGGATTAATTCCAAACACTGGAAAAAATTCAAGGGGTTAGCCTTCCATGTTCTTTACAAATTTGCCACTAGAACTGCTTCATATAGAACATCACAAGAGGGGATCATCATTGAAAGGACAGTGCCTGTAACGTTTGGTTACCTAGAGGAACCCGATGACTTTGACGTCTTCCTTTTCATGCAGCTAAAGTTTTAAAAAAAAATTTATTGTTCGTTATAGGGAATATATCATTGTAGAATCGTTAAGAGAACTAATGTCAATTTAAATTGGAGAATATCAAAGAAAATCGAAGAGATAATCCAAATTATCTGTGCATAGCTTTCTTGTATAGCTACATCAGAAAAACAAAAAACTATTGTTGTGGGGGAATGTCTCAAAAGCTTTTCTGCATGGGTTGCTGATCAAGCATGGAGAGAAATACCTAGCTTGACATACCACCACCTTTTTAAACTTGTGGGTGGAATGTTACTCAATTTCTTATAAAGTCCAATGAAAATTTAGTATGGTATCAAAATTAAATTTAAAATTGGTTGGAAATTTAATGGCTGGTTGAATTGATTATAGCGGAGGCATGGTTGTTCATCTTCACCAAGCATTTTCCTCGCTACAGCAAGTTCCATCAGCCTGTGGCACCAACATCTTAGTCATCTTGCCTTCCCCCATCATCAAGCGTACTTTATAATTTTTTCTACTCCAGTGGGCCAAAACTTGTCTATCCTTCCCCATAATTTAATTTTTTTTTATCATTTTATATACTCAGTGACTGATAGATTATCGTAAATGCTCAGTTTGCTGGGGCAGTGTTCATGGCATAAGTCCTCTGCAAAGCTGCCGAATTGCAAACTGCAAATAATACCCGAGTTTCACCTCTTGGACATCAGTTTTTAAGGAAATGATTCCCTGAAAAGAAAAAGCTGACCTTGCAGACCATACCGTAATTTGTTTTCCGAATAACCAGAGGAGATTACAGCGCAAAGAGTAACCAAATAGTTATTGCAGCCACATCTTGCTTCTTTTCCTCCTTGTTGCTTTTTTTTTTTTTTAATTTGTGTCTTGCATTTTTCTTTGGGGGAGATGTGCTCTTGCCTATTAGATGTACTAAGAGACATATATCGTGATATGCTATCACAATCACACATACATTATGTAAATGCTATTTTTAGTTAGTTAGGATAGCTTTCCCTTCTTACTTATTTTTCAGGATTGACTTCCCTAAAATGTCTTGATTTTATAAAAATTCATAAAAATTAGCTTGATTTTATTAATTGGTACCACCATATAAGCACTGTAAGTGATCGCTCACCATTACATACAAGCAGTTAAATAATTGTTAATTTACTTTCCATTAGTCATTTGATTTTTTGGGGCACAAGCAATGAAGATGTGCTGAAGGCAAGCATCTGAAACTAGTCATTAGGTGCTGTTTTAAACTCAGTAATGATTTTGATGATGATGATGATCTACGGTACTGGATGGGCTAAACCGGCCCCTTAATTCGCTGCGCGTGAGAGGAAGTGTTAGATCCTACATCGGTTAAATCAATTAATAATAATGAGTTTATAAGAGAACTAGCACCACCACCTGACGTTTAGATTTTTACGTGAAAACATGCTCTTACTATTGTGAGGCTCACTAACAATAATTAATGTAATATATGAGTGCCTGATCGGTAATTTTTAACGTAAACCTACACCTGTCTGCCGACGGATCCAGCAATCTCCTCTAGGCCCAGTCACCCGCTCTGCCAAATGGTCCGCATACAACAAATAATTCAACGAATCTGAGCAAACACAGGAGACTTTTAACATCAGAGTTACTGATTCCAGAACAACGAAACACTTTGGGGAGCTCGTTGTATGATGTTCCTAAGGCTGAAGCGACAGTCCTCCAAGGTAGGAGCACATTTTTGGGTGCCTCCCATATTCTGTTTATGATATACTAGTTCCTAAGGATTCATATGAGTTATTTATTTAGATAAGTCCTAGACACCTGCACGTGTGTGCAATTCTTTTCATTCAAGAAAACGCAGAAACTGTGTACTGATGAAATTTCTTTCCTGTCAATTCTTCACATGATCTTTAGAATCCGATTGGGTCAGGGTAATGAATTTAGGCTGATCGGAACCGGTTTTGGTTCCGGTTCATATCATGTAACTTGAACTTGATGTCTCCAGGTACATCTACATAAGTCTATTGGTTGGACCCATCTTTGCTAGCACCCTGTTAACAAATTGCTTCTGGTGGGATTTAAAGTCACTGCAACTGGCTGAATTCTGGCATCTGCTGAGGTCTGTGTAGAATTTTGATCAGAATACTAGAATTTTTCTGTTTTTTTTTTTTTTTTTTTGCATATCTGGAACCACTTCTCTCTCTTGAAGTTTCAACAATTAAGTCTCGATCGCTAACGGTTGCAAATTTAGAGCATTTGTTGCTGCGCTTCCTTGATGAAAATCCTTCTAGCAAAAGATTGATTAGCTCCAGTTCATTAATGGGGAGACCTGTCCTTGTTCCCAAAAATGTTTCTGTTGGACTATGAAGGAAAATATTTACGGTGCTGGAAGGTGGTCAGATCCATCTAGTCTAGAAAATTGGCTGATGTAAGGTGTTACAATTCAGTTGTCTCATTCATTAAGACTGCCTCACACAATGGCATGTTACACCAGAACAAACAGATGCTCAAACAATAGACGCACAAGAATAAGAGGGAACTGAGCAGGAGATTGACTTACAAGATAGTATTCCATGTTTCTTGATCATCTAACATCTCTTTTCTGTTAACAGTAAGTTGGGGCTTGATTGGTAGTTGTGGAAATGGTTTGAGGTCAATCAGTACCAATGACTCATCCAATCATCCGAGAAAACAGAGAGAAAAAAAATGGAGATTGTGGAACACAAGAATCCATAATGACTATTAATTTAGAGACCCGTCGATCGAGACGTTATACGTAAATATGCTTCAGTTCTCGGACTATTTTCGAAGAAATGATTTATTGAGAAAGCTGACCTTGCAAGCCACACATTTGTTGGTTTGTCAAATGGCCAAAAGACATTACAACATAAGAGAAGGGAAAAGGGAGACCAAATAGTTATTGCAGAAAATGTTTCTCCGGCATGTTCTTGGCCACTTTATTTATTCTTGTCGATAAACCTAGACAGCAGAGGTGAAGGGAACGTAGTAACAGAGTATAGCAGTTGTGAATGTTGTGAAAACAAAACACGCGTATCCGAAGAGAGCAGCTGCCTTCCTCGGATAGAGAATTCGACAAATAAGTGATGATAAGAGGGAAATTGTAGCGGACACGGCGAGGTATCTTATGACTGAGTTTGGTATCGAAAAGTTCCGTTGCAGCCCTTTGAGTGAATTAGCAAGAAGGAAGTCGGAGCCTGCAATAAGTATTGCACCGGAGTTGATGCTTGCAATTAAACCAGTTTTGGTCAGGTCTTCCTGTGGTTGCATTCTGGATAGACACAGGAGAAGCTCCGATCCATTCTCTGATTGTGGCTTAACCTTCGTCTCCCCTTCTCTGAGAGCTTCAAAGTGATCATCTGCTTCTACACGTAGGCTAATCTCCGAACACATGATGGAGAAATGGGGATGGAGTTCCTGCGATAATTAACAGTAAAGATGAGGCATAAATATTAAATAGGAAGAAAGAGGCTCACTAGTCGCTGGTTGGATTTCCTTCGACTACGTTATATTAAGAAATATCCCTTAAAATAAGGAAATTATCAACCGCTTGCTTATGACTTTGTCATCCCTCTTCCTCTTCCACACATTTAATCACTTTCCTCCAATTTAAAGCACTATGATATGTGTGGGGAGAATGAGAGAGAGAGAGAGGGAGAGAGAATGAAGAAGATGATTCAGGACAGGAAAGCACAGAGATGAAGTTTGACCTGTTGAGTTTCCTACTATTTTCAGAAGTAGCTCGCGTGGAAATCGGAGGGGTCCCATTGATTCGGGGATTCTACAAAAGAAATGGATATCCGAGATTCCACGGATATCACAAGAAATATCATATGATAATATTAGACCTTATTTAAAAAAAGCGGAAGTGACAAATGGAAATAAATTTAATTTTTCATATGCAAATGAATAAATAGGTAAATACGAAAATTTACACTTGTCACAGTTCGAGTACGAGGCTTGGAAGTCGGGCTCCTAAACTAACATATTTCACTGTTGCAAACCAAAGATCCTAAACTAACACAAGATCGATAATGATTGCACGACAACGAACACTCGCCTAGCAATTCCATCAGGGCCCAGTTATGTTGATCAATTCATGTTGAGGTTACTCGATAGAAATCCTAGAAGATAAAGACGATTTGATGGGGAGGCATGTCCTTGTTCCCCAAATTGCTTCTTTTAAAGACAAAATGGAAATTTTGTCCGTGGCTACTAACAGAAATTTTTATGTTGTTGGAAGGGTGTTAGATCCATTTGGCTATGGAAACGGGATGATGTAAGGTGTTACAATTCAGCTGTTGCATTTGATAAAGACAGCTTTGTAGCATGGCAATGAGACACCAAATCAACTACTTACAAAGAATAACAGTGGGAACAACAGGCTAAAAAATGTTGCTTCCGGTGCACTGTTATATAAAAGGAAGGCCCCAGTTCGTCGAGGTCGCCTTTGAACGCTCTTGGGGGATATAATTGTTTTGTTCAAAGTATCTGAAGTTCGTCAGCAAAAACTATTCCGTGCTGGAGATTTCGTAAGTCCACTTCTTGGAGTTTGTATGAAATTACAAAAGATGACTAAAATACTCAAATATTTCTTTTGGTTTTGCATATTTGAAGCCACTTCTCTCACTCTTGAAGACTCTTGTTGCTTGAAAGATAATCAGACACAAGACTGCTAATTGTTGCATGACAGTTAACACCTGCAAAGCATCGGGACCTGCTTATGCTGTGATCAATTCAAGACATTTTCTGATGCAGCACATTGATGGAAATCCTTGGAGTTAAAGACCGGTTTGATGGGGGACCGATCCTAATTCCAAAAGTTTCCTCCTTTCAAGAATGAATGGAAATATGGTTCGTGGAAATATGATGAGGAAGCTGGCTGAAGTAAGATTTTATGATTCAATTGTGGAATTCATAAAGACCGCTCTATGGAATGCGTACGACATTAGATCAAGCACTTACAATGAATAATGGTGGAAACATTGAGCTCAAAAAAGGATGCTTCCTACATGCTACTGTATAAAAGGAAGGCCGCCTGCTCTCGCCTGTGACCTAGAGGTCCGAGATTCGATCTCACCCATGATACTTCTTGTGTTCCCTTTGTCCCCTCTTCCTTCTACTATTTCTAAGCCGATGTGCCTCCTCTGTATATCGGGAAAAAAACGGTTTCATGAGCAATTGCTCAAAGAATAGATGAGCAGAAGAGAAAACTGAATAGGAATTGGTCTTACAGTTTTAGTATTCTCCATATCTTTGATCACCTTCTTTTATTAGCCGCAAGTTGGGTCTTGATCGGTGCTTGTGGAAATGATTTGCGGTCAATCAATACAAGTGAGAGAAATGAGAAGAAAAGATATATAGAAAACCACAAGAAGAAGACGCAGAGAAAATTCACAATTCATATTAATGCTTATCTCACACATGAAATTATGTTCATCTATAATCTATAGACGCAGATGCATTACGTAAATGCTCAGTTTGCAGAGCCACTTCATACGAGGTCTCTGCAAACTTGGATACCTGAGCTTCAATTCTCAAATAGTAGTTTTCAAGCAAATCATATTCCTCAAAAAAGCTGACCTTGCAATTCATACATTAGTTTATTAGTAGAATTGCGGGAAGGGATTACACCACAAGACAAAGGCAAAAAGGGAACATTACCCAAAAAAAAAGGGGAAAAGGTAGTAAATGAGTATGGCGGATGTTGATCCAATAATAACCACAGATATGTATATGAACGGTGCAGCGGCCTTCTTCAGTTGTAGCGCTAATGAAATGAGTGCTGATGCAAAGGAAATTGCTATTGACAGCACAAGGTATGCCATGACTGAGTTCGGGACTGAAACAAACCGCTCTAGCGTGCTGATTAAAGCAGCATGTATGGTACTCACGCATATGATAAGCACTGTGGCAATCCAGAAGTCTGCATCTTCACTTGTTTTGATTGAGTCTTCCTCAGGTTGCATTGTTGACGGGTCAAGGTTGGGCTCGTGCCCATTCTTCGATTGTGGCTCCAAATTGGTCTCCGATTTGTTGTTGGCTTGGAGTTGATCATCTTCTTGCACACGCAGCACAATCTCTGGACACATGGTAGGGAATGGCGAAGGAGATCCTGCGATCACTGACAGGGAAGTTGAAGCAAATCAGGTATGTTCGACAAGATGCACTAGGAGAAAGAAGCTAATTAATAGCTTACGAGATTTCTTTTGGCTACTATATTAAGAACTTTCCCTTAAGATAAGGAAGTTACCCTTAGAAGAAATCAACCACTTACTTACTATTGGCAACCCATTTTTCTCCTCGTCCACATATTCTTGCTTGGCAACCCATTTTTCTCCTCAACACATCAGTCATTTCTATCAAGTTAAAGCATTCTGACATGTGTGGAAGAACGAGAGAGTGAGAATGAAGAATATGACTCAGGAGGAAGGGATCTACTGTTTCATTACTTGCCTATTGATCTGTACATATTCCTGATCCTCCACTGTTAATTGTGCTGTAGACTGAACAAGATTAATGGGCACAAATAACAATCAAACCTTTATTTCCAAAGAACCCCTAAAACGTCTCAAATTATTACAATGAGCCCCTCCCTTCACTTTATCATTTGTTTCAATTGAGTCCTTTCACATATCAAGACTCCCCCCTCAAGAACCTTGTCTCTAGGTTTCGTAGATGGGAATTAAAGTTGTAAATCATAGAGAACCTCCTTGGTAGTCTCCGAAACAGGTCGGGTCCACCACATAACCAGAACTGGGGTCGTAGGTCCTTGTCCTCGCTATGCCATTCGTCTATCCATAATTGCTTCAGGGACAAGGGAAGCCATGAAATCAGTTTCCAATGAATAACACATTAATTGAAATGAAAGCTCTGTCTAATTTTTTTATGGGTCGATTTTAATCATTTCATTGGATAACAAATCTTATGCAGTGATTTTTATGGTAACGCCTCTCTCTCCATTTCACCGTCGTACACATTTCTCTACTTTATGCTTCATCAAAAATGTATATTTCATTGTCGTTCATGAGGAGCGGCAGAGACTCGTATCGCGTTCCAATGAGACAAGTCCTAAAGCTGTGGCTTTCTTAGTCAGGAATTCGAATCAAGAAAGAAGGTTCTTTTGTCATGACTGTGGAAAGGATGGGCACACCAAAAATGGATGCTGAAAATTGATTGGATCCCCAACTTGGTGGGACGAGCAATCAAAACAGAAGAATAAGGTCCCTCTCGGAGGCGGTCCACGGCGCAGGAAGACAACACTCCCGGCCAATTCATCAAGCAGCAGTGCATAGGCCAAGTTACCAATCACGCGATGGGCCTGGTTAGAATGAGCGAGATGGGCTGATTTATTCGGCGACCCAACATGACCAAAATCAGCATCCACTAGGCTGGGCTAGAATGGAGACATCATCCAGGCCGGGCTTCAATTATGGGACAGCTCATAAAGCAGGCCGAAACGTCGCGGCCTTGCCGTGAAAGCAGAAGAAGCAGGCGGGCCAGCGTTTCCAATTCAAGGTCCTTCCGAGCAACAATTCAATTCTTAACATTGTTGGTACCAATGATCGTAAGAAGGAGCCACAGTCTGGTAAAGAATTTTTCTCTATTTTTAAAGGAGATAATTGGATAATTGACACAAGTGCCTCAATTCACATGGATGTGCAAATATATAACTGATTTGGTGAAAATAAATACACCTTTTTGAGTTTACATCCCGAATAGAGATTCAGTCAAAGCAACACACATTCTAAGGGTCATCCTTGGGGGTAGTGTTATTTTAGATAATGTGCTATCGGTTCCCAATTTCAACTGCAATCTTATATCGGTGACTAAGTTATCGAGTGACTTGGATTGTCATATAGCATTTCTATAAAATTATTGTTCAATACAGGACCGTGCCTCGAGGAGGATGATTGGAGTGAATGAACTCGAGGAAGGTCCACTATCTTCAGCATGTGGCTTTGACTTCTCCAAACTTTGCGTATCATGTCCTTGCAAATGAAGAAATTTGGCATAGGAGACCGGTCATTTGTCACGACAGATAAATCAGGGGGCCACCAATATATCTTTAGGAAAAGCACGAAATAGAGACTGTGAGATTTGTTATTGCGAGGGTAGACTATTTAAGATATTTTCATTTCGACAGATTTTACTGAACTCTGTTGATATCGGGAAACAATCCAGAGTAGTAAGATGCTCCGGTCAGAGATTTCATTTCTTTTGGGCTAGAATTAGGTTGCAGACATGGAGAATTTTATGAACCATTGCTCTACAGTACCTAGGCCATGATTCGGTCACAACACCGGGTGCGTCACATGTGGATGCCATCACATGCCACGGCGACATGACTGAATTATGATTAACGTACTGTACAACCAAAATACTATTTAGCTCCGACAAATTAACATATTTTAGTTTTCATCTTGGGGAGTTAGAATTAGGTCCCAAGTCATTGTATTTTGTCTTTTATATATATATATATATATATATATAATTTAGATTCAACGAATATTAGGGATTCATCTACGCCAGTTATATGGACATAATAGAACTTCTGACAAGTTAAAAACTTTGACAATGTTATGAAATAGACTAAACCATGCAATGGAATTGCCATTTAAGAACCGATTTAGTCAATTTAAAATATTTAGAACCTGATATTAGAAAATGATAATTTTTAGGACTTTTGCTGTAATATTCTCAAAATTTTATTTAATTTCCTTCACCGTCTCAATAAGGTGTGCATTTTTCATGCTGTCAAAAATTTCAGTGTCTCGAGTTTCACGCCTGCTAAAAGTTTCAGCTTTCTGAGTAGACCATTTCTATACTGCTCTCCTCGACTGAAGGATGTGGACAAATTGCCATGAATATGGAAACTTATAAAGGTGTCATTCTCTGTTGGAACCCACTGCTTCTTACAGTCTTCATTCTCGACCACGTGACTATGCCAATGGTGATGATGAGCTTTTTCTGATACGTGCTTGAGTTGCGGTTGGAGTTATTTGCTTAGCATAAACATTTTTAGTTAAGCTTTGGTTAATCATAAGTTCATGTTTGAAGATGATCACAACTCATGGGTGAAACATGATCACAATTTTAGGCAAATGATAGAAATGTAACTGTCCTTTGTAAATAGGTAGGCCATGTTGATCTGTCTTAACATCATGATAAACTTTTTGATACTAATATCAATGGATGTAACATAGGTATTCGCTTGGGAAAGCATTACCCTAATGGACTCTCCCAACTCGAAATGGAGTAGTTGAGACCTGTTGGATTTCTGAATATCAATAATTCGTACAGAAAAAAATATGTATTTGTTGTTGGGAAAAAACTAATCAAATATCCTAGAAATCACAGTTTTTTCCCGAATGCCTGAATTAATAGGGCAACCACGAAATAAAGTAAAGAGAAATTCAAAGACAAGAAAATCAAGATTTTTAAAGTGAAAAACCCTTTGGTGTAAGGCGAAAAACTATAGGAATGAGAAACTTCCACTATCAATAAATAGTATGATACACAGTTTCTTCTCTGATTTAATCCGATGATATAACTCCTATGATCATCAAGACACCCTTGTATTACATCGATTCCTAAACCCAAGTAGAAGGATGGATAATGTGAATGCCATTAAACTTTTTCTTTTCATTATAATATTAAAATGTCTGAGATGTTTAGCCCAACGGACCACAACTTTGGAGCCCATGAAAGGAGCCCATAAGCCTTAAATCACTTCTTTTTAAGTCAATTAGCCCAAGGGGTACGGATTTCTCCGTGGACCTTGTGAAATCTCCACCCGACCCATATCCATCCTAAAAGTTTAAGCTGATATAGGATGGTAGTGCCCACTCTCTTATAAACCGGATTTCTTTTTGTCATTTATCCAACGTGGGATTCATTCTCAATAATGTAAAATTTTCACTGGGCCCATAAGATATTTGGCTCATATCCATCCCAAAAGCTCAAGTTGATGGGATGGTGGTATCTACTCTTTTATAAATCAGAATTCTTTTTATCATTTATCCGATGTGAGATTCATTCGCAACACCCGTCCTCACGTGACAACATGTTTAGACTTGACAAGTGCCTTCAAACACCCGCCCTCAACAACTAACATCGAGCCATGTATTTTTCTTCTGTACTCGAGCGAGGGGGGGCAATTGACCATGAGCCAGGTATTTTTTTCTTCCGGCCTCGGGCATAACGGACCATAAGTTCCACACTCGGGTCTAGCATGATGTGAGCTCACATGGTTGGCTCTGATACCATGTGAAATTTTCACTTGGCCCATAAGATATTGGACCCATACCCATCCCAAAAACTTAAGCTGATAAGATGGTGGTACCCGCTCTCTTATAAACCACTCGACCTCGATCCAGACCCTGACCTTTGTAGAGTCCTAGTATAATAATCTCGATGGCCACAATTGGTGAATGATATAAGTATAAATAATTTAATTCTTTCTTTGGGCACATAATCGTGCTAGAAAGATTTTACCGTATGAAAAGAGTAATCAACTAAAAGGAAAGAATATAATAGTATGAAAATGTTACTGATCGTCGAGACCTATGGCGGTCACAGTTTCCTTAAGACTTATTCGCCTCCTCTCGGTTGTGCTGAGGACACGTGGATGTAAGTCTCCCAGGATACAACGACTGTAGAACTGTAAGTAGCACCGGACTTGAAGCTCTAAGGCGAACTGAAACAGAAGCTGAGCACCACCGAAAACGATGCACGATAAAACAGAGAGAAGAATGTTTCGTAAATCAATTTTATGGAGAAGGCGAAGGTTGTCGGTCAAATGCACGAAATCGACTTAGGAGGCTTTTCCTTTTCTCTGTGTGTCCTTGCTCTCCATCCATACACTTTATATACAAATGTATATGCAGGTGAAATTGAAGGAAATAAGGCAACCGATGATTTCTAACAATCATTACAATTAAGATCCAATCATGCATACATGAATTCTTTTCCTATGATGCATGATTGAATCAAAGAGAATGGAGGCAGCCGGTGAATAATCTAGAAGGATTCATTCACATACATGGTCACGTTCTCGCACATCGGAGCAATTCAACGGACCTTCATCAGTACACTCCAGAACGAGCGATCTTAACCCATTTTAATATGGACTTATTTTAGCTCATTCAATTCCTTCAATCTAATGAGAAACAATTTCTCATTCACACATTTTATTCGTGTCAATTGTACCATTTTTCCAACAACCTCAACTCGGGGAAGATGGAGGAAGTTGACTCTACAATTTTGGAGGTTAAGTATTCATCTGAGGATGCTGTCATTTCGAACATGGAGGAAGAACCCTTGGAAGAGGGGTGTCCAGGCTTAACGCCGTAAGGTTTCTAAACCTTTCTTTACCTTTTATTACTTTAATGCAATGTGTTAGCATGGAATTGCATAGGGGCATGAGATGTTTGGTTTTCTTGAGTTTTACGTGAATATTTTCGAGCTAATTCTCCTGAGATGTTGATCATAGTAGAGCCTAGAATCAGTGATACTAATATACCTCAATGCAATCATATAGTATCTAAGTTTAATACAAATTTAAATAATAAATATTTTTTAAAAAAATATTGACAAATTTGTAACACTTAATATTATTTTAATAATAGTAGTAATACACAATTATTGCAGTAACTTAATAGCTTATACATTTATGGGGATAGTTTCTTCGTTTGGAGGGTATGGGTATAGTTTCTGCCGTAAACTCAATATTTAATTTAAGTAACATTCATAATATACAATTGTTATTGCGAATATATCCAGCGGCCCCTCCACCGACTGTTTTGTATTGCATGATGAGGGTCATGCAATTAACCAACCGATTCAGCCATTTTTCTCAAAAATCATATCTTTATCTCCGGATCAAATCTCGTAGTCGTTGATACACGAAATTGAAAAGCTCAATGCTCAATTTGAATCCCGTTAGGTCAGCTTAAGGTGTTCCTTATTTCCACTCTCTTTGCAAGCTATCTTCTCGCTACTACTTCAGTAGTTGGTAATTGGAGCTATCGGGCTACTGAAGTAGTTATCTTTGCGGTCAAGTGTGAGAGCCAGAAAAATTAATGGATTTGATATCGATCAATGGGTCTTTGATTCAAGTGATGTTAGGTTTGGGAAAAGTTTGAATTATGGTAGAATTTTCTTAAGAAACGGGTTGAAATATAAAATTTTAATGCTTGAAAAAACTATCAAGTTGAATATAAAGTTTTTGAAAAAAAAATTGTACTTTGAAATCGATCCCCTCCTGCTGCTGCGAGGCCATTGATGTTCTCGGGCATCGTGGGTGACGTTTCTGTAAGTCATCATTTGAGTGGTCGTGATATGACCGGAATGGAGGTCGGGGGTGAGGAGGAGGCCACTTTGGAAGGCGAGAAAAATGGAGGAGATGAGGATGATGAAGCTAAGGCTGGGTGATGGTGGTGGAGGAGCTGAGGTCGAAGCCGGTGACTGGGGGTGGTGGAGGGTGAGGTAGAGAAGGAAGAGAAGGATGATGAAATATCCTGGGCCGGAAGGAATGGAAGAAATGGGACTAGGAAGGGAAGCAAGAGAGACTGAAGGGAAACGGCGGGCCAGGGAAGAGGACATAGTGCAGTAGCTGATTAGTTTCACTTGTAAGTACTGATTTTTTTTTTTAGATAATAGCTTACATTTCTATCGTAAGAAAAAAATGAAATACGGCCCTAAGCCCATGCATTAAGGGCATGTTTGGTAGCATATAATTGGAATTTCGTTTACGTATCAATTACTTATGGAATTCGAATTCTGTAGTTTGATAACTATTTTACGTAGAATTGTGATTACTAATATATTCAATAATTATGGATCAATCATGTACCACATTTTCCTATGGAGCCATCCATAACGGTAACGAAGCATTGATGATTGATTAAAAAATTAAGCTAAATTATATCGATACCTTTTTAAGACTTTTTTTATGACTTATTTCTCTTTACTCATTACCACCACCATTTTCTCTTTCTTTTTTTTTTCTAGCACATTCCTCTCTCGCTCTTAATATCCTTTTTTCAAGAAGAAATGAATCTTCTATTTTATTATTTTTATCAGCTGACGTTTTTTATTTCAATTAAAAAATAATTATGTCTTCATGTCTCCAAGTTTCTCTTACCATCAAAAAAATAAATTTTTTAAGATAATTCATCAAAAAAATAATTATATTTTTTAGAAATTAAATTATGAAATAATAAATTAATACCTAAAAATAAATCAAAAGATACATAATAATTTACAAAGACAAATTTTAATTATTCATTTATTGGTATAGGATAAAAGATTATTTAGTAATTTTCTTTTACCTTCTAGCATTACTAGTCAATATTTATATCTAATTTCATATTACCAAGCAAAGATATTATTCAATTTAAATCCCTATCAATTTTTTTACTCATCTATTTAATTCATCACCAATTCATTGTCTATTCGGTAGTATAAATGGATTCAATTGGTGGTTCTGGCCAATCAATGACACAGACAAAATTTTTTTTTTTTTCCAGATATGCTGTTAGCCCCATTAAATCCCAGTTCGATCCATAAACTCATGAAACCTGTACATTGATCATTTTCTCATCCGATCGGATTTTAAAAGCTGCTTTTCGATGTACGACTCTTTTCCTTTTCACTTTCCTTTCTCTTAATTGCATGTCTCTTCCACTTATGTTGTTTTTAAGCTCGGTTTCCTCTTCTTTTTTTTTTTTTGCAGAGATTTACAAGCAAAATATACCCAATCGTGGAATGAAAATGATTGAAATCTTAAATTCATGTAAATGGGGAGATGAAATCCACTAATGTGTGGGATCAGAATCAAATTTTTTCTTGACAAACACAGTCGAATGGGATCGATGATCCCGATTCGATCAAGGGACTATTTTTAAGCAAACAAATGGGCCCCCAGGAGCTTTTCGTTGTCTTGGCTTTATGGTATGCTGCTATGATCAGTTTCATCATTTGGGAAATGGCTCAATCTATGGTTTGTTGCGTAGTGTTTATTACTTTCAGGAGGTTGATTCTCTTGAGATGCTAATTATACAGCAATTATATATTGCAATTTGAGGTAGCAGGGGTGCGTGTCTAATTTAAATTTGACGGATCGAAGTCGCAGATTGAAAGAAGATCTAAAGAGAAGAAGGGGTTAAATTAAACGAATTGAAATGTTTTGAGTTATTATAACATCATGAAATTTCATTATAATATATGAAAACTCTAATAATAACACAACTCACTAGCACACGATCCGTGCAATGGTAACTATTCTCTAATCGTATTTTACTAATTATATATTTTACTTTAATTTATTCGTAATACATTTTATAAATATTAACAGCATTATAAAAATTAATATATAATTACAAAGTTATATAAAACATTTTAATTTAAAATAAAAATAATAGAATTTTATGGTCGACTATATAATTCACGTCTAATAATAATATATTGCAAGAAGAGTACAAAATCCTTAGACGGACAAAAACCGCTTCAGTCGATCCATCCATACGAGCTTTGATGTTAAACTTTATTCAATCGATCAACCATGAGAATGGGGAAAATGGAGTAGTGCGGTCCCTCGAACTCTTGTCTAGTCATGTAAGATGAAAGTGATTGATCTCCAAAGCCAGAACAAGCGTGTGTTTCTGGTTCTTTTGTACCTCTTTAGTCTCCCTCTCCACTTGGAACTAAGAGAATAATTTACTTTTGATATGATGAACCTGCGCACTCACATAGCTTTATCTTAATAGGTAAATTTGATGTGTTGAATTTGTTAATTTGCAGTGGCAAGATGTAAAAATTTATAGCCGTCATCATCCTTTGTATTCTTCAAGATCATGATCACCATTCACGACCTGGACCAAATGCTCTAGAGCTTGGAACTTGAGATGCTTCACACATATGTAAATTCACAAAACGATTGAAAGCAGTATTTGTCTTAGTTGGTCCACTTTGCTGTAATACTTCCTTCATCTGCCACTGGTTCACGTGCTCCACTTGTTCTGGACTTTCGGAACTTCTAAAATCTCATGGAATGATCAGCACAATAGAGACGGAAACCTTCGCTTCGCCATTGGTAAAAAGAATGAAGTGTGATTGAGGATAATGTGTAAAGAATCCATAATCGCCCACCAATGCTCTCTACGAATACTCAAGCCACAAGTGTCTCTGTACGCCCTCTTGAAGGAGAGATCCATGAAATTTCATCGGAGGAAGCTGATAAGATTCAGGGTTGTAACAAAAGGATGAAGAATGATAGATGGCTGCTAACTACAGAGATTGAAAAGCAACCCAAATAACATAGCAATGCTCCCTCATACCAAAATAAGGTAGTGGGGTCTGTCTCAGGAGTGTATGAGCAGGCCTTTATGCTTGAAGGAGACTATGATGATGATATGGATGATGATATCGATTCAGAGGAAAATGATGACATCCTTAGGGTTCTGTTAACCTGTCAAGAGAAACTAATGCTCCGCGCTCCTTGGAGAGACTCTCTAATAGTGAAATTGTTTGGGAGAGTGATATGCAAAATTTATGTTAACCACGTCTCTCCTAGATCACGACTCTCCTAGATGTGGAGAGTTCGGGCTGAACTGGCCAAATTTCTTTTTTATTTTTTTAAATTTTTAAGGTATTATTTATGCATAATTTTAAAATAAAAATGAAAGATTTCATTGTTGGGAGTCAAACCCAGGTCTTCTACATGAAAGTCAAGAATCTTAACCCACTAGGCGACATCATATTTTGCTTAAATTTTTACATTCAATATTATATAACTAATTTGATCAGCACATGCTTGATTTATATCATTTTAAAATAAACTTGGATTATTTATTTTAAAATTAAATTAAAAGATATGGACACTTCAATTTAGATTAAATTGTATAGTCGATCATGATCGAAAAATTAGAGAAAGACTTGAGAGAGTAGTGATAGAACTGAGAGAAAAGAGTAGAAGATTGGGGGAGTGAAATTGGTAGATATGTGAGATATTTATAGTATTTTTAGATATGATATAAATTATATAAAAATTAGACATGATATAAATTAAAAAAATTTAAAAATTAAAAAAAAAAAAAAAAGGGGTTGCTCTGTGTGGGGGTGGCAATTGGCATGCTTGACCACATTACCATGTTTTGTGTGCAGGGGGAGGGTGTTGTCGGCTGGAGCTGGCAAGGGGTTGGTTGGTTGCAGCTGGCAGGCAGCCGATGATAGCTATATATATATATAAGAGCAAGACTGATCCGGGTCAATCCGGGCTAGTTTCAGGCTCAGAACGGACCAGTTCGATTCCGGTTCATCGGGCTAAGATCGCTGACCGAAACCGTAACCGAGCCTTAACTCGTAGGGGTTGGGCCAGTTATAGTTCGTAACTAGTTTGGGCCGGTTCACAATTCATGCGGCCGGTTATTATCCAGTCCCGGGCCGAACCGGCCTGATTAACAATACTACTCGAGATGGCAATGGTCGAGCCGTACAAGGACAGAGCTTAATCAGAACAATCGCCAGAAAACTTAAAGGAGAGAAAGCAGCTAGCATCCAAAGCCAAATGAGGATTTGAGCAGATTAGCGTATCCAATGGACCTGGACAAAGATGATGAACCAGTGTAGCCCTTAGTGGAAACAGGCCTCCCCAGACAAATCGCCAAGGCCATGAGGCCCATAAGGCGAACAACCCCTTTGCAGCTAATCCCCTTCCCTCATTTCCTAAATTAAAATCCATCGAGAATTTTAGTCAAAACCCTAATTTGCTTCCCTCTTCGTCTCTTTCGTGCAGGTAGTCAACAAAGAAGATCTGGGAGGGCTTGAGCGAGCCACAAGACCATGAGCATGGAACCAAATCAGCAGCTAAACAATGTAACAAGGAGCTTCATGTTCCTGGATCAAATGACATGGAGTGTTATATATCAAGAGAGAGGTTACCAATTCAAGGAAGTTCCTCCACGAGTTGTGACCTAGCTGAACATGAGCTTCAAAGCAATAGTAGCACCGACCGAAGTTTTTCCGTGCTTAACAATTATTCCCCTCCCAAATATGGAAGCCATTGTAAATTGCCCTCACCGAATAATGGGTTATGTAGTCTCAGTGTCAACACTCATGAACACGTTCGAAACGCCACATTTGCACAGCCCATGGACAGACGTACGGGGGGTAGCATTGATGTGGAAGACTTCAACCAACAAATTATCCTCCTTCCACCAAGATGGCTGCAATTAGAGACTCCAATCACGATGGTAAATGCCTCAGAGCAGTTCCAAATGTGGAATGCCCCTCTGCATGTAACCTGGGCAGTCCAAATTCCAAAGTGCGTGAAAATTCTACCGCGGAGGGGTCTAGAGGTAATAGACATCCACGCCAAACTCTCACTAATCCCGTTTGAGGACAATGGAGGTAGAGTATTAGGATGAGACCCTTAAGATCAGTAAGACCTCCTAATCAAGTTCTTTCCCTAGATGAACTTATGGATTTACACAACGAAAGAATGGACAATACAATGTTTCTAGAACTATTCTAGATGTTGACATTACTATGAAACTGTAGAGGACTTGGTAATGAATATGCAATAGACATAGCCCGGGATCTAGTGGAAGTGCACCAAGCTGATTACTTAATCCTTACTAAAAGGAGTATGTCTCTTGATTAGGCTCCAAATGTTATGAGACAACTTCCTTTGGATGGTTGGTTTGCCACAAATATTATTGGTCAGAGGGATGGTATTCTGATGCTATGGAACACTCGTCAGCTTACCGTCAGAGTTTTGGTATCTATGAATAAGAAGTGCAAGTCCTCATGGAGGTACAAAATTCTAATCACCCTCGATTGCCTTCTACTATATACGCTAGTCCTAGACATAGGGAGAGGAAAATTTTATGGGAAAATCTCAAAGTTATAGTTGCTTCCATGGATACTCCTTGGCTAGTTTTTGGAGATTTTAATGAGGTCTTATCCCAAGAAGAGAAACTAGGTGTTAAAGTGATCAACTGGATGCAAACCCTTAGGTTCTGATTTGGGTTTCACAGGTCCCCGCTTTACTTGGACAAATCTTCGGCCTAAACAATTCTTGATCCAGGAAAGATTGGAGGGGGGCATTTGCTAACCCTTTGTGGAGGCAAATGTTTCCTAATGCTGAGATGAAGCATCTCCCCCGGGTCCATTTGGATCACTATCCGGTCCATCTTTCTAGCAACCCCAGAAGGATTGCAGTAGGACAAAATCCTTTCCATTTTGAAACTATGTGGTTAAACCACCCCTCTTTTAATCAAATTGTAAAAGATTCTTGGAGAAAGAGGACAGTATCTAGGAACTTCTATCAAATGCTTTAGAAATAAAGTAGTCATTTGGAACAAAGAAGTTTTTGGGAATGTTTTTCATTGGAAAAGAAGAGTCCTAGTAAGACTTCTCGGGATTCAAAGGAAAATAGCGGAAAGACCATCTGATTTTCTACGCCGTGTTATCAGAAGCGTGGAAGTAGTAGTACGGGTTGTTGGCAGAGTAATTGCGTGAAGGAACTTGAGTGTTATTAGGCTTATGAGGAGGTGGAGTAGGAGGTGCACCCTAGTACCGACATATAGAAGGCATTTCGGGTGACGGATGGGGCGGCAGCGGAGGTAGTAGCAGCGCCGGGGGCTTCTAAGTAGAAATATAGAGGCGGCGAGTGTGGGGACGGGCAGTGATGGCGCTGGAGTTGGAGAGTGCGCGACATATGTAGGACTCACCAGAGGAGTAGTAGAAAGTTCATTGAATGTGTGAAGAACATTCTCCAAATTTAATCCAACTTTCACTTATTTCCTCACCGATTCGTATATTTTTCTCTTTTAATAAATGTCGAGAAATGGAATACAGTAGAATGATACTTATCTTCAACATAAAAATATAAAATAAAGAGCTATAACACGCATATGAAATCTCACTTTATTGGTCTCTCTTTTAATGTCTCGACTCCTCCCAAACTTACCTTGACCCAAGATCATCAACAACAAGCAATTCTATCGAACAATTTCACATAAAAAAGTTACCAAACCACGCAATTCCAATTCTATATGTAAATTCATATGTAAACGGAATTTCAATTACGTGCTATCAAACATGTCCTATATTTCTCAAAAATTATTTTTGAAATATCATTTTTTTTTTTTACCATCAAGAGATCGCAAGTTGATCTCTTCTAGACTAAAGTGCATTGTTTCACTAGATGCGACACAAAATGGCGTGTTTTTTATCATAACGACAAAGTGAGATGAAGCTATCTGTCTTAGTCGGGGTAGGGGCAACAGCAGTATGAAGCTCCGCCTCCGTCACCTTCTTCTCCTCATGATCGACCACGGTGCCCGTCTCCTCCTGCACATGGCTAGCCTGACCCTGACTACATGCCATTCCACACCTCGGATGTCATTGACCCTTCACTCCATGGCACAATGACTCCACCTACTCCTCAGAAATTCCATGATCAAAGTACATAATATCTCGCACGTGCCATCCATGTATCGCAATTAATTCATGGAACGTGCAGCAGGCCGGAGCAGTTAATCTTGGAAGAGTCAAGAGGGGCTCCACCAGTTGTTCACCACTTTTGCGGGCGTCGGTGAGGGCGGCACCATAGATCATTTACATTTTAACTTATATGTGGAATAAGTATATTTACGTGTTGAAATACAGTGTCCGCTCCTCTCTCTCGAGATTTGGGTGAAAATATCCCATTTTTTTAAAAACGTTACTTTTGAAACTGTTTTCAAAAATACTTTCATAAGCTTGAATCTTGAATACACATTTTCATTTTCTTTAATTTTCTGTGAAGAAATTATAGGTTAAACATGCAAAATTTTCATTGTAAAAATTAAAAGTTGAATATATTTTTTTTTTTTGCATAACAAAATTTGAATTCGAAGTGTACCAGAAGCATGTTTTTATTTTTTATGAAGTACATGAGCTCGAAGGCCTATATATAATTAACTTTTATTTCGTTTAGACCTCAAGATTGCTTTTACCAATTATATCCCTGGGAAACCAATGTTTCCATGCAGCATGGATGCATTGTTGGTGGAGAAGCTGAGTACTCCAATCAGAGAGAAATGGACTAAGCCCGACTTATGAGGCAGTGATAGATTTAGGGGGTGTGGGAGGCGATCACTCCCCTTGAACTTGGAAAATTTCATGAGATTCTATACAAATCTTACATGATTTTGTCTCGTTTTTATTGAACAATACATAATTCGTCCATCTGAATTCTTCACATTACTTCCTCGTAAAGTTTCACCCCCTGTACAAGTTTTCTGGATCCGTCCCTATTATAAGGTTCGATGAATGTAAATGGGATGCCAACAGAACCTGGTCAAGAAGTTGACAATATTGAGGGTGGAGGCCTCCACCGCAGTAGCAGCCAAGGAGACTTCAGTGATCACCCAGACGAAGAAGGCTCCAAGGTAATCAAGGATCTTTTGAATCCATGTGGCTGGATCGATGACTTCATTCAAGTTGCGAATGCGACAAATAATTCATCGTGAATTGGGACCATCATTGCTGGTAGTTTTAGTGCTGCATCAGATAATGTATATAAATATAGAACCGTACAAAATTAACGGTGCCTTGAATTTTCCAAATTCTACGCTTCACAAGTGCCCTGAAATATAAATATAGAACCATACATTATTATTGTGTGGGTTGCTGCTCGAGCATGGAAGAGAAATATCTCATATCCACACCTCACAACGAAGTGAATTAACTAAAATAAAATATTGAAAAATTATTGACATATTTTGACTTCATTCTTCCAGCTTAATGAGATCTTACATTCGAAACTATGGTATTTATAATCAGTGGACTTCCAACTTGTTATCTATATAAGGATCTTCCAGTTTGAGGGTATTTGATTGTCATTGTTTTCCTTATCTACTCATGTGATACCTTGGTACTTATTATAGATATTGATGTGTTGATCATTGTACTGGCTGGATCTATACAATCGATACTGCCATATCATTGACTATGTACATTTCCATTTGTTTCATGGACATCAAGCTCCGTTGAAGACGCGCAAAAAAAAAAAAAAATATGATTGTTCATGATATTGCTTATATGTAACACGTGAATATGTAATGACCATCAATTTACCGACCCGACGACATGTACATTATTTGTAAATGCTCGGTTTTGCAGGGATAACATCCGGGGCAAAATATCTCATAACCGAGTTTCAGTTCGGGGACAGCAGTTTTCAAGGAAATGATTCACTGAAGAAAGCTAAAATTGCAAGCCCATACATTAATTATTTTGTCGAACAGCGAGAGAACATTAAGGCACAAGAGAAGGGAAAAGAGAGACAAAATAGTTATTCCGGTTGCAAGGAAATGTTTCTCCGGCATGTTCTTGGCCACCTTCTGGTTTCTCGTCGATAAACCTAGAAAACGGAGCCGGTGATCAAGAGGTAGTACCAGATTATAGCGGAGGTGGATCCCGTCAGGCCTAAAGCCACGTATTCCAAGACTGCAGCTGCCTTCTTCGGGTGGAGCCACAGGGAAATGAGTGATAATAAGATGGCGGTGATCACAGACCCGATGAGGTATCCCATGACCGAGGTCGTGACCGGAGCCCATTGCGGCAGCGCTTTGACTGTCGTATTACCGGTCATGAAGTTTAAGCCTGCAATAATCAGTGCATGGGACTTCTCATTGGTTTTGGTCAGGTCTTTCTCCGGCTGGATTCTTGATGGGCGATGCTCGCGGCTTTCCATATCTTCTGATGGGGTACAAACCTAAAACCGGTTAAATTTGTGGAAAAGGGAATTGTGCTGATCAAAGAAAAGGAGATGAAGAATATATATAGAGAGAGAGAGTTTGTTTTATTCTTCCATTTTTCCTCCTTGTTAACAGGCTACCAGCCCACCAACCTAAACAAAACCATTGAACGGCTAGAACGACCAGCAGCCTGTCCTCCTATAATGTTTGACTGCCCAATGGCTTCGAAACGTATGGTCATCTGCTTGTGCAGGCAGCCCAATCTCAAAACACATGGTGGGGAAATAGGGAAGGAAAATTAGAAACCAACTGACAGCTGATGGGATTTCTTTCGATTACTAGGTTAAGAACTTCCGCGTAAGATAAGAAAACTATCGACCACTCGCTTGGAACTTTCTCGACCCTCTTCCCCATCCGTATACTCTTTGTCTGGTAATCCCTCTCCCCATCCACGTATTTATTCCCTTTCCACCGATTAAAGAACTCATTTTTTACTTGTAATTAAATCAGATATCGATATTACCCCTTTTTTTCAATTTAATAGTCCAAGCAGAATTACAAAATCATATCATTCTTGGTAGAAATGGACCAATTAAAAGAAAAAAATATTGACGTATTACTAACATGTTGTGGTAAGTCTTTTGCCTCATTCTTCCAACTTAATGAGATTTTATTAAAACTACAGTATTCCTAATCAATAAACTTCGAACTTGCTCTCTAATGTGGAGGTCCACATCGAACCCAGGTCAGGTTTGTCTTCGTATCCGTATCCGGGCCGAACAACCTGCAAGAAAGTCAAGTCCAGGCGTGGAGGCCCGGATCGGCTCTTTGACGCTCAAGTTAGAGAGGAAGTATGAAGAGAGTAAAAAATGAGAGAGATTCCCCTATGGGATGTGTATTGTGTGCTTTTTCATGTCCCCGACTGAAGGGAAGATATATATATATATATATATACAAGGTAAAGGATGAGACGGGTCAAGAAATATCGATTTTACAGTAAATCTCATATTTGTGCCATAACACGGTTGGTCCCGATGTCTTGCCCGAGTGTAACCTTATATGACAAATAGATATAAATTAATTACCTGATTCAACTCAAGCAGGTGACCAATAATATAATTACCGATACTGCTCGGGTCAAGTCGGATGGTCCATAGTTGGGTCGGATAACTCTATCTATAACACTCTCTAAATTATTAGTCCTTGTTTGAGGTCGTCCATACCATACTTCATTGGAATACTCTACGCTGAGTGTATTCGATTTGCATGTTGACCTTACATCAGTCGAATCTATAGTACTGAATGAATGCACGTTTCCACTTGTTTGATGAACAACAACCTTCCTTGTACACGATCATCCACTCTATTTCTTTTTCCAATTTTTTCTTTTGTCCTCAACCCAACCCACCCTCTCCTTGTGCCGATCCTCAGCCTACTTTCGACAACATACTTCATTAGGCTTGGATGTTTTACCGAATAAGCTGATAGTACACAAACTTTGTCTTTTCTAATCCTACTAAAAATTATAAAGTTCAAATTTTTTCTCAGCTTCTACAATATTATCAATATTCTATTAACATTATTTATGGAAGTTGAAAACGGCCATCAAAAGCATTGAATTGATGAACTCGCCCCTCTGGAAACTGAAAATATATAATTATTTAATACACGAATTTTGCACGTTTCACCAATTTGATACACCAACTTTATATAATTTCTGAGTCTTACTTTTATGTTCACTTTTAATTAAAGTAGTCATTAACTAATGAATTTACCCATCGATTGTGAACTTTATGCATTCATTACCTTGAAGTAAACTATTTTACGTGCCCTTTAATTCACTTTTTCTCACGCAAGAACATACAATGTGGTATAAGAACATCGATAATCACACAATGGCAAACATGGCGTTACATATTAATTTGCTCTATGCACCATGAGTTCTAAATCAAAGTTTCAATTTCAAACTCCCCAGTTTATTTTGCTACAGCTACAGGTGTAAATGAAAATTGAAAATTTAAATAAACTGCCCCAACCAACTCTAAAAACTAGACTTTTGGGACCCTCTACAACTTGTGTAAATTTTAAGGTGTTGAAAAATTCCTTAATAAACTCGAGTATGGACCTAGAAAAATCCGACAACACCCAAAACTAACTGAGATTTGTAAAAATAGAATATCGTATGTAATTGTTTATCTTATTGTGGGATTTTGAGAGTGAAACATCTATTTTTTACATACTTTTGATTCGATCTAAGATTCTCAAATCGGTTTTTTAACAACTTAAAAGTACCTGAAATTTTAAAGGGCACAAAAATCATTTTTTCGGATTGAGTTAGGTCTTTTTTAAGGTTTTCAATTTTCATTTGCATCTCTAGCTACAACAAAACAAATTAGGGGAAATTAGAAATTGGAACACTAATTTGGAATCCCGATGCCTAAACCAAATTGATTCGTAAACTTGTCACTAGAATTTTCGTGTATCTAACAATCCTTCAAGTAACTCTTTAAACTTGTCTTTTAACCTTTCTGCGAATTTCAATTTAATTGAGAATTTATGCACACTAAAGTAATGAAGGAATATCATCAACATCGAGGGGTCAATTTATCAATTCTTAACCATTCTAATCAAAAATAAAAATCTCTAATAGAATTGAAAATCTTGAAAAGATTGTGTATTAAATAATAATTTATCTGCAGAAATCACAGGGACAAATCTATCAATTCATTACTTTTAACAACCATTTACAATTTCCATCAATAATGTTAACAGAACATTGGCAATATGGTAAAAGTGGAGAAGAATTAAAAGCTCATGATTATTCTAATAAAGAGTAAAAATTTGTGATAGAATTAGGAAAAAAAAAGGGGAGGCAAAATTCGCATGTTACACAATCATCTGCCCTAGACATTCGAACATGATTGAGGGATAAAATTGCTTTGCTCAAAGTACCCTCAGTCTGCATGGAATTGTAAAAGGTGATGGGAAAACTTAGAAAGTTTCTTTTGGTTTTTGTTTTTTCCATATTTTCAACCATCCTTGAAGTTTTCGTGACTAAGTCATGTTGCTTTTAAACGGTCAGACATGAAATCGCCAGTATGGATATGATAACTAGCACCTGCAAAGCAGTTCCACCAAGGCCTACTAATGTCGATTGATTCGGAATAGAGTTAACATCTTGTTGCTTATATTTAGAAAGCATCATGCTCATTCTTCTGCGTAAGAAGTTTCTATTGATGGAGAAAGAGTAGAGAGGCTGCAAGCGCCGGATGCTGGCCGACAATCAATAGTAACGGCAGTGGCCCCTGTCAAGCTACCACGGTCTCTCGGTCAATATCTCTGTTAGTACGAAGAAAGCTGTATCATAATCCTAATCATTATCCTATCTATCTGAATGCAGCCTCGGATTTGGAAAGCTGATGCTTAATGAATACATGAGCAGGAATAAGAGAGAGAGCTGCATAGCAATTGGCTTGCAATAAAGTATTATTTATTTCTTGATCATCTAACAAGTCTTTTTTATTAACAGAAAGTTGGGCCTTGATCGGTGCTTCTGGAAATGGCTTGTCCTTAATCAGTGCAAATGAATAAGATGTTGAGAAAACTGACAATTCACAACACGAGAATTTACAACGATTATAAATCTACAAATGCGGATATATTACAGTAAATGCTTGGTTTGCAGAGGCGCTGTTCAAGGTACGAGTTCTCTGCAAACTTATCATGTTGCAAGATGCAAACCCGTGTTTTGTCTGCTGGAAGAGACGATAGTGTATCCTTCTCCCTTATTGATGTGAAAATCCTCTGCTCACAGGGACAAAGAGAGAGATCGGAACTATCCAGTCCAATTATCATGTCAGAACAAAATATTATATCTTAAGTGTGGCCGAGCCATCTCCCTAAATTTGATAATTTTCCTCCAATTCCAACTACACGATTGCCATTGCTTTCTTTATCTACTCATAGGATACCTTGTACTTACTTACATATCGATGCATTGATCCTAGTACTAGGCGAATCTATATTATCGACACTGCCATCATTGACTATGTACATTTCTTTTGTTTCAGCTAGACATCAAGCTCGGTTGTGCATAATCAACCTCTCACGAGTACCTTACAGGATAGTATTCTACGTTTCTTGATCATAATCTGATGTCTTTTCTGTTGACTGCGAGTTGCGTCTTATTGGTGCTCGTGTGATTAGTTTATGATCAACCAATACCAATGGTTCATCCAAAAGAAAAGGAAGAAAAGAAATAGAGAAAATAACAAGTGAAGATGCACAAAAAACCGACTGTACGTTCACAATATTGCTTATATATAACACATGAATATGTAATGATCATCAATTTACCAACCCGATGGCCGATATATTATATGTAAATGCTCAGTTTTGCAGGGATAATATTTCAGGGCAAAATAGTCGCAAATGGTACAATTGGTCAACTATTCAATGACAACATTTAAAATACTCACAAAATTGAGATCTGTAGTGACCAAATAAAAAATTGTCACAACGAACTTCTCACTAAATCATACTAAGTAGGATGTGGAACAAAACTGAAATTATTTGCTCATACAAGAAGAATTCTCTTTTCCTTTAGTATTTAGTGAAAAGGTTAATACCAATGATCCCATTTATGTAATTTAGTGCAAGCTCCATTAATCTAGTCATTATCTACAGCAATATATTAAATAAAATTATAAATTAATAAAAACTATTATTAATTACATAAATTAACAAATTGGGTCAAGTCACGGAATTCAATTAAATGAAAAACAAATTCTCTCTATTTCAAGTCATAGAATTAATTAAAAAAAAAGTTTATTACCTCTAATATGTATAAATACTCAGAATAAAAATGGATTTAGTCTTGAATTGAATTATTAAATCAATACTCAAATTTCAGCTTAGACATGAAAGCAGTTGCAACATAGGAACGCATTAATAGAAATAATATAGCTAGCAAAATCTGTAACACTGCCACGTAAGTTTTTCGTATGATTTACATCTGAAAATTTCGAATCTCAAAGAGAGAACCAAAAGTTATAATTTAAATTTCTAATTTTTTTCCGACCACCAATCAGCAGAAAACGCTATTCAACTCAAAGAAGTACAATGTTAGAAGATACAGAATTCAACTGCCGACTACAAGTAACTCTACTAGAATGAGCCTCTGCTACTAGGAAGCTATTCAACGAAGAAGGTGGGTTCTCAACCTAATTGCCAGGGCTAACTGCAGCCTATACCAATGAGCTACCATATCAGCACACATACTTGTACTTCCTCTTACAATGCTCAGAAGTAGCTTTTCAAAAAACCTCTTCTCAGCTTTAATATCTTGAATGACATGTCTAACTCTCCAATGGATTCCAGTCCAAAAGAATGGATTTGAACACAACTTCAGAATCCAACTCCATTACAATCTTCGTCCAGGCATTTCTCTATGTAAACATTAATGCTTCCAAGATAGCCAAAGCTTCTGCAATTTCAGCTGACAAAAACCTGCCCGTGACACCAAATCCTCCAATTAGATGCCCATTAGAATCCCTTGCCACTCCAGCAATTCCTGAATCTTGCAGATAACTCACAAAGGACCCCATCAACATTGATTTTAATAACCCCTGCTGTGGGACATCTCCACACCTTATGGACTTGACATGAGCCATGAGCAACCAACCTCTCAGAATATATATTTATCCCCTGTTTCTTCCGTAATTCTCTAATTGGTAACTACTTTTCTCAACTTCTTCCTAAAATCTCTCTTACACTTCCGTAATATCTTCCCACAATCTCTCCAACTATTTATCCAACAATACCATTTCAAGAGCGTCTGCCAACTTCCCCTTAACATTCTCTATATTTATCCTTTTGTATCATCTTTGATCATCCTTTGTTACATCTTTTGACTGAAAACGAAATGATTTCTTCATAATTTTCCTCTCCAACATTTGTGATCTTCAAACTTGAAAACAGAAGGGCGTATTCGTGGTGTGGAATGCATCAATCTCCTTTTCTTCCAGAGCTCTTAGATGAGCTCTCCTCTTAGTTTAAAAGGTAAGTGATTTGCATCAGCATCTTAATTTTCATTTTCTCACTTTGAAGTTTGAAGTAACGAATTTGCTAACTAAATTTACATTGGATTAAAAATTCCATTTAGTTAGATTCTTTTTAAGTAAATGAATTATGTGCCAAACATACATATACTTTTTCCAACGTTAATAGATGTTGAATTTATGTAGGACAACAATCGACGCCTCTATGTGAGAACGCAATTGTGAAAGTCTAAGGTTAAAAAAACTATTTGTAGATTGATAAATTCTTTTAAGCCTGGCAAGCTAGATGTTATGTTCAAAAATATTCTTAGAATTTGTAGTTTACATTCATGCTATTTCATAGTTTTTTCAGTTCAGTTTTTTTAAGGTTGCTCCTAAAACAGATGAACTTTCATTTATATTAAATTAATTAATTTATTCTGTAATGCAGGATACTTTCAAATGTGTGAATGAAGATACTACATTTCAAGTATGGGAAGGAAGATGCTACATTATTATATCATGTATCTTTAAATGTAATTAGTGGTTTTGTTATATTTTTACGTATAATCAGTGTTTTATTTTGTCTTCTTGTAATTCTATTTGAATGATGTACTCCGGGTACATGTTTGCATTTAGTCAAGAAAGGTATGTTTTTCTATACTATGTATTTATCATAAATTGTTATGATGAGACAATACTATTTTTTTTACAATTTGATTTATATGTCAACATGTTGTATTTAGCGTAAGCTGCTGGTGCTCGAGCTCTTTCAAAGTGCATGGAAGAAATCACATATACAATTTACAATTAAGACATAAGATGATCGTATTTTTGCTAAAACGATGACTATCAGTTACAATATTCACTCATAATATTTTTTGTCACTAATTTAATGAATAACTTGTGACAGTTAGAAGCTTATAGTGATTGTTTTATAAAGTTTTAGTTATTAAGTGTTTGGTCACTAATCCAATTTATTTAGTGTCTACCTAATTTGGCACTAAATATCTTACCTTTTAGTGATAAATATATTAATTTTGTCACTAATACATTTCAGCCACGGAGGTATTAGTGACGGATAGTGACAAAAAGGATTTTGGTCACTATACAACCTAGTGCAATATTTATATTTTTTTGTGACTATTAATTTAGTAACCAAAAACCTGTTTTCTTGTAGCGACGGGCGGCATGATTCCCTGGAAAAAGCTAACCTCGCAAGTCATGCATCAATTAGCTTGTCAAATAGCGAGAAGACATTACAGCACAAGAGAGGAAAAAAGAGACCAAGTTGTTATTGCCGTTGCAGGAACATGTTTCTCCGGCATGTTTCTGGCCACCTTATCGTTTCCTGTTGATAAACCTAGAAAATGGAGTGGATGATTAAGAGATAGAACCAGAGTACAGCGGCCGTGGACGCTGCGAAAGCTAAAGCCACGTTTTTGAAGATTGCAGCTGCCTTCTTCGGGTAGAGCCACAAGGAAACGAGTGATAATAAGAAGGCGATCACCACAGATTATGTGATGAGGTATCCCATGACCGAGCTTGTGACCGGAGCCCCCTCAAGCAGCGTCTTGACTACCGCACGACCGACTGCGTAGTTAATGCACTCAATAGGTAATGCCCGGGGGCTTTTCATCAGTTTTGCTTGGGCCTTCCTCCGGCTGTGTTCTCGATGGGTCCGGGAGATGCTCGGATCTGTTCTTTAACTGTATGGTTTACTTGATCTCTCCTTTACTGCTAGACTTCTCGGGGAGCTCCATTGTACTGATCAAAGAAAAGGAGATGAAGAATATATACAGAAAAGAGAGAGAGGGAGGGAGAGTTTGTTTTATTCTTCCTTTTTTCCTCGCTTGTGCACGCAGCCTGATCTCAAAACAAATGGCCGGGGAAATGGGGAAGGAAGGTTAGAAACCAACTAATAGGTGATGGGATTTCCTTCGACTACTGTGTTAAGAACTTGCGCACAAGAAAAGAAAATTATCGACCGCATGCTTGCGACTTTCTCGTCCCTCTTCCTCATCCACGCAGGGACGGATTCAGAAAACTTATACAGGGGGCGAAATTCTATGGAAAATTAAGGTAAAGAATTCAGGGGCGAACTATGTATTATTCAATAAAAATTGGACAAAATCAAGTAAAATTTACATGGAATTTCTCGAGATCGCCCCCGCACACCCCATCACTGCATCCACGCACTCTTGTCTGCAATCCCTCTTCCTCGTCCATATATCTGATCGCTTCCCACGGATTAAAGCACTCATTTTTCACATTTATTTCGGTCTGATCTCAAGATTACTTCTTTTTTTTTTTTTTCAATTTAACAGTTCAAACTTCAAACTGAATTACAAAATCATATCGTTCTTCACAGAATCTCACTTGCACATCTTACAATAAAATGGATTAACCAAAAGAAAAAAAAATATTTATGTATTATTGACACGCGGTTAAGTCTTTTGCCTCATTCTTCCAACTTAATGAGATTTTGCATTTGAAACTACAGTATTATTCCCAATCGATAAACTTCCAATCGGTTCTCTGAATTATCAGTCCTTGTTTGAGGTTGTCCGTACCACTTCATTGGAATACTCTACGCTGAGGGCATTCGATTTGCATGATGATCTTGTTGTACTGGTCGAATCTAGATTCCCGAACGAATGTACGTTTCCATTTGTTTGACGAACAACGAGCTTCGTTATACACAATCATCCACTCCCTTTTTTTTCCTCTTTTTGTCCTCAACCCCACCCACCCCTTGTTCCGATCCTCAGCTGGCTACTTTAGATACCATACTTCATTGAGCCTAAGATGTTTGGACAAATAACCTGATAATACATGAATTTACCCTTTTCTTTAATTTTACCATAAATTTTCACTTTTAGTTAGAATGGTCATGAATTTTCTTTTTTCCTCCAATTCTACCATATCATCAATATTCCGTTGACATTATTTATACGAAAGTTGCAGACAGCCATCAAAAGCATTGAATTGTTAAATTTGCCCCTCTCGAAGTTGAACATATATGACCATTTAATACATGAACTTTGCATGATTTACCAATTTAATACACAAGCTTTATATAATTTTTCAATTTTACCATGGCCTTTCACTTTTGATAAAAATGGTCATCGAATGATAAATCTACCCTTTAGTAAAATGTCTTACGTGCCATTATAATTCACTTTTTCTCGCGCAAGAACATGCAATGTGGCATAAGAACATCGGCAACCATGTCGGGGCAAACATGGAGTTACAGGTCAATTTGATCTATGCACCATGATTTATAATTAAATTAGTGTTTTAATTTTAAACTTCCCAACTTATTTTGCTGCAGTCAAGGGTTTAAATGAAAATTGAAAATCCGAATAAACCACCCCAACCCAACCCAAAAAACTAGACTTTTGGGGCCTATATAAATTGTGTAATTTTTAAGATGTCGAAAAATTCTCAAGAAACTCAGATATTGACCTAGAAAAGTCCAACAGCACCGAGGCCAACCAAGATTATGTAAAAAAGAAAGGAAATTTTATATAATATATATATATATATTATTTATCTTATTGTGGGATTTTAAGGGTAAGATATCTATTTTTACATAATTTTGATAGGACCTCAAAATACTCAAATTTTATATATGGCACAAAAAATCGATTTTTCAGTTCGAGTTGGGTCTATTTTTGATGATTTCAATTTTCATTTGCATCTCTAGCTGCAACAATGACAATAAAATAGTGATGGTATGGTAGAAGTAAAGAAGAATCAAAAGTTCATGACTATTCTAAGCATAAGTGAACGTGGATGATAGAATTGGAAAAGGAAAAAATTCTTGTATTACACAGCCATTTGTCCTAGATGTTTGAACATACTTGAAGGATAGAATTGCTTTTTAAAAATTAAAAATGGCCTGTATGTAATTGCAAAAGGTAATTAGAATACTCAATAGTTTCTTTTGGTTTTTGCATAGTCTCAACCACTTTCTCAGATTCTTGAAGTTCTTATGGCTTGAGTCATGCTGCCTCAAAGATGATCAAATATAAGATCTCCAGTGGGGACATGTTAACTAGCACCTGCAAAGCAATTCCACCAGGGCCTACTTACGTCGATCGATTCGGAATAGAGTTAGCATCTTGTTGCTTATATTTATAAAAGCATCATGCTCATTCTTCCGCATAAGAAGTTTCTATTGATGGAGAAAGAGTAGAGAGGCTGCAACGGCCGAATGCTAGCTGACAATCAATAGCAACGGTGGTGCCCTTGTCAAGCTACCACGGTCTCTCGGTCGGTATCGCTGTTAGTATGAAAAAAGCTATATCATTATCCTATCTATCCGAATGCAGCCTCCTCACAGAGGATTCGGAAAGCTGATGCTTAATGAATACATGAGCAGGAATAAGAGAGAGCTGAATAGCAATTGGCTTGCAATAAAGTATTCTTTATTTCTTGATCATCTAACAACTCTTTTTTATTGACAAAAAGTTGGGCCATGATCGGTGCTTCTGGAAATGGTTTGTCCTTGATCAGTGTAAATGAAGAAGATGTAGAGAAAACTGACAGTTCATATTAATGTTCATGCAACACAAGAATTTTCATTGACTATAAATCTAAAAACGCGGAAATATTATAATAAATGCTCGGTCTGCAGAGACGATGTTCATGGTACGAGTTCTCTGCAAACTTAGTATGCTACAAGATGCAAAGCCGTGTTTTGTCCACTAGAACAGATGATGGTGTATCCTTCTCCCTTATTAATAGGAAAATCCTCTGCTCACAGGGACACGGAGAGAGGAACAAATCTAGTCCAATCATCATACTAGAAGGAAACATTCTAACCTCCTCCTATTCTAAAACTTAGGTCTGGTTGAGCCATCTCACTAAATTTGAAAATTTTCCTCCAATTTACAGCTACACGATCACCATTGTTTTCCTTATCTACTCATAGGATACCTTGGTACTTATCATAGATATCAATGGGTTGATCCTAGTACTGGTCGGATCTATATTATCAATACTGCGATCGTTGACTATGTACGTTTCCATTTGTTTCGTGGACCTCAAGCTCAGTTGTACATAATCAACCTCTCACGAGCACCTAGCAAGATAGTATACTACGTTTCATGATCACCCGATGTCTCTTTTCTATTGACTGCTAGTTGGGTCCTGATTGGTGCTCATGGGAATGGTTTATGGTCAATCATCACCAATGGTTCATCAATTTACGCACCCGATGACTGATACGTAATATGCAAATGCTCGATCCTGCAGGGATAGCATTCAGGGCAAAATAACCCGTAATCGAGTTTCAGTCCATAGATGGCATGATTCCCTGAAAAAAGTTAACTTTGCAAGCCATACATTAATTAACTCGTCAAACAGCGAGAAGACATTACAGCCCAAGAGAAGGGAAAAGAGAGACCAAATTGTTATTGGTGTTGCAGGGAGATGTTTCTCCCGCATGTTTTTGGCCACTTTATCGCTTCTTGTCGATGAGCCTAGAAAATAGAGCGCGTGATCAAGACGATCAAGATGTAGTACGAGACTACAGCGGTTGTGCACAACGTAAGAGCTAAAGCCACGTTTTCCAAGATCGCAGCTGTCTTCTTCGGGTAGAGCCACAAGGAAACAAGGGATAATAAGAAGGCTGTCACCACAGAAGCAATGAGGCAGCCCATGACGGAGCTTGTGATCGGAGCCCACCGCGGCAGCGTCCTGAGTACCGTATTACCGACCAGAAAGTTCATGCACGCAATAGTGAATGCATCGGACTTGTCGTCAGTCTTGTTCAGGTCTTTCTCCGGCTGCATTCTTGATGGGTCCAGGAGATGCTCGGATGCATCCTTTAATTGTATGTTTAATTTCATCTCTGTTCTACTGCTGGACTTTCCGAGGAGCTCCATTGTACTCATCAAAGAAAAGGAGATGAAGAACATATAAAGAAGAGAGACAGAGAGAGACAGAGAGAGATTGTTCTATTCTTCCGCTTTCCCTCCTTCACCAGCCCAACAACTTAAGCAACCATTGAACGGCTAGAACGACCGGCAGCTCGTCGTTTTAATGTTTGACTTCCCAAATAGTTTCTAAACGGTCATCTGCTTGTGCACTCAGCCTAATCTCGAAGCCCATGGAGGGGAAGTGGGGGAGGAAAGTTAGAAACCAACAAATAGCTGATGGGATTCCTTTCGATTGCTACATTAAGAACTTCTGCGTACGATAATAAAATTATCGACCACATGCTTATGAGTTTCTTTTCCCTCTTCATCATCCTCTTCTTTTTTTGGGTGTATAAGGAGACATAGATTTAGCAAAGGTAAAAGGGTACGAAAAGTCTCACGGTCATAATATACAATCAAAATATTCATTGCCAGGAAGAATTTATATGATTATTTGTGAACTAGTTTTTATATTTTATTAAACAAAATGATCCATGCGATAATTTGTTTGATTATTTGCAAATCAATTTTGTTCACACCTTTCTGTATTAAATACGATTGGTTTTATTTGGTAAGAATCTTTTATAAGTCATTGATATGACTAACCTAGTAAACAATTATTTCTAAGCATTACTGCAGTTACAAATGTGAAAATAACATCTTTCCAATTGCATTGCTGTGGCAATTTTTGCTCACTGTATATTAAGCATTAGATAAATTCTTACGTGATCGTACCTCACCACATGACGTGAAAAAATACTAATCAAAACTTGACAAACAAATAGTGCCAACTGTTCGAACAGTTCTTCTTCAACACGTTACTCTGAGGTAGGATGGACTATCTAAGACATTTTCATCTTAGCATATAGAAGTATGCTAATTAATTTAATGGGTGAGATGCTCATGTTGTTGCCAAACTTTAAACACTTTTGCAGGGGTGGAAGAACAAAATATAACGAAGTTGGTTACGGTCTCTATTTATTTTTTTAAAAATTAAGTTTAGCTCTTTGTCTTTTAATTTTTTAGATGAAAAATGTCTTTTCTTGGTGTTTGAATGTCTTGTCTCTTTAATTGAATTCCTATTGCAGATACTCCTTGCAGTAGCACAGCTGCATCGTCATTAGCGCGATCAACAACAGAGCATTTACCAAATCTCTGAACCACTACCTGAAACAGATGTGGTATGGGTTCAATCAGTTTAATTTGATATGTTAATTTTTGTGGATACCTTTTGTATCAGAACCGGAACTGGAACCGATCGATTCCTTGATTCATTACCCGAAATCTAGTTACCCTACTTTCACTGAAATTTACCCAGAGCAACTTTAGCTAGGATATGTCCCTATCGGTTCTCAGTCCATCATATTTCCGTGCACACACCCCTACCCCGATGCGATTGTGAAGGTCCGTGTCATTACTTCAGTAAACACAGCAGCTTTAGGCAAGGAAAATAAGGATTACCATCGATGCGATCCGCTAGACACCATGCAAGGATTCCATGGAGGATGTTGCGCCGACAAACAACTGTTGTTTGGATAGAGATCTGTCGTTTTCACCTTTTCTGTTCTCTTCTCTTCTTCCTCCTCATGATACTTTCATTTTGAGCAGATTCAGACACCAATGACCCTGACGCATGAGGTTCATGTTTAAGAAGATAGACTTGAAATTTCAAATACAAATCTCAGGCACCACCAAGATCACGAGGCTGTTCAAAGGACGGAATTTATTCAGAATTTGCAACATGAAAGGTGATTCCCAAGACTTCAGTAATCAAATGGAATTTATCAGATTAACTGCAGTATCATCAACCTGTTATTGAAATGGTATCCATCCCATCGGCTTGTCTCCTCTTCATCTCAAACATGGATCATCAGACTACTACAAAGGGAAACTGAGAACACTCATTAACACACTACATTATACATTGTAAAATCTCTGTCAAGAAAAATGAATCCTTCCGTGTCTGGAATTTTTGGATCTAAAACCACCAACCCAGGCCTTTCAATCTTCATATAAGATTAAGCCACAAGATGTGCACAGATGGCAGAGCTGAATTCCAAGAAAATTGCCCTAAGAGTTCTTTTAGTCAGGGGATAAAGGATATCAACAGTTCAATTGTCTCCCCTGATAGCCACTGCGATCAAGCATTCGTCAGCCTCCAAAGCCTTTTTCGCCCTTTGCTTTTCCCATTTCTTCAACAGCACGTGTCTTGAGAACTGTAGCTTGAAACTGATGATCAAGTGTTTTGATAAAACAAGAACATGCTTACTCTGAAGGGCACTCTCCAAAAAGCTATCATACAATAAATCAAACTATTAGAGCCGTAGAGCTCCAAAGATTGAAATTTCCACCCATGAAAAACCAAAAGGATACATAAGTTGAACACAATCGGGTCCACATATCTACTACACACATCATATTACCAATCAACCCAATATTACTTTACATGGAAACAGGAAAAGGCCTATAGCCTAAAATAAATAATTTTTGGAACATAAGCCATTCTCAATAACCAATGAAAACTATTCAGGCAACGTAACTATGCATTTTACATTAATATACGGGAAGCATTTCCAGATCTATTGACAACCAGAAACAGATGAAATGTGTCCAGTTTCTCTATCCTTCTTCATTCTGCACAGTTCTGTTAAATAATCTGACAATGATCCTCAGTCTTCATTTATAACCTCCATGGTGAGTTAGATTCGTCTTCACAGATCTTGCAGTATTGAATTATCACGCTGCCTGTAGATTGATATCAATCTCAAATCATTTTCATTCATATTCAATACAGTTATTCATACTAATTATAGTCAAAGAGAAGGTTGTCACTAATGCTAAGAAAAAGGATGCTTAGCTACATTTTCCATTATGATCAAAGAGACTCTTAATCAATCTGTCTTTACCTATTCTTGACTCACCACGTGGTTGGATGGTAGGCAGCATGTTTCTGTGAAGGGTTATTGTTTTGCAGTAGCATGAGAAGATTTTGCTCGTCCTGTAAAATAAAAAAAATTGCATAATAAGCAAGAAGTGAATAAAGTAGCTCTAACTTCCAAATAGAATGCAGGAACTTTCAGTTTGCTTTCTTCAACCATCATAGAGCCAACAGACTTCATAATTTCAGTAATTGTGCAAATTGGTAAGGAGATTCTGGTTTCCAGAAGTGATAGGTGAACTGGACTCATACTAAATAAAAGTGAAAATTTGTGGAGTATGTTGAAATATAGAGAGTGAAGCCACCATAAAGATCCTTAACACTGAACAAACTGTACAGCATCTTGAGGTACCAAATGCAACAACCAACTCATGCATTCAACTTACAAACTTGGTGCTGCTGTGGCAGTCATAAAGCAATGGTCATCAGGAGACCATTCACTAGTTAGAGAACATTCAGCTTCAGCTTTTCCAACCCACTCTTTTTCCCCAAGTAGTCACAGATGCATCAACTCAAGGATGAACGGTGATGACCGAGGTGACGAGCTCATTTGGTTTACAATCTTTCATAAAACTTGCAGAAACTACTTCGAACATAAGTAGACGGACGATAATTCAATGATCTTAATTCAAGCAAAGGCCTAATTCAACCAGAGACACAGCATTGGACTGGATGATTGATAATTGCCATAATCAAGAACAGCAAATCAGAGAAAAATCATTGCTGTAAATAGGAGTGGATTTCTTAAAGGATAATTTCACATTTGGTTTCCAGTGTATAGTGTTGTATGGGCCTGTTCCAAGTTGAACGAGTAGATTACCCTCCTTGTAGAACACCACCTTAGCTGGCACTAAAGGGTTAACGAGCAGCATAAAGGCAAAGAAACCATCTGAGAAAATGGTATACTGCAGGCAGTAGCAGTTGAATATCCATATGACACAGGTGGTAAAAATATAGTAACAGGAGCAATTAAGAAAGCATGCCATAGTGCTAGCTGAACTAAGAGAGGATAGAGCACCTAAATCATATACTTATGGTTACGACATTCACCCATAATATTGGACACAGAAACCTATTGTTTCTTTTTCATTCTTGGATCCTCTTATCAAGCATAAATTGTTTTAAAGTTCTCCTTGAAAAACAATTTCTTTGCATGTCATCGCAGGCATTTTCATTTATCCACATCTAGCTAAATCTTATTCAACCAAGAATGTTGAGTCGAGTATGGTGAGATATTGCTACCCTTAGAAAGAGAAGCATACATTGATAAACCACAGCATTCTGCTCCAGAAAAAGACTACTGAGCATCATGAATGAACAGATCCCTCCTTACCTGCACATATGCCCAATAATCAGTTTTGCAGCAACATAGTTAATGAAATTAAAAAACAAAGAAAAGAAAAAACAGCCAAAGGAAACACGTTTGTAGAGGCACAAGCCCTTCATGGGCTGAGCGTGTTGTTGTCAAGCAGTTCACTGTTGATTCACTATATTAATTTTTGTTAGTTTTATCAAGTATCCACATTAGACTGGACAACAGCCAGAAGTCCAATGGAACCAAACTCCCAACTCAATTATACCAAGGAACATCAAGAGAAACTTCACCGAGCAACCGGATGACCGCAAATCTTGTTTCTGCAAGCATCTGGACACTTGCAGGAACCCCCTCATTAGCAAAAAGCATTAGGAAAGATTAGACAATTATATACTCAAATGTAGATGGCACCAAAAGATAGAAATGATCAAATATAAGAAAAGTTAAAAGCTCTTCCCTAGGGTTGAGGCCTAAGGAAAATTTGGATTAGAAGGGGAAAATGTGCCCCTTTATTCCCCTCCCTTCTATCCTTTTCATGTCCATGGCGTCTTCTGTATCCTTAAAAAACAGGTCCCCTATTAAAAGTTGCACTACTGGACTACTGGAAATATCCCTGATCTTCTTCAAGCTACTCCTGAAGTGAAACAGACAAAACCCTCGTTAAAAATTTCACGACTGGAAAATGATACATTCCACTAATCAATTGTTTGAATTAATCTCAACAATCTTCCCAGGATACCCATGATGTCCATTGCTAGAGCCCCAAAAATTCAATCCTCCACTTTGGTAACGTGCGAGATGTTCCACTGCCACGACAATTAATCATGCTCTTTTGCAGAGCAAAAACGTTCCAAAGTTTTTAACCTTACACCAATGTATACAGCCAGTGAAAACCAGACCAGTGAAAACCAGTCCCTAAGATGATGAAAATAATAATAAAAGAAAGATTCTACTAATATCAGTCACAGAATGCTTGTTGAGAATTGATAATGCATACTTTGAATTGTATATAACCTTTTAAAAGGAAAAGATCCACAACTGAATTGCACTTCTATACTAGAAATTAGAACATCTCACAGAAATATGGCAGCTGCAAGAACTAACAGTGAGGTAGCTTCTTTGGGTTGGAAGAAACCAGGAAATGATGAATCTGCTCAACAGCAGCACCAGATGGTTGGTTGAAGATGATCTTTTATTTGGGCATCACAGATACCATTCATTATGCAAAGGATATTTACAAGTTGAACTACCCCTTCATTATCAGGTGCTTCTGCAGTTTTGAGTTACACCAATTATGCATCAGAATCACTTGGACCATCATAATCAGGAGTTTTCTGAAAGAAGAAGATGATAACAGTTACAATTATCTGGAATTGGCTGTATACAGGAGGCGGGACCGTACTTCTGGCTCTGTCTGGCTCTGTCTGGCTCTGTCCTAGGCACTTACGATGAGGATGAATTTCAGCCCATTCATGAACACTGTTGTTGCTTGTCGCTGGCCTCGTGTTAGCAGAATGGTTTCGGTTTTGCAGAGCTCTGTCGATGGAGTTGGAGGTGAAATACCTGGGTCTTTCACAAGGTTCAATGGTAAGGTTGTGGCAAACCTTGATGAAATCGTTGCCACTTCTATATATCTATTGAGTAATGGGGAAATGCTTAAGTTTTTGGCAAGAAGATATTCTTAGTGGAAAAACAACTTGACCCGAAGTTCACATCCCACTGATGCGGAGTTTTATATGATCTGATATGTGGCAGCTGAATGAGCTGGAGCCATGTTTTCATTCATAACATCATCTAAATGAGCTAGATCATACCCAGCAAAGAAGCAAATTCCAGACTGTTGCTTGGAAAATGAAAATTTTCATTACTAGAAAGTCATATACATAGCGTTATCATAGATCAACTGCAAGCTAAGGAAAGTAACAATAACAAAACAGGCAAAACACAAATTTTTTTTCCAACAAGACCGAAGGAAAAGTAAGGAACCCTTTCAATCGGTCTCCGGCTGAACCATACATATTCATGGAAGGGCGAGAGACAGGGCAAGCCAGCAGAGGAGTCCAACCATCGTCGCCGCGAAACCCACGGAAGCATGCCTCAACAGATCCGCGACCCTTCTCTTGTTCCAGTGCAACATTAGGGAGGAGGTGAACGCGAAGACGAAGGATACCAGCACGGAGCTCGCTAGGGATTTGAACACCCAGGGATGGGACCTGGCGATGCTTCCTGGTACTAGTGCCAGGGAATTGCCAGTGACGAAGGTGGAGATCAGGATGGATCTGAGCTTGGAGTTGGTCCTCCGGGACTCCTCAGATTCGGGCAGGCACTGCTGCGGCAACGGCGACTTCTTGACATCCATCGTCTGGTAGGTGGTTGCATAGATTAAAGTGGACGAAGAAGAGCCCAGGTCGAAGCTAAGTCGAAAATCTCTTTACCCACTCTTTACCCCCAGAAAGTAGGTAATTGCATGTTCTGCCCCCTAAGTAATTTACTCAGTTGCTACTACGTGTCCCTAAACTGTCTACATTTGTGAACGTGTCCCTTAGCTTTCATTATTTACAGGTTTTCGCGGGAAAATTGCACCATTGATGTAAAAAGTTTTGGAAATGCTTCAAGTCGGTAAAAAAAACAAATTTTTATACCTAAATAGTACAAAATATTTTAAAATTGTTCTCTGGTCGTACATTCTGTAAATTATTATTAACAACTTCAAAAATTGATGATATGTTATCCTAAGTGGCAAGATATTTTATGACATGGACAATTTATTATATTTTAATTAACATGTCCAACTCACACGACTAAAACCAAATAATTTTTCCTCCTTTTCCTTTCTTTCCTTTTTCATTGTTCTATCTATCATGTAAGAAACACCAAGAGACAGAAAGAGAGAAACGAGAACAGATCACTACTGGTTGTGTGGCTTTGAAAAATCAAATGGCCAACAGTGGAGGAAAGACGTTAGGCCACGACGGGAGGAAAGACGCTAGGCTAAGACCGAAGGGAAGCCAACGATCAGCCAAGACCGGGTATGGCTAATGTGGATGGTAATCTATCTTCTTCTAGCACTTTATCTCACTGAAATATGTTTCATTTCAACTATCTAGACATATTATGGAAGTAGAAAAAATTCTTGGTTTAGTTCAGAGCAGAAAAATGTAAACTATATCCGATAATCCTTTAGTTCGGGATCATCGAATGTCACTGCTCATCAAATGTCACTACTATGTATTCTTATTTGTTTTGATGCTGATGTTTGATTTAAGCTGACTCTTAGATAAATAGCGCTATTTGATTTAGTAGAAGAAAGATCAAGATTAAAACTTTAAATAAGTAATTTGTGTCCTAATAAATTGGAAACTTGTTTATCCAATATAACAATGTTCGAATTATTGTCACTATAAAACTAACATCACAGTGGTAGCAACAATTATAATGAATATTTTAGCAGTAGTTTTGCACTAATATGACACCAATCTAAAACTTTTTGTACCAAACTTGAACAAACTTAAAACAATTTTATCAATTTGCAACTAACCGAAAATTTGAATTATCCACATCGTAAAATATTTCACCACGTAAGGTGACATGTCATCAATTTTTGATGCCGTTAATGAGAATTTGTTGAAATGTACTGCAAATGAACAATTCTGAAACATTTTGCACTATTTAGACACAAAAATTTCTTTTTGCACTGATTTGACATATTTCTAAAACTGTTTGTACCATTGGTGTAATTTCCCCGGTTTTCGTCTCAAAATTTTTGTTTTGACCCGACCATCCTCACCAACTACAACCCAACTCTCCATCCTCTCCGTTCACTTCCCCCTGCTCTTTGAGCTGCACGCGCATCTCGTCACCGTTCGAAACCCTTTCCGGGCACTCGCCAACCATGGACCAACAATCCGATCCCCAGCCTGATGAAGGTAAGGATCTAGATATTCCATCGATGAAGTCAAACAGATCTCTCAGTTGGATCTAGCGTTTTTACTACTAAGAACTCACTGTGCCAGATCTCTTTAGTTTTGCTCTTAAATTTGCTGAAACATTTATGGATCTTGGGAAGCTGTAGGCTGTGGAGTGCCACCATCCGTTCTCTTCTCAGCTTTGTGCCTTGTATGCCTGTCTTTCACTTTGATGGTTAATTGAGTCATACGAGGTAGGCATACTGGGGTATAGAGGAAAGGAAAACAAAAGGTACTGAGTCAATGCTACTTGGCAGGAGGATCATGATAAGGCGTACGCATGTCCTGTGTCTGCAATTAAGTTTATCCTTGGTTGATTGCTTAGTGTATCATGTCTTGATGGTTTCCCCGAAGTCTCTATCTAATAGCCTTTAATTGGCTCTTGTTGGCCAACTTGCATTCATAATGCTTGTATTAATCATCGAGAGTGAGTTAAGTTTCTGAAGGTGCCATCCTTTGCAGGTTTGCAACAGCGAAGCTTGGAGCCCCGCCGGCAAATATTGGTGGTACGCTCTCTACCCCTTTCTCAGTGATCGTTTCATGTTCTTTTTCGTATGTGTAGTTTGTGGGTTTACTTTTCTTTATAACTTGATTGCACATAGCAAATGACAAGATTTGGTATCGGTAATCAAAATTACAAATGGTATATAAAGTATGGAAGATATCTAATTTTTTTGGTGTATATGGGAGATATCTAATTTTGAGTTAGAGAAAGGTCTATGGTTGCTTTATTTCTTCTTATTGCAGGATTTTTTTAGTGTAAATTTTTTAATTAATCATATTTGATTGTAAACTCAGTGAATGTTTTCTTTGTAAAGGTTGACGCGTGGCGCAAATTTTGGGGAGGAGCATCATGGAATTACACTATGGTAAGAATCATTTATGAGTTGTTCGTATAGTTAGTGTAAAAAATTTCCAAAGTATTTATGGAGCTACTACTATGAGATAATATCTTTCCGATTACATTGATGTAGCAATTTATGTTGACTGCATTAAGCATTCTACAAGATCAGTGAATGATTTTCTAGTAATATGTTTCTACTCTTGCCAAATTTTAAACAGGATCCCTTTGGACCTCGGAAGCCAAGAGTGATCGGAGGTAAGAATGTTTAATTTTTAAATAATATTTAGCTTTCTCGCCGGTCTGTGTTTTCTTCCATGGTTCAAATCTCGGTTTTTTCATATTATAAGCGTACCAATTTTTTTGTAGATAAAGGACAACTTAATGGTAACTGTTGAGACTTTTTTTAAGTGAAGATATTGGTTATTTGTCCAAAAAATTGCGAACTATTGAATAATTTCTCTATCTATTATAAACTATTTTTTTATCCAGAAAATCACGAATTATGCTATGTTATTTTTTAATTTATCATGCTGTTAATTTTGACTTTTAATTCTGACGTGTAACGTCAATTTTGCTAATAATTTTGCAAATAGAGTCTGACGTGACATTACATGTGGCATCCATCTATTGTCGAATTCTCAATTTTATCACAAATTATTGTCGAACTCCCTATTTTATCAAAAACTATCATCGAATTCCCTATTTTATCACGAACTATCATTAAATTTCCTATTTTATCATGAACTATTGTCGAATTTCTTATTGTACCACGAATAATTATTAATTTCCCATTGTCATTTGTTGGGATTTCAAGGTTGGTTTTTCTTCCTCCTCATCTTCTTCATCTTTCTTTTGTATTTTTTCGGACACTAGCATTGGCAAAATGTTTGCTTCTAGATAAAGGGTTAGTGCATATTATAATTTTAATTATAGTCATTTTTTATAATACTAATATTATGTTTGAAAATTAATTATAAAATTAGATAAATATTGATTAAAATCATTGTAAGATTAATTGTAGTTCAAGATTTCACATGAAGAAATTTAACAACTATATTTTAAAGTATTAATGAAAATAAATTTTGTAACTACCAATTATAATCTACAAGTATCAAATTGTACTCATTCTACAAATATGTTTGTGGATAACTAAGATATCATGTAAAAAATGACAAATAACCTAATTAGACTTTTTTTTAGTCGCCAGCCACGGTATCCAAGCAGGCCCCACCAGCGGTGAGATGGCATCTTTCAGCCAACCATACTTTACTAATCCGTTAGTCGCCCCGGGTCGCACGTCTGGCAATGGCATTCATCATACTTCAACATTGTCCCAACCGTACTTCAGACATATTTATGTCTTTTGTACATGACCATGTCAAATGTCGTGGTCATGTCAAATATCAGTGTACTTTGGTTTAGTCATTTTTTCTTTCCCTCGTAGGGGTAATTGGATCAGAGTACCCTATATTTTTTCATCGTACTTGGAACATACCCTATTTAAAAATCGGATCCTGAATTTTGGATCAAGACCCTACTCTGTTAAATTTTCAAACCAGAGCATACTCGGAACGCCACAAGTTTCGGGTATCCTTTGGAACATGTTATTGTTTATTCTTGTGCCCCTGTACTTCAATATTCTTCATTATTATTATTATTGTATCATACTGTTGTTATCATAGTTAAATATGTATAATTTTAAGTATGTTTATAGCATATTTAAGCACTATTTATTACTAATTTTAAATTGTATTGATATTTTACACATGAAAAATTCATCAAATATGCATAATTATGTGCCAAATGAAAGTTCATCAAGTTAGGAATGAAACAATTTAAATGGTTCATGAATTAGAGTTTAAACAAGTTATGAACAATTAAAATTAATTACGCGAATCAGTTCATGTGCCGAAATCGGAACCAATCGGTTTTATAATTCGTTACCCGGAGCACATTCTATTTTGATTGAAATTTATTCAAAACATATCCAATATTGTAGATTCCTACCGTTTCCTAATCTACCTCTACCGAGCATGACCTTTAAGAGGTAGCATGCACTCCCAGCCTACATGGAAAGTGGGAGGAGGTGTTGTGCATAAGAATACTATACAACGTCATAGAAAGATGACGCTGTCAAGTCACACCTCACAAATTTGATGTATAACCGAGACTACTATTGTTTGCTTGTAGTTATTTATATTGGACATGCATATAGCTTTTTGTTTTATCGTTAAAATTGGTACTTGCGCACTTCCATTAACTTGTGTGAAAAATTTTCCAGGAAGTTTTGATTTCTATAAAGAAATGGGGGATGAGAGGCTTGTTAACATGCCTACGCATCGCCTCCACACTTTGTTGCAAGAGAAATCTCTTCCCGATAGTCTGAGGGACAAGATAAAGGGGGAACTAGCTGTGAGGCGCATTGATGTTAAAGGAAAAGCTGCTGCTGCAATCAGCGGTTATGACACCGGGGAGTCTTCAACAAACACTTCGTCCCTAATTTCACCTGTTCAAACGGAAATCCATCAAAGCTCCGAACCAGATCATGTATCTATTCCACCTGCTCCTCTTAAATTATCAGTGGTGGCCGATCACAGTAAATGTGCCGGTACTAGTGCCAATGCCAGTAGGAGAGGCCTCAATGATAATACCCAAGGAACAACAGTGAGTAAGGGCAGGGGATCGCCAGAATCAACTGTTCAGCGCTACCCTCTGCCTCATCCTCCTCTTTCTGCTAGTAGAAATGAACAAGCTCACCTGCAGGAAGCCAATGCAAACTGCAGAGATAGTCATAATGTTGGAAGAGCTGGGACAACTGTGTTTTCATCAGAACCAGCGGCTCATTATCAGCAGTCGGCAGCCTATGCTCCGACTAGTGCCGATATCGAGGCAGGAAGAGCTGGGACAACTGTGTTTTTATCGGAGCCAACGGCCCATTATCGGCAGCCGGAGGCCTATGCTCCATCTGGTGCTGATATCGAGGCAGGAAGCGCTGGGACAACTGTGTTTTAATCGGAACCAACTGATCATTATCAGCAGTCGGCGGCCTATGCTCCATCTGGTGCTGATATTGAGGCAGGAAGCACTGGGACAGATGTGTTTTCATCGGAACCAACTGCTCATTATCAGCAGCCAGCAGCCTATGCTCCGTCTGGTGCTTATACCGAGGCAGGAAGAGCTGGCACAACTGTGTTTTCATTGGAACCAACTGCTGATTATCAGCAGTCACCGGCCTATGATCCTACTGGTGCCGACATTGAGGCAGGAGCGTTTACCACCTGCTCTGAACCACCGCCAGACACAATAGCAATATTTAAAGAACCGCCTGCTGTGATTCTGATTGCAGGGGCATTCGCTCTCCTTTCCAGGAATCCGGAAACCTTTCGGGGTCCTGTGGAGAGGGTTCTTCTTGGTGTTATGACGGTGGGTTTTATCTGCAGTTTCATGGGGCTGTTGATGGGCGGCCGTAGGAGGATGGCTAGAGTGTCCTACTTACTTCAGTGGACTGCAGTATGGGCAATGTTTGTGGCATTTTTTCTGATCATGACCCTTTTGATCACCCACTGATCGTAAGTTTTCGTTCGTCTTTTCCCTGTTTTCCGGGCAATGTTTGAGATGTGGGAATGTAATATCGTAAATTAAATTTAAATAAAAGTTATTCCCACTTCTTCCGTTCTCTCTATAATATTTCCAATATTTCTTTTGTTAGTGATATATATAATGTCATTTCCTTTGATATTAACTGCTATAATTTAGCTTCTCTTGCCCTTACAGTGTAATATACCAGTGTATGTGAATCACTGGAGCTCATCTCTGGCATTGAAGATTGTAGACGAGGCTGACAGACCTCATGAGATTCAATCTCCGTTGAAAAGTAAGATATCAATTTCCTTGCTATTGTAGCGATGTTTTGGTTTGAATCTCTTTCTCATGGGATTGGGTAAGATTGAGGTCTGTTTTGAATCCCGCTCTATGTAACATTGCTAGATAGGCTCTTGAGTTTGGCCTTGGTGAATATCGGCTTGTTTAATTATAATAGGGTTTTAGTTATGTTATGTTCACAGGGTCAATATGAGTAGTATTAATTGTTCAGTTCATCTGATATATTCACAGTTAAATATAAAAATCTGAATATTACATACGAGAAGGGTGGGTCCACACTCTTGATACCCTCCTTTTGGAAATGGAAAAAAAAAAAAAAAAAAAAAAACTTTATCCTTCTTTCAAGTGATATCTTGTAGCTTATGAGTGGCTTATATCCAAAAGCGACTAGAGCTGCGGGAGTTCCCCGGTTGTAGGGGGTGAGAATTCCATGATCCATCTACACTGTAAGAGCTTATCTGAAAAATCTCATGTTCAATATGGTCCAAATTAAGAGAGTGGAATTGGTTTAAGTGATGAGCTGGCTCGACGAAGTCGATTAGTGCATCTCCAGTCTCATAAATCAGGCAGGTGGTCTTTGCCTTTTTGGTAAATCTTTTCCCTTGAAAATTTCAAAGATGAGCAGATCATGGCACATTTTGTCGCGAGAATTTGGACGGGAATGTAAACGAGAGCTTTCAAAAACAGGACAACAGCACATGGTCCAGTTCAATAAATCAATCGTGCGTGAAATGAAGTTACCATCGTAAAGATTCATCAACATACAAGTATATAAAAGGTAAAGGGAACCATGTGGTTAGGCTTAGCCACGGTTCTTGAACCGCCAATTTTAGTTCTATTTTATATTAGGACCGGCCAATTCCAACAGATTTCACAAAATAAAAAATATTAATAAATTATACATTGAATACAAATTTTATTTCCAAAAAACTAGCCATTACATTGTTGATATCAATCTCAATCATTTTCATTCATATTCAGTATAGTCATACTCTTTATAGTAAAATAGAAGGTTCTCACTAATGCCAAGAAAAAGGATGCTTAGCTACATCTTCCATTATAATCAAAGAGAGGCCTCCGAGAGGCCAGCCTAACTGGTAAGCTGACACCAAGTAGTACACCAGCAAATGAGTTCGAACCTCTCGGAAGACGGTATCTGGGGTTTAATGGTGGGCCCCAAGCCGTACAATACAACGTCTGGTGGACTAGTCGGGATTCGTTGTCGCTTCGGTGGCCGGCCCGGACACCATCGATATCAAAAAAAAAATTTATAATCAAATAGAGACTTAATCAATCTGTCTTTACATATTCCTGACTCACCATGTGGTGGACGGTAGGCAGCATGTTTCTGTGAAGGGTTATTGTTTTGCAGCAGCATGAGATGATTTTGCTAGTCCTGTAACTGAGAAAATATATCGAATAACAAAAATGCATAAAAAGCCTGAAGGGAATAAAGTAGCTCTAACTTCCAAATAGAATGCAGAAACTTGCAGTTTGCTTTCTTCAACCCTCATAGAGCCAATAGACTTGATAATTTCAGCAACTGTGCAAATTAGTAAGGAGATTCTGGTTTCCAGAAGTGATAAGTGAACTGGACTCATACCAAACAAAAGTGAAAATTTGTGGAGTATGCTGAAATATAGAATGTGAAGCCATCTTAAAGATCCCTAACACTTAACAAACTGTACAGCATCTTGAGGTACCAACAGCAGCTTTAGGCAGAAAGAAATAACCAAATTACACATGGTCAACTTGCAAACTTGGTGCTGTTGTGGCAGTCACAAAGTAATGGCCATCAGAAGACCATTCACTAGTCAGATAGCGTTCCAAGCCGCTTTTTTTCCCCGAGTAATCACAGATGCATGCATTTAGCATAAACTCAAGGATGATCAGTAATGCGCGAGGTGACGAGCTTTTGGTTTATAATATTTCATAAATCTTGCAGAAACTACTTCTGATGTAAGTAGATAGAACATAATACAATGATCATAATTCAAGCAAAAACAATAATTCAACCAGAAACATAGCATTGGGCTGGACGATTGATGATTGCCACAGTCAAGACCAGCAAATCAGAGAAAACAGGCGTAACAATGAAGACTCACCATATCCCCTGGAAAAATTCCAAAACCTTCCAAACATAAAATTGCAAATGGCCAAAGTAAGGATACAAAATTGTATATATTTGCTTCTTGGGTACAACTGAGGTGGATAGAGTGGCCACCTAAATGGGGTACTCCCCCAATTTAGGAGTTCGACTCTCCACACCCATGAGTTTAATACCTTGAGGCCTAGGGGGCACAAGCCCCACCCACGATTAGCCCAGCTCAGCATGTAAGAGTCTAGTTGGCGTTGGAGGATTAAACCACTGTCATAAAAAAAAAAAAGGCATATATTTAATTACTTTATAGGAAAAATCATTGATGTAAATAGGAGTGGGTTTCTTAAAGGATACTTTCCCCTTTGGTTTCGAGTGTGTAGTTTTGTGTGGGCCTGTTCCAAGTTTAACGAGTGGATTACCTTTTTTCTTGTAGAACACTGCCTCAGCTGGCATTACAGGGTTAAGAAACAGCATAAAAGCAAAGATAGCATCTGATAAAATGGCATAATGCATGCAGGAGCAGCTGAATATCCATAAGGCACAGGTGGTAAAAATATTCTAACAGGTGCAACTAAAAACGCATGCCAGAGCGCTAGCTGAACTAAGAGAGGATAGAGCACCTAAATCATATCCTCCACCCAGAGTATTGGATACAAAAAACCACTGTTTCTTTTTAATTCTTGGATCCTCTCTTATCAAGCATAAATTGTTTTAAAGTTTTCCTTGAAAAACAATTCTTTAGCATGTCATCACAAGCATTGTCATCTATCCACATTTAGCTAAACCTCATAGAACGACGAATGTTGAGTCTGATGAGATATTGCTGCTCTCCTAATAATTACAAAGAGAAGCATACATCCGAAAAGCACAGCAAATTCTGCTCCACAAGATTATACTAATATCAGCTGCCGAATGCTTGTTGAGAATTGATAATACATAGAAGGATCTTCAACTGAATCGTATTTCTATACCAGAAATTAAAACAACATTTCACTGAAGATATGACAGCTGCAAGAACTGATAGTAAGGTAGCTTCTCTGGGTCGGAAGAAGCTGGGAAACAGTGTTTCTGCTAAACATTATATGGATGGTTGGTTGAAGATGATGTTTTAGTTCGTGCATCAAAGATACCATTCATTGTGCAAAAGATATTACAAGTTGAGCTATTCCGTGACTATCACGTGCTTGCACAGTTTGAGTTTCACCGATTTTGCATTGGAATCAGTTGGAGCATCATAATAAAAAAAAGTTTCTATGAAACAGAAGAAGATGGTATAGTTTCAATTATCTGGACTTGACCGTCTACAGGTAGAGGGACCATACTTCTGGCTCTGTCCTCGGCACTAAGGATGAGGGTGAATTTCAGCCCATACATGAGCAATATTGTCGCTGTACTCTTGCTAGCAGCAAGATTTTGGTAACAAAGAGCTCTCGGTCGAGGTTGGAGGTGAAATTTGCCGGGTCTTTCACAAGGTTCAACAGTAAGGTTGTGGCATACCTTGAAGTAATCACTGCCTCTTATACATGTCTATTGAGTAATGGGGAAAAGCTTGAAGTTCTTGACAGGAAGACATTCTTCACGGAATACCAACTTGACCCGAAGTTCACATCCCACTGATGCTGAGTTTTACATGATCTGATATGTGGCAGTTGAATGCGCTGGAGCCATATTTTCCTTCATAAACATCATCTAGACGGGGGTAGATCATACCCAGCAAAGGAGTAAATTCCAACCTCTTGCTCGGAAAATGACTTTTTTTTTTTTACTAGAAAAGCCATATAAATAGCGTTATCACAGGGCAACAGCAAGCTAAGGAAAATAACAATAACCAAACAGGAAAAACATAATCTTTTTTTTTCCCCTAACAAGACCGTCCAGAGGAAAAGGAAGGAACCTTTTCAATCAGCCTCTGGCTGGACCACTCATATCCATGGAGGATCTTCGCTGATGAATGTGCCTTATCTCAATGGTTTGTTTGATAAAAGTGACTTTTAGATAGATCTCTTTGTCTTTGTAAACAAGATTTTTTTCCCCAACAAAAAACTGTTTGAGGATTTCCTCGGACTAATACTCACGATCTCGTGCGCACACCAACAAGCGCACGGGCAAAATAAATTCAAAGGTGCTGTCCCAACCCCCATCCCGAGGGGTTTGAACCTGGGATTGACAGGACATTGGAACTCCTCCTTGCTGCTTAATCAACTCCCTTTTTTCAGTGGCTTTTTCATACCATCATTTGTATATATATTAAATTTAATAAAGAATAATAAAATAGAAATCTATTATGGTTCATGATAACTACTAAATATAAATATTTTGGTGTATTAATAAATTTAAAATTTTTATTAATATTAAAAAGACTCACGATTTGAAAAATTGTATTCCATGGTGGACTACTTCAAACTAAACTTAGATTAGTCGAAATTCGTGGGGAAGCTCGTCTCTCTGCTCTGTCAGGCAGCTTGCTGCCGCCCACAACCTCTACAACCACCCGAATCATCGTATTGCTGACAGTGCGAAGCAGGGCCGCAGGGGGCGCTCAAGCTCGCCTCAAGTGCCAGTGCCAGACCCATATAAACCTCATCCAAAGGGAATTCACCGTGATAGTCCTGGCAATAGTATTGCCTTCCCGAAAGGCCTCAGCGCGACTCGAGAACTCAATGAGGAATGGGATCGAGGTATTAAATAACATATTTACATCTAATGTGATACACAGTAAAAAGAAAAAGGAAGGAAGTTTGTGATAGGAGGTGAGATTCACCTTGGGCTTGTTCTTTTTATTAAAAATTGAACGACGAAATGAATATTTTTACTCAACTTACCAATTTTGTGATTAGCGCGAGCTTTTTTTAAACAGAAAATATCCAGTATGATAGACTGTGAAATAATGAAGTCGTCATCTGATCCATGTAAAAATAAAAGTTTCGTGATAAAAAAAATTTAAATTCACCCATTCGGGGTTGTTTAGGCTATTTGCCCGACAAACAAGTGATGCACGCAAAGATTTGCAACCCAAAAGACAGTCCTCCCGTCGTTAGCATGTAAATGAGATAATCAGATACAGTATCACGTGAAATTTCTCATTGAATCTATAAATTTCAAACTTATAAGTGGCTGGCTGTATCTGAATTTTAAATTTTGTTTTCATGTGTTCGGGTCTACTGACAGTAACCAACTATGACACCATATAAAATTCTATCTAAGCTATAAAAGCAATTAAGCCATCCATTTAAATGTCTAACCTTATAATTCATTTTATCGCTGTCCATTGTGGTATTCAATCCCCGACGTATTCCATTGGGTTGTTCCATGTATATCTCAAAAAATTGTCGGTTGTACTTGCGGTTTCTATGTTGCGCTACATTTCGGGGGACAGTTCTGAAGATGAGGGATAGCAATCTTGACCTGAACACACGTTGCTCCGGTCTAGACAGGTCCAACCCAACCTGTGCATGGCTCAAGACGGATCTGGCTCTATCGCCTAACCTGCTGCACCCCGACTGTCCATATTTATAATATTATACTATATAATTACATATTTTAAAATTAAATTTACTTTAAATGGATAATAATTATTTTACCTTATCAAAATTGTGTAAATTTATTTAACTATTATATTATAATATGTAAATTTATATTATAATTTAATTTATATTTTACATAATAATAATTATTAATATCCCCACCCATGCCTTAACCCGTGCAATGCGGGGCACTATCTCACCCCTTGAAGGGTGCAGGGCGGGTCCATATATCCAAATATCCAACCACCCCATTGCCGTCCCTACTCAAGACTTCAGTGAGTAAATGGAATTCATCCGATTAACCATAATGGTATCCCATTAGCTTGTCCCCTAGCTGTTCATCTCAAAAATGGATCATCAGACTACAAACAATGCAGGCAGCAACGCATTATTGGCTTAGAAAAAGGAAAATGACCGTGTTTATAACTTCCTACACTTCATTGCAAAATCTCTGCTCAAGTAAAAAGTGACTCCAACATTCATGTTTAGGAATTTGGGATCCAACACCAAGCCTGGTTTTCGATCGTCAGAGCTTGAGCCTCAAGATGAGCACAAACGGCTTAGCTCAATCTTAGAACATTGATTTAGAAGAGTTTGTGATTGAGGGATTCAGAATATCAACAGTTATAATATAATGGAGCATTTCATGGTCCCCTGATAACCCCCAGTCAAGCATTTGCTAGCCTTCAGAGAATTTTTCTCCCTATGCTTTTTCCCTTTCTTCTTGCAATGAAGTTTCGCCCCAACTGAAAGCATGAATCAACTGCACATGTCTTGAGAGCTTATAGCTCGGGGTCGAATATATATTTCTAAAATCAACATGCAGTGTATGTGACAGACCAAGAAGCTTCCTCTGTAGGGCTTTCTCCACAAAGCTGTCATACAACAAACCAGACTAGCAGAGCCATAAAAATGCTTTGAACTGAGCGCTTGAAAGCATCAAATTCCACTCTATGACAAACCAAAACCTTATCGCATGGAAAGTTGGCTTCATTTTGGCAAATCCTTCAATATCGAATTATTACGCCACTTTCAGATTGACATCAATCTTAATCATTTTATTCAAACTCGACATAGTCATCCAGCATATAGTCAACGAGAAGGTTGTGACTATCAATAAGAACATCGATTCTTTTCTACATTTTCCATTATTATCAGAGAGATTCCTAATCAATCTGTCTTTGCCTCTGCCTGAATAGCAGCTGAAGAGTTAGCATGTAGTGGGCAGCAGGTTTCTGTGAAGGATGGTTTGCTGTTGTGGGTAGTTTTGCAGCAGCTTGAGAATACTTTTTTTTACTTGGCCTGTATATCAAATCACCAAATGCACCAAAAACCATACGGAAATAAAGCAGCTCTAAGCTCCAAATCGAATGCATGACCTTGCAGTTTTTCTTTCTTCAGACATTCATAGAGCCAATAGACATGATAAGTTCGGCAATTTATCCAAACAGATGGAAAGATTTTGGTTTCCAATGCCAAAACAACCAGATATAACTTGTTTAACATCTTCCTATAGCCAACCACCCTACAAAACACAAGAACTGATTCAATGTCTGCGAATCAGATAATTTAACTGGCTTCACAACAAAAAAATGTGAACTATGTGGAGTAGGGATGAAAGACAGGGAAACGAAGCCAACTTAAATATCCCTAACACACAGCAAATCGTAAAAGCACCTTGAGGAACCACAAAAACTTTGAACTGAAAGAAATGGTTAACTTATGTGTGGTCAACTTGCGATATTGGAGCCATTTTGGCAGTCATGAAGTTGGCAGCCATCAAGAGACCATTCATCAGTCACAGAGCATTCAGCTAACTCATTACTAGAAACCTTGTTATTGTTTAGTTTCCTTAGAAAATCAAATAACTTATAAACCTTCAATACTTATAAAAAAAATTAGTAATATATCTGATACCAAGCATCTCATTAAAGCACAAGATTCTTTTTATCTATTGTTTCTTGTTAATATTATTGAGATTATGATCATCCATTTGGCATTATTTCAAATGTCTATTCACGTTTTCCATTTTTTTTTTATGAAAAATGATTACAAACTACTATATATTTTCTAGAATTTTCACATTAGTTGTAGATAATATAATAAAATATATTCTTTTTCATTATAAATATGGAAGTTTAAGTTAAGAAAAATCTATTCCAAACCTTTTTCCTATTGAATTTGTTGTGCACAGTCAAAAATGAAAAAAATTGAGATGGTTTTCAAAGGCATCAATCCTCATTCCCTATTTGAGTGGATGGACTGGGAATCCCTAATAGGGGGTTGAAATCCCGAGAAATGTGCAAAAATATCGTATGGACCTAAAATATTTCGTTAAAAACTGCTCCACCGAAGTATTTTTATTTATATTATCAAAAAAATCCTAATTTTAACCTACGATCTAATTTCTATACTAATTAACATGCAATCTCTTTACATACAAACTTAAGTCGTAGAAAAAAAAAGAAGAAAGTTGAATGTAAAAAAAAAATTTTATTTATGCTAAAAATTACATCTTGAAAAAGTTATCTTTTTTTTTTGGTCGCCAGCCACGGTATCCAAGCAGGCCCCACCAGCGGTGAGATGGCATCTTTCAGCCAACCATACTTGACTAATCCGTTGGTCGCCCCGGGTCGCACGCCTGGCAATGGCGGGTGAGGCTCCCAAGAGGGGTGTCTGCGTACGTGAGGTCTCGAACCTGAGACCTCCTTAAGCGGCACCGAGCTGCTTACCACTCGGCCCAACCCCTCTTGGTTTGAAAAAAAAAAAAAAAAAAAAAAAAAGTTATCTAACACATAATAAATATGAACTATTTGTATTTAAAGATGTAATCTCTCGACGATATACAGAACAATAATTTACAAACAATAGCCTTTTAAGAATTTTTTTCCCCCTTCACGCACAGTATCTTCGTGCATTCGTCTTCAAATTCCCCAATGAGGAGAATCGGAAACGAATTTTTTCAAGACAAACATCAACAATCGGAATGCGGCATTCCGTTTTCGTTTCCGCTTCCGCAGTCTATTTATAAGAAAACAAACGAGTCCTTAGTGGAAAACCAACTTGACCCGAAGCTCGCATCCCATTGATGCTGAGTTTTGCATGATCTGATATGTGGCAGTTGAATGTGCTGGTGCCATATTTTCCTTCATAACATCATCTAAATGGGTTGGATGATACCCAACAAAGGAGCAAATTCCAGACTCTTGCACGGAAAATGAAAATTTTCATGACTAGAAAAGCCATATACATAGCGTTATCACACATCCAGCTGCAAGGTATCGAAAATAATAGTAACAAAACAGGGAAAGCATAATTTTTTTTTCTCCAACAAGACCGTCCGAAGGAAAAGGATGGAACCCTTGCAATCAGTCTCCAGCTGAACCATTCATATTCGTACAAGGGCGAGGGACAGGGCGACCCAGCAGAGGAGTCCGACCATCGTCGCCGTGAAACCCATGGAAGCATATCTCAGCACATCCGCAACCCTTCTCTTGTTCCGGTGCAGCATCAGAGAGGCGACGAAGGCGAAGACGAAGGCCAGCAATACGGAGGTCGCTAGGGATTTGAACACCCAGGGATGGGACTTGGCGATGCTTCGGGGTACTAGCGTCAAGGAATTCCCAATCAAGAAGGTGAAGATCAGGATGGATCTGAGCTCGGAGTTGGTCCTCTGGGACTCCTCGGACTCGGACCGGCACTGCTGCAGCAGCGGCGACTTCTTCAGATCCATCGTCTTGTGGGTGGTTTCAAAGGGTAAAGTGGACGGGAGGAGGAGCCTATCGCCAACCCAACTCTCTTGACCCCACAGAAAGTAGGTATTTATGAATATATACCCCTTATCTTTCATTATTTACAGGTTTTGCTCCAGAAGTTTTTGTTTGTTTATACCACGAGCATCCCAACCTGACCAACGACCCCGCGTACACACACACACTCCACCCGTAACATTACCAACAATTTCCCATCCTGATCACACTCCATCGTCTCTGTTCACTCCCTCAGCTCTTCAGCTGCACGCGCTTGTTGTTACCGTTCGAAACCCTTTCCGGGCACTCGCCAACCGTGGACCAAGAATCCAATCCCCAGCCTGATGAATGTAATGATCTAGATATTCCATAGGTGAAAAACAAATCAAATCTCTCATTTGGATCTAGCCTTTTTTTTCCACTAAGAACTCACTATGTCGGATCTCCTTGATTTTGCTCTTAAATTCGCCGAATCAATTACGGATCTTGGGAAGCTGTCGGATATGGGATGATCGGTTTTTCGGAAGCTGAAGAAACAGCTAACCGTGGGTAAAGAAACATAGTTCGGTTGCCACCATCAGTCCTCTTCTTGGCTTTATGCGTTATATGCCTGTCTTTCATTTTGATAGTTAATTGACTCGCACGGGTAGCCGTATTGGGGTTATAGAGGAAAGGAAATAAAAAGGACTGAGTCAATGCTATTTGGTGGGAGGATAATGAACTATGGATAGGGCATGTGCTTGTCCTGTGTATGCAGTTAAGTTTACCCTTGGTTGATTGTTTAGTGCGTCATTGCTTGACGCTTTCCCTGAAGTCTCCATCAAATAGCCTTTAATTGGCTGGCTCTTGCTGGCCGATTTGCATTGATAATGCTTGTATTAATCGTTGAGAGTGAGTTAAGTTTCTGAAGGTGCCATCGTTTATAGGTTTGCTGCAGCAAGGCTTGGAGTGTGTCTCCTACATCAAGAAAATGGTAGCAAGTTCTCTACCCCTTTCTCAGTGATTGTTTCATGTTCTTTTTCGTATGTGTAGTTTGTGGGTTTACCTTTCTTTATAACTTGGTTGCGCATAGCAAATGACAAGATTTGATATCGATAATCAAAATTACAAATGGTATAAAGTATGGGAGATATCTAATTTTGGGTTAGATAAAGGTTTTTACAGTTGCTTTATTTTCTTCTTATTGCATGATTTCTTAGTGTAAAAAATTTAAATAATCATATTTGATTGCAAACTCATTGAATGTGTTCCTTGTAAAGGCCGACAAGATGAAGATAACTGATGAGGAGTTAGATCGTTTAGCAGAATGGCATTATCTGGTAAGAACCTTTCTTAACTTATGAGTTGTTAATATCATTAAAGCAAAAAATTAACAAGCATCTATGCTGCTACAAATTTGAAATAATATCTTTCCAATTATATTGATAGAGCAGTTAATGTTGGCTGTATAAAACATTCTGCAAGTACTGTGAATGATTTTCTAGTGATATGCTTCTAGTCTTGCCAAATTTTAAACAGGATATCTATAAATTCACTGCACCAGGATTTAAGAAGAAAGAAAGAAAGAGGATAAGAAGGGAAGAAGGGAAGAAGGAAAGAATGTTTAATTTTTAAATAATATTTAGCTTTTTCTCCAGTTCGTGTTTTCTTTCATTTCTGTAATATCCGTTTTTTTATGCTATAAACCGTACCAGTTTTTACAATAGATAAAGTACAACTTAATGGTAATTCTCGAGCCATAGTTTTTTTAATGAATAAAGGGGTTATATAATTTAAATAACTGAGTACTTACACATACTTGAAGTGTTTGATCTAACTTGCCAAGGGTAGGCTGCACCAACAGCATCAGCTGCTAACATACGACACATTTCTATTGGTAGTGAATTCCAAAAAATGCATCCACATTCTACTTTGACGTTGTCCCAAAGAGTAGTTCAGCCATATTTATGTCTTTGTACACGGTCATGTCAAATATCATGGTTAATATACTTTGGCTGCTTGGTACAATTAGTGTAGTCATATTTTCTTTTCTTACTATGTCTTGACTTTCCTGTTCCTATTATTCCCCGTGAAATGAACTGTTTCTGATTTGTGAATTGTCATTTGAGATGTGATATTATGAATTGGATACAAACAATTCCATTAAATTTCACTATTGTACACTGGGACCTTTTCTAATCTATTTCATATGTTCCATATTTTGAGAGGGGATACATGTTACAACAAGTATCTTAAAATCAAAAGACAGATTTAAAAAATTGTAGATCTTTTCATTCTATTATAACCAAGTTGAATCGACATTATCACAAGGGATTCTTATGTGCTTAATCAATATAAAAGAAGTGTTTTGTATCTGCCCTTTTGTGCTCTTGTGGATGGAACTGGATTCAATATTTATATCCGATAATGCGTCATTTTCCAGCTGTTTGAATTTCTTGCATGCTTTCCTGGATTCCTATAGCAGGTCCACTGTTGATCCAACACTAAATGCTTATGTCCTTCCTGTACCTAACACAAATGGATGTTTTATATACCAAATCATGCCTCTCTTACTGCCATTTTTATTATCCAACTTGAAATACTGAAGGGTCAATTTTTTTCCCTCATCTTCAGCATCACCTTTCTTCTTAGAATTAGATAGAACAATGTCTTATTCACCCATTGTCTGGATTGCATTACCCAGCAGTGCATCTTATCCTTTTTCATTTATATCTGCGTCAATGCTTTGCTTGTATAACTTGTTGCTGGATAACAAGAAGTAAACTCCAAAAAAATTTTAAAAAAATGAACTAGAAATTTCATATTTATTCAATTGTTTAATTAAAATTTTAAACCAAATCTCCCTCAAATGTAAGTTGGGTGTCGAGGATAGAGTAGTGAGCATGACATTTAAGAGGCAGCATGCACTCCCAGCCTACATGAAATGTGAGAGAAGGTGTTGTGTATAAGAATGCTATACCATGTCATAGAAAGATGATGCTGTCAAGTCACACCTCACAAATTTAACATATACCCGAGACTATTATTGTTTGCTTGTTTTTATTTATACTAGACATGCATATAGTTGATTCCTTGTTGTTTTATTGTTAGAATTGGTATTTGAGCACTTCTATTAACTTAAGTGAAAAATTTTCCAGGAGTTCCTGCTTTCCATGCTGATATCTCGAATGAGAATATTGCTAATATGCCTATGCATGGCCTTCATGCTCTGTTGCAAGAGAAATCTCTTCCTGATAGTCTGAGGGATAAGATGAAGGGGCAACTAGCTGTAAGGCGCATTGAGGTTAAAGGAAAAGCTGCTGCAACCACCATTTATGACATCCTGGGGTCTCAAACTAACGCTTCCTCCCTAAATTTACCTATTCGAACAGAAAGCCATCAAAAGTCCGAACTAGATAATGTGTCTACTCCACTTGCTGCTCTTAAATTCTCAATGATGGCTGATCGCAGTAAATGTGCTGGTACTAGTGCCAATGCCAGTAGGAGAAGCCTCAATGATCATACCAAAGGAACAATGGTGACCATGGGCAAGTGGTCACCAGAGTCAACTGTTCAGCACTACCCTTTTGCCTATCCTCCTCTTCCTGCTAGTAGAAATGAACAAGCTCACCTGCAGGAATCTAATGCAAAATGCAGAGATAATCATAATGTTGGAAGAGCTGGCACAACTGTGTTTTCATTGGAACCAACGGCTCATTATCAGCAGTCGGCGGCCTATGCTCCGGCTGGTGCTGATATCGAGGCAGGAGCATTTACCACATGCTCTGAGCCACCACCAGAAACAATAGCAATATTTAAAGAACTGCCTGCTGTGATTCTGATTGCAGGGGCATTCGCTCCTTTCCAGGAACCCAGAAACCTTTCGGGGTGCTGTGGAAAGGGCTCTTCTTGGTGTTATGACGGTTGGTTTTATCTGTAGTTTCATGTGGCTGTTGATGGGCGGCCGTAGAGGGAGGGGTAGAGTGTCCCCCTTACTTCAGTGGACTGGAGTATGGTCAGTGTTTGTGGCATTTTTGCTGGTCATGGCCCTTCTAATCACCCTGATTGTATTTCTCGTCCATTCGATGAAAAGTGATGGGTGCACGTAATTTAGAAACTTTAATCATAATCCTGAAACCTAGGGTTGTCTCTGGTCGGGTTTTGGGTATTAAAAGTTGTTTCCGCCTTTTTCCTCTTTTTTTTTAATATAATATTCGCAATATTTCTTTTTTGTTAGTGATACAGATAAGATCATATGCTTTCATATAAACAGCTCCAATTTTTAGCTTCGCTATTAGTTTCATTCTTCCCTTACAATGTCCAGTGTCCAGCTCCAGTTTCGCAAACCAGGCAAGCAGTCTTTTCCCGTGAAAATTTCACGGATGAACAGATTATGGCACGTTTTGTCACGGTAATACAGACTGGAATGTGAAAAAGAGCTATCAAAACAGGTTCACGACGCACGGTCCAGTTCTGTAAACCATGTGCGTGAAATGAAGTTACCATCGTAAAGATGCATCAACATACAAGTATATAACGGGTGAAGGGTACCTGCTCGGCCACCGTTCAGCAACTGCTGGTGCCATTCTCCATTTTATATGGGAACCGGACGGTTTCACAAAATAAAAAATATTACTAAATTGTACGTTAAATACAATATCTTATTCCCAAAATCCAAAAAGCTAGTTATTACATCGTTGTTATTAAGAATATTTAGATAACTTATTTAAAATTTATTTTCTTATCTATTTTCTTTAAAAGATTACGGTTTGAAATCGACCGAAACTGCGAAGTTTCGATTCAATCCAAGGCCCGAAACCGACTCCCCCATGATTCGATGCCGGTTCTAGCCTGGTTTCGGATCCATTTTGACTGAGCCGAGGCCCAAAAGCGGAGAACGACTTCGTCCGCATTAATCAAAACCCTGCGTAAACCCTAGCACGAGGAACAGGTTCTCTAGGGAGATATCCAACCCAAATTCTCTCTAACTCAAGCTCCGAATCATCTTCCCGAGCAACCGCACCAGCAGGAAGAAAGACATGAACCACATCGCAGCAGCCGAAGAGCAGATCGTGTCAGACAGGCTTAGAAGGAAGCTCAACGAGGTAAATGCTGCTGCCCAGGCCCATCTGTCAGGCGTACAGGACCATGTCAATTTCACCCTTCAGGTCAGCTCTTACTCTGTTCTACGCGAACCGTCGTGCTATGACAATTCAAGGGCATCAGTTTCTCGATTAAGAATTGCAGAGTGAATGTTTGATGAAATTGAGAAGGTCGGAGCTGAATTAGTTCGAAATTTGGGCAACCAAGCATTTCGTTTGTTGATTATCTGGATTGTATGTATTTCTTGCATTGGAAGGATAGTTTGTGAGGAGAAATTAACAGATTTAGGGACGTTTGCCTCTTTTTCCTTGAAGTTAACTTCTCGGTTTTGTCTGGTTATTTAAAGTGGTACCCTGCGTACAACTACTGGGTTCGGGCCATTGCATCGTTCTATGCTGTCGAGCAGAAAAATGATGGCTTAACAGCGACATGTTCTACCACTTTATTCTATCAAAGCTGTCCAGGATGGTTTGCCAGCATGTGCTTTAGAGAAATGTTTAATGGTCTTGTGATATTGCTTTAGAAAAGGAGATTATTTCATCTGAAGATCAAATGCATAGATTATCTGTTCACCTTCTCAGACGTGCTTTTCTAGATGATAGGCTGGTTCTGTTTTCTTTCTCCATATATGCAGCAGTGAATATATTCTGATAAAGTTTTGCATTTAATGGGATTATTTGGTTGATCTTTTACAATGGGTGAGTGCAGCAAGCGTATTTTAAATGTGCATACGAGTGCTTTGATCGGAGGAGGAGACAAGAGGAGATAAGTAACTGTGTCGAGAACTGCAGTGTGCCTGTTGTCAGTGCTCAGCAACATGTTGAGAATGAGATGGCAAAATTTCAAGTGAGTTGCCCTCCTAATAATAGTGCATTGAAAGTCCATTCCACATTCTTTGTTATGCATATTTTATCAGCATGCAACTCTAGCTGTAGTTCTGTATTCTCCAGTTACTCAGCTGTGACTGTGAAGCATGCCATGGGTTCAATTCTTAGAATGGTAATTCGGAGAAATTTCCAGAATATCTGAAAATGCTATTGAGATCTTCCGTTTATGCATTTCATCTCTAATTTCGGCCGCCACACTCAAGCCTTTTTTCATTTGCATGGTATTATTTTATTTTATGCCACTGTGTCAAGCAATGTCACTGTATTAGGCTGTGAATAAGATGTTGAAAGTCTAGAGCCATGACCTTGGTGGTGAAGAGTGTTAGTGAGGTGGTGAAGAGTGTTAGTGAGTTTAGAGATTCCTTTCAGTTTTGAAAGATTCCTGTTATATTTGTTCACAAATGCATCAATTACTGTTTCACAATGTTTCTGAGTTGTTTGTTGGTCTTTCTTTCTTTTTTTCTTTTGTTGAATGGTTTCTGTCTTTCACTTTCACTTTTGTTAGACACAAATGCCATTTGGGTTCCTTGCTTGATGCACCTCAAGCCAAGTGCAAAACCACATTACATACACCAATTTCAGTCTTCAATTTCATTTATTCAAAAAATTAAAAATAAAATTTTCTCTGTTAGGGGCATCTATCAGCAAGAAAGTTTTGAATTCAAAACTCCTCGACTGAATCTACTCCTGTAATTTTGTGGAGTTGAAGGTTTTGATTGTGCTTGACTCAGATTATTTTATTGACATTTGATGCATAATATGAGCTTTGAATTTGAATTGCTCTTTACCCCCAGAAAGAAACATGGCCTTCGAGTTGTCTCTTACCATTAGCCATCTAAAGCATGACCTCTCTGAACATGTAAAGAAAGCACTGCCACACGCCTCTGCTGCTGTGTTTGCAGGAAAGACTGAACAGGTCCTTAATGGTCTGCCAAGACAAGTTTGAGTCAGCAAAGCTCCAACAGATCAGGTCCGATGCCATGAAAGATTTGGAGTCATGCGTCGAGCAGTCAATCGATGATAGCATCAAGACACTCCCGCATCTTGTGAACAAACTAAAGTCCTCGCTTGCCATCAGCGATTGAAATAGAATGTAGCTTCAGCTATTCTTCAAGAAGCAATGGAGAAAGATGAATGTTGTCTACTACTGCTGTTCATTCTGCTTGACATAGATTAATATTCCGGCTGGAGATTGGAGATTAGTTTTAGATGAAGAGATAAAAGAGTATAGCACCAATTAATGGTTCTTTCAGAATTCATCACTGTGGCAAACTATTGCTGTTGCAATGGCAGAAATTATCCCAGCACTTGTGTGCTGCCTTAGGCCGGACAAAAAGTTTTGCTTGATTGCTGTATGACAGTGGCATGAGTTTTTATTGGCATTGAGATGAATGAAAGCAGAAGCGCGAGGAGTTCATCAGCTTGGCATGTTGGGCATAGGTAATAACCCATTCCATCTCTGAATGTTGTCCTTGAACAAATTTAAAATTTTACTTCAATATCCTCCAACCATGGAAAGGTAGGCTATCCTTCGATCATCCGTTAAAACCCAAAGATTTGGTGCGAGCTCCCGCATCCTGAATCCTTAGGGCATCATTTTAGGGATGGCATGGCAATTGGGGTTGCCCAGCCTTTTGATGTTGGGCCTTGCTCATTAATCTTATAGGGCCTGGCTGGATCGGGCTGGTATAAAAGAAGGGAGTCCGATAAGATGGGCCCGTGCACTTATTGGGCCGGTTCAGGGCAGCCTGTTTGCACGATAATTTATTTTTAAGATTAAAATTCATATTTTCATTCGTGGAAAAACTTTACATTTTTAATATTACTAATTTTGTTTTTAAATATTTTATTTTATATAATCAAGCTATTGCGCAGGATCGGCCCAAATTCGTGGTGGTCCGATAACCCTTGGCCCAAGCATGGCCTTACTGTATCGGGGCCCGGGCAGGGTCCAAAATTGTCAGCCCTATGTCATTTGATCTTGCTATTCCACAAGCCTCTGGTTATAAAGGAAATGATTAATCTTAATAACTTCCTTGTTGAAATTCTAATTCTGGTTGGATTCCTAAGTCAATAAATTTTCATTTGACATAACAGTTATTAATATTTAATGAATATAATATGTTCAAAACATTTATAGAATATAGAAACAAATTATATATCACGATTAAATATATTAAAAAACTTATATATAATCAGCTAATATTTACTAAATCTTATACAAGTATACTTGATTAATCAAAATCAAATTAAAATTATTAAAAATCTATCTAAATTTGGTCATTTATTTGTAAATTACAAATTTATCATAACGATAAGGAAAACAGCTCCAATAGGAAAGTCAAAACATGTTGTATAGTGCGGGTTTCAATACCTGATTCCATGGGGTAACCAAATTTAAAATTTAGAAACCGTTCTTATATAAGGTAAAGTTTAAAATATCATGAAAAATAAAGGATGATCGGACTGACACTGATACATATAAAGCAAGATCAGTTTTTGACAAATATTTTGCACATTTTCCCCCTTGACTAATTGATAAGAATGGAACCACATTTTTCTATACCAAAAGACATGTCAAACAGTGAGAAATATGCCTAAAACTAACCAAAGGATTAGATCAAGAAGATAGAACGCGCGTACAACTTATGTGAAAATTCACGAGTTTGGGGTAGAAAGAAGAGGAGGTAAATGAGGCATGGGAAATCCCACAAGTAAGATCGAACTCATGACCTCCAGGTCACAGGACGAGAATAATATCAATTATACTTAGTCATCTTTTTCAACCACACTTGTGCTTTGCACGCAAGAAAAATAAAACCTAGTAAAACCAAAACGGTAAGTGGAGTATTTTGAAAAATAAGACTTGAGAAATTATTTTTCATTAACGAGCCAGTACATGAAAAGTCAAACGATTTGAAAAATTGATTTTTCATTAATTGATTCAGTGACTATTTATTCCACAACTAATCATCCATCAACAATCTCAAATATGAACCCATGATTGATTTCTTCGTCGCACATTGACCCTTCCTTCAACCGGATAGCTCTACGTCCATCCACAATTGATCAATCATTATCTGCTGGACAACGTTGGAAATTCTGTAGAAGACTTGTTGAAAGATGATCTGTACTGGTTGTTGATTCGACAGTAGTTGATGCAAGTTGAGCAAGCCCATCATTGATCCATGCTCTGTCTTCCTTCTTTTCAAGTGTACGTCAAGACTAATGGCCGATCCTGTTACCGAGATCGATTTGTCGGGTGAAATGAACAGAACGGTTTTGGTGTTTTCCCTTTTAACCTATATCATAAAGGTCAGTGGGTTTGATTATTGTATAAAATCCCAGTTAACTGTACGATCGAGACTAGTGGGGTATGACCCTTTCATGGATTGATTGGAAAAGGGCCTTTGCTAGCTACTGGTCGTGTGGTGGAAATCAGGAGTTGCTTGAGGAATCTTGCAACCTTTAAGGAACCTTCCTCGTGTGTCTTGTCGACAGAGAGCGTAAACCTCCGCTGAAAGTAAGAGTGTCTTATATGCCACATGATGACGCTGTTACTAAGAACACTTACTCGAAAGGAGGGACTTTCATGGAAGCAATAGGGATAAATGAGCACGGAAAGTCCTAATGATAGAAATGAAACTCACAGCTTCTTAATCTCAAATCCAATGCAGTACTAATTATATTAAACTCATTTCTCCGTGGATCTACTCGGTTAAACCACTCCTTTACTTCCTTTGCTAGTGCTGCAGAGGGAAAGGTAGAGTAAGGTGAACTGGTCCTTTGAACCCACGAAGGCCAACCCATGGACTTATTCTTCTTGGGTGTCTTCTTCTTCTTCTTCTTCTATCCATCAGGATCTTTGAAATAGTACACCAGACATCCATTATCCTTGAAGGAATGGACATGCAACATGTTAGCAGGGTCTTCACCATTAGAATACCATGGTTGCATGATAATAATCGTATCACATTTTGATTGTGCTTCCTCACATCTCGTGATGAGGTAGAATCACTTGAGAATCTCTCCTCATTTAAAATATGGCTACCAGCCTCATGTAAATCGAAGGAAGAGACTTGTCCATATATTGCACGAATTGGAAGTAGCTGCTAGGTTGTGGACTACCCTGGGAATTCCTAAATCGAAGAAAAGGCATTTTTTTCGTTCATACATAGACCAAAGAATGCATATAAGCAATGAATTGCCAAGCTTACCCTAAGCTACATTACATTACATAGCTTAAACATTCCTTGGAAAATCTTCTTCCCACAAGCCCTGTCGCCCTTATGGTAGCAAAGGAATGCCCTAGTCTTCGAAATCGAAGGACCTGCTAAATTTTTTTGCAGTTATGGAGCCTGCCAGCGGCATATGTAAACAACCAATAAAACTGTTGTTGGAAAAATGGCATGAAATTTGAATGAGAAATTGTTGATTGGATTGAGAAGAGTGCATGAGGAGACGAAGTCCACATGAACCCATGATGAAATGAGGAATTCAATCTCACATTGATAAGAAATGTTATTTAGAATGGTTTATAAAAATTAAAAAAAAAAAGAATGTTTCTATGTTGAGTAATATTCTTTACTATATTATATGACTTCTGCTCTCCTCACTGGATGGGGTTGCAGTCGGAGGCCGATTTATCGTTTGCATGGAGGCAGAGGGCGTGCTGATATTCGTCTGAGCCCCAGGCGAGGAATTTATAAAATACCCACCTGATCATGAGTTTAACAAGTTGCAAGTTTCCCACTCAATCCTGATGTGGTCAGAGCACATACAAAACTCTGGTACCAGGGAGCGTGTCCTGCCATGTTCTTAGGAACCGAATGAAGCACAACAAAGCTAAAATGGCCAAGCTTGATCGAGATAGGCAAACCTGGACAATGGAATGGATGTGTCTCTCGGAAAGCAAAGAAATAGAGATATTTGATTCAAAATTGAGGTGGGAAATTGGGGTAGTTTTTTGAGGTTGTCAGAAAATGATCTTTGCGAATAAAGTTAACATAACATTAACGACTTAGTTGAACTTGTCTAAAGAGGGCCTGCAAGTAAGGGAAAAAACCCTAAATATCCTTCCCACGTATTCATAAGAAAATCTAGATGCTCGACAACTTTAGACAAAAAATTTCAAATGTCAATCAGCTATCAAGTAATTATTTTGATTAATAAAGGAAGAGCAACTTTAGTCTAAATTTGAATCCACTTAGTGAGGGAGAGGGCCCATTAGTCCACAGAATCCCCTGTCTTTTCCCGCCTTAAATCATTTGGTCACGGAAAAGGTATTCAACGATTGTATCTCACAGTAATATGATAGAAAAAATTAATTAAATTATCATGATTAGTAATTGTTAGAGGTTAGCTCGTACTAGGTAAGGTAAGTGTTATCTTAATAAAAATTATTAAAAATATTTATTCATATACGATCAAAGATAGTAATTATCTATGATTAATTTTTTAAGTGAAAATAATATATGTGAAAAATATGTAGTTATACGATCGAATTTACGGTCATGACCTAATTTTATTCAAATTTGAGGGCTAGTAAAATTTTCAATTAAGAGCATTTTTGAAAAGAAAAAAGCGATACCAAAATAAATCCACCCCTAAAGTAATAATAAATTAAGATAAGGACTCACGTAACTAATTAATGTTAATTTATTCATTTATTATCACATAATTAATATAATCTTATATAATATAATAAGATAGAATCATTTAAAAATTTTGTAATAATTACGCCATGAGAAAGGGAAATCGAGTCCCCTCGGGCGGGTTCTTCAATTTGTCTCTTTTATCCAGTGGCTCCAATTAATTGATTTTAAATTATTGTGTCAAATTGTTTACCTTGCAACGACGATACCCTAAAAAGGGATCAATAAGATTTTTTAATAAATAAAAATATGAAATTATTTAGCAAATAAATAAATATACAGAATTATACGAATGATTAGCAACCATTCTGTCACTCTGGTTTGCTATAATCTAACCGATACTTTCTCATATAACGTGACAGACAAGATATGATTGTTTGAAGTGTTTTTGGATCCTATGCAATTTTAATCAAAAAAAAAATAGTGGTGGTGGTAGTAGCAATAATGATTTAATCATTCACGTTAAATAATATTGGAGTTTTGTACTCAGAGTCAGTGGTAAAAATAGCAAATGAACTAAACAATTGGTGCTTCGCACTGCCAAATCAACATAGCGGCATCGAAACCTAATATCGTTCAAGAAATCGGTATCTTCCAACTACAGATCCAAATAACATATTTATAATGAATTTTTTTAACATATATCTAGAAAATTATTCAAATATGGTATTACCAACTTACCAAATTATATAAAAATTAGTTTTGAATTCTGGTACTTTGTTTGATGTCTGTGCGCGCGCTGTTAACGTGAAAACAACACCAACAAGGGACTGCCCAGTGGTCCCCTCACTAAACATCCAAATAAGCGATCACATGATCAAATCTTAGGTTGGAAGAGTTAACGAAAGTTTTTTTAGGGACCCCGACCTGACAACTTATTAGTCTAGAATTGTATTTCGACCGGTCAGAAATATTGTGTGAGGTAAATAAAAAAAATAAACTGGGATTCAATTTCGGAAAGCAAAAGCCTCTCCAATGAGAAAAGTAAGGGAATTATTGAAAGTGGCTTTTAAGCTTACCCTTTTATCTTTTAGTTATTTTTCATTACATTTTGTCCGATCTGGACCCACCAGTCAATTCCATATCGAATGAGGATAAATTTAGCACCCAGCTTTCTTCTCCCTTGTACTACATAAAAAGCTGTACCCCACTTTCACGGCAACATTCCTACGCCAACGAGCTTTTCTAAGTTCTGAGCAAAAAAAAAAAAAAAAAAAGAGCTTTTCTAAGTCCTACAAAATCTATTTACTGGGATGGCAAAATTGCCCTGCCCCGCACTGAGCTGAGGCGGTCAAAACCCAACCCGTGTGTTTGGGACCGTCACCCGACCCACCTGATCCCGACCCATCCCATTATATTACATAATGGTAATAAATAAAATAATAATTAGTCCATCTTTTATCTTTCATATTTATGTATATTCTAACTATTTTATATTTATTTAATCATATTATTACAAATATACAAATTTGCACTATATTTTGAATTATATGTTATGTAATATTAAAATATTTTTATTGATCGGGCTGACCCTTGCCCCATCCCACCGCGTCTCTCACAAGTCACGGTGCTAGTCGACTCGTTCTAGGTGCGGGGCAGGTCTAGGTTTTCAAAAACCCGTCCTACCTTGGCCCATTGCCATCTCTAATTAATGCAGTAATGGTCATTCTCGGACAATTACGCTCCTATTGTTGCATTTTTTCTTACTTTTTATTTTCATATTTTTGATATTTTTTGATGAGAAAAAAACTAACTTTTACACAAGATTCTTAAATTACAGAAAAAGACTCGGTTCCACTCGTCAACATTTTGGCTCATATTCGTATTTGACCTAAATATTTTTAAATTGGTTCTAATCCTAAACTTTTTAAATATTGTTCAACTTTAATCATATGTATTAATTTTAGTATTAAAAAAAGTAACTTGACTTTTTCATAACAAAAAATATATTTTTTTCTATAAATTATTTTTGTAATCATAAAAATGGAGAAAACCTAGGAGGAAAAGAGCTCGTGGAACCCTATTCTAAACTATCTCTGAAAAGGTTATTGCCAGTCTTCGGTACTACTCGTGACCTCACAAGAGCCATGTTAACTGGATTTCAATATCTTTTAAATGAGATTTTCTTTTATTTTTATTTTTAATGAAAATAAATTTATAATATAAAAAATGTATTACCAAAATAATTTAAAAGGCTAAAATTGAACAAAACTTGAAAGGTTGACGACTGTAATTAATCCGAAAAAATCAACATTCTCCCTAAATTGTACGAAAGTTGTTGAAAAAAATAACTTGGAATAGTAGTATCATTCTTAATATGATATTATACGTGTCAACTATATAAAAAAAACTTGATATTAATATGTGTCACATTATTTTCCTTTTTTATTTCTTCGTAAATCCATCAACCTATTTTCTAATAGAATTTTTATTAAAAATATTGTTTTTCGAGACATTAATACCAGTACAGGGACCAGCTCTCTTCCATAACTATTTATTAGGTGGTGACCAATTGGAAATAATTTTTGGTTATGGGCTGATTTGAAAAATACATAGAACTTCAAGGTCAAGACTTGAAAAAATAAAAGAAAGAGGGAGAATGAGAATCAAAATTTTACAAAATTTTTTATTTTGATTAATAAATGTTTTTTTTGGCTGAATTTGATTAATAAGTGGTTCAAAATAACATAAAATTGATGAAATTATGTTTAGAAAATTGGGGGTCTGTTGTTGTGAGATGACAATTGAATTCAACTACAACCTATCAATTAGAAATTTACGGGGACTGAAGGTAGACACAGAGACAGATTTCACGACATGGTCAGAAGTCATGAGAATTTTATATATAAGTGGTGCCGAATTAATTAACGAGCATAAATCTCGATTAATCTAACTTGATCGTTGTTGTTATTTCATTTCATCACCTTAATATGATTTTAAATTATTTTTTCGGTCTGTACCACTAATAAAATTGATGAATCTTGATTAATTTAGTTTGAGCCAAGTGGACCACTAAGTTCTATTTAGATAGTGAGAGAGTGGAATTATTCGCATATACAAGTTTGACACCGACCGACTTTCTCAACTTATCCTTTCTAAATTCTTATGAAGTCCAGAGAATGGTATTTGTTGCAAAAACGATCATTCATACAGGATAAACCGTCACATGTAACGAATATATCATATGACAGTATTTATATGATGTTATAATCTAATAAAATTCAGTTATTTTAATTTTTTTTACAATTTTTAAAGTTTGATTATAAAAAAATCTTAAAATAACTAAATATTATTGGCTTGTGATATTATATAAGCACTATAATATAATATACTATTATACTGAAGACTCTCTTGTTGGATTTTTTTTAATCCAACTAATATGGTCCAACAATATATCATTAATCGAGTATTTGTGCTATCCCAATAGTTTGCTCGATTAATTGATCTGATTAGGATAATTAATAGTGCTTCACTGACAACTCGTAAAGTGGAGGAATTAATGTGCCGATATCAAAAGATAATACATGATGAATGGAATTATATCAAAGACAATATCTAATTATATGATGGATGGAATTAGAAATTTTTTGAATCTCATGTGTTGACATGCAATTGAGGAAGATTATGGTCTCCGAGTCACACCATATATACAACTCTTGCGAGATCTTATTACTCAGACTAAGATACAGTAAAATTCTATGATTTCATTATTCCATGGACTTCCAGCGCGTGCATAAGAATCTACTCGATAGGATAAATGCAGATTATTTACCCATTGTACAGTCATTTGCATTTTTATTAACCTTTTTTTTTTTTTGCTAGATTGCATGCTGGTAACTCAAAAAGGGTTAGTTTTCATCCCTAGACAAAAGAGGATTTGGAGGTTTAGGAGTGGAAACAACATGCTCCGAATTGGTTTCGACTTCGGTTCCAGTGCATGACGTATCCGAAACCTGTACCGGGATCTGTATGTGAAAAGTTTTCGTGCAATTGGACTTCGGTTTTTACACTTCTTCATCCTGATTCCAATTCTCCTGTCATTTATATTATTAGATCGATAAACTTTTATTTAACATAATAATTATAAATATACAATTTTATCATGCCTAAAATAGAGAGCATTCTTGTAGATAAAATTTAAAAAATCAAATTTATTTGTTCTGATGTTATGGAGAGAGGGTGGACAATTAATTAGGGCAATTAAAATAAAATTATTTTATCACTAATATATAGCTATGGAGTAAAAGAGTAGAATATATGAACAGTTAAAATAAACTATTTTTATTACCGATATCATAATTATCGAGTGGGGGAAAGCGGTAGGAAAAAATTCGCGTACTTCAGATAAAAATCGACCGTAACAGTAATTTGAGTGTATGAAATTATTGTTTTATTTTTAGACCGATGAAATTTGTAAAATCTATGCATTGGTAACTATGTGCTGCGAATTTTAATATGTAAATTAGGTATAAGGTAAAATTAAAACTGAAAAATAATTTCAAAATCCTCGAAATTTTTATACAATAGTATTGATGTAAAAGAATTTAATATTTATAAAGTCGCAAATATAATTAAAAAAGAATAAGTTAATTACAATAGGATGCTAAAATCTGTGATATAATACCTATTTAAATTGGGAGTAAAATTTAGGTAGGATCAATAGACAGGTATTTTTATGAATAATATTAATTTGTAGTGATTTTTAAAACTATGACCACTATTTAAAGATGATTTATAAATTTTTTTATAATGTCAAAATTACCCATCCCATTCTTAACACCCTAATCACTTTTAAGAATTCTCATTGAAACCATTCTTCCATCGAAATCCAATATACAACTCCTCCATGGCCCACCACCTCTGTCGCCTCCCCCGGTTCACTTCAAATAAGAAGAAAGCTTGCAGTAGAAGAAGAGGGATAACTCAAGAGAGAAGCGGCTGAAGATAGAAATGGAGTTATGGGTAAATATGTCATTTAATATAACTTCATTCTACCTTTTGAACTATGCATCATCAGGTGACATTTGAGTGAGAAGATTGGAGAGGCGTGCCACTTTTTCTTATTAATATTAGATTCGTAGCTTGCTATTCAATACACTGAAATATTTAGAGTAAATATTTACTGTGTAATAACCTTCTGGGGGTGAACCAACTACTAAGTTTGCGACATGTAGTAAATCAGGTTCGGGGCTCAACTCTTCTTAAGCCAGTATCTGGGGTTTAATAGTGGGTTCCAGACAGTATAATACACCAACCGGTAGATTAGTGCATTGATATGACACTAGATACCATCAATATCAAAAAATATTTAGTATATAATGAACAACGGGCTCTTTTTGTAAATCTCTCTCAAATTTTTACACGCGTAGAATTTTTATAAATTTTTAAGAGAATATTAGTATCTGAATGATAATTTATATAATAAACTCTTACGCATTATACGCTAAGTATTTACTCCAAAAAATTCGGTGTATCAACATTCCGTGTAAGCGCATAATAATTCATTATATAAATTATTATTTAGATATTATTACTTATATAAAATATATTATTAAAATTTTAAAAAAATTTTACCATTGTAAAATAACCCAGCCCCTCTCGGCAGCCTTTGTTTGACGTGAATCACGGGCTCACCTTCACCGTGTCCGCCGCTGCCGTCGTTCTTGGCTTTTATCCTCGCCAGCCGCCCTTTTGTACGGCACCTGTCAACGTCACTGACAGCATCTGCAGAGCCTCGGGGTTTGTTTCGTAAAATAGCACATTTGGTCATTGAGTTTCGCTCATTTATAATTCCAGTCCTTCTCTTTAAGTTTAACACATTCGAGTCCATAACTTCAAAAGAAATTCCTTTTTGGCTGAGTTAACTTTAAGAGAGTTTAGTTTTATCCTTTTGTAAGACGTCCCGCCCACATCCGGAGTCGATCAATTCTCTCCTCTCCATTGACATTACAAATTCCTCAAACAGACAAATCCAGAAGCTCAACGCAACAATTTTATTTTACGCTTCAGTCACTGGACTGACTGCTGAGTAGGTAGAGAAAATTAATTATGATCTATTAAATTCTTTTTTTATATATAACATTAATTATGAGTTATTATTAAGCCGCTGAATAATTCAGGACCTGAACCAGAAAAGCTTTGCGACATTTATTGCGATCAATTTCCTTATCTAGAATTATCAAGTACTGTGTGAAACAACATTCATCTTGGGGGCAAGCCGTATTGATGAGAAAGTCTTGTATCTCATGGATATACTACGCTAATACTGCTATGTGCAGTCATAAACTAATAAAAATCAATCGTATTATCATATTTATAAGAAAGAATTTAAATAGTAAAATATGAAATAAAAATATTAAAAATATTTAAAAATCTTTTTTTAAAAACTCGTATTTTATATTGTTTGACATTCTTTTTTCCTTCTATATATTTTTTTGATAAACCATCCTCTCTAATCAATATCTGATTTCTCCTGATTTCTTAGGAGTTTTTATTTAGATTTTTAGGCTTTCATTTTTATAAAACTCAAATTTAAATTTTACAGCATAAATTCCCTTCCTCTTTAATCTACTGAAATAATTTATCTTATTAATTTACAATATCACATAATGATATTAGCATGATATACACGAAAAATATAAAACAGAGACATGGCCCTGACTCCCTCGGGAATCTAAGGGATGCATGAAACTCATGTGATTATTCTATCATCTAACCGAGGATAGAGACACCGTGCCATCTGCTTTCGAATGACAACAAAAGTTTAACAGTTTACCATGCGCGTTCGGGCTTAATGAGCACCAAAAACCTTGATGGGGTAAGGTTGTTCCACCACCATTAATGCTCTCGGAGGTGACAGCCTCGAACCAGACATTATTTGGTGTCTCTTTAATCTCTATTATTTTGCCATACACTCCTCTCCGAGGACGCATTTGATTTAAATATTATTAAATTAAAAAAATATTGAGATTAAGTGAAAATTTTGAATGATAGGAAAATCTTCTTGATAAATGTGTTAGAAATTGAGATTGACGCGTTTGAGATAATGTAAAATTGGTTATAAAATCTGATAGGTATCGGTAAAAAGGTTGTAATATAACGTAGGTTTTAAGCTAGCGTAATCTAATAATATTACGTGTTTTATATGTGCAATTTTTACCATCTATTCCGTAAAATTTTAAATTTTTAGATGGGAGATCGTGCTGCCAAAGTATAAAATCTAATTAAAATTTTTATAGTTTAGTCCCTTAAAAGAAATAGACAGAGAGGCAATGAAAATGACACGGTCGAATCGATAGACCGTTGAGCATGTACAAAAAATAATTGAGTCGTTTAATTATTTTTTTTTAATTTTTTGTTATTAATTGTGGATCATTTAATTAGTACGTTGAATTTGCAAGACGTGAAATTGGGAAAGGAGCCTAATACGTAAACTGGTACTGGCAGCTTCAAACCAGAATATCCTTTTTCTTTTAAAGTAATTTTAAAAAAGACCCTTTTTTAACTATTTTTTAAAATAGAGTCCAATGATGCGATCTCATTTTTTAAGATCACATGTTTAATATACAATCTCTTTACTGTAAAATACTTTATCACAAAGCTAATCCTTCAACTAGGGGTAAATATTCAGTGTAATAATACATAACAAGTTCGTCTAGTAAATCTCTCTCGGACTTTGACATGCATAAAATTTTTATAATTTTCGAGAGTTAACTTTATACGTATCAAGATCTAGCAAATCTCTCGCGAATTTTGATATATATAAAGTTTTCACAATTTTCAAAAATTAACTTTACACGTATTAAGATCTGAATTATAATTTATGTATTACACATTGAATATGTACCCTTTAATTAGAGCATGGTTAAAGTATTCACTGCGTCCGACACGTTGTAGGCTGCGAGATTGGGACTCGAATCTTCTTAGTTATAATCAATTTTTATTATTTTAACTCTCTCACATAAAGAAATAATATTGATAAAGAAGAATTAATCTCCTGACCTCTCTCTCAAAGGGAATGTCCAACACATTGACCACACCAACCACGCGATATTTGTGTCATTATACAAAACGTAAGTTTAAACATACGATCTCTTAGTAAAATAATACATGTAATTTATTCAAAAACTGATTTGATATCGAAACAATAGTCTAAAAATATTTTTTTTAAAAAAAGTTTATAAAAATGCAGTATTTATTCCTAGAACTCAGTATGTAGTGTACTAGTGGCTGACTCAGAGGTCAGAAGTTGGAGGTTGAATTCACGAGCTTTGCATAGAAATGCTGTGGTTTTGGAATTTTTTTTTTAAGCCATTGGTCGAAAAATAATTCATGGAGCATCGTTGCCAGATGGCGATTCTAATACATGATGTAGAAAAATCTATGGATTACAGGTTTTATATACGATGTATGATGTAGATCGCGGCTTCTGTATGCGTTGTACGGTGTGGTTGAGCAGTAGAGCACGTGTGGCATATGCGATCTATGCATGCATCACCAGATTTCAATCACCATTTTTTTATTTCATTTTTTCCATTTTTTGTTTCATATTTTGCCATCAAACAATGCAGAGGTATTGAACATTAGAAATTAACATATGAAATAATAATAATAATAATAATAATAATAGTTAAAATTGTAGTATATTTAATTATGATAAAAATAACTACAAAATAGTAATAATTATTAAAATTATTTGAAGTAATTATTTTATAACTATTAAATATATAAAAATATTAAAATAATTTATATGATAGAGGTAAAAAATAATAAATAAATTTCAGTAGAATACTTGGAACTTGTAATATATTATAGGTTCTGAATAAGGTTCGATTCCAAAAATCAATAGGGTTGGATTCATTTCCAAATTTAGGAACCAATATTATACATGATTGAATTAATGTACCATAAAAAATTACAAGATACTCGAATCTGATCATCTCATGTGAATAATATGTGGTGACTGTCGTGTCCTTCTCGAGGAGCGTAAGAATTGCTCGAATCTGTGATATGTTTGTGGTCTGTAATTTAATTAAATGGCGTCTTTTTGGTTTAAAATAGATAACCTCTTGAATTTGATTTACACTTATAATTAATTGTGCATTTTTTTGATTGAAGGGGCAATGGAAAACTGATGGGTCGCAGCTCCAAGCTGCGTTCAACATCAGCTAAAATTGATTAGGTCTCGTTTTAGACCTGCGATCAATTACAATACTCATATCATATGTTGAAACTACAATCTAGCAATAGTAATCTAAGAATTACTTTTCGATGAACAGTTTTGTTTAAAAAAAGTATTTAAGAATCATGATATTTATGCACAAACCTTTTGAATCATTATGCCGATCCCAAGTTGATAAATAAATAGTGTTTCCTTCGATGACGATGCCATCAATTTTAGCCAAGAGGTTCGAGCTTCCACTCTCCTCATAGGAACTTCATCTTGCTCTCATACCATCTTCCACTCTCCCTCGTTTCTTTTAGAAGCTATAATATAACATATGCAACAACATCCCTACTCAATGGAGCTAATATTCAACGAGCCACAATGCAATGATTTTATCGTATAAATTTCCTTTGTATTTTGATACTTGTATGGTTACCATAATTGTCGGGCTCTAACATTTGTTTGTATGAGATTAAACATTAGATGAATGAAGGGGAAAGAAATTTTCTCCTATTCAGAAGAAGAAGGTTTTGTATGTGATAGTATCGCTATATGATACCAATCAATAAAAACAAGTCAATATTAGAGTATATTTTCCTTTAAGCTTTATAAAAAATTTATTAAATTGACTTAATTTAATTTATTGACAACACCGTTATGCACAAGGTTTTATCCTTATTTAGAAATAATCGAGGGGAAGGAAAATGTACAGGATTATTCACCCCCAATTCTCATTCAAAACCCCATTTTCTTTTACCCAAATTTGGGATTGAGTGGAAGTAAAATAAATGAATAGTATCAGGTCCCATGTACTTACTACAATCATTATCAATCATAGTAGTTTCATTGAAATTTTCTCATCATATTATTATGAATTAAAATCACTTAAAATTTGATGGAATTCAAGATTTTATTTATCAGTTTAAATAATGAATCTTTCAGTTGAGTGAGAGCTACCAAGTTGATGCCGTACAATTTGAAGAAAATAAAAGAAAAAACCGGTAAGATTTGGTTGGTAATTAAGATGGTTTTATGTCTTTTCTCTTGAGTAAGACAAACAAAGTTGACATGATACCATTGATAGGTCACTGCACCTACCGTATATAAGCCTCTTAATTAAGCGACACTATCCGGGCATATCAGTATTGTCGAGCAATTATTAAACGGGTCGTGCTTGTACCGTTCGATGTTAACATCCCTCTTATTAGAACCAAACATGATTATTAGCTACGCCTTGCTTTTCCTAAAAGCGCACTCAATAGCCATAGCTTCTTGGTCGGGTTTGACTTAGGTACAACACGACTAAACCAAACCTGTTTAAATTTTTAAGCTACTATGCATGTGAACAATATGGCACAACGACCCAAAAATAAACGCAATTTTTTCACTAATAAATGAAAAGCATTTCAAACCAATACGAATTGATTGAGATGATAAGATATTTCTCCCCTCTCCTTTATGTGAAGTCTCTTCTTCGAATCTTGTGAATAAAAAAATCGTACTGGGAGAGTTTTACCTATTAATCGGCCGATGAGTCTCGAACCTAAATTAGTCATGACTCATTTGATCCATGGATATTAGGTAATATATAAAGAAAAATGAATTTGTTCCCTTTCTTCGAGAAATCTTATCATTCCATTTTATTTTTCTATGGGTGAGCAGCAATAATTTTAATTTAACCATCCCAGCTATGAAATGTTCGAGTTGTAATCTTCGTGTACGCACTTATTAAATAAATTGAACAACTAACATAATACATTGTAGAAACTAACATAAACGTTGTCGCATCACCGTAGCACCGTAGAAAATTAGTGTAGTTCACAAAAATTATTATCATTGCCAATCCGAAGTTCAAAAGCACGGTTTTACTTATATCAAAAAAAATTTTAACATAAATGTATAAGTAGATTCAAGTCTAAGACCTTGAAATTACCAAAACACACGAGAATAAGTATGAGAGAACTAAACCACTTGTTTAGTATTAATTTTATCATCCATGATAAGCCAATTTCACGGCGAAAAGGATTGTTTAAATTTCGGAAAAAGATTTTAAAGTAAATTGAGTTTACAAATGATGTAATGAACACGATCAATAATTATTTGATACAAAATATCGCATCTTCTTTAAAAATTAAATCTTATATTAATAAAAAAAATATGATATGATGGACACGTGTGGGTTGGCCATGCACGTAACCTGACTCGAATCCATTAGTTTATGGAGTGTTCACGAATTCGGGAGAATAAATTTCTTGTTATAAAAAATATGATATGATGCTTTTTATCTAAATCTCAAATAATTATTTGTCGAATTCAAATTCAAAATTTTGTATTCCAATCACTTGACTATTTAACAGGTGGGTAAAATCATTATGAACCGTCGGACTCTTTTTTTAATCCACGTACAATTGATTATGAACCGTTTAATTAAATTGTTAAATGATCTGATAAATAGGTTGTTGAAATTTTCCACACGTAACAATCTCTCATGCCTCGAGTACTCTGTGGCACTTGAAGCTGATAGTCCGATGAATAATATAATCATTAGCTTCCTCTCATTAATTTACTAATGTGATTTATTCTTATTAACATGTAACTTTACTCAACAATATTGATATGATATGGTACTAACATAGGAGACTTTCTCGATATTGAGATCGAGACATGGCCCTGGCACCTACGTGAATCTAAGCTATGCATGAAAGTCATCTGATTGCTCTATCATCTAACCGACGATAGAGATGTCGTGCCTTCTGCTTTCCAATGACAACAGAAGTTAAGAGATTGCTATGCACGTTTAGGCAGAACGAGAACCAAAGACCTTGATGGAATAGGCTGTTCCCACCATTAATGTTCTTGGAGGTGACAACATCGAACCCAACATTACTCACTGTCCCTTCAATCTCTATTATTTCGTTGCACATAGCAACGCAATGGGGCAGGGCAAGCGGGTATTTGAAGATCCGGACCTGCCCCGCATCCTTCGTGGGACAGGTCGGGGCTCGGGTTGACTCGAATTATAAGATAAATTGATAATCTTAGGTAATAATACAATATAAATTCATATCTTATACCGTCCCTTACAATTTAAAAATATATCGAGCTTAGTCCCTTAAGAGAAATAGATAAAAGAGGCAATGTAAATTGTACGGTCCAATTGTGGATCGTTTAATATATAGAGAAAATAATTATGAGTAATTAAAATATTTTATAATCTACATTGCTAATTATGGTTCATCATTTAATTCGGATGTTGATGAAAGGAACCTGATAAATTAGTATTTGCAACTTCAAGATAAAATACGTATTTTTCATAACACTATTTCGATGCGATCTCATTTTTTACAAGAACACTAGTTGAATATACGATCTCTTTTATTTTTATCGAGTATCACGGGTTTAACCCGTTATCTCTTTATTACAAAATGTTTTATCATGAAACTAATATTCTAATTAGAGCATAGTTAAAGTGATAATTGCATCCGACATGTTATAAGCTGGGAGGTCGGGTGTCGACAGTTTTTCTTACTCTAGTCCTCTCGTATAAAAAAACAATGTTGATAAGGAGAATTAATCTCCTGACCTTCCCTCTCAACGAGAATGTCCAACTCATTAATTGCAACCACCACATTACTTCAAGAAATAGTTTTTTATTAAAAAAGTTTTTTAATAAAATGTTTATTAGACCATGCTGTGTTTTTGCCCAAAACTCATAGTATGTACTAGTGGCTGACTCAGAAGTCAAAGTTGGAGGATGAATCCTCACCTACTTCATTGGTCCTTTAAGCCAGGGAGAGAATTGTAAATCGTCAAAAACATCGGGCAGTTCTTTCTCCTACTAACACTTTATTTATTTTCTTTTGATATACAACGGGACACATATACCCAAAAGAGGGGAGAGAAAAGAAAGTGGGTGATTCCACAGGCAAGAATTGAATTCGGAATCTCTTAATATTATGTTGAGTGTGATGCCAACGAGAAAATTATACTGTTGGTATAAAACTTTTTACCAATGTAATATTTTGATACAAAATCTTTTTTTTTTAATAATTACGCGCTACAAAACTGTTCAGAATGGAACATTTTGGTACAAACCGTTAAATTTTCACTGACACTATTAATTGAGTTGATTTAATAATGTGATGCGGACCCTCAGTGGTGCTGACGTAACACCATAAAATAAATTTATTTAAATAAGGAATACTTCAATTGAGAAAGAATTACCAAGTGGTTGGTTAAGATATTTTTGCATTTCTTAGTAAGATCTCAAATTTGAATCTTATAAGTATAGAAAAATTCATATTATGAGAGTATTTATCCCTCGAATGACCAATTCAATTTAAATCTGGATTAATAATAACTTATTAAGTTTTTATAGACGAGGTATTATGCACCAAAAAGAATAAAGCAAACAAAATAGACAAGATACCATCGATAGGTCACTATACCTACCATGTATAAGCCTTTTAATTAAGCGACCCACATCCACATAAAAACGTTATCGAGCAATTATTGAACTGGTCGTGTTTGTAGCGGTCGATGTTAGCATTCCTCTTATTAGAACCAAACATCATTATCAGTTACGCATTACTTTTCTAAAAGTGCACTCTTATACTTTCGTGGTCGGGCTGACTTGGGTAGACCACGACTAAACCAAACCTGTTTAAATTTGTCAGCTACTGTGCATGCGAACAAACGCATTTACTCATTAATAAATATGAATAACACATCATACCAATATAAATTGATTGAAATGGCAAGATGCCACTTTCCTACATGAAAGGTCTCGTTGTCGAGTTTTGTGAATAGAGAAAAATCATGTCGGGAGAGTTTTATCCCTTAATCGACCGACGATGATCCAACCTAAATTATCACGTAATACACACAGAAAAATGAATACCTTTCCTTTTTGGTTCATTCTTTTTTCCTTTAAGAAATCTTATCATTCCATTTTCTTTTTCTAAGGGCGAGGAGGAATAATGTCAATTTTACTGTCCCACCTACAACATGTTTGAGCTCTTATATTCATCAACGCATACATTAGACGAATTGAATAACCTATAAGATAACACACCATAAAAACTAATATAAACGCTGACCGTATCGCCATAACAATGTAAAAAATTAATATAGATTCTCAATCCCAAGTTCAAAAGCACGGTTTTACTTTCATCAAAATTTTTTTAACATAAATGTATAAATAGATTCAAGTCTCAGACCTTGAAATTACCCAAACACATGATAATAAGCACGAAAGCACCAGGCCACTTCTTTAATATTAATTTTATCATCCATACCAAGCTAATTTTAGGGGGAAAATTTTTTAACATAAAGGTACTCTTTTTTTTACATCAAAACATAAAGGTACTTTTTTTTTTTTTTGGTCGCCAGCCACGGTATCCAAGCAGGCCCCACCAGCGGTGAGGTGGCATCTTTCAGCCAACCATACTTGACTAATCCGTTGGTCGCCCCGGGTCGCACGCCTGGCAATGGCGGGTGAGGCTCCCAAGAGGGGTGTCTGCGTACGTGAGGTCTCGAACCTGAGACCTTCTTAAGCGGCACCGAGCTGCTTACCACTCGGCCCAATCCCTCTTGGTAAACATAAAGGTACTTAGTGGCCCTTGAAGTTGATATTATGTACGGAATTTGTCAGGTCCTTTCCTTCCAGATTTTTCATTTTAGTTTGTCTTTTATATCTGTTTGACATAATGTTGCAAGTGATGTTGCTGCCCTGATAATGGGCAAAAACTTCTTCGTGAAAAAGCACAGTGCAAGTAACAATTTCGAAATATCGATCATTTTTAGGTGAAAATTCCCAGAGCATGAATAGTTTTCAGGACGACTTTTAAGAATATAAAAATTTGACCAGTAATTTTTTTATGTAATTTGGTCATTTATAAAAAAATCGCAATATAATTTGATTATTTCATTGAAAATCTGTGCCTTTTTAGTTTTTTTTATCAAAAAATGAAATGCAAGCCAGCTCTATTATTGTCACGTCAATTCTTTTATCTGTCATGTCACGTATAAAATGAATAGTGGTAATGAAAATGAAGTTTATGTTGTATAGTCACTTTTTCAAGTCCGAGATATAATTTGATTATTTATTGAAATTTTTTATTTTTTCATAGGCTAATATCTCAAAAATTATCATAACAAATGTGAGCTGTTGTAGATAAATAATTGAAATGTTCCCTTTTAATATATCATAATATTAATTTAGTATACATTTATTTGTTATGAATAACAAATAAATATATACTAAATTTATTCATCCAAAAAAAATTTGTTGTATTAAAAATTTTGGATTTGAAAAAAAAATTACATAATGAAATTGATAAGATTATGGTTGGGCTTTTCCCTCATAAATGGTTCTTGAGCAGCTTTTATGCCTAAAATTGGGCACTAGAAAAGGTTGGGCCCCAACCATTAAGAAAAATGTACAAGAATCTTTAAAAAAAAGGAATTTTTAGTGCAAGATTAAATTATATCACTAACTATAAAAATAATATATAAAAATATAAATTTAACTTCTATTATCAACATTTATTACGTAAATAAATTGGACATTACTAATAATTTTTTAAGTCATCACTAATCGGAAGTGCCCGTCAATGTCCTCTTGAACACAGTTATTGGAGAGACTGATAAGTGAATCGGACATCATTAATGATTTTCGGAGCTCATCTATTACATATTATCACAGGTGACACCTGGCATTTACCAAGGGAATTGAAATTTACCTATATTACATATTGCGGTTATAAAAATAAAGTTTATATTTTTATGAACGATTTTTATAGTTAATGATATGATTTAAAAATATATTAAAAGTTCGTATTTTTACAGCTAATTTTTGTAATTTATATTATAATTTAATTATCAGTTAAAAGTAAGTGTTTTTCCTAATCTTTTATCTCTTACAAAAAAGGACCAAACCTAGCCACTTTCACTCCTATTAATTTGTGTGGTCCCAGGGGCATACGTGTCGTGCTCGTGACATCTTCTTAATTAATACGATATATTTGATTCAAGTAATATTAGATTATGTGTTGCGTCTGATACATCTTTTAATGGGCACTTTCCCTAGTTTTTTACCAAATTACACTTTAATACTATTTATTTTTTTCATATTAAAATTGGACTGTACGGTTTGTAAAAAAATTTTCAGAGCTTTTTTTTTTTGTTCTTTTCCCTTTTTGTCTTGTACCTCTGCTCTAGGTCGCCCTTGCAAAATTTAGGGCATTGCAGGAATGCGGCCTCATTGATAATTTTGCCTGAATTAAATTTGTCTTTACACGGAAGGATCAATCTGTATTCAATAAATAGCAAAACGATATCGTTCGGTCTAGGGCGTAGACTTTGGTAAATAAAGGGGGAAAAAATCAGATTCAGAAAATGTTTCATAGCTATAATTGAAACTCTGTTTGAAAGTGTTGTTTCACTTTTACACCAAGAATTCAATGTGCTTTGACAATGTCACTTGTCGCACCATTAACGCTCGAGAGGAAAATCATATGTACCTTTTTGTTTTCAGGTCGTGTACTGGAGAAGAAAGATAAATATGAGTTAATTCAAGTAATTTAATTAGTTTGATTAATTGAAATTTGTTGAATTTTTAAAAATTAATCGGTATGTATCAAAAAGAAAAGCGTTGGATCTAGAAATTTCAATAATAAAACGTGTCCTAATGTACGAACATATCAAATGCACTCATAAGCAAAGATTTTGTCGTTCCTTTTTTGTCAAAAGGAGATTTAATCTGAGCCTCCATTGTTTACCATTTTAATTTTTAATTTTCCACTTTTTTTTTTTAATTTGACATCGTAGTTTTCATCAAAAATTACTGTCTTCATTTTTCTAACAAAAATATTTTTAAACAATAAAGGGGAAAAAAACCCAAGAAAGTCAGTCAATGAGAAGGATGCCGGAGAGGACTTTGTTGGCCGTCACCGCTGGCCCTCAGCGGAGGTTTTTGGTCGACTTAGTGGCCACTGATGATCTCGACTAGGGGCGGTGGATGTCGAGGAGAGCTCCACCGCTCCAAAATGGGTTGCATATTTGCCCAATGTGGTTGAGGGAAAGGGTGCTTATCGGTAACCATCATCACCGTACGTGTCATGGTCATTAGCAATTACTGAGTTGGCTAGCAAACTCGAATTGAGATCCGTCTTCCACCGTTTTGTTCTAGAATAAGGTTGAGACACTAACCAACAACCAACCCCTTCCATCGGGAGTCAACTGGCTCAGTACTAAGTGATAAACCTAAGTGGGTGCTGGTGTCCAATGTCAGGAAAGCCTACTGATTAATTAATGATACAGTGAATAATAGCTTTCCTTTTTAGTGCAATCGAGATATGATCGAATAATGAAAATAATAATCAAAACCAGACACCAAAAGTTTGATGTGGAAATCCCGATGTGGGAAAAATTCATAGCACCAAACTAACTCAACTTTTCACTGTATCAGTGGAGATTATACAGTTTTTCTTCAGGAAAACATTCATCAAATCAAGAATCACTCCCTTGAATCACCACAATTCTTCACTGCAAAAACTTTTTTTACTGACCTGACCGAAAACATCACTTACTAACCTCCAAATCCGATCTCCACTGTTCAGAACTTAGCGCTAGTAGCGCGAGGCGCCCAGAAAAACTGCTATGTTTTCCTCCCTATTTTCCGAACGAATTTTTGCTACGATTTTGCTTTGATCACTCGCTATTTTCTATCATTTATCCGTTGCCCATAGCCGTCACTCTCTGCTGTATATTTGGTCGTCACACGATAAACGTAATTGTTGCTCCTTATATAATTTTCTTTGTGGTTTAGAACCCCTCAAAGAAGATAAATTATGGGCCACAATTAAAAGATTAATTAAAGCTTAAATTAACCAACGAGAATAAATCGAGCCCAAATCATCCTTCAAAGTGGGTGGATTTTGTTTACTTATTTTTGTATTTTAATTTATTTATATATTAAAATTGTGGCATGAACAAATACCCAACAAACTTATCCTCGAAGTGAGTGGTTTTTATGACCATCAAACGGCCCTAGGTACGATTTTTTACGTTTAAAAAATTGAAGCACAACAGTTTGTATGAAAAATATTCGGTCCAGATCATTTAAACACCTACTTTAACGTCTGTTAATGGTTCTAATTTCTTTTACAGATTATTTGGGTGGGGGTATTTGGAGGGATTGTTGTATCCCTTATCAAGAGGGATTTGGAGGTATATCTTATCTTTTCAAATACCAAAACTCAAATCTTTTTATTCCTCTAAATTGGAGTATATAGAGACAAAAATATCCAATTAAAAGAAAAATAAAATAGATTTTCACAGCATGGAAAATGACGAAATGGTCACTTTAAATTTTTTATTCCTCGGTAATCTTCTCTAATAATAATATCTATATAAGAAATTTGGAAGGATGTCTCATCTTTTTTTCTTTTGTTTGTACTATATAGTATCCCGAATCAGCCGAAACGCACTTCCAGACTAATCTGCAATTGGGTTAGGATCCCTAAAAAAAATTTCGTCGACCCTCCCAACCCAATGATCGATCTTGGGATCATCTATTTGGGAATCTAGTGAGGGAACTATTAAACTAACCCCACGTTGGTGATGATCTATCTCTCAAATCCCTGCCTTCCCCTTCCATACTCTTATAATCCTTCAAATCCCTCGACTTTTCATATATTAATCCAAACAAGTTGTTCAATGAAAAATGTTAGAAGTATATGAAAGAGAAATCAAGGGGTTGTTTCGTTGGATGTAAAGTAATTTGTAATATCATATTATAGTTTACTTATATAACAAATTATAATATTTATTGATAAAATTTGCTATAATATGAGATTACATGTATTAAAACTTTACAGTGTAGTTGGTAAAATTTTCACATAAAAATATAGCATTTTTATATTACAACTAATTTTATAATTGTTTTACATATACTTACTAAAATTTTCGACTAACTTTATATTTTTCTCAAACACCAAAATTTCACATTCCCGCCGATTTCCCAATAAAATTTTACCATAACTCAAAATTTCGCCACAATATTAACATTCCCCCTAATTTACCATTATCGCACCAAATGGCCCCTAAAAAAATTTTACATTTCTAACAAAAAAAATTTCATAAGAGAAAAATTATGTAATTACAAAATTTATTTATTTTATATTTAATTATTATGAGCAGAATTTTACGTACATCAATATTCCTTTTAATTTTATATTCCAAACTAACCAAATTTACAGGTCTCGTTCACTAAATGCCAAAGATGCTGGACAAATATGAGTTACGGCCTACCAGCAGACAGAGTCAATTATTACATCTGTTTAAATAAAATTTGGACAAATGTTAGAAGCATTTATGAGTGACATAATTCTTCATCATAAACTTGGAGATTTTATATTCAATTTCTATTTTTTTTATAATCAATATACCTGAACACCTTCCAGACCCGACTAACAGTGGTTGTGACACATCCTACTCCAGATATATGTAATAGCCTGCAAACCATGTGTGTCAGGCAAGTAAGACAAGATAAATCATGATGGGCTCGTACTCCCAAGAGATCGAACCCATGACTTGGGAAGCAATGAGACCCTTGCTCACCAATGGGCTGGGCAGTGGCTTTCAATATAATAATAAATTAAATATAAAATACAAAAATTAGATTTGTTAAAATAAATGAGAAATATTAATTATAAATATTTTTTGATGTATTAATAATTTGAATAAAATAAATAAAATTTAAAATTCAAGTTTAAAAGTAAAAGATATCAATTTTATTCTTAAAATATACCAACAAGACGAATTATTAATATTGTTTTCCTTTTAGAAATGTATTTTTTTGCAGTTAAAAAGTAGGTAAATGACACTTCATTTTCAACATTTTACTTTTTTACTATTTTAATTATAAACCTTTATTTATTATCATTCGTATCGTCAATTTTTGAATTTTTACCACTTGAATTATATCGTGACTTTTCCCATAAAAGATACATTTTCAAACCAAAGTTTTTTTAACATAAATATTTTACGAAAATTAATAAATAAAGAAAAACCAAACTAGATGGAAGGAAGACAGTGGAACCTACGGGTGCAAATGATTTGAGTTAGGTTATTTTTTGTGAAAATTATTGAGTATTGACTTTTACGAGTAAGTTTTTTTGAGCGTAAAAAATCAAATTAAGAAATATTTGGGTTATAAAAATCAATCACTTATGACGTGGTTTTTTAGGTCATGACTTTCAATACAATAATAAATTAAATATAAAATATAACAATTGGATTTATCAAAATAAATAAGAAATATTAATTATAAATATTTTTTGATGTATTAATAATTTAAATAAAATAAATATAAGTTAAAATTCAAGTTTAAAAGTATAAAAATATCAGTTTTATTCTTAAAATATAACAATAAGACAAACTATTAAATATCACATTATATTTTTAGAATATTTAGAGCCGGTCTTCGACCCGCCAGTTTTTTGAGTTAGTTTATTCCATCTTAAAAAACACCCTAAAATTATATCGGTCCATAAATTCGATTTTTCAAATCGGGTTGGATAGATGTTTTTTATTTTTCGATTTTTCAATTTTCCAACCTTGTATTCGCACTCCCAGTGGAACCATTCGTGATTAAGAAATTAGTGATTACTGATAAGTGTCCCTTCTAAAATTAGAATTCATTTTCGCTCAAATAAGTCATGATTTTGGAGGGTTGGTTATCACTAATCAATTTTTGACCGGGAAAGAATGAGTCCCGATTTTGGAGGGGTGTAATGTAGATGTCCGTAACTATTTTTAAAATTTTAAGAATATTTTTATTAGAAATTTTTTTTATGAATGAAATTTTTTTGGAGAAAGAAGTGACGGTAGGTTCAAAATGATAAATCTTTTGATTGGATATATAAATAATAAGAAAAATAAAAGTTTATCATAAAAATGGTAAAAGGACTGAAAATTGGAAATCAAATCCTAAAGTATCTTTTTTTCCTTAAAAAATAAATAAAATTTGAGCATTTTCTTTGCCATTCCTTTGGGTTAGTCTACAGCTTCATCAATGAATTGTTGTCTTCCCATCTTTTAATTGCCTCTTCACGAGACTAAAACAAAATTCTAATTGCATTCACTTTGGATGTTAATACATGTTTGAGCCAGGTTGACCTATAAGAACTCAATTAAATAGCTTTTTTTGGTTTGTACCATACAATACTTCGAACTAGTCGAAAAATATATTAAGACTAATCTGTAGTCGAGTCAGGTTCCCTTGAAAAATTTTCATCGACCCTCTCAACTTAGGGATCGATTTTGAAATTACCAATTTAAGAGTTTAATAAAAGAATTACTAAATTAACCTCCAGTTAAACTGCTTTTTTGGTAACGCTTTGTTGTCAATTCCATTCAAAAGTAGCTGTCGGCTGTATCTGCACAGGATGCGAGCTTATCATTAATCCCACTCCAATTCGCCATATCTTATAAATCTTAATTAAATCAAAGGATGAGCCCACAAAGCATTCAATTATTTTCATGTTTTGACTGTTGAGCGACTAAGAAAATCTCCCCCCCGCGTCCATGGCGGAGCGACAAAGCTCCTTTTCAATTCCCTTTCGCTTTCTCCCGAAAGAAAATATGGAGCAGGAATGAGGGGAGGAAAAGGGGAACAGGCTTTCGCTTTCAGTCACAGTGTAAACAGCTCATCGTCTTCTACAGGCTACCGTGGTGAAATCAGATGAGGTCACTGCGGTCACAGGGAGGGAGAAGAGGAGCATCTCTGTACCCGCTTCCCTGTTTTCTTCCTTTCTTGAAATCTTGCTAATACCCATGATGAAAAATTTGTCGTCTCTGTGTCAGATTAAACTTTTCCTTCTTTCATCTCCACCCTCTTCATCTCTTTCGCTCTCTACCTGGTTCAGTTTTCTGCAGGGAGCAGGGTTGTCTTCCCTCAGGCCTCTTCTTCCTCTCCGCCATTATAACTGCGATTCCCTCTTTTTTGTGAACAGGGCACGGTGAAATGAAATGGTTAACGGAGAATTAAGGGTTGCTTTTACTCTGTCTTGAGGAGAGTTTTAGTTTCTTGAACTCGAGCTACCATTCTTTCTCCTCCCTGCTTCCTACTTGTCTCTCCCGTCTTTTCCTCGCACTAAACAGTCTCATCCACCCTGAGTAGTCCCTTTCTCATCTCCCTCCCTCCCTCCCTCCCTCCCTCTCTCTCTCTGTACTGGAAAGACCTTACCCTTCTTCTTCTTTTCTCTCTTGGCTTTGGACCTTTCGTTAACCTCTCCGATCTTCGCTTGAGTTGCAGCTTTCCACATTCCTCTACATTTTCTCTGCTCCCAAGAAATCTAAAAAACAGAGCTTTAGAAACAGAGCCTGTGTGTGTTTTTGCGTGTGTGAAGTGGTTTACATTGCAGTGGCAGGGAGCTTTCAAGAACAGGTTGAAGCAAGAGGACAACTCACAATGGCCAAGCCCACCACTCTCTCTCTGTTTTTCTTCCTCCCTCTTCTCTTCTCGGTTCCCACTTCTTGCACTGCCGGCGACCACCGCCTCAGTCGGCGGCGGCTCCTCCACCAACCACTGTTCCCGCTGGAGTCAGACCCACCGTCCTCCGCTCCCGCACTCCCTCCCCTACCCCATCAGAGACAGCCGAAGCTCCCGTTCTCGACAACCCCGTCCACCCCCTCAACCCCCAACTCCTTCTTCCCGACCACCTTCCCCTCTCCTCCTCCGCCACTGCCTCCTCCGCCCGGCTACCTCGCCACATTCCCAGCCAACATCTCATCCCTCCTCTTTCCGCACACCCCTTCCAGTTCCCCTCCCCTCCGCCGCCACATAGTCGCCATCGCCGTCTCCGTCTCCCTCCTCACCGCTGCGCTCATTGCTACCCTGGCCGCCTTCCTATACATCTACCGCCGCCATGGCAGCCACCTGGACTTTGCCTACACCGACAAGACCGCGAAAATCGACAGCGTTCGCCTCTTCCCGCCGGATACCGCCACGTCGGACAGTGCTACTGTTAAACCCAGCAGCTCCTCGAACACGAGCACCGAGTTCCTCTACCTGGGTACGTTCTCATTGATGGACTTAGTATATGTGATTTTTGCAACTATCTGTAGAGGGATTGACTTAGTATTACTAGTAATGGAAACATTGCCCAGTTTGTTCATAGAGTAATATAGAAAAAAAAAGACTGCTTCTTGTTGAGCTTTGCAGTTGAAGCATAGAGGAATGATCTCAGAAGAATCTGAATATTTTTCATAGATTATTACAGGGAAAAAAGGCAGCTTCTTGTTGAGCTTTGCACTTCAAGATGTGCAGAAATTATCTTTCAGATTTTGAATTTTGGTAGGTACTCTTCCCAACCCTTCTGGAATTAGTGGCGAAATCGACACGAATTCGAGCAATGCGACTGGTAAGATCAGCATCCCAGGACTCTCATCGGCGTCAGCTTACCAGAAACTGGGATCTCCCGAGCTCAAGCCCCTTCCACCACTTCCGCGAAACAATTTCAAGCCAAAGAATTGGAATTCAGAAGCAGGTTCTACTTCTGCCGGTCATGAGGAAGATGATGATGTGTTCTTCTCCCCTAGAGGATCTTCTCCGGGTCAAGAGAATAGCCCTGGCCGTGAACCCCTGCACAATCTATCCAGCTCGCGGAGAGAACATCCTGGTGTTGTCGGAGTGGATCGGTTTGGTAGTAGGAGCTTTAATTCGAGAACTGCTTCTTACCCGTTCTCAAACTCGGGTTCTTCAAGGAACACAGCGTCTAACAGCCCTTCGCCCCCTCTAATTTCAAGCCCAATAAGCCTAAAATCTAGCTCGCCCGAGGTGATGATTCTTAAGTTTCCAGCACCATCTCGGCCACCACCGCCTCCCCCGGCACCACAAAATGTCTCACCAGATGGATCCAACTCGTTTTCTTCATCGCCATCATCATCAGCTCGAGTTTCGGATGCTTCGACGGGGAAAATGGAATCATCAATGATGTCTGAGATTGTGGCAACACCAAAGAAATATGTGCCCAAGAAGTTGCCACCTCCTCCTCCCCCAGTACCACCACCCAGATTCTGGGAAATGCCTCGGGCAGTCCAGGATCCGGTGAAGGGCCCACCTGTACTTGTCGAACCATCTAGACCTGTCTTGTTTCAAGATATGGAAGCCGGGCAAGTTCAAAGCGATGACATTTTCGAGAGGAATGTGGATACCCCGAGGCCAAAGTTGAAGCCACTCCACTGGGACAAGGTTCGAGCTAGCTCGGATCGGGCCATGGTGTGGGATCAGCTCAAATCTAGCTCTTTTCAGTAAGATATAGATATAAATCTGTTTTCTCTTTTGTTATTTATAAATACTTTAGGCTGCTCTGTCTATTGCCTTGTCTCTGATGTCTAAACTTCAGAAGGGGAAACAATACTAAAGCAGATGAGAGGAACAGCAGACAGCATTTGTTTCTAAGTTTATCAAGTGGTTTATGCAGATTGAATGAGGAGATGATCGAGAGGCTGTTCATGGTGAATGGCTCTAATTCTTCAACTTCGAAAGAGAATGCTCACCGCCTGGTTATGCCTATGCTGAATCAGGAGAACCGGGTTCTTGATCCGAAGAAGTCTCAGAATGTCTCTATTCTGTTGAGGGCACTTAATGTGACAGTTGAGGAAGTCTGTGAATCTCTCTTGGAAGGTATAATTTAATACAGCTACTCTGATTTCTCACACTGTATTCATTTTTGGCTGATATTGCTGTCCGGGGTGAATGCATTTACCAAGTTGGTGTCTTTATTCTCAGTTCTTGCCTGTGCGAAAATCTTGATATTTCCTGTGGGCACATCTATACCTTAGAAGATCACTTCTCTTCTAAAAGTTTGATCACTATGATCAGAAATATAAGCTTTTATCTTCCATTAGAATGTTCTGAAGGTTAAATATGAAATTGCTCCCTTGCCATAAAATAAATAGCATATGCCTGATTGAGATTTGAGAATAGTTAGGTGCCAGAGAATTTAATAAGATCAGATTATTTATTAACTTATATTGTTAGGAGTAGCTTTGGAGCAAAATAAAATAAGTTAATTTGCACATGTGCAGCAGCCCTCCTTGTAAGTGTGAACTGACTGGAGTTCGACATTTCTTCGCTCTCGTTTCCCTCTCTACAGGCAATGCCGATTCACTGGGAAGTGAATTGCTCGAAAGCTTGTTGAAGATGGCCCCGACGAAGGAAGAGGAGCGTAAATTGAGGGATTTCAAGGATGCCTCACCATTCAAGCTTGGACCTGCGGAGAAGTTCTTGAAAGCATTGCTTGATGTCCCATTTGCCTTTAAAAGGGTCGATGCAATGCTCTATGTTGTCAATTTTGAGACGGAGTCCGAGTACCTCAAGAGGTGTTTTGAAACTCTGGAGGTGGGAAGCATCACTTTCTCGTTCTTGTTTTCATGCTCGTTCGGTATATGACAGCAACATTGCAAGGTCCCAAAATAACCTCGAATCTTTGCCATTCTTTAGACCATCATGTTTCTTCGTTGTTGACAGGCTGCCTGCAAAGAATTGAAGAGCAGCAAGATGTTCCTGAAGCTTCTGGAAGCTGTCCTTAAGACGGGTAACAGGATGAACGTGGGGACGAACAGGGGTGATGCTCATGCTTTCAAGCTCGACACGCTCCTCAAGCTTGTGGATGTCAAGGGCGCAGATGGGAAAACCACCCTGCTGCACTTTGTCGTGCAGGAGATTGTGAGATCCGAAGGCTCTCGGCTACGTGGAGGCGACGACACAAATGACCAGTTTGCCATCCAAAACGAGGTCGAGTTCAAGAAGCTGGGGCTCCAGGTCGTCTCAGGACTCAGTGGAGAGCTCACTGGTGTGAAGAAGGCTGCAACCATGGACTCCACTGTGCTGATCAACGAGGTTGCAAAGCTCACCCAGGGGATTGCTCAAGTCAAGGATGTCTTGGAATTACACGGCGATGAAATGAACCGGAGATTCCTGGAGTCAATGAACGGGTTCTTGGCCAGGGCAGAGGAGGAGATCGTGAGAATCCAGGAGCAAGAGAGAGTGACTTTCGCGATGGTGAAGGAGGTGACCGAGTATTTCCACGGGGACTCGGCGAAGGAGGAGGCGCACCCGCTGCGGATATTCATGGTGGTCAGGGACTTCCTCTCCACTCTCGACCGGGTCTGCAGAGAGGTCGGGAAGGTGAACGACAGGACTATCTATGGCTCTGCCCGGCAGATTTCGATGCCTACAAGCCTGAACCCGACCATGGTTCCCGTGTTTCCTGCATTTGATATGAAGAGACAAGAGGGCTTGCCATCGGACGATGAAGGTCCGCATTCAGCCTAAGGATTCGACTATAGCTCGTTTCTCGACTTCTTTTTTTCCTGTTGAATCGATGGTTGTACATGAGGAAGGCTGTGACATCCATCTGTTGATATGTTTCCAGTAAATATATAGCTGGATCTGTGTTTTTGTATATCTTACTGGTGAGGTGAGAGCTCTACAATTTTACAAGGGAGCTTGATCCTTAGGATCTCATGCCTGATATTGGGGTGGGGCCCAGGGTTCGCGAGCCAATTTGCACAGCCGTTGCTTGCTGAGGATTGTGCCACGGACCCATCATCGTACAATCCCGGGCATTGAGTGCACGTCCCTAGGTCGTGTTTTCCCATGCCCAAAGTGCCCCGGTATGGTATGAGCTTAGGCTTAGAGAACTAACAGCATGTTTGGTTGACGGGAATGGGAATAGGTTTCCTGTGCGGAATAGGAATTCCGCCGTTTGATTCGTTGGTTACACGGAATGGAATGTGGGAATGGGAGTAGAAGAGGAATAAGGGTGGTTAAGGCATTCCTCCCACCTCAGTCGAATAGGAATTGCCACCCGGAATAGAATGCTGAATTATATATATGCCCTCAACTATTTATCAAATTTTCATTTCGTGCCATCGTCCCATTCGCTCGTCTCCGCCTCCGTATCGGCCACCCGCCGCTGCCATCAGCTTGTCGCTGACATACCCAAGCCACCTTCAACCTTCCTAGACCTCCTCCGAGCCTTCCCGTGCCGACCCAAGCCTTGCCATGCCAACTCGAGCATTGCTATGCCAACTCGAGCCTTCCCATGCCCATTCGTCCCCCCTCCCACGCAGCCCCATGTCTCCCTCGAGCCTTCCAGTACCGCCCCGTGCCTTCTCCGAACCTCTTGAGCCTTCTCGTGCCAACTCGAGCCTTCGTTTTGACACGAATTCGAGTAGAGAGAGAAAATTTTCTCTCTCTATTGGTTGCTCGGGTGAAGGAATGGAGGAAGGAGGAAGGGGTCGCGGGGTCGATCGGGATGGTTTGGGAGCTCTGGTTGTGGTGGTTTGGTGGGGGCTCGTTGTGGTTGAGGACCGTGGCTGGGGGGGGGGGGGATGTGTGGGGGCGTGAACAGGGGGAAGAAGAAGACTAATTTTCCTTTTTTATTTTAATATTATTTTTGTATATATTTAAAATATATATAGTAATAGCAATTTTGTCTTTATACTTTCAAAAACTCTATTTTATATTATTTTATTCCCTTCAACCAAACAATAATATTCTCATTCATCATTTTATTCATTTCTCTCTATTCCTTTTCTTATTCTATTCTATTTTATTCCCACTCTATTTCATTTGTGCAAATCAAACATGTCGTAAGCCTCTGACTTCAGGACCTAGTTCCCATTTTATTGAGAGGAATGTAATGAAAGGGGAATAGAATAAGAGAATAATCAATATTTATATTTTATTAGGTGCAATCTTAATGCCAAGCAACGGTATTACACATGAAAAATTGTTTTTTACTAATTATATATTAATATTCATTCGTATATTGAAGTCTGTACTTCTGCGAGTGGCATCTCCAAGGCCTATGCTATGATCCGGGGATCTAAGCAAGGTGGTCTGACACGTACTTCCCTTTTGCTGGTTCATCAAACTCAAGGCAATGACAATGGAATTGACCGAAATGAGAAAGATGTGCTCTAGCACCCAAGCAAGCGTAGGCTCGAAGTAGCGCGCCTTAGCGCAACTATTACGGATCAACAAGTCAAGGGTCCGAGATGTTAAACGCCCGTCCCAACCTGACCCAACTCACTGTCATCCTAACGACGATAAAGAAAGAAAAACAATTTTAGTAATATTGCCATTTGACAAAAAATCCAAGATAAAATTGATAACTCACATTGTTAACTTAAAAAACAAACCATAAGAATGGTCTTTTCTTTTGATTTATTTGTTTTAAAAAATCACAAATTATTGTAGAATTTTTTATTCTATCACGAACTATACTCCATTTTTCCTAATCTACTACGTCGTTAATTTTGACAGTTAATTACTAACGTATACCGTTAATTTTGGTGATCATGCAAATGGAGTTCGATGTGTCATCTTACTTGGCATCCAACTTGTCCTAAAAAATATGAACTATTATCGAGTTTCCTATTCTATCACGAGTTATTGTCGAATTATCTATTGTACAATGAACTATTATTAAATTCTCTATTCTACTACGAACTATTATCGAATTCTCTACTCTACTATGAATTATTTTTTGCCCAAAAATACACAAATTGTACTTCATATCCCTCATTAACCATGATATCAATTGAATAAAAGAAAATTATTGTTTTTTACATCTTACTTTCAGTAGTGTTTGTGGCACTTTAATTAATATTATGCTCTTAGTTGTTACCTTACTATTTTGTATTTTCTTTTATAAATAAAATTAAAAGAATATAATAGGACATAAAAATTGAACTTATTATAGTGCGATGGATACAAAGCACAATTTGTGAATTTTTTAGGTAAAAAATAATTTGTGGTAGAATAGAAAAATTCAACAATAGTTTGTGATAGAATAGAGAATTTGACAATATTTCATGGTAAAAAAAAATTCAATAATAGTTCGTATTGGAATAGGAGAATTCGATAATAGTTCGTGATAGAATATGAAATTCGATAGTTGCTCGTGATTTTTTAGGATAAGATGGATGCCACGTTAGACTCCGTCTGTACAATCAGCAAAATTAACGGCACACGTCGTCGATTAACGGTGTGCTAGATTAAGAAAAATAGAGTATAATTCGTGATTTTCTGAGTGAAAAAGAAAGTTCGTGATAAAATAAAAAATTATATAATAATTTATATTTTTCAGTCAAATAACCCTTTTCTTTTCCTTTTAATCGGATAAAATAAAATTTGAAAAAAATTGATTAAATGACTATTCTAACCAAATGGTAACTCCAATCCCTTTTCCGTACAACCAAATAAGAGAAACCGAATGAAGGCAGGAAAGGCAATTCCAATTCCACTCCAATTTAGCCAATCGTCCATCCATATTCAGCATCGACCACCCCGCCCTCTTGCCGAAGCATTATAGCAAGCCCACGAACTCGCATTCTTTCTGATGAGTTTCCACGTGTCGATATGCAAGAAAAAAACTTAATATTTCCCTCCAACGCATAGTTTTTAAAACCGGACCGGGCTGGAAACAGGTCAAGGTATGGGTTTTTGGGTTCTTGGGTTCAACCGGGGTTCGATGGGTCTAACCGGGTTTTTACAAATAATACTTATAATAGTATAAAATTAGTAATATGAATGTAAAATTGTTATATTCTATACATTAATTTATAATTTCAACTTTACAAATAAGATTACTATATTCTATACACTAATTTAGAGCTTAGGTTTCCCTTTTTTCTATTTTTGACTCTTGTTTTTTTATTTTTTTTACTTTTTTTGTTTTTCTTCATTGACCGGTTTCTTGACCGGTTCGGTGGAAACCAGATCAGACCGGCCGGTTCACACTGTCCAACCCGGTCCTTGATGCAAATGGAGCAATTAGAGAAACCGGACCGGGCTAGTGTCCGGTTCCCGGTCCAACCGGCCGGTCCGGTCCGGTTTTTAAAACTATGCTCCAACGTTTCATCGAGAGCCTCTTACATGAACCAAAAATTATCATATTATTTATGAATTTGATTAATAATTATTTGATATATTAATAAAAAATATCGTGCCACATTTTCTCTTCCATTAATAAAATGTATTTTATATTCATAAAAAAATTATTAACATGTATTTTTGATAAATATGACACTTTTTAGTAATATATTAATAACAATTTATCGAGTTGACCACGCTGCTCATGCGATTGACTTAGAAATTTTTTTAACCTCAGCCGTGGTTCTCTATTCTGCTTTTTTCAAAGACTCGTCCACAACTTTTGTTTTCCTTTTCTTTTCCCCCGCTGAATTTTCTTCTTTTTTTTCTTCATCCAAAAAGAACAGCTTTGTCTATTTTTGACATTACACGTTTGTGTGTGTGTATATGCATAGCAAGCTTTATCCTTTTCCTTTTCCACTGTAAACTATTCAACTTAGGCCAACAAGAAAAAAGTTGTTTTCATTACCCCCAAAAAAAGTTGTTTTTTTTTAGTTCCCCTTTTCATATAAAAAAAAAAAGAAAAGGAAAGGATTTTTTTTCCTTGCCATTAAATATATACATACACTTTTCTATTGGAGAAAGTCTCGTATACGATGATACATCAGGTGACAGCGTGTCCGTGATATCTTGAACTAATAAAATTCAGTTTTTTTAAGGATTTTATAAGAAATCTTAAAACAGTTAAATTTTATTCTTCTGTAACACCACTTAAATGCTGTTACATAATATACCTATTATGCATAACACTCTTATGGCAATAATCACTGGCGATAGATATAGGCTGCCCAAAAGAGGAAGAAAATATCCGACTCGTGATCAGACACATAGCCCAAGGATGGATGAGAAAAATCTTACATCGTCGTTAGTAGTCCGCTACTCTGGTATGAAAGAAAAATGGAAGAAAAATGTCCCTTGTTCTAGTAAGTTATCGAGGAAGGGTGTTCAAAGGCACATGATAAGTGTAAGTTGCGTTAACATGTGATGACGGGTGTTAAGGAATTATAAACCTCACGTCGGACAGTTAATAGACTGAAATCTAAATCACAAGATAATATAAGTTTCACCACCTATAAGTTTAGATTTTTAAGTGAATACGAATTCCACTCTCTTATAACTTTTGATGAAATTTTTTACAGAGAGGCAATGCAACCAGTTCTGTTGCCAATTTGGCACACCGCAGTGGAGGATGGACCAGAACAATATGGCCCACGAGACGAAGATGGACCAATTGATCCAAATCTATTTCTTGAAGTTGGGCCTGCAAAATGATGGATCGGATCACAAGAGAAGTTAAATGTAGTCTAGTGGTGGCAATTCGAGTCGGCACAGTCTTATCGGGCCAGAACCGCCCGGTCCAATAAGACATGGCCCGAGCACGACTCACCATTGTATCAGGCAATTCCTCCAACTCATTGACAAGATAATCTTTTCTAAATACTTCCATATTTTTATTTTAAAAGGATATTCTATATTATTTTTTACTATTGTTTTTTCTACTATTGGGTACGTATGGCACGGGCCCAACTCGTTAAACTTATTGGGTCTAGTCAGATAAGAAGGGATTTCGATAACCACAAGAGTAGTCTTATCTTGTCGGGGTCTAGGAATGGTTACAGGGCAGGGTAGGGCAGGCGGAGTACTTGAAGACCAGGACCCGCCTTGTACCCTAGACGGTCGACCCGCACGGGACGGAGGCAGGACTTAGTTCCACCCTCAGTTTAATAAAAATAACAAATACATATAAATATAGCTTAAAATATGGTATCAATTTATATATTTATAATAGCATGGTTAAATAAATGTAAAATAATTAAAACTTACAAAATTTTAATTAAATTGAATGACTATTATCCAATTTATTAGGATAGAAGTCACATAAGTCAAATAAAATTAATTTTAAAAGATAATATAGTACGATGGGTGGGTTGGGACGGGGCGAGCTAGCAGAGAGACCCAGACCACGTGACCTGTGCACGAGTCGGGTCGAACCCGCCTCAAACCGGGATGGATTGGCAGGTTCAGGTCTAAATTGTGATCCCTACTCGGGTCCGTACAAGCGGCAAGATTACCGGCCCCAGCATGTATGGAGAACCACGTGGCCTGCAGAGGAAAAAGAATCCGAGATCGTCTCCACCTTCTCCCCTCGACAGCGAAAGGCAATAGCATTTGGAGGATTTCGCTATCTTCGGACGCGAACCGGCCGAAATTGTTGCTTCTCTTTCTACCTCATCTACGGGAAATACAGACCAACCATTTCAATATCAACTTCTCAATCTTTCAATCCTTTTTTGATCAGCTCAATCTTACAATCAGAAAAATGTGAATAGCCTAGACTGTTATTTTCTCATTTGAATAATATATAAAAACTTATTAATTTCGAATTGGATTAGCAAAGATACTAAAAGTAAAGTTTACATGATCATAATTTACGAGCGAAAAAAGAAATTTTATTTAAAATAAGGTGAATTCAATCACTTTCAACTAATCGATACTGGTTGTACACCGATCTTGTCCCTTTCTTTTATCATAAAAATAATAGCAGCAGTAATGACGATTCAACTAGCTCTGCTATGTTTACGCAATATTCAGGATTTTTTGTTCCCTGTAAGGGTAGTACCGCCTAATACGTAATATACTTCAATCAGTCGATGCCCTCCAAATTCAGGCCGGTCGAAGTCTATTCTACCAGTTGTTTTTTCCCACAGATACCGTCAAATGAATTTGAACTTGCGGACTTCGAACTTACCGTCCGTCGGGTTGAATTTCGGACCGCTGAACTGTCAATCTTTTGGTGATGTAACCGGATTTGTCATTATCTGCTTTTCATAGCCACCTAATGAAGACACCTGGATTCATGTGCTGCTCAGGGCTGTAAAATCAGCATCACTTTTGTATAATTCAATTTCACTTTAAGTCTCCTTTGTTGAAAGTTTTTTGTTTTTTTGTTTTTGTTTTTTGATCAAGACCTTTGTTGAAAGTTAAAAAGTCTTCATTACGTTTTTCAAGCAAAAACAAAAGGAAAATAAAAATAAGTTAAAAAGTCTTCAATATACTATTTCTAGTTAATGTCAGCCACTGGATTAGGGTTATAATTGTAAATGCAGTTGCCTTAAATGATATATCTAGACAATGTGGACACGCATACTTTATTTTATTGAGATCAACATATGCCTAGGTCAATATCCTATTATGATGTAGAAGTGATTTTGGCACAGAGGTATGAGATTCTGGATCACAAATTAAAAGTTTTGAATTCAATACTTGTTGTGAGAGTTATGTGCGTATTTATTTTTTCTTTATTTTATATTATTACATTAGATTTATGAGTCTCATTTATTTACCGAAAAATAACATGCTATTCCTTTTATTAAAGTTTTATGAGCATGGACCTCTCCCATCATAAAAAAAAAATAACATAATATTCTTTTTGTTAAATTTTTATGCGCGTGATTCTGAATTTTGATGTAATAAAATAATGACAGAACTAATATTGATTTTTTTTTGGTCGCCAGCCACGGTATCCAAGCAGGCCCCACCAGCGGTGAGATGACATCTTTCAGCCAACCATACTTGACTAATCCGTTGGTCGCCCCGGGTCGCACGCCTGGCAATGGCGGGTGAGGCTCCCAAGAGGGGTGTCTGCGTACGTGAGGTCTCGAACCTGAGACCTCCTTAAGCGGCACCGAGCTGCTTACCACTCGGCCCAACCCCTCTTGGTGAACTAATATTGATTTGCTAACGTGATTCGACAACATTCATTTTTTTTTTATCTACATGGGACACATAAGTCTAGAAAAAATAGATAAAAGACGAGATAAAAGGGTCACGTGAAATCCTACTGGTGAGATCGAATGCAGGACCTCTAGATCACAGGACAGTAACGGTACCAACTATATCATTTCTCTCAGAGTTAAAATTTGTGGATGGAAAAGGATTATGATTGGTAGAATTTTCCTCAACAGGTCTGATTATAAAATTATTTTATGGCCCAATGATTTAGGAATATGGTATGGGGCACACAAACTAGAGACAAAAACAAAGTTGTCACAAATGCAATGAGTTGTTTTTGCTAAATAAATTATATAATGAGTTACACATTACACTATATTTATTCTATAATAATATTTTATACAATTTTATAATTAGAAAAATAAAGATCAGAGAGATGATTTTATCGGGTAGTCTTAGTCTTGACAATGGTTTTGATATTATGTGTCACTTGACTTTTTGATTAATTAAAAATTCATTTGACAAATTTTTTTTCAATATGTATCACTGATATGCATAAATGTAACAGACCCTAACTATTTTAATTCGTGTTGACTGGGTTTACAGGTGGGTAAAACTCTTAATTTTCTCGAACCCGAATTATGGATTAAATCATTAATAAATGATAAAAGAAAGTGAGAGATAAAGATACTTACGGGTTGGAGATTGCGTAGCAAAGATTTGTTCCTTGCATCTCTGAGAACCTGAACACGACACGATGCTGTTGTTTTTATGTGTGATAAACTATAATATTAAGGAAACATCTGGTCTTTTAATCAAGTGAAATATCATATTTCTTATTATCTACACCCCAAATTATTCTGATTAAATATATATTATTTATTTACTATAAATATGTAAGAAATAATTAGAATTGATTTAAGCCAAAGATTTGATATCATTGCAATCCCACGCAGCCATGACTCTTGCACATCTCCATCGGATGGGTAATACGCACCCGTATATGACCTCACTCATTGTCACCTTGGAGAATTGATATATATATATATATATATATATATTGCATACAAAAGGGGTCATGGGTTTATAATAGGAGATAGTTTTTTGTATAATAATATCATGTAAAAGTATTTACACAGTGACATAAATAAATAAAATTTAAAAATTAAAATAAGCTCTAAAAATAATTAAAGATTTATTATTTAGTGTCTCCATGCGAGTATTGTTATGTGCTAGGGCTATTATATTGAAGACTTTATCCTATAATGGGTAGAAAGAAGAGAAAAATAAAAGAGAATAAAAAATTTTATTAGTAAAAATCAAATATACGTTCGATTAGCCTTAACTTGATTATGATAATACATTACTCAAGACACCTCGATTCCATCAATTAGTCATTTTTGCGTATGTACAAAGGAGGTGTATAGTCCTACAACGACATAGAAGCAATGAAAATACGAGAGAATCGAGAGACAGAGTAACGATAATTCAACATAATCTCAGGTCGAGAATAATATCACTGTACTAAATCTCGTTTTCCCATCACTTAGTCAGTTAGTTATTCAAAGGTCACTTAAAAATTTCCTTACTTGAATTTAATTAATCAGAACCGAACCCGTTAAATTCCTAAATACTAGTGATACACAAGAAAAAAAAAAAAGTAACTTAAAAGAGTTTGTGAAGTGCAACTACACTCCATGGAGTCTCTCCACATCCTATTCACCTTACATATATTGAAGCCATCGCCTCCCCTCATCAATATTGAGTAGAGGGAGGCTGTTCACTTGGACTCAGCCTACGCACCGGAGAAGAGGAGAAGAAAGGGGAGAGATGGCCATGGAGAATGAAGGATCGTCAAGACCGTACAAAGGCCATGTCCTGGTGGTTCCTTACCCAACACAAGGGCACATCAACCCCATGCTCCAACTCTCAAAGCGCCTGGCCTCCAAGGGCCTTAGGGCCACCCTCACCATCACCAGGTTCATCTCCACCTCCATGAACCCCCGCCCCTCCGCCTCCGTCCACCTTGACACCATCTCCGACGGCCACGACGAGGCCGGCTTCTCCCAGGCCGAGAGCATCCACTCCTACATCTCCCGCCTCGAAGCAGCCGGCTCGGAGACCCTTTCCGACCTCATCCTCAAGTACAGGGACACCGACCACCCCGTCGACTGCGTCATCTACGATTCGTTCCTCCCCTGGGCCCTCGACGTGGCCAAGAGGCTCGACATCGCCGCAGCGGCCTTCTTCACGCAGACCTGCGCCGTGAACTACATATACTACCTCGTTCAACGCGGGATCCTGAAGCTGCCCGTGCCGGAATTTCCTCTTTCGATTCCGGGATTGCCATCGCTCGAGCTGAGGGACATGCCGTCGTTCATATACGTGGCGGGGTCGTACCCGGCCTACTTCGAGCTGGTGCTGGGTCAGTTCTTGAATGTAGATAAGGCCGACTGGTTCCTTGTCAACACTTTCTACAAGTTGGAAGCTGAGGTAAGCCATTTAATCCTGTCATGTCCGATGATTTTGATACTTAAAAAGATGAGTAGTCATAGTAAAAATCTTATATTTTTATTATTTTTAACAGTTAAATTTTATAAATTTTAAAATGATTAATTTGATCTATAAGATTAGTTTCGTTAAAATTTAAATTTAAATTGTTACTATTCTATTAATATGTAAACTTCATATCATTAACGTTTTTGTTAATGGAATAATGATAATTCGGATTGAAAGTATAATAGAATTGATTTTATAAGATTGAATTATTTATTTTTAAACTTATAAAGGTTAGTTGTAAAAAATAATAAATATATAAGACTTCTGATTTTTTAATATGAAAGATTTTAAAAAACTTTGTCGGTACTGTCCTTTGAACTAGGTACAGTCACGGCCCACGACGCGACGTGATTTGCGCCGCGGCACCGTGACTGTCCCGATCCAAGGTTTGGTACCAGCAATGTTTAATAGAGGCTTCCTCTCAATATACACACACATACATTTAAACGTTAAAAATCTTATATCGAGCCAAAAAAAAAAACTTACATTTTTTTTCGGTAGGATAAATATCTTACAATTTATTTTTATACCAAAGAACCATATTTAAAAATATATTATGTTCGCTTGAATATATATTAATCAATATTTATAAAAGAAAATGTCATTTTTGCCCAAAGAATACACCGTGCGTGTCTTCAAGCTGCAAGTTACTGTTTATGTTTGTGAGTGGCTAAAACATAATTTTTACTAATGAATGCTCTGTGTCGTGCAAATACATGTGAAAAGCTGTAGTTGTTATAAAAAAGACTGGATCATTGTGTTTAGATAACCTAAATAAATTCTTTTATCATTTTTGGTAATTTACGTTATGCAGTTTCTCTCCTTTGCTTCCTCATCTTATCTCTTTCTTCCCTTTTCTTTTTGTTAAAAAAATAATTTTGTTTAAATGAGTATGAGCAGTATAGGAGTATCCTTGTCTGGATTCAAGTTGGACAAAAGCCGTGGGCAATAAGAACTCTGCACGTAAGTCCAACACATTTATGCTTACCAAAAAAGGTCCAACACATTTATACGTGATGATGCTACGTTGATGAAGTCGGTGTTAGTACTGGTTATTCAATTTGTGTGATATGTTTACGGTTAAACATGAAGGCCCGAACAATACATTGTAGACGGTGGTTAGGTCGCAACTAATATATATATATATATATATATATATATATATATATATAAAGACCAATTCTGGACGTGTAAATTGAGTCCCTTACTTTGTCTTTGATGTAGATGGGGATTTAGAATGGCATTCTTGTTCCGCTATGTAGTATAACGTTCTCGATTTGATTCGCAAGAAGAGTAGTTGGCTTTTTTCTAATAAGTAAAAACAAGGGTAGCGGTAGTGGTGATCCGTTACATAATATTCGAGTTTTTTTATTTAATCGTGAACATATCAGAAGCTAGTGCTCGCCAAGACACAAGATCACAATCCTCTTCTGGCACTATTTGTTCGAGTGAGGCTTGAATCCGCGATATTGACCTCACCAAACTATATAAGAGTGAGTTTTAGACCACTATATCATATCTTGATGGTGAGGAGTAGTTCCTTTTTATCTATGTACAAGGTAGGCATATTGTTTTAAACAGGGAGAAGAAGGAAAAGAGAATAAAGGGCATATAAAGTCTCATCAATAAGAATTAAATCCAGGACCTCTAAGTCCTAAATTGAACATACTACCGTTGTACCAAATCGCTTTTCTCAGGAAACAATTGTTTCACATGAAGTAGAATGGGCGTTAACAAATTCAGGTTTAAGGTCAATTAGCTGCTTTAGTTAAAATTCTCTTGATCAATGTTTTTTTTAATCGATTTTTCTCAATCATAAAGCCCCAAACCTTAAAGGAATAAAAAGACACTAAACCATCTTTTATAGTTTGAGGATAAAACTGTTCAATTTGGCGTGCTGAAAATCGCTGGGCTGTTTAAGCCACTTAATTGTTTAGCTGCGGAGGATGTGGCCTCCAACAAGCAAGCTGTCTTTTTTCCACGGCATTCCAAATTTCAAATGTCCTAGCAAAACAATTCCCATCTTTCCGAAGTTTCCCTTGCCACGTGATTCGGGGTGCGCACGGATATCAGATAAATTCGGAACCAGTTGGAACTTATCATATCGGGTAGATTTCAAGTAAATTCTGACGAGAATATGATAGGTTTCGGGTAGAAAAATGAGGAATCAGTTAACATGGATTTCGGTTCTAGTTCCATTAAATGTGATACCCGGAACAGGGACTAAAACCGATACTCGAAACTGTCAAATATATATTTATAATTATATTGGATATAAAACATAAAAATATAGCATTCTTATCTTAATATTTTATTTTATCTATTTCTTTCCATCTTCAAATCCTCAACCTCTCTTGAATCTCATTGTTTCCTCAATTTTTGTTATTTAATAATCTTCATTATCTTGTGGCACATCACAAGACCTCTCCTATTGCATTCAATTGAATATTTTTGACTTTTTTTGGTATGTCAAGCAGGAAAATTGATAGATGATTATTCATTAATATATTTTAAATTTTAAATTTTATTTGTTAACGGAAGAGTAGGTTTCAACCGGGTACCCGAAACATGTGGTACAATGCACAGGTTCCGGGTAGGGTTAGGTTCTTAAAATCAACATGGTAGGGTCTGGTTTCAAATTTTAGGAACCGGTTTTAAATAGGATAGGGTATCCAGATTCGATCATTCCTATATAGTGTTTCGAAGAGCTAGAGAGCTCCAAACTTTTTTCCCTCTGCAATTTCCTTGAAATGTTCTTGCCTTCTTGATTTTTTTTTGAATGTATACCAACTAATATTCAAAGGTCCAATAGTCCTAACTAATGAAGATACAAGCCGGGTTAGTCCACTGAAGAGTAAAACTCTCTCAATATAAACAACTCAAATATGAGACCTTAGTTAAGAGTATTAGATATTTTGCCATTTCAACAAACTCGTGTTGGCGTCTTATTTTCTTTTGAAATTGAGCTTGGATTGAGAAAGTGATCATAGTACAATGACATAAGATTTCGATTAATTTAGAGATTTTAAACTTAATTCTCATTATGGGAATTACTTATTCATTTATCTCTCTTTATTTTATATTTTTATATTTAGACTCGCAAGTTTCTCTTATCACCGAAAAATTGAACTTAGATTAGTCAGCATCACTATGTTCCATTCGAGCAGGTTTTGCTTGCAATACAAGGATCTAAAACCCATTGGATACAAGGATCTAAAACTCATTGGAAGCAAATCAGAATAGATTTGTTAGAATAGTAACGTGTTTTTTTCTTTTAAATAAAGTTTTAGATTTTAATTTTGTGAATATAGATAATTCACCTTAGAAAAAATTTACTCTTTAGTGGAAGCACTCGGCTTGAATTAGATTAGTCAGGATCGGTTGGATTTCTGTAGACAAATGTTACTTACCCTAAAAAAGAAAAAAAAAACATTGGAACCATCTTGTAGTTGAACCCAAACTATTGCTCAGAGGGGATTATAATTGGCCAAGAACTTAATGATGTCTAATGTCTCACTTCAAAATATAAAGATTAGCTATAGGAAAATTGTTTGACAATTTTAATTAAAAATAAGGGAAAAAAAGAGCTGCGAATATCACGAGTTTGAGAAAGTGTATTGTATATTGGATATATTACATAATAGTACTAGAGTAGTATAATAAGTTAATAAGATTCAAATTATTTTTAGGATGTTATTAAAAAATCTTAAAATAATTAAATATTATTGGTTCGTAATATTTTTTCAGTACTAGCTCGTGATATACATGTTATAGTACTCTCTCATTGAACGGGTTTTGTCTCCACGGTTGATGTCCACTTAGCATCTTATGTTGAGCATGTGGATAATACAATCAAATACCTTGTGGAACTCAGGCGGTGGATACAATGTCGAAGTTGTTCCCGGTGATAACGATCGGACCGACAATTCCATCGTTTTACTTGGACAAACGCGTGGATGATGACAGTGATTACGGGCTCCATCTTTTCGATCTTGACTCGTCAGATATCAACCCGTGGCTCGAGGCTCAGCAGCCGAGGTCTGTAATCTTTGCGGCCTTTGGCAGCCTGACATTTCTTAGCGCCGAGCAGATGGAGGAGATTGCATGGGGCCTCTACTGCAGTGGCCACCCCTTCCTCTGGGCTGTTAGGTCTCCCGAGGACTCCAAGGTACTCCTCCATTTATCTGCCCATCCAATCCAATACTTCTCACGGCATATAAAGGGATTAATCTCATGTCCAGGCTTCACTTGACCATGTGTTTAAACTTGACATGTGTTTGAATACCCCCATCCATATCTTAACTCAAGTCTAACACTTTACTTTCCTACACGGTGGGGATAACTAACCAAGGGACGAGTTTTCTCTTCCGTCCTTGGGCTTATATAACGGAGCACCACCTGGATAACTTTTTCGGTTCTGAGCCTGTGTAATTTAATTAGCAAGAGTTCCATACTCAGACATAGCGAGGTATGAGCTGAGGGAATGGACTGCTCTAATACTATATAATTTTATCCACCAGACTATAAGAGATTTTATTCGTATCCAATTAAAAATCTAAATTTATAAGTGGTTATACTCAATTATCTTATTTTATATAATTCTTTTTATATATTGTCTTATATGAGATTTATTCTTCTGTAAGTGTCTTTTTTTTTTTCAATATATAAAAGAGGTATATATTCAGTCTCTTGTTCTACAAGTACTTTAGTAAGTCTTAAAAACTGCTCTTCTTGTCCTACGCACCGTTCATTTGAAATCCTATAGACGCATTCACGCGGGGGCATTCAAGGACATGGATGTTGCACTTCCCAGTGCATAACACATGGCATGTCAGGACTAGGATTTTGCATCCACACAACAAACCGGACATCACAATACGAGATGTCTTTCGATTTTCCGAGACTTCGATGGGGCAACCAGACCCCGAAACCCCCCAGTCCATATATAGCTGACACTGACATAACACTCTCGCTGTCATTTCAATCTTATGATTTATCTCAGCTACCTGAGAAGTTCAAGCGAGAGATCGCGACGGAGCCCCGGGCACTGGTGGTGCAGTGGAGCCGCCAGCTGGAGGTCTTGTCGAGCGACCGAATAGGGTGCTTCTTCAGCCACTGCGGGTGGAACTCGACCATAGAGGCGCTGAGCATGGGGATCAGGATGGTGGCGATGCCGCAATGGACTGACCAGACCACCGATGCGAAGCTGGTCGAGGACGTGTGGAAGGTCGGGGTTAGGGTTAGGGTTGGGGAGGACGGGATCGTAGGCAGGGACGAGATCCAGCGATGCATCAGGGAAGTGATGGAGGGGGAGAGAGGGAGAGCGATGGCTGAGAATGCTGCGAAGTGGAAGGAATTGGCAGTGGAGGCTGTGAGCGAAGGTGGCACTACTGATAAGAATATCAACGATTTCGTGTCGGAGATCATTTCGAGAAAAAGTGCAGGGAGATGCAAGGCCTCTTGTTGATCCATACTCATATACAGTTACTCTAGATGCCTGAAATCTAGAAGACAATGCTATGTCAATTGTTAGGCTGTCTATGAAGGATTATTCAGAATTTAATGTATAGCTAATATACATACTATAATAATAAAAATGATATGCCTTATACAAGAGGAGGGATCTGTCTTGAGATTAAGAGGTTCTGAATTTAATTTTTGGTCCTGAATCTCCCTTATTCCTTTTTTTTTTTTGGTCGCCAGCCACGGTATTCAAGCAGGCCCCACTAGCGGTGAGATGACATCTTTCAGCCAACCGTACTTGACTAATCCGTTGGTCGTCCCGGGTCGCACGCCTGACAATGGCGGGTGAGGCTCCCAAGAGGGGTGTCTGCATACGTGAGGTCTCGAACCTGAGACCTCCTTAAGCGGCACCGAGCTGCTTACCACTTGGCCCAACCCCTCTTGGTATTCCTCTTCCTTTCATCCATTGTTAAGTTAATATGTTTATTTTGCCTACCGAAAAAATGTGTTACATCATTGTACTGTATCTTAAAGTTTAAGCAGTAAACTTTTTGTTTTCAGATTTCACTCCTATTACTCAGTCTGATAAGACCGATGGTGATCCTCCACGACAAATTCATCATATGACTACACAAGCAGGAGAAGGCTCCCTCCCACCACTTCGATTTCGGGTTTCTCGACATCCTTTTGCCTTCTATAGTATCCTTTGATGCTCGTGAACCAAAGAGCTTTTCTAGGGTACAAAAGGATCCTCGGTAGCTTCAAGCCTTGAGTAACGAATCGAATATAAGGTCTTGATTGATAATCACACTTGGGATTTGGTACCTCCTCTTGCTTCTCATAATATCATTGGATGCAGTTGGTTTACAAAGTCAAGTGGAAACTAGATGGCTCAGTTTTTCATATCGGGATACGACTGGGGGGTCGGGGCTATAATTAGAGGGAAGACATCCACTACGACTAAACTTTTAGCCATGTTGTCGAGCCAGTTATTATTCGCTTTGTTCTTTCTATTGCAGTCTCCATTTGGTGGCAAATTCGTCAGTTTGACATCAAAAATTACATTTCTCGATGGATATTTACATGAAAAAATGTATACGCAACAACTCCTGGTTTTGTCGATCCCATGCATACCGACTATGTTTGTTGTCTTCACCGCTCTCTCTGTGGTCTCAAACACTCACCAAGAATCTGGTTTTGTCTGTTAAGCACCTTCCCTATTCAAACTATTTTATCTCACTTACTTAGAAAATTCTTTTACCTTAGCAACATACAATTCCGTACAACGGCCAGACTTCCGTCTACTGAGACATACGACACCAGATCTACATGAATTTTAACATGCTTGGCTCTATTCATCTCGTCAGTGTGTCTGATTCAATAGTATATATTGGCAGGCAAAGATCAATCCCCGACAAACTTTCCTGTCCCTAGCAGAGAGTCCATTGTTTTAATGCAAATGTAAGCACGACCTTATCAGCTCTTGACTACAGGTGCACCACACAAATGTTAAACCAATAGAAAGAAAACGAAGGGGAAAGAAAAGGAGAGGGAAGGCAGAGTACGGATAGAGAAGGAACCACGATGAATGAGAAGAAGGCTCACGTCCTAATGATACCATACCCGGTTCAGGGCCACATCAATCCACTCCTCCAGTTCTCCAAGCGCTTAGCTTCCAAGGGCGTCAAGGTCACCCTCATCATCCCTTCCTCCACCATCAAATTCTCCCCCGATGCAAACACGAGCTCGATATCCATCGCCTACATCCCCGACGGGTACGAGGAGGGAGAGCACTTGAGCATCGACGAATATCTCAAGCGATTCCGGGATGTCGTCTCCCGAAGCTTGGCTGCGTTCATCGAGGAACAGCTCGAGTCTAATTTCCCTCCCAAGGTCCTGGTGTACGACTCGTTCATTTTCTGGGCTTTGGACGTAGCCCTCGAGCATGGGCTGCATGGTGCCCCATTCTTCACCCAGCCGTGTATAGTTAATGCCATATACTACTTGGTGCGCCATGACGGGCTCGAGATTCCAGTGAAAGGGTCGATCAGTTCGATCCCATCGGTGCCGGTGCTCGAAGCAAGTGAACTCCCGACTCTGGCTACTACTGACGCTGAAACCTACCCGGTGTTAATGTCTTTGGTGGTGAAGCAGTTCTCCGGGTTGGAGAGAGCCAAGTGGGCCTTGGTCAATACTTTCTTTGAGCTCGAGGAAGATGTAAGTATCAATTATGGAGAACTAGTAGTAGGCTTTCATATGTAATAGATTTACCACGTGACATTTGCGGCGAGCTAGCTAATGGGTGTTAAACATGTTAGCATGTTTTGCACAGTCTGTTCACATGTTTAAAATAATGTTGCCAATGTGTTAAACAATTATTGACTTGTAATATGTGTTATGCGGTATACTCGTTAGATATAAGACTTTTTTCCTTAAAACAGAGACTATCTCGGATCTTTGAACATTAGATGCTTGAGTACGTTCCAGATTTACATGTCGATGAAAAGTCCTAAGTTTAGGTGATTAGAGAGGAGAAAGAAATGCAATTGAAGACTCAAATCTTGTTTGGATAATTCGGTGGAAAACATAGGCGAGAAAACCGGGTGCCTCTTTACTTCTATATTAATTAATATTTTTTTTTCTTTTGCACCATTACTGGTATTCAAAAATTCTACAAATCTCTAACTCATTCAGTTTAAGGCAGGTCGGCCTGCTAAAAATTAAAACTCTTATAGCATGAGTTTTTTCTGTTTACGAAAACTCCAATATGTGACCTTTATTGAAGTGGACCGAGTAATCCAGGGATCTTTGATGACTATGGCGATCATCTTTTGCTAATGAGAAATGGTTTCTTGATCAACTATAGGCAGTTAAGTGGATGAGGACGCAATCTCCAATAATGACCGTGGGGCCAACCGTCCCATCAATCTACCTGGACCAGAGGCTAGAAGATGACAGAGCGTACGGGCTCAGCATCTTTAAGCCGGAAATGGAAGCTTGCATGAAGTGGCTCGACTCCAAGGAAGCAGACTCAGTCGTCTATGTATCATTTGGGAGCTTAGCTTCTCTGGGAGAAGAGCAGATGGAGGAACTTGCTTGTGGGCTTAAGAACAGCACCATCCACTTCCTGTGGGTGGTTCGCGAATCAGAGAAGAAGAAGCTCCCGGCCGGCTTCTTAGAAGACGTTGCAACATCCGACGTGGGCTTGGTGGTGGGTTGGTGCTCACAGCTCGAAGTACTGGCGCATAGAGCGGTTGGATGCTTCATGACACACTGTGGTTGGAACTCGACGCTGGAGGCATTGTGCCTGGGAGTGCCGCTGGTGGCGATGGCCCAGTGGACCGATCAGCCGACCAATGCCAAGTTCATCGAGGATGTCTGGAAGGTCGGGCTCAGGGTCGCGGTAGATGGTGAGAAGAGGATTGCAAGCAGGAAGGAGATCGAAGCCTGTGTTAGGGAGATGATGGAAGGGGAGAGGGGGAAGGAGATAAGGAAGAATTCTCTGAGGTGGAGAGAATTGGCGAAGCGGGCAGTCGGCGAAGGGGGAAGCTCGGATAGGAACATCGAAGAGTTTGTCTCCGAACTCGTGTAAACGTTGTCTGGGGCATGTCACAGACCTCTCGACTTATCGCATTTTAGAGTGTGCAATGATCATCGTTTGTCATGTTACATATCTCGTGACATTCATAGTATCAAGTTGAATCTTGAATCAAATATACTTCCAACAAAAATTAAACTTGCTATGTTAATATATTTGTGCTGCAAATTGGAAGTAAAAGAAAAAGGGAAACAAGCACTTTTGATTATCGACACTTTACATTTTTATCATTTTTGCACTAAATCTTTATCTTTTGTTCTCCGCGTCTTCAACTTTTTAAGTTTTTGTTATATTTATTTTTTCATCAAAAAAGTAGATTCCATCTAAAAATAAATTTTAAACAAAAATATTTTTCAAAAAGTAAAGAAAACTAAAAGAAAAAGTAAATAAAATGAAAAAATGTTGTTAGAACATTGTCGGTGGGTAAATCCTCACTAAAATTGTGGCTTATTCCCGATTGAGAATAGATTGATAGTTGCCACCCGCTACAAAATTGTGGCTCATTCCGAGCAAGAATGTATTATAATTTTAGAGAAAACATTTGCCAATAGTCAACACTTCCTTAATTAGGGCCACTGCGCTCCCCTTACTTTCTGTTTGATTTTATGATATTTTTAATTTTTATAAAATATTTTTGAAGGAAAAAATATTTTTTGATAGAAAAAGTAATAGTAGGAATAAAGTAGAAAGAAATTCAAAAAATTGAGGATATAAATAATAAAAAATAAAGCTTTGCAATAAAAAATGGTAAAAGTGCGAAATATTAAGAATTAAAATTATCATTTAACCAAAGAAAATAAAACATATATGATTCGAGTTTCAAACTTGTCGAATGCCGGCACTTCTCGCACATATAGAGAATGAAACTCGTGTGGATTGACCTGCTCAAAAAGTTCTTGGAATTTGACTTTTTACTTCGTCAAAATTCCAACCTAATCTGATTTTGGTTTCAAAGTTGGTGAATATGCTCAAATCGTCGATCCCTTTCTTCCCTCAGCAGTTTCTGCTTCATGTCGTAAAAAGCAGAGACATCGACCATTATTAAAGTGGAAAATTACATATATTGTCCGAGGAAACAGACAGAACAAGAGCACTCTTGAATTTCTTTTCATCGGAGTGCATCATTAGACATCTGCATTTCTTTTTGGGGGGTGAGATTTGACATCAGAATTTTAATTGTTTCCGTACAAATTTAAGTTCAAGTTAGATCGAATCCTCCACAGGGCCAAACTTTCCATAGTATAAACCTTATCCATTGACGGGATTTGATCTTGAGACTTCATTGAAAAAAAGGGATGCTAAATTGCTCTAAGATAACTCAGTTAAGCAGTCATCAATCAGGACTTTGCTTTCTAAAAGGTATCCAAAAACATGTTAAGGAAGGTCACAACAACTCAGAAGATTCAATTACTGTGGACAGCAGAACGTCATGAAAACCCGAATAATTTAGGGATAATGGAAATAAAACCAACGAGAGAAGAAGCTGCACATGTAATGCATATGACCGTCGGGACAGCGGTGCAGTAATATCTGTATTTTTTAGTTGGCGTGATTTAAAAGGTTCGCGTAATCATCATGGCATATGGACAATGCAAAAGAGTAATCCCACAAATCTTAATGAAGAGAACACAACTTTTCACCCGTTCCACGCACCCTAATGCTATATCTTATTTGATCTAATCAAAGATATTCTCATTTTATCTATATTTACAATAACCACAAAGTATATAAATGATACGATTTTCTATAAACTACCTTAAGAATTTAAGATGTATACCCAACAAAAACCACTACAGGAAAATAAGCAAAAGGAGAATAGAGGTTCTAAGATAGGGAATTTCGAATTTTTCCTCAACAGATTTAAGAGGTTGAGGATTCGATTCTGATCATCGACATTTCTTCTGTTGTTTATTCATCTCTTAATTTGCATTATCTCTTGCTATACACACCAACATCTTCCCGACATATCACCTTTCAAAGATATTCTTATACAAGTCATTGCTAATGAGCTCAATTCCCTGTCGATGGATTTTTCACTTGAATCTTCAACCTTCCCCTATGTATGGTTGTTGAAAAAGCCCTCTTTGCATTGGGAGAAAGCTATGTAATTGTCATATCATGTGCCAGTTCTTATAAGAGTTAAAATTTATAGATGAATTTAGGAGATGCACGGAAGATCATCCCCTTGAACTTGAGAAAACCCGTAAGATTTCATATAAAATTTATTGATTTTATATATACTTTTCCTGGATTAGATTATTTCGTCCCCACAATTCCATTATTTAGCTATCTTTCAATTTTACCCCTTAACTCGATTTTCTGTATCAGTCCCACTCACAAATAAAAAAAATCAGTTATTTCCAGTGTTACTTTTATTTGTTTTTAGTGTTTTGTAAAAAAAAAAATCAAAATGATTAAATTTTATTGATTTATGACACAGTAAAATCACTATTTCGTGGTATACCATTACACAAAACACTCTCTTGCAGTTGGGTCGACATATGCTTCGGTGCATTAGTCTGACATAATTTCCAAATAGTTAGTCAAATATATAAGCAAACTACGATATTATTTAATAGCTCAAAATCAACTGCAACAGTTGAAAAAATTTAGATGAATATCAATTTGCTTTGTCGAGTATATGTACGCTGGTACGGATGCCTAGCACTTAATTAAAATTGATTTAAGTGAAAAATTAATCTCCCTATAATTTCAAATATAATTATTTGAATGAATACTAATTAAATATTACTTATTTACAGTAAATGTTAATACCGATCTTTAATCTTGGCATCGTGAGGCTGCGCCTCCTAATAGTAATGGAGCTGTTTTACTTACTAAATCCACCCGCCAAATGCGAAAGGTTCTAAGACGCATTAGTCAAAAAGTCAAATACAGAAGCAAACTGCAAGTTTAATGGCCAAAAATCAACTGGGGACAGTTGACCCGACTTAGAGGAATATCAATCTCGCTTGTTGAGTACATGTCGGATTTAGTATCACTCATTCAGTATGAATGAGTAAGACATGATTAAATTTGAATTAAACAGAAAATCAACTCTATTGTCAACCTGAAAATCACCATTTGAGCCGATTTTGACTAGATGTCACTCATTTATAATCAACGCGAGTGCCCGAACGTGATTTAAATGGAAAATTGGCAAACTTATGTTAGTTGTTTTGGAAACTTATATTTTTGCTATGTTTCAATATGTTACATTATCAAAAGGTTCGGTAACCCGTGTGCAATTTGCCAACCAGTCGCCTGGCCCACTGTCTAGTGTCACATCGATCGAACGAACAATGATAAGTCGTGTTTGCAATTCTCACATGCTATTGGTCGAGGAGAGAAACATGAGGATAAGGAAGCGAGCTCGTTTTGCTGACATTTGCCCTAACGTCAAACATTTTGTCTCCTTTTATTTTACCTCGTGCACCACTTCAACTGCTCTCTACACTTTGCGTGTAGAAGAAGGACACCCGTAACCGATCGCTCCAGAAAATGTTGGAAGCAAAATGTCTGGGGTCTCTTGCTTGGTCGGCTTGGACTCTTCTGCTTGGCTCTTTAGTAGGTTTTCTCAGACAAGTTATGCTGGGATCCAGGAAATTCATTCAAGGCAGAGAAATTCAATGAAAGGATAACAAAAACGACTTCAAGATGACGATTTATGGAAAAAAGTAAATCAAATCGAGTAAAATTTATAAAAAGATCTCACCGAATTTATTGGTTTCAGGTGGGATATCACCCTATATGCACACTTAAATCCATTCCCGAGTTATCCTATTCTAATTCTTAATTTCTAAACGTACATAAAATATTCAATATGAAACAGAAAAGAGTGGACTTGACGTAGTAAAATGTACTTGCATGTTTGATATTTTATTTGCATGGTTGTCTTAAGAAACATTATTAATGCTATTGGAATATTGGACTTTTTTGAAGCATTTTTGAATTGGATGAAGTTGAACGATGGAGTACATCTCCAGAGAATGCAGATCACAAATTCAAAAGTACAACCCAACATTTAAAAAAAGAGAGTTGAAACAAGCAACCATTCTATTCTATTGTGTATTCATGCCTAACACTGCAACATCATCTATATATGTATTATTACACAAGAATTGGGATAATTGGTCTCACTTTTAATTTTTCAGAGAAGTCCCTGAAAATTGGATTTTTAACCAAACAAGTGAATAAAGTATTCATGCGTGACATTGCAGCATCATCTACATCTGTATTATTATTATACGGGGATTAGGGTAGCTGGTCTCACATTTAATCTTTCACAGAAGCGTCGGTTTTTTAACCAACAAAACAAGTGAACGAGAATGAATTCGTGAAGTTATTGTTCATATTATGCTTACTACTTTTAATAAAATAACTGCCCTATGATTTTTTTTCTAATTATATAACTTTATTTTTAAATACAATTGTAAAATTATATAAACTATTATTGCAAAAATAAAGACAACGTGAATTTATAATTGACTGTATTATTGACTGATCCGTGCGTAGCACTGATCCGCGTCTAGCATCAGTTAAATTCCAAGTACTTATAACATTCTCTTATCTTAGCATGCTCTCGTCGAACCAGATTGTATTCCTCATTCCAACGACAGCATTCCATAAAAAAAAGGAACGAATTCATTTCTCTTCACAAGATATGAAGTTAAAAACTATGGCACAGAAAGATATTCGCTTGTACAATTTTGAGGGATCGGTAGACCCATATCGGATCCATATATCCAGTATAAAAAGGTAAGTTGATAATACTCTTAACGCTCATCCTCAATATTTAATCATTTTTCTTCCATGTTCGACGTGGAGACGAGTTTTAACTCATTAGTAACCCAAAACTTTACCTATAAGTGTAACTATCGCTCTTTTATATATATATATATATATATATACACCCAAAATTTTTATTCTATTTTAGTAATATAGATTCTGTTCTCAACACAGACTATCATCTACTGCAATGTGTGTAAAATTTTCAATTGGCCTATAAAACAGTTACTCACTTTCATCTAAAAGTTTAAACTATTAAGTTGTGATCGTAAATTCTCCTATAAAGCAGGGGTGGGGATTTTGTTCTTCAACACTTACTCTCACATGGTAATGTGGGTGCTTAAACATCCGCCGCGAACAATTAACCTCGACTTGACATTTTTGTTCCGTATTCGGGCAAGGGGAGAAAAACTGAACATGTGACATGCTTTCTTTTCCATCCTCGGACAAACAACTTTATTCGAGTCGTGTTTTCTCTTCCATACTGAATTCTCTTATCATGAGTTTCACACTCGGGTTTAACAATTGACATCAAGCTGGGCAGTTTTCTTTCGGTCTCCGGTACCATGTAAAATTTTCATATGAGCTTGCAAAAGATTTGGCTTATTTCCACCCAAAATTATAAATTATTAGGTAATAAGCGAAATTAATTCTGTAAGACTTTTAACGTGCTTGGTTTGGCACTAGTCACCGCGCCGGTCCCCATCAAACTTTCCTGTCTAAACAGTTTCGTCTATTCTTTTTTTTTTTTTTCAAAAAGAAGCAACAATTTCGACTATATAACCTTATCAGTTCTCAACTCCAAGTTCTGCACTCAAATGCTAAATCAGTAAAAAGAGAAGATAAAAAGATAAACGGAAAGCTAGAAGGGAGGTGGGGGAGGGCACAAATGGATAGAGTGGGAACAGCAATCAATAATGAGAAGAAGAAGCCGCCACACATTCTAGTCATACCCTATCCAATTCAGGGCCACATCAATCCACTCCTCCAATTCTCCAAGCGCCTAGCTTCCAAGGGCGCCAAGGTCACCCTTATCATCCCTTCCTCCACCATCAGGTTCCCACCAAACACTGCCACGAGCTCGATCTCGATTGCCTACATCCCTGACGGGCGCGAGGAGGGTGAGAACCTCACCATCGATGAGCATCTGGAGCGGTTCAAAACTGTCGGCCCCTGGACCCTGGCAAAGTTCGTCCGGGAACAGGCCGAGTCCGGGTCCCCGCCAGATGTCCTGGTGTATGACTCGCCCATGCCCTGGGCCATGGATGTGGCCCTCGAGCTTGGGCTGCAAGGTGCCCCGTTCTTCACCCAGCCGTGTGTGGTTAATGCCATATATTACTTGGTGCACCATGGCAGGCTCGAGGTTCCGTTGAGGGGTCCGTTCAGCTCAATTCCGTCGATACCCGTGCTCGAAATGAGTGAACTCCCAACGCTGACTACTACCGACATGGATTTGTACCCGGTCTTGATGTCTTTGTGCGTGAACCAGTTCTGGAAGTTGGAGAGCGCAAAGTGGGTCTTGGTCAATACTTTCTTTGAGCTCGAAGAAGAGGTGAGTGTCAATTCTGGAATAAAGCTAGTCTTGCCATCTATATATAAGTTGAAGATGTGACATAAACACATAGTGTAAAGAAAATGTGAGAAATTTTTAAATGATCTTATCTTATTACGTGGTGTGAGAAAATAATAGTCATATTATAATAAACGAGTAAATTGATATTAATCACCATAATAATTTCCTTAATTATTACCAGAGAAATTTAATTGGTTGTCAGTCACTGTGCCAAGGTAAACTCATCTAAGATTTTTCTGAGAAAACATGGTAAAATCTGTTTGCAATCTTGGGGCCTGTGAAAAATAGAACTTTATAAGGTAAAGAAAGCTCTTTCTTTTTCTATTGGTAGAAATGAAAAAGAAAGCTCCCCTTCCTGTGCTCTCTCGGGCATCGGCTTAAACTTGATCACGATGTGCTTAAAGTTGAGTTTCAAACCGCGCACTGTGATGAAGTTCGTAACTTTGGAACACAGTTTGTCAACTGCAACATACATCGTAGTTAGGTGCAGATTTTGTCACAGTGGATATCGTGCTTTGCTGATGAAGAGTGGTTTCTGGATCAATTATAGGCAATAAAGTGGATGAGGACCCAATGTCCAGTCATGCCCATTGGGCCAACCATCCCATCGATGTACCTGGACCGGAGAGTAGAAGATGACAAAGAGTATGGGCTCAGCCTGTTCAAGCCGGAAATGGAAGCTTGCATGAAGTGGCTAGACTCCAAGGAAGCAGACTCGGTCATCTATGTGTCCTTTGGGAGCTTAGCTTCTCTGGGAGAAGAGCAAATGGAGGAATTAGCATGGGGGCTCAAGAACAGTAGCATCGACTTCCTGTGGGTTGTTCGAGAATCGGAGAAGAAGAAGCTCCCTGCCGGCTTCTTAGAAGAGATAGCAACATCGGACACAGGTTTGGTCGTGGCTTGGTGCTCGCAACTCGAAGTGCTGGCCCACATAGCGGTTGGGTGCTTCATGACACACTGCGGGTGGAACTCGACACTAGAGGCCTTGTGCCTGGGTGTGCCGTTGGTGGCGATGGCTCAGTGGACTGATCAGCCGACCAATGCCAAGTTCATCGAGGATGTGTGGAAGGTCGGGCTCAGAGTTGCAGTAGACGGTGGTGAGAAGAGATTTGCAAGTAGGAAGGAGATTGAAGCCTCTATAAGGGAGATGATGGAAGGGGAGAGAGGGAAGGAGATAAGGAAGAACTGCTTGAGGTGGAGAGAATTGGCCAAATGGGCAGTCGGTGAAGGGGGGAGTTCGGACAGGAACATCGATGAGTTTGTTTCTGGAATCGTATGACACTGTCGAGAACATGCAGCAAACCTCGACTATCACACTTCAGTGTATGAATAAATGATCGTTTGATATTATTTACATGAATCGAAAGGTCTGCGAAACCAGGTCTGCAACAGGCCATGAAAATGCTTATCTTTATCTTTGCTTGATTGATTTACAGTATAAGAGTACAGATATACACTTAACAAATCAAGAATTATTCGATTGCATGAATGCTGTTGATTCTTTGTTGTCATCTTCCTTCTTCAGTGTTTTATTCCTTTTCTGATACTTTCCTTGAAGACTTGATATTATCCATGGTCTTAATTGAAGATTCTTTCTTCAATTGTTTGTGCTATGATATGGAAGGTTGAATATCTCCCAAATTAGTTGTTGGAAGAGTCCAAAGGCCGAGTTTGGTCTTGAAGTTGCCAAACGAATTCCAAGCAAGCAGCTTGGTAAAGATGTCCACAACCTAGAGTGATGATTGAATGGAACCGAGTGACTATTGATCCAAGGGTGAACTTTTCCCGAACAAAAAAATAATCGGGCTCACTGTGTTTTGTGCGGGCATGCAAGACCAGATTAGTAGTCATATGCAATATTGAAACATTATCCTAGAACAAGATAGAAGGTCAGGATTGAGAAATGCTAATATCATGATGGATGTAAGAGATTCAAGTAAGCTTAGCAGCTACTAAGGCAAAGGCTCGATATTCAGCTTCAAGAGTCGATTGTGCAACTGTGAGCTGCTTCTTTGCACTCCAAGAAATACAATTAGCTAACCAGAAGTGGAAAAATGAGTGATTTTGCATTCAGCCCAATCAACATGTGCAAAGGCAAACAAATAAAGACTACTATTTAATAAGAAGCGGAGCCCAAGATGAATTGTTCCTTGAATATTGCGAAGAATGTGTTTGACATTGATGAAATCAGACACTGCCGAGGCATGCATATGTTGATAGTCAGTATTTACTGCCAATGATAGGTTTTGGCCTTGTCAGAGTGAGATATTGTTGGCTTTCTACAATACTACGAAAATATGTGGGATCATGAAATCGTTTCGTGCCATTCTTAATATCTATTTACTTCAAGACTAGAAGAATAGCTATGGGCTTGCATTGTTGCATAGAGACTCATATGAGAAGATCAGTAGTATATTTCTATAGAAACCTAATTTTGACACGAAAAAAGCTCGGAGTTCAATTTTGTGAATTGATAATCTCATGAAGTAGACAATTATGATGATGGAGGTCAAATTTAACTTCTCAAAGATGGTGAAATTAGATCAAGCTTTATTTCGTTACAGAGAGCATTGAATCGACCTTGACTTGGCATATCTGGAACCTCAAATTTCAATTTGAAGTGTCATCCAATTTTGACCCAAACCATTTCATATTTTTCTATTTTATTTTTTATCTCTTATTTATTTTCAGATTTATCCAAAAAAGACAAAAAATTTAAATTTTAAAAGAAGAAGGAAATTATAAAATGAATCCAAAGGACTTGTACATCCCTCTTCTTCCATTTTTTTTTGGGTAAGTAAGTAATTTCACTCTTGTAAGTTGCCAATTACATGCATATGTGATATGCAAAGTATACAAAAGGCCAGACATTTGCTAGCTTTTTCATTCTCTTAGGGCTAAGCAATCAGTGTATTTGCATGTCTCTAGTTTAAAGCAGAGCTTTGGAAGAGTAGTAGCTCTCAATCTTGCCATGGATATAATTTGTTCACAGATGCTGGAAGGTTTGAAAGGCTTGCCTTGGAAAATCAGAAGATTTATTACCTGCCAAACATGGTAGATGTATCCTATCCATAGTAGTTTGTAGATAATAGCATTCAGTGTTTTTCCTTTGGCCTGTCTAATGCCCATGTGGAGTTCAGTCTCCCAATCCTGAATGTGCCTTAGTATCCTAGTTTTCCTGAGAATTTCCTCCCATATGAGTTTAGTTCCTTGGCAAGTATAGAATAAGTGGTCAAGGGTTTCGCTATCCTCGTTGCATATATCACATGTAGGGGAGATGTTTGGATTCCACTTCTGAATTCTTGCCTTCATTGTCAGCCTATCCTTCACCACAATCCATGAAATACATGAGATTCTGGGAACATGGCCTATGAACCATATCAGCCAGTGGCATGGCACAATTGGTTTGGTTAATCTAATGAACTTCTAAGCAATTGCTATTGAGTATTTAGAGATTGAGTCCTAGCAGAGAGTATCCTTGATGCAGAATGAGAATGTTTGAGTGGCTTCATCAAGAAAGGAATGGATGGATGTCATCGATATTCTTGGCCATTTCCATTCTCTGTTTTGTATCACAGTAGATAGCTTGCTGGTATCACTCAAGCTAGGTATCGAGTTAGTGCTGAAGTGGGAAGGGAGTGGGGCTTTGCTATTCCATGTGTCGTGCCAAAAGGTGATCATTGATCCATAGCCAACCTTATAGCTGATGTGCTGTGTCCCTTAGCTTTGGAAGCATTCACCAGTTCCAGCTACTATTCTACATTATTTTGAGTGTTCAAATATTCTTGCCCTTTATAAGGTATTTGTGCAGCCATGCAGCCCATAAGGAGCCAGCTTGGATTAGTACTGACCATAAATTTTTTAACGTACATGCCATATTCTAGATAGCTATATCTTTTATCTCAAGTCCACCTTTTTTAGGAACATATAGGCCAATCCATTTGATCTTTGCTCCTTTCACATCACGGGAGCCATGCTAGAGAATCGAGCACAAGATTGCTTCACTTGGTGATGACTTTCATGGGTTACATGAAGTGTATACACCAATAATTCATCATGCTATGGATTGCAAAGTTAATGAGTTGCATTCTACTTGAATAAGACAAGCTTTGTGTCCACCAACTGCTCATTCATTTGGTAATTCTATTCGTGAGAGCTTGGCAGTCCTTGGAGGATGGCTTTCCTAAGGTAACGAGAACCCCATAATTCTATCAGTGAGAGCTTGGTAGTCCTTGGAGGATAGCTTTCCTAAGGTGAGGGGAACCCCTAGATATCTTACTAATAGTTGGACTTTCTTGAAGTCAGCTCCAGCTAGTAGAATTTGTGCCTGGCTCTCTGGAATTCCTTATATGAATATTTTTGATTTTTCAATATTGAGCTTCAATCCCGAGATACAATAAAAATTGTGCAGCACTATCTGCATAGCTATTAGAGAAACCAGTATTCCATTAGAAAATACCAAGAGGTTATCAGCAAAAATGAGGTGGTTTAAGTTGATTCCCTTACATTTAGGGTGATACCTTATTCTTCCTCTTCTAGCTGCATCATCAATTTGCTGGGTGAAGATTTCCATACTGAGCACAAAGATGTATGGGGATAATGGGTCCCACTGTCTCACTCCCTTGCAGCCTTTCAATGATCCCACTAGGATACCATTGAGATTGACAGAAAACCATGCCGTATATAGGCATCCTAGGATCCATTTCAAGAAGTTATTCGGGAAGCCAAAAACTACTAGCATATTGTGATGAAGCCCTAGTCCAAAGAGTCAAATGTTTTCATTAAGTTCATCTTAATTGCACAACGAGGTGATAGATCACACCTATGATACTTGTTGAGAATCTCATGGGCTAGAAAAATATTATCTGCGATAGATCTCCCTTGTACAAAGGCAGATTGGTTCCTGCTAATAAGGCTGGGAAGTACAGCCTTCACTTGATTTGCCAAGAGTCTGGAGATGCATTTATAGATGGTGTTAAAACTTGATATAGGTCTGTAATCTCGCATGTAAGAGCAATTATCCTTCTTCAAAACGAAGGTGAGGATTGTGGAGTTCACCTACTTTGGGAGAGTACCCTTATTAAAGAAATACTGCACTGCCTTGATGACACTATTCCCGATAAGGTCCCATGAGTTCTTGACGAAGTCTAATGTGAACCCATCAAGTCCTAGGGCTTTGTTCCCTGTAAGAGAAACCATTGCAAGGTTAATTTCATTTGGTTGAAACTTTGCATCTAATTTGGCCATCTAAGATTCTATTAGCTTCCTTTAGAGGATGCTAGTCATCCTTGCTCTGGAAGAGCTGATATTAGGATCCGTTGTTCCCAGTAATCCTTGGAAATATTCCACTGCTTTATTTACAAAATCTTGTGGAGTATTAAGTCTGTGTCCTTGGGCATTGATAAGGGTTTTTGTTGAATTTCTAAGTTGGTGACTCTTAATAGATATGTAGAAATAAGCATTGTTTGAGTCACCTAGCTGTAGCCATTGTATCCTTGCTTTTTGTCTCAATATAGTTTCCTCCTTTCTCATATATTCTTTTAATTTCTCTAGGCATTCTTCTTCCTCTCTGATAATATCTTGGTTGTAGCTCCCTTATGCTAGCAAATGCTAGCACTCTTTTATTTTTGTTTGTAGGGACTTGATGGCCTCGAGAGTATTTTTTTCCTTCTCTATGCTGCTTTTTCAACTCTTCCTTCGTGAGTTTAATTTTGCTTGTTAGCTAGTACATAGGATTCCCCGCAATTTTCCTTTCCCATATATCCTTGACAATGGGCAAGAAAGTGTCATCTTTGCACCAATGGTTGTAAAATTTAAAGGCTTTGGGCAAGTGAAGGTGTGGGTTGGAATTTGAGGACAATGGGATTATGGGACTGCGGTTAGATATGGTGTCTCTTTGTAGCCAGTCCTCATTAACTAACACCCTGTCAAGATTTTTGCTTTGGTATCCCTCCACTTTTCTGTTTGACCAGGTGAAAAACAACCACAAGCTGTGTGGTATGATAATCTCAGAGTTTGAATGCAGGCATCAAAATTCATCCATGCTACTGTCTTACCTTGTAATGTTGTGTAGTAATAATTTCATTTGCATTCATTACTGCATTAAAGTCACCTAGGATGTACCAAACACCTTGGATGTTTTGGGCTAATCTTTGTAGATGAGACCATAAGGTTTGCCTTTCATATTGGCTATTTGAGGCATATACAAAGGTGAGGTATACCAACCCTATATCTTCAAAAGTTGTATTACAATATATGTAACGATATGTTTTTTGCAGCACACTTAGTTCGTAGTAAGATTTTCATAAGTAACCAAATTCTTGCATTTCTAAGAGGTCTTTCCATTGCTTTCATAGCTCCATCCCTTTCATCTTTTGAAAAGGGCTTTTTACTTATCTTTTCTGATTCTTGTCTCCAATATCCCCATATCATCAATTTTTTGTCTTCTCACATGGTCAATTGCTGCACCATGCTTTAGGGAGTCATTGTACCCCCCCCCCCCCCTCGACACAATCACTTGTTGGTGGAGGAACTAGCCTCCTTGAACCTTCCCTTCTTTTTACCCTTTTTGGTTTTCTATTGCTCTAGATCCTGGGGTAGGCTTTGCTGAACTAGAGTATCAATGAGCAGATCCTACAAAGTTTTTTTTCCCTCTTCTCTACTACATGTTTTAGAGTTGTTGCATTTCCTTTGCCGATCACCTGATTTTTGGATGGTGATCCCCTTTCTTCTTGCACCTCTACAGTTTTTGTGCTCGGTGGTATATTCTTCTCCCCTTCTTCCTTTAGTAAATTTTCTTCCTTGTTGCACTTTTCCATTAGTTCTGCTACTAGATCTTTAACAGCTTCAGTTGTAGCTTCTCCCTGTGTTTTCACTGTCTAGAGAGCAGCTTTGATTCTCTTCACTTAAGGTCTCAATATCTTCTTTTGCAACTTCCTGTGCTCGTTCTTCATCAATGCATACATTGCCAAATGTTTTACACTTGCAGCATCTTTTCGGCATCCATGGTATTAATACTAGAATGGAAACTCTACAAACATCCCCATATCCACTATGATTTCCCTATCAGCAACTTCCTTCCGATGCAAACTTGAGCATATTCTACATGAGCTTGTCTAAGTGTGCTCTTATCCACATACAATTATTTTCCACTGCACTAGCTATGTAGATAAGACTAGTGGGGTTATATAGATGCAGTACAATTTTGCGCAATACAATTTTGCGCAATACAATCATACTGGAATTTTTTGTAGATTGAAATCGCCAATAGTGAGTTCTGGGTTCCACTTTTGCAGCAGGAGTTATCGGTTCCCTATGCACCATGGTCTTGATTCGAGCAGCCAATCCAAGGTGCTTGTGGTCAAGAATTGAAAAATGAAATTTTGGCCTCTTGTTGACACTGTAACAGGGCTCCGTTTACCCCCCTATTTACAATATTAAGAATTTGACCCAATGGAGGAGGGGAGCCAACAAATCGACCAACGAGGCTCAGATCCCACCTTGTCTTTCTTGTTCAATGACATTAGAACGTATCTTCTCTATTTTCTTTCCATTCTCAGTGACTGGCAGATGGAAACTTAGGTCCTTGCTTTCTTCTACTGCGAGGAGGCTACTCCAAATTTTACCTTTGATTTTGTTGTTGTGTGAAGTAGTGTTTGCATTGTTGCCACGAGGATCTTGATTTGGCAATTTCGATGCAGTCTTGGTGGCCAGAGGGCCTTCCATGGCCTCCATGGGTGGTGGTTGTGTAGTAGTTTCCATGCGTTTTAGAGCATCTCTCCATACATTCTCTCTCTTTAGGGCTTTACTAGATGTCTTCAACCGTCCTTGTACGTCCTACTTCGACCCACAACCATGACCCGCCGCCTGACAGCTGGGTTCTCCGTCGGTCAGTCCCTTCCTCCTTAACATGCTCTTTATCCCTCTCCTTCTATAAAAACCGGAGACGATCCCTTGCTTAAGTTTCGACGATTAAAGTTCCGGAAGGTCGGACCACCACCAAGCGCCACGAGCTTTGGCCCATCACTGTCATTTCCATCTTGACCACTGATCGCTTAGCCTACGAGCCATATTGCTAGAAACTATAGATCAAATCCCCTATTCATGGTCTGGGCCACTCGAGCCATCTTTGTCTTGTGCTGCCATCGAAAGTCGTAGTCCAGAACCTAGTCTCGTTGTGTCCTTCCGAGTCCCTGGACAACCAAATCCCTTATTTGTTCCCCCTTAGCCGGAGTACTTCCATCAAACAACTCACAATCAAGCCCTCCGGTGCCATTGCTCACAACCCGAGTCTCTATCTCAGGTCCGAGAATATTGTCGATTCTTGAGCTGTCTTCAACCCTCGCTGGTCTCATCGGAGCCTACCCTGAGTTCTCTCTCTCTCACACACACACACACACACACACCAGGATGTTGCTGTTGATTCTCTAGCTGCCGCTCGTTTCAACTCGCCCTATCGCTTCCTGTTTGCCATTAGGTGAGATAGGTAAACTCCAAGACACTCCCTTGTCTTATTCGGGCTTAGAAATCATCTTTGTCTGTTGAAGATTGTTGAGCTGATTGGATTAGGTTTGTTTGTTATCATGGTGATGCTAGTATTGTTCGGTGATTGTGGTGATGATGATATCATTTGGTGATTGCATGGATGCTGGTTATGTTTGGTGACAATCTTGATATTGGCACTGTTTCAATTGCTTGCTTTATTTTGATGCTGATTTGCTATGCCAGAATGTTGAGTGCCTGAGATGTTTAGTTCAATTAATTTAGATGGTTATGTTGATATTATGCAGTGTACTGATCAGTAGAAAAAATTTGGTTGTGTCGGTTAATGCCCTTGCTTTATTTCTCCTTCGTTTTAATGATGATTTTGATAAGAAATGAGATTGCTTAATCTCTTGAGTTTTAGCAGCCCCTTTGCTTGATGATCTCTCCCATTTTCGATATTGGTTTTAGGAAGATTAGAGCCTTAGTGTGTATGATTATACAGCAGCTCCTTGTGGCAAGTTATCTCATGATTTTCATGTTACTTTCGAGGAAAACAGGGCTGCACAGTGTCCCTTGTTGCAGCAGCTCTTTACTCGATGATTTCTCTCACTTTCTATGTATTCCTGAGGAGATTAGAGCCTTAATTTTCATGCCATTGCAACAGCTCCTTGCGCTATGTTTTTCCTCCTTCCAAATGACTATTTCGGCGCAGAATTTGGCTAAATGGTTCCCTTGGTTCATTCTAGTTCATTGTTCGATGCTTTCTCATTATTCTGATTCAATTTCCAATGAGGATAGGGCTCTTATCCATTTGATTTTGCAGCACCCTTTTACTCAGTGTTTTCTCTGGTTTTAATGATGTTTTTTGGAGAGTAGGTGCTGTTAGTGACTGTGGTGGTCCTATAGTTGTTGCAGGTCACTGTCTCATCGCTGTATAGTGGCTGTAAGTGCTGTTTTGCTGATGTCCAACATTGTTAACTATTTTTTGTGTAGCATAGATGTTGTTGATGGTTGTTTTGTTACTGTTAGACACTGTTACGATGCTTTAAATTTGCTGTGGACGCTGTTTTTGTTGATAATGTGCTATGGTTGCCATTTCATTGCAGTTTAGAGGCTGTTTGGCTACTATGTTGCTGCAATAGTGTGCTGCTATTGCTGTTTCATTGCAGTTTAGTTTCTGTAATTACTGCTAGTCACTGTGTTGTTACCCCTTTTTGCAGTCTAGTTGCTATTGATGCCGTTAGATGATGTCCAGATGCTGTTTGCTGCAGTTTAGGTGCTGTAATTGCTGTTAGTTACTGTTTTATTATGGTTTAGAGGCTATAATCGCTGCTAAGTACCATCTAGTTATGTTTTTTTTTTACCTCTTGCCATAGTTTAAGGATGTCGCATGGTGTCAATTGTTGCATTGAGCACTTGGCGGCTGTAGGATGCTGCTTGTTGCCTTTTGTTGTAGCCATAGGGCGGCAACATGCTTTTATTTGTTGCATTGACTAGTTAAGTCGTATCTTGTTCTCTCTTGTGCTAAGTTGTAGTAGTTTCATTACTAATCTAGTCATACTTGTTTGACAAGATAGCTTTCCTTTTCTTCAAGGACGAGATTAATGAAATGGGGACGAATGGATAAAGTGGTTATGAAAATCGTGATGATGAGTCGGGTCTCTGAAATTCAATTTTTTTACGAGCTTTCCATTGTAATATAAACCATTCCAAGATCATTACCATGAATTGTCATGCCTTGAATTTTTCAAGCTGGACCCTCAATTCAAGAAACTTGCAAATTAACTTGTTAGGTCTGTGAAGTTTGCCAATCAAATCCTTAATCTGTGAATTTTAAAAAACTAATACCTTAGTTTGTGAATTTCATGAATGAGCCTCTGGTTTCCAAATTTTGCATATTAGTCACACTATTGGATTTTCAAATCATTCCACAATTTGTGAAGATTTCAAATCAATCTCAAAAATAGCTTTCAAAGTGGATGCTAATGTTTTCTTGGGTTTTTATTGAGTTCCTGAGCGATTTAACTTGGTTTCCACATTGTTCCCCTTGGTTGAGTAAATTGTCTTTTCTTGAATTAATTGATGTTTGGAATATCTAGATAGGATCATGATTTTGATTATTAAATTATGTCAATCCATTGATCCACACTTTGAATGTAAGAATTGGACTTAATAAAATGAGGCAATTTTAAACACTAGGTACTAATTTAGGGCATGTCGATTAGCTTGTGAGCCTTTTGAATATAACAGAACCGCCGAATCCAAATTTTGGTTTGAGACATTTAATAAAAACCTAGGTGATTAATGTTATGCTCCCTTAGAATAATTGGTTTTTGGTTGGCCTTAGAACTAGTTCCTTAAATGGTTAGTGGTGACTCCTTTCACATATTCATTGATGACCATGACATCACGAGACGACTTATAGAAACTCTCGATTTCGGGTTGTGGCAATTTCGTTTGAGAAAGGAATATACCATCCTGGGTAGATGAAATTTCAATACATAGAAAGAAATGAAGAGAGCCGAGATGGATTCATTGAGAAGGGACTGCTGAGTAGAGGACCCCAAACTATCGGGGCCCAGATTTTCCCTATTACTAGAAGCATGGTGGAGCTGCAGATGCTGTTGAGGGGTTGAATGATGAATCGTTGCTGAAGGCCCATGGGGAGGATATAGCTACTGAAGACTTACTGCAGAAAGAACTTTGCGATCCAGGCCCATCGATCACATCACCAGGCTGGGCTTGCTATATTAGGCCTAAGGAAGATAATTGTGTTGATAGATATTGTCAAAGCGATGCAAACACGGGAGCATTTCATGTCCACATTGCTTGCATATTTGGCAAATCATCATAGGCCTATCAATGCTAGGTCTTTGTTGATTTTGTGGGCCAGGCGAGTTAGGGAAACTTCTCTCTCCACTATTTATTCGAGGGAAACCCTAACCATTTGAATTGAAGTTGCAATCATGGCCGCGACCTCCTCTATGACCCCTGCGACTACCACCATGGTTTTGTGAGAGGAATGCTGATGAGATATCAATGTGCTCACTCAAATATTTTTCATTGTGACGCTCATAACTTTGCAATTGCAAAACAACTTCCGCATATGATGGGATTGGTAGCCTCAACATGGACGTTTGGAACGACCCATACTGATCTTCGAGACCCTCGAGCAACTGAAAAACTTTAGTAGTATCTAAAATAGGTTGCCCTATAGCATTCAATTAATCACATAGACTTTCGAATTCCCGAAGATATGTGGCTAGGTGCTTATTTCTTTTTTCTGTCTATTGTAATTGTTCTAGCAAATCAAATTCTTGAGTAAGTGAGTTTTGAGTATAATGGTCGGTTAAGGCCTTCCATACCTGGTGTCGGACGTTGAAAATTCTGACTTGGGAAGGTAAATTGATTTAGGCACGCACGAGGCCTTGCTTGGGACTTAATCGAGGGTGGATTGGAGTCGCTACTAATCATTTAAGGAACTAGCCTTAAAGTCGATTAGAAACTTATTATTCTCCTAGGTGATCATGATACTAACCACCTAGGCACTTATTGGTCTTGAAACCAAAATTTGAGTCCGAGGATCCGATTACATATCTTGAAACTCGTGAGCTGAGACACGCCCAAAATTGGTACCGTCCCTAAGTCTAGGTCATTTGTTTGCTTGCATATTTTACTTTGTCCAATTATTACCCTGATCAAAGCTCGAATTGGCAGTCCAAAATGTAAATCGGCAATCTGCGCCACGTTCCTAGCATGCCACTATCGTCCTAATCTGAGTGCAAAAAATAAAGGTTTCCACTATCGAGATTACATACATTCACTACCCTCTCTCTCTCTCTCTCTCTCTCTCTCTCTCTCTCTCTCTCTCTCTCTCTCTCTCTCTCTCTATCCACCCCATTACTCAAATACATGTATTTTTCCCATCCCACATATAAGTGAACAATATACATTGATCATCACCACTCAATACCATCAAACAAATCAACCACGATTAATTTATTTCACCTCGGAATAATTATAAGAAAACTTAAAATTACGAAGTTAATTAAAAATTGGGGAACGAAATAGAAGTCGAGTTGAACCGCTCAGGGACCCGATTAAAAATCCAAGAAAGCTTTGGTCTAATTTTACAAGACTTGAAAACATCCCAAGGACTGATTTGAAGCATTTCAGGAAGTTCTGGGCCCTATGAAAGTCTCTGGACTGATTTAAAAACGCCCTGGGAAGTTCGGATGTTAAACTTCAGAACACCAAAACCTGTTTTCCAGCCAATGAGACTGCGAGGACTGATCCGTAAATTTGCAAAAATTCTGGACTGGACTGAAAAGTTTAGTAAAAATGTCCAGGGCTGATTTGTAATGCTCTAAAAAATTCAAGGATCATTCCTTAAACCTTACACAAACCCTTAGGAATATTCTGAATCAAACATAATCCTCAGGGACTGATCTGTAAATTCAAAAAATGGGTGCTGGACTGAAATGAGACAGTGTAAAAGTTCACAAAGTTGAATTTTTGATAACCCATTTCATTATTGCGATTTTTCACAACTCATTTTTAATTGTTCCCCATCTTACTAACAAAAAATTTACTTTTTTTTGTTTATTTTTCTATTTTTTACCCTTTTTTGTAATTTTTATATATCCTTAAAAGATAAACTATACTATATATGCGTACTCTTAAAAATCGAACTGACAAGGTTATTGAACTTTTTTTTATAGGATAGTTCGAATTTCTCTACATGAAAATGTTTTTCACCCCTTTTTTATATTTTCTCATTTTTTTTTCATTTTTTACGAAAACATTATAAATGAAACTTTTAACTTCCGAGGATATTTTCTAAATTCCGAATGAGGAATTTATACCTATGACCAAGATGATGGTGATAACGAGGTGTGTGCGGAAGTTCGGTGGCGGACTCAGATCGGAGATGGCCTCGAAGTCGGTTAAGGGCTCGGGCTCGTATTGGTGATGGACTTGAACTCGGTGCCGGCTCGGGATCGGATTGATTGAGGGCTTGAACTTGGACTCCGACTAACTCGATGCCGGCTTGGGATCGGGTCGATGGAGGGCTTGAACTCGGACTCCAGCTTAGATCAATGATGCGCTTGAACTTGATGATGGGCTCCGGCTCAAACCTACGACAGATTCAAAGACCAATTAATTTGAGATGGAATGTGTGTTCTTGAATTTTTTGCTCAACACATGAGTCTAATTCAAGAGGGTGTTAAAGATGGTCTCCTCCCCTTTTTTCAAAGTGAGTGGATGGCTCTATTTATAGAGAAGAGCTCATTTGGGTTCATTTGCAAGGAGACAAAAGTTGAGTTGTTAGAAAGGTAAAAATAAAAAAATAAAATAAAATAAAAGAAACAGAAGGCAGAAGAAGACAGACGACAGAAGATAGAAGATAGAGACGGATAGAAGACACACACAGAAGATAGACACGGCACCGGTGCCGTGAGTGAGAGCCGGCAGCAGCGGGAATCGCGAAGCGCAAAGCTGAGATCACGGGACGACCAGATGGCGTGGGCAGCGAGAGGCGGCTGATCGAGCCCGGGAAGGCCGGGACCGCCAGTCCCGGTGGTGCTTCGACGGAGGAGTCCGAAATAGAAAAATCCGGGACCGGATTTCGGCTTTAGTAGGACGGGAAACACAGGGCCGTCACCAGAAACACGGACGGCTGCAGTTCAAGTTACCGGACAGTTCGGAAGGCCAGAAGAAAACAGTAGATCGAGGGGAGATCGAGCAAGAAACCGATGGTCGGAGAGGGGGCTCGGTAGAGGTGTGGATGAGAAGGGATGGTCGGGGACCACCAGTTTCCTTGCTGCTCCGATCTGCCGAAGCTCTCCTCCACTCGCAATGGAGGTTACGGCTGGAGGTTAGGAATGAACAGTGCCGAGCACTGTTCATGTGGTCCCCAACCCTTTTTTTTAAACTTTTTATGCATTTTTTAGTTTATATATTTTTTAAATCTGATGAAAAAGATAAGAAAAAGGAAAAAAGAATAGTAATAATAGCTATATATATATATATATATATATGGATAGTAAGAAACTTGTAGTGGTCGGGTCGGGTAAAAATCAAGCGTCTACACCTGGGATGTTATTTTTAGACCTACTGTAGGGCCGAGTACGTACTCAGTGACAGTTCCTACAGTCCACGATTTGACTAGCCTAAGGCAAAGTCGGGATTGTAATTTCCTACCCATCTTTAATAATAGTTGCTGAAGAGCTGCAACTTCTCCAGCGAGAAAACCCGTTAAGTCCCGAATTTCGATGAAGGATATCACCTGTGTCTCCCATAGAAGATAGTTATTATCGGCTAATTTCAATATAAGAAAATTTGCTACATTGAAGGAAGAGGGAAAAGGATATCTTCTTGATGCTACGATGGCAATGATTGAAGGGGAAGAGGTCTTCGCGCCCTTGTTACACTCTAATACCATGCGAAAGTATGAGTAGATGAATAATATGAAAATGCTTCTCTTTACGTTTGCTTGATTGATTTACAGTTTGTTGGCCATAAATAAGAGAATAGATATGCACGTAACAAATAAAGACTTATTCTATTGTATGAATGTTGCTGATTCTTTGTTGTCACCTTCCTATTTCAGTGTGTTCTTCCTTTTCTGATACTTTGATTGAAGACTTGATATTATCCATGGTCTTAATTGAAGATTCTTTCTTCAATTGTTTGTCATCTGATATGGAAGGTTCGATAACATTTAAAAATGAATCCGGAATTCCCAGCGTTCAGGCACCGGAGCACATACTACATGTATTTCATTGTTTTGCTGCAAGTGTTTCCGCACTATACATGACAAAATAACTTCCCCCATCTTAGTATGCCTGTCTCATTCATGGAACATAATTTGTTACTGCCTCTCCTTGTACCAGGGTACCTGTTTGTGCATATTGTTCTTCGAGGGAAGCGATGGAGGTTTCTGAGACGGACAACGGGCCTTAGTTTAGTCATGTCTTCAGACAGCTCTAACTTGTGTTTGAATACATTTCTGTCATATTATGTCATTGTAGACTACTAAACCAGGGGGATATGCTCGGGTTTACATGCGACGAGGATCTGAATAACTTTGCTCATGTCCAGAAACTTGATAGCCGCCTTTGTACCATTCCATTTTTCCACTTGATACTTCTTTCCCTGTCAACAGGCTCATTAATCAGATTGATCTAATCAGGAAAAGGAAAAAAGCATCAGTTTCCTTTCCATTCTTAAGGAAGTTCATGCCCTTGAAATGCTATCAGCCTTTCGAACTTGAAAGTCGAGCAGATCAAGCTCACACTCCAAAACTTCTCGAGGATTTGCAGCTGTCATTGTGGAGTCCTCGTATTTGTCTAGAATTTTATTTTGAACCAAATCTTCAAGAAGGAGTTCCATTGATGCTGCCAACTTCGATTTTGCATAGTATTTGGCATAATGAACTCTTAAGCCTAAGGTGGAGCATCATGCACGAAGCCTCCCATGTTTTTTGCCTTGTTCGGTCTGATGGGTCGAAGGGAAAAGCAAGGATCGAAAAACCCATAAAACAACCTCAACGCAACCTAAGAAGAAAATAACGAACAAACTCGAAATATACCATAAAGATCCACTCGATCAGATCTCATAAATGACAGAATAATACAACAAGCATCAACCCTTACGAATACTAAACAAGCAGATGGGTGCAGAAGCACGCAAGGCCAGGCACCAAATCACCCTGCCCTCCCACGGACTAGGTACACCACAGGCTCAACGCGCACCACTCGGTCACCTCAATTCTCGATATGTCATCTAAATACTGGAATAATCAGAAGATTCGAAACGATTTGATTAACCTAAAAACCTATAAGCAGCTGGATGGCAGTACGTAGCCGGAAGCCGTTCCGACAGCATGGGCACACGAGGCTTGAGCCACCTGGTTCTGGTACGTGAGCTTCACGTCCTGAAGCTTTATCCTCTGGCACGGGCTCTTCGAGCTACAGTCAAAGTTCACTGCAACCTCTGTCGCGGAGGTGCCGTGGATGTCCTGGTAGGTCACGTCGCTGATCTTGATCCCAGATGCCTGGCCAAAACCATGTACATACAGGATTTTGAGTTACATGACCCGACAAGCACTATAAAATTTCCGCCTGTCATACAAGAAATTATGTCCAATTCTCTCATAAATCAAGATTTTTTCTATTTATTATCTATTCATATTCTTGGATTTTTTATTGACCACGTCGAATTATAATAGGTTGAGCCCCTTTCCACGTAACGTGGTGGTACTCAATTCTCATGTTACACATGATTTTGTTTCCTAGTCGTTGCCTGACGTGGGATCCATTCTGGACAAGCACAGCTCAGATTTAGAACTGATCTCGAACACTTAGGCTGAATTTTCGGTTACCTGGTTCGGGCAGCCACTATTGTCAGGACAGTAGTTCTGGTCGATGATGATGGGGTTCTGGACATTGTTCATGACAGCATGTTGGAAGAGAATGTTTCGTGCGAACCCCGTGCTGGGTCTTGCCCATGCCTTAATCCTCACCCCATTCTGTGTCCCCGTGAACGTCACTGTCTTAACCGTGACATTCTGCACTCCGGCCTCCTTCAAATCCTGTCCAAGGCTGCCGATACTACATCCACAACAACCCAAATTTCATATATGAATTAAATAAACTATAATAATATTTAATTATATGTATGTACATCATATGAATCTTGGCCGGGTGAATGGCTGTTACCTGATTCCATGGCCAGGTCCACAAGCAACATTCTCAATCCAAACATTGGTAGCACCAGGGCCCATTGAGACACAGTCATCCCCAGTTCCTATCCTCGAGTTGAGGACCGTGACACCCGTCGACTGTGATATGTGAATGCCGTCGGTGTTGGGACTGGTCCCAGAGGCAGTGACCTTCACGCCCTGAAATTTCACGTTACGGCACCCATTGACCACTATGTGGAACATTTGGCTGTTCACCGAGCTCAACCCGCTGACGAAGACGTTGTTCGAATTGCTAAACTCCAGATTCTGCAAGTGTGAACGTCGAGAGATTGAATCTCATATCAAAGAGTCAGTAAAAAAAGAATGCTAAAAATACAAGAGAGTACAATACCATCACCGAACATTTTAAATTTTTGGGCTGAACATTTCCAACTTCTTGTAAAATTAGTGGAAATCTCAAAGGTCATCAAATTAACCTTTTACACTATGCATAAGCTTAATTTCTTGTAAGTCTAGCGAAAATTTTACGGTGAATAATCATATATGAGTAACTGAAAACAGAACATGCAATGCTTAATTAAATCGATTTGTTAATGCGTTTAATACTGATTAATTATAGGTCTTGATTAATGTTTACTCTAAGATGTCAACATCACATGGCTCAAGGTAGCTCTGATCTTCATAGCGGGACCTACCACGTAACCTATGGTTCATTAAAACCTAAGTAAATTAATGCCAGAATGTGGCTTATCGGAGTAATACCAACCATATTGTATGATACAACACGAACAGACCCTGTGGTACCTATTTCTGTAATATCTGATCTAGTATACGTGCAGCGACATCTAAGTACGGCGAACGGGCAATACCGACTATTTGTTCAACTTTCAAATTTTCCACGACAGGTTTCCCAATTTGGCATATACCCATCGACCGTTTGACGTTCCCATGACACAAAAACTGCATAATGCACAGCTTCAGAGAGATGGAGAACGTGAAGGCGATTGAATCGTGAAACCCTTGTGGCCATCATCACGTAGTTTTGACTAACGTGGGGATGCCTGCATCGTTAAGCCATGAACAGGAAATTTTTTAGAGATTAATGAATTGAAAACCTGGAAATCCGCCTCCATACAGGCATCGGGATCCATCATTTAAGCCCTCAAGTTTAAGATTGAGATCCCATTTTATGATATTATATGTTTCGATTTCATCTATTTGCATGATTTAACCTCTTTTTTTTTTTTTTAATTAGCTTGATCTAGCATTAAAGAAACTAACAAGGAATCCGTATTCAGAACGATAAATATTCAATTATTGATTGGCAGGAAGAGGAATACTTTGATGAGACTGAAAGATGGTCAGAAAGGAAATCGAATCATTCCCAGGGCTCTGGTCCAAGATTTAACTTCTTTATCGTGTTAGTTGGGTCAAAATATGATCTTAACTGCTTTTTTATTACCAAACAAAGTATGGTCTTAACTGCTTTTCTGAAAAAGGAAATATGGTTAGCTGATGTATTGGAATTGTATTAGTCTACCCTGCATCAAGAGAGAGTCTCGTATGTAACGTTATTATCATATAATAGTATTTATATGGTGATACAGACCAATCAAATTAAACTATTTTTATAATTTTTTATAAAATTTAAAAAAAAATAAAAAAAGATTGCTTTGTTTTTAGAATCATAACCTCCAGGGTAACCAGACAAAGAAGCCGTTTTAAGCAAACCGTTAAAACAGCGCGTATGCTTGTGTAGTAGCGTCTTTTAGGGGCAAAAGGGTAAATTCATTTATAATTCGTCTTAATTATTAGCCACCGCCATCCCCGTTTGAGAGTACGCCGCAATAATACACATTTTCAAAGTCGTATTCATCGTAAAATGCATGGCTATGAAAATGAACAAGCAGAGTATAAACATGAAAGTCCGATTACTAATGTTACGTACTGTGGCACCACTCGGGCAGCTCTTCCCGGAGGCCTTGCAGGCCCAGAGGCCGGAGCCTTGTCCGTTGAGAGTCCCGCCGTACACGTTCAGTCCTGTAACTTGCCGGAATATGATCCAGTTCGCAGAATCCCCGATCAACTTGTAGTTTGATGGAGCTAGGAGGGTCCCGTCGATCTTAAAGGTGATGGAGCTGCTCTTGCAGGGGCCAGTGAACGAGGCACTCTTCACATAGAAGCTGCCATTCGGGACGTAGACGGTGGCGGGGCTGGAGGAGGAGCAGGCAGACGACCATGCTTGGAGGAAGGCCTTGCTGGAGTCGGTCTTGCCATCGGCCTTGGCACCCAGGGACACAACATTGTACTGGGCTGCAGAGGTTGCAGGTAGTAAGGTTGAGAAGAAGGCAATACTGCAGGCTAGGGTTAGGGCAAGGGAGCTGAGACTGATGGGAGTTCTTGCTGCCATTGTGGACTCTGAGAGATAGAGAGAGAGAGGGAAAGGGAGAGGGAGGAAGAGGAATTAGATGTGAAGAGTAAGGTTGATGGAGATGATGGAGATGGAGGGGGTGGGTTTCAAGGGGTATTTATAGGAGAGATGGATGGAGGCTGCAATGCATGTGGAAGCTTATTATGGAAGAGAAGCTTTCTGTTTTTGCGCAACTTATAATGTGTTTTGTGAATTATCTAATCTTTGGTAAATTTTGACCAAAATGTCCTTTTCATCACAGGGGATTGATAAGTGAAAGTGCTCTTATTGTCTGCAGTACATGTAAATGCTTAGTTTTCCACAGGTCAATTTAGATCTTGATTCTTCTGGTAAAAAAAAAAAAAAAAGATCTTGATTCTGAAATTGTACCCATACGATTTGAAAATCAGCTCCTTGTTTCCCTCATATCTCTTCTTTGATCGAAGTTATTCAAATTCTCCTCAAGGGAGTAGTTAGTTAGGTCAGTCACAATTCTCACGAAGGAAATACTTTCACGGATTAATTAGTAAGATGGTCATTGCATATTTCTATCGATTCTCTTTTCTTTCATTATCCTCTTTGGGTAGACATCAAGACGCTACTCTTTTTTTCGTTGGATAGAATAGGTACGGAAAATCTCACGAGTGAGATCGAATTTCACGATCTTCATATCACAGAGCGAGAACAGTACTAACTGTAATAGGCTATTTTTCTCACGACGTTCCTCTTTGACAATATTTCTCCTTTGTGTTCTCTAATTTTCATCCTTTATATATTTACGCTTATGCGTTTACCAAAAAATTTAAAAAGTCCTAGGCTTTAATATGGGATGTGGTGTGGTAGTATTTGCCATCGAGTTTGTTTAACAAGTCCTAATGCTCATCTCCTAGGCTTCTCATCGCTTTCTAGCTCTATAGATCTAACGTGTGAAAAATTAAAACATCATGTGTACTATATTTTTTGAGTTGTAAAAACGAGTTTGATGAGCTTAGAAGATATAAGAAAAATAGCAATAAAAGAGCATGGAGATTTCTACTTGTAGGAACCGAACCCCATAACCTTTTAATCCCAATTCGAGAACGGTAATATTGTACTAAATTTTGTTTCTCAAATTTAATAATTATTTACTAACAGGAAATGATTGATGTTAATTAAAAAAAATTAATTAGTCAGTAGAGGGAGGACTTTCCTTCTTTTAAAAAAAAAATAAAACAAGGACATTTTAGGACTTCTGCAATCTGAAGGACCCCCGATTAAACAAACGATTTTTAATTTTTTAAAAATTTCACATTCTATTATCATTTACTTTTCAGGACGTGAATAACTGATGGCATGTCTGGTCCGTGGAAACCGGAATTTGATTCCAGACCGATTCCGGACAGGAGGAACAGCGCTTTCGAATAGATGAAGATTTTCCGGATTTCTCGTAATAAAGGAGGCTCATGTATGGCAAATTTCACGCCAGGCAAGAACAGCCACGGAGTGTGAAATCACGACTGTGCCGTCCCTTCGTTTCATATTTTCACATCCTGCCCTAATGTGGGTACGATGAGGTTTCTCTTCACCTTTTCCTTCTTTTCCTCGCCATAATGCCATGTGCTAAAAACAGTCCGCCCTTTGTATGCGCACTTACGTGCCGTGCAATAAAGAACTTGGTCTAAGGAAGAAATTACGTTAATTATGAATCGAGATGTTAGAATAGGATTTATAGAATTACATAAAGAGAGAACAATTTATGTTAAATGTTCCTTGAAATTTTGTGATGTATGTAACCCGATGTAAAATCTAAACCCGATTAAGATTTAACAAAAACATGAATATTTCTTAAAATATGTGACAAAGTGAATGACTTGATGAATAAGGTATTTTTTAGGTGAGAGTAGATGGCTCTTCATTGTATTCAAGAAGTTAGGGTTTCGTATTTCTCGCTTGTAATCTCCCATTCTTGACGCTCTAGTGAAAATCACTGTTCTTTCTTTACCTATGGACGACGGAGGATTCCCGCCATCCCGACCCATGTACATCATACGTCCAATTCTCTTCTCCTTTCCTCGGTATTCATTGTTCGTTTGAGCAGACTCGCAATAAATTCATTGAGCTTTGCGGGTTTCCATGCCACGAGGTTGGGTAGAATTGCATTAAGAATTTCTCAGATGGCAAAGAGAAGTTCAGAGATGATGTAACTAGATTAAAGAAGGGCGTGCAAGATGGATTAAAATGTAACAAGAGGCTTTTTGGACATCCAAATACTAGATGGTATAGACAAAAACGAAGTCCAATTAACTTCGATGAATAGTTTCAAGCTAAATTGGCCCAGTAAAGAATAAAACTTGAACAATGTCAGATTTAAAATAATTCGGAAGGGTGTAAGGGAAAGTAGAGAGAACGTGATGACTCGAAAGCCGAACTCACAGGATTAATAGATATTTCATTAACGAACGACTAAAAGATTATAATAGTCAGATTGACTATTTATAAGCTAAGAGATAATTAAAAATAAGAAAATATAATAATAAGCATATATAGAATCTAATATAAAATGGAATCAATATATTATAATATCTAAACTACTAAACTAGTATATTTACTCGATTCTCGAAATCTTATTTCTAAGATAACAAAATCAAATCTCCAACGAACAATAATGGATTAACATTCAAAATACTCAGATCTAATGCCTTACTTAACCACGAGGTTTCAAATTATCTTAATAAACTTATATTGGTATTTATTTTTAATTTATTTACTCTTCTTCGATAAATTTAAATGTATTTAGTCATCTTGAAGAAGTTTGTATTGTTTTTTCTCTTCCTCTTCCATCGCGCAAACTTCATTCTATGTCACATGTTCTTCCCCCAATCTACTCCCGCATTATTCCATAGTTTTATTCCTTTCATGAACACCAACCTTTTCTTTTTCTCTAATTTGATACAATCATTGAACCTTAATATATTAATCAACCCAAAAAAATAATGATATTCACTTTTCTTGTATATGTTTGTAATGAATGTGTTGTCAACAAGCTTCTTTCCACTTATCTAGTTGGCCAATATAAGCTATAAGGTTGGTCTAACATTGAGCTATGCCCTTTAGTGAATTCCAGCTGAGAGCAAAATTCAATACAAAGTTAAAACGACGTATTTCAAGGGATTGAATAAGATAATTTACTAAAAATACAAATAAAATTAGTAAATTTGTATAGGCTTTACAGGTTTTTTCGAGATCAGGGAATGATCGTGTCTCCTCACCCTCCTAAATCCACCCCTGTTTTGACTAAATGGAATGAAATACATAATTAACAATGAAAAGAACAGCCACAAGCGATTGTAAGGTGAAGAATTTTCAGTGGTCCTATTTCACCAAGTGAAATGAAAAAATACTGATCAAATTGTATTAGATGAGTAACTGAGTGTGAATTGCCCACATAACGACCCTAGCCCTTACTAACTACAACAATTTCAACGGTGATTTCTCACCGCATTATTACGTTATATAGCCAATTAAACATTTCAAGTTGTTCGATATCGTGAGGGAGCATCAATTCTCCAGGGATCCTACCTTGCGACACTGTATAAAAAGATAAAAATCAACTTACTTGAGTAATTTTCACAATTACTGCTGATTGTTAGCCATATCACAGTGAGGCAAATTTATTTACATGATTTTCTTGTGAGGGAGAAGAGAACAGATGTTCAGCGTATGCTACTGTTTCGTTGCGGCTGCGTAAAAGTTGATTTAAGTAAGAAACTAGAGGTCCCAAATATCCAGTTCAGATCAATTCTTATTCATTCGTAGATATTTACAGTAGATGAGTAATATACGGTTCGAATATAATTCAGTTAGGATAAAGAGTCAAAAGGCTTACGTAATTCGCACTCCATATATAGCTCACAACGGAAATGATATGTACGGGGGACTGAATTAACGGCCACATGGCAGCCAGATAGCGGGGGAATTTCGTCAGCTGCCGCCGGTTTCTCCGCCGGCAAATACTCCACGTGTCACGTCCTATCCCACGTTCGGCCGTCTTCATTCAGTTCCTTTGCCTATCTCTCTCCGTTTTCCTTCTTTTTTTTTTTTTATGGATAAATACTTCTTTCATACACATATATTATCATATTGGTAATATTCGATCCATAATGTTTACGTTTCTTCCTCAATCAAAAAGGAAAGCGGGAGAAGTGGTAACCCAATTATCACTGTTACATAATATTCGATCTTCTTTATTCAACTATAAATATATCAGGTTGAATTGAACTGTTGGTATTAACACTAATTCAATCGTTGTAGCACCGTCAAATACTTAATATAATCCAAGAAGCTAGCATTCGTGAAGACCAAGTTCAAAGAGCTAATTCTGATAATTTTGGTTAGAACGAGATTTAAACATGTGATTTCAGCCTCATCAAATCATATGATAGTGGATTTAATCATCATAATGTACGTGTAGGTCATCGCCTACAAAATTTAGACATCATTGGCCAACATTTTGGGCATGATAGTTAAAAGTTGTAGTTATTCCCATACATTTTGTTATATTAAAATTAGCAAGGAAATCTCTTAACACTAAGAAATAGAGTCAAGATTTCCCGTCACATTTGTCTGTCATCATAAATTGCTCAAATTGAAAGGTGAAAAGGAGAAATCCTTGAATTGCTAATCAGATTGTAGCAAATGGATTAATCAATTTGTCGGAGCATTTACTAACCATGCCAATTAAGATAATGAAGAGAGTGGGAAGATCGTGGGATATTCTTCAATCATTGAAATCAGCTGATCGATGATCAGAAGGCAAAACTATAGAGGACGACAATGTGCAAACCAATTAAGTTAATTCCTACTTAAATGCATCAATTGGGTTGGTTCAACATTTCTTTTCCTTAAATAAGATTTTGAATTCGAATCTTATAAATAGTATAAATTCCTACTCAAGTGTTATGATTAGAGACAATTTATTCCTCAGTAGGCCGACCCACCTCGACTCACATTTATTGAATTTTATTAAATTTTTTGATATTGAATGGTGTACCGAAAAAGATTAATTTATTTTTGCAGATATGTATTGATAACGGTAATGATCTTGCACTCAGCGTAATTCATGGAATTGCTAGTGCCTCCTGCCACTTTTCACATTACGAAGCCAATAGAAAAAATCAATCTGTTGTTGATTGGTATGTAAGATTTGAGTGATCCCTTGACTAATCACTTAAATTAATCATGTTCATACACACATTGATCGATTCAATCTCTTTACGTGATTGTACCAATGTACTTTGCACACGATATTGCCACATTCAAAGACCATAAATCTTAAGAAAGAGTAATCAAGCAAAAGTTGTGGCAAGCAAAAAGAAATCAATTGTTTTCAACATTTGAGTTAATTATATTAATTTAAGAACTCTTCTTCTTAAACAAAATTTCTAAATTATGTATTATCATCCATGTGTAAGAAAGGTTTACTCCTTAGCAGGCGGGTCCTACTCGAACTTAAATTAGTCGGGATTTATTGGCATTTTGAATACCAAGTGTTGATTACTGAAAAATGAAGATACATGGCTCGGTATAGTAATATTCGCTTCAGTGTGAAATTAAGATATTCCCCTGTCCTTTCATTTATGAAAAAATAGAATGGACATGAATGGGAACCACTAAATCTTTCCTCCATTGACATTAAGGTCACGATGAACACATACAGTGTCACCCCCAAATCATCGAATTAATTGTCGCCTGTACATCCATTGATAAGACCGACTTCCTGTCACCTCCTCATGCGCTCCGTTCCCGTCTTTCATTGTATATCCACAAGACATTCTTGTCAAGAGTTAGTTTGAGGCTTAGGTACACAACTGACAAAACTGACATTGGAGTTGGTTTTTTGCCATTGAAGATGAATGTTGGATGGATTTTCTTGGAAGGAACAACGGAAGCTGAGATCCGGGGAGTTTGAGTAATGCACGATGCTGCTAGCTCTGTTGCTGGGTCCATCCTTTTGTCTTTCTTTTTTCTGAGATCCATGTGACGGCTCGTTGACTTTGTTGGCCTATGTGTAACCACCTCCACGATTTCAATTTATTCTCTTCAGTGTTTCTTTATTCCACATGGATTAAATTTTTTTTAAGAAAATTCAACTGTTGATTACTTAATTGAAAGACGATAATGAGAATGATCGGTTCGGATTTAGAAAAACCATCCAAGAGGGGTGAAATAAAATGACTCGATAAAATTAAATTAGAAAAATTTGTATACAATTTTTAATTTTTTCCCATGTAAAGGGGTGATCTTCGCCCGCACTCCTTGAATTCATCCCGAGAATGATGTCTAAAAATGATGGATGTATGTATGTCAAGGTGTTCTTCAAAGATGCATTACTTACCGATGTAAATGGGCTGAGATGGTTCAATAACTCTTTTGTTCAGGTAAAATCTCGTGATCAGGTCTTTTTTTTTTAACAAGGAGCTTATTCTCTCCAGGATTATGAACACTTCTACAAGCCCATAGATCCAACTTAATTCTTATACGAGATAAATGTAAGAGTGGTCTCATCAAGGGCTACACGCTCAAGGGGTAAATGAACCTCCAACCTAGTGGACTTTATCAAGAAAGAGACATAAGCCTCGTCCACTCAAATTAACCCTTGAGATTTCGTGTGTTCTTAAGTCTTGTAAATAGAAAAAATATATATATGTGATTGAAAAAGTTTTACCAATTGATATGCCTACGAGCTCAAACATGAGTTAGCAACGGGGATGGTTAGAGCTGCTATCCAACAGACAGTGCACATTGAAAAAATGCAGTAGTTACCAAAGTAGATTGGTTGAGGTAACATGATATCTCTTTCCCTTAAATAGAATATTGAGTTCAAATATTATAAATAAAGAAAATTCACCTTATGAGAACTTTACTCCCAGTGGACTTTCCCGAATCAAACTAGATTAGTTTGAGTTTATTGTACTTCTGGATACAATTGGTTCAGGCTGCAAAAATGTATTAGTTTTGTTAACCCAAAAAAAAAAAAAAGATTAGTTTCATAGGAGCGGGCCAAACTAAATACCCGAAAGAGGAACTACTTTTCACTTGCTTAGATCTTTTGAGTAGCATAGAAAGCTACATATGGGCTGATCCCTTGCAACACAAGCATTATATGTATATTTATTTATATTATATTTTTGTTTTGGATGTACAAAAGAGGCATATACATAGGTTTAGAAGAGGATAGAAAGAAGAAGGAATAAAGGGTACGTCTCAGAGTTCCACCGATGGGAATTGAATATAGTTGCCTTTAATTTTAGGTCAAGGGCAGTATTATTAGGTCAAGCAATCTTTCTCGAGGTGATTCTAAGTTGAAGTAAGCATTCGGTTCACGTAAAAAGCCCATCCGCATGAACCTTTTTCATCCATGCACCGAAAGATACATTGTTGCTTTTTCAAGTAACCATTTGCTTCAATTGAACTTGAACTACGTATGCTTGCTTAATACTGTGGGAGGGTGAGGCAGTTTCTTTGCTTATGTTATTTGTTAGCGTGATCAATCTGCAATTCTCTAGTGAAAGAGTTGTAATAGACAAGAAAGTCTAATCCGACCTAATCATCGGACTTGTAATACTGAGGTAAACAGTGTTTTACCCTTATTAATAATTCATTCGGTCGCGAAATAGATCTCACATTTGAAAAATTACAAAACAGATCTCGATTTATAAGAGTAATAATTGGGTACTATCATGTACAAGTTTAGACTTCTAGGTAGGTATGACCTCGGCCGACCTCTTGTATGTCCGAATGGATATTTTACATAATATTATAGCATATTCTCTTATGGGCTCATATCATGCTAGACTGAGTGTAGAACCCATGACCCCTAAGTCTAATACTGGAAGAAAAATGCCAACTTACGATTAGTTGTTGAACTTGAGTGTAGAACTCAATGATAAGTGAATCGAGCACATAAGAAAATGCCTGACTTGTACTAATTGTTAGTTCAAAAATGGAAGAAAAGCTCGTCTCGTTGCCATGTGTCCCCTGCACGAGTATAGAAGAAAAAAATGTCATGCTCGAGGTCAATTGTTGAGAACGAGTGTTTAAGGGAAAATAACAAGTGTTAAGCCACGTTACCACATAAGAGTTGATGTTGAAAAATAAATCCCAAATCAGGAAGATTATAAAAGAAATATTGGTTAATAAGAGTAATCAAGTACCACCATGCACGATGTGCATATGAGTTCAATATCTTATACGCTCTGATAAATATTTTATGCATGTTTGTCATTCTTAGAAAACGTTCGTGAGAATTACTTTTATCATTATCACGTTTATCATTGTACATAAAGTTTACAATGGAGAGCGCTCGGTGAATAAAATATTCTTCACCGAGGCGAACTCATTACATTAGTAATTGTCCTTTAGAGTACAGTACCGGTTATTTGTCAAATTATAAAAGTTCCCATGTCCGAATCCAGTGCTTTACCGTACATTCAATAGCAAGTACCGGCACTTCATTCTGAGGAGTCTCTTACTGATATGATGAGTATCGAGTGCGAGTCCTCTACTTCTGCTTCTGTGCACCTCTTGATGGTAATGCCGCCTGCCTGATGGGAGAGGCTATAGATACATTATGGCCAAATGAATTGCTTTTTATTTTTTTGGTATACAAGGAGACGCGTAAACTTAAAAGAAGTATTAATTGTATCGAGTTCTCTTTCTTTATTACCAAGTGATATTTTCTCTAAATTTTTTGGTAAAATTCGGGGGCCAATGTGTCCAAGCAACAAAAGATCAAGCCGACGACAGCAACAACTAATGTTATGGACTCACACGAGAAGTGAGAGCATATAATTTACTTGCCAGCTTGTCCGCGTTATTCGCTTCTTTCGCAACAAGCACGACCGAATGCCATGATTCAGCCGCATTAGGGCATCTCCGGATTGACAAGAGTGAACTGTGAACCGTACTTGTCTCGTGCCACTGCCACCAGGCCACAACACTAGAGCACGAGCCACCACCTCTGGGTGCACTTTGAGTATGACCCTAGAGAATCCCGACCCCGATGCCGGTTGAGGAACCTGTGGCATTGGCCATTTATGAGATTGCTCTTTAGCCGTCCGGTTGATGTTGAGAATGATCCAGCAAGGCTGTATCCTGTTTACTTTGTATCTCTTTCACCGATGTGTTGTTAATTTCTCAACTATAAGATTACATCTTCTGAAGGGACGGACTAAGTTGAAACATTGAATATCGAAATAGGACTTTCGATAAATTTGCTCTTATAAGGCATATATATATTGCAAAACATGCATTATAGGAACGAGCTTAGCTGACATCGGATACACTTGTGCAAGGCCAGGCACCAAAGTCAAGGAACGCCACAGGCTCAAGCACAACAGCCAACTACCTCAAACTCCATATGCCCTCCATATATATATATATATATATTATATGTCGGATTTCTACCCATCTCTTTGTTTCATAAGTTTCGGTGCTCCGATCGATGAATCTGAAGCCTACAGGCAGCCAGAGGGCTGTACCGAGCCGGAAGCCGTCCCTCCAGCATTGGTGCACGAGGCCTCGGCCACCTTATTATGGTAAGTGAGCTTCACGTCCTCCATCGTTATTCCCGTGCAGTGATACTCCGAACTGCAGTCCAATTTCACCGCAACCTCGGTGGCAGAAGTCCCGTGGATGTCTTGGTAGGTCACGTCACTGACCTTGATTCCAGAGGCCTGACATTGGAGAGCAAATAGGCTGATTGATAAATACATGGTATAAGATCTCGAAGAACTTAATAATTCGAGTTATCATTCGTTACATTTACCTCGTCCGGACAATGTCCACTGTTGGGGCAGTAGTTCTGGTCGATGATGATCGGGTTCTGGACATTGTTCATGACAACATGTTGGAATAGGATGTTCCTTGCGAACCCGGTACTGGGTCTCGCCCACGACTTGATCCTCACCCCATTCTGCGTAGCTGTAAACATCGCAGTTGAAACCGTCACGTTCTGCACCCCGTCCTCATTTGAATCCTTGCCGAGGCTCCCGATGCTGGTAAACACAACAACCCAATATCCACACTTCATCAAATAAGCAATTTGACATGTGTGTAAGATGTATGTCGATGTTTGGCTTGGGGTCATGAACGATACCTGATTCCATGGCCGGGTCCACAGGAAACATTCTCGATCCAGAGATTGGAAGTGCCGGGGCCGACTGAGATGCAATCGTCCCCAGTTCCTATCTTTGAGTTCTGGATCGTGACGCCCATCGACTGTGACACGTGAATGCCGTCAGTGTTAGGACTGGTCCCCGGGGCAGAGACCTTGACCCCTTGCAGTTTCACGTTCTGGCACCCGTTGACAACTATGTGGAACATCTGGCTGTTAACCGAGCTCAGTCCACTGACAAGAATGTTTTGGGAATTGCTGAACTCCAGACTCTGCATACATAAACAGTAAAATCGAATCCAATATTAGACAAGATGATCAACAGCGTCCGTGATGCAACGTCTTCTCTCTTACAGATATACCAAGTGACAGTATCTACGTGATATTATAAACTAATAAAATTCTTTTAAGATTTTTTATAAAAATTATAAAAATAAGTAAATCTTATTAATTTATTATAATATATAAGTACTGTTACATAATATATTATTTTCTTACATACCATTGTGTACCCAAAAATCCTTATTCCTCAACTAATTCAATTTTAAGTTAAGTCAGATTGATTGACTTTTGAATAAAATTCTACCAATCATAAATTTTCTTAATTTATAAAATTCAAGTAGAGAATTTAATGTAACCCTATGAAACAATTTACATGAATAAATTTAAACATGCATTAGGCAGGGATATGTCAGCTTTCTGACTAATTATTGATCTGACAGTCACGAATTGATTCTAAATTTGGAATATATTGAATTCCGTTGACTTTTTGACATTCTCATGACCAAAGCCTACGTGGAAGAAGTAACATTTTTGCAAAAATTAAGAATTCTAACTTGTGTTTTACAGTAGGAAAGTGGATTATCGTATGTTGTGAACAAGGAAAATTAAAATAAGGAGAGCTTTATCCACCAGTTGGTCCATCAAATTTGAACTGAATTAATTAGGACATATAAGATTTCCGGATTTCAATGGTGCAGATGAAAAAAAAAATTTGTTTCATATTTATTTTCATCCTTTCTTATTTTTAATTTTTGAAAATCTCCGTATACTTATTGGTCTTTTTATGCATAACAACGGAAGAAAAAAAATGGATTAACACGAATTGTTTTTTTTAAAAAAAAACTAAATATTTTTGCTACATACAAATCCAATGACAAAACTCAATTAATCTAGATTCGAGTCGGACTATCTTTCTTTTTATGCTATCACATCAAAGTTCAATCATGAATATTCTGTATTTATACAAAAACGTTACATTAAAATAATGTGCCTTAGAAGAAATTGTACATAGTTAGCACACCCTGTTTAAATTTCATATGGGTCCATTTATGACCGTTTATTCAGTTATTGCTAGGTCAACGAAGCAAGGATGGAAAAGTTCACCCAAACAAATTCACGATTGATAAAAAAATTTTAGATAGTCTTATTTCATAATAATATAATAAGAAAAAATAGTCAAATTGCTATAACTAGTATTTGTTATGATAAGTACTCACGTGATTAATACTAATTTACTCGTTTGTCGCATTTTGATTGATACTATCTCGTATCAAACAATTTCTCGATGAGGCCGTATAATTGCCAACTTTTTCCACGCTTCGAACTAACCAATCACATAGCTCCTTCCCACAAAATCGGTCTTAGTATCCAAAATCAAAAAGATTAAGTTATCGTAATAAATTATTTTATAAAATTCTAAAAATAAAATAATCTTAGTATTTTGTAATATTATATACGAAAATTTCTTCACCGACTTCCGACAAAATCCTGTTTTTTACCCCTCCTTACGCTTGGTGCAATTATCAATTTCTCAGGGTGGGGGCAGCCTACCGCCCTCCACAATTTACAAATGACGGCTAGCGCTACAACTTCCTCCTGAGTAAACGCCGGTTATTACTTGCTAATTAACTTGACTGGGTTGACACTTTTGACGTTTAGACTGACCTAAGAACTGCGAAATGAGTCTTAGTTACGGGTTTTAATTTTCACAAATGACAGTTTTCGTAGTCCACTATCTTCATTCAAGCCAATCAGCCGCCCTTATAATATCGAAAATAATGATTTTTTTATAAAGAGACTTAGTATAATTGGTACTGCTATCACGCCCTGTGATTTAGAGATCCTGAATTCGATCTTACTCCCACATGGATTGGTTCATTTGATTCAACATTTATTACCCTTAAACAAAGATTTTGATTCAAATCCTATTTTTAACAAAATCATGATTAGGAGGGTTTTACGTTTTAATAGATGGACCCGATCCGAATCTTGATTAATCTGGTTGGACTTCCGATCGCAAATGATATAGAAAAAAAAATCAGTTGGGAATATGATGTTACTTGTCAATTCACTTATACATACCGTGGCGCCGCTGGGGCAACTCTTGTCGGAGGCCTTGCACGCCCACAACCCCGAGCCCTGGCCGTCGAGAACCCCTCCGTAGACATTCAGTCCGTCGACGTGGCGGAAGATGATCCACTGTCCGGAGCTCCCGCTGTAGTCGGAGGAGGCCACGAGGGTCCCGTCGATCTTGAAGGTGATGGAGCTGCTCTTGCAGGGGCCCTCGAAGGCAGCGCTCTTTACGTAGAAGCTGCCAGCAGGGACACTGATGGTGGCCGGCTCGGAGGCGGCGCAGGCAGAGTCCCACGCACTGCGGAAGGCCTCGCTTGAGTCTGACTTCCCGTCGGCTTTGGCACCCAGCGACACGACATCGAACTCAGAAGCCGATGTTGCGGCCAGGGGAGGGACGAAGATGGTGATGCAGATTATGGTTAGAATCAGAGAACTGAAACTGGTATTACTTCTTGTCGCCATTTTTGTCTGTGTGTGTGAGAGAGAGAGAGAGGAGTTGCAGTTATGAGTTATGGAGGAGGTGGTGAAGGTGAGAGGTTTAGTAGGGTTTTTATAGAAGCAGAATGGGTAGTGTGGAGGGTATTTGTGGAAACATAATATTAATATTCAAAAAGTTGCTTTTGCCCGCCGTACTTCGATCCGTTAACTTGGGAATTATCTGAACTCTGATGTTGCTATTACCCAAATGTCCCTTTGATTGCGAGGGAATCACATGGAGACCTTGCCTTTTCATATCCCATATAAGGTATCCTAAAAATCCAATCTAATTTTCGAGAAGTAACCGAGTGTTGTTTATATATTACAGTAAACAATTTATATCATGGTTTCCCTGTTTGATGTTAGAGTTTACAGCAACATTTTATTGCACGAGTTAAGATATTACTATTATTGTAAAGTTTTTATGTTCAAAACATGTGAAACTATTGGATTAAAACTAATTTTATAATCATTTTACATATACTTATTAAATTTTACATTCTTATCCAATATATTTATGTATTACGTACCGAACACAATAATCTCATATTTCAACTTATAATTCAATAAAAATTTTACCATATTAAATTTTTTTTCCTAATTTTAGTATGTCATATAATTTAACTATACTCGAAACAGATGTATTTGTCATAATATTTATGGAGTTTATAAGTACATAAAAACTCATATCTTCAAGTACAATGGAGCGCTGCCTTACCAAAATGAAGCTGTTGTTTCTCATCTAACACCTTCCTCCCCTACTAGTCTAAATTAGGAGAATATTTGGCCTTTTTCATGGTATACCACTTAATATCCAAAGGATCTCTAATATTCTTGACTAATTCAGATTCGAATATGACTTGTTCACTAAGGAGGTAGAACTCTCCTATCATAAATTTTCTTGATTCATAATATTCGAATCAGAGACCGTATTTAAAAAGAAAACTTGTCAAATTATCTTAATCAACTCACGTTGCTATGAGAACATTTGGATTTTAATCATGACTTGAAGTACAAATTATATAATTCTCCATCACTTTAAGAAATGTGTATGTTGAAATGGACCCAATACAATGGTTCACTCTAAACCCTTTCTCTTCTTTCTTTCTCCATTTCCATGTGCTAAAACAGTTGGATTTCACACACTTACGTGCCATTGAATCCAAGCCCTAAAGATAAGGTCAAATGAGCCATCAACTTCCAAATATAGGAACAATAGTGGATATTGCATTTGAAAATTTGGGGATGCTTTCCTTATAACTATCATTTTAGAGGAAGAAAGTCTTGTATGTCACATGGATAAAACGTTAGCACCACTATATGATGTCACAAGCTAATAATAATCAGCCACATCAGTAGACTCATAAGAGGGAACTTATGTGATAAAATATAAAGTCAAATCCTACAGAACTTCCCAGATGATCTCCTGTCGAAGCTTTCCCGTTACAGCTGACCATGCAACCAAAATCACAATGGAAAGATACGTTATACAGTTGGTTGGCTAATTGTCATCTTTTCTTTATTTTGTTCGGATATCCAACAATATGATAAAAGCAGAGTCTTGCATGTAACGGGTATATGTCACGTGGCAATATTTCCATGACATCCATCACAAACAGGAAATATTAAGTTTTTATGATTTTATAAAAAAATTTTAAATGATTGAATTTATTAATTTGTGACACCATATAAGTATTATCACGTAATATATTAATTACACAGAGAACTCTCTCACATTACAGAGACCATCGAGAGGGTTCATTTAGTAGATTGTATTGTAAACATCTCTCTCTCGAGAGTTATTCTATGGCTGTGCCAATCGAAGATTAGCTTGTACAGTAATGGAGGACCTTGTTCTAAATGTGCTAGACGTGGTATAGATGGTGTTGTGGATTAAACTCGAAAATGGGATCAAAGAAGAAGAAGCACACGAGCAAAATGATGGTATACATGATCCGATCCCTATGTCTACGGGTAAACTGACCTGCAATTATTAACTGATAAACAACAATAGCGGAGTACAAATTGTTGGAAAAATGACATGAAATTGAATAAAAAATTGTTCTCATGAATTGAAGAGAATTTTGATTGAACTTAAGTCCATGGACTTAATTTGTATAATGTGGGTTGAGTTTAGAAAAAACTTATGAAGAGCCCACTAGAGTCCATGGTGGATTGGTGAGAACTTAATTTCACATTGATAAGGGATGACAACTTTAAAGGATTTATCAGTAAGGAATATTTCAATGGTGAGTAATCTCCTTAACTATATTATACGACGTACTCTCATCTGAGCCCGGGTTTTGCCACCTCTTACAATTTTTTTATTATTTTCAATAAACTAGTCCTAGGATTCCCTTATCTAATGCATTTCAATTAGGCGTTTTAAGGACATTAATCGGCCGAATTAAGGGTGCATTAAGGCATGGAATTAAGAGTCTGCCCTGATAAGGGCTCATGCCCTGTTTAACCCTTTTAATGGTCAATTTAGAGGATTCAAGATCAATTTAGGGCTTTAATTTCCCGGCTCTCTACCATTTAAGTCATCAACCCTCCACTATACTATAAATAGGACATTTGTCCATAAGTTCCAGTACTCACAACTCGAGCATTCGAGCACCCTCCACCACACTACAAATAGGACATTCGTCCATAGGTTCCAGCACTCACAATATGAGCATCCGAGCACTCTCTCTTCTCTTTGTATTTTGCATAGTTTTCAGTGGAGTCTAGCTTCAGTTCGGTTCGCCCTCAAGCTTCAGATTTTGTACAGCTTCAAGCTCGTTTCAGTCGTTGTATCCTGGGAAACTCACGTCCACAGTTCCTTGGCACGATCAAGAGGGGATGGATAAGTCTTAAGGAAATTATGACCGCTACAGGCCTCGATAATCAGTAACATTTTCATTATATTATATTCTTTTCTTTTAGTAGATTACTTCATACTGTTGTTTCTTTTATTTTGTTATCCTTCATTTTAGATATAGAGTCTTTCTAGTAAGATTTCGTTACCAAAGAAAGAAAATACAAAAATCAATTTTACTTACACTATTCATTTTATATTCTGGCCATCGAGATTATTATTTTATATTTGGATTACACGAGTAATAACCTAACCCTCTACTTTCTGCAACTTGCAATAGAATCAAGTAGTCGATGCTAACCATAAGAATGGCAAGAATCGGCAGTGTAATCAAGAATGATTTTGAGATTGAATTCCGTGTAATTTTGGCCAGTTAAGACTTCCTTTCTCAGCTGTGGAGGAGCCGGTGCGCTATTCCCCCTCCTAAACTTATAAGTAATAGTATCTAATTCTTTATATATGTCAGATTTTAATCTATTAACTGTCCAAATCTTTCTATGTATCGGAGAGACGATGACCACGGCCATCTCGGGAGGAGACTGCATCCTATGTCTAGCTCACGGCCGGCGGAAAGTTATGCAATGTTCCCTGAAAATTTAAGGGTGACCGACTCCCTGATCTATGCTATTACGTACGTTTGCATGTCAAGAGGAATAGAAATGCATGGAGAGAGTTTTTATGACGCAATATTACTACGTGATAGTATTACGTGGTGACATGTACAAATTAGATATAATTATTTCTGTGACTTTTTTGATAAATCCTAAAAAATAAAAAAACAACCTTAAAAATAACTTATCATGATTGACTTATATTATCACATATGGCATAATGACACAATAGCTAACTAATGGACAAACCATTCTAGTTCATGCTCCCCGTAAATGTGCTTTGCATATAATTTATCAAAATTTATGAACTTATAAAGTATTCGTGGATTCAGAGAAAAGAAAAATGAAGGCTATAGATACACATATACAATATATAAAGGTAATATCATATAAAGCAGTAACATTTTTTTATATCGCGGGATATTCAAGTTTCGTCCGACTAATTCCGACAATTTTGTGCCCACGTTTTCAAGCACACATTAAAGAGTAAATTCAAATGTACTGACTGGTTTCAAGGAAGATCTGAACCTGTGATGGTAAGAATACTTCTATTCCGTCCCTACTATCGAGTGAAACTCGTGGGGTTTATAAAGCACTATAGCATAGATGGTGCCAGAAGTCCTACGCACTATCCTCAACTCAAGCAGAGAGCAATGCCTTACTTTTAGCTTTCCCTATGGCTACATCTATGTTTGAGGAACATTTTTGTGATTTCTGATACTTTTATACGTTGTGAATACGTTGAACATAATGATTTGAAATTCTATGGAAAATAGAGGCCACTGTATGAAATAGTAAAGATCCTTCAAAATTAGGGTTCTTTTACGATGCGGTTAATTCTCTGAAACATTCTCTTTCTTCATTTATCACTTTTTTCTCTCTTCCTTATACCTGGTCAACGAACTTGAACGTCGGAGAGGAGAAAGTCTCGTATGTAATAAGTATACTACGTAATAATACTGACATTGTGACATAAACTAATAGAATTCGATTATTTCTATAGGTGTTTTTTTTTAATTTTTAGTATTTTATTTAAAAAAATTTTAAAAGAACTTAATTTTATTAGTTTATTACACAACGTCAACATTATCACCGGTACACTCGTTACACACTACTCTCTCATCAAGGAGACAAATCAAATCCTTCACCCCTAATTCAGCTTTTCTTTCTAGTTTCAGATCTTGGACCAACATATCAGCATGAAATAGACCGGCTCCTAATTACCAGCAAAGGTCTTGGACCAGCAGATCGGCTCAAGATATATCGGCTCTTTGTCGATAAAGGTCTCACCTGCCCTCACGTCCCTTGTAGAAACACCATTGTTAAAAAGGTCCGATGCATCATTTTTGAAGAGGTGAAAATAGGATGGATATGCGGAGTGGAGTATGAAATACTCTTAAGCTAGCCAACTGGGCATAAATTCTAGTACTAGCCACTAAAATTTGATCTACATAATGAATAAAACTTTCACAAATATTGTTTTTTAATAATTGAATAATTCGAACATGTAATCTTATTTTAGGGAAACTGGCCGATAAACTGCGGATTTGTTGCAAGAGTAAATATTTGTACCATCTATAATGGGAGTAAGTCTTCTCTATAACGGTATCTTCACGTGACAATATTTAGGTGATAGTACTGACCACTAAAATTCAATTATTTTAAAGATTTTTTTAATAAAATCCTAAAAATGACTGATTCTGATTAATCGGTGTCATCACATAAGCACTCTATCTCTGACAATGATATGTACGAGACTTTCTCCTATAACAACATATAGTCTTCCGTATGACGAGTAGTATATAAAATGAGGGATCATTTTTCGGTCTACTGTGCACAGGTTTTCCAGGTTTTCTGATAGGAACAACGTCCTTTTCCAGCTCAGCCGAATTTTAATTTCAAACCACATGACCCCCCACAATCTTCGCCCGCATTTACCCGTTGAAATTCACCATTTTTCCTACTAATTTTCCTTTGCCTTTTCCTTGATTCAATCGTCTTACTTGCATTTGTCGCCTCGTTGTCAACTTGTGCGGACAAAGTAGTCATGTCAACAAGCTTGTTTTCCGCATATAAGTTTGTACAACACTGACATCACTCTCTTCTTAAAACTAATACATTTTCTGTACCTCTTTGTTTTCACAATCTTCCTGTCATTTCTAACTTTATGGGTAGGTTCAATGTATTATTAAAAATTAAAAAAAAATCCTTATTAAACTAATAAGAACATAAACCTATGGAAATTTTTCAGACAAAACTCAGATACTCTGCAATATAAGAAAAAGACTTATAAGACCAACAATGATGGTTGGCTTGAATGATAAATGTGTTTAATTCTTTCTTTTTTCAACAACACTAATATTCAGATCTCTTATGAGTCTCTGACTAATCTAATTCGAGCCAAGTCAGCTCACTAACATTGAAACTTTTCTGATATGAATTTTATCTATTTACAGATACTCGAATATGAAATATTTATTTATTTTAGGGAATCAAGCATCAAATTAGTTGAACAAGTCATGTTGGTAAATGAGTTTAGTTCGTAAATCTTATTGAAACCGTCCCATAATAACCCGGTAAATGCGCTCGATTTGACGTTGATGACCTCCACAGACTGATTCAGGAAAAGAGTAAGTTGGAATTAGGCTTCCCAGGACCAACATTAAGGGGAAAAAATTCTAGGGTTGGTAATTTGGAGAGGAATTTACTTGAGCCGGATATGTACTTCAATTTCTTTAACTTTAAAAAAGTTTATTTTGAAGTGTCAAATTCTAAAAAAAGGCTAATAAAATGGGAAACACGATAAACATAAGTGAGAAAATGACAGTTGGTCAGTTTTTTAATCATTACTAGACGAGAAAAAATTAATAGTATTTATCTCCATTATTTAAGAGAAAAATCTTTTTTTTTTTCTATTTTCAAAACTATCATCCATCCTAATTTAATTTTATGATAATTAAAAGCCGTTTTAACTTTATTTCAGTTATTTCAACACATTTTTTCTACTTTTCGTCCACGACAATTTTTATTTTGCTCATTCATTCTCATAGTTTCTCCATGATAGTTTTTATTCTAAAATTGTACATGGATCTCTTCACAACCGCAATTGTATGAAATTATTCATTCACAAGATGTTTTACGACTGCAGTTTAGTACATTTACTCCTTCAAAGAGTTTTGAGCAATGGAAATAGGAAGAGTTCAATCGATTTGTTTAATTCATGCGTAGCGATATGTTTATCTTTTTCAATTGCATTCTATGATGCCATGTATAGCATGGTTCATTTGCTAGTAATTCTTTTGTTGTAAAAAATTACGTGTTATTTACCGTATATTAATAAGTGTATTTATCATTTTACAGCAATCTTATGGATTATTTATCTAGCTGATTATTTATCTGTTCTTCTCCATGCATCAATTTAATTGGTTGGATTGCTTCTTTGTCCTTGGATCAACTGTTCAATCTTAACACGTTAGGCGAAAACAATTTGACTAGGGATGAAAGCTTAATGGTATCGGTTGCTAGAAGTGATTTCAATATCCAGTAATAAATCCACTGAAGCGGCCGATTCTTAGATGAAAACATCATGTGATCAGCGTCGAAAACCGGCATCTTTGTAGACATTTACTCACAGCTAACATGCAGAGTACACCGCCGTACTGTCCTGATGAAAAGAAAGACTGATAAATGAATTTTGATACAGTGAATCATTCTCAATCAAAAATTAAAAGATATTAAATTTTTATTAATAAGTTTTTTCATACTTTCTTATTCATTAGGAAAGATAAAATAATAAATTCAGACAACCGAAAGAAGAGAGGAAAACGTGGGGATTGGGCTTAAGGGACTTGGCATGCGGAGTAATTGCCGGAGAAGAAACCGGCGCCGGCGCTGGAGTAATTACATACTGAGTATTTACTCCTTCTCTCTTCCTATTTGCCTTCAACTGCCAGCAACTAACGGAAGTGTTCAATAGTTTTGTCGTAAATTCGTTAATCAGTTAACTTTCCGATGAACTGAACTATTCCATTGCGTGCTCCCAACACTGAAGTCTGATCCGTTACGTAAGCCTTTTGACTCTTTTCCTGACAACTTGTCGCTTTTCGTTTTCCTCTACGTGGAAATGTAACGTTTGAAACCATAAACACATCAGAAATCTATAGATTCAAGTAAGTTCATATATAAAATACATATGCGGATGGATTCACCAAGATTCACGCACTCAATGGTGAGTTGAATCTTCAAGCCGTTAACTTCCTCATGATTTAGACGCATGTCCTATCCTTTTGAGCTAATCCTCAGAGTTTCTATTAGAACTTTATCGAGCTTATAACCACATGCATCCATGACCAATATAAAGATTTAAATTAATAGGTGGTGGCTTTCATTTCTCTTATATTCATGTGTCCGTAAGCTTGTAGAAGGGCTCTCTAAGCTTGAATCTTGACGAACACCGGCTTTATATACTATTTTATACTTCTGGTGGTGCTGCTTTGACCGGATCAACGTTAAACTAGTTGTTCGGTTCATTTCATATGTTTGCAGTTGAATACAAAAACCCGAACATTACATAACGTAGGGTGATTGGGTCTCCATTATTATCGCCTCCTTTTTATATGCCAAAAAAAAAGGTGTCGATAAGCTTGGGTAAAGGGGTGGAATTGACCAAATCAGTCCATTTTCTTGGATTGAATGATGAATAAGTTTAATTCTTAAATCATATTGGTGGAGCCGCCGTCACTAATAGTCCGGTGAATACGCTTGATTTGTCGTGGAGTACCTCCGTAGACTGATTCAAGGAAAGATTAAGTTGGAATTAAGCTACCAAAGGCCTTGAAAATTAAGGGGGAAACCCATCTAGGGTTGGTTTGGAAAGGACCTGACTTGAGTCGGACATGCAATTTAATTTTTTAAAACTTTTAAACAAGTTTTTTAACTGTGAAATTTTAAAAAAACTAGTAAAATGGGAAACATGAGAAAATATAAGTGAGAAAATGGCAAGCGGCATTTTTTTTTTTTTTTTGTAACTAGCAAACGACAAACACTACGCACGGTGAACATGGAAATGCTTTTGCTTCTAAATTAAACGAATAGACTGAATCACCTCCTCCTTTCCACGTACCAAAGCTCTTCGAATGAGAAAAAGAAGAGAAACTGGGAGAGTGGAGCGTGCCTGAGAAGCGTAACCACACAACAAGGTGAAACAGTGATAATGACATTATCAGGAGACTACATTGTGAAATTGAGTTGGATGGCAGTTTTGGTAACGAAAAAAGAGATCAAAACTGTCTCTTAGGACTTAAAGCGATAGAAATAACTGGGCGAGAAAAAAGTTAATAGTATTATATTTCTTTTATTGTACAAAACTACATTGAGTCGTTGTCAATCTAAAACTAAAAATCTTAAATTTGATTCTTTGTTCATTCCTTTTCTTCCGCTGAATATTTATTTCTCCATTCCTGCCTACCTTCTAATATACGGTCTTCATTATTAGTGGAAAAAAATGGAAAAGAAAGATAAAAATAAATAAATTCAAAGAACCGAAAGAAGAGAGGGAAACGTGGGGATTGGACTTCAAGGACTTGGCAGGCGGAGTACTTTATTTATTTATTTTGATAACCGAGGTATCCGGACACTTTCCGGACACGCGGAGTACTTGACGGAGAAGAAACCGGAGGCTAACTGAACTATTCCGTTATGTGCTTCCCACTCTGTACATCTGATCCGTTGTGTAGCCCTTTCTTTGACTTCTCTGTGACAGCTTATTGCTCTTTGTTTTCCTCGTGGCATGAACGTAAATATGCTGTTTGGGTCAAGAAATCTCTGTTCACATGACAGTGCTGATATAATATATCTGTATAATTAAAATTTGACATATTATTAAGTCCTGTGGAATTATAATTATTAAATCCTAGAAAATCTAAAAGACATTAAAATACCTAACAAATGAGTAAATATTTAATGTGCAATACATAACGAGTTCTTTATGTAAACCTCTCTCAATTTTTGACACTATAAAATTTCACATTTTTTGAGAGTCGACTTTATATATATCAAGATCTGGAAGTTGAATCAAAACTATTATGTCACGTCAAATTAAATGTCTACGTCAATGTGATTTCTTTTTTTTTTTTAGCTCAGATCTGTCAATGTGTTTTAATTATTTTTAGAAATTTGGTTCAACCCGATAGAACCTATAAATCCATCAACTCATGCTTTATCTGATTCAATGTTTGAACCGATTTTAAAAACTACGAATACTACTGGATTCAGAGTGATTAGACACTTGAATATGTGTTAGATGCCATTGGCTTATATATGGACATTAAATGCAAGGATATTCTCCCAACATATATAAGCCAATCAATGTATGGAGGATAGTTCTCCTCATAGCCTTTTTCACTACCAATGTGTTGTCCTTGCACCAGAAAGGCTACCTATGAAGGTCAACATAAAAAAAAAAATCGAACTTTTCTCGTCCAATCACGCATGCATTCGATCAAATTTTAGATGGTCATATCTCACAGTAATGTAGCGATAAATGACCAATTAAATTATTCTGATTAGTAATAATTAAGGTAACTGCTCAGGTGATCAACACAAATTTGCTCATTTATTACAATCTGATAGGTATTTTCTCATATCATACGATGAGATATCTTTGTTTAAGAACTTCTCATTCCCACTATGTTGTTAATTGGGGCAACCCAATTAGAGTTAAGTCCAGGCTCGCATGTGGAGAGCAATTGGTTTTCAACCTCGTTGAATTAAAACTTGGCTTCCCATTTGTAACATCTTCTTCTGTGCCTCTTTTCTTCGTGACTAGGGAAATGAATTGACCTTCCTGACCTCCACATATCAAACTTTCCCCCCGGATTAGAAGGAAGGTTGAAATTACTGGGAGGGGCAGATGAAAGACAATGCTGAAAGAAACACATAAAAATTTTATTGATTAGAATCGAACTGCAAAGAATGAAGCATATAAATAATCGATATCATTTTCTATTCGTAATTTTATTATCTGTGGTAGTATTATTGTGAGCGAAATCAGTACTCATAATAATTCAGTTGATATGATGATCAAGTCACCACTAACAGTCAAGTTTTAGCATTGTTTAGACTTGGTCGGTCTTCATTGTTGAGACCTGAAATCTTAGGGATTCTTTGGAAGATGAGAGAGCATTTATCGAAGATTGTAGCCGTGCGTTTCATTCCTTCATGGGAATTTGTGTCAAGGTGGAGATTGTTAATTTTAGTGATCCAAATTTTGTCAGGTCTGACCCGCTATTTGGTTTCAACCTACTTTGTAATTAGGATTTTTTTTCCTTACATTATATATATTTGGAGATTCTAAGGCTCTCAATGAGAGAGTAAGAGTGAAAAAGAAAACATCAATATCCACATCTATTGTACCGATCTTTCATTATAGTAGATTCGCTTCTCCTCTATCCATGATTTTTTTCCATTAAAGGTTTTCTACATATGTTTGTATGTTCTCATTCTTTCTTATTGCCTATTTACCTTTTTACCCGTTTTCGTAACATACTCCTAAGCACCTGTTGCTAGTAATGCCTCCTGCCTGATGGGAGAGGCTATAGATACGTTAGGGAAAGCAAGTGATATTTTCTAGAACTTTTGGTAAAATATGGGACCTCAACGTGTCCAAACAACAAAAGATCAAGTCAAGGACAGCAACTACTAATGTTATGATCTCATACAGGAAGTGAGAACATATAATTTGGTAGTCAGTGTGTACGCATTATCCGTTCCTTTTGCAGTAAGCACGACCGGCTAGATGATTCAGCAAGCCACATTGGAGCATGTCTCAGGTTTCCGACAATAGTGAACTGTCAACACTAGAACATGAACTACCACATCTGGGTGCCTCTTTGAGTATGACCCAAGAAAATCCCGACCACGATGCCAATCGAGGAAGGGCCATTTGGTGGCACTCGCCATTTTAAGATTATCTATTGAGAAGCGGTCGAATAAACGAAGTATTCGAGAGTAGAGAAAAGAGAAGTGGACACCAAATATATGTGGTTTGGGATAGCGAGGTACCATCCGTACGTACACGGACAAAGGAGGAGCAGTGATCTTTACTATGAGCAGCGAACAATGGCGAAGTATAAGAGAACCCGAACCCTAACCCCACAAAATACAATGAAGAGCCCTACTACTCTTAAAACCCTGAAATAACGTAATTCGTACCGCAGGAGGTTTCGTCCCCCGCATCTTCTAGCAGCCCAATCCCTTCGCTATACCACATATTTGCATTAGTATCCACAATTCAGGTTGCACAAAATTTTAATTAGGTTCAGGTTTTATATCAAGTTACGCACAAAAAATTCAAGACATATCTAACAATTCTCCACCTTGGCTTGTATTTCCGGAAGCTCCTCAAGCAACATGCTCTTGATCTCCTCTTTTGTGAAATGGCCCCTCCTGGGCATAGCTCGATCTCTGTAGGATACCAACCAAGCCCAGGCAATGCTTGAACTTGGCAATGGATAAGCTCTTCGTCATTACGTCTGCTAGATTCTCATGAGTGCTAATCTTCTAAACTCGAACATTTCCCTAAGTTATAGTATCATGAACAAAATGACACCTCACATCAATATGATTCTCTCGTGATGCATCTGGACATTTGTGAGATGTATGGCACTCTAACTATCGCAGTAGATAATAGTCGTATCCTCCTTCATGATGAGCTCCCCAAACAAACCTCTCAACCAAATAGCTTCCTTTACCACTTTAGTGACTACCACATATTTTACTTCTGTAGTAGATAATGCCACCGTTGCTTGCAAGGTAGCTTTCCAACTAACAGCACATTCACCAATGGAGAATAAATAACCTGTGAGAGATCTCCTCCTGTCCAAATCTACCGTAAAATCTGAGTTGACATATCCAACTAAACCCATTAAGCTTCTACCAAACTCCAAACAAACATTAGATGAACCTTTCAATACATCAAAATCCACTTAACTGCGTGCCAATGACTCTTTTCGGGACAAGACATGTATCTACTAACAACATTGACAACATGAGGTATATCCGGGCAAGTCCAAACCATTGCATAAATAACACTACCAACTGCACTTGAGTAAAGAACTGTAGACATGTACCTCATATCTTCTTTTGTCTGTGATGACAAAGAAGCTAAAAGTCTAAAATGCATAGTAAGGCAAAACGCTGACAACATGAGGTTTTGCATCAATCAAGGCAAAACGCTCCAAGACCTTCTCGGTGTACTTCTGCTGAGAGAGAAACAGTGTGCCTATGCATCTATCTCTAGAAATCTCCATCCCAAAATCTTCCTGGCTACTCCAAGATCCTTCATCTTAAACTGAGAATTGAGTATGGCTTTCAAATTATTAATCTCAGAAAGATCCTTAGCTGTAATCAACATGTCATCAATATAAAGCAACAAGTATATAAAGGACCCATCAGCAAGTTGATGTAAGTAGACATGACTATCATACTTACTTCTCACAAAACCAATACTCAACATAAAGGAATAAAACTTCTCGGACCATTGTTGAGGACATTGCTTAAGTCCAGATAAAGACTTCTCCAAGAGACAAACCTGATCTTCCTATCCTTCAATTTGAAAACCCCCTAGTTGTTGCATATAGATATCCCCATCGATGTCGGACTTTGAAAGTTCCGACTTGAGAAAAAGAATGGTGTGAGGGTCACACGAGCCCTAGCTTGGGACTTTAAATTGGGGTTGGATCGGAGTCGCCACTAAATCGTTTAGTAAGGCCGTTTAGGCGCCTAAGTCACTAAGTGATCATGATACTATCCATCGAGTTTGTTTTCTCGAAACCAAGATTTGAGTCTGGAGATCCTGTTACGTATCTTGAAGCTCAAGAGCCAAAATACGCCCAAACTCGGTACTCGTCCCTAAGCCTAAGTCATTTGTTTGCACCTTTTAATTTGTCCAATTGTTTTCCCGATTAAAGTTCAAATCGATAGTCTAGAGAGAAATTTGATCATTCGTACCACAACCCTAGCATGCCACTAACCGTCCTAATCTAAGCGCAGAAAGTAAAGGGTTCCACTATTATCGGGATTACATACATTATCATCATCTCTCTCTCACTACCCACCCAATTACATTATCACACTCTATACATTAACTTTCCCAATCCCACATGCAAATTGAAGCAATGCACATCAAAGAAAGTACCTCAACCAATATTTACACCAATCATGTCAAGCACGATATATTCATTCGAATCAAAACAAGTTTATTTTTATACTTAAAACAAGAATAAGAAAAATTGGAGAATGATGTAAAATTGAGTGAATCATTCAGGACCCTAAAAATCCAAGAAATTATCTACCCTTGAAAAATTCAAAAGATACTCCAAAAAGCCAATTCGTCTTGCTTCAAAATACCTGAATTTGACCTGAAATGTTTCGAAATTTTTAAGGATCAAACCCTAAGTCTTGGAAGACACTTAACCCACTTTAAAACACACAAAAATATGGGGGACTAATATGGAAAATTCGGGTAAGGTGCTGGACTGAATTTGACAATGCGATAAAAAACGCTGAATCGATCTAAAATGATCTAAAATTTTCAAGACCCGACCCTAAAATTTAGCAACACGAACACTCCTAAACACACAAAATGGCATCAGAAACAGAGTTAAAAAATTTGGAATAGAGCTGGACTGATTTAAAAAAAACCGATGAAAGGCCTTGAATTGATCTAAAATGATCCAAAATTTTTAAAAATGAACTCCCAAATTCTAACAATACCTAAGACCATCCTAAAACACACAATTAATCATAAACAATGCCGAAAAATTCAGGGCATAACTGGATTGATTTTTTAAAAAAAAATAAGAAAAGGTTCCAAATCGATTCAAAATAATTCAAAATTTTCGAAGACATATCCCTAGACTTCTAGGAAACATTTAAACCATTTTAAAATGGATATTGACATCTTGAGCTGATCTAAGGATTTCGGAAATGATGTGGGGCTAAACTAAAATAAATTTCAAAACCCGGCTTTGGGAGGTCATTCATCATCACGATTTTTGCACAACCCATTTCTTAGTCATTCCCCGATTTTTCTATATAAAAAAAATATTTTTTGATCTCTTTTATTTTGTTTATTTTTTTCATTTTATCATTTTTATATTTTCTAAAAAAATGATGAGCAATATATATTCATTCTAAAAATCCTAACTAACAAGTTTCCATTTTTTCATGGATCCTTTTCCATATTTTTCATGAAAATATGAATCCTAATTTTTTATTTTCTCATTTTTTTTGTATTTTCTATTTTTCATAAAACATTTATTTTGAAAAGGAGAAAAGAAAACAAAAGAAACTATTTACAAGGACAAGGCCAAAATCTCGATCAAGAAGTTATACTGGTAACCAACGATGATGGCGATGTCGAGGAGTGAATGAGACTTCGTCTTGGTTTGATGTCAGATCCAGGCACCTTCAGAATTTGAGGAGGACTTCTCGATTCACACAAACTTGGGCTCGATCTCGATGATTGGCACGGGCTCGGCTCGAATTGGTGAAAAACTCCAAATCGAGCTCGGATTGGCGGTGGATTCGAAGACAATCGAATTTGGAACGGGATGAGAGTTCTTGAATTTCTTTTGCTCAACACATGAGTCTAAGAGTGGATATTCAAGAGAGAGTTCAATCTGTATTTTTTGTGTTCAAGATGTCTTGCTTTTTTTGCAAATGAATGGCATATTTATAGAGGAAATGCTATAGGGGCCAATTTGCAACAAACACAAAATTTCAGGGGTTGAAATGGAGAAGCAAAAAATTGAATAAAATAAATAAATAAAAAGAAAGACAGAAGTGTAGATATGTCTACGGAGCAGACGAGTCGAGGAGCAAGGATGGGAGGTAGCCGCAGAAGTTAATAGTGGCGGCCAGAGCAGGACGACGACGTACGACTGGCCAGGACAACGACGTCGTGCACTGCAGTTGGTCCGGTGACCCCAAGGCAGTGGTTGTAAGAATGGGGTGTGAACTCATTCGGGGAGCCGCAAGGGTGGCTCATCAACGGCTGACACCGGCAGATGTCAAAGGAGGCGTGCACGTCACCAAAACAGACGATTTCAGCACAGAAAGGTAGAGAGAGAAAGAGCGAGAGTGACCGGAGGGGAGAGAGAGGACCGGAAATTGATGGGGATAGGATCAGGACAGAGCCGGGAGCTCGACGGAATCATTGATGTGGCCAGAGGTGGCCGAGAAGGCAGTCCTGTGGCTGGCCGTGCGTCCTATGATTCTCGGCTACGTGGGGACGACGATGAACACTGCTTTCGTGCACTATTCATGCTTTTGGCCCTCCTTTTTTTAATTTTCAAAATTTTTTTAAATTTTTGTATGGAATAAAATAAAATAATTAAATTTGAAATAAAATTTAAAATATGGGGCAATAATTGGAACAAAACGGGGTTTGATTGGGTCAAAATCGGGTGTCTACAATCGAGATCACCATGCAAGAATGTAGTCTTCACATCAAGCTACTCTAATTCAAGACCATGCATGGCAACAAGGGCAAGAAGAACTCCAATGGAGTTGTGCTTAACAACCAAAGAGAATACATTGCGGAAGCCAACTCCTTCCACCTAATTGTAGCCCATAGCAACCAACCTTACTTTGTATCTAGTGCCGTCATTTCCCGGCCCTTCCTTCTTCTTGTACACCCACTTGCAACCAACAATCTTTTTACCAGTAAACGGTGGAACCAAACTCCAAGTCCCATTCTTGTGTAGGGACTCCATCTCTTCTTGCATCATTATCAGCCATTTATCTGAGTCAAGAGCCCGAGTTGCCTCAGAGTATGATGCTGGATCTGGACATTCGATACTCTTTGTAACGCTGAGAGCATAAGCTACCGTGTCTTCACAGCCAAATCTATGAGGTGGTTTTGTCTGTCTCCTCTGCCTCTCATGAGCCAATAGATATTGTTGTTGTTGAGATTGAGGAGATGCCAGTGGTTAAAGTGAGGCCTCCATCTGTGTTGGAGTGGAAATAACAATCTCCCTTTGTTTGGAAGAACTACCAACATCTAGCTCCACCTTCTCCAGAACCCTGCTTTCCTGCATCGTCACATATAGACAACTCCTTTCACGAGTGAAGCATCGTAGTTTCATCAAATGTAACATCCCTACTAATCATAAATTTCTTAGTTTCAGGATAACACAGTTGATAGCCTTTAGTACTAGTCAAATAACCAAGAAAAATGTATTTTCTAACTATAGGTTCAAGCTTCTCATCATTTACATGAGTATAAGCAGAACATCCAAATATTCTTAAATGGGAATAATAAGAAGGATTGCCAGAACATACCTCTTTCGAAGTTTTCAACTGCAGGGACTGATTGGGAGATCGGTTGACTAAGTGGCATGCTAGGTTCATAGCTTCTGTCTGGAATTTCTTACCAAGACTACATTAGAAAGCATGCACCAAGCCCTCTCTAATAGTGTTCTGTTCATCCTTTTTGCAATGTGTTAATGGCCAAAAATAGCATTGCTCTTCTACTTTATTTTAAGAGTAACACTAGTTTGTAAACATTTGAAAAACTAGCACCCCTTTGTAGTGAAAGACCACAATACCCTTATGAGTTCTTTTCCATTTTTAAAACTTTCAGCCATTTCCCTCCATTATCTCTCTCTCCTTTCTCTCCTTTCTATTTCTCTCTCCTTTCTCTCTCTCACCGAAGCACAGGCGTCACCGTCTCTCTCTCACTGGAGCACAGGAGTCACACCGGAGCACAAGCATCACCGTTACCTAACCATTCCAGTGAAAAGCATCAAGGCTTGTTGAGATATTTTGTGTTATTGTCCCAGTGAAAAGTATCCTAGTCGTCGAGACTTAATTGGGACATATTCATGATTTTTCGGGACCTATTCATAATTTTTCGTGACCTGTTTATCGGTACTTATTTAGACTTCATTGGGACCTATTCATTATTTTTTGGGACCTATTCCAAAATTTTTCGGACCTTTTTATCAGTACTTATTTAGACTTTATCGGGACCTATTCATAAATTTTCGGGACCTATTTATCGGTACCTATTTAGACTTTATGAGGACCTATTCATGATTTCTCAGGACCTATTCCAAATTTTTTGGGACCTATTTACAGGTACCTATTTAGACTTGATCAGGACCTATGATTTCTCTAGACTTATTCATAAATTTTGCGGGACTTGTTTATCAGTACCCATTTAGACTTTATCGAGACCTATTCATGATTTATCGGGACCTATTCTTGATTTATCGGGACCTATTCTTGATTTCTCGGTACGTATGTTCATGTTAGTGGATAGGTAACATGGAGTGCGTCCAAGCGGTGATTATGTTCAATGGAAAAGGGGTGTACAACTAATGGAGATTGTCAATATTCGGGGAGTCAAATGAAGTCTAAAGGCATAATTGTCCCAATGAGTATCTCATATGATGAGTTGTATAGAAATGTGCAGTCCATTGTTCCTCATGACAATAGCCGATTTATAGTAGAGTTGCATTCAATAAATATTGGAGGGGGTGATGTTCCATATCAAATGGATGTGGAGAATAATGAAGATTTGGAGTTTATACTCAGTGAGAAAAGATATCTATCTCAGATTTGTGTAACTTTTGTTGCTCGATTAGATTGTCAAGAAGTTCCTCATCAAGTAGGCATTGGTGAAATAGGCAATGCATCCTTCCACAAAAACAACCAGCCCCAAGTAGGCACGTAACTTGTACCACCCCTTCAGACTCGTCGAGACCAAAGTCCCCATAAACATTTCGGGACCAGTGTATGATTTCTCATAACCTATTTAAGATTTTTCGGGACCTATTTCAGACTTGTGGAGACCAAAGTCCCCATATATAATTCGGGACCTATTTCAAATTTTTCTTGACCAACATAAGATTTCTCATGACCTATTTAAGATTTTTGGGGACCTATTTCAGACTCGTCGAGACCAAAATCTCCATGTACATGTTGGGACCTATTTGAGATTCTCTTGACTAGTGTAAAATTTCTCATAACCTATTTAAGATATTTCGGGACATATTTTAGACTCGTCGAGACCAAAGTCCCCATGTACATTTCGGGACCTATTTGAGATTTCTCTTGACCATTATAAGATTTCTCATGAACTATTTAAGATTTTTTGGGATCTATTTCAGACTTGTCGAGACCACAATTACCATGTACATTTCGAGACTTATTTGCGATTTCTCTTTACTAGTATAAGATTTCTCATTACCTATTTAAGATTTTTCGGGACTTATTTCAGACTTATCGAGACCAATCCCCATGTATATCTCGAGACTTATCTTGACTTTTTCTTAACCAGTTTAAGATTTATTAGGATCTATTGGACATTTTTCGGGACCTATTATCTATTTCCCTTTTCAACAAGATACCTCAACCAACATCACTGCACATAAACCGAATGATCCTGACATGCATATATCATTGTCATAAGATGAGGTCAATATGTATAGTAAATGTCAATCCCAACATAAACCGATAACAAAATATCAAAATGTCTGCTCCTAAGGTTTCCATATCCAAATGCAAAACACCTTTAAAGAAAGTCATTTGAACCCAGAAAAGCAAGGGCCTAGTCAATTTGATGCACCAAATGAAGCAATACATGAGACTAATCTAAGAAACAACGAGTATGTACGAATAAGATCAACCTCCAAACTAGCAAAGGATGACAGAAATATCCAATTTTGATTTACAACGACTCCTCCAAAATCCAAACAAGCATATCATAATAAACCAAATAGACCCGATTCTTTTACATCTAATAAATCGAAATGGGATGAAGAACTGATACATCTGACCACGAATCGACCCATAACCGAATGTCAGATCGAGTGTAAGAAAACAACATCAAATCTGAAGGGGACAAAAATTTAAGACCTTTCAGTGACTTTCGTGCTCTTTGGAAACTCCGCCATTCTGAAACGTCTAAAACAAAGAACAAGTAACCACCGCCAAACGGCTTGCAGTCAACCCACAGGAACAATTAATTGCAATAGAAATCAAGAAAATGGACAAGGAAAAAATTCCAACCCAACAAAATATTATAATCCCACACATCTTTCATTTATTAACACTTTTGAAATTATCGGGACCTTAAAAAACATATTTTTACAAAGACGCAATGACTTCTCTTCTACAGCACAAGTTTCACAAAGTTCATCACGATGGTATCAATCTACCCAAGTCCACTGTAAACTCGAGCACAATTATATGCTAACAGAATGCAGCCAAAGGATCTAGATAGCCTTCCAACCAGTCTAAGGCATCAATCAACAGAGTTTTTTTTTTTTTTGGATCAAGCAATCAATAGAGTTATTTATAGGTGGAATGCCCTTCCCCTGAGAGATTTCACTTTTCATTCGTTCAGTCGCCCAAGGGATAGTCTATCCCAAGATTTCTTTTCCACTCATTTCGAGCACCTTGCTTTTGTTGTCTGAGACACTAAACGAAGCCCAGGCTATGAGGATGAGGAAGATTGCAAACAATCTCTTGACCATGGCCGTATCACAGATTTCAGTCTAAATCTGCAAAACCAGTCCCAACTGAGGGTAAAAATGTTCTCCAACGAAGGGGAAGATGAGAAGGGACGATCAATGCAAGATCAATTGAAGATTGGAATTGTTTTTTTCTATCGGATCATGAAACCTTAACATTAGGAAACAAAGCGCGGCCACCTCCTGCTGCAAGTCCTCGACGCTCGAGCTCACTGTCAACCTCCTCTTTCTGCCCATCTCTACACCCTTCACCTCTCCTCTGCTCATCAGGTTCTGCATGAAAGCCTAGTTGCTCAAGGTCTTGGCGAGGAAGTTCATCATCTGCTGCTGCTGCTTCACGAAGGGCTCAATTAGGAGAGTGGGGAGAAAGAGAGAGGCATAATTATGAGAACGGCAACAGTGGAATATTGAAAAAATTACAAAACCTCCTTTATAAAGGAGTGCTAGTTTTTAAAAGTGATAGAAACTAGTGCTAGTTATAAACTATATTCCTTTTGTAGTGCTATTTAAATTTTCAACTCTTTTACAATGCCATTTTGCTGTGAAGTCTTCACAACTATTCGATGTTGAACAATGCCTTCCTTTTCATAGAAATCATTAAAATCAGACCCACAAAATTTAAGTCCATTATCTGTTCTCAACCTCTTCATATTCTTCCATATTTGCTTCTCCAACAAGGTGTTCCACAACTTAAATTTCTCAAAGACATCATTTTTATGCTTCAGAAAATAAACTCAAACCTTCCTGGAGAAATCATCAATGAACGTGAGAGGGTATATGCAACCTCCCTTTGACACTACTTGGGAAGGACCCCATAAATCTGAATGGATATAATCAAGTGTTCCCTTCATCTTGTGAACTTTTACACTGAAACTCACTCTCTTCTGCTTCCTGAATACACAGTGCTCACAAAAGTCGAGTTTCCCAACTTGTTGCCCTTGAATGAGTCCTCTAATGCTCAAAACATGCATTCCTTTCTCACTCATGTGACCTAAACACATGTGCCATAATTTAACTAAGTCAGAATCTAAAGTAGATGAAGAAACAACTGCTGAACCTATCACAATAAATCCCTGAAGAACATATAAACTGCCAGCTTTCAATCCTTTCATCAAAACAGGAGAACCATGAGAAATCTTCTTGCCGCTAGACTCGATGACAACTCTGCAACCATTCGAGTCTAAGACGCTGAGGGAGATGAGATTTTTCTTTAAGTCAGGTACATGCCTAACATCTGATAAGTTTCTGACAACTCCATCATGCATTCTAATATGAACACTCCCAATACCAATAGTCTTGCAAGGTGCATTGTTTCCCATAAGAACAACTCCACGTTCAATAGACTTATACATGGAGAACCAATCTCTATTTGAACACATGTGATATGAACATCTAGAATCGAGTATCCTTTCATCAATAAACTTAGATTTATCAGTTGTTGTCACCAACAATACATCTTAATCCCTGTTCTCGACTACACTACCATCAGCCACATCTCATTTTTGTTTTCCCTTCTCGTTGTTCTCATCAGCCTTCTTGTTCTTATTCTATAGCTTATGACAATCTACCTTAATGTGACCCTTCTTCTTACAATAGTTGCAGACTTTATCTTTGTGTCCGGACTTGGATTTAGATCTATCTTGATTGGGATTTTTGTACTGTTATCTACCCCTCACAATCAAACCAGAACCCTGCTCATTTGATCTGCCACTAGCTACCAATTCATTATCTAGTTTTTCTTTGCTAAGCAAACTGCGCTTGACATCCTTAAAACTCAGCTTATCTTTATTGTAAATCATAGTTTCTCTGAAATACTTATAGGAGGCAAGTAATGAAACCAATAATAACATAGCTTGATCCTCATCTTCTACCTTACCATCGAAATTTTTTAGATCATTAATAAGTGTGATGAACTAACTGGCTGATGTGAGCCTTACTTGACGTACCTTCACCCATACACAAGGTATACAGCCTTTGCTTCAAAACTAATCGATTTGCTAGGGATTTAGTCAAGTACAGAGTTTCTAGCTTCGTCCACAAGTCAGTTGCTGCCTTTTCAGTGCAGATCTCTTGCATAACATCATTCGAAAGACATAATCAAAAGTGGAGAGAGTCTTACGATCAAGTTTCTTCTAGTCATCTTCAGACATGGAATCTCGCTTTGCCTCCAATGTCGTATCCAAGCCGTACCTAAACATGAATATCAATCATTCTCATCTGCCACGGACTGAAATTCATGTGCCCATTGAACTTCTCGATGTCAAACTTCGTTGAAACCATCTTTAAAGAGCCGAATTCAAAAACTCTAGCTCTGATACCAGTTTGTTAGGAATAGCCAAATAGATGAAGTATTTGAGAGTAGAGAAACGAGAAGCAGACACCAAATATACATAGTTCGGGACAATAAGGTGCATCCATACGTTACAGACAATGGATGAGCAGTGATCTTCACTATGAGCGGCAAACAATGACAGAGTTTAAGAGAACCCAAACCCTGACCCCACAAAATACAATGAAGAGCCTTACTACTCTTAAAACCCCTAAAATACATAATCCGTACCGGTATCCACAATTAGGTTTACACCAGAAAAAAATTCAAGACGTATCTAACATTATCCTTAAGCTGACCGATCCACATTTATGTTTGGTCCAGAAAAGCTGTATCTTTTTTACTTCATATTTCTTTTCATCACCAAGTTATTAACTTATATCGACAACAGAATTGGATATAATTTCGAACAAATAGACAAACCCAAAACATCAAATTTCGAGCAAAGTCCTTTCCATTAATTTGCTCTTAACTATAATATCAGCGAATGAGGCATATACTGCCAGACATGCATTACAAGAATAAACTAAGTTGATTATCAGAGAGGTTCTTATATGAGCTCGACTCACCGTAAACCGTTACATGTACTTTTTGTAAATAGTTTATAGTGAACTCCGCTTGTACAATAATTTCTCCAATCATCGGATACACTTATGCAAGGCCAGGCACCAAAGTCACGGAACGCCACAGGCCCAAGCACAACGGTCAACTACCTCAATCCCCTACATATAAACTAATCTTTTCTTTCTTTGATGAATCTAAATGATCCTAGCTGCTTATCTCTCTAGTTAGGACCATTACATATATATATATATATATATATGTCGGATTCTATCCATCTCTTTGTTTCGTAAGTTTTGGTGCTTCAATCAATGAAACCGAAACCTACAAGCAGCCGGAAGGCTGTACCGAGCCGGATGCCGTCCCTCCGGCATTGGTGCACGAGGCCTCCGCCACCTGATTATGGTAAGTGAGCTTCACGTCCTCCATCGTTATTCCCGTGCAGTGATACTCCGAGCTGCAGTCCAATTTCACCGCAACCTCCGTGGCAGAAGTCCCGTGGATGTCTTGGTAGGTCACGTCACTGATCTTGATTCCAGATGCCTAACATTGGAGAGCAAATAGGCCTATTGATAAATACATGGTAGATCTCGAAGAACTAATAATTCTAGTTATGATTTGTTACTTTTACCTCATCGGGACAATCTCCACTGCTGGGGCAGTAGTTCTGGTCGATGATGATCGGGTTCTGGACATTGTTCATGACAACATGTTGGAATAGGATGCTCCTTGCGAACCCGGTACTGGGTCTTGCCCACGACTTGATCCTCACCCCGTTCTGTGTAGCTGTAAACGTCGCAGTTGAAACCGTCACATTCTGCACCCCATCCTCATTCGAATCACTCCCGAGGCTCCCGATGCTAGTAAAACATGAGAAGCCAATATCCACACTTCATCAAATGAGCGATTTGACATGTGTGTAAAATGTATGTCGATATTCGGCTTGGGGTCATAAACTATACCTGATTCCGTGGCCGGGTCCACAGGCAACGTTCTCGACCCAGAGATTGGAAGCACCGGGGCCGACCGAGATGCAATCATCCCCGGTTCCTATCTTCGAGTTCTGGATCGTAACGCCTTTAGACTGTGACACGTGAATGCCATCGGTGTTAGGACTTGTCCCTGGGGCAGAGACCTTGACGCCTTGTAGCTTCACGTTCTCGCACCCGTTGACAACTATGTGGAACATCTGGCTGTTAACCGAGCTCAGTCCACTGACAAGAATGTTTTGGGAATTACTTAACTCCAGACTCTGCATACGTAAACAGTCAAATCGAACCAAATATTAGATAAGATGATCGACAGCAGACATGATCCAACAACTGAGTGACTCCGATCCGAACCATGAGCCCCTTCCACAGCAAGCTAAAGAGTCTTGTCTGTGACGGGTATAAACATGATAACATTTATATTGTATTAACTAATAAAATTCAATCATTTTAATTTTTTTCACAAATCTTAAAAATAAAAAACGGTCCGTAGAAGTAAGTGAATTTTATTGATTTATGACATCACAATATACATGTTACATACAAGACTTTCTCTTTCCACAATAGTAATTCCTACATATTATTTGGTATCCGGAAATTATTAACCCTCAACTAATTCAAATTTGAGTCAAGTTGATTGACTATCAAATAAAACTCTCCAAATCACGAATTTTCTCAATTTATAAAACTCGATTCGTCCAACCACTAGAACCAGTTTACATTAAACATTGATTAGGCAGGGAAATGTCACCTTTTATGACTAATTGGTGACCTGATAGCCACGATTTGATTCTAAATTTGGAATATATTGAATTCCGTTGACTTTTGACATTCTCATGACCAAAGCCTATGTGGAAAAGCCAATATTTCACACAAAAATTTTAGATTATCCTATTTCGACGAGTGGTGTGAGAAAATACTAATAAGAATTTAGTAAATATGCAAATTGGTGCTAATTAATCGGACAGTTACTTAATTATTACTAATTGGAACAACTTAATCTGTTCTTCCTCATCATATTATCATGAAATATGATCATTTAAGATTTTTTTCTTCTACAGAAATTAAGGATCCTAACTTGTGTTTCCCATTCATTTTCTCTTTTTTTTCCTTCCTTCGTTGTTTCTTATTTTAAATTATTTGGTAGTCTCAATATCCGAGTCAGACTATTATCCTAAGTTCAATCATGAATATTTTACATTAATAAGATTCGAATTAGAATTGTTACATTAAAAAATTGTTGCCTTAGAAAAAAAAATAGTCAGTAGACCCTATTTAAGTTAGGCCTGGCAATTTTTGGCCCAGCCCAATAACCTGGCACAAGCCCAGCCCGATAAGGCCGTGCCTGGGCCAAGACCTATTGGGCCTAAGTCTTATTGAGCAGGGCAGGGCCATGAAATAAAGGGCCGGGCCGGCCTATCAGCCCATTTAAGAAAAAGTTTTTTTTATCTATCCTAACCCTATCTCAATCTCATTCATTAACCTTAAAAAAATTCTATTGATTTATTGTATAATATGTGGTTATGAGGCTTGACTTACCTTCTATTTTAAAAAAAACTTTTTTATTTCACTAGTATTTCGTTATTATATGAGAGAAATTTTAAGCTATTGATGTGTTTATTGGGTGGAACGGCCCGGCACGTATTGCTACCCCTAATTTAAGTTACACATTGGCCCATTTCTGACCGTTTATTCGGTTATTGTTAGGTCAAGGAAGCAGGATGGCAAAAGTTTACCAAAAGAAAAAAAGACAAATTGATGACGGCGTACGTTCCCCCACCATTTTCCACTCTTCGAAGTAACCAATCAAATGTCTCCGTCCAACAAAATGGGTCGTTTTTTCCACTCCAACTTCCGACAAAATCGTTGAAAATCCATTTCCTTTTCTCTACGCTTGGATGCAATTATCTATTTATCCCGGGGCCAAAATTGTAAATGCGATGTTTCAACGTATCAGCAGCCTACCACCCTCCCCAAATTACAAATGACAGCGACAACTCCCTCCTGAATGAACGCCGCTTATTACTTGCTAATTAGCTTGACTGGTTTGATACTTTTGACGTTTAGACTGACCTAAGAACTGCAAATGAGTCTTAGTTACGGGTTTTAATTTTCACAAATGACAGTTTTCATATTCCTCTATTCCCATTCAAGCCAAACTAGCCACTCTTATAACCGAAAATGATTATTCTCTTCATTTTTTTCATGTATACTGCATAAATTCTCGAAAATCACCTGGTGATCCCAAATCACAATAATACAGGTTGAATCAGGTTAGACCCGGCTAAAGGGTAACTCTCCTTGCCCAAAAACCAGGGCGAGTTACAATTGAGAGTTACTCCAGTGTATCAAAAACGGCTTCAAACCACATGGTTCGGATAGTATGATTCAACATTTATTCTCATGAAGCATCGATTCAAATTCGAATCTTGTTTAGAATTGGATGAAGAGTTTTTATGTTTTAATAGGAGATAATGATACCGAGAGTACTATCGATTCTTACAAGTGAATCATAAATGTTTCAAAGCGTTAAATCAAGTACTATATGTTATTTGCGTTACAACATCGAGTCATTCCCGTCATCTGCTGTTATTTTTAAAGTAAAGGTAAATGACGGAAATGACTCGATATTTTAACGCAAATAACATATATGACTTGATTTAATCATTTGAAATGTTTATAACTCATTTATAAAAATCAATAAATATATAGAATTTCTGGTATTTTTATCCATTTTAGTAGACAAACCCAATCCAAATCTTAATTAGTGAAGCTCATTGGATTTCTGGATGGAAAGTAGTATTGACGAAACAGTTGGGAATATGAAGTTACTTGTCGATTCAATATTTATACATACCGTGGCGCCGCTGGGGCAGCTCTTGCCGGAGGACTTGCACGCCCACAAGCCGGAGCCCTGGCCGTCGAGAACCCCTCCATAGACATTGAGTCCGTCGACATGGCGGAAGACGATCCACTGTCCGGAGCTCCCTATATCGCTGTAGTCGGAGGAGGCCACGAGGGTCCCGTCGATCTTGAAGGTGATGGAGCTGCTCTTGCAGGGGCCCTCGAAGGCCGCGCTCTTTACGTAGAAGTTGCCAGCGGGGACGCTGATGGTGGCCGGCTCGGAGGCGGCGCAGGCATAGGCCCACGCACTGCCGAAGGCCTCGCTCGAGTCTGACTTCCCGTCTGCTCTGGCCCCCAGCGACACGACATCGAACTCAGCAGCCAATGTTGCGATCGGAGGAGTGACGAAGATGGCGATGCAGATTATGGTTAGAGCGAGAGAACTGAAACTGGTAATGTTTCTTGTCTCCATTTTTGTCTATGAGAGAGAGAGGAAGAGGGAGGGGAGTTGCAGTTATGAGTTATGAGCTATGGAGGAAGTGGTGAAGGTGAAAGGTTTAGTGGGGCGTTTTTATAGAAGTGTAGCGGGTAGTATGGAGGGCATTTGTGGAAATATAGTATTAAAATTCAAAAATTTGCTTTTACCCCGCCGAACTGCGATCCGTTTACTTGGGAATTATCTGAATTTTGGTGTTGCTATGACCCAAATGTCCCTTTGATTGCGAGGGAATCACATGGAGACATCTTTTTTTCAATAAATAGATTTAATCAGTCCTTGAAGCGAGAGAGTGTTCTGTACGTCGGTGTGCCACATAACAGTGCTAACATAATATTACGAGTCAATATAATTCTGTTATTTTTAATATTATTTTAATAAAACCTAAAAAGAAAAAAAATAAACTTAAAAATGACTCGATTTGCTTGACTTGTTACACCACATAGGTGGTATCCCCGCACATACAAGACTTTCTCCCTTGAACGATACATTCATTGTATATCAAGTTCATCTCTTTCCTATTTCGTATATCAATGACGTCCTTCTAGATATTAATTAATTATTCCTAAACATCAGTTAAGCCGTTTTGAGAATCAATCACTTCCTCTTAAGTATCAATTTGATCCTTTTTAAACTTAAATTCAATTTTCTAAATATCAATTTTGTCTTTACATGAACAGAATATTAACCACGTTAAAATTGCACATAAATTCTTCACAGATTGATGTTTCTTTTTTCATACTCATCTCCCCTTCTTCCTTTTTTTTTCTGTGATTTAGTAAGAAATAAAATAAAAATAGAAATTAAAAATAAATAATATTAAAATAAATTAGTGTTAATTATCGAAACAATTATCATAATTTAACTAATTAAAATAATTTAATCAGTTCTTTCTCACAATGTTATTATGAGATGGGATCATTTAAGATTCAATTTATCACGAGAATTCATGGCATAAACCTTGACAGTGGCTAATGTAGGACAAGCACCATTTTTGCTCCTTTTGTTCTCTTCTTTCTTCGCCTTCCATGTACTACAACGGTTATCCTTTAGAATCCAAGCCCTAAATTAAGGTTCAATCAGAGTTGGAAGATATGTATACATGCTTAAGAAAGTCTTATAAAACGGTGTCATCACGTGATAATATTAATATGATGATATCGACCAATAAAACTCATCCATTTCTAAGGTTCTTTTTGTATCTTTGGAAATTTATAAAAAAAATATTTAAAATAGGTAGATTTTATTCGTCAATATCACCACGTCAGCACTACCTTACGTAAGACTCTCTCGTACATGCTTGACCCTTTAGAGGGAGAGGGTATAAAACTTCCCCATACATCTATCTCACTTGTCCAATGACAGTGAAAATCTTATATATTTATCATTTGTAAAGCATTCACATATGATTTAAAATAAAATATCGAGTTATTTACCGTTAAAACATATGGTCCTTTCGTGACATATCATTACTTTTCTGCTGACATGAACATAATATCGATGGTTTTATCTAATATATCTTTTTTAAACTACCGACTGGAAAATTTTAATCCTATGTGTCTTTCCCATTTGTCAAATAAATACAATTACTCTTTTATATTGATATGTGTATAAAAAAATTAAATTTCTCCACATCAAATTAAAATTGTTCACAACAACATTAAAAATTTATACATCAAACTAGACTCACTGCGTCATGTCCACATGAGCATAAAAGTAATGGTGGGTTAAGGAGAGAACTGGATGTCATAGTGGTGAGTAACAAATAGGACTTGACTTGCCACTGTAAAATAAGTAGGACTTACTTGCAAGAAATAACAAATTTATAGGACTCCGATGTGTTTTTCTCTATTCCCATTACATCTTAGAGATGACCATGCATCTGCAATTACTATTGAATGATATACTATATAGTTGGTTGGCTAATTGCCATCTTTTTTCTTCATTATGTTTGGCAATCCGACAATACGATAGAGACTATCAAGAAGCTGCATTTAGTAGCTAGATTGCTTGTAAACTTATCGAGAGATAAAGTTGCTCAGTAAATGAGAAAGAGGATTTCGTACAATTGGTATCGATCTCGTTCTAGAATTTGAGGGTCAGGATTCGATTTCACCAATAGCACTTTTCGAACCCCTTTTATCCTTTTTTTTTTCCTTATTCTACTCCTTCCAAGTCTATGTACCTCATTCGTATGCCAAAAAAATTGCGCTATAAATGTGCCCATCAAAAATTAGCTTGTACAGTACTGGAGTTCGTCGTGCTAGATGTGGCACGGATTGTGTTTTTGCTGATTAAACTCAAAACTTGAATAAAAAGAAGGAATACACGAGAAAAACATGGTTTACTTCCAACGATGAATGGTACATACATAACCTAATCTGTACATCTACGTGTCAAGGAGGCTTGACTTGCTATCATTTACTAATAAACAAAAATGGTGGAGTAAAAGTGAAAAAATCCGCACATCTACGTGTCAAGGAGGCTCGACTTGTTATCATTTGTTAATAAACAAAAATGGTGGAGTACAAGAAAAAAAACCTAGCTCTCAGCTTACCACAACTTGGAAGAGAGAATAGCAGTCGGGTCAAAGGAACAAAGTCACTAGGAGCATGATTGCTCAGCACTGATCATGCTATTTATAGGGTTTCAGATGCAGCAGTACTGTCTTCCTCTTCTTTCTATAGCATCCGAGTGATGACGATGACTGTCGTAGCGGGAGGAAACTGCATCCGATGTCTAGCTACCTGCAGGCGGAGAGAGATGCAACTGTCTCCTGAAATCTAACTGTGACCTCCCTGCTATATGCTATTATAGTGAGCTGAATGTTGAGACTAGAATATCATACCGAGTAGATTGAGAAAGAAATTTAGGTTTAAAAGAAAATTGGATACCGTCATCTATCAGCTTAGACTTTTCAGTGGAAACGGGCTCAAAACTCTTATAGGCCTAGGTGGAAATTTAATATGGTATCAGAGCGGGCCGATCCTAGACTCACACCATGCCAGGCCCAAATGTGGAACTCATGGCCCATTAAGCCCGAGACCAGAAGAAAAATGCCCGGCTCGTTGTTAGTTTATCTAGTTCGGAAAAAGTTCGACTCGTGTGTTGGCCCGAGGACGGAAGAAAATGCCCGCCTCATGGTAGTTTGTCTCCCCTTACCTGAGACCGGAAGAAAAATACCCGACTCGATGTTAGTTGACACTACAAGAAAACTGCTAAATACCGACAGAGGTATCCGTCGGCAATCTATTGGTATTCCATTAGTTCCATCACAATTACCGATGGATTTCTGACGGAAAGCAGCCGTCGCATTTTCCCTTGTTGGGAAATTGCCTCCTTCGAAAATCCGTCGGTAATTGCGATGGATTACCGACGGAAGATATCGGTCAGCAATAGAGACAGACTAGCGACGAATTATCCATCGCTAATCTGTGTTGAGCAAAGGAAAATGCCGATGGAAGTCCATCTCAAATCTGCCAGTAGTCTGTCGAAGTTACCTAAGGCCTCACATCTGACAGCTCGACATCCGACGGATTGCCGACGACTTTTCCGTCGGTAATCCTCGAAGTGTTTTTCGGCAATGATTTATCAGCGAGCCGTCGATGTGAAATTTTTATGAATATTGATATATTTTATTTTATAATTATTTCTATGTTAAATTTATCCGCCGATGGCTCAGGGTGGCGCTCAAAGAGGGCTCGGGTTGGGGCTTGATGGATTTGGCCGAGGCTTGGGGTGGTGGTCGGTGGCTCGGTGGGTCCAGGTAGAGCTCGGCGGGGCTGGCCATGTCTCGGAGGTTGGGGCCGTTCGTCAAGCTCGCTGGGGCTCAGTAGAGGTCGAGGCTAGAGCTCCGTGAAGCTCATGGCACGCTCGCTTGGTGGATCAGGGTTGAGGCGCAGTGGGGCTGGCCATGGCGTGGTGTGGGTCCCTACTGGGGCTCGGGCTCGGGCTCGGGCTCTGGTCTGGTGGCTGTTGTTGCGCTCACTTGGGGGTGGGGGGTTAGTGCTCTGGCGTCGTGGGTGGGGGATCGGGGCTCCGACGTTGTAGCTCGGCTCAGTGGGTTGTGGCACAGACATGCAAGTGTTGGGATGGCTCATCTGAGGCTCTACGGGGAGAGAAATCACTGGGGAAAATGAAGAGGAGAGGCTCGAGTTTGGGATATACAGACACATTTCCGATAGATATTACCGATGGATTATCCGTCGGCAAAGAGCAGGAAAAATCTCACCAATAAATTCAAATACAAGCGGACTTTACCGATGGATATATCCATCGGTAAAACTCGCGTTGCGTTCCCGCTATAGCATACCAACGGATTTGCCTACAAAATACAATTCATCGGTAATTGCCTACGGATTTACCGACGGATTAAAATTTCCGCGGCTTCTCGCCATGATATACCGATGGATTTACTTACGAATTAGTCCCTCAGTAAATCTTTGACGGATAATCTGTCAAAAGCCCCTCGATAAACTCCAAATTCCTACGAATTGTATTCCGTCAGTAATATCTGTCGGTATTCGACAGTTTTCTTATAGTGTGATGAGGGTCGATGTTTAAAGGCACGTGTCAAGTATGAACATGTTGCCATGTGAGAGCGGGTGTTAAGACCAAAATCCCACATCCGACCAGATTGAGAAAGAAACTTGGGTTTATAAAAGAAGTGGGTACCACCACCTATTAGCTTAGACTTTTGGATGAAAACGGACTCAAAACTCTTGTAGGATCAAGTAGAAATTTAATGTTGAACACAAATTATATTGCATGTTGCAGCATAGTGAAGCAGCATACTAATTAGCAAACAGATGTAATATATATTAAAAGAACGCGTGCCATAACAAAGACACAGCAGCTAACTAAGGGACAAAGGACAAAGGGTAGTGTTCCTTTCTCATGACACACCACACATGTGGTTTGCACGAGAAAGTCTCCTACTAATATGTATACTACGTGACAGTACTAATGTGGTGTTATAAATTAACAGAATTCAATTACCTCTAAGATTATTATTTTTATTTTTAAGGTTTTATTAAAAAATTTTAAAATAGCTGAATTTTATTGGTACATTAGTATTATCAGATGATATACATGTTACTCTCTCACTTTGCACCGTGATTTATTTGAATTTATGGGTTTGTGCGAATTTGGGGATAATAACCTTTTCTTGAGAAATTGATGGATGTACACATACATTATATATGGTTAGTATCTTGTAAAGCAGTAGAATAGATCGTGCCAGAAGGCCTTACTTTTTGCTTTTCCTGTGGTATATATGGTGCATTACAAAGTTATAAATATAGGACTTATCCTCCTTTATATAAATATATGGACTTTTTTTTCGGTGTTTACACTTAACATTCAGAAGTCTAATGAATCTGATTAATCTAGATTCAAGCAGAGTCAATTGATCGAAGGTAAAACACTTTCAACATTGATTTTTTCTACTCACAAAACTCGAATATAGATCCTTACTTGAGAAAAAGAGACGATACACTATTGCAACCAGCTCACCGGGTTATACAAACTGACATTTGAAATCATGTTCAATCAGCAAATCTTAACTTGGCATGATGTCATAGCAGGGTATCCATAAAAGTTCAAATAACCCAACTTCATGAGGTCCGAATTAATTTGACATACTAAAGAACAAAACTTTCACAATTATAAATATTTATCATTCAAGTAATTCCAACATGTAATCTTATTTATGGGAAACTGGCTCGTGGATTTGTTGCCCGAGTAATATTTATAGTAATTAATTGAGTCACGTCTCTCGTGTCAACTACGAAAATGGATACGGTATTGCGAGCAAAATGCCTAGCACGTGACAATATCGATTTGGTATTATAAACTAATAAAATATAATTATTTTAATATTTTTCTAATAAAATTTTAAAATATGAAAAGTAATCTTAAAAATAATTAAATTATATTAATTGAGGAACATATGTTGACATGGAGAAGACTTTCCCCCTAGAATGAGGGATCCGTTTTCCACTTATTGCGCATGGGTTTTCCAGGTTTTCTGATAGGAAAAAACGTTCTCCCCCACCTCAGCCGAATTTTAATTCCAAACCACATGCCGCCCTCTCCCTCAATCTTCGCCGGCATTTGCCCGAAGAAATTCACCAATTTTCCTTGATTCAATCGTTTTACTTGCATTTCTCGCTTTGTTGTCAACTTCTTCAGACAAAAAATGTTAACAAACAAGCTTGTTTCCACCTTACGATTTCCGGATATAAGTTTATCGACAATAATATCACTCTCATCTTAAAATTAATATGTCTTAGTACCTTTTTATTTTCACATTCTTTCTATCATTTCTAAATTTTTGGGTCGGTTCAATCAATAATTTAAAATAAAAAAACTTATTAAATTAATAAGGATGGATTAGACGAAACTCAGGTATTTGTGATATATATATATATATATATATATGGGACCGATGATGGTTGACTAGCATGATAAACGAGTTTAACTTTTTCTGGCCTATGGTACGCAGATGCTATATGGATATTTAACTAATTCAGTTCGAGTTTAAAAATTTATTAAGGGTAAAATTCTCATAATATAAATTTTTCTATTCACGAATACTTGAACCTGAAACTTTTACTTATGAGACAAACTGTTGAATCACTTAAATCAATTCATATTAAGAAATGAGTTTAATCCTTAAATCTTGTCGAAACCGTCCCATAGTAACCCGGTAAATGCGCTCAATTTGACGTTCAGAGCCTCCATAGACTGATTCAGGAGCAGGTTAAGTTGGAATTAAGCTTCCAAGGACCTTGAACATTAAGGGGTCAAAAAATTCTACAGCTGGTCATTTGGAGAGGAATTGACTTGAGCCAAATATGAACTTCGATTCTTTTTAACCTTTAAAAAAAGTTTATTTTGAAAAGTGAAAATCTTTTTTTTAAAAAAACTAGTAAATGGAAACAAGAGAATAATAAGTGAGAAAATTTGATACTTTCGCGCAATTTTAATAGTTATTCTGCTTCCGGATAAATTCTCCCGTAAATTTTGTTTATAACTACGGGGCGAGAAAACAAGTTAGCAATATTCATCTTTGTTACTTTAAGGTAGAAAGAGACAGTTATGGTCTTGTTTTCCCTTTCAAAAATTACCCTGAGGCCAAATTAAACTAATGATTACTTTATAAGGATATAACTGATATTTTACTTTCTTAACATTCTCACTTTCAGATTTTTCACCACACATGCCCCTTACCGGAAACAATCTCTGTCCTATTTACAGCTCTAGCATTTTTCTTTTGTTGTTCCTAATCATCATCATAGAGAAATCATTCACACTGCCTTTTCGATCTTAAGAGGTACGGCGCCAAATTCGTCAAAGTTGATTAGGCTACTCTGTTTAATCTCATGATGACGAGTCATTCTTTTAGCTGATAGATAATTTTCTTATACTATCATTAATTTTAACATTTACTTTTATACTCGACAATATTTGCCATGAGAAACACGGTTTGTGTGCTACTAATTCATTTATTGTAAAAAATTGTGTTATTTACCGTGTATAAATAAGTTTATTTATCAATTTACAGCAATCGTACTGATTATTTATCTCTTCTTCTCTAATTTCTATTTCATCTCGTGCTCCCAACATTGAAGTCTAATCTGCTTTCATTTTCCTCTCCCCGGTAAAATAATCTTTCCGACTCATAAACTTTTTGAAGGTTTAGACGGATGTTCTATCCATTTGAGCAAACACTCAGAGTTTCTGTTAAGACTTTATTGAGCTTAAGGAAGATGCATCCATGATTAATTTAAAGATTTAAGTTGGGATCCACCGTTAATCCCCACTACCAGCCTGAAAGAGTCAAACATTGAACCTGACCTACTGCATGTTGTCAACTTATTAAGAGATCCACCCCTCGGAGGTTCTTATACTCATGTGTCAATAAGCTTGTAGAAGGGCTCTTTGAGCTTGGATTCTGACGAACATTGGCTTCCTAGACTATTTTAGGTTTTTGGTGGTACTGCATTGACTGGATCAAGTTAAGCTTGCTGTTCAGTTCTTCTAATATGTTTGCTAAACACGAAAACATGAACATTACATAATGGATGGCGAGTGGGTCGACATTACTGCTGCTTCCAATTTATATTTAAAAAAAGTGTCAATGAGCTTGGGCAAAGTGGTAAAATTGACCGAGTCAGCCCATTCTTGGATTGAGCGATGAATAAGTGTAATTCTTAAGTCTTATTGGCGGAGCCGTCAATAATACTCCGGTAAATACGCTTGATTTGTCGTTGAGGACCTCCATAGACTGATTCAAGAAAAGATTAAGTTGGAATTAGGCTTCCAATAGCCTTGAGAATTACGTGGTAAAAATAGTCTAGGGTTGGTCATATTGGAGAAGAATTGACTTGAGCCGGACATGCACTTCAATTTTTTTTTTAACTTTTAAATAAGTTTATTTTGAACTGTGAAATTAAAAAAAAAAACTGATAAAATGGGAAACATGAGAAAATATAAGTAAGAAAATGATAAGTGGTAGATTGCTTTTTTTATAAATAGCGAATGAATGACATCCACTATGTACGGTGAATATTGACAAATATACAACTGAAAAAATATAAAAATGTTGTTACTTGTAAATTAAACGAATTAACTGAATTACCCCCCACCCATGTACCAAAACTCTTCGAATGAGAAAAACAAGCATTAAAGACGAGAGTGGGGAATTAGAGAATTCAGGAGAAGGGGGAGCTGATGCGAGTGCTACGAAAGCGGAGAAGAGAAGCTGGGAAAGTGGACCGTGCCTGAGAAGCGTGGCCACCCAATAAGGCAAACTAGCGATAATGGAGACTGTACTGTGAAATAACTGAATAATTATTGTCAATTTGAAACAAAAAGATCTTAAACTCGACTTTTATTAATAAAAATCTTCATATTCCTTTTATTCATTTATTAATTCCATTTTTCACTGAATATTTATTTTTTTCGTTCCTACATATATGGTGGTCTTCACTGTAAGTGGAAAAAAATGTAAAAGAAAGAAACTATAATAAATTGAAACAACCGAAAGAAGAGAGGGAAACGTGGGCATCGGACCTCAGGGGCTTGGCATGTGGAGTACTTGACGGAGAAGAAACCGGCGGCTAACTGAACTATTCCGTTCTGTGCTCCCCGCTTTACGTAACCCTTTTTGACTTCTTTCTGATAGCTTATCACTTTCCGCCTTCCTCGTTGTATGAATGTAAATGTAGTGTTTGGAATGGGAGACATGACACCATTGATATGATTCATCTGTTTAATTAAAATTTAGTATATAATTAATACCTATAAAATTGTAATTATTAGATTCTAAAAAATTTAAAAAGATGAAAATGTCTAATAAATGAGTAAATGTTCAACGTGTAGTACAAAACGAGTTTGTTGTGTAGATCCCTCTCAGATTTTGACACGTGCAAAACTTGCACATTTTCCGATAGTCAACTTTATACGTGTCAGAATCTAAGAAGTAATAAACCACGACCGTTGTATCACGTTAGATTAAAAGACGCATCGATGTGTTCTCGATATTATATCTGTCCAATTATTTTTAGAAATTTTGTTCCACCCGATAGAACCTATAAATCCATGAACTCGTGCTTTATCTTATTCAATGTCCGAACCGATTTTAAAAACTATGGATAGAGATGAGTTGGGAGCGAATTGACACTCGATATGTGTTGAATGCCATTGGCTTGTATATGGACATTAAAAGCAAGTATACTCTCCCAAAGTATATGAGCCAATCAATGTACGGAGGAGGAGTTCACCTCATAGCCTTTTTCACTGGAAATGTGTTGTCCTTGTATTAGAAAAAAGGTACATACGAAGGTTAATACCAAAAAAGTCAAACTTTTCTCCTCCAGTCATGCATGCACTCCGTCGTATCTTAGATGGTTGTAACGTGATATAAAAAAAGAGCTAATTAAATTACGTTGATTAATAATAATTAAAATAATTATTCAATTATTAATATTAATTTACTCATTTGTTACAATTTTATAGTATTTTCTCATGTAACGTAGTGAGATAGAATTATTTAGCAACTTTCGATTCCGACTATGTTGTTAATCGGAGGAACTTGATTAGAGCTAAGTCCACGCTTGCATGTGGAAAGCAACGGGTTTTCAACCTCTTTGAATCATAAAACTTGGCCTCACATTTCTAACATCTTCCTTTCCGCCCCTTTTCGTGGCTGAATTGACCTTCCTGACCTCTGCATGTCGAACATTTTCCCCCCGGATTAGAAGGAAGGTTGAAATTAGTGGAGGGGTAGATGAAAGAGAACCTTAAAACACCACAGAAAATCTCACTGATTAAAATCGAATTCGATATTTCTATATCCTACATCGAGAACTATGCTACTATACCAAACCCTTTCTTTGCGTATGTCAAACTTTTTTTGGGTAATTAAGGGAATACTATAGAGCCTGTTAATTAAAGAAAAAATAATTACAAAACACATACTTGGACATAGAAACCCTAAAATATCAACAAATAACAAAGGTTGTAAACTTAGCGGGCAATCATCAATGTTGTGAACTCCTAACTCCCTATTTAAAACTCGATTCGCAGGCCAATTCATTCAAATATTCCCTTCCAAGAAAGTGTGTCTTACTGTAATGAACCAATCCTGGTGCATGATATTGGAAATATCAGGCAATAGTCCATTATGACAACCCACATCATTACATCCATCTCGCACTACACAAGCTACAAACTCTAACACTATATATACTTCAAGGATGATCTTGCAAAGACCTAACTCAGAAATCAGTTTAAGACCCGACTTGACTACCCATAATTCGGTAATAACTGAGGTTGAGACACGAATATTTTGTATAAATCCTCCAAGCCAACCTCCCCTCATCTCTTATGATAACGCCGGCCGTTAATTGACTTAGTTTTGAGAACTCGAGCCAATTCAATTGGCGCATTTTAAGCAGTAGTTTAGGCAAAACTCCTATATAATATTTATCTTTCACTATATAATATTTAAACTTTTGTATTTAACAACGAATATATTAGATGAACTGACAACTAGCACTAAACTAATTCTAGCAATATAGCACTATCAAAAGTATAATATAATCAAATATATCGGTGACGTCAAGGCCCAAACTTAAAAACCTCCTTCTAACAAATATTGCGTAGAGTTGGCAAAAAAGAAAACGAATATTGCATAAAGGGAATTCGAACATGATACTTCAACCTCAGTAAACCGAATAGGAGAGGGTTTTGGGCTATTAGATCACCGCTTTTGGTAGTATAAAGAAAGAAACATGTATGAAGCAACAAAAATATCTCTTTACCTTAAGCAATATTTTGGGAGCTAGTATTACTAGAGTCGAATCCGTGCTCTGCTCAGAAGGAAAATAAAAATAATTGGAATGATAGGCAGCAACATTCTTGAACATAAGATTTAAAAAATCAATTTTTTTGAAAATTTTTCCTGCTACAAAGTGAGAGAAGTGAATATGAATGGTTTAAAATGAAAGAGTTTTTCTTTTTTGATATCCTAATTTAATTATCAGTTGGGTGGGAAAAATTTAGGCTCGGGGAATCCAAACAGTGAATGATTTTGATACTTGAAATTATGGTTTTACCTTTATATCGAAGCATTTGTAAAATAAATATATTGATTATTAAGTTCGTCATGTAACAAGGTGAATGGTAGTTTTGGAATTTGAAAAAAAAAAAAAGAGCAAAATTATTTGCATATATAATATAGATGAATAAAAGAACACATCTTATTGGACCGGCCATTATATATATATATATATATATATATATATTTGTGATAAAAAAAAATATCCATGGGCCTAACACAAAGATAGAAAATAAGGAGAAATAAATAGATACAAAACTCATACAATCATAATTGAATTCAGAATCTCTAAATTAAGAGTCGGATTTTTATATCACTGCACTAAGATCACATCAACCGAGACTGAATTATGATATGAAGGAGCTTTCAGGTTGTCCTCAGCACAAACACCTCTCGAGTGGTCCTTTGGAGTGGCATCTGCTCTGACTCGACCTCCCAGCACCTGAAACCAACAAGGAAGTTGGACCGGGCAACCTCCCTTTTCGATCATCCGATACTTGAATCAATCGTCCGATGCAACATCCAAAGAGGAATGAAAGAGGGGACATGAAAGGTATATAATAGAAAAAAATTATACTGCAATTGTGATAATTATGCTTATTTGTAGGATATGTGACACGTCACCTCTGGGAGAGGGATTTCCATTTAATGGATATACCATGTAACGGTACTTACATACCGTTAAAAATTACTAAGATTTAGTCATTAAAAAATAAAAGAATGTCTTGTTTCTGGACATTTATTTTTCTTTTTTTGGCCGCTCTGGACATTAATTCACTCCAAAAAATTACAAAATACACGTAGAGAGCTTATGTTGAAATGAAAGTTCACATTTGAAAAGAACATCGTATTTCCTTGAGATGTCAGCACCTGATATTAATCTTCCTAAATCTTCAAAAACACTTCGTAATTGCCTCATCTTAATCTCGAGCTCATTGTGGCTCCACGATTAGCCCGAACTGCCAGAAAAACATCGGTCAAGACTTCGGAGTTGTTCCTGAGAAGCTATCCGATCCGACACTCGAGTTAGTTCCTTCAAATACTGAGCAGATCTCATGTAATGAACAATGAATACACCAGCTTTGTGAAAACAGTTATCGACGGTTTATTGGATACGTTAATGCAAAAAGACCTGATTCTTGTCTGAGCATGTTTGTTGATCCTGGTAAGTTTCGAGACGTGGGCCTTTGCTTCTAACAGAGGCCCGTCGAGCCTTGCCTTCACCCCTCGCTGTGGGCTCATCGAGCCCGTAGCAGCGTTGAGCGCATCTTTCGACCCAGTGGTAAGGAGAAGATAGAGAGAATGTGGTGGCAATCCGAAGGCCGAACCAAAGGGAGAATAAATATTCGTCTAGTGATTGATTCACCGAATCACATTAAGAATCCGCAGTAGTTATAGGGACAGAAACTAATAAGTTAATAAATAAATAAATTCAAAATATTCAAATAATATCTAACTAAATTTAGAAAATATCATGAACATAAAATTGCACAGTTGATTGGCAGAGGAGGAAGAAGATGGTTGAAGGAAGAAGATGAAGAGAAATTAATATATGTCCTCGTTGGTTTTAAATTGATTAAGAGTTCTGATGGGTAAAATTAACTTTTCCTTAATTCGAGTCCCACTATATCCATGTGGCATTGTCACATCATACTTCATTTGCCATATATACAAAAATGGCATGTCACGTCAGTAAAGCCCATTAATTTTAACGGATTTTAGCGAGTTTACCAAGTTAAATCCAATTCCACTATAACTTTTGACTCCATTATGAGTTAACTCGATTTTATGAATAAACTCTTAAAATCAAACGACTTTACGAGTTGACCCACAATCTTAATAACAATGCTACCAACAGTGAATAATAAAATGAAATATAGTTTTTGGGTTAGCACTGTGATATTTATTTTAATTTTTAAATCAATTACATCGTTTTTAGTCTAACCGGGTTGTTGGGTCAGGATAAGAATTTGCCATGTTAATTTTTCTAAATCTTGAGAATCGCTCAAAATTTATATATGATCATATAAAATGCCTTTTATACGGTTTGATGCTATTGAGATATAAATCCCACATCAAAAAAATAATGAGTTGAAACCTAGTTCATAAGAGAGCCGGTACCACCATCTGTCAACTTGAACTTTTGGAATGGACATGAGTTCAACCTCTTATGAGCCGAGTAGAAATTTCATGTACTATCAGAACCAATCGAGTGGGCTCACACTGCGCCACGGCCTGAGTGTGAAACTCGTGGTCTATTAAGCCAGAGACCGGAAGAAAAAAATGCCTTGATCATGGTCAATAGTCCCCCTTCGCCCGAGTATGGAAGAAAAATAATCGGCTCAAGATCAGTTATTGAAAACGGGTGTTTAAAGGCACATGTGAACACATTATCACGTGAGAGTTGGTGTTGAAATATAAATTCCACATCAAAAAAAATAATGAGTTGAAACCTGATTTATAAGAGAGCGGGTACCACCGTCCTATTAGCTTGAGCTTTTTGGATGAATTTGAGTCCAACCTCTTATGGGTCAGGTGAAAATTTCACAGATGTCATATCACATATTTAATATAAAAAAATACCACCTCAGTGCCAAGTTAGAAAATTAACAGTAAAATAAAAGGAATGCTGTTAGTAACACATGAACGACAATCTAACGGCAAGTCATGAAATAAACTTTATATGTGCAACGTAACAAATATTTAGGACTGAAAAGACCACTTTTAAACTTATAGAACTAATTTATGAGAAATGACAAATTATTAGAATTGCGAATATAATTCTCTTTAACAAGAACATATTTAACTGTTGAATATAAATTTATATTTATCAAAAAATAAGGAATGTAAATATATAAGATTCACAATTGGAAGGATGACGTAAAGATAGAGATGAATATAGAAAACTTGCTCAGAGAAACGAAACTCTACAGGAGTGTAACGTGACTAATTCGGATGCGAACTATGTATAATTCAATAAAAATTAAACAAAATCAATCAAAATATGTAATATATCTCATAGAATTTCTCGAGTTCAAGGGGCAATCACTTCAGCATTCCCATAAATCCATCTCTATATGAAGGGGAAGGAAAGTTCTATTTCTAAAAATTGAATCCAAAATCTCTAAATTGCACATCGTAAATATTGTTACTGCACTAGATTCCCAATCTCAATTCAATTGCACATTAATTAATAGAACCCTATTGCTTACGGTCCAAGCAGAGATTGAAATAGAAAAAGAAAAATTGAGAAAAAGTATTCAGTACAGTTGATTGGCAGAGGAGGAAGAAGATGGTTGAAGGAAGAAGATGAAGAGAAATTAATATATGTCCTCGTTGGTTTTAAATTGATCAAGAGTTCTCATGGATAAAATTAATTTTTCCTTAATTCGAGTCCCACTATATCTATTTGGCATTGTCACATCATACTTCATTTGCCATAAATACAAAAATGGCATGTCATATCAATAAAGCTCATTAATTTTAACGGATTTTAGCGAGTTTAACAAGTTAAATCCAATTCCACTATGAGTTAACTTGATTCTATGAATAAACTCATAAACTCGAACGACTTTACGAGTTGATCCGCAATCTTAATAACAATGCTACGAACAATGAATAATAAAGTGAAATATAGTTTTTGGGTTAGAACTGTGGTATTTATTTTATTTTTAAATTAATTACATCGTTTTTAGTCTAATCGGGTTGTTGGGTCAGGATAAGAATTTGCCATGTTTATTTTTCTAAATCTTGAGAATCACTCAAAATTTATATAAGGTCATACAGTTTGATGCTATTGAGATATAAATCCCACATCGAAAAAATAATGAGTCGAAACCTGATTTATAAGAGAGCCAATACATCTATCAGTTTGAACTTTTGGGATGAACATAGGCTCAACCTTTGATGGGTCGGGTGGAAATTTTATATAGTATCAGAGCCAACCGAGTGGGTTCATATTATGCCACGGCCTGAATGTGAAACTTGTGATCTGTTAAGCCAAAGACTAGAAGTCAATAATCCCCCATCGCTCGAGTACGGAAGAAAAAGACCCGGCTTGAGATCAGTTGTTGAGGGCGGGTGTTTAAAGGCACGTGTCAAATGTGAATACATTACCTCATGAGGGCGAGTGTTGAGATATAAATCCTACATCGGAAAAGTAATGAATTGAAATACGGTTTATAATAAAGTGGGTACCACCGTCCTATCAGCTTGAACTTTTAGGATGGACATGAACCCAACTTCTTATAAGTGAGGGTGAAAATTTCACAGATGCCATATCATATATTTAATGTGAAAAAAAACTCCTCAGTGCCAAATTAGAAAATTAATAGTAAAATAAAAGGAATGAACGCTGTAGTGACAAATGAACGACAATCTAACGGCAGGTAACGGAATAAACTTTATATGTGCAATGTAACAAATATTTAGGACTGAAAAGACTACTTTTAAACTCATAGAACTAATTTATGAGAAATGATAAATTATTAGAATTGCAAATATAAGTCTCTTTAACAAGAACATATTTAACTAGTTAATATAAATTTATATTTACCAAAAAATAAGGAATATAAATATATAAGATTCACAATTGAAACAATGATGTAATTGAAAGGATGATGTAAAGACAGGGATGAATCCAGAAAACTTGCTTATAGAAACGAAACTCTGCAGGAGTGTAATGTGGCTAATTCGAATGAAAACTATGTATAATTCAATAAAAATTAAACAAAATCAAGCAAAATATGTAATATATCTCATAGAATTTCTCGAGTTCAGAGGGGTGATAACTTCAGCATTCCCCTAAATCCATCTCTATATAAAGGGGAAGAAAAGTTCCATTTCCAAAAATTAAATCCAAAATCTCTAAATCGCACATAGTAAATATTGTTACTGCACTAGATTCCCAATCTCAATTCAATTGCACATTAATTAATAGAACCCTATTGCTTATAGTCCAAGCAGGGAAACTAGACCCACAAAATGTGAACTTTTGCTCTATTATATAAGAACAGAAACATAAGTCGTGTGATAATTAATGTAATGAAACAAGTGGATGGCAATAATCGGTAAAGATTGAAAAAGGGATTCCAACATTTTGAACAATGCCAATTGCTCTTCATCTAAGAGGCTTGAGTTCGATTCCATGGCCGAGATTCCTGAACCTCATTGTTTTCATTTTCCTGTCTTCTGTTAGGTTTATGGGTTTTCTTTGTAAGTAGAAAAAGGTTTTAAGAATTTATGATAGCAAGTACATAAAATAAAATTATGAAGTAATTTGACCTCATAGATTAAAAAGCTATACAATGCCCTTTAAACGAGAACGCACACTTGTTGTTGGGATATCTCAGCATAAACCGAAACTCGAAAACTGAAAGATCCAAAAATGAGTTGGATATCATATTCAAAATACGATATAAGTGCTAACAACGATCAATGACTGGGATCGTAATTGGAAGCACAAAATATCATAGACAAAATGTGTATGGATATTATTTTCTTATTTGAATAAGGTATTTTGAATCTCGTAATTTACTTGATTAAGAAAATATACTTAGATAATATTTTCTAATATTTCAAATAGGATGTGGTCTAATGCGAGTTATAAAAACATGCTTTTGTGTCGTGAAACTCTAGGGCGTTGGAGCCATGGTAAGAGAGTCTCGTGAGAGATATTTCTAATAAGTTTCTTGATAACATGAGAACATGGGAAATAGCTCGTGTTGTGACTCTTTTTGGTATGAAGTTTGTAATGGAGCTTGAGATTAGTGGTATCTTTAAAAATTGCAATCTTCTCACTTGAAACATCCCAAGGTCTAGCAGACAGTATCAGAGCCAAGGCTATCCAAACACTTGTAAAGATAAACAAGTAATTAAACATTGTGACTTACCGACTGCAAAGGGCGTGTGATGAAACTGGGAAGGGCAACAGAGAGTTAAAATGGATTCTGGAGGAATTGCGATGCAGTCGGGGGCGGATGTGTTCGTTGATGGTCATCTAATCCACCCGTAACACGTCCGAATTACATGCTCGAGTCCACTGTCGATCAACTGTGACAGGGTCGGACAATCTCGGGATAGCACCACCGGAGGAAGAGCGGCCGAGGACTAGATGACCGTCAACGAACATCTCCATATGGCTGCAGCTACAAACAAATGAATCGGTGAGAGGTGAACGGCACTCTTCCTTTCTTCCTGTTCCTCGGACATCCGCAAGTCTTGTAACCTGCTTGTCGTCTTCTCCAAACCCAGAGGGAAGAATATTCCTTAGAATAAACCCTCCTTTTACTGGTTGTCGTTATATATGAACGAAGGTTAGGTCTGCTCACTAAATACATAAAATAGCCAGTTACGTAAAAACCCTGCAACATCACACGATTACTTATCTCAAAAAAATAAAATTAAAAAAAAAGGAGATATCCCACTCATGCTTACTTGTCTCAAAAAATTTAATTAGAAAAAAAGAAACTAGTTGTAACTTTTAGCAGAAAAAATGTTTAGTATAATGATACTGTTCTCGATTTGAAATTTAAAAAAATGTGGATTTAATTATCATAAATAGGACTTTCCGAGCCCTGTTATCTCTCTTAAGTAATAAATAATAAATCATACCGTTATCTGACAGGTTAACCTTTTAGAACAAACAATTATGACCACTTCTAAATTCTATTAGTTTCTTGCTCGTTGGATTAGTAAGTTCAAAACCCGAGCATGTCAATCTTTCCGATCTCATTCACATATTATTGTTTCCGCTATTGATAAGAACATTAAACCCCGTGAGATTTTGAAGTCTTCGAATATATGTATTATCCAATCTCTTAATTCGATCAAGTGATCTAATTAAATTTAACAATGAGTTTCTACGACAATTCATAAAGTTTGTATTGAGAAATAAACAATAAATCATAACATTATCTAATATGTTAGCATTTTAGAGCAAACCGTTATGACGACTTTTAATTTTATTTTAATATCAAAGCGCCGATTCAAGTCACCATACATACACGCATTTACCCCTATTTAATTAATTCCATACAATGGATCTTGAAAACTAATGAAATCCATGCATGAGGAATAATATTAAGTAATATATAATAAATCATACAGTTATCTAACGAGTTAATCTTTTAAAGTAAACGGTTATAAAAACTTACAATTTTATTAGTGTAGGACATGAGCTCAACCTCTTGTAGATCCGGTGGATATTTTACAGAATTTGGATAAGACAACAGAAATCCTTTGCAATTGAAGGGTTACGGTTGTTGAGTCACGTGTTATAAACCCGGCGCTTCTAACACCCCATTACTCGATTCCATCCATGACCGTTGCGATATATTCATGTATGCTTTAATATAAGCTCTCTAAACAAATTCAAAACGTAGTTTTCTTGAGATATTTAGTGTCGATTCCTTCGTCACCTCCAAGCAAAGACAGAAGATGAAGCAACTTAATGTCACAAATTTTTAAGGATGTACAGTTCTACATGTCAACCATATTGAGACAAAGCCAATTGACAATAGGGATGTTGTTTTGGATAAGGTTTGAGAAGGAAAACGGGCAACAACAGAACACTGTGAAGTATAAGAGCTGCAGATTTCTGACAGGTAGGGATAGGATAGCAAGAGTTTTGTGAGAGACAGCCTTACATTTAGAAACTATTTTTTAAAAAGTTGTACGTCACAAAGTATTTCCGGATCTACCGTTGATAGATTGCGAGTTTAAATCACATTCTACTGCTCATTATAGACAGTGTCTTGAAATCACGTTTTAAACCTACATCGCAGTCTGTAAGCGCAGTCTAGCCAAAGTGTTCTAGTGAGAAATAGATCACGCGTGTAACTTGCGGTCTATTCAAACCGTGCATTTTTACTTAGCATCATATCATGCGCTTCGAATTCGTGATCTAGACTGCCCTAAACTGCGATCTACAGCTCACAGATCGCAGACCCACCATGACTCTCCCTCTCTTCTCTGTGCTCCCGCAGCGATTCTCCCTCCATTTTCCGCTTATTCATGCAATTCCTCTTATCCCAGGTGGATTGGACTTCATCATTTGTGTTGGACATTTCATGTGGTTTTGATGTAAATTAGATGTGACTTGGATTTAGATACGAATTTCATCGTTTCTGTGTTTCATGTTGGAGATGAGTTTCACGGTCTATGGACAGCTGTTTCAAAGTGCAATCTACCTGGGCATATCGCATTTCTAATTCACGGTCTATTACGGACAATAGAACACAATTCAAACTCGAGATCTATTGACAGTAGATTCGGAAATACTTTGTGAAGTACTACTTTTAAAAAAATGATTTCTAAAACTACGGTATTCTCACACAAAGCCCGGGATAGCAATGAGCCGGGTCAGTGTGAGTATTCAAAGACTCGGATCTATCCCAAACTATTGAACCGTTGACTCGCCTCGACCCATAACCCGTGAGCCAACCCACGTGCCGACCCTGTACGGGACCGATCCATCCTGTTTTAATCCAATTTACAAAAATAATTAATAGATGTTATATCACATAATTTTAAATGTAATATTAATTCACAAATTCATAATAATAAATTTTAATGAAACTAACATAACTAAAATTTACATAATAACTTTACTACAATAGAGTAAATGTTATTAGTTTGTTAAGTAAAAGTTCACAATCTAATAAAATGCAATGTTGAAAAAGAAGGTTTAGTACAGTTGATATTACTCTCGTCCGGTGACTTAGTCTCATCTGTGAGACTTTATGTTCCTCTTTTATCCCACTTCTCCATTTACCCTCTTTAAACTTAGGTATCTTTGTTGTACATCGAAAAAAATCATTTGTAATGTTACAAAATAGGTAAGGATGGGGCAGATCGAGACCGGGTGGAAGAGAGAATCGAATCTGACCAAACTCGTGCACAGGTTAGGTCGAAACCGCCCCAAATCAGTTCAAGGCTTCAGGGGTCGGGCCCAAATTACCATCCGACATGAGGGGATACATTATAAGAAAGGAATCAACATTTTATCATTTGATCTCACTTTTCTTTTTCTTTTTTAATCAGTAATTTCACTTTTCATTTGATTATAAGGAGTTGTTCCCTCGGGATAAATTTAAGATTCGTGAACGAAATTTCCTTCCAAAAATTTAGGGATCCTCAGTTGCCAATCTCTCTTAAATGCATGTATAAATACTAGAAACGAATCTGTGTTACATATAAATAAAATAAAAATAAATAAATATGAAATATTGAGATGAAATCTTATAATTATATCACTTATTTATAATTTATTATAATTTAATTTATTTAAAATTTATTAACTTATAATAATAAATAATAACTAATAAAACACCATCAATTTTTATCCACACACTATATAAATTTACTTTTCTACTTTTATAATTTCAAATTATTCCTCAAAAAATGTGACAGGCTAAAACCCTCTCCCATCTCAGGCTTCTCTATCTCCTCTCCCGTCTTGTCATTAATTTGCCTCATCTACTTCTCCTCGCTCTCCTCCACCTGAAGGCCCAGAGAGGTGAAGCGACTGAGCTCATCCTTCTCTGGCCCACACATCGCCCTGAAAGAGCTTAGCAACTCCACCCACAGGTAGCAGCTTCAATGATTTCTGTCATTCTTTAGTTGTTCTCGCCTTAGGAACCCGTGTATAGCTTTGATCATTCAGTGGGCATGAATGCTCTCTGCCCAAATTAGATGAAGAGTTATTTACTGTTGGGCGTGTAATGTTGCGCTTCCAGAACTTTATGCGCGAGTTTTACTGGTCGATTAAGAGTAGGTTTGATACAGAGCCGCTCGTGGGTTCTCTGCATTTCCATATGAAGTCCTTAAAAGAGAGATTTTAGGTCGAAAGATTGGTAAATTTATCATCTTCTTGAAGTATTACGCATTCGTGTTGAATTTGGAAGTAGCTGTGGACAGTATGAAAGATTGAAGACTGCCAAGCTGACAGAAATCACTTCCATTCTACGAAGATGTAAATTGGTAGAGCAGGCTTTTACCAGCATTCTTATTTCTTGTTAACGAGTTGTGGATTCATTTTGCAACACCTCATGTCTCACTTACTGGGCCTATGAATTTCCCCTTTTATAGATCAGGAGGTGTTCCTATGATCACTTGCAATTACATCTGAAAAACATAAGTTGCCTTACATTTGGGTTTTTCATTTCTGTACTATGTTGTTTTTGTAACCAACTCAGAGAATTGTACTCAAAATATTTTATATTTTCAATTTTTTCCAGATATGTCATTGATTTCATTGTCTGATTCATATTTAGTGACGCTTATTCTAGTATGTTTAGCCTGGGGAGGAAATAGGCTCAGAGATCCTTTGTTGAGATAGTGAGCAATTTTTCATCGTCCTCTCAATCTGTTGCTTGTGTTTAGATAAATGTATTGTTGTGTTAACAGGTGCTTATATCTTTAATCATTGTGGCAAAGTAAAGAAAATAGTTGTCATATTTGGGTCATTGCAGATCAGTTTGGCCTCTTGATGAGTACAGTTCTATTTGCTTTTCAGTTGTCTAGTAAAAAATCTTCTCGGGAGCCGGTGTACGCTCAATGAACAGTTGTCTTAGATAAGAGCAAAAATGGAAGGTCTATTGAACACCTTCCCTCATCTGAGATGTTTGAAGCCCTCTGTCTTCATCCCTTCAAAATCAGTACACTCTCTCCAGTTTTCCAAATTGAGAAATGGATTTTCCAGTCAGAAGACAGAGCTGGGTTTTCTAGGAGGAGCTTGCCTCAGGTCAACCAGAAGTGATGATACCACCACCTCGAAGCTCATGCCTAAAGGTGATGAAGAGGAAGGTGACTCTGATTGGGAGCTGGACTTTCTAGGGGAGCTTGACCCATTGGCTTTTCAAGCCCCGAAGAAGAGAAAGAAACAACAGAGGTCAAAGTTGCTTGAAGACACTGATGGTATGGACTGGTGTGTTAGGGCTAGAAAAGTTGCCCTTAAAGCTATTGAAGCTCGGGGCCTTTCTCAAACCATGGAAGACTTAGTTTCTGTCAAGAAGAAGAAGAATAGAAAGAAAAAGACCAAGAAGAAAGATAAATCCCCTAAAATGAATGACATAGATGATGATGAGAATGATGAGAATGATGATGATGAATGGAGTTTGGGTTATGGACCAGAACAACAAGGTGTGGGATCGGAAGATTTTGGAGATGGGGACTCTCAACTTACTGATATTATTGCTGGTGACAGTATGGATGATCTGAGGAAAAAGGTGAGTTTGATGGCCGGTGGGATGTTTGAAGAGAAAAGGGAGAGAACTAGGCAAGAGTTTGTTCAGAGGCTATCCCAGTTTTCAGGGCCTTCTGATCGTCGCAAAGAAATCATCCTGAACCGATCTATAGTGGATGCACAGACTGCTGCAGAAGTCCTCGAGGTTGCCTCCGAGACAATTTTGGCTGTCGGAAAAGGCCTGAGCCCATCTCCTCTATCTCCACTAAATATTGCCACTGCTCTGCACCGAATTGCTAAGAATATGGAGAAAGTATCCATGACAAGTTCAGGTAGACTGGCCTTTGCTCGTCAGAGAGAAATGTCAATGCTTGTTGGTCTCGCTATGTTAGCTTTACCCGAGTGCTCAGCTCAAGGGGTATCAAACATCTCATGGGCTCTGTCTAAAATTGGAGGCGAACTCCTATACATATCAGAAATGGACCGGATCGGTGAGGTGGCATTGACTAAGGTCAGGGAGTTCAATTCTCAGAATGTTGCGAATGTTGCTGGCGCATTTGCCTCGATGAGGCATTCTGCTTCTGATCTCTTCTCAGAATTGTCTAAAAGGGCATCAGAAATAGTCCACATAATCCAGGGACAGGAGCTTGCTCAGCTGTTATGGGCGTTTGCTTCTCTAAGTGAGTCCGCTGACTCCATGCTGGAATCTCTTGATAATGTCTTCAAAAACTCTAGCCAGTTCCAGTCTCACCTGAATGGAGAAGAGATGTCAGCCTCAGACGATAATGGAGTACTACAGGACTCTCCTCCTGTTCTAAATCTTGATATGGACCAGCTTGGTAACATAGCTTGGTCCTATGCAGTCCTAGGACGGTTGGACTGCACATTTTTTTCACACGTGTGGAAAACCCTAAAAAGTGCCTTTGAAGAGCGACGGATCTCAGAACAGTTTCGGGAAGATATAATGTTTGCTTCTCAAGTTCATCTTGTGAATCAATGCTTGAAGCTAGAGTATCCCCATCTTCTTCATCTATGTCTCAGGAGTGACCTCGAGGAGAAGATTGCCCGACTTGTGAAAAGCAAAAGGTTTAATCAGAAAGTGACCTCGTCCTTTCAAAAGGAAGTCGCTCGACAACTTGTAAGCACGGGGCTCGATTGGGTCAGGGAGTATGTTATTGATGGGTACACGGTGGATGCGGTTTTGGTTGACAAGAAGGTTGCTTTGGAGATTGACGGGCCAACCCATTTCTCAAGGAATACTTGTGAGTTGCCCTACCTCGGGTCGAACTTGCTGCTTTCTGATTTGGCTTGGGAATATCAAAGGACTAATCTATCTTCATGGAACATGGAATTCTGGTTTACTTTTTCAAGTAAAAAAAAAAATATGTGACGTTCGTCAAACCAAACAGAATATAACGTGAATTTTTTATTCTTTGGCTCATTTGCTACCTATGTCAATGCAGGGGTTCCTCTGGGGCACACTGTCCTGAAACGCCGATATATTACTGCCGCAGGTTGGAACGTAGTGTCAGTACCACACCAACAGGTGTGCTTCTAGTCACTTTGTACAATACTACAATAATTTAATAATGAACTTCCCTTTATTCAACATAGAAACCCAGTACTGTATAAATAAACAATGAAATTGATTATGATAGAACAGTACCCTATCTATGCTGGTACATGTTTTTGTGGCAACAGTAGGCAGTTCTTGAAGTAGCTAAAGGATCCTATGAAGCTGTAGTGTTTGAACTACCAGTGAAATTTGTCGATTTGATCTGATTCTTTTCTTTTCTTCTTGATAGTGGGAGGAGATTCAAGGTGAGTTTGAGCAGCTAGAATATCTGAGGGGGATTCTCCAAGATCACCTGTATTAGAGGCCACCCTGTGCTATTTGAACAATGGAAGCAGTTCTTCTGAGTTGATTACACAAGCATGGCAAATGGAAATTCACTGTCACATTTGGTTGCCTCCTCAGCGGGTTCGTTTTGAAGTCTATTGGTGATGGTAGGAAACAATTGATATCTTTTGTTACTTATCAGAGTTATAGGTTTATCTGCCCAAATTGCAATTAGTTCTTGGGTCGTCACATCAGTATCGCAAGTTATGAAAATTTGGTATCTTCTTATGTATTTGTCCACCTAAAATACCCCCACACTATGAGCACACATCAAAGAAGTCGGGCAGTTTCAACACAACAAAAGCCTTCTGTAGCACACATCTAGTCCGTGATGGACCTCATGGCAGAGCAGTTATTATCCATGGATAACATCCATCTATTGAAATACTGCGGCTTTCCAAATTGGAGCGGTCTCATTATGCTTATGGGGAATGAGTTGTCTCTGTTGCTTGGTGAGCTTCACAGGATTTCTCACTTTCAGCTTCCCAATCTTCCTCTTCTGATGTGATCTCCCCTTTCACTACTGTAATTGTGCACATTGCCCTCACTGAGTCTGCATCTTCTCCAGCAGCGGTCAACTCTCTTCTTGGGGAGTCCGGAGTCCCTTCCAGATAAATACCTCTGTTGCAATAAAACAAAAATGTTCAAATATGCAAATTTATATTTATACTTATATGTGTATATGTACATTTGTTTACGTGATAGACGGTCGAGTCAGTTTGCTTTATGGTTAGCTGCAAGTGCTGTAAACATCTCTTGCATTGACGAAGTGGGTGACCTTCTTCGAGCTCTTTTATCGACAGTAGCATGCACTAGCATGGAACATCTAGTGGCTTGTCGAATGCTGCAGAACTGGGGGGAGATAAATCAGTTAAAAGATCACTTTTGTTCTTGCTGCAGCTTTTTTTTTTTTAATATCCCACGGTCTTATATGCACGTCAACAATCGCATGGGGCAGGGTTTCTAGGTGTTGCATAGTTATTTATACTCTTGATAAGCAAGTGTCCTTTGGCAAAAGGACATGCTATATGATCCACTAAAGGATACGGATTAATGAATTGATGTCAAGCTAAAACACGGTGTACACAGGTATTTAACCGGTTGTGCTTTTCCATGATGACGACTCGCCAGATCTTGGCTTCAGTAAATCAGCCTAGGACTGGCCTTGCCCAGTGCTCAAAACCAAGTCAGTGAATTCGAAATTGTTTTGGGATGTCAAATAGCCAAATTAGATCCAACTCCGAGATCCCGGAGTAGAAGCATGGATCTGCAAGAACTCTACAACATTCTTTAGTACATCAAAGCTGAATGAGCCTGAAACAAAATGATGGTGCAGCATTCCAGAAGGTAATCCTTGCCTCTTGTCCTCCACGGAGTAAACCATCAAAAACTTATTCTTTCCCATAATAAAAGCAGAGACAATGACAGAAAGAACACTACGTTCCTCAATGCTATCAGATCACATGCAACACTGGCCTCATTACAAAATAGGGTGGGGGGATATTATGTTGGCACAGCATCTGATTCTCGGACACTGCTTTGCTTGCTTTTCCTGTTCCAGATTGGTGTGGTCTCGATAAGCTTATGAGGAACGAGCCGCCTCTCCCTCTTAGTGAGCTTCTTAAAATTCCTTACTCGAAGCCTTGCAATCTCAGCCTCCTCTTCCAGTGTGATCTCCCTCACCACCACTGTCAGTCTGCATGATGGCCTCACTTTCAGTCCACATCTTCCTTTTGCATGGAAGTTAGCTCTCTTCAAGTAGAGTCCCTTTCCAACAAATGCTTCCGCTGCATCCGAAAGAGGGTGAAAGGAAAAAGCAAAAGTTAATACAAAAGTGAGCAGAAACTGGATGAATGAATACGGTCATACTAGAAGACAATACTGTAGCAACTATTAGTCCAATGATTTTACCTACTAGAAGACGGTCAGCATCCAACCCGTGATTGTGGGTTGCATTTGCCCGAGCTGAGTGAATGACCTGGAAGAAGTGATTGCTGCTAAGCATCAGTTGAAATCCCAGACACAGAAAGCTAATCTTCGGATGTTTTTAAGAATAAATGGAACAGTTAGGCATGCATCTTCAACATAAATTCCAAGTTCGTTTTCCTATCCAATTACCTTATGAAAAATTGCAATTCCCTCACCATAGATTTGAATTTCTATATGCACTAAGCACACCAGAAACATTCAAGCTCGCATACAGTTCCTCAACATACAGAACTGAAATGAATATGATCATAAGGAAAATTCTCCTATCATAGTGCTTACTTTCCCATTTCTTGTTTTCTCTAGCTACCCATTTTGTAGAGATGCTGAATAAGAGGAGAATCCATTAAGCAAAAAAAGAATAAGCGGAGCACTCACCTGGTAGACAGTTTTTGCGGCTCGCTTTACTGTTACTTGCAATTGCAGTAAAGCATCTTCCACACGCATTCCACGAACCAATGCAGCCACAAGATTGACCTTTTTTGGACTCTGACATCAAAAAAAAGAGCCGATTAGGAGCTCTTTGTAAATAATAATAAGATAGAAAAAAATTAAAAACTTGTGGACAAGTTTTCTCATGAAAAGCTAACAATGAATTTAACAAAAAAAGAATCAGAAGAAGAAAGAGAAGGAAAACATGGAGTTATATTGGAAGAGATTTTGATCACTAATAACAAATATCCCTTAATTTATAGAGTAGCCTTTTAAATCCTTATGGACAAGTTATTTCTTTTACTTAACATGCCATAATACAAAACTCTGCACCATTGCAATTGCATTCTTCCTCTCCTTTAATCCTTTTGATAAATGGAATCAAACCATTCTCAAAATCTTTATGCACTTAATTGACTAAATTTATCAAACTGGCCCTTACAAACAGTTTGCACTTTGCATAAATACAAAATACTATGAAATTAAGTAGTGTATTCAGTCAAACTGGAGAGACTTCAGAAGTAAAAATATAGAGAAGCACATTGAACATACTACCCGTCATACATGTCTATGCACATACTTAACTGAAGTTGTAGGCTTGGAGATGCTTATGTAAAGATCCTTCTTTTTTCGATCAAATATATGAAGTTTCTTCATTGTTATAGAATCAGCATATGCAGCTATTGAACCTGAAATTCTTGGGGACTAAATGCCGAGTTTTGGAAGTAGGTCCTTTCATTGACTACTAATTATTACAAAGACAGCTCAGTCAGTATTTAGGGATTAACGGCAGGCCCAGGGCTGTATAATACACCGGTTGGTGGATTAGTCAGTTGATATGGTGTTGACGCCATTGATATCAAAAAAAAAAAAAATTGATTACAAAGACTAATGCTCTACTCTATCCCTCGAGCATCCTAATGGACAGCGCATCTGAAGAGGAATGCCCCTGAAACTGTTGCTTATAGTGCATTATGTCCTAATGGAGAATCACTCTACCCAAGATGCATCAACAATTGTCTATTTCAGCCCAAAATATAAACATATATCTTATGTAACCTGTATTGCAAGGTCAAGCACAAGAAGATAGCAAAATGCAATTACAGCGTACCTGCTTTATGCCCTTCAGTACTGCTTGAACTTTTGAGGGTTTGGAGACAGCTTTCTGACCCTCAGTGGTTCCACCGCCCGTTATCAAGGCAGGTGTCAGTGGGGATGAAACAGGGGTGGCCTCAGATGAATCTGCAAGTAGCTTTCTCGATGTAGATATCCACTGGAAGAAGAATTGACAATATATGACAGCATGAAAATGCGAAGAAAGAAGGATAACAGGAAGATAATGATCTAAGCAAATTGTCTGAATGAATAATATTTTCGAACATCCACAAATGTTCGGATTGCATATGTAATTGTACCAAACATTAGAAAGCACAAAAATGAAGACCTTACATGTTATATAAGCTTAGGAATCAAAACATCAACCTTCACAGTTCAATTTAAGACATTACATTCAAGAAGAGACTGTGTCCCTTTGTTAACAAATGCAGGAATCCAAGAAATGTCCAGAAGAGAACAGGGCGTACATTGAGTTGTTGATGCTGATAAGGTGTTCCTGGGAAAATAGACGAGGAAGAGGAAGAAGGGCAAAGTCTCCACAGTCTTTGCATACTCCCAAGCGGGTCAAAACTCGTCTCCACAGCTCTAAACACTGCATCGGAGAAACAAAGAGATTGCCAACGGTTCTCGAAAATGGCGGAGCGCAGAAGAATGTCAGTACCAGAGAGTGGACTGGATTACCAGATGCAGAGGCAGACGACAAAGAAGAGGAAGAACAGGCGAAGCTGCGGGAAGCATCGAGGCTAGTAGCAGCTCCTAGTCTCCTGCTTCCGAGATGGCCGATTAAGGACTGTAGATGCCTCTGCCACCCCACCATCGCTGAAATAAAGGACAGCGACAAAATGGGGTCCCCTAGAGTAAGTCAGAAGTTAGCGTGTCCTCGTTATTGCCTATCTGTATTCTCAAGAACAGCACTTTCCCGGCACTGAAGCTGCTCGGCGCCTGAGAAGAGACGACGGACGGACAGCAACAGTGGAAATATGAGTTTTCGAGGGTTTAGGAAGAACGCGAAGATCGGAGGATTTGGGTCTTTATTGGGCCTCGCCATGCGGGCTTTGCACTTCAAGTCTTAGGCCCATATTGGTATGATTGGAAGTGCTTTTTAATCTTTTTTAGATAAAATGATTAATTATTTGTTGAGAAACGATTAAATTTACAAAAAGAAAGAAAGAAAGAAAGAAAGAAAGAAAGAAAGAAAGAGAGTTGAATACGACCAATTAAATTTAAACTTTTTAAGTGTATACGAGTTCAATCTTTTATTCAATCAGTCAAATCATCAATATATTATGCATATTTCACTTTATTTGTCCTTTTTTTGAATTATCCTATTTCGCCCCTCCAAATTGATTATGTTAGTGTCTTATGGAGTTTTGCTCCCTCTAAAATCGTTATATTAGTGTTATAGGAAGGTTCGTCTCCTGAACTAAATTTCTGGATTCGTCCCTGATTAACTTCTCTCACAGGTAGACTTAAATTTATTTTCAAAAACTCACTCTGTGGCATTTGCAGGTATTGTGCATAAACACTAAACAATCTTCTATAATACCATGCGTAATCTTGTAAATTGCAATCCATTTCATTTTAAATAACGAAATAGTTAATCATTTATTACTTAATATTCTCAAACAATAAATAATGTGATATGATAAAATTTCTTATATTTTCACGAACTTGGTTGCAAAGTGCAACCGTAACATCTTTATATCCAAAACAGTTGAGATTTTTAGATTACAACCCGCTTATAATTCCCTAAACACTCCAATATACTTATCAAATGCATTAATAATCACAATAAAATTAGTTATAATATTTATGCCAATTCTAATATTATCCGTAATTTAGCAGTACACAAACCAAACGTCCATCAGCAGAAATTTAGCTCGATTATTGTCGGATCATGGGAGTAAAAGGGTAATGAGTAAAGTTTTAGCATAGTAAAATTTTATTAAACTACAGGTTTGATGGTGAGGTTGTTGCGTTTGAAAAAGAAAGGTAAAGCTTTTTGTAAATATGATAAGTAACTCCCCACAGGTTAGCTCAATTAGATACTCTTATAAAAATTCACGACGTCAAATGTTCGAATTCTCCTTTGGGTGCGTAGTCTTTGGTGAGACCACCCAAGCACATGTACTAACATGAATCCAGGGGCTTTCACGTCTTTTAAAGCCTTTTACCATTGAGCAAATATTTGTCGTGTAGTCTCGACTCAGTAGCTCCCAAAAAATTGAAATTTCCTTCCTAGTCTCCTCCCTCTTTCTTTCGTACATTCTCACGCCATTCCTTCCTCTGGCATATGTCAAAATTTTTGATTTTCAACTAGAACATTTGTCCTTCCAAACTCTGTCCTTCATCTTCGAGATCTCGGCATAATAAAAAAACATTTGAGTGGAGGATTTGGACTCCATCTCATAAATTCGACCCATTTCATTAGAAATATTCGAGATCTCAACATCGTCAATAGCAAATCAGGTAAATGCATTTCTTTTACTTTTGACATTTTGCAGTTTACTGATATGGCACCAATAGCAAATTTTTTTTTTTAACTAAGAATCATTTTTTTGTGACTTTCAGCAAAACTCTCGTTACTTGTGGTGTAATTACAGTTAATTGTTTGTCATCAATTTTAGAATTCTTCAAACTAAAAGTCATATTCCTTTCAAAATTAAAAAATTATATTTTTTTAAACTGAAAATAAATATTATTCTATATTTATCAAATTGATATGAATTTGTACTCATTATTATTTTGTTGTTTATTTACTACAGATAGTATATGATCGATAAAGATTTTGAGCTGAAAATTGTTATGACATTCTCTCATGAAGATGATGTATATAATGCCTATAATTCATATGCATATGGTAAAGGATTTGGAATTAGGAAGGGACATAAATGTTGCAATTTCTTGTTCGAAATTTCTTGTTCAAGCATAGAAGAATCTCATTCTTTTCCTCAAGCAACTTCGCTTTCTCATTTAAAACATTTTTTTACGAATCATGGATCTAAACACTTCCTTTGTGTTCTCCAAAATCTTAGCATCGTGCCAATCAAAATATCCATAATCATCATCATGTATTAATAAGTCGATTAAGAATAATTAAAATTAAAGACTACCAATAAAAACCATTGACAATAAGACTAAAGAGATTATATACCTTCCAAAACATACAGTGCCAAAACCTTCTTCTTGGATTCCTCTAACTCCATAATGTCAACAGTGAAGCTTTCACCCCATGTAAGCATGTTCTTTCACTTACATACAATTTTGACGTTATAGACAACTCCTCATTTACCAATTCAATACTTATTTTTGGCATATTGTAATAACCGGATCTAGTTACTACAAAGTGACAATTCAAATCTCAATAACCAAATTAAACAACTATCTTATGCATCTTAAAATTGAATATCAAGATAAAACAATCAACATATACCTCCCATAGATCCGGCATCTTACAATTTTATCAGGCAGTAGAGAAGTAAGATAACAAATTCACTCTATAGATTTAGGCCAGATCGTCAAATTAAACTAAATCATATGTTTTTAAAACTAATTTATATTGAAAATAGGTTTGGATTTGATGAATACCTGATTTCTTTGGGTGAAAATTATTTTTCTATTCTTTTGTAGCTACAAGTGAAAATCGACTGGCAACGCACCTCGAGAGTTAGGCCAGATCGATAAATCGATAGACCAAAAACTCACCTCAATTGATTAAAGCTAATCAAAGGTTGCAGATGAAGCTGGAAAATTAGTAAAAGATTTGAGGCCAAATCGACAGATCGAAAACTCATCAGAAACTCACCTCGACTAATTAACAAATTGAAAGTAAGACCAACAGAACCCTAGTCCAGTCATTTCCTGAAGAGGAAGGAGAGCAGAATCAATATCGTGACGAAGACACGCTGAAGTGGAACAATATGTCAAAGGGAAAGCTGAAGATTGATTGAAAACTCATCTTGAGTCATTGACCTTCAGAATCAATGAACCCTAGGCTGAGGTCTTTCTGAGAGAGGAAGAGGCAAAGTAGGAGGAAATGAGGCCTGAAATGGAAATATTTTTTTTGTCTGAAGAATTTGGCACCTTTCTTCCGTTACTTGTCTTTCCTCCTTTATTTTTCCTTCCTACCAGTTACTTTTTGGGTCTGAAAAATTTCAAATCTACTTTACACATGGCTGATGGCTATTGGGTCTTACTCAGCCAAAGTGGCAAATATTCAACGGGAATTAAACCAAAGAGTAATGGGAGCTCAGCTAAAATGATACCAAATAATTAACTGCAATTACACCAAAAAGTAACAAGAGCTTAGTTAGAAGTCACAAAAAAGTATGATTTTCAATTTTTAAAAAATGATATCGGTGCCATATTAGTAAACTGCAAGTGTCAAAAGCAAAACAAATGCATTTAACTGATTTGCTATTGACGATGTTGAGATCTCGAATATTTCTCATGAAATGAGTCGGATTTATGAGATGGAGTCAGATCCTCCACTCAAATATTTTTTATTATGTCAAGATCCCGAAGATACTTCATGGAAGGATTGAGTTTGGAATGACAAATGTTCTAGTTTTTTTTTTTGGCCGAAAAATATATTTCATTTATCCATCAGTTCTAGTTGAAAATTGAAAATTTTGACATATTTCAGAGGAAGGAACGGCTGGGTTCGTGAGAATGGATGAAAGAAAGAGAAAGGAGACTGGGAGGGAAATTTCAATTTTTTGAAAACTGTTGAGCTGAGACCTCTCCTTTCTTCCTTTCCTCTATTATGTTTCCTTCCTGCCTATTACTTTTTGGGTCTAAAAGAATTCAGACCTACTTTACACGTGGCTCATAGCTATTGGGTCTTACTCAGCCAGAGTGGCTGAGTAAGACAGGGCCAATATTTACTCTTTTATCATTAACATAATAAAAATTTAACACATAATATTTACTTATCATAAAACTTTACAATTAAACACCATAATCCATCAAAGATTAACAATCTAACTTTACATGGAAACAAAAATCTCCTTTTAACTCAATTTGTTTTGCATAGTTTATCCAAATAAAAGGAGAAATAACAAATCTTAAATAATCTTACATCACAATAACATAATAATAAAAATATTATTTTAATTAAAAATGTTTATGACTAATTTGTTCGTATATTGTAATCTGATTTGCAGCTGTTTATTCAGTAAGAATTTGGAAAAATGAAAATAAAATGAAAAAAAGGATAACTTGCCGGTACATGGAAAGGACATTCATCCGATATATGCAGACAGTGACATTTTCCAACCCAAACGTGGGGCCGGAGTCAGCAGCTGCGCTCGCTAACCATCATCGACGACACTCACTTCGGTCGCTTCCTTGATCCCATTGTCATTTCAAAATTCAAACCGTCGCAATCGTATCTTCTCTTCTTCGACAGTCTCTGCATCAATCCCCACTCACATGTCAGTCGAGCTCTCTCTCTTCTTTGCTCCATTTTCAGCTTCTCCCAAACTATACCTGTCTGCTCTCTCTCTCTCTCTCTCTCTCTCTCTCTCTCTCTCTCTCTCTCTCTCTCTGTGGTGTTCTGGTCTGGTCACGGTGATCAAGCTCTGGATCAGGATTCGTAAATCTTTCAAGGGATTCACTGTAAATGATGAATGCCTTGTAACTGCGATTTCAGTTGTTCATGTAGTTTTATCTACTTAGCTTGTATCGTGCATTCGGTTGTCCTTTACGACAAGCTGTTTGGAATCTCAATCCCCGGAGTTGGGTTTTTCCCATAATCTGATATGCCACTCTGGTCTGATTTACACCACATTGGCTGATTAATAATTCTAGTAGACTTGACCTGCTCTGGCTTTCTGGGACTATCGTGTTTTCTCTGAATTAAGGCATGGCATCCGATGATAAGCCTGAGATTGTCGATCGAGATGTGAAGGACAAGAGCAAGGATGAGGAGAATGATGAAAAGGGTGGATTCATTGAGAAGGTGAAGGACTTCATCCACGACATTTTCCAAAAGATCGAGGAGGCTATTGGGTTCGGGAAGCCCACTGCGGATGTTACCGGGATCCACCTCCCCTCCATCAATCTCAAGAAGGCGGACATAGTAGTCGACGTCCTCATCAAGAACCCGAACCCTGTCCCCATACCCTTGATTGATATCAACTACCTCATTGAGAGTGATGGGAGAAAACTATTGCCCGGGCTAATTCCATATGCAGGGACGATCCACGCTCACGGAGAGGAGACGGTGAAAATACCGATGACCCTGATTTACGATGATATCAAGAGCACTTATGAAGATATCAAGCCTGGGAGCATCGTTCCTTACAGGGTCAAGCTCGATCTAATCGTGGATGTTCCCATTTTTGGGAGGCTAACTCTGCCTCTTGACAAGAAAGGGGAGATCCTGGTTCCCTACAAACCTGATATTGATCTCGAGAAAATCCATTTTCACAGGTTCTCGTTCGAGGAGACGGTTGCAGTCCTTCACCTGAAGCTTGAGAACAAGAATGACTTCGACTTGGGGCTTAATGCATTGAACTATGAAGTCTGGTTGGTTGATGTCCACATCAGTGGAGCAAAGCTTGAGAAATCTCAGAAACTTGTGAAGAATGGAATTAGTTATATAGATATTCCCATCACTTTCAAGCCCAAGGATTTTGGATCTGCTCTGTGGGATATGATTCGAGGGAGAGGAACAGGTTACACAATGAAGGGGAATATTAATGTGGACACGCCCTTTGGAGCGATGAAGTTGTCGATTAGCAAAGAGGGTGGAACTACCCGCCTAAAGAAGGATGACAATGACGATGACGATGACGATGAGGTATGTTTGCTCCAATTTTTCTTTTTCGTATGTGGACGGAATTTATTTATTTGTAATTCTTGAATAGGGAAGCATCAATGACAGAAGCAACATTGACTTCATGGCTGAGACTGTAGAAGGAACATAGAATTTATTCACTCCGATTTGAAGTGAAATGTAGAAGTATAGATGAAAAGAATGTAGTATTTGGCTGCAGAGATGAAAGAAAACATGATGATCGGAACAGTACGTGTGGAAAGAATTGAATATTGCCTACTCGTCTGCTATAAAAATAAGGCATCATGCAGTGGAATGATATGATGAAAACATATGAGGAAGAATTTTCTATATGAACTAAGAGCCTTTCACTGTAGGTGATTCTACTCCATCCTGTTTCCATTCTGCAACTCTGAATATAGCAATATTTTCGTCCCAGGAGTATGCTAACTGGTTCTTTTATTTATGCACGAAGGGATTTTTGTTGATAAAGATGTCCATTTGTTAGATATGCATTAGTTTCATGCCCATTCTAGGACTGCACACGATGTGTGGTCTTATTTCAGGTCCTTCCACATGTTTTTTGAGATCTTAAATTTGCGAAAAAATGATGTATTGACCTGTAGAGTCAGAACCTTAAGATTAAGTATCAAGGATCTAATTGTGGAAGAGCAAAAACATCTAAGCAATGATATATTAAGATGAAGGATCTAGGATTAACTCATGTATGTATGCACAAATCCCTTTTTAGGTGAATCTGGGATTTTTATGGTTGAGCATTATGTCTAAATTCAGGATATCACGTACATGAAAGTCGGGATAATGAAAATGCATGTGAGAGCTGCTTTGTGGAATTTGTACCATCATAGCTGGCTCATTTTGACTATTTGAATTTATCGACTAGTGCTCTTTCTGCTGTTTGGATCTCTAGAGATTCTCATCCCCTCCATGCCCCATACCTCTGGAAAGTGTGTGCCTTTTTGTCCTAAAATGTTTTTCCAATTACATTGATGGTGTTCGGAAGCGAAGTGGAAGAAAAGCACTGCAGAAAAACGATCTCCTCATTTTGAGAAAATCTTTTATGCAACAGTGCTACTATATGACACTACATATGTGATGATACCAACCAATCAGAATCAATTATTTCTATTATTTTTTTGTAAACCTAAAATACAAAAAACACAACCTTAAGAATGACTGATTTCTATTGGCTGGTGTCACTGCGTAAATATTTCCATGTGGTAATACCGTGGCATGGAAGACTTTCTCCCTTATTTTAGCTTCATTTAATCAAGTAATGTCATTTTAAGATCTGTGGTTAGAACTTCCTGTACTGACAATCAATACTATCTCTATCTCACTCAGTTTTTATGTTTTGTATGTCACCTTGCAGGATTGATTTGTGAGCATCAGCAGGAATTGCACCAAAGCATTCAGTGTCTGGTTGTTTATTATTCAGAGAGAACTATCTATATGAATAAGAGCAAGCTGGGCATATTTTAAACTCTAGTTTGTGAACTTCGGTGAATTTGGTCTGTCAGTTGTATGTTTTTTTCTCGCGAGCTCTCCTTGCAATACCGCATTGGGCCTTGTTGTGGAACTCAGAGTATATCGAGCAACCTGTTGCACACAACTTGGCGCAGCTGTCGGATTTGGGTCGAAGGGAGCCTAGAGAAGAGTCGTTCCTTTCGAGATTTTAGGGAAAAAGAAAGGATATATGTTTTCTCAAAATAGCAATTCTGTCTGCTGAGCTCAGCCCTCAGCTTTCATTAAATAAGAAACGAGAACAAAACACATCATTTCAGCCAAAGCCTCCAAAAACGACCAAGACAAACCAAAACGACACAACTTCTAAACAATTATGGCTAAACCACTTAGAGAAAATAACATAACAGCAAGAAACAGAGGACATAATAGAGAAATATGGCTTGATTGCTGCGTCATTCTTTTCCACTTTGTGAAGAACTCGACTCCAAGTTCCGACTCAAACAGCAAATGTGGAAATAGATCGACAACTGCTGAAATAGGAACAGAGGACTGCTCCTTAAGACAAGACTACTTATTGAAGCAGAAGACCGCTCCTTCTTCACTGCATCATTCTCCCCCACTTCAGGAAGAACTTGACCTCGAGTTCTCTTTTTGAATCTCCGATAGTAGGTAGCCAACCCGTGAAAACTCCGAAGCTCATGGACGTTCCAAGGGGGTGGCCACTCTTCAATATCTTTAATTTTCTCCTTGTCAACTTGTATTCTCTCGGACTCATCCGATAGTGGGACAAATTGGGAAGGCTAACTCCTAACTGCAGATCAATTTGATGTTGTATGTCTCTAAGTAGAGGTAGTTCCTTAGGCAGATCAAATGGTAAGACATCTTCATAAGAGGCTAGTAATTCTAGAACTTTGTCAGGAACATTTTCTAGAGTAGGACAACATTCTTTCATTATCAAGGCAGCCACAAATTGGCTTTTTTTGATGTTCTAATTGGATTGAGGGCCATTGGCAACAAGGAGCACATCTTGTTGTGGAATTGAATTCGGTTGACCAGAGATATTCGACGCCAATGGGAGCAAGACAACTTTCCGACCCTTCCAAACAAACGAATAAATGTTCTTGCATCCCCTGTGACCCATGCTGCGATCAAATTGCCAAAGTTTGCCCATAATGATATGACATGCAACTATACAAACCGGCCCTATTTTGATCGATTTTTGTCCTGTTTTGACCACGTAAGTTTCGAGCCCAAACCGGCCCATGACCAGCGCTACCAAGAATATATCCATTATTCAAATTTTTTTTCTCTATTATCATGTGGGCTTTGTTTGTTTTATTTTTTTTTTTTAGCCAGAGTATCCTCCCTGAGTTGCATTTTTAACTTACAATCTTTTCATTTTTATTATTATCATGACATAATATATCAGTTGTACTTGTCATGAGATATATGAATTATGTCAGAGACTACTAAACATCTTGCGGAGTAACTCTCGACGAGGACTTTGATTATAGAGCTATAAATTTGATACATGAGTTGTATAGATAAATGTAAATGCAGTCCTGGCCACGGGATGATTTGGGTCCAGAACCGTCCTCAAACAGTGAGGCCTAAGGTTCAGGGCGGTTCCACATGCCTAAGAAACTGGAACCAAAACCAAACCAGAACTAGTGAGAAAGTAAAAATAAATAAATAAAATATTAAGCTCCGTGGGGTTTGACTTTGGTAGAGACCTGCGAAAGGAACCAAGAACTTCCAAGACTGCAAAGATAGCATAAAGCATAATGGACAGACTACTTAAGCTTAAGAGACAAGGCAAGCGCGAGTGACACACGGGTCCACCGACAGAGCGACAGCAAAAGCCAAAGCGCACATGAGGTGGCTAATCCGGAACCAGGTAATTGGTCACATTTTTTTTCATGAAATGGGTTGAATATATCCCTTGCAACCTCCCCCTCTAATTTGAAATTTTAAACCTCACCCTCTGCCTTGTCAGTTGTCACTTTATCAGACTGGCAGCCCTCCGAGCCCCAACCAATTTTTTAAATTAGAATAAATAAATTATATTTTTATACTATAAATACATATTGTTTTCTAAACGATTAAACCCTAATTATTCTAAGAAAGGTAATGGAGTGGACAATTATTCCAAGAAAGGTGAAAGAATTACGTAGATTTTGATTCTTTTAAATCCCAAGAGAATACGTAGACAACCTCATTTTTGGTAAAAATTAAATTCAAACCAATTAATTTAATTTAGTTTTACATTTAGTTTTTAATATTTTTAAATTTATGTATTTTAAATTAAATTTTATTTAAATTTAACAGAGACCAAACCGAACGGTTCCGAACTAGAGCCAATCGGGTCCCAACAGTCCAAAGGAAGGTTCAGAGCCGGTTTCAAGAGGCCACGGAACAGGAACCAGCAGTTCATAATAGGAACCATCCAGTTCTGCAACCGTGGCCAAATCTATGTAGATGAACTTATAGATATACAGCCTCTCGAAAAACTTTTTTCTTAAAATATAGTTTTTGTACAACATCTTACCAGAGCACAGTCTCGAGATTGCAGCTTTCCTTTTAATATTAATTAGGAAAATTGAACTGTTGACCTCCATTTAAATAGCTAGTGCATTACCACATGAACTTCTATTGTTTAGCAAAAATAACATCTTAATAAAAATAAAAGTGATCGCACAATCCGGCTGCAAAGTCCTTAGAAAAATGAAATAGTACGCTTACCATGTGATCTCTGACCGTATTTTAGTAAAAAATTTTACAAAAATGATTTTTTAAAAGAAGTTTTGTCAATGCCGTACATCCGTACATTGCTCGATGAATGTAAGTCATTTATGGGATATGGGAATGCAATTTGGCCTTAAAACCATCATATAAAACCAGGAAATGCGTACCACTTTCAAAACCTATTAATTTCTCATAACAACAAGACATGAATCATTCGAATTCAATGCAAGAATTTATCTTTTTCTAGTCAAGACATCCAAGTTGCAGGATGAGAGTAATACCAACTGTATCAGACCATCTTTCTCTGCGCTAAAATTTACCGTAAAACAATGAGTAACGGATCAAAACTCCACAGTCCACTATTGCTATACGAGACCCAAAGAGAGAAACAACTCCAGAGCTCTTTATCTTATCCTCAAATTTTTGAATTTGATAAATTTTGTATAAATTAGAGAATCAATAGAACTTGAACGCCTTCGTCATGCTGGTGCCAATCAATCACTTGAACAGCAGAAGAGCAAGAAAGAAGGTAATATATTAAAGAAAGTTTATCAGTTGGCATCGTGGGGCTCTTTGTATCTCTAGACTCTTCTTGCATGGCAAGGTGAATTTGCCTTTCTACGAAATTCTTGAGATGGCCTGCCCGAGTGAATTGATCTCACCATAGACACCTGCAGATATCGTCGGCCAACCTCGCGAACAATTGAACACTATCTGCGCTATGAGGCCCGCTGTCTTGCTCTCATTTATCACGGCAGACTTAGGGCATTTAGAGGACTACCACCTCTCCTGATGGGTCTCTTATAAGTCGGCGCTCGCTCTTACTGGGAGGAGACAATATTGAGCTACAAGTCACGTCCAGTCTTAGACTCAAGAGTCAAGACCCTCATCGACCCTACAGGGATGGGTCAATCCCACGGATGAGCTAATAACGATGGGTACCGCTACAATTCCGAATCGGAAAAGGAACAGGCCTTTGAGGTCTTTATCAGGCTCAAGAGCACCTATTTTTGTTAAGAGGCTCCTTTTCATGCACGGGTCCTACCCCACAACAAGGAGCTACCATTTCGCATTTCTATCCTGCAATGAGGATTATGTGACCACGAACGTGATAGCCTAGGCTCGTTTTCACATCATGAGGAGTAATCCGAGAGAAGGAGAAGAACATCTTCGAGACTTTCCTTGGATGACTGAATTTCCTTGGATGGATGAGGATGATATGGTCTAAACTGATCTAGGGTTTGGAGCCCTAGCTCTTGTAACTGCGGGCATACCTTGGAGGTCAGCTGACCTCTGCCCGCCAGCTTCAACACCATTGCCAGTGGCAATCGGTTGATTGACTAACCTTTTCTTTCTTGTTGTCTCTTATCTTGTGATGTGGTTCACGTCAGAGATTTCCATGAGCAGGCACTCATACATCATATTATTATCATCAGGATCTAACAATCACGGAGTTGCTCAGAGCAAAGATCAGACGCAACCCATCCGGGTCGATGCTGCAAGGTTCCTGGAAACAGCTGAAGCGCATTGTAGAGCCACGGATATGGAAGTGCCGAAGATTTTGAATGATAAGCGATCACATGTATTTGCATTTATAGAGAGTTCAGAAACAAGAAGATATCACCACCAATGACAGTGAATACTTATGGTCCTTGTAGCTGTCCTCTAACTTGTAAGATCACTTCTTCGAGGGTTAAGAATTAGGGTTTCCGTGGGTTTACTTATCTTCCTTCTGCCCTAAACACCAGTCCGCTTAGAAGGCCTCTGGGCTTTAAGCCCGTGAATTAGGCCTCAGAATTTAGTCCATATCAGCACCTACGCCTACTTAGATAAGGAATTTGCTTCAGTCTAAACAAAAAAACTCTACCATATTGGTTGAATAGTTAAGTAGGTGGGATAAAGAATTTGGGTTATTTACTCAGAAAAACACTAATTATTCAAGAATTCCTCAATTTATCAAGAACTATTTTTTCCCGGGAAATCACGAATTATTCAAGAATTTTATAATCTACTATGAACAATTTTTTAGCCCAGAAAATCACAAAACATGCTCCGTTTTTTAAATCTACCACGTCATTAATTTTAACCGTTAATTACTAACGTGTATCGTTAATTTTGTTAATTGTGCAAACGGAGTCTGATGTGGCATCACACGTGGTATTGATCTTGTCATAAAAATAGCGAATATATGTTTGCACAACCGTTTGAGCGTCCATCGTCATGATAAAATAAAGAATTCAACAATAGTTCGTGATTTTTTATGGTCAGATGGAAGCCACGTATGATGACATGTCGTACTCCATTTCCACAATCAGTAAAATTAACGGTACACATTAGCAATTAACAGACAAAATAACGATGCAGTAAATTAGGGAATTACTGAATAATTCATAATTTTCTAAGAAAAAATAGTTCATGATAAATTAGAAAATTCTTGAATAGTCATGAGATTTTGAGCAAAAAAATAATTCGTGATAGATTAAAGAATTCTTGAATAGTCCATAATTTTCTAGGCAAATAACCCCAAATAATTTTGAAGTATTTTAACCTTTTCTGTTATAAGTGTCTAGGAACGGATGTGGAAAACCTGATTAAGGAGAGGAAACTAAAGAAAGAGTCAAGTGATGAATTTTCAAAGGCAAAATGACATACTTTAATAAAAATATGGACGAAATAGCAAATTTTGTATAAAACTTTATAGGCTTTTTTGAGTTCAGGGGCGATCGCCCCTCACATCCTCTAAATCCATCCCTGACTATGACACCAAATACGGGGCAAGACTAAGCGATCAAGACGAGAGTCATCCTAACCCAATGAATCTTTTACGCCCGACAAGCTAGCCTTCAAGCCATTCTCCTACGGCATTTGCTCAAGTCCTCTTAGATCACCTTGAGAAACAATCACTCTGCTCTTACTCACTTAGATTAACTCGAATCAATATAGAGTGGTCATTTCTGATGTGGAGATCCAAGCTAAGATGTAAGCACAGAGCATGCTCTAGTATGTCTTTGTTGGTTGGTGAACTGTCGAACGATTTATTGACTAAATTTTAAACGATTTAACGACCGGACCATAGAAATTTCCCAATCTAAAATTACTTTATTAACCAATATGAGTTGTTTTGACGTGGTTCAAAACTTCTCTTCCTTAAGTAAAATCACGGATCTAGGTTTTTTAAATAAGAAATTAGAATTAAGAGAGATTTGCTCTTTAATAAATTAATTAAATTTGGATTTGAATTAATCGAGATCCCACTAGATCTTAGGATATGGACGTAGGCTAAAAGGAAGTTTACTTTTCATGAGATGCAAGACAACACGCAACCACATGGGCTGTCAAATAGGGGCGAGATCAGTGGTTATCCGATGACAATCCAAATCTCGGCGATCATTAAACAGTAACTGATTGATAAGCTAAAGAGCCAAATTCACCAGACCGTAGGACCCCAAATTATGAAAATTTTGCCCGGTGGGGATGCAACTCACTCGATCCACATCTTCCTCGTGCTTACGTGTAACGGTATATCATAAGACAGTATTTTCTAGTATCACAAGTCAATAATACGCCTCCATTTTACATATTTTATGCAATCCTAAAAATAAAAAATAACTGAATCTTATTAGTTTGTGACACCGCATAAGTAGTGTCAACGCACGTACAATATTTCCTCCCTCAAATCAGAGCTACATGATCGGAGATGAATTTAGGGGCAGCACTACCTCGTTACTCGAAAGATCTGTAAAATATTAGATAAATTTTTAGTAATTTTATAGGTATTCTTATTAAAATTATTTTGTTTCAATCAATAAGCTTTTTTCTTTTATAATAAGAAGTTTGTTATTCCAGAGTCCATGAACACTCTATAAACTTGTGGATTCAGATAGACATATTACAAGTGAACTCATCAAGGGTTCTACGTTCAAAGGTGAAATCGAACTTCTGACCCATGAACTTTCTCATGAACTTCTATCACGTGATATACACTCGTATAATATTCTCCCTCAAATCGGAGGCACGTGATCGGAGATGAATTTAGGGACAGTCCTACCTCATTACTCGAAAGATCTGTAAAATATTACATAAATTTTTAATAATTTTATAGGTATTCTTATTAAAATTATTTTGTTTCGGTCAATAAGCTTTTTTCTCTTTTTTTTTTATAATAAGAAGTTTGTTATTCCAGAGTCCATGAATACTCTATAAACTTATGGATTCAGATAGATATATTACAGGTGAACTCATCAAGGGTTCTACGTTCAAAGGTGAAATTGAACTTCTGACCTATGAACTTTCTCATGAACTTCTATCACATGATATACATGCATATAATATTCTCCCTCAAATCGGAGGCACGTGATCGGAGATGAATTTAGGGACAGTCCTACCTCATTACTCGAAAGATCTGTAAAATATTATACAAATTTTTAATAATTTTACATGTATTCTGATTAAAATTATTTTGTTTCGATCAATAAGCTTTTTTCTTTTTTTATAATAAGAAGTTTGTTATTCCAGAGTCCATGAATACTCTATAAACTTATGGATTCAGATAGATATATTACAGGTGAACTCATTAAGGGTTCTACGTTTGAAGGTGAAATCGAACTTCTGACCCATGAACTTTCTCATGAAATAGAAATATGTTCTATTTACACGAGTTAATTCTTAGTCTCATTGAACGTTCTTTCACTCTTTATTATTGAACATACTTTCTAAAAATTTGTTATTTTACTCTTTATTTAATTTTTCTTTTAAACAAATTTTCCAAATTCATCGGAACCATGAAACCTAGGATGGTGGGGTCCACTGGAAAGCCAAGGGGGAAGAACTTGGACCGACAGCTAACATTAGCGGTAAGATGTATAGCCCCCCGATTTGCCTCCAAACAGCCTTCCCCCCTGCTCTGAAACGTACGTGTTGCACAGATTCATGCATGCTCCCTTCCCACTTGTGCCCTCTCAATTCACCGAACTAAATCCCGACAAAAAAAGAAAGAAAGAAAGAAAAAACTAATACAAATTAATGATCAAGTCGGCCGACTTCTCTTCCCCTTAATAAGATATTTCATTCGAATATTACAAATAAATAAAATTTATATTATGATGAATTTTATTCATTAATAAAATAATCGATTTGATTTTGAATCAGTCAGAATTCATTGTCATATGTGCGTGGCATTTGACAATTACAGAAAGGAAAAAAAAAAAAAAAAAGGAACAGACAAAAGAAAACGTAAATACTACGAATCCACTAGACAACAATCCAACCCCTCTGCGAAACCATTCCATAGGCACCATCTCCCATCTCCCATCTCCCATCTCCTTCCCCCGCTCTCGTTGCCTCCTCCCCCCAGCCACCGTCTCCGATCATCCCCTCCGGGAGAAAGCTCCGACCGCGATGTGTTTCGAGACCTGCGAGCCTGAACCGGCGCCGGTGAAGGTCCTGGTCGATCCGAGACATCCCCGATTCATGAGAATTACGCACCATCGGGATGATCCCGGCGGCTCAACGACGCGGTTGTTAAGCAAGGGTAGGTTTAACGCGACGCCGCTGCCGAGGCAACGGACGAGCTACTTCGGGTCGGAGTCGTTCGTCCTGCTGACGTTCCTGGCGGTGTCGCTGGTGACGCTCCCGCTGGTGCTCCCTCCATTGCCGCCGCCGCCACCGGCGCTGCTGCTGCTTCCCATTGCCATACTCGCGCTGCTGATGATCTTGGCGTTCATGCCTCGCGAAGCCAGAGATTTCAGTCACGGTTGTATGTAACAGAGAGAAAAAAAAAGGAGCAAGAAGAAGAAGAAGAAGAATGAAAAACTCGTAGTCTTTCTCTTTATTTAATTTTGTAGAAATTAGGTTACAAATTAAGTGAAGATTTTGAGTTTGTTCATTCCTCAGATTACATATAACTGCTGTCTCTGTTTGAAAAAAACCCTAATTTTTATTTCAATTTCACACGCTCGATTTTAAAGTTTGATTGAGAATTAGCAGATTACAGAAACGAACATTAAATCAGATTTTTGGCAATCAGGTTGACCTCCAATATGGTAAGTAAGAAAGACGGTCTTTGTACACTAATACGGTAAATTCGAAAGTAAAATTTGATGAAATTTAGATAGATTTTACGTAACAAATGAAGGAACCGATCAGGCTCGATTTAGCTCCTACTCCATCACATATGATATCTTGAATTGGTGTGTGTTTCGAGTGAAATTCCCTTGCAGCTAGCCAGCAGCGATTTAACTTGTGCTATGCATTTGTTAGCGTGTATACGGAGCCGTGAAAATATTGGATAAATTTATTATATTTAAAATATCATAATAACTTAAAAGATAATAATAATAAAACAAGCAAAATAACTCTGACTTATGTATGACTCATGTGGAAATTTACGGGGTCGGAGATCCGAATCATCCGTTGAGCACGAAACCATTGCTGAGGCCACCCACACACGTACTTCGCATGTGGGCTCACTTGAATCTATGGATTTGTTGGGTATTAATGAACTCGGAGAGAATAAACTCATCGTGATAAACAAAATAGAAAAATACTAAAAGTACATAAAATAAAATTTAACTGTACTTTGTTAAACTCTCATAAAATCAGTATATTAACAAAAATATTAAAATTATCAAAAACTTGATTACTTAATTAAAAAAATAAATTTGTAAAATAAGTAGAAATAAGTAAGCTCTAGAAAAAATTTTTAATGGAACGGTCATACCACGTAGGTAATATTAACGTGATATATTCATCCAATCAGAATTTGACAAGTAATTTATGATTATACAATTATAGTTATTAAATCATAAAAAAATTTCAAAAATGTAAAAAATCTAATAAATAGTGAACCTTAAAAGGAAAAATATATAAATGGTAAAAAAATTATTTAAAAATTCCTAATAAATTGTAAACCTGAAAGAAGAAAATTGTATAAATGATGAATCCACATTGAATGGATATACAACGTTAGTATTGCGTACGTGGTGTGATCGCTCTATTGAAAACTTTATCCACGAGAAGACTCCCAACCACATGGCAGTAATAGGAGTATCCAATATTACGAGAGCATTCGATATATCACATAGTTCTTACGTGATATTAAAGATCAATAAAATTAGATAATTTTTAAGTCTTTTATACAATTTGATAATTTTAAGCCTTTTATAAAATTCGAAAAATAAAAAAAGGTAAATGTAGAAATAACTTAATCTTATTGATTTGTGACACCTCGTAAACTTCCTCGAATTTATCAATCATATGTGAATAACCTCATCAAATACTACACATAGCATCGTGAATTTTGTGGTGATTTAGAAGTAAGTCTTAGTTCAGGGTTAATAATTATATATTCGAGTTACGTGGATGAAATGATTACAACAATAAAGTGTGCGCCGAGGGGGGAAAAAAGGAGGCAGCAGGTGGTGAACAGAAAAATTTACATCATGTAAATCTCTTTTAAATTTTAATACATGTAAAATTCTTACGAATTTTAAGAATTAATTTTACATATATTAGAATTTAAATAATAATTTATACAATAAATTTATTTTGTATTGCGGACAGAATATTTACTCAAAAAATGGACGTATATAAACAGAGTGTAAGGAGGGAAAAAAGGAAAGATTGTAGTGGAGCTGGAAGTGACGCAGTTACCCTTAATTTAATGCGTGTTGTGGTTTTGCGCAAGTACACAAGTCGCATCAAAATAATAAGGCGCAAACGGTCAGAAATCTGCACCAAAATGGTAATTTTTCTCTTAAATAACACGATCCACCATCGTACTTATAAAATAAGTGCTGACTGTTCTTAATAATCGATTTTACGCAAGTGCACGTGTCGCTCGTTGATAATGTAGTGTTGAGTGAAGTGACATTTCCTCGGAGACTTGTTCCTAAAACGGTTAATTTAATTATTAAGCGTCACAGTTTCATCGTTTCAACACAAACAATAATTAATGAAATAGTACTAAGTAAAATCGAATGGAGAAAAATAGATAGAAATACCAATGATTAGAATTTACCTTAATTTTAATTCAATTTCATATTCCTTTCTTAGTGTACATTAACTTACTCAAATTATTAACCTGCGATTCTATAATTGTCTCGCGCACCTTGCAACGGTCACAATAACGTATTCCCAAGAGCGAGCCGACCACTCTATTTCTAGACAATTGATAAGTGGGGACCTGCTCTATACTAACTTGAACTGGTAACCACTTACCTGTAGGGGTGGGTATGGTTCGGTTCAGTTCAAAAAACTGTCCCGAACTGAACCACATTTCCTGTTCAGTCCGGCTCGGGTGGTACAAGGACGGAACCGTAATCATTTAAGGAATAAAAAATCGAGTTGTTTAAAACTGGTTCGAGCAATTCGGTTAACCGGCTTTTATGTAAATAAATAAAATTCACTATAAAAACACAATCGGTTCGGTTCGGTTCGGTTCTGTTAGGAAATTAACTGAACCGTAAAAAAAAAAGCAAAATATATTTTTATTTAAAATTGTATATTTTAATTTTTATTTAATTATTACTTAGAAAACAGTGCGGTTCGGTTAACCGCAATTAACTGAACTCTTCTCAACAAAAAAAAAAATTTAACCGTTAATGAACCGGTTTGAAAGATTCGATTATTTTTTATTCGGTTTGGTTCATTTTTATGGGTTTTTTTTTATCAACCCTCCTTAACTGGTGATTGGCTATATTCCCATAGATTCCACTTATCTTTTTAAGAAAAGAGAAGACTAGTTCATACTAAATTCAATACGTGGATAAATTCACAGGCGATCCAGTCTCATTACGCGGTACAAGGAAACACCAATCAGAATATAATAAATGAGCAAATCAGTATCAATCGCTCTAACGGTTACTATAATTACTACTAATAAAAATAATTTAACCGGTTCTTCCGTACCATGTTATTATAAGGTAAGACCATGTGAGTTTTTTTTTTTCCTCAATACACAGGAGCATTCATAAGGGGAAATATGAAGAAATAATTAGGGAAGGAGGAGGGATGTCGTGTGACGTGGCCTTCCGATCTGATCAACTCGACTATCCCTCAGCAACTTGCTCTTCAATTTAAAATTTAAATAATATAACCTAAGAAATCCTTAAAATAAAAATGTCGATCATGCTTGTCGGGGTCCCACATCTGTTTCAACTCAGTTTTGTGCCTTCCGAAAGTTTCGGTAATTCCAAATTATCCTTAAACTCCTCCTCGGCAAGTTGGTCGCACCAGACGTGGCGTTGTACCGTGACTGACGTGACATCCTTCGTGTTGGGGCAATCGCTCCCGTCTCCGAAATTCAAAAGGTTCCGTAAGAAATTATATAAATCTTACTAATTTTATTTATATTTTTTAATAAATTATACCGACTTACCTTTGAAATCCGTTATCGAATATTAGAACTTGTGAATCCAGTTGTGACTCATCCACATGTTACCATTCTCAATGGTTCGTCCTTGAGACGCGATAATCATTTGTATGGTCACCATTTGTCGCACGGTCAAGCCACTCGATGGTTAGTCCAATAGCAGTTTATGGCTTTTTAAAGCTCCGAGACTGACGTGAAAAAGTAGTTGGGGCAAAGTAGAAAATCTTCATTAGAACGGTCATAATAAATAGGTGATGTTGACGTGATATATATGTTTAATTAGGACTCATCTTTTACATTTTTTTCATTTAGAATTCACCCTTTATAGGTTTTTTAATATTTTTATCATTTACATATTATTTCGAATTAAAATTCACCATTTATTTAAGATTTTTTTATATTTTTAAAGATTTTTAGGATTTAATAGTCATAACTGTATAATTATTAATTACATGTCGAGTCCCGATTGAACAGATATACTAGGTTAGTATCATCTACATTGTATGACCGCTCTACTGAAGACTTTCTCGAGGCCAAGGGACGAAGAAGGCGGAGATGATTGGGAAACTGAACGAACCGATGAGATTCCAAATTTCCGAAAGATTTTCAAGGGACATTCGTCAAAAGATCCCACCCGTAAATTTTTCTTGGTGTGAGGCTCAGGTGGGTATTGATCCACGGTCGTATACGCATGCCTACAAGCACACAAGATTTGGTAAATTTAAAGGAGCGGACTTAACCCTAACTGTGTGTTTGTATGAGGTGGATAAAGGAAAGAGGGAAGGGAAGGGAAGGGAAATTATTCACTTTGATTACCCAGAGACACCCATTTTTTCCTTTTTACCATCAATTTGAGGTTGAATAGAGGTGAAATGAAAATTTAAAATTTATAAAATAAAATTATCAAATCACCCATTTTATAAAATCAATATAAAAACTCTAATATCAATGTTCTTTCATGTAAAATTAGAAACGAACGGTCATCTCTCTACTTTCAACTCCCGATGAATATTTGCTTTTTGGATTATTTAATTAAAAGTGACTTTGATTAAAATTAACTTGAATATGTGAGTACCCTATTGACCCACTTCAAGTTTTAGTTACTTTTAAACAACCTTGTTTTCATGAAATTCAAAAATGGGAATCCTCAAAAAATTATAAAAACTATTAATATATATATATATATATATATATATATTTGAAAAAGAAATACCCACATGCCACTCCACTCTTTTCATCAGAACGAAATGGCAATAAACCCATCAACGCAATCATGCCAACCTGCAGTGTTTCCGCCATTCCTTTGCTTAACAAAGCCATGGTCATGGTCAAACATGTGCTCCATGCTGGAACATCAGACGTCCTTGGTCTATTCAACGTGTAATCGTAAACAACAACAGCTTTCAGCCCCTAATGAACAGGGCACTCAAATGAAAACCGACTCCTCATAACACAAAGGCGAAAGCAGGGATACATGAGCAGGTCTTCCTAAACAATCTACCAAACCATGAATAAATAGTGAACAGAGAGAGAGAGAATGCAGTGTTAAGATGGCAAGCGGATTTCCGTATGAACAGTGATCATCGGGGCAATCATAGTGACTCCCACATGGAAAAGGGCAAGCAGATTTTTCACTTTCTCATTTATCGGACTTGATCTGATCAGAGGAGTTGCCATTCATCCTCTCCCTCCGTGGGACCTGCAGGCACCTCTTCATGATAATCTCCCTCGTACGGATCATCGTAACTTACTGTCTTCGACATACTATTGCTGTTGTTCCTACTACTAAGGGTTTCAGCGACAGTAAATAATGGAGCCCCGTTTGATTCCTCTGCGAGCTTCGATGCACGGGAGCAGAAATCGTCAAAATCATCTGCCAGATAAAGGTAGAATAATCAACAAGAACAGTCGCTCATGCCTTTAAAAACTCGAGCCAAAGGAATATTGATCGAACCTCTGTCACGACAGTAGAAACCAATAGCCAGTGATGGGTCCAGAGAGTCCAGTGGAATGTGCCGAATAACACTGCAGAGAGGTGCCAATAGTAAGGAATGAAATATGACCCAAAAAACGAAAGATCAGGGAGGGAAGGATGGAGGGGGGAGATAGAGAGAAACCCAGCCATTACTTGTTGCCAAAATGAATCATTTTTTTGCCAAAACAAAGTCGTTTTGGCATGATTGATCACAATTTTGATTGTCATATATCTGATTTTGATAGCGCCATTAAATCCGTAACCAAGAAAGCTAAGAGATTAATCTCATCTAATGATTTTGTTTATCCCCGGACATGGTCAGCATTATACCCCAGCCAAAAAAGAACAGCTATCACAACATTACCTGCAATGGTACGAAGAAGTGTCAGCCTCCAAGTTATCGCCATTGATAGTCACTGCCTGGTAAAATCAACCATCATAAGAATCTCTCAAATATGCTCTAAGTCAACTGTACAACTAACAAGAGTGTGCATCATCAAAACATATATGCAGTCTGCTCTTTCACAGAAATTCGTCCATTCCAGTCTTAGAGAAATAAAATTCATAAAGCCCCATATTGTCATGTAGATTCTGTGTCTAGCTTCCCACATTTAACTGGGGATTCAGTCAACCAACCACAGGTCTGGAATATCACACATGAAAAAATTGTTGTGCAAATACCTGACCAATGGCTGGTCCCATGGGACATATGAAAGGCCATAAAACAAGTAAATGCCCAATATGTTTGGGGTAGGACTATGAACTATGCATTCTTCAAGTGTTTGTTAGATTCTATGAGAGACACTGATATATTCAATGTGAAGACAAAACATGTCTTCTAGGAGCATTTTGGACATAGTAGATCCACTTCCTGAACAGCATACACAGTGACATGAGTCTATTATGTTCTCTTGTTCCCTCTTATTCTCTCTTCTTCATTTTTCCTCCTAACAAGATTCCAGAGCAACATCATCATGAAACCTATTAGGAAACAAAATGCCAAGGCAACTTGTGATGGTTTTTGTCACTGCTCTTTGCTCAATCCTAATGCAAACCTGGTTTAGTCTGATCAGTTATTATTCCCAAATCTCCTGTTGCACATGGATGAATACTTTGAAGAAGTCCTAATTAACAAGCAAAAGCATACAGCAGAAGACAGAACTTTCTTTTGTTTTTATTTTGATGGACATCATTCACTTAAAGAACCACTCACTGCAACCCGCATATCCCACAGACTTGTTGCACAGTCTGCGAGTCACCACTTTTGGTTTCATAACTTCTTTAATCATGATCATCACATGAACCATGGAGTTCCATCTGAACTAAGTCCCTTTTGATGCATAGTCAACTCAAAGTAAAACCGAAGAAAGAGGTTATGTTTCCACTATGAGAAGGAGCAACACCAAGTCTAACCAATTCTTCCTAGAAAGTTAGCCCGGATATTTTAAAAGTTAAATCAACCAGGTCTCCATATCTGAAGTACATCTGAATCACAAAACTGATTCACGCTTCCCAGACTTCTGGTCGTAGGAGAGCCGATAGAAAGGGCAATAAAACTTCTGGAAGCACCAATTTTTCAAAAAAAAATCATCATTAAGTTTCAGAAAACTAATGTACATATTAAATGAATTTTTACTTCATAATTAAACTCTTCTCTCTTACGTATCCCATAAAGAATTTCCTTCTTCCTTCACTGTGCTCATTTTTCTCTATATTTATGGACTAATAACAAACCTTTAGATAATTAATATTAAGTATTAGAATTACACCTGTATGACAAAAAACCCAAAAAAAAAATGAATAGGTAAATAAAATAATATGTAAATCCCCTAATGACCAGAGAAACGGCCTAAGGAGGAGCATCACCCGACCTTTCTCGTCGGCCTGCAAGGTCACTAAATCAATGACAATCATCTAAACATTTTTTACTTATCAATCACCAAAACAAAAGGACATAGCATGTCATTCAAAAGTATCTGAATTTAGCACCCAAAAAAGCATTCATTCTTCTAGTCACAGCCTACTATGTTAAAAGCATTACAGGATGCACACATTGAGAGAAATCCAAGGGGGTAATTTGCAACACAATGAGGTGAACTCAGTGTTTTGGAAGAAACCTTTGCAGGATCCTGCATTAAAGCAGTATAACTGCCTCATCTAAGCCATGCAGTCTGTTGATTTTGCTAGCTTTAAAAGAGAAGGAAGATTGCCTATTGAACAGATGGTTTAGGGAAGAGTTATTGAACTTAGTACAAATATATTTTGTAGCCATAACTGTGCAGGATTCATGCACTCATAATCTAACCGTGATTATGATCTCATTCACTTTTTATTTCAACCTTCCAATGAAATGAACAGACCCTCAAGGAATCTTTCAGCTACGACACATCCATACAAATTAGTCTTCTAACTTATCCTTGTGTGGTAAGGTTCTATTTGAAACTCTAATACGGCAGCATCAGGAAATTCGATTATTGAAGCACATAAGAACACTGCATCAGAAAGTTACAGTTATACCGGCTGAACTTCATGTGGATCGAGGTAGAAAATTTCTTCATCTTGTATGCCTATCATGTAAGTTGAAGCACCTGGTTTCCCACCCACCACACCAAGGCTTTGTGGAAAGGAAAAGATTGCTCGCAATGATGGAACATACCTGCATATTAATGAATTAAACAATGTCCAATGCAGCATATTTGTAGAGCAGAATTCATGTATCAGTTGCCAAACATTTTGCAAAATCATTGCATATTAGAAGCGATTGTGATGGCTCTCACTCTCTCTCCTCCCCCAAATTAAATTCAGGGAGTCGAATATTTTTAAACAGTAGTATGAGCAGCCAGAGTAGTTACACACAATCACAAAGGTATTAAGCAAAGGAACCTCTTTTTCCCCTCTAAATTTCTAGACACCAATAGAAGTTGCAACCCCCAATGCTTGTTCTCTTTCAGAAACCAATGCTGGGAAATATGCACAGGAATATAATTTCCCAAAAAATAGTTTAACTTCATCTATCTGATGATGTGATAGTTTAATTTCATCTATCTGATGATGTGATTGGAAACAAAATGAATACATTTTCTGGTAATCCCATAAAATAAGGAAGTTGTGATTCCAACAGAAACTGAAATACAGCTGCCTCTGCAGCTCCCCAAGAAATCTGTCAGTAGCTGCCAGCCTGTCAAGCTAGTTTGACCATCCCAAGGCTGGCTAATATGGAATTGTCATAAATGGCCACCTCAGAGGCATCAAGCAGCAGTGGTGACAGTGGGTGTCATTGGTATGTTGAACCACTGCTGCCCAATGGTGACATAGACAAACAGACAGCTCATGGTCTTTTATTTCTTTCCCCTTTATGAATAAAATGTCCCATTGTCATTGAGTTTACATGTATCAGAAGAGGAACTTGTCAGTAAACTTTGATTGATCTCTACCCCTCATAAGCCCTTCTCATTCTTCATCCAGCAAATCCAAAAAGTAGACAAATCAAATGAACCAGGTTTCTTCTATTTCTCTATCCATGCATGAAGAATTTCAGAGAAATGTCTGGAACACAAAGAAAAGAAGGTGGGGGGGGGGGGGGGGGGGTGTACCCACGTCTTTGATGGCAGCGAAGATGAGGAAAGAGACAGGAAAGTCAGCAAATTCAAGAGGCTTAGCAGATGAAGATTGAATAGAAGGAATCAACCATCAATTTTGTTGGGGGTTTCAGAGGTTCTGATGGATGAAGAATGTTACAGTATTATGTCTCGTAGGTAATCAGAAGACAAAAAAATGTCTGGAAGGTGTTGACAAGACAAGCAAGGATATATTTGTGAGAACTATCCCAATGTAGGATCACAAAAGTACTTCAGTCCTATCTCCTCCCCAATTTGTTTCAAAAATGAGGTTTATATGCCTTTGGCATATGCAAAAATAAGCCTTGAGAGACTGAAACTATCAGAGCTTAAGAATGAAAATCGGTACTTCCCAAACAAAAATCAAGCTGAAGGCTAGATTTTCAAATTATTGGTAAGGAAGCACATTAAGAATCGTCTTGTTAATCTTAAAGGGCCTAATGAAATTTTCAGATAATTGTTATATATCAAACAGAGCCAAAAGCAATGTCAAAGTTGAATTTAGCAGCTCCACTTACTTCAGAAAAGAAATTCCAGAACAATTCAATTGCAGCCACCCCTAGGGAAGGGCAAGAATTATGAGAAATATAATTTTACCACAGATAAGTAAGATCTTTCTGTTATAACTTGCAAAATAGTGCCAACTAGTTAACTGAAGATCAAATTTAGAAACTTGGGTACAAGTTTCTTGAAATTCTAAAATCAGCCTTTCTCCATTTCCAAATGTTCACAAACAATATAATTTGCCCCATAACTTTTCTTGAAATTCTACAATCAGCCTTTGCCCAGCAAAAACCATGAGATCTTGGCTGGGAGGCTAAATCTCTGATCACATCATTTACAGGGCAGGGTCTCGAAAATCATGACACTTCAGCAGCCTGGTTGGAAAGGTATGTGGCTGGAGATTGAACCGCCTCAATATCCCCCAGCTGATATCAAATCTTTGGGGAAGGCTGAGGCACCTTGTTACTCTAGCTATATGCCCCCTCAAAACCAGACCCAGGAATATTCCACTGCCGAATTCCACCACTCCCAGTGACTTGATCAAGCTAGCTCAATCAACTGCTGCCTCCCACAAGACCAGTGTCCGGAGTATTACACCACCTCTATCAAGCTCATATGTAAAGGAGGTGGCTAGAGATAAGACAACCTGACCAAGATCTTGGGGTGCAAGGAAAGGGCATCTCAGAATATTCTGTGGCGTTTCCTATGTTCAAGCATATGTTCAAAATGTTGAAAAAAAGAAATTATCTTGGGAACAAAACAGCGATTTATACAATTTCTTGGCAGCAGTTACTATTGTATTTTAGTTATTCTGAGGCCATTCCTCCAATTTCCACTTCAAGTAGATTGGCTTTTGAGAACTACAATAAAAGCGTTTTCTATCAATTATCAATTTTTTAAGAAACTTAATAATATAATAGAAATAGCAACACACTTTATTTAAAGTTTGAGCTTCTCAGGGCTTTTGGCTTAGGGCAGAATTTTACTTCTAATTAGGCCTACTTAAGATCTAAATGTACAGGGAACAGCAGCCTAGAAGATTAACAGTCAGAACCAGACAACTAACCAAAACATTGTATACAAGGCTCAGCAGCTAAGCTAAATCAAGACTTTCAAAAACTCATAGAAAGAAGAACATCTGAATGCAATAGCTAGTACCATTAAAATTATAATAGTCTGCAAGATCACAAACCTGGGATTAACATTTTCAAGTCCGAGAACAAGAGGAACCAACAAGAGGATAGGAGCCCAATCTGATTGACCACGAGAAAACTCAGAACAGTGTCTTCTGGCATCTTCAATGCACAGGACTGGAGCTCCCCCACGTTCTCCATCTTCATCACCAGAAACAACGTAAAGTACCATCGGAAGTGTTGGTTCCCCGCAATTAATCATCTCCTCCCTCTTAGAGCGGACCAGAATTTCCCATGAACGGCATATAGCATACGGGCCCACCCATGACCCAGCTGCAAGGCCATAGGCTTTTCCTGATTGGATAAGATTATGGATAGAGAAAGGAGATGCCTTGGAATCACCGAAGAGGTGCAAGATCTCAACATACTCTCGACTTAGTAGCTGTAAAGATTTATAAGGCATCTGAGCAAAGTTCTATGCAATAGAAGCAAAGAAATGAACATTAAGATCAACTGAGCGCATTCGGCTATCCTCATACCTTGTCAGACTGTTTTCTCCATGATCTGCCCAAGTAGTGGAATAACAATGCCTACAAAAAAAAAAAAAAAAAAAAAAAAAAAAAGAGAAAAAAAAAGAGGAGGTTCTCATCAAAAAGATACACCATAAGTGTGCCATCTAGCAAGAAAAATTACCATATGAATCAGATAAACTGAATTCCTCAATTGCTTAAATGATATGGTAAGAAAATTAAGGGTTTGGCCACAAACAGGAGAAAAGGTATAAGAACCTGAGCTATGAGCATCTGACTGCTTCGAAGCATGCAGCCCCAATTCACATCACTGGTATAACTTGAATCTCCAATTGCATCAAATCCTACCCAAAAGTGAAAGAAGCTACAGCAGATTCAGCACTGGACTCTATTTCCACCATATCTAACAACAGAGAAGAAACGCTGGGACTTGCACGGCACGCTCAAAATAATCGAAACAGACCTCTGCGGTAAGTCATAATGACCCTTGACGAGAAATCTTGCTCAAAGGCAGCCAACCCGACAGCCTCATTCTCCGAGGAAACGTTGTAGCGGACACCGAGGAGCCAAATATCGCTATTTGAATTGGAGACACCAGTCCGGGCGGCAGACCCAAGCACGAAGCGCTCGTGAATCCGCCTCATCGCCCCACCGCTCACGATTCTCTTCACTGCTGATGACCAGGCATTGTATGTATGTCTGGACGAGGATTGCGTGTACCTGTGGGGATCAATAATTGAGAAAGCGGATGTGAACAGAGTCGACCACGAAGAGGCGGCAGAGGAGGAGGGGGCCTTCGGAGGGTCAGCAGCTTCTTCCCTCTCACAAAAGCCGAAACCTTTCATGAGCTAGTCAGTCATGGAAACTGACCCAACTCTCCGACGGAAACTAATAAGCCCTCAAACCCACCAAGAAAAGATTTTTTTTTTCCACAGGAAACCGATAATTCCGGGTACGAATTGATCAGGGATTGGATTGGGATCCCCGATCAGGTAATCGACGACAGGGAGCCTGAAGAAATCGCTGATCCAGAAGAATTTGAAGCTTGGGCAAACGAATCCGAAAACCTAGGGAACGGAATTACATCGGAATCAGCTGTGAGGCAGTCTAGAAGGAGAGGAGAAGAGAAGGCGTCTGATGGAGGAGAGTCTCGGGTGGAATATTTTCAGGCGGAAGTGGCGGAGACGGGTGAAATACTTTCCGGCGGATCACCGGTTCGGTGGCGTGGGGGAAGAATCGGGCAAAAATACCGCCCGGTATGAGAGCGAAGCTGGAATTAGAAGAGTGAGTGGGTTTGTGTAAGATGGAAAGCTTACGTGGTGGAATGTCTTGCGCGTTGCCGCAATTGGCGTTAGGGCTTAAGTGCCCCTTTGAGCATAAGAAATATGGATGAAGATTTGAACCCCCAAAGAATTTTTATGGTATAAAGAATGCACATGCAAATAGAAAAGAATATAATGGCATCCCATCAGTGGAAATCGAACTTAGAATCTCTTGACCTTAAATCGATAGCGGTACCAACTACCGAATCCTGACCCCGGTCCCGAATCGATAGCGGTACGAGCTACCAAATCCCTTTGTCTCTTTTGACGGTATTTTAGACAAGATAGAGCGATGGACTCAAGGGGAAGAGGTGAGCTCAGGATAACATTTTTTTTAGTTAAGTTATTATATTTTGCTCCCTCGAATAGTTGAGTTTCGTCCCTCTCAGATTCGTCTCCCTTAAATCTCACCATCTAAATTATGTTTCTAAATATGTCCCTTGCAAAGATATATTCCTGCGGGAAATCGTGGGAACGTTGAGGAGCAGAGTTGAGAACAACATTCCTTTTACTTATTGAGCATTATAATATATATATATATATATATATATATAATCCTAATGTCATTAAACATCCATCGAACGCCAAGGTGGATTTTTAAATGGTAATATAATTACAAGATTAACATTGATGGGATTAATCTCACATTAAAGAGGTAAGGGTGAATTGAACTCTTTATAAGTTTTTTTTGGTCGCCAGCCACGGTATCCAAGCAGGCCCCACCAGCGGTGAGATGGCATCTTTCAGCCAACCATACTTGACTAATCCGTTTGTCGCCCCGGGTCGCACGCCTGGCAATGGCGGGTGAGGCTCCCAAGAGGGGTGTCTGCGTACGTGAGGTCTCGAACCTGAGACCTCCTTAAGCGGCACCGAGCTGCTTACCACTCGGCCCAACCCCTCTTGGTGAACTCTTTATAAGTTAATATCTACCCCTCTTCCCTCGAGATGTGCATTTTCATAACAAAATCGGGAGGTTTGATCTGCTGCACAAAGCGGATAATACCTCTCACCGAAGCCAGTCATTTGGGCAATTTTGGTCCCGTCCACATCATTGATACTCCTGTTGAGAGTCGAAAACAAATTTCAACCTCTCTTTTCAAACGGTTTGTGATGGGTAGGGCTGTTCAGAATCCGGTTCGGGGGCCGAATCTATTTCAAACAAAACCGAAACAAAACAATTGGTTCGGTTTGTTCGGTATAGTAGGTAAGAACTGTAATTGTTTTGAGTGAAAAATTGGATTGGGTTAAACCAATTCGGTTAACTGGTTCAAACCGAATTAGTTTTAAAAAGGTTAAGTTCCTTTCAAAAGCTAAACTGAATTGGTTTGAAACGGTTTGATTTAGTTCAAAATTGATTCAAACTGAATTGAATTTCATTTCGGGTTCAAAACCGGTTCTAACTGAACCGAATTGATTTTGAATTGTATTTTGTGTTATTAAATTTTTTTACATTAAAACCGATTTGGTTCGGTTCGAACCGGTTAATCGCACCAATTACACTTAAAAATTAACCAAACTGCTTTTTGCTAGAAAACTGCACCAAAATAGAATCAGTTCATGGAGAATCGGTTCAGTTGCAGTTCAGTTCCCTACGAACCAGTTTTTTTGTTCACCCCTAGCGATGGCGACTAATCTCACATTAGAGAAATAAAGGTAAAGCGAGTTTTTCTATAAGCTCATGTGTAACGGTCTTCTTTCAAGAGGTGCCTTTTCAGGATAAAGTAGTGAAGATCGAGTCGCTGTACTACAATCTAAAGTGGACAATACCTCTCGATAGAGTCTTTATATCATCGATTCTGGTCTCATCCACATTAAATATAATAGCCGAAACTCGATGTTTAGGTTTAAGTGATGACTTTTTTTTTTTCTAATTACCCTTCCACTAACGCATAGTTTAGACTGATTTATAAAGTACATGTACCTTGTTTCCATATCTTTTTCCTTGCTTAGAAGCTTTGCAAGATTCGATGTACTAGATCTGGAAGGTGAGGACCCATTTCCGAAACCTGAAAAGTGCTGGGGTCAAACATCCAAAAATGAGAAGGTGAGGGACTCATTTGCACAACATCGAACAAAAGGAGGGTGCGTCTCCAATTTTATCCCAAAAAAATCTGCCGGACCCCGCTGTTTTCCCATTTTGCCCTCGCCCATTTCGACCCTATTACACGCTCTGTCCCTTACCCCTTCTCCTACCCTGCCGATCCTCGGATGGCGATGGCGCATCCATGACAGACCGAGCTGCTGCTGTGATCTCTGTCTCTCTCCCCTTCCGGCTCCGCCATTAGAGCAACCCCCCTCTTAAGTAAAGTGCAGGCCGCTCGACCAATTCCATCCGTACGTGTCACTTGCCTGCGCGCATCTTCTGGTTTTTACGATGTTTCTGTGTCACTTTTGGCTGTCGCATGCTTGTCCCTTTACTGCATTTGTTGCTTCAAGCTGGGGTGCCCTATGAAGAAACACAACAATTTTGTCGTGCTGAATCAGATGCTGTTCGTAATAAGATTAAGCTTAGTTAATTCGTTGAGTATTTGACAGTTTAGCCTTTTTGAATCCTCTGCGCATCGTATGTAAAGGGAAATGTGTGGTTGCATATTTAGTTCACATCGTCGTGGAGAACATCCAATCACAGAAGATGAGTCATTAGTAAAAGATAGTCAAGTACACAGTATTTAATTTTTGCCATCGGATACCAGTGCACTTTGTTTCAAGATCTATCATTGTCGAATTGGGCATCCGGGATGCTAATCGGACTGGGGAATGAACTTGTCTTTATCCATTCTCATGTTCCCGTCTTCCTCCTAACAATTTACTTCCCAAGAAAGGAAAATGAGCTCCTCTCAGATGTCTGTCCTCCAAGCCCCTCTACCTTAAAGAATTTCAGGATACTTGCCCTGAATAGTTATTTGTATCATGCAACTCCGTATTCTTAGTGACTCGAGTTCTTTGAGTATTTGTTGCTTTTGGTGTTGTATTTTGTTGTTGGCCAGAAAAATGGATATATTTTGATGAAGTGAACCAGGAAAAGTGAAATTTTATGGAAAATTTGCATCTACCTAGGGATCGGTCTGTTTAAAATGCATGATGCGGTTCTTGAAAAACACACTCACCAGCTGAATCCTCCTAATGTAGATAGCTGCAGCTGCATTAGCCATTAAATTAGTTGCACCTTTTAAAAGGCTTAAGCATTGCATGCTATATTATCTGCATGCATTTTTTTTGGTGTTTTCTTTTTTGTGCATTGTTGTGATATACTTTTTATGTTCTGCAATGAGGAATACTATTGTTAATATCAATTCTGTAAATGTAGACCATCGATACTGCATGAGGAAAAATAAAATTACTTTTAGATGACACTTGATTTTTCCAAATCTCGGAAAGGTAAGACAGTTTCCTCAATTAAATGAGATAATTAGGAATAGAGATAGAGAATTGCCTTCAGATCCATGATTAATAGTAGGTCCTGCTGTGAAGATATTCATATTGCTTTTCCTTAGAGAGCATTGATCTAGATTTCTCAAAATATTAAATCACCTGCCTTTTTTTTTTTTAAAAATCAGTTTGGGCATATATCTCATGTGCAAATTTTCGTCTTTTAATTTGAACTGCATCTTTTCTTTCAATGCTGATATCAGATTAGCCAGATATTTCCTATGTTTATATTATTATGCACATGTTGAACTTGATTTATGTTGTTTCTTGACTAGTTCAAGAGTATTGATTGCTGCTCTGGCAGGAAGCTTGGACCTTTCTCGGTGTATCTGAATGCAGATACTTGTTTTCGTTAATGCTGCCAATAATGAATGAGATCCAGCAGTTGTTTACCTTAAATTCATATCCGCTTCAATAATGGCTCAGTATTTGCCTTCTCTGCGCATGAAGACTCCTCCACAATTTCTGAGTTCTCATTCATTTTCTCGTCGCTTCTTCTTCACGTTTCCCCGGGAGTTCCCAAAGCAACAGTATAATCATACTGCAAGAGCTTTGCGAGAATGGCAAGAGTATGAGGAAGCATTAAAAGCCAAGGATCTTGGTAGAGCTCTCAGGTTTTTAAAATCTGTTGAAAGCTCTGTTCAGCCCTTGGATGATTCTTCTCAGCCTCCAATTGAGGACTTGAATCCGTACAGTAGTGAGGAAAATAGGGATTGGGAGGTCTTGGATACTTGTTTGAATGCAGATAACATGAAACTCGTTGCGAGTGCCTATTCTTTTCTCAAGGACAAGGGTTTCCTTCCCAGTTTTGGCAGGTTCAGAAACATTGGTAACTAACCTCTTTCTCTAAGGTTACGATATACTTCTGTTTTTGACAAGTTTAGCCTTTCAGATAGGTTAGCAAGTGATTTACAAAATTTCTCATCAAAACAGAGAGCTTGGATTTGGGATCTCTATGCCAGCTGTTCTCTCTCTCTCTCTCTCTCTCTCTATATATATATATATATATCATTGTAGAGCTTTTTAATTGGATCAATCTCTTGTATGTTGTGACCACTGCCATAATTGTTGCAGTTCTTGAGGGGCCTAGAGAGGTTACACCTGCAATTCTGAAGTCTTCCACTGGGTTAGATGGTATTTTCTAGAGGACTTGCTATGTTGCATCTTCTTCTGTCACTAAAAGAGTAATATTAATTGTTCATTACCTTCTAATTGTAGTTTCTAGGTTTTCTCCAAAGAAGTGGGGTCTCTCAGGGAGCTCTGCTGCTGTCTTGGCCACATTTCTTGGTGGAGCATCATTTCTTCTTTCTCAAGGGATAGATATCAGGCCGAACCTTGCTGTCATACTGGGTCTAGCATTCCTGGATTCGACCTTCCTCGGTGGCTGCTGTCTTGCTCAGATATCAAGTTACTGGCCACCATCTAGGCGCCGGATCTTGGTTCACGAAGCGGGCCATCTTCTAATAGGCATGCTACTGCTAACAATGACAAAATGCAATTGAAGCAGAAGCTTTTGCCTTTTTAATTTCTATTTTCATTGTTAAGGCCTCTTCGAATGCTCATTACTCTGTTCCATTGTGAGACTATCTCATTCCTGGGGATTATTTATGTTAAGCCTATTTCATGGTGCAGCATACCTTATGGGTTGCCCGATTCGTGGTGTAATTCTAGATCCAATTGTTGCAATGCAAATGGGAATCCAAGGGCAGGTATCTTTTTGTTCTCTGTACTCAATATCATAACCATGTCATTTGGTAACAGAAGTCCCCTGTTTTCTATTCTCCCTTTTTTCTGATACAAACTGCCAAGACTTTACTTCGATCTCAGTTCTCTTTTTAGTTTAAAGCTATACACATGAGATCTTGTTTTGTCTACTTATATGCAAAAATGGCGTGCTTGTTCTGCTTATCCATTATCAACACGGTCTGACTTGACCTTCCTTGTATGCCCGACTTCACTGACAGGCTGGAACACAGTTTTGGGATGAAAAAATGGATAAAGAACTTGCTGAAGGGCGGCTTAGTGGGATAGCCTTCGATAGGTGGGTATGGCCTCTTATCTCCTTTTACTGTCCTGTTAACTATTTGAAGGAAATTTCTCTTATCATTTGAGAAAAGGAAAAATTTTACATGGGCTAGGATTTTCCTTTTTTTGAATATCCAAGTTAATATCTTAAATTAAATTCTCAGGACGTAATCGGGTTGAACTTGTTTGATAATGCAAAAGGAAATTAAGTCAAAGAAGAACTTAATCATTAAGTTCTCCATGGATCAGGTATTGCATGGTGCTGTTTGCTGGCATTGCGGCTGAAGCCCTCATATACGGTGAGGCTGAGGGTGGGGAGAACGATGAGAACTTGTTCCGAAGCATATGTGTCCTATTGGACCCTCCACTCTCAGTAGCACAGGTTACCATCTCTAATGGAAATAATGATGTTTGCCTACTAATTCACATGAACAAGAGCTGACATGTGTAATTGTTCCTGTCTTCTCTCTTCGCTGCAATAGATGTCGAATCAGGCCAGATGGTCGGTTCTGCAGTCGTACAACCTGCTCAAGTGGCACAGACATGCCCATCGAGCGGCTGTAAAGGCTCTGGAGAGTCGCAGTAGTCTGAGTACAGTTATCAGACGAATCGAGGAATCCATGTCTTCCCAAAGATGAGCTTAGGCAGGTAAAGTGAGACTGAGATTGTTGCATAGATTGGCGCAGAAGAAAATTCTTTTGAACCGGGTCAGTTTTCATAGTTGAACATTTAAAAACGAAGCTGGCAGGGTAGCAATCATACCTTCTCAGCGTTTTAGTTTTTCCTTCTATGGCTGCCATTTTCACCTTTCTGCTGCAGATGTTGCAGTTGGCAGATAACTTCACGGTCATAACTTTTATGAGGACGATGATTTTCGGACTGAAGGGGCCATGCAGATAGCAACCTCGGTTGCTCCGCAAAGTTATAACAGACGCATTTTGAGCCCTCTGCAAATAGGCCAGACGTTGCGAGTGCTCCTACACGAATTAGTTGCAATGACCGGTTTTCATTTTAATCTGAAGCAAACCCGGGCAAGGTAGATCTGTTCGGTCTCGATGCAAATCGAACCCTGCCAGCTTTTTGTTGTGGTAAATGGACATGTGAATGATTTCTGGGGATTGTCCATGCCCAGCACCGTTGTAAATCAGTCTACGCTTGCAACAGCTCAGTGAAGTTGAAGCTAATTATAGAAGAAATGAGACATTTAACTTTCATTATGTATCAGTAGCCTACATAAGAGGCATATTCGTTAACAACAGGAAAAACGTCTGTTGTGGTGGAAAAATGTACGAAAAAAATTGATGTCTAATGTATGGGGTGTTTGGTTTACAGTGCAGAATTGGAACGGAACTGGAACGGGACGGAATCAGAAACTGATTTCTTTGGTGATTGTTTGGCTAAAACTTTAAATATTTGAAGTAGAGAGTAGATACAACGGTTTGTCAAATATAATTTAAATAAAACGAATAAATTTAAGAAGATGATGAAATGAAAAATTATTAATTTATTAAACAACTTATTAAATTATATTATCACATGTAGGATTCTTATCATGATCTGATTATACAGGTAAAAAGCTAATGAGAAATATGGTTTAGTACAGTAACTACTATTCTTGTCTGGTGACGATCTGCATGTTCTGAGTTTGATCTCATCTGTAAGATTTTTCGTGTACCTTTTATCTCATCTTCCTTATATCTTTTTTAGGTTTATTGTGACTCCTCTGTGCATCGAAAAAATTCGTAATAGTTGATTTTGAGCATTTTTTTTTTGAGAAATTGTAGTTTTTAGAATGAGAAATGGAAGTTGAGTTGTAAAAATTGCTATTTAGTTTAGATTTTTAGGAGAAATTACTTTTGGTTTTGTAAAGTTTCTTTCACTCTCTGATTCGTAGTTTGCAGTTTATGGGAATGATTGAATTCCTTTGCACGGGGAGACAAAATCTCCATGTGTTAGAATCAGGATGGATTTTTTATTCAACAAACGCATTCGAATAGAATCAACCGCTTCAGTGTCGATTCCGAATCTCTTTTTCTTCAAGAAAACAATTACGCTTGTAATGTATTATCTGTTGGAAAAAAAGGCATCGAGTGAAAGAGAAATTATTCTCGTAAATTGAAGGAATTTGAATTGGTCTTCGGTCCATAGACTTAATTTGTGTAATGTGAGTTGGGTTTAGAGAAGCCCGTGAAGAGGTCAAGTAAGCCCACAAGAACCCATGGTATAGTGGTGGCATTTCAATCCCACTTTAATAAGGGAATGTAATTTTAAAGAGTTTACAAGTACAAGTGTTTCTATGACTTGTAACCTTTTTAATTATATGATACAACTTACCCATAACCCCAGCACCTGCGCATGGAGTGCAAATTACTAGGTTTTGCCATTTTCCGGTAATTTTTTCTATTTTCTCTAATTTTGACCATCGAGATTTTTTCATTATATTTCGGATTACAAACTTGAAATTTATTTATCCCCAGTTGTTCGTGCCAAGGAAGCGTGGACTTCACTTTCTTCATGAGATTGATTAAAGACGCTGACTTATACATGGCTATTTATAAAAAAAAAATGATTAAAAGAAAAAAGGACTTTGGGCATGACTCAGGTTGTTATGATGGTCAGGGGATGTTGTGCACGAGGAATGTACGAAAATACCGTGACTAATGAAATTTTTTTTTAAAAAAAATAGTTTCTTATAAAATATTTTCATATATATCGTTATGCAATCTCAATTTTTTTAAGAGATCGCATTTTTAATATAAATTTCTTAACAAATATATGCAATTTGTATTTGTTAAATCTTTTTTTAGTAAAGAGATTGTATCTTTACATTTATATTTGTTAAAAAACCATATCTTGAAAGTGCAATTTTAACTATAAATAAAATTTTCGTTTTTGCATTCAACATTCTTTTTTCTATTACTTAAATTGATATTTGTAAACAAATCGCATTTTCAACGTGCGATCTCAGCTAAGATCACATGTTACAATTGCGATCTTTTAACGGTATAAACGTAAATACTTTGGTCAGTACAATTTTTACAAAATTATTTTTCCATCATACGGTATTTTCGTACATCTCTCTCTTATGCATCCCATAAAAGTAGAACCGCTTCTTGGTCTTGTAGGTCTAATTTGCGCCATTCGCTGCAAGTCAAAATCAAACCCAAGGCATGGAGGTTAATTGGCTAGGTAAAACCGGAGGAGGGTTGGGTAAGGTTTGACACAGGCGGGGCTGCTGCTGAAGGGAACCCGGGAAATAGCCAGGGCGGGAGGGCTCATTTATAGCGAGGAAAGGAGATGGCTGGGAGGTTTCGGGCACGGCTCGGGCATAACGACTTCGGTGGCATCAAAATTATGGCCGGTGAAGTCAGGTCTAGGAGTAACGCGGGACTCCGGGTTTCAGAAAGTCATTCTTATGATAGATTAGGAGGTGATCTTCAAGAGGATGGAGTAGAGGACTCGTACAAGATATTCACGGGCTCAGGAGTCGGGACTGGATTGCTATCATACGACACGCTCTGCGGGAGAGCAACAGCTGCGCGGATTGGCTTACGAATCGAATCGGGCCACCTCTCAGCTGCTGGAAATCAATCGAACCGACGCAGGGTCCGCTTGAGCTAGGCCACCACATGCTTACCGATAGAGCTATCCGTTGTTTCCTTGACAACGGTAGAGCGAAATTCGTCCTCAACAACGTCGAATCAATTCCAAAAAGTCAGTTTTACCCTCCACTTTTACCTAATATTACCCTTTCTTTTTAAATCTCATTCCGATTTATCCAACTCGATCTCCTGTTAAGAACGATGGATTGCCCAAACACCACGGCATACCTTTGCCAAGTTTTTTTCTTTTCCTATTAAATGCATGTTGATATGCACCACGTCGGATGATCTGAAATAAAACATTTAAATTTGATTGAGTCACTGTGCACGTTACTGCGATAGACGTGTTAGGTGGGATATCATTTAGATATTTTCAGTCAATTTCCATGGCATTCATGTTCACATAAAAAAAAAAAACCTCAATTTCCAAGAGCCATACTGGTACTAGAAAGTAGTGTAGACGAGCCGAGCCAAGCCGAGTCGAGTCTCGGGCACGGACTCGAGCTTGGACTGAGCTAATATTTCAAACTCGGGCTCAACTCGTTAGAATAAATGAAGGCTCGTCGAGCCAAGGAGGAGGATGTAATGATGGGCTGGTACTATGCACCATTGTCGAGGGCGAGGAGGAGAACTTACTACGATCAGTGCCTGGTAAAGTGAGTGAGGAAAAATGACGATGAGGATTTCGAGTAAGGCGAGCGAGACACCGGTTTGGATTTTTTATATACTTTTTTAAAAATAAGTAATGATGACCTTAATTATAATATAAAATAAAAAAATTTATTTAGTCTCGTGAATTTCTCAAGTCAAATATTAATGGGCTCGGCTTCATTCGTTTTCTTGAAGAGCCTGGATCGTGTTGAGCTCGAGCTGAATTTGAGCTTTTACCGAGTCGAGCTCTAATCATTCACGAATTATCTCACCTCATTTACACTTCTAATACTAAATATTAAAATTAAGATCATTTAATTAAGATGTCTGACATCTCTTTTTTAAATAATTTCTTGAATTTAAATATTTTAAATAAAATTTTTTTAATTAATTTAATTCAAACTTAGATTCGTCGGTACTTATCAGATTTGCGCGTGAAAAAAGTCCCAAAAGAAAATTGTTGTTTGGATTTGGACAACGATTGGATTTTATTTCCTTCATCAATAATTAATTATATTACAACCCTTTTGATGTTGACTTAACTGAATGAACACGACGGAGTAGTTGCCGGGTCAAAGTCAACGGATGTGGAGAAGCATTAAACCTCTTTTCTTATGAGAATTTTCTTTCAACTTCAAATTAAAATTTAACCAAGAAAATTAAAAAAAAAAATTGTTATTAATTAAGGGATAATATAGTAAAAATTTCATATACTTATCATTTTTAATATTTAAATCATATATATTTAAAAATAACTGATTCAATTGTGATTTAGCCTACGGTGAATTATTGTCTTGCAAGCTACATGAACTTAATGGGGTTGTTTGGTTAGATTCATTGTTAATTATGATGCCATAATTGAGTACATTTTGATATTATAGATGGAATATACTGTAACTGAAGATTACATTAATTAAACAATCACTTAATAATTTGTCCATAATAAGTCAACACGCCCCGTCAGACCAATATCCACCATGACGTTACCGTACCAGCTGGTCCTGCGGCTCCTGCCCATCTCAAGTTCCCGTGCAACAAAAGCACAAACTTCCAGGAAATATCAACCTTTTCCTTCCCACGCCCGCCCACAAGAAGGAGACCCCCAAAAGGAGCAAGCTTTTTTCGTTCTCTCTCTGCTGCCCACTCTCCAGTTTTTCCTTTGTCTGCACCGAACTTCTGTTCTGAAGCATCAATCAGCCCGACGCCCTTTCCAGTGATTCTTTCTCCTTCCCTACATGTCCGCCTATTTGGACGACTTTTGAACTCTGGGTAAGTTGGGGAGGGGGGCGTTTTTCTTTGATGGGTTAGCTAAGAATTTGGTGCTCCTCAGTTATGTCAAAATCGAAGAGCTTCATGAAAAATCTCCTCAAAGCCTTCAAGCTGAGCCCCGGCAAAGGTGAGCCCGAGCGTCCTATGTTCCGAATTACACTTGCTTGCTGCTTTTTCTGAAATAGAATTCCCCCACCCACCCCCCGGTTTTAATGGATCAGAGGGACAGAGCGAGGAGGACTGGGACAAAATCACCGCTCAGGAGCAGAAACATTTCTCGTTTGAGTCATTGGTTGCTGCAACCAAAAATTTTCATCCTTCCCACAAGCTCGGTCAAGGTGGTTTTGGACCTGTCTATCGGGTAAGATCTCTATCTATCTTCCCACCCTCCCCCTCTATCTTGCAAATGCATATGCATATGTCAATCAAGGTTGGGGCCAAGGTTCTATAGGTGGGGAACTTAGGGTGCAATTCATGAAGTTTGAGTGCATATGAAAGTAGGAAAGAAGAATAAACTACAGTTGTTTAAATGGCGGATCGTTTATTTGAGATTTGGTGACATGTTGGTGTTGGTTAGATCTAGATCTCACATGTGTCATTTGGTAGCTAATTGTGCTGATGGGTACTGTGAAGCGTCCATGCCGCTTTCTGCAATTTGAAGCTAATTGATTCGAGTCCAGTTGAATGTTGATAATTGTTTTAAATGTTACAATGTGAACAAAATGAGCAATTAGAACAGTCCTTTGCGTCTCTAGATTGTGCCTGGAATGCTTAAGTGCAGATTTACCTTTCAACAGAAAAAAGTGGGTTTTACTAAAATGTGAAAGAGACTTTTGCTTAATGAAGACTGGGGCATTGTTGAATTACTTTCAGTCATTGATGAACATAACCATTACTAAATCTCAAGCATGTGAACAGTGTCAAATTTAAGTTTGACATACCCGCTCTTTGTTGACCAAGGGCACTACTCGAACACCACTGGAATACCCTGGCAACCGCTAGGCGTCAATGGCACACCCTGTCGACCAGCCACCAAATCCACACAACCGAGGCTTACAAGCCTAGAAATGATCGAAGCAACACAGAAGAAGTTGGGAAAAATTAACTTGTATTATATCACAACAAGTATAAAAAAATCAAACTACAGACTCTGGTCGAGATATGCCTCACAGTCCCGACTGCTTGCACTCTTCACTCGACTCCTCACAACACAGACTCAGCCCTCACACTCTCCTCTTAGTATGTCCTTCGTGCCCTCAATTGTCTGCACTCCCTGTTGTGACTGAATGAATGACTCAAATGAGAGTACACGCCTATTTATACACGAAGCCCTACAAGCAAATATGCTAGGCAGTCTAGACTTAGGTGGAATTATTTTTGTTAATGTCACATTACATTCCAATCATTGCCGGCCTTGCCCAATAATCCTGTCTAAATCTATTCTCATTATTATTTTGACACTATTGCAGTTATGCCTAGTTCTTCAAGCAACATGGCTAACATTAGATAACTGATAATAGAATAGCAAATTGAAAGAGTTAAGAGGTTAATTGATATTTTCGGCTGCAAGTACGTCAACTGATGTTTCTGTTTACTGCTGTAAGAAGCCAATACATGGATTATCATCAGTTCATGACCTGATTGGTTTTAGTATGATTTCATAGCTTCTGTATCAACTTGAAGAATGGAAAAGTAGTAATTATCAATCAGTCTCTTATGCTTGGATATCACTTCTCCACATCCATTTTACCAAGAATATAGGTGTTCACTTCTCTTCATGGACACAGTTTTAGCTTTCTTTGCAAGGGGCACTGATTCTTGCATGTAATTATCATTATTCTAAAGGGAAAGTTGAATGATGGAAGAGAAATTGCAGTGAAGAAGCTATCTCATAGTTCTAGTCAGGGAAAGACGGAATTCGTGAATGAGGCCAGGTTACTGGCACGTGTGCAGCACAGGAATGTTGTAAATTTGTTGGGATACTGCATACATGGTGAAGAAAAGTTGCTCGTTTATGAGTACATCACAAATGAGAGCCTTGACAAGCATCTCTTCAGTAAGTATGCTTTGGCTTAATCTTGTCATCGTTATTAGCTTTGTTGATGGACGATTGAACTCCTCTAAATGTACTGAGGGTCAATTGAACAGAGTCTACTAGGAAGGAGGAGCTTGACTGGAAGAAAAGGTATAACATAATCAATGGCATTGCCAAGGGTCTGCTTTACCTGCATGAGGAATCACACAACTGCATCATCCACCGTGACATCAAGGCTAGCAACATACTCCTTGACGACAAGTGGGTGCCCAAAATTGCTGATTTTGGGATGGCTCGTCTCTTCCCTGAAAATGAGACACATGTAAATACTCGTGTTGCTGGTACCAAGTAAGGAATTGATCATGCTCTTGTATTTTCATATGTAGCCAGTTGGGTTTGCCAGAGTCTGTGGATGTGGACTGGACATCAAATGTTTGGTGTAGGAGTACACGGTTGACATAGTTCAGTGCATCAAACTTGATCTACTTATATGCATGTATGCCTAAAGAAGGTTAATATAAGTTTGATAAATTTGAGTAACCGAGGAAATGTCAAAACAAAAATGGGTTGGTTCACTGCAGGAAACACATGAACGGTTGGGTCCTGAGAAAAATTTGGCTAACGAATAGGTTCATGTATTGATAGGGTTTTCTGAAATGGTTCGATTTCCTAGTCAGAATGGTTGTGCTCTGATCTTCGTATTTTCTGTTTCTTGGGACTAGTGGATACATGGCTCCTGAGTATTTGATGAATGGGTATTTGTCAAAGGCAGCAGATGTGTTCAGCTTCGGGGTTTTGGTGTTGGAGTTGATCTGTGGGCAGAAGAACAGCTCATTCAACTCGGAAGTTGCCCATAATATGCTTGATTGGGTAAGTAACAGTCTCTGGCAGTTTTTCCATCTCTTAGTATCGTAGTTCATGAGAGGGTAAAAGTATTTCCTGTAGTAAGATCAGGAGTATCCATCTGTAAAGTTGAGGTGTATGAATTGGAAGGAACTTTTAGTTGATCGTTCCACACCACATCATAACTAGAAAGAGCGCATGAGATTGCAATGAATTTGAAGTGCTTTGGGAATGACCCGAAATTACACATAATTGTACTGATTTGACCGATTCATCCTCATTTTGCCATTGTAGACAAGTCGGTTTTGACAAATAAACTTGGCACTTCAGTACATCATGTAAAATTGCATTACACTCTGCAGATTTGGTAATGAAGATTAACATGTGTTCTGTCCTTCCAAGTTTTGTTTGGCGTATATACGAGTCTGGGTCTTCCATTCCTTCTGAATTCTTCTTTGATATATCTCATCTTTTGAATTCATGTAGGCATACAAGCAATACAAGAAAGGGAGAAGCCTGGAGATTGTAGACCCAGCACTGGCCGCGTCAGCAGATGCGGATCAAATTGTCAAGTGCATTCAGATAGGTCTTCTCTGTACACAAGGTGACCCCAAGCTTCGCCCAGACATGATACGGGTAGTGGTGATGCTCTCGAGGAAGCCCGGGACCCTAGACGACCTACAAATCAGCAGGCCCGGGGTGCCAGGAGCTCGCTACAGGAGGTCCCACCATGCCCCGGGATTCTCCACCACGACCAGCGAGTCCCAGTCTCCATCTCGCTCAACTTTTGGTTCGAGCTCGGGTGTTAGTTTAAGAACCAGCACGACCGCGACAACCAGCACGACTCCCACTGTTGCAGTTCCACCGGAACCCGATCCTCGGGGAAAGTGTCCTCTGAGCACTTAGTTGGGGCCTATTCCTGTTACACTGTAGGTAGATTTTTTAACCTGATTCATATTGTTCTTTTGTATATCATAGTATGAGGACAGGATGCTTTCTGTAAATGTGCTGCAATTGTGCAGTATAATAGTGAAAGCTCATGAGTTAAATAATGTGCAGCGATTTTTCCATAATCAAGCGAGATCTCCTTTTCATCGGTTGCAGATTTGCATATAGAGAAGATGAGTAATGGTGTTTCGTTTTAGTTTCCTGCTTGCCAGAGTCCTAATAAGCAAAGAAATGGATGAGAAGAGAGCCAAAGTATCTGTTTTTGGTGTGCCAGGGGATTCCCACCTGGTCACAGGCGTTCTAGGAAGCAAGTTTTCCTGCTTCAAGCTGAAGATATAGAAGAAGCAGTCGCCGCCAAGCCATCTAGAGCTGGCTAACACAGAAGAATTTGCTGCTGAAATTCAACCTGGAACTAGCAGGGAATTTCGAGTTCAACCCACACGGTCCAGGGTTGCGCTACTGCATTAAATCCTTTTCATTTCTTGATCTCATTTGATAATTCGAAGGAGCTCTCCTCAAAATGTTATAGTGGTAAATTCCCGAGCTTACATTAAATGAATAAAACGTGTGCATCTTCCGTGACAAGGTCGACGGTTCAAATGTTAAATTCTCTCCACGGGTGAGGGAGCCGCCAGTGGTAAGACCACCTACTCATTATACTTTGCACATGAACTTACTTGAATTTATAAATTTGAGGAGGTGTTGATAGACTCGGAAATAAACTTCTCGGTATGAGAAAAAAAGTCACAGTGGCAGATAATCGTTGCAATGCAACCGAAATTCCAATCCTACCCCCTTTGCCATCTAATTGTCCAGATAAAGCAGATGAGAATTGAGATGAATGCACTAGACAAATTACTATGTAATATAAGGAAAAAATAATTAAATTATAATAAAATAAATAAATTATTATTAATTATCCGAATTTTATCAGAATTAATTACTAATTAAAATAATTTAACCGATATTCTCTCATATTATCACTAGGATAAAATGAAAAATTTTTAAATAATTTTACTTTAATATATGATGTGAAAAATGTCAATTATTAATTGTTTTATTTTTCTTATAACATTATTATGCGATAAAATTATTTAAATTTTTTTCTTTTGCAGCTACGAATTTTTTTCTGATGGAGGAGGATGGGGCTGAAACAGTAAAGACACGTTATGCGGATTCTCCTGTCTATCTTTAAAGCTCCCACCTTTATATAAGAAAAACAAAATAAATTAATAAACAAACTTAAAATCCCTCTTCCACTAAACAGTGACTGTGAGAGCATTTCTCTATCCGTCCCTCCAGTGCTGTCTGTCTGCGGATTGCCGAGATGGTGACGTTCGCCGTGTCGAAGGTCCAGACCACCCCCTTCGATGGCCAGAAGCCCGGGACTTCTGGCCTCCGCAAGAAGGTTCCCTCCCCTCTCCTGTCGTCGCCGTTTCCATCCGTTTTCTTCTGAGCACCCTGATGTTTTCATCCAGCAATTTCGATTTCTTTTCCCTGGCGGTTCATCGTCATCCCGAAGGATGAAGATTGTTCGCACACACTCATTAGTGAATGAGCAATTTGGTGTCAACCTTGCATACGAGATTTGGATGCGATCTGCTCTTCGTTTGATCTTCCGTGCATTACTTCAGACCCCATTTTGCGAATCGTAGAATCTGTGCTAGAAGCGTTTCAGATCATTGAGTTGTTGATTAGAAGGATTAAAATTTGTGCTGAGAGAGCTAATAGTTATTTAATCAGATATGAAACTCTCAGCAGTGCACGCAGAAACGTAAAATCTGTTGGCTTAGGACCTCGGAAATAACTTTAAACTGTGGATTTAGCATGATCAACTGGTCTGATCTGGTCATCTGATGATCCCTTTAGATGGATTTTCTGCAGTACTCCATTTGGTTCTTTTCTTCTGGAATATCAAATGCTGACTATTCTTACGAGTCTATGAGATATCACTTGCTGGAACTCACGTACTTGGACATTGTGTTTCATTTTGATAATCAAATGCATTTTTTTGCCTCTTTTTTTTTTTTTTGTTTATCACGATGCCTTCTCTGACGCATTATTTTTTCATGAATCATAACCATTCTAATGTGAGGGAGTGTCTTGTCATTTGATGTGGTTGAATTTATATACATTTTAAATTAATTCCATTTGATTGTAACAGAACACTTTATTGATATGACAATATCAGCAACCTTTTTGGTGATTACTCACTGAATATTGAATTATCTTCGCACTATAGTTTGACGTATTGTTTGAATAGCATTTTCGCAGTATCTCTTAACTTTTAACTTCACTGTGGCTGCAACTTTTCAGGTGAAGGTATTCATGCAACCCCACTACTTGCACAATTTTGTTCAATCAACCTTTAATGCTCTTTCAGCTGAGAAAGTTAGAGGTGGGTGACACTGTTATTTGTTGCATGAATTATCTCTCAAATATGAATGGGTCTTGTTGTAATCTATGTACGTAAATCTCACTCAGCATGGTGGATGTAAAACCATATGGAACATAAAAATCTTTGATTCTAGGTCAATGAAAACAACAAAAAGGCTAAGTTAATTATAGATTGGTTTGATTGAAGCATATGTGTGTCAATATTATTAAAGCATGTTGAAGGTTTAAGCAAAAAATATAAATAATGATTACTGGATATTTATTACTTCTTGGCACTATTTTAACTCTTCAAGATATCGTGTGAAGATCAGTTTTTATAAAGATTATCCTAGATTCAATAGCTTTTTGAGCTTGATTCTTGTTGTGAGTTAATAGTATTAGCTGTTGATATCTTGCCTAATTTACTATCATCTGCACTGAATTTTCATGCAGCACTTCCTGTAAATGAGGTACTTCTGAAAGTGCAGCCAGTAATATTTACTTTGTCTGGAAATGGCTGTGGTTCTTTTTATGTTGGTGAAGAGGAAAGTTTAAAGGGCAGGCACGTATGATCTGATGGTTGTTGGGGCGTCTTGGCATTATATGTTGGTGTATGAGTGTACATTCGTTTTTCTTTTTTTACTATGGTGGTCTCCTTTTGATGCAATTTAATATACTGTAACAACTCAACTGAAAATAAGATGATGCAATATTGTTTTATTTGCCATCGTGTCTCCTGCAGTTAGGCTCAATGACACTCTTATCTGCAAAGCAATATTTTACACATTTATTTGTGCTCACCTTGATCGTTAAAACTAATTGAATACTTATAAAATGCCTGAAAATAGGTGCTACACTTGTTGTTTCTGGTGATGGCCGATATTTCTCCAAGGATGCTATCCAGGTAAGCTTATCATAAATTCAAGAATAATCCTTCTTTAATCACTGTAATTGGATTTATTTTTTCTTAGATATGGTTGTGAACACATCTATACAAGTGACCAGGAAAAAGAAAAAGAAACATTTGGAGATTTCAATTTCTTTTCAGTAAATTAATTTGAAGATTGTGATCAATATAATTTTAATTTATGTAATTTGTGTAATAATGTCTGATTCTTAAATGTTTTGAGGATGGCACATCTTGGCTTCTGACATACACCCTGTTAATATTGTCAGATCATAATCAAGATGGCAGCTGCAAATGGAGTTAGACGTGTTTGGGTTGGTCAGAATGGCTTGCTTTCAACTCCTGCTGTTTCTGGAGTAATTCGTGAAAGAACTGGACATGATGTAGGTCATCTTATCTAAAGTGGCAACATCTGGCCTGTTATTTCTTTTATGCTACTCCTTGCTAGTCATCCTTGAAATTTGCATTGTTTATTGGTGTATTTAAATTTTGCTAGTAACTTCAATTCGAAACTTCATCTATAGGGTTCCAAGGCAACAGGGGCGTTTATATTGACAGCAAGCCATAATCCAGGTGGTCCGACAGAGGTGGGTTCTGCTGTATCCTCTACCACTAAATTGCTCACCAACTTGCAGTTTCTTAAATTTTTTTTTGGGAAAAAATTGCTTTGAATCCTCCTAATTTTCATATGAATAAATAACCTCATCCCCCAATGCTGCAAATCCCAGTCCTTATATTTGAATTCCATTTGGCATCTCAAGTTATTTTCCCTCGGTGGGACTCAATACCGTGGAAATGACTGCTATTATCATGTGGAATTTGTGAAAGAACATAAACAGTAGGTTCTTGAGGAAGCAAAGTGGATTAGTGCTGAATTTCAATTTATCTTTCTGTACTTAAATGCTGGGTGTTGATTTTACTCTAGGGGAAGAAACTTGCCAGTCAAGTAATATCTTTTGCATGGATTTTGATGCAGTCTACACTTGGTATTTGTTTTTTTATCCGAAGTGAAAGCTCTTGAATGCATCCTCTCTATTTTCCAGTTCCTTTAAATTGATGAATCAATTTTGCTTATAGAAATATGAGTTTTAGGGCGATTAGGAAACCAGTTTTTCTGTCCTAGTCAAATACTGACAAGAGGAAGGGATTAAGATGAGCAAGTGTGACTCTGTAGCTTCTTTTCTTGCTGCAGGATTTTGGGATCAAGTACAACATGGAAAATGGTGGGCCTGCCCCAGAATCAATTACTGATAAGATCTATGAGAACACCAAAACAATCAAGGAGTACTTAATTGCAGAAAATCTTCCTGATGTAAGCTACTTGCTTGGGTGAAAATAAAATCTTCTGGATGTGAAAATTTCTTGGAAACATCATTCATTAAAATTTTCTCTTTGTCCACGCCTCTATTGTTTTCTCGAGAATACTCTGCTATAATAGCAGTTATCATTCTTTTCTAGGTCGATATAACTGTGTCAGGTGTAACAAGTTTCAGTGGGCCTGAGGGACAATTTGATGTCGAGGTTTTTGATTCAGCCAGTGATTATGTTGCATTGATGAAGTAAGCTCTCTATCATATTGCTCTCCAATTTACCGTCCTGTGTTTGTGGTATTCAAAGCTCAAGTTGCAAAACTGATGCTCTTTAGCTTCTATTTATTCATAAAGGTCTGTTTGATTTGTCATCTTTCTTAGAGTGTGTTTAGGGGTGTGGTGGGTGGTTATACATGTCCTTTTTAACCATTGCAGAGGCAGGGTTTGTGAAAATATTTCTAAACCCTGGGTTTTGATTGATTTTGGCAGTTGAAAATGTGATTTCCTGTAGCAGGTTAAGAGGTGCTTACGAAACTGTATTTGGTTATTTTCTATTTCAAGTATGAATTCTAACTTCAGCAGGTTTAAATTGGTGTCTTCTAGATACTTTAGTTATGAAGTCAACATTTTCTTTTCAACAATTTTGTTCAGCACTTCCCCATCAGCTCTTTCGAACCAGCCTGAATCATGAGCTGCTTAAGCTCATGTTCTGTTCAACCCTTTTAGTTATCATGCAAGCCTTCTCTTACACAAGAATACATGATTGGTATGATTAAATATTACATCTTACACTTGCAAAACACAAGATTGGTGTGATTAAATACTTGTGAAATCAATAAAATATTTTGTTTCATCTTCAAGGGGTCTGGTACGGGGCACTTTTGAAAATTGAAGTATCTCCCATAATTCCAACCAGCTCCTTACAATTTCTTGCCTTGCTAGTGTTAGTGAATGGGTCACCAATTTGAAGGAAGTAAATTGGCATGTGTTATATATATGAATGTGTTTGCCATCTCTACCAATTTTGCAGTGATAGACCATCGAAGTATTTGTGGTGCAGCATGGGAATAGATGCTATTTTTGCTATTTGCATGAAAATTTTCACTTATCGACTGTGTGCCAATGATATCTGTCCTGTGTTAATGGCTCAGGTCAATCTTTGACTTCCAGTCTATCCGGAAGCTGCTCTCTTCTCCAAAATTTACTTTCTGGTTGGTGTATTTGTCAATGCAAAAGCAAAATATCATGTGATAAGTGGTTAAGTTTTATATTTGTCAAGGATCTTTTGCTTAAAGTTTTAAATTGGTTGCAGCTATGATGCTTTACATGGAGTTGCTGGAGCTTATGCAAAACGAATCTTCGTGGAAGAGCTTGGTGCCAAAGAGAGCTCATTGTTGAACTGCATGCCCAAGGTTTTCCCACTTCTCTTGTGCATTTTGTTACTCCATTTTCATGTTCCTTGGGTCCTCTCTCTCTTTTTTTTTTTTTAACAATCTCTAATAATTTTGACAGGAAGATTTTGGAGGTGGTCACCCAGACCCAAATTTAACATATGCCAAGGAGTTGGTTGCACGTATGGGCTTGGGAAAGTCTAGCACTGGAGAAGAGCCGCCTGAATTTGGTGCTGCTGCTGATGGGGATGCAGATCGTAATATGATCCTTGGGAAGAGGTTGACCAGCTTAGACATGATATTTGACTTGCAACACTTCCCAACCAGATTTAAGGGAAAAAAAGACTTTTTTTTTTGGTTAAGTGGACAAGGAAAAAGAAACTTTGTTATGTTTTCTGATTGATTTCTTTTGCTGCAGGTTCTTTGTAACTCCATCAGATTCAGTTGCAATCATTGCTGCAAATGCAGTTGATGCCATACCATACTTCTCTGGTGGTCTCAAGGGAGTTGCCAGGTTGGTGGTGCTTTTCACCTTGTCGGCTGCTATAAAGAGGCCTGTCTTTCTCATCTATCATGTGCCTCTTTTTTTGGAATCAGGTCTGTCCTTTGTAATAATATATTAACATGGAATAATGTTTGTCTATGTTGTATGTAACCCCATCATATCATAGAGATTATCTGATTCTTTTAATATTCACCTTCTAGTTTTTTCTTTTGGTCAGTAGATATGCTCCAAACGTTGTTTTTGCCATTGGATTTCATATGTTCATAATTTTGTTTTTTGTAGGAGCATGCCGACATCGGCTGCTCTCGATGTTGTTGCAAAGCATTTGAACTTGAAATTTTTTGAGGTAATAAGATGCAAGGAATGACGAATATTTGGTTTGATGACCCTGCTATTATTTCCAACTGCCTATACTTGTTCCCCCTATGTTTATCTCTAGGTGCCTACTGGATGGAAATTCTTCGGCAACCTAATGGATGCTGGATTGTGTTCAGTTTGTGGAGAGGAAAGCTTTGGAACTGGTTAGCATGATATATATCTTATCTGCGTTGTAAGAAAATCAAGTCACTGGCAGGATCCCAATATCGTCTTTTGTATCTCTGGTTTAAAATAATCAATAGGCTCAGATCATATTAGAGAGAAGGATGGAATTTGGGCTGTCTTGGCTTGGCTTTCTATTCTTGCCTACAAGAACAAGGACAATCTCAATGGGGAAAAGCTTGTGACTGTAGAAGATATTGTTCATCAACACTGGGCCAACTATGGTCGGCACTATTATACTCGATACGATTATGAGGTATTGCTTCTTGCTAGCTTCATTTTTTTCTCCAAAAATTCTGCATTTTTCTATATGCATCTGTTTTGGTTGACCAATATGCCCTCTGTTCCTTGAAGAATGTCGATGCTGGGGCAGCGAAGGAATTAATGGCCTATTTGGTCAAGCTGCAATCTTCACTATCTGAAGTTAATGAGTAAGCTTTTAGACGTCTCTCTCTGTGTTTGCTCTGTATTCCTCCGTGTACCGTTTTCTTCTCGTCAACAGCATTGAGCAATTATCACTCTGTCATCTGATATGCATATTTTATTTTACAGCATCGTCAAAGGGATGAGACCCGATGTATCGAAGGTTGTTCATGCTGATGAATTTGAGTACAAAGATCCTGTTGATGGTTCTGTCTCAAAGCATCAGGGTATTCGGTATTTGTTCGAAGATGGCTCCCGACTTGTGAGTTGCCTCGACTCTTATGTCAATTCCTATCTTCACTCGGATATTTGGGATTATATTCGGTCATGTGCATGGCGGCAAAAATATTATTGGAGTTCAGAAACTATAATGAACTTTGTCAAACTCGGGACTCCACCTACATTGGGCGAAGGTCCCGGAAGCTCGAGTGATGAACTCGACGCATAAATTTGACTCATAAACTCGTACAGTTTGGGAACTGTGGTATAAGATATTAAATAATGTGTTGAAGAATATGCTCAAACATGGTGCTTAAGACATGTGAAGAAGAGTAAATCATACTTAACAGGCTGCTGAAAGCCAGCTTCCCACGTTGATTTTAGGCCTTTGCCAAGCCAACTGCCCCCCTCCGAGTAGTCTTAATCTGGCCTAAGGAAGTCTAGACCCTCCCTCGCGGTGGGTACTGAGGACTGCTGGTGAGGGGGGCCAGTGTTGACTTCTTTTGTGACAGTTCCAGACCATTTCATAAATTCAACAAATTAGGTAGAGACATTTCAGACCTCTCCAGTATCTGGAGCAGTGGGAGTACTGGTAGATTTGTTGCATTTCTTACTTGGCAAGTAAGAAATGGCTTTTTTTACATGAGGAAAATGAAATTGAAGAATTATGCAGGTTTTCCGCCTCTCGGGAACTGGCTCAGAAGGTGCCACGATCCGGCTCTACATCGAGCAGTATGAGAAGGATTCGTCAAAGACCGGAAGGGATTCGCAAGAAGCACTGGCTCCACTTGTAAGAACATTTACCACCTCAAATACTCAACAACTTCCAACCTTACCTCTCTCCTCACCACCACTCCTGAAATTGTTTTCGTTTGGCATTCGATTTGCAGGTGGAGGTTGCGCTCAAGCTCTCGAAGATGCAGGAATTCACTGGCCGATCTGCCCCGACAGTCATCACATAAACTCCCCCTTGATCATCCACACCCTTACCGGTCGTGTAGGTCTCGGAGAAGCCGAGAGGGTAATGGTTACGTGGATGGAGTCCCTCGTGTTTTCTCAATAATAAGTTACCATATTCCGACACCGTGAAGCAGCCTCTCATATGTCTTTGCTAATTATGCCTACGGATAACTCTACTGCTGTATACATGAGCTACGAGAGAGCTCGATCATCTAATTAGATGCTTACCATTCTGTTGAGACTAATCTATTGCTCGCGTGCTTCGCTCATCTTGTCTAGTTCTATCTGGGTCGACTGTTACGGATACGGAAAGGAGCACAAATTTGAATATCTTTATCAAAATATTGTAGAAACACCACATCTTGAACATGCGGTTTCAAATTCTTTTCAATTTTGTGGGGGAGAAGATGCGATCTCCTCTCATTTCTTTAACAAAGAGATCACATCTTTATATTTATTAGGAGACCGTACCTTGGATATGCGGTTTTGGGTAGGGATGTGTAAGAGTATAGAGTATGTCCGGGACAGGTAGGAATTTACCCAACACGAGAGGTTCTAGGTAAATTCAATGAAAATAGGGTAGATTTCGAGTAGCGAATTAAGGAACCTGTCAGTTCCGGTTCCGATTCGTGTTCCGGTTCTGGCACTCAGGGCATCTGGAATCAGAACTTGTTAACTTATTTGTGTGGTTAATTTTAATCATACATAATTTTCTCATTTGAACTCAAATTCACAAGCCAGTAAAACCATTGTATTCTTAACTCGATGATATTTGATTTGACATAATTATGCATATTTAATAAATTTTTTGTTTGTAAAGTATCATTATAATTTAAAATTCTTAATAAATAATGCTTAAATGTAGTGTAAATATGCTTAAAATTACCCATATTTTATTATTATATAAAATACATAAAATAATAATAATAAAAATATTAAAGTAATCCATATTTTAGATTAAAAATAAATAATAAACTAGTTCCAACATGGTAGAGTCCAGTTCTAAGATTTAACATAATAGGGTTTGAATCCAAAAGTTAGGAACCGGTCTTATATAGGGTAGGGTCCGTCCGGTTATCATGAAAAATATAGGGTACCAAGACCCGAACACTCCTAATTTTAAATTAAAATAAAGTTTTCATTTAAGTCTTCGCCGTTCATTTTTTTTTTGTCAATAAAAATTTTTATCTGTGATGAGATCGCATCTTGATGGTACAAAAAGAAACGGCAACTTTTTACAAAAGTTGAATGTACGGTATTTTCGCTGGTTTGTCGATCGGGAAGCGGGTACCTTGGACTACGGAAGAATTGACCTGTTAGCGAAGGACGGGATCCAAAACCCATTCATTGAGGCTGCAGTGCCTCTACCTATCTCGAAATAGATCGTCTGACCTTAACATCCTGCAGATGATCTCGTGGATCGAAATTCAAAAAGACGAGTGATTTTCCGACTCGGACAAACACATCCAGCAGATCCTCTAGAAAGATCCAGCCGCTCGTGAACGAAGATACTGACAAATCGAATGGGCTCATCCTGCTGTAAGCTCAAGCCATCCATCCTCCTGTTTTGTACGGATGAATTCCCGGGCCTTCCTGAGATTACTCCATGTTACGGTGCTGATATAATATTATAAATTAATAAAATTTAATTATTTTAAAAATATCTTTTAATGAAACCCTAAACATCCCTAAAATCATACCGATTTGTGACGCCGTGTCAGTATCGTCACGTGATATAATCGCTGCGTACGAGGCTGTCTCCTTGCGGTGGGGTCCATAGATGTTGGAGAAGGAGCAGGGGAGACAGCTCTTGCTAATCTCGTGAATTTTCATAATGTTTTCTTCTGTCTGACGCCTGAAATAGAGAATTCCGATTCGTCTCTATTCCACTGGGCCTTGGCTGCATTAGCATGGGGTTGGGTAAATTTCATTTACCCCCTGCCAACACGGTTTAACTCAGTGAATAAGATTTCGAGTTCGGATCTTACGAGCAGATAAAATCTATGAGCAGGAGAGAGAGTTTTAACCCTATTAATAGATCAATTTTGCTCTGAGCATCCCCCCAAAAAAAATCATGCATGGGGTATATAATTAGTCTTTTGACAATTTACCGCGAGTGCCCATTTGAAAGCTTAATACAAATTAAGTTTTGATACAACTAGGGATGACAAAAATGTCCTGCTCCGCGAGGTTGACCCGTAATGGAGAGGGTAAAAACTTGATAATGTGCGTCGGGCGGGGCGGGACTGGGTTCGTCACTGGACTCGCCCTGCCCTACCCGTCCCGCTATATTATATAATTTAAATATATATTTTAAAATTAAATTTTATTTAATTTATGAGTATTTGTCTTAATAAATTAAATAATAATCACTTTATTTTATTAAAATGATGTGAATTCTACTCGTTTCATATTTATTTAACCATATTATTATAAATATATAAATTTAGACTATATTTTAAATTATATTTCACAAACATTAAAATCTATTGTTCTTACTCAAGCTAGACAGTGTCCCGGCCTCGCACGGATCACGGGGCGGGTCGACCCGTTTTGGATGCGGGACAGGTCTTGGTTTTTGCCATCTCTAGCTACAATGATGGCTTGATTGAAGGCAATGGATCTGTCAAATGTTTTTTTTTCTTTCCAGATATATCAAAGGAAAACCAACCCGAGATTCAAGAGTGAGTTTTGCACTATTACATCGCTGCCCCTGGTGTTACAGGAGGCCATTTACCTAAGCTCCCCGAACATAGTAATATAGGTATAGATAGATACATATACATGTGACACCGACAGTGCAACACTACTTTCCCGCACATGCTCCTATCGTTGGTTAACCTAACCAAAACCAAATGACTCTTAAATTAAAAAAAAAAAAAGAAAATTGGAAAAGAAAAAAGGAAAACAAAACTCTTTTCTAATTTAAACAAAATATAATAAAACTTAAGGGGCCGCTTGGTTCACGAAACTATTTACTAGTGCTAGGGCGTTGCTGGTGACTTGCTTCACGGCCGTGGCCTTAGTGCTCACATCCGACTTCACGGGCCCGTCCGGCACGTCCTCGAACCCGTCCGTACACGTCTCCTCGTCCGTCAGCGCCGCGCTCATCCACGTCTGGACATTGCTCATCTGGAACCTGAATTGACACATAACAGAGAGACCGGACGCTTAGGTTGGGAGAGAGAGAGAACACAGAACAGCCGTCATCGAGAAGGAATGATTTCATTTCAACCAAGGAAATGAGCGGGGCAATGTCGTCTTTTAGGAGAGAAGGAATTTGGAAATTGATCCGTGGTGCAGCAGTGACAATTCAAATACCCTTATGTATTCAATTGTGAATATATTAAATATGTTGAATATTCCAGCTCATAACCTAAATGTTTTGGTTTCGAGAGTTATTAATATATATTTTAACACAATTATATAGAAGGAAGCTTTTGCAATTTAACCGCTTCAACGGCTAAGTTTCATAACAAATACTACAGATAGAAGTTTAAGACAGAGAAAAAAATAATATAAATTTAGTTTTTTTCAGTGTACAGAGGAGACACGTAAGTTTAAAAATGATAAAATGAAGAATCTACAGGTGAGATCAAATTTAAAATCTCTAAATTACATGGCGGTTGCAGTACCAATTGTATTAAAATCTTTTTTTCTGGCACGACCATTAATTTTAATTGTTTTGAAAATTGATTACCTGAAAGATTCCTGGCTCGAGGTGTCCAGCCTCCTCATCTGGTTCAGCGACCCCCTGATCTCGTCCACGGCGTCCCCGAAGTTGGAAAAGCAGTCGTGGAGGGCGCCGGCGGCCCGCGGGTCGGCCCCGTAGTCGGCCTGCCGGGACAGACCGGACACGTAGACGGCCATCCGGCGAGCCCTCGCGAGACTCACCGAGATGGCGACGCGGGCCAGGCGGTTCGGGTCGTTTCGGACGGCGCCGGCGTAGCGACACAGGGATCTGTAGCAGACGTCCGGGTAGAGCGTGGAGGCGCAGCTCGATCGGACGTAGGCGGTGGCGTTGGGCTCCCCGGCGTAGAGGTCGCTGGCCGACCGGACGGCGGGGATCGGGTGGAGGAGCACGAGGAAGGGTAGGACGGCGAGGAGGGGAATCGGGAGAGGGAGAGGTTTGGATTGCATTGTTGGAGAGTTTGGAGAGACTCTGTAAGGTGGAGGAGACTGTTCTGTGTCCTCTTCTCCTCAGGGGGGAGCCTGTTTTATATCTAGCCTTCGCTTCTGCTGATACGTGTAGTGACAATATTGCCCCCAGTTTCGATGGCATTTACAGTGCTAGTATCGATCTCCGCCAGAGTATGCAACTGGAGAAAAATGGGAAGAGGAAAAGAGGGAAAAGTAGAGGGATGGAATATCATTGCATGGAAGTTTTTCTAATTCAGCTACTCAGCCGTTCAGTAATTTAATTTAATAGCTCATAATCAACAATTCAAATTAAAAAATCATTTAACGGAATAATAGTTATAAAGTGATCATATTTAAAAGATTTTCATGATTATTATTATTTTGTATAGTTATCTTATCATAATTAAGTATATTATAATTCAAGTATATTTGATTATCATTTATTATTAATTTATAAATTATAATAATATTCTACACGTGATAAACTCATTAAATATATATAATTGTATGTCAGATGAAAGTTCAACAAGTAAGGCATACAACGGTTTAAACTGATTGAAAATTGGAGTATAAATGAGGAATTTATGAACAATTAAAGTTAACTGTGCGAATAAGTTTTTGTAACAGGTTTTGGTACCGTCCGAGTATCTTATATGTCGGAATTAGAACTGACCGGTCCCTTACTTTATTACATGAAACATGCCCGAATCTCCTTGAGATCTACCATCTTATCGATTACGGATACACTCTATATTCGTGTTAAAAGATATTTACTCCTTTAGGTCGATCTGACTTGAACTTGGATCGGCCATTGTCATTGGCATTTTGAGTACCACGGGATAAACATGCAAAAAGAAAAAAAGAATTGGTTTAAACTATTCTATTTCTTTATTCGATTCATTTTCTATTTTTTAGCAAATCATTAAATTAAATGATCGTAACTAATTTAAATTTAGTAACACTTCCAAGTATATGTGAAAATGGTAAAGGTTTTATCTTTTTTCCTTTAACATTTTTCCCACCATAACGATCAAGCAAAATGGGGGCACATTGGTAAAATACACATCACTTACCAAGACAGCACAGACATTCTTCGATTGACTGAATTTACCACGTCATTAATAAATTTAACAAATAAATATTTGACATACTGTTACAAAAAATATTATATCAACTTTTTTTTATCAATGGACAATATTCACTTTTAAAATACAATATGACTATTTTTACTAATATATTAAATAATTATTAACTAAGTTCACGGGATCATCCATTAAATCTCACTTAACAAATTGATCAAAAGGACAACGCGCGTGCTGGTGGGAGCCCTTTTCCACGGCCGCCCATTTCGGGGAGCGGCTTCCAGATTACGGCTCGGTGCTGTGGGGATTTCACAACATCATAGTAGGGAGACTCCTACTGTATATTCTATCTTGGTTGTAATTCGATCACGGAACTGCAGCGCACTACATGTTGGTGTTGTAGCGCTCACTCGTGGTGGGTTGTGGTACCGTGACCGAATTGCGATTAAGGTACGGTACCGTCAAAATTTTATGAAATTTTCCTCATATTACGGGCTTTGATTTGATTTGATATTAAGTGAAGTGATGGGAAGGGACATCTTGATGATCCCCGACAGAAATACGAGGTTTGCGCTGGCCATCTCAAGAAACCCCACAAATCCATGATTAGACAGCCGTATCAGAAGAACAATATTCTCAACGCGAATTTTCTTAATTCACAAAAACTCGTATCTAAGACCTTTACTTGACAAAATCAAGTACCAAACCACTTGAATTAGCAGTGTCAGTGATATAACAGAAATATGAGATGCCTTGTCATGAACATGGGGGAGAGGATGGACATGTTTTATATATATATATATATATATATATATATTATTACATTAAGAGAAGATGTTCTTTTTGGTGTCATTCCTTTCTTTCCAAAAATACCCTTATGCATATAAATTAATATCGCTACCTTTTAGATTGAAATGAAATGAGGATATGATTGTAAATTTGGCATATACAACTACGCATTTTCACCTTTTTTTCCTCCTCCGCTTGAAAGTCCATCCCCTCTTTACCACATACTTTTTTAATATATTTATTATTAGTTTCATTTTTACTGCCTACTATTATAATTATATAATTTAAAAGTTAAATATATATTATTTTTACTTAAAAATTTAATTATAAATAGATATTTTTAATAATTTTTATTGAGTAATACATATTATGCATTGGATGGGTAAACCTCTAATATATATATATATATATATATATATATATATATAAAAGTCGGCCAGCATTTTCAACGAGGCAGTTTTTGGGTTGTTAGTTAAAGTTCATCCAGGGCTGAAAGTGTAGCCAAAACCCTCCTTTCCTATTCATTCATCCATTTATTTATTTATACTTTTTAATAAAATTATTTATTTATTTATTTATTTACTTACTAATTACTAGTTGGCCACTATTGCTCAGCGTGCATTTTTTGCCAATTTGCTCGGGCCCACGCACACTAAGTTTGTCTACCTTCGAGAACGGAAAAATAATGAAATTTAAAGGATGTGTAACCAAAATGGATTCCTTTTGGGGGTAGGACATCTCTTTCTTTCAAGAATGTCTCATGTTCGGGTTTTATTAATTGAAAAAATTCATATTAAGAGTTTTACCCTCAGTGGGAATTCCCGACCCAAATTGAATTAATAATATCTTATGAAACTTTTAGATATCAATAATTCAAACTAAAAAAAATAAAAGTAAAAGAATCTGATTAAAGAGAAGAAAAATAGTCTAAATATTAGACTAGGTTACAAAAAATTTACATAATATTTTATCAATTTTTTTTTAATTTAAAAATGACAGTATCAACTCCATTAAATCCATCGCTGATGTGGAGAGATGGTCCTGTCCTTTATTTAATATACGAATAGGCATCTCTATTTCACAACAACGCGGTGAGAAAATATCGAATAAATTAGTAACTGATCGAATGATCAACACTATTTTAATCTTTCGTGATGATCTAATTGGTATTTTTTCATATTACGTGATGGAATAATATTACCAAAAATTTCTCCAAATGAAGAGGCTTTATCTTCGTCCTCCAATGTGTGCCTCTTTTGTTTCGTTGAATGGCACTTTACATTACTCTTTAGTTACCGTTCTACGTTTCTATTAGAATCGCGAGGTCCTGTTGTGAAAGTAACTATTGTTTTCTTTTTCCCCTCAATGTGGTTTGGTTAAAATATTATAACGCCACTTCCGCTAAGTAAAATTTCGGATTTTAGTTTTGTGAATAAAGAGTACTCATCTTGAGGGAGATCTTCCCCTAATAGCACTAAACTCATACTAGATTAATTAACACCAGTTGAATTTCTAGATATCAATAATATAGATTGAAGAGGAATTTTTTAAGGAATAAATGTCTTCCATATCTGGCCAGACAGGAGGAATTAATGTTTTCATGACCAGCCTGTCTCACCGTACGAGGTGAGAAAATATCAGTCAAAATTAATAAATAAGCACTGAGGGAATAGTAATTTAGTCGTTCGGAACTCACTCTCATTTGATTTTGTGAGGCCGAAGCCCTAGGTTTGAGGTCCCTCTTTAAGCAAAATTGCCAGAAAGGGAGTTGGTGTGAGTTTTAGCAACCACCGACTTCCTAGACTATACTAGACTTTTAATGATGTTATGTTGATGAGATCAGTATCAGTACTGGTTGTTCAGTTTGTATGATACATTCATGATTAAACACGATTGTCCAACATTATATAGCGAGAGGTCGAAATCGCCATAACTGCTACCCTTTTTTATCTTCAAAAAAATTTAACAAATAGGTAGAGTATGCTAATCGCTCGAGTAGCTATCATAATATTCATTAATAGGAACAGTTTTAATAATATTTAATCATTGCATTATTCTAAAATAGTATTATCTAAGATTTCCGCTATTTGTTACTTCGATTTCATCTATACTGTTATATGCAAATATTCATTTGTTTTGGTGTCGTTTTTAGTTTTTTGTATTTGACCTTCACCTAATTTACATATTAAAATTTATGACATTTTTCAATGTTGTTGTTTGTATGCTAATCATTCGTTATTTGTTTTGGTTCCAAGTTAAGAGTAAAATAGTCATTTCAATCAATTTCTCTGATCGCTCCAGATTTATGATCTAAATAGCAAAAAATTTCATTAACAACTTAAATTCTCCCACTCTATAACAACATAATAAAAATTATTACATTTATTTTAATTGTAAGTTAAATTATATATCATTATTTAGGATAATTTTTTTGAAAATGTAAATAAAATTGTAAAATATATTATGCACAACTTAGAATGTCCTATATGATATTATAAGTCATGTAAGTCCATTTCAAATAAATTAAATTGTAGTACTTTATAATTAAATAATTTAATTAAATAGATTTAGAGTAATATTCATTTTTATTAATTTTTATTTTACAATTGCACGGAGCACGGTCAGTCTCCATGATCATATATGAATATGTATTTTTACTGTTGATATCCATAAATTCAAAAAATTCTAACTAATTTATATTTGAATCAGCTCTCTTCACTAAGAGATAGAACTCTCTTTAATCATAAATTTTCTTCATTTATAAAATCTGAACCAACAAATAATTTGAGGGAAAAAAAAAATCAAACCACCCAAAATAACATGAGTGAGTTGGTATGTTAGTTAGTTGGTGTTGAATTTACGTACGATAATATTGCACTTGTTCTTGTAAGCGACAGCTGGCATTGACATAGTGACATTGTCAGTTGATTGTCTAGAAAATGTAGAGAAATTAAGGTTACCAGAGGTGTAGGACAGTAAAATCCAGCAGAAGATCAGAAATCCCCTGCACGCATGGTAGTTTTTTTTTTTTTAAATGGTTTAATTTAATAACAATCTCACACCTCTTTTATTTCACCAACCCTCTAACTAGAGAAAGTATTGTATGCAATGCGTATACTATATGATAATGCTGACATGGTGCTACAAATTAATATGATTGAATTATTTATAGTGTTGTTTTTTTATTATTTTCTGGGATTTTATTAAAAAAATCTTAAAATCATTGAATTTTATTGGTTTATAATGTCATGTCAGTACTGTCACGTAATATACTTGTTATAACTCTATGGTCTAACCGAAACAATAATATTTTCACTGTTTTACAGTATTTAATAAAGAACAAAAAGATGGGCTAATTTTGTCATAAATTCTATTTTTTGGGGATAAGATCAAATATTTTGCTCATTAACTTGCAAAACCTTGAGAATTCTATGTATAATGTTACACTTGTGATGTTTATCTTGGGAGGATGTCACATTACATATATGGAATGGTAAAGTCTAATTGTCTAGTGGACCTTTCTAATAATGGAAGTACTAATAGATGGTTGTTACTAAACCACTTCAAAATAAAATTACAATATGGAACTACACATACCAACAAGACCATGCCAATGGGGTTCCAAAACAACAAACTGAAGACATTCGATAAAACTGGAACAATACAGAGAAGATTAGCATGACCTCTACGCAAGGATGACACGCTCAAATTGAGAAATGGTTCCCCCGACAGGGATGAATGACAACTATCAATTGGTATATGTTATATAAACTATGATACGTAAGTTTCTCGTTAGGGATGTCTTGAAAGGAATGAATGAACCACTGATCGACTAGTAATATTATACGATTATTCGGAATGGTCCACTGACTAGATGGTAATGTGCATGCATGCGTGCATTCATGAAACATCATGTCATTTGATAGCCATAGAATACTGTACTTACTCATGATCCATATCAGTAAGGTCATAATTCGAGTTTTGTAAATGAAAAAAATTTATATATAAGAGAGTTTTACTACTTAACAAATATATATATATATATATATATGTATATAAACATAAATGATAAAACTACCAACTTGGTTTCCTACTTGGCAATTAATATTGATTTTTCACACCACATTGAGAGTTTGGTTTTGCACTAGGTCTTTCATGGTGCTACTACATTGACAATGTTAGTATCAATGTTAGTTATTCAGTTTATTTAATATGTTTACCGTTGAACAGTAAAGTACGAATAATATTATGTAACGAGATGACTGGATTGTGATTACTACTACCCTTCTTTTTACTGATAAAAAAGTTTAAGTTGAGTCAAGTGGCTTAAAAATAAAATTCTTGGAAATAAACCAATCCGACCACCATGAGCAAGAATCAGCCTAATCTAGCAGATCTGGCTAGCATATTTATTCTAGGCATGTTTTCAAGATTAAAAAAAAAATTCCTAATAAGAAACTATTTAACTACTGAAAAGTTGTCAAGGCAGATCTCACATCACAAACTTCGGAATGAATAATTTCATTACTCTGTCGAACTATTTCACGATCGATATTTTGGTGGGATTTTCCACCTGTAAATTAATCACATTCTTGATTTATTTTAGTACCAAGGTTTCTATTCTGCCCTGGTCTCGCATCGGTAAAGTAGGCTTCCTCTTTCCAATATAATTATATTCGCCCATCTGCATCTCACCGTTAATGTCATGTCGAAAATACAGTCGGCTATACAGTTGATAACGACACTCGGTGACAGTCGTATAAGTCGATTCAAGGGTAACTTTCGGTTCGACAGCATGGAAATATTATTGGCCTAGATCATAGGAGCTGCCCCTTGTTCTTGGCTCTATATCTAAAACAAGCCATTGTACCAATTATTAGAGACTTCTAAAAGAAGAATGACTGTTTTATTTCCCTCTTATCCTGTTTGTAATTATAATTAGAAAGGACAATTCGGACATTTTTTTAGAAAGAACTACCACGAAAACTGATCTACCTAGTAGTAGACCTCTTTCATTGAAGACCATCCGTTCCTTGGTTATGCATAGGTAATTACTGTGCACCTCTTTACTACCTGCTTCCTGCTTTTAAATATATGAATTTTTTCTAGTTTTATTTAGTAAGAAAACAAGTATAAAAGCAATATGTCCAGGGGAGAAAGGCTCGTCAAAATGCATTGCTTGCAGCAAATAATCAGGTTTAAGATGTCAAAATATTGTGTGCAAAATGGTCGACTTAAGTTAGAGAACTCTCTGTCGTGCTAGGACGAAATTGCTAGGAAAGGGTCCCGGAATCATACTAGAGATTGTGATTGTCAAGGCGTTTAGATATTATGTTATTATTTATATCCCTTATTAAAAAATGATGTCATTTTCACTAGAAAGTTTAAACTATTAGATGGTGGTATCAAAAGTCATAGCATGTGAAGGGGCTTAACATTAACTCTCGTGCCATTTCAAATCGTTGTGATGTGAGCGAACCATTAGCTTAAATCAGAAAGCCCTCAGCTGGACCATGATGAGACTATCGCCATATGGTCACAAGCTCATGCTAAAGATTGCCATGGTCAAGACTCTTAAATATTTTATAATTATTAGAGGACTTTATAAAACTTGTTTCCATATAAAAATATAAACTATTAGATGGCAGTATCCAGTTCTCTAATAAATACGATTGTTCTTTGTCCCGGTCTCCAGTCGATGTGGGACGCAACACCATCTCTCAAATGCAGCATGTTAAGAGATTTAACCTTAACTCTAATGCTATGTCAAATCGTTATAAGTGAATCATCGGCTCAAGTCAAAGAACCCATAGCTAGGTCAGGATGAGACTTGTGCGAGCTCATGCCAAAGTTTATGATGGCCAATAATTATATCATTATTAGTGGATTTATTAGAAATTGAGTTCATTTATGCCTAAAAATTTAAGTTATTATATAATGAAAGTAGCTATCTAATTATTATTTATCTTAATTAATGTGGGATTTAACATATCCGAAGCACGTATCTATAAAAAAAAAAAAGGTTTATGTTAGTCACGTGTATCAAGAGAAGTTCATATACAGTTTACAGGATCTCTATTATTGCTTTTAAGAGATATTCTTACATGGGCTTAGCTCACTGTGTCATATATGAACTCAATTAATAAATGTTTAACATGTTACCATAAAGCGCCATACCAACTTTTTCTATCCATTAATATTCATTTTTAAATATGATTCGAAATGTCTTACTGATGTGTCAAACATTCATTAGTTAGGTTCATCACATCATTCAAGAGCTCAATTTACTTGAGAATTTGTCCACTTTTCAAGGTTGGATCAGAATGTCGACCCACAAATGAAGTAAAACTTGATTTATAAGAGAATTGTGTATCACTACATAATAGTTTAGATTTTTGGATAGAAAGGGAGTCACTACAGCAATATAATATGCGAGACATGGCCATGACAATTTGTAACGTAAACTCGGACCCATTTCTGGGAGTCCAACTCACCAATGTAAACCCAAATCCGCCTCCAATAGTTTCTTTTAGACCTAGTTATCGACTTCATTAAAGGTTTACCTGCAACACACAATTTAACGAACCGGATTGTCGACCCACAAACAATTGCGTTTACACACGATGTTGGCGGGCCAAGGGGACCCAGCAAGATGCTTCTTTCGAGACAGCATTGGAAGCTCAGCACCAAGTAAAAATAAAAATTAAAAAAAAAAAAGAAAAAGAAAAAGGTAAAAAAGAAAAGCCCGTTCGAACCAAATCCTTTTATCATGCTAAGCTTTTTTTGCTTCCCTTTCTCACTCTCCCCCCTTTGAATATGAGTCGCTGGGGTCACGGACACAGCGGCGCAATTGACTCCCGACACCAAAAGGAGGAACAAGATTATTTGATTTTGCCCAAAGAAAAAGAGAAGAACAGTGATGAAACGGTCCACAATTATTGTGGATCATCACATGGTACGATTCATCACGCAAGAGGACACGGTGAAATAACGGAAAAAGGCCCGGCTCGTATGAACACCTCCTTTTGGATGTTTAAGTCGAATGGGAGCTGTTCATACATCCGATTTCGCCGGTCTAGCTATGGTGTTTGGCAATTCCTGGTTTTAGTTGTTTTCTTAGTTATACAGTTGATAGATCGATTTAGAAGTAGGAGTGAAAGTGATCGGGCGGTTCCTTTTTCAATTGGCTGGTTCTTAAATTTTTTGGATCGATTTTTTAAGTATAAAAACTTTATCGGCAACTATTTAGGATAATGAAAAATTAACCACTGAATCTGCGGTATTTTAGGATGGTTTTTGGGGTCAATATTGGTATAAGAATAAACTTAAAATAACTCGATAAAATTCATTATGGTAAATAAGAACTATCGATTACAAATATTTCTGTATATTAACAAGATAGATCACATACATATGAACCAAATTTTAAATATAAAAAAATTTCAAATATATTATTTTTATTATCAAAATCTGATAGTAAGATAAATTACTAATATAACACATTTTATTATTACACTATTTTAGTTGGTTTCGGGGCGGCCTAGAATTTTTAGTCGAAGCTTGAATTTCTCAGGTATGTCTTTCTATACCTTAAAAAATTGTGAATATGTTGGTTTTGACCATTGTAGTTCTTGTAAAGTCACTAGCAGTATAAAAAACTGTTGATGACCTTCTCGAGGATAGTTAATAGTCGAGTCCTCACTAACTCCTCTTTTCTTACATCAAGAGTTTCTCCATTTTTGTAATTGTACAAATAATTTTAATTAAAAATATATTTTTAGTTATTAAAAAAGCAAGGTTACCTTTCTCAATATTAAAAATAATGTAAATAACCAAAATTAAATAATATTTGAAAGGTTAAGGACTGAAATCAACCCAAAAAAATGTTTAGGTCGAATAAGAACATGGTTCAAAAGGTTGAAAACCAATAACAACTTTTACCCTAAAAATTTCATACAAGATCCTATAAAGTCAAGTTTTCGAGTCGAGTTGAGCCAGGTTTTTTGGTTTTTCATTTACACCCACATCTAGAAAGACACAGATAAGGAAATAATCATCACGAGAATTTAATCACAACCTCTTAATTGTAAATTGAGAGCAATACTACTGTATCAAGAAACTCTCTTTCGGTTGTTTAGTATTTTAGTATATTTTGTTTGACGATGGTGTTTGACAATACTGAGTTTTGCACGTTAAGCCTGGCCTCGCGGGAGCGAGAACGTCAAACCCACCCCGCTTCGTATTGTTAACATTTCACACGCACCTTGACCCTGGCTCTCGATCATGACTCTCCTATAACTTCAAATGACACCCCTTCAGTCAATGTCCATTCAAAACACTTCCGAAGTCAGTTTGCTTTGGGCGCGCCGATCCCCATTTTATCGAATTTTCTGAACGATCTTGGCTTGGCATGGAAACCCCAGTGGTTCGTTTTCTTGGTCCAACCACGACAGTGTCGGAGGACCATCAGATCGATGACTGGGGACAATATCCTTAGCAGCATCCTTTGGAATTACGTAAATGAATGTGATGTAAACCAACGAAATGATTCAGTGCGAAAATTTGTCCCCCCGCCACCCCGTGATTTTGCTCGCAGATTAAGGGGCTGTGTGGCCCCGCCAGGCGGGATAAGCATGGAAATCGACTCCGTGAATGAGGGAGGGAGGAAGGAAGGGTGGCTAGTCAATCTTCCTCATGATGTCGATATGCCACGTTCAAAAAACAAAAACAAGGAGTTTCTCCGGGTTTAGTTCGAGTGTTGTTAGACCACGAATGATGTTAATATTTGTGACAATTTTTGAATTATGGGTAAATTTCTTGGATAACGGGTCGAGATGTGAAATTGTGCGGTACTTGAGCTAATGTAAGGTCGATTTTAAAGTTGGGTGTGTAATTAAGATGCCGTGTGTTTTGGATACAGAGACTTTGCCGACTCCTGTGATATCGGATTACAGTTAATTTCACGGCTAGTACCTGCTTGGTTCAATGTAAAACAAAAAATTTACATGGAAAACAACAAGTTCACAAGCTATTTTACCTTGTTTGGCTGCAAAGTTGGAATCATTTTTTGATTCCCGGGTCGTGGCTTTTCTGCCGGGCCAAGCTTGATTGCCTGGAAAGCTTTTAGATTCGGGGAAGATTGCATTCTTGGATTACAGCGGGCCCACCGGTAAAATTACAATCAGCCCAGTCCCTTTCTCTTTCTTCTCTCTTCATCTTTTACCGGGCCAGGGTAAATTCGTAATATGTTGTATTATAATATCATTATTTTATTTACTTTTCTACTATTTTATAACATTTACCGAACACAATAGTTTCAATCGTTTTTCATGTAAACTGCTAACTTTTCCTGTAATTTAATTTTATCTCGTAATCTAATAATACTTAAATCAAACGCCCCGTTAATACCGTACACTATAAAATATAGCGTAGCATAAGAGTGCAATGCACTTTACGTGCAAATAAGCAATACCCGAAGCTTCTTATCAGATGTCTCGTATTTAGCGGAGTGGAAAGGACAGAACCAATCACATGGATGCAAGAAACATATGCTCAAATTAAGGAGGTAGTTTTCTGTATAACGATATATTGCATTACATATATCACAGGAAAATGAGGGATTAATACATTGGCGCGACATCCTTGTTAGACACTCATTAACTTGTAAGGTATGACATGTACTAAATGAGACTTTTTCAACTGCCCGCCACGGTCTAAGTCGACAAATGATTGTGGTCAAACTGCTTCGCCCGAGACTTTCTCCTTGAACCTCTCCGCGTTAAGCACTGCCACCTCCGCTCCTCAAAAGGTTCTTAGAACACGGACAGCTATGAAGTATATAACAAGACATTTTTCCGGAGAATCTTGGCTGAAACGTATCCGAGATCGAGCTAATTGTCCAACTCGATCGAGCCTTCGGTTTTAAGCTCGATCACGGTCAGGTGAATGGCATAAAAGCTCCGGTCGAGCCCAGCTTGACTTGTTTGAACTCAATGTAATCTCAGCTGCCGTGAATTATGTTGCATCAGCAAAGATGGGCTCGAAGGTTCATTTAACATTATTTATGCGTCCGAGACGATTGGTACCAAGACCAAGCCCGCCAACAACTAAAAGCCAGCCGTGGCACCGCACTGCTAGACCTGGCCACGTCCGGTTCGGAACTGGAACCGGGCCAGTCAAAACCGTCCTGTGACCATGAAGAAGTCACTTCCAGGCCAGTTTCCCTTGGGATTGGGACTGCCACATCCTGTTCAGAAACTTGCGATCTCGGTTCCAGACCATCAATTTTTTTTTTTTGAAATTTCAGTGTTTTTGGAATAAAAAAATTGTGATTAACCTATAAGTTATTAATTGTTTATCAATAATTTAAAAAAAATTTGTTGAACCGATTAAAACTGTAAATAGGAGCTGAAACCAGCCGGTTTTGAACCAACCCGACATCAAAGGGAGTCGATTCCATGCATCATGGAACTGTGCAGTTCTCAAACAGAAAATACTGATTCATGAACGGTGGCCGGACTTAACTCAAATGTATAGACCTCCCTTCAGATGCCGTGGTTCACTCTCATCCCTGGGCACAAGAAATCATCCATGACATCCCAATACTCAAGTACAAGAGCAATCAATGCCATGAAAGGTCATAGCTAAAGCAGATGGCACAACTCTGAAATCACTATCGCCCCTTTATTGACCTCCAAGAAAGTTTATATTAAATTGAATATGGATTCTGGGCTGGGTTGTGGCATGAAAATTTCTGCAGATCTGAACAAGACAGGCTAGAATGTCCAATGTTACAAACCAATCAAGTATTGAACATGACTTTGCTTCAAGCGTGACACCTTGGAAATAGAACAAATGAGACGTGACAGTCGGGTGTTTTATTGAAGCGGCTCGCTCATCTCGAGGAGCTCGCTGGTGAGTCCTGTGAAGACCACAGAATCAGTTTCGATGGGCCTGAACTTGACGAGAGCTGAAGGGACCAAATCTTCATCCTCAAGGGTCGAAGCTCTTTCACCAGGGGCAGGCGAGTGTGGTATGATGCGACGTTTTACCCCTACGGGATTCAACAGGTCAAACTCCAGGCTCGGTTCTTTTAGAGCTGAGCTAACAAACTGAAATGGTGAAAAATGAAAAGGAAAAGAGTGAGAATTTTCACAAGCACCTAATGTCCCAGTTTAAGTTCCTTCTCTTATATGCAAGTGAGAGCAGGAAAATGTCCAAAACATTCATTAATCAATGATCAGGTGGAAGTGCATATGCACGACCAATGCTTTTTTTTCAGTATCCCGCAATCTCCACCTTTTCATAAGGTAAGAACTCAAGTAACTGCAAATAATGCAAGGGCATGTAATTTCTGTATATCCCCTGATGTGAAGGATCTGCAGCTATATCGGAGTATGCTTCAGATGCTACTGAAGTGAAAAAACATAAGGGACCAAAAAAAACCCATCCCCGAGTTTGAAAATCTCTTCGAGTATTATGCAAATGATTTAAGCAACTACTATGCTTAAACCAAATACAAAAGAAAGTAGATATAACAGTATAGTTCGAATTCATAGGGAAACATCATAAGTCATGCTCTCATCTCTTAAAGGCTAAATGACCATTGAACCTTTTCAAATACAAACTCCCAAACAAACTTGCTAAAAAAGTTATATTGGCAAGCTCTCATCAGACAAGACATGCAGAATGGGCAACAGAATGCAAAATGCATAAAGGTTAGTTCTATTTGAAGGCGCTAATAAAGCACCTGATGAATTATAAAGCCACGCAAATCATTTCTTAGAATTTAAAACTATCTCACCTTATCTACCTTGACGTTCTAATATGAGTTAGGCTAATTTTTAACAAAGGGTAAATGACACTTTTAGTTCTTAAACTTTCGCAGTTTTATCATTTTCAACCTAAATATTTATTTTTTTGTCATTCACGTCCTCAACCTTCTAAATTTTTGCCACTTATAGTCCTGCCATTACTTTTTCCACCTAAAAAAGCATCTCTCATCCAAAAAAAGAATATTTTATCCAAAAATAATTTTTCACCAAAAAATAAAGAAAAAGGGGGAAAAAAATAAATGAAAATGATAAGAACCAGTAAGGTTTTACTAATTTTCATATCTCCTTTAAAATTAACATATATTTTCGATTCAAAATTGATTAATGGTTACTATCATTATAAAATTGTGACTCATTATGAGAAAAATATGTTCTAATTTTAAAAGGGATACCTGCTAGTAACCAATATTTTCTTAATTTGGGATGAAAGATGTTTTTTTGAAAAATATTTTTTTTATGTAATATTCTTTTTTTGAAGGAAATATGCAGTTTCTGGATGGAAAAGGTAATGGTAGGACCAAAGTAACAAAAGCTTAAAAGGTTGAGGATGCAAATGATAAAAAATAAAGGTTTATGACGAAAATGACAAAAATGCAACAGGTTGAGGACCAAAAGTGTCTTTTTCCCTTTAACAAAAGACAAAGTTTGGATCTTAACTTACAAAGAGAAGGATTTCACAAGGCAGAATCATCGATCTACATTGCCAACTAATATCAGTATCACATAGATGGTTTCAATGCAGGAATTATGTTACCATACAAGAAAAGCCAAATGTACCAACCTCATATAGAGAACCGGTTAGCTCCCAAGGGGCAAAAACGCCTTGAAGTACAACCCCATCAGGGAATTGAACCCGAATAATTGTTCTGTTATACCTCTTTCGAGCAGCTTTTGCCTGCTTTTCCTTATAGGACCTTGGAATCAGCAGTTGGGATTCAGCAATTTTCTTCTTCCTCATTTCTGCTTCTCTTCTCAACTCTTGCACTGAGAGATTGTAGAAAGAATCTGGCAACTCAATCCTCGCGGCCACGCTTTCAGGAACAGAAAAATATACCCGAATCTGATACGATTTATGAATTCATTTAAGAAAAAGATTAGCTAACATTGGTATCAAAGAAACACGTGATGGCCATGCAGTAGAAATGGTGAAAAAAGTGATTAATTTAGCACCGTTAAAGGACCTTATAAAAAAATATTAAGCACATCGATAATAGATAAAAAAAAAACTTCTCGTATGTGATGCTTCAAAGTAGAAACAAACTTAAGAGCAAATATCAAAGGATGGTTAGCAAGCTTCAACTCAAAAGTTTGAGCTTTTCCCCTTGGTTCATTGTCAAGCACTTAACTTTAACAACGTCAATAGCATAGCAAGCAAATCCTACTCAAACACTGGATAGAAATTTGATCAACTTGGCAAACTAGTTTCTTCTTCAGGTTTGATTGTTTTCAGAAATCTTATGCAAGTATTACAGCTAATTTCTCCTATCTTCTGCAAATTTTGCACATTCTGTAAATCTTGGACACATCTTACTTCTGATTGAATTTCTGCAGGCGTCTTCTCTTCTCCTTCAACTAATGCAGCACCATACAGTAACAACTCTACTATTCTACTCCAAGGTATTCAGAGTACTTCATCATTCCCATCCAAGAATTGCCAAAAACGACCAAAACATCAAGTATAGCAACAAAGGCTCTACAAGAAAAGAATTTATATAGAAACATTCCCAGAGAAAAATCCAACAAACTGACCTGTCTGTCAATCTTCTTCGGTTCAAATACTTCTTTAGCAACCTCCAAGGAACCCACATCTTCCGTTATCTTGCATTCTTCTAGTACGGCCACTGCCTTACTAATCAATCCCAAACCCTCCTCTCCTGGAACCTCCATGACTGCCCACATCTCCTCGCTCTCTTCTCTCAACACAAACCCAGTAAACTCCAACAGCTCAATTCCTCCTGCAACATCCCCCACTGCCTCCTTGATCTTAGGATTTCCCATCCTTACCCTCCTGAACTTCGCATTGTCAGGTTCCCTCACTATATTTCTGAGCACCTTAATCAGGATTTCTACCGCACTCTCCGGTGGCTTATTGGACAGATAAATGCTCACCCGTTCCTCCAACTGACTTCTTCCCTCAGAATCGCCAATGGATGGCTCGCGGACGCCAGCGGCTTCAATCCTATTCTCGTCTGTATCATTGCCAACGCAGTGGTCCACATGTTCAGAGACCTCTTCCTCGGATCGGAAGGGCTGGTTACAAATCGGGCACTCGACCAATTTCAGGGAGAATCCATTCTGGGATCTCTTCCCAGAAGTGATGAGAGAGTTGAAAGGATCGAACCCATCTGCAGGCTTCCCGCTGGGTTCCCGATTCTTCGGAGGCTCTTGCTTCGGTCGATCGGGACTACCAGACTTCCGGGGCTGAGCGGCCTTGCTAGAGTCTGCTGAGGGATGGGCAGGGGAAGGGTTCGCCCTCGGAGTGGAAGCCACCGAAGGGCGATTATAGATTGAACTGGCGGGCTCTGACGAAGAAGAAGCGGAACCCAAGACTCGGCCTTGGCCCTTGAACTTGCCGGATGACGAAGAGGAGAAGGGGTTGTTGACTTTCTTCATGAACCCTTTAACTTTATCCTTCATATCATCCATGCTCGAGTCTCTGTGATCCACAGATGACAGAGAGAATCAGCTGAGATTTTTCACAGAAAGTTTCGATCTTTTTTAGGTTTGTTTGGAAGAGGATGAAAGGACGGCCAGGGAAAGGTTCTGGAAAGGAACGAAGGGGACGGGAATGGTTAGGAAATAATTATATTATTTGGACGTATTATATAATACGGAGAATGAATTTAACTTTACATGTACATAAATTATTACTAATAAAAACAATACATTTTCATCCTAAGAAAAACGTTAAGTTTTACTCATCGCATAACAACCAGTCACATAAACAAGATATATAAGGAAGTTAATAATTTAAATATAATATTATCATATTCTCAATCAGAGGAAGAAATATAATTTTAATATAAAAATTCATAATTTATTAATCATTAAACATCATAAAATATCTAGTTATCTGACTTATTATCAAATGATAACTAACGACACTTATACTCACATAAATACAAGTTAAAAAATGGTAATATGATTTAACACAAGGGGATAACCAAGTAATTTTACTTTAAACGAATTTTTACAAATTATTTCACCCTCTTTCAATCCAAAATCGAGGTGAAAGGAAATTGAGTTTTGAATGAGAATCGGAGTGAAAAATTCTCATTAATTCAATTTTCTTTTCATTGAAAATACGTAACTAGATAAGGGAGAATTTTCTCCCCCATTCTCCTTTCCCTCCGCTCAACCCCCATTCAGCCTCATCCAAAAACGTGTGTTCGTAGGAGCTTTCCTTATGGATGAAGGAAGAAGGTATCGAAGCTTTCCTTATGGATGAAGGAAGAAGTAGATAACCAATTTTCAGCAGATCTACAGTGGATGGGTGGCACGAAAGAACGTTTTCACCGGATGTTAAAGGTAGGAGCGGCCGACACGTGGGAGACTCGGGAAGTAACCGTGGGCCTTGCGGGAGACGGCAGATTCAGACCGGAGGAGCAGGAGGAGGAGGAGGAGGACTTGGAGGAGATGACGGCGACGAGACAACGAAGCAGGAGAAATATGCAATTAGGCTTATCTTCAATTTGACCCCTAAGGTTTATATTTTTCTCAGTGTGCCCTCAGTACTTTCAGTTTTCTCAATTCACTTTGACTAGGTGTCAGTTTTCATGATTCAGAGAAGACGTTTGATTTGAGTATTATTGGATGATGGAAATATGTTAAGATCCTGTAGTAAAATTTTATTGCATTAAAAGTGAAAAAATATGATATTATTTAAAATTGATTGATGAGTTGGGTAAAAATAATTGCAAAATTGATTGTAATAATGAATTTCATGTATATTAGAAATAAGATTTTAACAATTACCACCCCTCAAGTACCCTAGAGATTGCTCTTGGAATTGAAGGAAAATTCTTTAGCTTCATGATCAGTTCTTACCTCCTATTCGATATTGCATCGAGAATGAGAAATCAGTTTTCTTTTGGCATGATCATTGGCTACCAGTGGGACTACTACTTCCTTATTTTTAGAATGATCGGGCCGTTTTTCCATCCATTCCTCTAGATGCTAAGGTTAGTTGGGTCTACGAGGATGGGTTATGGTGCTGGCTGCATGACTCTTCTGATTGTGCTCGAGCCATTATCTCAATAGCAGTGTATACTAGTTCTCAGCCTCAAGATAAGCTTCTTTGGCTTCCTTATCGAGATGGTTCATTTCCCACCCAGAGTGGCTCGAAACAACTTCAACCTAAGGTAGAGCAAGTTGAATGGAGTAAAGTAATGTGATTGGCTCTGTAGATATATTCCGCGCTCTTCCTTCATATGTTGGCTGGCATGGCTTGACAGTCTGCCCACCAAAGATAGAATTCTAAATGGAGTGTCTCTGTTACTTCGATTCATTGTATTTTTATTTTTTTGGAGCCTGAATCCCGATCCCACTTATTCTTTACATACACGAATCATTTGAGAGCACTTATTATTGCATGTGGGTATTGTTACACCTATTGGAGGCTAGGAGGTTGAGGTTACTCGACCCTTACTGCATAAAGGTTGGTCCTTGAATTCTATCCTTTATCGATTATTGTAAATCCAATATGTTTATGCTATTTGCCTTGAAAGGAACAGCCGTAATTTTTACAGTCAACATGAGACAGTGAATAAGTTAATCCATAAGATTTTTTACTCTATTGTGACGAAATTAATTACTTGGCTAAGACTACGATGTAAGCTAGAATCATCCAAGTTGATAGACCCTCTTGGTTTACTTGGGGTTTAGCTTAGGTTGTCAGTGTTGTACAAATTTTATATTTTATGTTAATTTAACAATTACAACGTAAAATTTTAACCATATAATTTTAGGTTATAATAAAATTTACAACCGAACATAATAATATATAATATAAAATTTATTCTGTATGGTATTACAATCAATTTTGATGCCAAAAAAAAAGTATCGTTCATGACAAGTTAATTCATAAATAAATTATTCATTTTCAAATTTTTAATCGAAACCATCCACCCAATCTGAATGCAAATGGACGTCTAAGTTCACGCCCGTAAAAACCCATAAAATCAATTGTTAATAAGGTTAACTAGTAATGCTTGTGCCCTAACAGCCAAATTGATATCCTTACCAATATACAACTGGTAATTTATGCCCAAGTCAGGGTAAACTCAGAAAATTTATTTAAAGGGATGAAATTCAGTAGGAGAGGAGTACGGCATAATTAAGGAGGTTAAAATAAAATTAAATAAAATTGAGCAAAAAATATATATTATATATAAGTTTACGAATTTCCTAGAGTTCAACCATGGACAACGTGCAACTAATCTCGAAACTCACGAGGGATCGCTTAGTTCTGCAGATGAGAGATGCCGACTCTAGCTGAGACATGCGAGTCTTGTTATTCGATCGATCGAAACATTCCTACATCTTAATTGAACAGTTAGGTGTGGTCCTATCTTAATTTAACAGATAATTTCAGTGTCTTCAAAGTTTGAAATTTTCCATATGATTTACTTTATGAATGGTGATATGATAAACGGATGTTATCCAACCTAACTACAGACATCTAACTTGAACCGATCAGTACCGAACTCTATTATTAAAAGACGAGAGCTCTCATACTCATTTTTATTCTCCCTTACTATATATATTCATATACACACACACATTCATCTTCATCCCCTTTACTCTACTATGCCCATGTTTTACTATCTAACTTGAGTATCAGAGAGCCGATTTGGGCCACCATGCCCAAACTCTGCTTTCTTACAAGTTGCTCGGCTCGGACACGGACATAAAGATAAACCCGACCCGGGTTCGATGTGAACTCCTACGTCAAATGGAATGCAGGCAATCTCGAAATTTTGCACTGAAACGGCATGTAAAATAAGATATTTGTAATGAAAATTAGAAAGTTTATCTTATGTATCTATGCATTAAGCTAACTGCTCAAGTGATTAAAAAAAAAATATCCTATTCCAAGATCTATGCCATTGTTTTTTCATACAAACTTATGTGCCATTGTTTACATACAGAGATAAAAGGAACTACCAGAAGATAAAAGAACACAAACAGATACAAAGAGAGAAATCAATCCTACAGGGAAAATGGGTGCCATGCAGTTGAACATCATTCATTTACTGCAAATAAGTAAATATCATATCAAAATTAATTTCACAATGAAGCTAATTTACCTATTTATATTAATTTTGATTACAGTAAATGAGTGATACTCACCGGGTATATTAGATCACTAAAAAGATAGGCTGCATCCTGCTACTTGCCCCCTGCAAGATAGTAAAGCAACAGTCGATAAGCAATTAGCCCCACTCGCGTCCAGTATTTACCATAGCCCCCGACTCGAAGACTGACTTTCAGGATGAAATTCGCACTTTGAATCATATCGGTTATGTTGCTTGTAGTTCGGCTATTTAATTTCGAACGTCGAACCCGCCGCGGATTTTTTCCGAGCCAAAATGTAAAGGGAAAGAGGAAGGAGTACCTCTGACTCTGTCACAGAGTTTGGCAAGGAACGACAGGAAGATGATGATCACTGCAACCCCGGCGATGAGTCCGATGATTATTGCAAGAGTCTTCTCCACGTCGTCATCGTTGCCAGATCCTGTTTTAACACGAACGAATATCAACAGCTGGTCTCCGTCTTCCATCTTCCCAATATACTGTAAAATTTTCACCGGACATGATTTTTTTCATTACTTATCCGATGCGTTCATTTCTCAACACCGGCCCTCACGTAGTACCTTGTTCACTCTTGACACACGAGCCACTGGGTAGCTGCATACTTACCGTTTTCGGTGAGGGTGCGATCCCCACCTTCCGAGTAGCGGACGTAGCACTTGCCCAGGAACATGTCTCCCCACTTTGCAGTTCCGCAGAGAGTCTTCAGCTGTCCGATCGCCTCGTCCAGGCAGTCCTGGCACGCGCCCGGGCTCAGATCCTGCACGCACTGCGCCACCGCCCGGGCGTCCCCGGACCAACCCGTCCTGTACGGCTTATACGCCCCGTCGCCTGCTCCGCCTATATAGCCGAGGACCGTGTCATGGTCCGAAGCTTCTCCCGAATCGTACCTATCGGAGTTCATCGTAAACAAATAGCCATCTCGAACGATTGAGAGCTTATTCAGAAATTTTAAAAAGTCTATTAAATATGGAAAAATCTTTGGAATATAACAGCTATTTTATTTAATTTTATCTATTTTTATTATATTATTTCGTCCTATTCAGTTTATTTTATTGATCATTCTCTGAGTTTTGCTTACGAATAAATTTTCTAGATTCGTGTATTATGCTATAAGCACTCGTAGGACAGTACCCGATTTGCGGTCCGCATTTCTTCAGCATGACAGTCTTGTCCTCGACGCCGAGGAACAAAGTATTATCGTACTTGACGAAGCAGCCGTCGAGCTGCAGGGTGCCGCCGGTCGAGCCGAAGCAGAGAGTTCCGAGCCGGCTCACCGCTCGTGCCACGCACCGGGAGCAGTCATCGGCGCTGAGGTCTCCCCGGCACTGGAAGAGGCCGTAGGCTGTGTCCTGCGGGGCCGAGCCGGGCGCGGAGACGGTGAAGTTAGCGTAGGCGGAGAAGTCGGCGGAGTTGACGAGGGAGGTGAGGACGGCGTTGAGGTCAGTCTCGTAGGCGGAGCCGGGGGTGAACTTGACCTGAGAGCATCCCCCGAAGACGAAGGTGTCGGTGGCGGGAGAGGCCGTGGAGGCCAGGAGGAGAAGCCAGAGACAGGGGAAGAGGGGAGGAGATTTTGCAGGGAACGACATGCTCTGTTTTTCCTATGTTTTGCTGTGTTTTTGGGTCGAAGAGAGAGACGAAAGAGGGAACTGAGAGACGGGCCGAGAAGATGCCCTGGATCAGGTACGACATTTGAGGGATTGGAAGTAATGATTTATCAAATCATGTACGTGGGGAGCAGGGACTGGAGCTGGAAAAGTAAAATGAAAATTATGGAGTTTGAAGGGTTGGAAATCGGTTTAAATTTTTAGGTCGGGCACTGCTACGTTTTATGATAAGTTTGGTGGAAATTTAGTATGGTATTATGATAGGTTTTTTTGTGCATTAAAAATATTTTCAATTATTGACTAATTAGTTTGAGTCACGTCGATTTATTAAGAGATAAAATTTTTATAGTATAATTTTTTCATTTATAAAAATTCAAATTCGAGACATTTATTTAATCAAAATAAGTGTACTACTGCTTGAACTAGCCGTGTTTATTATCATGATAGGCTTCTACTATGCCAGACTCAATGAGCTTGAAAGACGAAAGTCATCGTCCCCCTTGCCGGATCACGAAAAAATGCATGCAACAATGTAGTCGTAGAGGTAGGTGCTAGATGGTGGTGCATGATAGATGTAAATCATTTTTTATAACTGAGGTATACGGATGCCTTTTTAGCAAAAGTTATGACACCTCTTCTTTAAGACATACTCAATAGCCTGTATAATAGATGTAAATCATGTTATCATATCAATGTCTGTGCCAAGAGTATAGTCTATGTAAAAGAACAAAGTAAATCAATATATTTTTTTTTTATAACCAAGGTATCCGGATACCTTCCGGGCCCGACTAGCGGGGGTTGCGACACTTCCTGCATAGGGCGCACACAATAATCCACAAATCACGTATGTCGGATAAGTCAGGTGAACCCGACAGGCTCAAGGGATATAAACCCCTACCCGCGAGGAAATGTGCCTCGAGGGATTTGAACCCGAGAGGTTTTGGAGAACCTCCCGGTGCCCGACCAGTCGGGCTACCCCTCATGGACAAGTAAATAAATATTGTGAATGTGAGGAGAAAGTCATGTAGCATGATAATATTTATATAATGTTACAAATTAGCAAGATTCAAGTATTTCAAGTGTTGTTTTAAAGTTTTTAAAAAAACTTAAAGCCACTTAATCTTATTAATTTATGACACCACGTAAATATTTTTACGTGATATATTAATTATGTAAAAAATTCTCTTGAGTATGAGACGATCCGAAACCTTCTATTTAAATTTTGAAATTGTATATAAATTCTAACCTCTTATAAATTTGGTGAAAATTCAGTATATCGGCATGGGTTTCCTAGGAGTTGGAGGGGAGTTTACGGAACTGAGGAGCTTGATCGAAGTGGGCACGATTGATTGTTAGGGGTTTCATTCCCCGGGGGAAAGTGATTATTAGCCTTTAGAAAGGCACATAAGTCGGTAAATGATCAGCAAAAGTCTTGTACATATATACTAGCGACATAACGTGTTAGTGCTTACGTGATAATATTAATTAATTAAATAGAAATATTTTATTTTTTTTCTCTTCTATGTTTGACAAAAGAAATTCTTAAAAGTTTGGTTTTTTTTTAAGTATTAAAATATGAACACTGTCACGTAATAATACTATTACACGTGAGGCTCTTTCCATGGGTCGATGGTCAATTGGTTGCTCTGAGCTATGGATAGGGAGACCATTGATTGCCCTTTGAAAAACTCTGGAAGATCTACTATTGCCATCGCTGACGATGACGTACAAAACGGACGGTCATCGTGCGTGCTTTTATCCGGGACAAGAGCGTGTATCGGGAGTTGAATTTCTGTCCATCCCAAACCGTCCAAGGAAGTAAATTTCACGGTTAGCTAGGTTTTGGTTCCATTATTTAATTATTTAATTTCTTTTTATATACAGAAAAGATACACACGCTTAAAAAATAATAGGAAGATGACAAAAAAATGGGATACATTGTACTGGAAGTTCTATTAATGAGAATCTGATTGAGGTGATATCACTAGACCAAGTTCTTTTTATCTAGGTACATGTATACTTCATCAAATTCGAGTATGGATCTCGGGGTCAGTGAACCAAGTATAAAAGATAATGCCCACACCGTGGCTTGTTACCTTATCACGCATAAAAAGGATCCGGGCGTTGAACTCTGGTGATCAAGAGAACATGTCACAAGTGAAGTTCATATTGACATGGGACCTGTAACTGGCAGTCAATTGTCTATCCATCCCACGCCGACAAAGAAACAAAATCCATGGACTACATGTGGTCCGAGTTCCACCATGGTAGGTTGAGTTTTTGGGTAGACAAAAGTCAATTATTTTGCAAGACGCGTTAAATTTCAACTAATATTATGCGCACAGTTGTTGTAAGTATCATTTGTCCTAGAAAAGAAAGTACTCCATATAATAGTTGTATCACGTGACAGTTCTAACTTGGTATTACAAATTAATAAAATTCAAACATTAAAAAAAATTTTGTAAATCCCAAAAATTAAAAAAATATTAAAAATAACTGAATTTTATTTATTTATAATATCATATTAATACTGTCACGTAATATACACGCCATGCGCATGAATTTCTCGTCCAAAAGCAACCCAGGAGAGGCGTTTGGCTTGGTGACGGTATGTATTATCGGATAAGATTAGTTTGGAAATTGGTATGATTGCTTTTGGATTATTAGATGATGACTACCCACAGAATCTGGAGGAGAAAAAAAGGGAGAGAATATTGCAAAGTAAAAGGTGGATTGACGTGTGGTGTGGAGAGGAGATGCTCGATTTCCATGTGCCCAGGTGAGGTGACCTCAGAGTCAATCATGGTTAACTCGATTGAGTTTGCTGTGTATCTAGTATACCACTTATTATGTTTATATAACATCGTAAATTAATAAAATTTAATAATTATATTTTAAATTTTTTTATAAAATTATGAGGGTAAAAAAGTGTTAAAATATTTTAATACAATTGATTTATAATATTATTTAAATATAATATATGACATATTCTTTTTTTTGGTCGCCAACCACGGTATCCAAGCAGGCCCCACCAGCGGTGAGATGACATCTTTCAGCCAACCATACTTGACTAATCCGTTGGTCGCCCCGAGTCGCACGCCTGGCAATGGCGGGTGAGGCTTCCAAGGGGGGTGTCTGCGTACGTGAGATCTCGAACTCGAGACCTCCTTAAGCGGTACTGAGCTGCTTACCACTCGACCCAACTCCTCTTGGTAATATATGACACATTCATTACATATAAGATTTTTTTAATTAATCAAGAGGACTGGCAGTGTATTGACTAGAGCACCGCCATTTGTCAGTCTTTAAAGTCAATGAGGACACGACCCAGGGCCTCGTAGACACTTCCAGCTCATTCATTGAAAGTCATCCTAAGATGTTCCCAATATCCTCAACAAGGAAAAAGAAAAAGCCATTTTTTTCCTTCTCGGAGTGCCTTGTCCTTTTCCTTCCCCAGGAGGATGTGAGTTACCCCAAAATGAATGGGAAGAAGGGGACTGATGAGAATTACGCTTAAATTCAGAACTCGTTGTTATTCAGTTTAGTGAATTCAAAATTTCATATTTAAATCTCTTCTTATGCTTGTCTCTTGAACATTGGCTGAAAGTTGCGCTCTTTGGGTGCCTTGGAAGAGAATGTCTTTTCGAACTATATTACACATTTGGCGGTCTTACACCGGTTGGGCAAGTGTTGATCATGGTTGTTTATCTCATCTGATATGTTCAAGAGTGAACATAAGAGCCAACGGTGAAGTAACAAAGAGTGTTTAAATCATTACTGTTGCCACCCTCTTTTTTGTCTATTAAAAATAAAAGAATTACACCCAAGATCTCGAGTCGTGTTAAGGTTAGGGCAACTGTATACAATGCTCTCCTTTTCTCGCCGGGTTATGCCAGATGAAGCCCCCGATCTGATCATATCAGGATGCAGTAAGAAGTTAGAAGAGATCATGACTTAAACGTTTAAATAACGGTCAACAAAAAAAAAACACAAAATAGATACAAAGATCATTGTAACCAATTAAAGGTTTATCTTGTTGTTTGCTCAAATGTGGGATTGAAGAGAGTTGGTAAGGATGTGAGCTAGATTATTGGACGAGCTCAGCTCACCACGTCATTTGTGAACTCTACCAATAAATATTTAATACGTTATTATTAAGTGTCAAATATTTATTGACTAAATTCATCACATCATTTATGAATTTAGCCCACCTAATTCTCAATATGGATCTTTCACTCAAAGGTGTTGAGCTAATTGCATTATCGAATGCAAGATAAGAGTAGCGACCATGCACTACACAATGCCCATTACCGGGCGGATGGTTGATCGTGCAAGGACATTGACTTTTTTTTTTTGTTGACAAACTGAAAAAAAAGTAGAGACCAGTGATGTTAGAATATCCAAACCGACATTTTCCTTAAACCAATGGATCATATCCACATGTAAGTGTAAGATTATCTTAGGATGTGCGAATAAAATTGATGTCTTTTCTAATAATCTTATCTTACAGTTTCCAAAAGTTAGCTCAAATGGATAGAACGTGCGTTTAAACTGTGTGAAATTCCACGGGATCGGAGATTCGATTCCTCCCTCGAAACCCTCAAGAATTAGCTCAAGTGAATAAGGCGTGTGCTTAAATCGTGAAAATATTTACAAGGCCGGATGTTCGACTCACCTCATTAGCACGGGGACTTCTCCTTTTATATATATATATATATATATATATATTTATTTAAAAAAAAGAAATTGATATCTTATGCATCCTTTATAAGAAAAAAGAAGTTATCTGTAAATTTGACACGGTTTGGTGGCGTGGCTCGAGAGCTAAGAAGTTATCTGTACAATTTGACAGAGTAACTAGCAGTGTTGCTAGACAGCTACTAATGCGAACTACATTGAGCAGCTTTATTGGTTGATACCAGGGATTTAAGTGAAAAAAAAATCTGAAAATTGAAAAAAAAAAATCGATCAAGCTCGGCCCGAAAGAATCGAGTTTCTGGACCCTACTTAGAGTTTGGTTGGCTTTTCAGAGGAGGAAGAACTGACCTGCAAAGGTCAGCCCCCAACACAAAAAAAGGTGGAGTCCAAATCGCCTGATTCATGTAATTGGAATGATATGTGTATTTGGAATGATTTATGTAAATGTTTTATCTATTTAAGAAAGATGGTTTGGTCTTGTTGTACAATCTTTTAACATGTGACCGAGAGGTCTTTTGTTCAAATTCCATAGATGAGACTTTTCATACCCTTTATTTTCTCTATTTTATTATTATTATTTTCTAGACCCACGTTATACACGAAAAGTTTAAAATCCTCATAAATTTGCAAAAGTTTTGAATTGTTCAATTGAAATTCTAATTTTAACCTAATTCTATTAAAAATTAAGCTGAAACAATCATACCCGAAACAATTGATTTTTCATGATCTCAAATGATTTTTAATCTATTGTTTGAACTTGAAAAAATTGATTACCCACGACCACGCTAATTCTACCCCCAACCCACGACTCAGAGTCATGTGCACCCCGTAAGAAGAAACATAAATAAGCAATATGCGAGTTGAAACAGTAGGCAAACCAGCAAACAACTATATTAGGCAGGGAAAAGGGAAGGAGAAACGGCACAAACGAGCTTAGTAGGCTGAGACAGCATCAGAACCGAGTTGAGACAGCAAAAACATGCAGACTCCGTAGTCATTCTTGAAGAGGAAAATTTTCGTGTCCGATTAATCCTCCACCACCCCAAGATGTTGAATCTGGTGTTCTTTGAAGGTTTTGCTCTTCAAGGCTAATGGATAGGCTTGCATAAAATAAAAAGTATCAGGAGATTTCATATGTTATACGATGTAATATTGTGTTACCATATACATCATCACATCAATATATAGAAATGCACACCACAACATCATTCTTTCCCTCGCTCCCACGATTGGCACGATGACAACGGATGACCTATCTGCTCTCCTGCTGAATCAGGATGCCCGACGTGCTTACCGTCGTTCAAGAACAGGTCCTCCTCTCTCTGGGCGTAGTGGTGCTCTTCCTGCCGTCAACGATGACAACGGATGACCTATCTGCTCTCCTGCTGAATCAGGATGCCCGACGTGCTTACCGTCGTTCAAGAACAGGTCCTCCTCTCTCTGGGCGTAGTGGTGCTCTTCCTGCCGTCAATGTCGCGTACGGTGGCAGATCGGCGTTTCCTGGTGGCCGAGGTCGTGGGTCTGCTTGTCGGGGCCGAGGACACCATTCGGGTTTTCCTCGCCCAAATTTCTCTCAGGATCGCGGTGGAAGACATTTTGGGCGTAGTTCCTATTATTCGGGCAACACTGGGTCAAGATATTCAGTTCCAGCTGAGCATGGGCTGGACCATGCAACTACTAGGCCTTCCTACAAGTAAAGTTCAGCCCAAGGTTTTCAACAGCCCACTAATTTATCCCAGCTTCATCAGCCCACTCACTTGTCGTTACCTACTCCATCAGCTGCTTAACAGCATCTGCATCATCAAAAATTTAACAGCATCTGCATCATCAAACTCCATGTGTGTTCGATGTATTAGCTTGAAAACTTGAGTGTATTAAGAATCTGATAGGCTTCCAATATGTGGATTGAAGATCTCTTCATCCCATAACCTAAGCAGACAGAAGCTAGCACTACATATGGCACAGTCACAGACTAGCTAAATCCTGAATATCATGCACTGCGTCCCCTAGTGAAATCATATGTCCACAACTGGACTGCAGGAGTATGTCCGCAACACTTCAAATGCAAAAACCTAAAACCGGACACAGGTACCAATGCGTTCCTCCCAAGATTACGGTTTAGTTCCAATCATTTTGCCTGATGGAAGCTCATTGCATGTTTGGACTCCTCATGGATTTCTATAACGTTTCGTGTACTGGAGTATGAGACTTCACCGAACAATCAGAAAAGCATGGATGCACAAACTGAAGCAACCAACATCGTAGATTCAATACAGTAGCAACGATCCGAGCCCCAGAAGGGCGCCATGAACATTATTTCCACGTAGATGATAAATAGATCAGTGTTACAAGCTCATCCAAGTCTTCTGCAATTATGGAATCGACAGAGGAAAGAATACTGTATCGATCTTTTCCGGGCAATAACAACATTACGATGTCTTCTTGCTCGACTTTCTCTCCTTCTCCATCCGCTCGAACAGGCTCCCATCGTAGACTGCACGGATCGTGTCCTTGTGAAGGAGACCCTTTTTGTCCTTGCATAGATTGTACAGCACCTGCCACTCTGCCCAGCTAGCAACCCTGCATATCAAAGACCAATCAATTAGTCTACACTGTGTATAAAATCGAGGGTGATTTGGGTTCGTGTAATCTGTATTTTTCATAACAATCCGCGCGACTTTGTACATAACTGGTTCATAAGTCTTGGCTCTGAATCCTAGATTTAGGAACCAAACCCTACCGGAAGTTGTATTGCACTCACTATACATTGCAGATCGTTCATTATTTTTTCTTCTTATCTCTATTAACACAAAATCATCTCAACATTGTACACCGTTTAACTGCTCCCGAGCAATCGAACTTAGAGAGTTTTTATTAGTTTGCCTTACTTATTTTGCCATATTTTAGTAGACTACAGTTAATTATATATATATATATATATATATATATTTCGCTCTGTCTGATTATTTTTACCGTTAGTTTCTAAGTCATTGTGTTATTTTGGAGATGACAACCTAAATAAATATGTTAAGTCAAATGAAAGATCACTGAGTAAGAAATCTAATGATACAAACCGCTCAAGAGTTGAATCTAAAATATAAACAATTGAAATTAACTGGACAAACCAATTTCTAGATAGCCGATTCATGTACTGGTTCCAGCTCCAATACCAGTTTTAAGTACCTTGTATGTTGAAACTGGAGCCGAAACCGGTTCCTGGAACCCATAATCAAATCGATGACCTGATGATGCATGAATGTCGGAGGACTTACCATCCTTGGTAATCTTTAGGCTCCCTATTAGACTTGAGCATCTCTCGCAGCTCGTCCGATGTCAAAGCATCCGAATGAGTCCGGGCATGCTTGCAGAAGATTTCTTCGAACTTCGAGGGTACGAACCTATGCAGAAAAAACATGATATAACAACATGAAAGAATGCTAAAACTTGAGCTCAAATCCATTCTGTAGAACTTCCGAAGTAGATCCTGTGCATTGAATGGAGTATACAAGATTTACCTTCCTTCGGAATCGTAAACACCGGAGTCACTCCCGTGCTTGGCCCTGTGGATGTTTGCAACCTCGATCGGGAAAAGTAGGGATGGGAATTTGCCCTGATCCAAACATGAAGAATTGCATCTGATCATACTCACAAATTCGAGAAAATCCGCTTATATATCCATACCATCGGCCAGTGACTCTTAACTAGTCTTAGCCCACCAAGGGTAATGAGTGGTTAAACTGTTCCCCAGAAATGAAATGAGGCTTGAAAAATTTCTCAGGTGATATAGAGAGAGCTAATTCGACCCAACTAGAACATGTACCAGAGAGCGCTAACCCGAACCAACTCATTCTAGTCAGGTTCATCGACTACGAACGGACATTGGGCACTTTCATGTCCGACATCCGACTTTAGTCACATAAGTCAGACCACATCAATCTTGATGTTTTTCATGTCAACTAAGTTGCTCAACTCTGCACTCCGAGCAGATGTTCGATCCCGACTTCCTTGTAGGTATTGATGGCTCTCGGAAGTGAAGCAGTATCCAATACCAATCCGAAGACCCGGTGGCCATCCGAAGGACCATCATCAATTACCATTCAACTCGACCTAAAATATTTAAACATGCATCTGTTGACTGCAATAGCATATCAATCTTTGATCGGAAAAATCGTTTAGGTCCAAAATAGTGTGTCAATTACATTCTAACAGATCTAAAACCTGAAAATTGAAGTGTTATAACATCCTCGTCACTCGACAGTAGCAACTTTGTCAAATACCTAGGATATCGGCTTGCTGCAACACCCTAGGTCATATCAGGTATGTTACAGACCTCACCTACAAGCTTAGGCATGTACATGATTATCACGATCCCGGATAAGAGAAATAGTTTGCATTCTACGTCACCGGTCGCACCAGTATTATCCAGTTTGTCTAATTTTGGTAGCAAGCTTAATGTTGGCATTTCGATAAGGTCTGAACCCTAACCCTTGCAGACACTCAGATGCTTTGCTTAGGCAATATTCTCTATTGCCTGATTTTGCTTGCAAGCAAACCTTGCTTAAGATGTCCTTTGGACTCAATTGATCAGGGCCCAGCAGACCGAAAGGAACGTAATTATAAACAGTGCCTTTGTAAGATGTACAAGACAGAAAAACGAACCTATCCAACCTAAAATTTGACATGTACACTACCTAGTGATAGTGCTGATATATATAATATTATAAACTAATAAAATTTAGTTATTTTAAAATTTTTTAATAAAATTCTGAGAAAACAACCTTTGAAATAACTCAATCATATTTGTTTGTGACATCGCATCAGTATTATCACGTGTTATATACATTACATACAAGCCATCTCCTATTGCACACATTCGTCGTCTCTAAACACTATATTTTTTGAGAGTGCATTACCCGATGGTTCATGACTAAACCATGCTATAGTCCGATATGTCTATTGAGGGGTAAAATCTCTCCCGATTATAAAATTTTTTTATTTATAATACTTGAATATGTTATGTTATATAAGGGGACAAACACCAAACTATGTCATCTAAAATGGTAAAGTTTTTATGTAGGGAATAAAATATTTCATGCAAGCATTCTTTTTATGTTATCTGTCCCCCAACACCTACATAAATTTGATGCATGATGGAGAATCTTATCCAAAGTTGAGGTAGAGGTTTCAAAGAAACATAGATTCCTTTTGGACTTCCAAACTGGCCCGATTGAGATTAACTTGACGGGCAAGCAATTAAAAGGAGAATAAAGATTTCCCATCAATTCTGAGCCAGAATTGCAGGCAGCACATCCAGAGAAGAAGCTTTTCCAGGGTCCAGAAGACACGATGCTGTCCTCAAAAGGAAAGGGCATCCATTCCCTTCACTGTGCTGATTGATAGTTAAGTTGTCACCAGCAGAATATGTTAGTTTCATGGCATGGGCTGATATCGGGAATGGATTTAGGGGTGCAGGACAATCGCTCTTTAAACTCGGAAAAATCTTTAATATATTATACATATTTCACTTGATTTTTTAATTTTTATTAAATTATCCTATTTTACTTCCTAAATGAAATTTCTGGATATATCCTGGCTGATATTTTGAGCTCGAGGGAATAGTATGTGCACCGATGGGGTGGAGATTTTGATAAGGATTTGAAATATCAAGAATACCGGATTTGAACCTTATAAAATCGAAAAAATTCAAAATTCAGAAAGTTTTATTTTTTAATTGACTGATATAATATATAATTAAAATCCACTGAATTTTTTTTCCGAATATCAGTCGTGCAGCTGGAAAAAGAAATTGAGAATTTTTTGATGGAAGTGAATATCAATGCCATTAAACAAATAATAATTCTTTTTTTTTTTGCTGAAGAATTAAACAAATAATAATTCCTCAAAAAGCAAAGCACCTCCCTTCATCGAATGTGACCTGGCTCTGACCCTAAGGAACAAAAGAAAGACTGATACCAAAGTCGAGGAATAGCCGCAAATTAAAATGTTAGTTCGAGTCTTCTGATTAAAAAAAAAACAATTATGGTTCGAAGAATTCTAATTTTTAGTGGTACAATCCAATTTGATCTGGACAAGTATAATAATTCATTTGATCTCTAAATATCAGACAGACGATAAGAAAACAACAAGAGTGTTGTAGTATCCCAGTTATAAAGTGAATGTTCAGAAACATCTTAATTGCTGCATTCCACCAAAATGACCAATTTCTGGTCTCCTTTGTCATTTTTTAGTTTACCAATTAAGGAGGATTGTGTGTTCAAGTAACTCCACTGATAAAACTTCAATATGGACTCTTTGACTCAGATAAAGGTTAATCTCACTGTATTAAACTCAATTTCTTTCGTAATGGTTAGTATTAATTCGAACGTTCGTTGGTCATTTAACCTAAAAATACTCTTTGGACCGATTGTTGTTTAAGTTGGGACAATGTTAACAGTCGGTGTCTCCACGTCCGGTGTTTGTTCTATTTCGCTAAAACTCGGGTTTCGGCTCCGTATTTCGCTGGTAAAATTAAAAGGAAAGACTCTGTAGAAGAATCGAGATGAGGAGATGTAATGCTTACTGGGCGAGTCTTCGAGCTGAGAGCAAGGTTGATGAAGATTGCACTGACGGTTGACAGTGTAATGCCGCACCCAATTGCCCTGAAACCTGTTCATTCATCTCCCATCAGAAAATCAACCCTTTAACTCTAGGAGAATGTCTTGTATGTAATGAATATATCACGTGACGGTGCTGATACGATGTTACAAACCAATAGAATTTACTTATTTCTAGGATTATTATTTCATTTTTAGAATTTTATTAAAAAATTATAACTGTGAATCTTATTAGTTTGTGACACTGTATTACACCTCCATATAACCAAGGAGCTATGAAAAGGAGAATGGGTTTCTTTCGTAATTCACGTGTACCTCGGAAAGTCTCCCATGGATAGACGAGGCCGTCGTGGTTCCGGTCGAAGAAGGCGACATGCTTCTGCAGGACGTTCTGCTGCCTCTCGCCTTCCATCGATGACGCTTGCACTGCTCGTGCAACAAATAAAGATCACGACCCTGCAGGAACAGGACAGGAAGAACGTAGAGAGCGACGTTTCGGTAATTACCTTCTTCTCGTTTCTCGTTCTGCTCCGAGGGAGAGGACAGAACCAACGATGGAGTTTCAAGTTTGTCGAAGATCTCGGAGAGATCGAGATGAGACCTCAACTGTTGTTTGAGAGAGAGAGAGAGAGAGCGACAGTGAAGGCTTAACAGACAAAGGAAGGTATATGAGAACACTGATGCTTGCTGCGACGGTTCTATTTATAAATGTGAATTTCAGTCACCTGAAATTACGAAATGGGGTCTCGGGTGGGAAGACGATTGGGTTTCCAATAATATCGTATTAGAAATCTATATGTTCTATATTTTAAAAGAGAGTTACAAAGCACTCTCCTCGGCGTGCCACGTCATCACCTTCTCCTCTCATTTTCCTTCCAATTTTTTAATTTATTTTCTTTTTTTTGTTACAGTCAACCCTTTTGTTTTTTTTTCCATCGACTGTATCTATACCTCATCTGTCCTCCTCCTGCTTTACGCTTCGTCTCTCCTTGTTTATTATATATCATAGTATGTGAATTGAGAAAAAAAAAAGTGACAGTAATTTTGGAGGGAGATTATACACACTGGGGTGCATAGTTCGAGTATTATTAGATTACAGAAAATATTAAAACTACAGGAAAAGTTTAAATTATTGTAAAATTTTCTTTGGAAATGGGAAGGAATGTGAAATTGTGGTATTTAAAAAAAAATGTAAAGCCGGTGGCATAGTTTTAAAAATCGGACTAGACCAGCCAGTCCAACCGGTTGAACTTGGAACCGGTGACTGGCCTGATCCGATTGCATAGTTAACTTAGTTTGCACATTGACTTGGCAGGAGCTAGAGTTGAACCGGCCGGTTTTTAAAGAACCGGGTTGAGCCCATAAGATATTAAATTGTTAATACTTGTGTATTTTAGGTTATTACATGTACTTTATATATTTATTATTTTTTAAATAAGTCCAGTTCGACCCATTGAACCCCCCAATGAACCAATTGAACCTGGAACCAGTACCTTGACTGGTTCACGATCCGATCCGATTTTTAAAACTATGGTCGGTGGTAATACCTTATTATTAGATCTTATTATAATTGTACAACCAGAATCTTACCAAAGTTTTGCAAGTCTTCCCTCTAGTGGTGACACTTAAATCATTAGGTGGGTGTCAACCAGCCGAGAAAGTCTTGTATGTAACGGTGTTCACGTTGTTACCAATTAGATTCAATTATTTCTACAATTTTTTTTATTTCTACAGTTTTATATAAAAAGAATTTTAAAAATAGCTAAATTTTATTGGTTGATGAAATCATGTAAGTATCATAATGTAGTGATACCGTTACGCAGAAGATTGCCCCTACTAGCCACGTTGATCGGTCACTTTGCACAACCCTATGTTCAAACTTTAAATCCCAAGAAAACCCTCGAGTACACAAGCAAATTGAAACGCTAAAAGAATTTCAAAGAAAGTAGGACTCTTCCAAACGTGGAAACCTATACGTGTCGTACTAACAATTCACCAAGCAACTAAAACATATCAGCATCGATGTCGTGCGCTCGAGAATCTGGTCCAAGTGACGCCAAACTCAATAAAACAGATAAGAAAGCGAAACGTTTTGTTTGAAGTATAAGGGAGTAGTTTTGCTAGAATTTTGTTCCTTGAACTTGTATAGATTCATCTTTGAACAATCCGTCGTATCATGCACCCGATCTATCTGTAGCTCTGTAATGACAATTTGAAATTCAGGGTACACAGGAAATCCTACTGAGAATCGAGGTTAGGAACATTTTATCTCAAATTGAGAACGGCACTGTTACACTAAATGTATTTTTTTTCAAAAATTCTTACCTAAATTACTATCCTCTCTCCTTTGAGAGAGTCTTCTACGAAATAGACATAATCATTGAAACTAGTAAGGTTAAATTATTTTCAATTTTTTTTATAAAATCCTGAAAATAAAAAAAAAATTCTAAAACTAATTGAATATTATTATTTTACGATATTGTGTAAGTACTATTGCATATTACGCACAAGACTTTCTTTCTCTCCACGTGTTACACGAGAAATGAAATGACGGCAGGATCCTCACCGTGTGCCTTTGCCTTTTCTCCTCCGTGTGTATAAACGGACGGTGTTGATTAATAAACAATCAAGCAAAGACATGGAACAAAAGGGAACTGTCAGCTGTTCATTTCATATCTGCTGAGCTGTAAATCTCATGCTTTTCTCTAAATCCTTTTTTTCCCCTTTTCTCGGACGATTTCCTATGCTTTAGTCCATCTTAATCCGATCCGAACTACCGTGTCGGCTGGCCCTAGCACGACTGTGGAACACGTCGACCGGTCCGGAACCTCGAAAATATCAAGGAGAGAACAAGCTGCTCGCGCTACCTGTGTGAACGTATATTCAGTTCTGGGTTGCTTTGCGTTTTTGCTTCACTTTAGGTGAACTGAACAAGGAAGCCATTGCTTAGGAACATGGCGTGCTCTTTCCTTCCACGTCAGTTGTTTCTATCTTCGGTGTGAACGTACGAAGAGTTTGATCCTTTCAAGGAAGAGAAAGTGTTGCATGTAATAATGCTATTCTTGGTAGTGTCAACGTTGTGACGCCGACCAATATAATCCATCCATTTTTGTGACTTTTTTTTTTAGAGTAAACTAATATTTTTCATCCTTGATTTGTACAACCACTATTTTTGTTCCGTATCTAATCTTGTCTTCAAAATCGCCCTCAATATTTCAGAAATCTCAATAATTTAGCCCGTTGACGTAATTTTCATCCACAGTGTTTTAGACAATCATGATTTTTATCCCTCGTACGAGGGGACAATGTTGCCAGAATTTTCCAACATCGAAGACGAAAATGATGTCAAAAGACTAAGCTATTGAGATTCCTTGATTAATCATTGAGGACGATATTGATGGTAAAATAATATTATGGACAGAAATGATGGTTTATGAAATATTTGAGATGAAAATGATAGTTCACTCTTTTTTTACCTTTAATTTTATTAAAAAAATCTTAAAATAGATAAATTATATTGATCGGTGTCACCACGTCGCGGCGCCCTCGCACACAAGACTTTCTCCTTCAGAGAGAAGCTCACCGCTGAGATAGGAGTTACATGTACTGAAGAAAACCAGTTCAGTAAATTTTGTGAGTGGAACAGTCGACTCTATAATCAATAATTAAAGCGATTACTGAAATGTTGGGAAACGTCATGCATTTGGGAGTCCAATGGGTCATTACTGATTCACGTTCGAGACAAATCAGTTTATTAAGGAGCCGTGCTCTTACAGTTATAGATTTTCTTCATTCACCTGAGTTCGAATACGAAGCCTTAAGGTTTCAAATTACCTTTACTGACTTGTACTGATTAACTTTTTTTTTTATAAGTAACTTATACTGATTAACTGCTCCACCGAATTTTTCCCGTTATCCAACGGTTCCGTAGGGCTTCCATACACTGTTTTATCAATTTGTGGGACTCCCTCGAACGACCAGACCTTCCCGTCGGGGATTCTAATGTTCCGTGTCTTATATTTATATGTCTAAAATGCTATGTGATTTTCCGCAAGGAATTGATATTAACTAAGTGGATTTTGGTGTCTTTTCAACTTTTCAAAACTATCCATTAACGCATAAAATTTAATTTTTAATATTCACCGAATTAAGGAAAAAAAAAGTGTTTAATATTCTGTGGGTTTTGCCAGGGACTTAAGCCAAAGGTAAGCTAATTAACGACATGCATTCCAAATCCACTTAGTTAATGCCATGTTTATTTTAGACATGATTCTCATATTAAATATTACATGAAAGAAAGTAACAAAGTGTTTATACAATAAAATTTTACCGCACGGTACGTACTTAGATATTATTTTATATTACCAGGAAATATAATATTCAGAAATTAATCGTGTCAATCATATATGTTAGTTGATATCTTTGATATCTTCGAATGTCTGTTATTATAAGCTTATTTGCTTCCTTGATTAGTTGGTTCCTTTACCTATAATAAACCATCAGCAAACGTAATTCATTGAGTTATTCAGTAAAATAAGATATGTGGTTCGGCCTATGGCTAGCACGTTTATATTCTCTTGATATTTTCTATTATTCTCATATGTTGTTATTTTGAATTTCTTTAGCACCAGCGCACGAATCAAATATATAATGTATACACCAATATAAGTTGGTTTAAGTGGTCTGTTACTTATCTTTTAAGTAAAGGTCTCGAGTTCAAATCATTTTGAATGGAGAAACCTCGAGATAAGAGAGTTTCAACCCTTACTAGACCGACCCATCTCGAACTGGATTAATCAGAAGTCAATAAGACTTCTGAATACCAGTAGTATAGTAAAAATGTTGGTACTGCCAGGATTTTTTCGAATGACAATGTCGTATTGAAATTATTTTCAATTGTAAACGTGGTCCAGGATTCAAGATCCAAATATTACATATTTAATATGATATCGTAAAAGTATAAAATTTTAAGCACCATGACCCATCTAAGGGTACTGTATTGCATCGTGTTTAATGCTCCATACTTACCCATCTCTTTATTTACCCTGATTTTGGATGTCTCCTATTAGCTTAGTCTTTTGGATGAGCCTCTTTTTAAACATTGTTTAACAGCCACAGGTCATAGTAAGATTACGAGATAGCTATTAAACAATAAATAAGAAATACAAGGTTAACATTTTTAGAGCAAGCGGTTTCGATGACATCAAATTCAATTATGGTACCGGAGCGGGTATGGGTCACTGCACGTGTGCACTAACTCTTTATGTACCTAATTTCCACGTGATGGGCCTTCAAACCTAATGCAGACCCGTTAGAGCTCACGTGTGAGTATTAAGTAATAAATAATAAATAATATCGTTATGTAATAAGATTAATTAAAAATTTTTTTACATTAATGGATTATGAACACTGTAAATTCTATTTGTGATAGAGCTGATGCTGATTTATGATGCTTCTCACTTTGTTTCACTCTTTGGTTCTTTCCTTGGACGGAGCCATCCCGACAAACAAAGAAACTTCTGGTTTAGGAGAAGCATTTCTCCATTTAAACTGCTTTTGTTGCCTTGTAAGAAATTGCTTGATGTATCATTAGACAACATAAAATTATGTTTAGGGAAAAAAAAAAACATGCGTCCGCTTCCTGCCATTATTTGAAAGTTGAAATGCCAGTGAAAAAACCATATCATAATATATATATATATATATATATATCTGTGTGTGTGTGTGTGTACTATTAATATATTTAAAAGGATGAGGGTTAACAGCTCTTCTTATGAGTTGCTCCATGTAATCTTAACCGGTCGATTGTCTTCTTGCAGGTTTTATGGGTGACTTGGATAAGTAGGAACGATGAAATTTTTCGAAGCAACTCGGAAAGAAAGCCTTTGTACTTGCTTTGTCTCCAGCGGGCAGCGAAATTCCAAGCATCACTTGCTCCCTGACTTGGGAGAAACATGGTCCAAATAAATGTTAGATGGGATCTCCCACCCTCATGGTGGTATAAAATGAATACCGATGGCTCGGTAGGAGGTGCTACAAACAGAACAGGAGCAGGGGGAGCTATTAGAAATGAAATGGGAGCTTAAGGTAGCAGGGTTTGCTTGATCAGAAGGCTCCACTAACAGCCTCATTACTGAATTATGGGCTATTCGTGAGGGACTGCTACTTCGGAGGCTGAATATCCATCGACTAATTGTAGAATTGGATGCTCGGTTAGTTGTAAATCTTTTAAATGAACCTGATTCGACAAATGAATTCCTTACTCCTTTTTGTAGTTGATTGCAGGAGAATCTTGGAAGAATTCATGGAGGTGCGGGTGCATCATAAGTTCAGGGAAGGCAACTCGGTAGCGTACATTTTGGCAAAAATGGAGAGGGAATCTACTGTGGATGTTGTGTATTTTGAGACTCCACCTAGAGAGGTTCGATTGGCTCTGTTTTATAATGCTTGGGGTTGTTTCACCCCATGATCCGTGGGACTGGAATGAGCTGATAGAGCTAAAGACTTGCTTTTAGATATACCTATTATATAATTAATGAAAATCCTTATTCTACCAAAAAAAAATGTATATTTTTTAATTATAAATTCATATAATCACCGACAAGTTTATAGATAACGTAGCAAACTGATCAATTTGGGTAAGAATCTCTTCTGCTAGAAGGTATCTCGTACTTTCACTGTTTCTCACAATTTTCTTTACCAGGGGGCCAGACCATCGAGAAAATAGAAACATATGTATGGTGGAATTTACGGGGGTAGATGATTATTTTTTATTGAACAAATCTCATAAATACAATAATTAATTATTTATATGTTAAATGATAAGCGAAAATAAGAGAATATAAAATCTAACAGATAATATAAAACAGAATCATATTTCTTATATCTAAACAATCATATTTTTTTTCGATATATGAAATATTCTTTTCTTATAATTACGAAATATTTTATTCTCGGGTTAGACATTCTCTTGATCTTATAAATGGGTAAATTATCTTATGTAATCTTGGGTATTGTTAACCACATTTTCTTATGAAGTTCGTTTTATATGTTGTCAACCACGTTTATCTTTCTCTGTATCTGTATTTATTTCTCCCATTTTATTGTAAATTTGTGCTAATGAGATAGCATGTGGATCTTGAGAAGTTCATTATGGCTATTGATTGAAGTCGGCATTCTTCAAATACAGCCATAGTTCCTCGTCGGATCAGTGTCAGTGACCGACGTGTTGTTCTTGTTCCCATGAGCAGCTTTCTGTGGCACGGAATCAATGTCCTGTGCTCAACATTGTGACGAGGAATTCGGAAACCACAACCACGAGTTCTCCTCTCCTCTTCGATCTTTCTCGATCACTCTGCTAATACGAATTCCGTTCGCCCGAAACCCGCCCCAACATCATCAACATCCTTTCGAGCTGAAGAGTAGTAGACCACTGCCAAGGATGGTGATTTGCTGGTAAAAACACTTTGTAACACTACGGGCCCGTTACCCAAAAGTGCTAGCTATTGGTGCTCTTGAGATCATTGGACCTTATATATATATATATATATACACACACACACACACACCCAAGATTCCCTCCTTACATGACCGATGTGGGATTGGAGCGTTACAAATTACCTTTCTTAAAGGCCCAGAGTCCTCGCTAGGCTCTTGCCCCACTCGGGCCGGAGTTCAGACTAGTTCCCACGATTCCGACTCGTGGTCAGCATAACATACTACCCACAATCCTCCATGACTGTGGGTCGGAGTCGGCTCTGATACCATATGTAACACCACGAGCCCGTCACCCAAAAGTGCTAGCTGTTGGTGCTCTTGAGATTATTGGGTCTTATATATATACACCCAAGATATCCTCATTCCACAATCGATATGGGACTGGGGCGTTACACACTTACAGGTTTGGCGTGGTCGAGTTTCCATATTCTTTTTCATATTCAAATCTATAACTTACAGCCTTATAGGAGAAGTGAGCAGTTTTGGTTTCTCTTTACATTTTCAAAACTACTCTCTATTATAATTTAGTCATACGATACTTATAAGTCCTTTGTTGTAATTTCACTTATTTTAGTTTTTCGCTATCCCCATTTTCACCACAATTATGAAACTGTATATGAATCCATGAGCAACTCCGATTATTTGAAACTATTCGTTGATAGGATGTCATTTTACAATCATATTTTAGTACATTTTATCATTCAAAGAGTTTTGGTTCGCGGGAAGGCGGTATTGTCAAATACGTGCATAACAGCATTTTTTATCTTTTTCAAGGGTACTTGACGATGTTTACCATACGCAACACACATCATTCGTACAAATAAAATCAAGTATTTTTTATCCTTTCCAAGGGTCCTTGACGATGTACCATACGCAACACACATCATTTGTACAAATAAAATCAAGTATTTTTTTATCCTTTTCAAGGGTACTTGATGATGTTTACTATACGCAACACATATCATTCGTACAAATAAAATCAAGTAAAATATGTATAATATCTCATTCTCGGGTCCCTCTTCGGAAAAATAGTGGAAATATTATAAAGAATGAGGGAAGAAAAAAGGTGAAAATTATTTTATATCCAAAATCCGAACGCAATTGTACTGGAAATTAATGTAAAACTCTGGACCTGGACATGGACATGGAGATTATTACGCGAACCAAATTTATCATGTCATCCTTGAACGTTACTAATAAATATCTAACACGTCAGTATAAAGTGTAACATTAGATTTCCCTATCAATTAATAATAACAAGTTTTTAAACATGATTTGAAATACTTGGTGACGTGTCAGATATTGATTGATTAAATTCATTACGCCATGCACGAACTCGGTTCACCTAAGAATTTCTCCACCGGTCATCATGGGTATTAAAAACAAATCGCTTTCCACTGGATGGATAATTTGGAACCAGTGGATGACAAGGAGGATCACTATGACAGAAATATTAGAGAGACTGATCATAATGCAATCCACTGAAAGGAGGCCAGTTTGCAATTCCTATGATCACAATCTAATAAAATGTTACTTTTAACATTGTAAATATTTTTTTTAATCGAAAAATTGTAAACCCTTTTTTTTTTCATTCGAAAAATTGGGGAGGTTGAGAGTTCGGACTCTGATGCCAAGTGCCCTCCTTCAATAAATTGTCATTTACAATTTACGAATTTTTAACGGTTCGATTGGGTCAATTTTGAAGCTATCCAAAGCATCTTGTTGATTAAATTATGCTAGGGATGGCAATTCGTCCCGGGCCGGAACGGCCCATTAAGGTTATAATGTTGGGCCGGCACGGCTGTTAACAAAGAGGCACATTAAACCATGGTCAAGCACGACATGCTCAAATTATCGGGCCACCCTGGCCAGCCCAATATACGCAAACAAACATTTAAAATTTTTTAAAATTTCTCTCATATGTGAAGAAGAGACTAAGGAAATTGAGTAAAATAAAAAAGGTATTTTTAAAATAGAAGGTAAGCCAAACAGTTGAACTACACAATTTATAATAGATCAACAACAAGGTGTTTTACGGTTAATGAAGTAGAATGTGATAGGGTTTATATATGCTAATGGGCCGTGCCAGGCCTCATTACAGGGCCTAGTCCAGCAAGATTCGTGTCGGGCTTGGCATGACCCAATAGGCATAGGCCCAATAAGCCTTGACCCAGGTTTAGCCTTATCTAGCTATGCTATTGGGCCGGGCTGAAAATTGTCAGGCCTAAATTATGCTTGTTTTTCATAAATAGCGGCGAACTATTCAATGGAATTATTGAGGTTTAATGTGGATCGTTCAAATTTAAGTATGTCAAACTGAATCAAATTCGAAACGGATCAAATTAGGTATTTGGTTCAGTTCGATTTTTTTTTTAATCTGAACTGAACCATGAAAACATACTGTTTTTGGATTGAATCACTTTCAGTTCCCTTCCTCATCTATTTCGTTCTTCCATATTTACCTTTCAATTCATAAGAGATCCTTTGGCCCAGTGGAACCGTCGTTGGGAAACCAAATACCACGACCGCTCTACGGCCGGCTTCGGTCTCTCCGGCAAGTATCAATTCTGTTTGGGAAAACGTGAGTCCGATTAATTGATAATACAGTAAAAAAAAAAACATTTTCCGTTTTAGTGCAATTTAGATAAGATCGAATAATGGAAGTAACAATGAAAACGGACACCAACAATTTAATGTGAAAATCCAATGTGGGGAAAAAACCACGGCATCGGACCGAATCAACTTTCCACTGTATTAATGGAGATTACACAATTTTTCTTCAGGACAACAATCTTGGATTAGTCCCCAAATCAAGAATCAATCCCTTCGATCACTCGCAATTCGTCGCCCTAAAAACTGTTTCACTAACTTGACCGAAAACCGCACTTATAGACCTCCAGATCCGATCTTCACCATTCAAAATTTAGCTGCGGGAGTCGTGAGGCTGTTGTCAAAATTTCATCTCGATCGGGCTCCGTTTGCCCCTCAATTTAAGGGTTAATCTCGCACTGCGGCCCAGAAAAAGTGTTTTGTTCTTCCTCTAGTTTTATTGAACGAATTTGCTGCGATTTTCCTTCGATCGCCCATTGTTTTCTGCTGTTTCTCCACTACCCACAGCCATCGCTCGCTGCTGTGTATTTTGGTCGTCACAATCAACCATCATTGTTGCTCCTTTTGTAATTTTCTCTGTGGATTAAAAGCCCTCGAAGGGAATAATATATGAACCACCTTTAAAATATTAAATAAAGACCAAATTAACTTATCCGAATCAATCGAGCCCAGATCATCCTCCAAATCAGAGGTATACCCAACACATTCCTCACAGTGGAAGCTTACGAGCTTGAAGTTTGCAAGCGCTTGCAAAGCATCCAATTTGGTGAGAGAAATGGAGAATGGATTGATGTGGATGTAAATTTACTAATATGTTCCTGTTACATTATTCATGTAAAATTATTAATAACTATTCGCTTTAATGCATGTGGTAAAATGAAAATTTAAAAGTGAGACGTAAATTATTTCGTCCTCACATATTGTTATATATAATAAGAAACAAATGAGAGATGATGTGATAAAAAGTGAAGGTGAATATTAAAATATTTACCAAGAGGGGTTGGGCCGAGTGGTAAGCAGCTCGGTGCCGCTTAAGGAGGTCTCAGGTTCGAGACCTCACGTACGCAGACACCCCTCTTGGGAGCCTCACCCGCCATTGCCAGGCGTGCGACCCGGGGCGACCAACGGATTAGTCAAGTATGGTTGGCTGAAAGATGCCATCTCACCGCTGGTGGGGCCTGCTTGGATACCGTGGCTGGCGACCAAAAAAAAAAAAAGAATATTAAAATATTTTATTTTTTTATTTTTTTGCGCGAACCAAACAAAAACCTTCCTCACGCCAAAAAAAAAAAAAAGGGGAAAATATATTCAAAAGAAAGAAGAAGAAAACTTAAAATTCCGCTCATGATTCCATTAATTGTCGTTTTGACAATTGATTAAAAACCGTTCTAATTTCACCCGTTAGTCTTTTGCGATTTGCTCCTGCTCGAAAATTTCATCAAATTTCTTCTTCTCAGAGGAAAGTGTGAGAGAGAGACAGAGAGAGAGTCGGAGTCGCTTCTCTTCCTCGTCCACCTTTGCCAATCGTCGATCTCTGTGACAGTGGAATGCTGAAAACCCTAGCTCTGTACATGACCCCGAGATGTTCCTCAGATTCCAGCGCCGAAGGACCAGGGAGCTTCTCTGGTAGTTGGGGATTCTGAGTCCGCCGAGGGTTTTGGAGCATAACAGTCCTGCTATGGCCGACCTTCTGTCCGTCGTTCCCCCCTCCGTGCTTCGTAATTTGTCGGATAAGCTGTACGAGAAGCGGAAGAATGCTGCTCTAGAGGTCTCCGTGCTGTTCCTGTCTGCTGGAATTCGACCTAATCGCTGATTGCAGTGCACGCGAGACTCCTTTTTGGATCCTCGGCTGTCTGATATTCCTGTTTTGTTGTTTGTAGATTGAGGGGATTGTGAGGCAGCTTGCGGCGGCTGGGGATCACGATAAGATAACGGCTGTGATCAATTTGCTCACTACGGAATTCACCTATTCTCCCCAAGCCAATCACCGGAAGGTTTGAGGATATTGATTTGTGGATCCACGGAACATTGTTTTATTGGTTATTGACTTTTAATTACTGTTTTCGGTTGGTTGATTGGAGTGAATTTGTATTCACTGAGGGGTTTGTGAATTAGGGAGGATTGATAGGGCTTGCTGCTGCAACAGTGGGTTTGAGTACTGAGGCTGCTCAGCATCTTGAGGTGAGGAATTGCATCGATGGAAGTAAAATAATGAAGTACTCACCACCTCTTTCTTTTTATATTGGTAGGGAAATGATTCTACATTAAGTGAATGCGGGTGGAAGTAAATATATTTTTTGACATTACTAGCAGAGTACAGTGATGCAATTCATGGAATTTGGTATGCACAGACCGGATGAACTCTCACATTTAGTTGTAAAGATTGGTATTAAGAAGGATTTCTTTGTTACTTCTGTATGATGTGACTTACAAGTGGATTTATAGGTTCTAGCTTGGTTATCCTTTTAGGATTTTGGTTTCATTTTGGTGTTTATATGATCATAAGATCTTGTCGCTGAGATAGGATACAAAGAAAGGGGCTTGTTCATGTGCCTGTACTATCATCTTCGAGAAGTAGATGAAACTAGAAAATTAATTGATATGAGGAAATACGTGCAGTTAGAGTGTTTCATTAAGAAATTTCAAATAATGCTCTTTCTTAATAAACTGGTATACTAAGGATCGTGTAATATGTCAGCATTCTAGATTTTTCTTAAACATTACCAAGTAGGTTCTTGTCTTCTTTATTGTGTTCCCTATTTGTGAAATGCCATAATGTCGATTATATTTTCTTTCTTTCACCAGCAAATTGTGCCCCCTGTGCTTAATTCCTTTTCTGATCAAGATAGTAGAGTGCGGTATTATGCATGTGAAGCTCTATATAATATTGCGAAGGTAAGAATCGATGTTGCCACAGAAGTTGTGTAGTCTATTGTGTTTTATGTTAGAGAGATATTCAGTTCTTAATGAGCTATATTTTGTTTACTGCAGGTTGTAAGAGGAGATTTTATAATATTCTTTAATCAAATTTTTGATGCCTTGTGTAAGCTTTCTGCTGATTCAGATGCCAATGTCCAAAGTGCCGCTCATTTATTAGATCGGCTTGTAAAGGTCAGTGACCTCTCCTTCATCATGAAGAGAAACTACTGCTGGCTTGTCATTTGAGCTTCTTAAATCAGTTCTTAAATCTTATTCTCTAATGAAACAGGATATTGTTACTGAAAGTGATCAGTTCAGGTGAGATGGCATAGACACCCATTTATTGTTGTAGTGGTAGATGAAGGATTCAAATCCAGCTCATAGTTCATGAGCCACTTTATAATGATTTGTATTTTGAATTCTTAATTAGTGCTTTACTTCTATCCATTTTCTTTTGGATCAGCATCGAGGAATTTATACCATTGCTGAGAGAGCGCATGAATGTCTTGAATCCGTTTGTCCGCCAATTTTTGGTTGGCTGGATCACTGTGCTGGACAGTGTTCCAGACATAGACATGCTGGGTTTTCTTCCAGACTTTCTTGATGGTAATTGACTCTAATATATCCTCCTTTGATTGACTTGTTTGGTTAATTAATATGTAGAATGACTCGGAAACCCTCTTTCAATAGGCCTATTTAATATGTTGAGCGACAATAGCCATGAAATACGGCAGCAAGCTGATTCGGCACTTTCGGAGTTTCTTCAAGAGATCAAGAACTCCCCTGTAAGACTTCTATTGTTGATTGAGTATAATGTTCCATTGTACCTGTGTTGTATCATGGTATGGTTTTCTTTGGGTTGGGCTTTCTATTTCTTGTCACTTAGAGCAAAACAAAATTAGTTTATTTCAATGTCATGCATGAACTGTTGTATTAATAAGCAATTCCCTGTACTTAATATGTTTTCTAAACTCCAATTGGCAATTATGTTATATTGGTTAAACTTGATTTTCTGACTTAAGCAGTGCTACTCTTGAAGTCTGTAGATTATGGTCGCATGGCTGAAATCCTGGTCCAGAGAGCCGACTCTCCAGATGAATTTACAAGGTTAACGGCCATTACATGGGTAAGTATATCATCACATGAACTGCGGAGAATTCTTTACTCATTAATTTACCATTAGTATGATCGGAGTATCTCGGACATAGTAAATGTCAAATTTACACTTGTGGTAATTAAACTCATCAAAATTTTCCATTTTGCAGATGAATGAATTTGTAAAACTTGGTGGGGATCAGCTCGTTTGTTATTATGCTGATATTTTAGGAGCTATTTTACCCTGCATATCTGATAAAGAAGAAAAAATTAGAGTTGTAAGTTGTCCTAGATTCAGTTTGATATTTCTTTTTTCCACCATTTCTTTCGCAATTACAAGCTTGGAGCATGTTATGTCCCCAGAGGCCGTTTTCAGTTATGAACCAATAGTTACTCTGGGCTGATGCTTCAGGTTGCTCGTGAAACCAATGAAGAGCTTCGTGCAATTAAGGCTGATCCTGCTGAAGGTTTTGATGTTGGAGCAATCCTATCAATTGCAAGAAGGTAAGTTGTTTTAGAACTGGAAAGAAATGGATCTAGTATCGATGTTGCTTGCTATGAGTACGTATAGTCACTCATAACATGTGCAAAGAGCTCAGAAAATACCTTGTTCTGGCTTTTATGCTACAAGGAAGGCTTTTGATATTGTATAAGCTTTGATAATTATTCACCAAGGTGATGGAATTTCTTTCTTGGAAAAGTGAAGACAAAAAATACCCATTAGATCTTGGTATAAATGTGTGGAGATGACCAGATATGATTTGTGCTTAATCAGATGCTTGTTTGGTTTTTCCTGTGATGATGATTCACATAGATGGTGTTGAAAGTAGTCTTTTTTGTAATAATGTGCTCTAATGACTGTTCAGGCAGTTATCTAGTGAGTGGGAGGCTACTCGAATTGAAGCTCTACAATGGATATCAACCCTCCTAAACAGACATAGACCCGAGGTAGCCAGATGTTTGCTCATCTTTTTAATTTTTGTGGATTATATATTGTCTTATGTGGAAGATTTCTTTGAGCTATGACTGTCAACTTCTAGTCGCGGAATTGTTTTCTATTTGGACAAGATGTTCAAGTGTTTAACAATGAAAATTGATCTTTCAAAATTATGGAAGATATATGTTTCACAACTTTAAAATTTCAGGTATTAATAGGGGGTTTCTTGTACTCTCTCTTAACGAAAGCATGCATGCCAGTGTTGAGAAAGGTTTGTTGAGCCAGTGATGTGACATTTCTTAATTGATAGGCCTTGCAGTTAGTATCAATAGGGTAGTGAAGGGCCCATGGATTTGTGACATGATTGATCATTGATTTTGTACCATGTTCATGACTCCCTGCAGTTAGTAGCTGTTTCTTGCTTTGCGAATTCTTCATTTCTTAACCCTAATGTAAATTAAGAAGAATTGTCCGGTTGCTATGAAATATGTGGAGGGACAGGCTTGGATAGTTGCAGATTCTTTCTGATGGTTAAATTTGTTTTCAAGATATGATCTATGTTTGCTTATAGAATGATGCCCAAGGGGAATAATTGATTTTACGTGACCCTTTTGTACAGTCTCGTGCCTTGTTGTACGTGATCATATCCACCTTGGTGTTAATTGATAAATTTTTTTATCATTAAATAAAGGATTTGCATATGCTGCCTTCGATTTTCTTCTTTACTCTTGCCTGTTATATGCCTTTGATCTTATCATAGAGGACCATCTCATTAGACTAATTTGCAATTGAACAGGTTTTGGCTTACCTAAATGACATCTTTGACACTCTTCTGAAGGCTCTATCAGATAAATCAGATGAGGTAATCTATTTACTGATATTGCATGTTGTGCGATTTTCTTCACTGACTTGAACAAAACATTCAGTGGTAGAAAAATTAGAAAAAGGAAGGCAGATTCAATGCTTTCGTATGGAAGGCTACGCATCTTAATATGTATAATGTAGTTTTTTGCTCATTACATCACAGGTAGTCCTTGTTGTTCTCGAGATTCATGCATGCATAGCAAAAGATCAGCAGCACTTCCGACAGCTTCTTGTTTTCCTTGTGCACAATTTTCGGGTGGATAATACTCTTCTGGAGAAGTGAGTCTCATAATTTACATATACTTTGTTCGTTTACTGTTCTTACTTTCTTTGCCAATCCTTATACATGTCGTTTTGAGTTGCAACTCTTAATTTTATTCTCTCCACTAGGCGTGGTGCTCTGATCATTCGCAAGCTTTGCGTTCTCTTAGATGCTGAAAGAGTCTACCGCGAACTTTCCATGATACTAGAGGGAGAGGCAGACTTAGATTTTGCATCTACTATGGTTCAGGTTTTAGAGATTTATTCTTTCTTGTGCCTGTATATTCCTGGTTCATATTCCAGTGTTATTCGTATCTGATTTGAAATTTCTAGAGCTACTGACTTTTTCATGTGCTGTGTATAGGCTCTGAATCTCATATTGCTTACGTCCTCGGAGTTAAGTGGACTTCGTGATATTTTGAAACAATCACTGGCCAATGCCTCTGGGAAAGACTTATTTGTATCTTTATATGCTTCATGGTGCCACTCACCCATGGCGATCATAAGTCTTTGCTTATTGGCTCAGGTCAGGACTCAAACCTTGCCTATTCTTCACAGCATTAATCATCTTTGTCTTGCCAATGTAGTTCTCTTCCCACTTTATAAACTTGGTCTCGTACATCCTTCTGTTTGATATCTTAGGTTGAATAGGGGCATTAGATATTCTAACCCCTTCAGAGCTCATTTTCTGGCTTGGCCCTTTCTTCACCCTCCATGCATGCTTTTTTATTTGGTATTCTTGTTTTTAATATGAGCCATTTTGGCACTCTTGCAATAAAAGGAAAAACTTTTCCAAGAGACTGCACTTTTTTCCCCTAATAAGAATAAGAATGCAAAGAATTGAATGAAGAGAAGTTGAAATCTGAAAAATTGAGACCAATTAAAGATTTTATTTCCGTTGATAAAGAAGCAATACTTATTGACAAGATATAGAATTTCTTGATCATGCAGGACTTCTCTTTGTATGAATCGATTCTCTTGAAATTTGAATTTATGGCTTCCATTGTTCGACGATTGCTGTGTTCTCAATATACACTGCTTGATTTGATTCTTTTACCCTTTGTGGGTTATTATTGTCTATGATGAATGAGCTCTGCTACCCCCCTGCTTCTGTGATGCTTTTGGAAAAAATTATCTTCTACATGTCTGCAATTGGTGATCTTCTCCTTGTTGCTTGATAGGCTTATCAGCATGCAAGTGCTGTTATTCGCACACTCGGTGAAGAAGATATCAACATCAAATTCTTAGTTCAGCTGGATAAATTGATTCGGCTGCTGGAGACACCAATATTCGCTTATCTTAGATTGCAGGTTAGATGATGGGACGTGGAATCATTTCTGAAGTCCTGTATTCTCTTGTATTGATTGGCTTATAACAAGATTAGGTTCGATCAACAATAAAATAGTGATATGGCAGATTATTTAGGTCTCTCATTTGACATCCCCATTGTTCTTTGCTCATCCTATATTTTGATTTTCATGTATTAACCTGATTGTTGATAGGCTATTTTTGATAATGGTTGCCGAAAAAAGGTAAAAGGCATATGTAGATACACTTGATGGCTAACAACTGAAGGAAGCTGAAAGGCATCAAAATGCTTTGTGTTTCACTTGGTTTCAGATACGTACTTCGTAAAAAAATTTCTGGTTTATTTGAAGACTTATTTTAATTTGTCTTGATTCCTTAAAAGTTACACATATGGCTTTTCACCTTTTCTGGTAAAGGCAATCTGAGTGCTTCGTATAATTTTTTACCTGTCTGTTTCATTGGCTTCTTTGTGTAACTGCCTGTTACTTTAGCTTGCATTCTTCCTGCATGATGGGATAAATGGCCAGTAATGAAGTTATTGTTTTGCATTCATGGACAAGGCATCTGCTTTGATTGTTTACAGGGAATTCGCCACTTTTGACATTTTTCAAGTGTTAGAGATGTTATAGAGTCCACAACAGAAAAATAGGCGTTTTATTACGACGTTTCCTTTTCCCTGCAGCTACTTGATCCTGGAAGGTATAGCTGGTTGCTAAAGGTTTTGTATGGACTCCTCATGCTTCTTCCGCAGGTACATATGAATAATAAACCTACACACAGTCAGATTCTACTGTTTGGAGATGTTGATTTGTTAAAATAGGATGGCAAGCAGTTTGCATGAGCAAATAATCAGTGGCTACAGCTCAAAATTGCCTAATTTGCTACAGACCCTCTTAACACTGTTATCTAGTTTGGTTGTCCCTGATTGTGGTGCTTTTGCTGCCTCGGTCACTATTATTGCTACCCAGATAGCTCCTTGTTTCTATGAAGTTCTTTTTTTTCCCTCGAATGCTTCTATGAAATTCTTTTGGCCTATGACATTGATGCCTTAGCTGTTATTATGATTTTGGATCGGAGATCCAGAAACCATGGTACAATTTAATCTCGACAAGTCACTAGAGCTATTGCAATCTGCAGTGGAACCATATTACAGAAACTAGATCACAGAAATTTTTTCACTAGTTGAAACTAATTCCATCCTGTTTCCACCTTGCATCTCGGACTGCTTAGAATTACTGACCTTATATAGGGTCTTGTTCTAAAATCTACTTTGCTGATTCGATGTGTTTAGATTAACTGGTTGTTTTCTCTTTAAATGGTTTTTGCCTCTGATAGCTGAAGCCTGAAGGTATTGCTTTCCTCTGGGTAGACATGGGTGTTGGCATAGTTGAGTGCTCTTTAATTTAGTAAAAGGATAGAAATGCATAATTTTTTCTCAAGGTTCAGTTGCCTTACTCTTATCTTTATGTTCGTGGAATTCTTCATTTGTGTTTGTTCTTATCCTGCTGTGTCTTGCTCTTGTTTCCTCCCTTTCTGCTGGTTCAGCAAAGTGCTGCGTTCAAGATACTGAGAACACGACTGAAGACCGTCCCTCCATACTCATTCAGTGGGGAGCAAATCAGGAGAACAGCTTCGGGGACTACCTACACTCAACTCCTCCATCACACGCCGAGTGGGTCACAGATCATGGAGGATGGTGACTTAGGGCTTGACAGCATGGGGAACTTGCACAATGGAATCAACTTTGCTGCAAGGCTCCAGCAATTTGAGCAAATGCAGCAGCAGCACCGCCTGCATGTGAGGTTACAGTCTCAACAGCATCACAGCAATCCTACTTCATCAAAGGTTCATCAAGCTCATTACTCATTGATTAGTCTTTTCTTTTCTGGGCTGCAGTAACAATTATCATAGTCTGGACCCAATATTGAGATGGCGTTAGAAAAAAGGGGCGTAGTTCCAACTTTGTGGTGCTGTTTATAGGTTTTTACGGGGAGTCAGATATTCAATAAATTGACTGGGAATGAATCTCGCTCCCTGTCAGTTCCCCTTTTATGTGCCAGCAGAGGATCAAAATCCGATGATCACACCAATGAGTTGACCTCTGCCCTTGGTCATGAGGATTGTTGCTTGAGATAGTGTGTCAGGCTTTGCCTGGGTACAGTGACCTGCATCCCCAAGTAACTTAACAAGCCAAAAAGGCCAAGGAATATCGGGGACAGAAAAAAAATGAAGGGATCGAGCTTCGAGTCTCACGGCTTCTTATTTTTGAGACTACCTTTTCTATCTTTTACATCTGGTCTTTGGCTAAAATGCATTAATGGCACATCCCGAATAGTTGCAGTATTTGAAACTCATTAGATTTTTATTTTTATTTTTTGGGGCGATTTGTACTCTTATTATCTGCTCTTATGTGATGATGATTGTGCTTCATTCGGGAAAAGCACATAAATTACTCGTTCTTTTTCCAGCAGGAGAAACAAAAGCCCGAAGAGCAAAAACCTTCATCGCTGGATATCAGCAGAGCTCCTTCAAGAACATCAAGGAGGGGCCCTGGACAGTTACAGTTGTGATTCATGTTTCCGCTTCAGCACACGATCTCGAGGCGGTGAGATCACATAATCTGTAAAATTGTATATCTCTTTAGTAGGGTCTTCTTCTTCCATTACAATGAACGGCCGTTGGAGGTGTTGGGATAATGGTGGAAGTTGGGTTTTTTTCCCCCCAAAAGAAAAATGTTTTCCTTCTTCATATTAGATTAAATATGTCTCTACTTAGTAGGTCCCTCTTCCCTTGAAGCAGAGACTGGACAGACAGTTACTAGGGATTCCATGTGGTTGTGTTTTTTTTTTTTTAATTTTTCTTTTTTTGGTTCAATTGAAAGCCACAAAGTGGAAATTGTGGAGGAAGAGGAGATAACATCACATATATTAGGGTGAAGGTACAGTTATGGTTCTTTTGTTCATCTGTTACTGCATTCTCCTCTTATAAAATAAAAATCAGTTCAATTTACTCGGCATCGGAGTTCGGGTTCTGAACCTCCGATGTCTTTCGTGGGATGTGATCTTTCGATGCTTGCTGAAAGAGAATTGTTGGTCTGAAAGTACTTAGATGTTACATGAGTTCCAGTTATTGCTGCTCTCTTTGGAACAATTTAATGGGCCCCCGTATATCTTCCAAGTAAAAGGAATTAAGCAACTGGTCAGTTCTGGTTCTAGGTCGTTTTGATTCTAGGATACAGGATATTCGGAATCGAAATTAGAACCTATTAATTTATTCATGCGGTTAATTTTAATCGTTTTTAACTTTTTTATTTGAAATTTAATTTATAAATTGCATAAATCATTGTATTTTTAACTCGATAACTTTCGTTTGGCTTAATAATTGTGTATTTAATGAATTTTTCATGTCTAAAATACTATTATAACTTAAAATTAGTATTGTATAGTATTTAAATACAATTAAAATATATATTTTTTTATATATTGAATTATAATTAAAAAAACCATATGAAATAACAATAATTAAGAAAAATATCTAGGTAATTCATATTATGGAAATAAAAGAATAATTATTATCAAGTTCCAACAAGGTACTCTGAACTCGTGATATCTTACAGGTTTTGGGTTGGGTCTGTTTCAAGATTTAACAGGGTATGGTATGGTTCCAAGATTTAGGAACTAGTGCTATACATGGTGAGGTCTGGGTATTATAAAAAATTACAAGGTACCCAGATTCGATCACTTATATCTTCAAGTAAATGCAAATGCCCCTCCAAGCGGGCAAGTAGGTGTGATTATAAAATCGGTTCTTAAATTTTAGATTTGAATTTCAAATCATCGAAATTATTAATCATACTATACCCGAAATATATCATATTATATCATAGTTTTGAATATTTTCTTGGAATTTATTAATTTTCTTTTTCTAATCAAAATATTAATAATAGCTCTATGAATGTATGGTTTTTCCGGCATCTCTTATAAGTTTACCGTTGCTAAACTAATCGAGTTCAGAATGAATTTTCATAATTTTAATTTATTTTTTATTAGTTTAGTATAATTATTTTATTAGAATTTAGTATGTTAATTTTCCGTAAAATTATAAAATGCCTCTGTTCTAAATTCTTGTGTGTTATACATAATTAATATATTAAGTGTAGAATGGTCGAATTAGGAATCCAACTGTACAAACATTATAAGATTCGGGGCTAGCACGAGGAAATTACAACCAATAAAATTCAACCGCATGAAACATTTTGAGACTGGCAACCATGTCCGACTCAAAAAAATCTTAAATGTTCTTACCTCACAGTGAGGTGACGGGAAAGATTCAATTAAATTATTTTGATCAGTAATAATTATAACAACTGCTCCGATAATTAACACTAATTTACTCGTTTGTTACATTTTTATTGGTATTTTCTCACGTCACGGAATGATCTGGATCACCTAAGAATTTCTCATCTCCACATCCTGGTTGCTGTCTGTCTTTGGCAGTCGCCGCTCCTCCGGCGGAAACTGCACTGGTCAACTGCTTGCATCCTCAGCGAGTCACCATTCCCGCATTCGCTGCAAACAATTGTCAATTTCTCATGCAAGGTGACAAGAAAGGATTCATGCTAGAATTGCTCCGCGGAGCTGATACTCGAATTCGAACCACGCTCCATCAACTCGATCCCCAGCTGGTTCTCTCAAGAACATCATTGGAGCTCGAAGTGACCGGACACCCAAAAAACAGCCTATCCCTCTCTCTGCAAACAACGCTATCAACAAGCCATTGGAGGGTTTAAACCACAGCATCCTTAGATTTACACTACCTACAGCATAGTGAGTCGAAAGTTCCTCTGTCATACAGCAAACATCGAGAAAGACTCGACCCGACTGCCTCTAAGAGTTGTCAAGCCATACATTATTACTCAACCACAGCCTGTGAACTCTTAAAAACTAGCAATCGCAGAACTATATCAGATTCTTCTATTTACAGGGCGTAGATCTTCTCGTGGTCGGAGTTATAGTCATCGATATCAGATATGTTCGCCGAGTAGGACCACGAGAAGGACTTGCTCCCACTGGCTCTCCTGATGCGTCTCTGGGAATCGCTCCGACAGAAACCAAACCGCTGCCTGAAGACGAAGTAGCACATGCTTGCAAGGGTTCCCACGAGGATTGGTGCCCCCACTAGGGTTATTGTGGTGGCCATCCACGAGCTACGAGCCCCCACAACCACGAACGCTATTGAGAGGAATGCCCCACAAGTGCAGGTGCAGGCAGCCCACATGAGCTTGTTCACAACCGAGACAACCTGTGTATTGAATAATCAGAGTTCCAAGTCTTCAACCCTTTCCAGCCGCTTTATGGCCGATATTGTTTGTCTATTAATAATATATAGAGTTTATACTGACCTGCTTCTGGGCCTTGGTGTCCCAAGCAACCAAAGTGATCTGAACCACCACAACTGCAAGGGATATGAAAAGGGAAGTCGCGTTCAAGAGACAGAAAATCCGAAACCCAACCTCGTGGGCTATGCTGGCCTCTCCTGCCGTTGGTCCTTTCTGAATGTACTGTCCAGGTAGGTTGAAAATGGCCAAGAATGCGATTGAGGCGAACAGAACAGCGACAACTGTGATCGAGTTGGTAGTATTCTGAACAGCTTCTCGGTGGAGCTTCCTTAGTTCTTTAGCAATCCCTGAGACCCGCCTATTAGTCTTCTCATTCTGTATGAGCTGTGAGTGGACCTCGTGCTTTATATCACTCACAGTCCTCTTGAGTTCCATTGCCTCATCTAACTGGCCCACATACCTTGCGTGCTTGGCCCCTGCTTCTGTTAGGGCTTCTTTTATGTCCAGAGCTGATTCTCCATATTGGAGCTTGTCCACGAGGTCCATGGCCGTTTCACGTTGGTTGTTGATAGCATTGACATCAAGAGGTGTGTAACTCAGCAGAAGACGCACATTCTGGAAGAAGTGGCGGGAAAGGGGGGAAAGTAATTAGAACTGAAACAGTTATGGGACATAATACGAGACATGCTGCTGCATAAGAATACATGGGTGGATTATAGGTAACTATGAGTATAAATGCTCGATCTACTGTAAAAACTAGATATAAATTACAAAAAGAGGAAAAGAAAAGGAAATGGGAAAGTTATAGTAGTTTAATCAAAGATGTTCTGAAAATATCAAAAGAGGGGCTGGCTCGTCAGTTACTAAGAATCCCTGGTGTTCACCTCTACTCTCCAGCCACTCCACCAGAGCACTGGAAACGATACAAATTTCTGGGAAGGGTAATTTGTCCAAAAAAGTACAAACTATTGCAAAATTCCCTAATCTACCATAAACTTTCTTTTTTACCCAGAAAATCACGAACTATGCTCCGTTTTCCCTAATCTACCACGCTGTTAATTTTGACCATTAATTGCTGACATGTACCCTTAATTTTGCTGACTGTGCAAACAAAGTCTGACGTGGCAGCTTTCCCTATTCTACCACGAACTATCATTGAATTCCCCTTTTCTACCACGAACTATTATCGAATTCCCCTTTTCTACCACGAACTATTGTCAAATTCTCTATTATATCACTAACTATTGTTAATTTCCTATTCTACCACAAGTTATTTTTTGTCAAAAAATTCACAAATTGTGCTTCATGTCCCTCATTTACTATGTTATCAATTGAATGAAAGAAAATTGTTATTATTACATCTTACTCTCGATAATGTTTGTGGTACTTCAATTAATATTACACTATTGTATGTTACCATGTTATTTTATATTTTCTTTTAGAAATAAAATTAAAAGAACATAAATAAGATAGAAAAAATCAACTTATATGTTATAATACCTCATGCTTAAGCTTAGCAATTTTTGACATGACACAGAGTTAGGCGGATTCGGGTTGACCCTAAATGAGTTTAATATCTAAAGGGACTGACCCATATGACCCATTTACATAAACGAGTTAAACTCGCGTAACCCGACATAACACGATTAAACAATTTAATTATATATCTATGTGTCAAACTCATTAATCCATTTAAATATATTAAATTATAATTACAATTATACCATACATATTTAGTTATACGGGTTAAACAGATCGCGTTCGTGTTTGAAGTTTCTAACATGTTTACTAAACGGGTCATATATGGGTTAAAATACTTTAGACACGACACATTTAAACGTGACACAACATGTACTGCCAGACTTACTCATGCTACACTCTTCAAAAATAATGTCAACGTGTATTTTATTCCTTACAATATAAGAACACCAAATAATTATTAAAATCAATATATACCTCACACTATAATGAGTTGATTTTTTTTATGTCCAATTTATATTCTTTTAATTTTATCTCTAAAAGAAAACATAAAATAATATAGTAACATGCAACGGTGTAATATTGATTGAAGTATCACAAACATTATTAAGAGTAAGATGTAAATAATAAAAAAATTTTCTTTCATTCAATTGATAACATGGTAAATGAGGGATATGAAACACAATTTGTGAATTTTTTGGCAAAAAATAACTTGTGGTAGAATAAGAAATTAACAATAGTTAATAATATAATAGAGAATTTGACAATAGTTTATAGTAGAATAGGAAATTCAATAATAATTCGTGGTAGAAAAGGGAAATTCGATGATAGTTCGTAGTAGAATAGGGAATTTGACAATAGTTCGTGGTAAAATAGGGAAAGCTAGACACCACGTAAGATGCAATGTCAGACTCCGTTTGCACAGTCAGCAAAATTAACAGTACACGTTAACAATTAATGGTTAAAATTAATAGCATAGTAGATTAGGGAAAACGGAGCACAGTTCGTAATTTTCTGGGCAAAAAAGAAAGTTCGTGGTAGATTAGAAAATTTTGCAATAGTTTGTGCTTTTTTAGGCAAATTACCCTTCTGGGAATTACCAGTCCCATTTTATCTTTGTTAAAAGATCTTCCTCCAACAGCTTATCAAAAGCATTAAGACCAGCATATACCCAACTCACTATTGACAGGAGATAAGTCGAGGAACTTAAATTCGAGCAACAAAAACTTTTTTCCTATCCAAAAATGAGGCCGTGACAACTCAATTCATGGGATAGAGAGTTGAGAGAAGCTATGGTGTTTCCTAATAAATCCCATCAGATCTCAAACTTCTCATTAATAATAGTACCTCAGCACGGCATTTCCTCGTTGCTATGTGCACAGCAGTATTTCCCTTCTTGTCACGTTCATTCAGGATCGAGCAGTCAGCCTCCAGGATTTCCTCAACAATGGCAGGGTTATGTCCTTTAACAGCCATGTGGAGGGCAGTTTGGCCCTTTTTGTCTTTGATTGGGACAATTCCTGGGTCCCGCTCTATCAGAACCTTCACTATTGGCAGATTTCCATACCTTGCAACTGTATGAAGTGCAGTTTTCCCATTCTTCCTAACAATCCTTATTGAGCTGAGATCAGCATCAAGTATAGCTTTAACTATATCCAGATGGTTTTTAGCAGCAGCTGAATACAGAGGCCCTGTGTTTGTAGAGTCGCACAGCTTGCAAAGCTCAGGCCACAAGGCCAACATCTCCTTCACAATTCCTACATCCGAGACAAAAAGGGGAAAACACTTAATTTCGTCAAAGAAACTCGACCATTGGCAACACAGAGTGAACAAAAACATATTTTGAGGTTGTACAACTGCAGAAATGAAAGGAAACAAATGCTGTGCATTGATGTAAGGGACATAAACAAATATGCCATGGTTCCAGCTTTGGTTAGCTGAATTTGATGGATATAGCAGTGCACTTTCACTTTCCCAAACAAGGTCTTAATTTCAAGAATTCCCAATTCACTGGTCAACAACCATGTCATTACAGAGAGTCCAATTAACTGATGTGCAAACTCCCGGCAGCAAATAAGTTTCATACAGGTAAGTTTGTGCCAGGGCTGTTATTTCCTAATAATTTAACTTATGAGGTGCTTGATAGAAACCTAATCAATTAAACGCTTAAAAGTTAAAAGTTGATTTTATCAAAAAGTGAATAGAAGAAAGGGTAGATGGAAAAGTAGTGTCTAATCCACTTAAATATTAAGTAAAATAACAATTGATAATTAATAAAAACAGACCTAATGAAATTAGTCAGTTTTGACTGATCGGTAACCTCAAACACACACAAGAAAAATATTTTCATCCTCATTCTTCATCCCCACTTCCTATGAAATCGTTCCTTAACCTACTTGCAAAAAATTTTCAACTAACTTTCAAGCTCTTATCTGGTTAAGCTGTTCTTGAACTTGCGGGGCTTAAAAGAGTAGAAGAGTCGTATATTATGGTAAAAGAGCTCTAGAGAGAGAAGTCAAAGTTGGGAGGTGTTCACTGCGAATCAGACCCAGTCATTGCTTTTCTAAAAGCATCTGTTTTTCCAAAGGAAATTTCCTTTCACCCCTATTCCGAAACTCATATTTGCTTTCTATAACAGAGCAATCCAACAAAACCGATCCAAATATCAGCAGAAAGAAACACAGTTAAGGAAGGAAGCTCCGCAGAAAGTGAGACTTCAAACATAGTTGAATTCTCTGCCATGCTTGCTGACTTCTCAGCAGAAGCTCACTAATCATCCCCAATATCATGACCAGCAGCGACCAGAAAACTTTCCAAGAGACGAATAAAGATAAAAAGCTGCAGGCACGTCCAGGACAAATCCTTCTGATTTACCTTCAGACGTTCCCAATAAGCCCAAATCTCGAGCTCAACCACCGAAAAAAATTCAGCTTCCGAAATCCGAAAGGAAAAAGAAACTATTTTGAAGGAAGGGAGCGATACCCAAGTGGCCGCGCACGGCGGCGACGTGGAAGGCGTCCATGTCGGACTTGGACCGGATCTTAACGATGCTGAAATCGCAAAACCTCAACAAGTAGCTGAAGACATGCTCCATGTTATTGTCCGCAGCGACGTAAAGGGGGGTCTCGCCGGCGTCGTTCTGCATAGCCATCAGATCGGACACATCGGACCCATCGGGAAGGTGAAGCTGCTGCCCTTCCAAGTCCTCTTCCTTCCCCTCCGCCGCAGCTTCCCTGCCCAGGAGCCTCTGAATGGCGGGTAGGTCGCCGGATCGGACGGCGGAGAAGAAGGATTGGTGGGTGATGAAGCGGAGGGACTTGGAGTCTGCTGCCATCATCTGCTTCTGCTCATACGCTAGTTACCATGATTTCCGCTCGCTAGAGAAGCAGTAAGAAGATGAAGAAGAGATCCCTAAGTATGCTTCAATGGAGAAATCGGCTGACCATCAATCATCGCTCTGCGTGCGAATCTCCTCCATTGACAATGCAACCAAGTGATCACCAGATGGATTGAAAAAGATTAATTATAATATTTTTTCTGCCACGTAAATATTCCTTTTAAAATAGATTTTTTTTTCATATGTAAGACTGAAACTAATTTTAAATATATTATTATTAGACACAGACCCATGCACTAAAATAAATTTGTATAATTAAATTATTTTATTTATATCTTATTATAATTTAATTTATTTAAAATTCGTCAACTTACAGTATTAAATATAATATTCTCAATTATCATTAGTATATTATGTCAATTTTATCTTTTCAACTTTACAATTTTAAATCACTTGTTCAAAAAATATGAAATTTTTTTCTGCTAAAATTCTAGATATAGAGATTGAGATGAGAAAATTTGAACAGTTAATAAAATATTTTTTATTCCTAAAATAGCAAATATAGAGTAACATGAAAATGACTGAAATTATTATTTTGTTATTAATATAGAAATCAGATGCATGTCACAAATTTTAATATGTAAATTAGATAGACGGCAATTACAGAAAATAAAAAAGATACCAAATCTCTACAAACGCTTGTATATAATAGTAAGTATGGATAGATAGATAAGATAAAAAGGATATGTTCGTAATTTAACATAAAAACAGAATATTGTACAGTGAAGTGATCGGGTCACGACATGTGATTACTGTTTTATTTTTTTTTACTTATAAAAAGACCAATTATTTTAAATTAGTAAATTTGTTATAGTTATTTAATTATATCACTTGACGCGTCTCACTAAATTATTACAACTCCTATCAATCAATCGAATGGCAACTTTTTTTTTTTTGATAACCGAGGTATCCGAGCGCCTTCCGGGCCCGACTAGCGGTGGTTGCGACACCTCCTCCTCGGGGTACACGCAATAGCCCGCAAACCACGTGTACCAGGTAAGCCAGGATAATCCTGACGGGCTCGTGTCCCCGAGGATTCGAACCCAGAACCTGGGAGGCAACTTGTATTCCCTTTTTACGTGCATTTTCCCCTTTTGCTTTTGTAACCAATGCTTTTAGAAAGAAAATGTTCACAAAATATTCATAAAAAAGGTGAATGTTCACAAAATTTTCAAATTAATTTCGTCAAAGAAACTCGACCAATAGAAAAAGGTCAATCAGAATAGAAAGAAAATTGGAAAAAAAATTAAAAAAGATGATGAATTAATTTATGTATTAAATTATATATATTTTTAAATACGGTGTATTTAATTTATCTTTAATTCAAGTTAATTATAATTTATGTATTATTTTAAAAAAATTCAAATTAATTGATTTCTAACTAGAATCAGACGATTCCGAACCGGTGATTATTATAATTTATGCATTATTTTAAAAAGTTACCAAAGCGATTGATTCTGAACTGGAACCAGACATTTTCGCATCACTGATTCCAAACTGGCTGAAACCGTGATTTCAAATCAGAACCGGACAGTTCCCAACGGTCTAGCACGTTCCATGGAACTGGAACTTGTGAGTTCCGAGTGGTGGCCCCCGACTACCATCCCTCTTTGATGGGATAATTTTGGCCTTTCATTTTCTACTGATTTTTTTAATATAAATTTTACATAATGATTGATCGATTGACTAGTGATTACTGGTGGGTGGTTGGCTTCTTGTGTGGAGTGGACTTGAGGACAATAATGTCACTGTAGTGAAAGTGAACGCTGAGATTGTCATTTGATATATCCAAGTCACCCCGCTGTTTCGAGAGCATTTTACAAAATAGTGTCATCATCTAATTAAAATTCAATTATTTTTGAGTTATTTGTAAATTTTTTAGATTTTATAAAAGTTTTTAAAAATAATTGAATATTATTTGTTGGTATCGCCACGTACCATATTTACAACAACGGATTCTAACTTGTAAGTCAAATCTTATAAGGTCATTGGAGATAGAATTGACTATTTTGGATATGCACCATCAATATGCAGAAATCCTTTGAAAAATTAACTAATTCAGTTCTAATCGGGTCGGCTCATTAAGGAGTAAAATTCTCATGGCACGAGTTTTCTCCATTTGCAAAATCCAAACCAGAGACCATTGCTCCCGGGGAATAAATACTCTGTCACTTAAACCAATTCATGTCGGTGGAGATAAAATAGACTTAATCTCAAGGTCTCTCACTCTCGTCACCCCCTTTGCTCTTAACCCTCTCAAACTTCTCCTATAGCATACCTTTCCAACCGACGTGTTGATCCCCTTTTCCTCGAGCCTAGTATGTGGCTACGACCACCTGCTTCACTATGGTTTGTATATACCTCCACTGCCAATGTTGGTAGCTTTTGCTCGAGTTGCTCATTTGCCCTCTTCCTAGTTCTCTGGTCGTGCAGCTCCTCTCCCCCTTTCTATAGAAACTTCTCCCAGGTGTGTTGATCCCCACCTCAATGCCACAAAAACTTCAAAAAGACATTTCCCGAGGGTTTCAGATCTAGCTCACCAGCCTCCACCTCTGCTCCACCATGTTTGCCTCCCGCCCCCCCCCCCCCCCCCCCCCCCCCCCCCCAATCCACCACCACCCTTGTCTCTACTCTGACCCAAACTCGCCTCTGTCTTTATCTGATTCCACCACCGCCAAGATTTGAATAGCCCCCGAGGTTTCTATTAGGTAGAGGAGTTCAAAACTCGAGTACGACTCAAGATGCCATCTTATTTTTCTCTTGTATAGAAATTAAAAAATTTATGCACAAGAAGGATAAGATCTAGATGGATTATGGTTTGAGGACCCTCCTAACTCGATTACCGAGACCCATGTATATTCACAGTAGGTTGTGATCAAGACTATGGTGGCTAGGTGACTGGCTATAATGGTGTTGATTACTATCTAATGTGATTTGCACGTATATCTTTCATTATAGTTAGTCCCGAATGATCCCTATATAGTTCTCCAATCATGTAATTTCTTATTCTCTTAAACCATTTTTCAGTGTACACATTTTTAAGTGATGATAAATCCCCATTACTTTTGAGGAAAAAAAACTTTAATATGAAGGTATCATGTTATTTTTTAGTTAAAAAAAGGTAAACTATGATTTTCATGCCTAATATTTAATACAATCATAATTTTTATCCATAATTTAATTTTAATATTAACATTATTTTTAATGTTTAAAAATCTATAGCAATTTAGTCCCTTATCATCATTTTAGTGCTCGGTATCTAAAAATACTAACAATTCGGTCCCTCTGTACGGAAGACAAAAATGATGGTTATTGATGCAACGAGACAAGTTGAGCACCTCCATCTGCTAGTCCTCTGTTTCCCTCTGTTTCTTGTGGTTATTTCCTCTAAGTAGCCTTTGCCACAATTTATAGGAGTTGTTTGTCATTTAGACTGTCCATCTATGTTTTGTTCAAAATACTGCATTTTGTATCCTTTCTCTTAAATTAATGAGCTGAGAGCTAAGCTCAGCATAGAGAATATTGACAGAAAACAACATCCCTCACCTTTACCCTAAAATCTCGGAGGAGTAAGCCACAACAGCTCCCTCCTTGAGCTCCCTTCAATCCCAAACTACGGTTGCTGTGCCATTTACGGTATCAGAGCCCTCGGTCTTTCTCGGGCGATGATGGCCAACAAGGAAAGCAACAATCACCTCGTCGACGGCGAAGACCATGATGTGAAGGCCCTCTAGGAGGCCGTGGGAGAACTGAACTAGAAGTTCGACTGCTTCGCCACCGAAATGCAACAAGCTTTGGCTCAGCTTGCTCAGGGCCCTTTGGTGAATCAACGACCCGTTCCGGAGAGGCCTCGTGAAGTAGCTCGAGAGCCATCGAAGACCCCTCACCTGCCAGACCCAAACGACTCATCTGATGAGTTAGAGAGAAATAGATGTCAACCCCCTCCTCTCCGAACCCTCACATCAGATTCAAACATCGATGACAACATTGACGAACTCCTCATGGGTCGAAGACGAAGAGCAGAAGGCTATCGCAATGCTCCACATCCTAACCATCGGGACTTCAAAATCAAAATAGATCTTCTGACCTTCGATGGTAGACTCCATATAGAAGATTTCTTGGACTGGGTTCGAATAGTTGAAAATTTCTTTGAGGATGCTAAGATAGAAGAAGGGCAGAGAGTGAAATTTCTTGTATACTATCTGAAGGCAGGGGCATCTGCTTGGTAGGAGCAGCTTTAGTACAATAGGAGACGAGAAGGGACGACTCCTATTCGTTCATGGATGACTGCTCAAAGCTCGGTTTCTTCCCTCAGATTATGAGCAAATCTTGTACCAGTAGCTGTAGCAATGTCATCAGCAAAAAAGAAGTGTGGCAGAATACACTGAGGAATTTTATCGCTTAGGGGCTCGAGTAGATCTGTCGGAGAGTGAATATCAACAAGTCGCGCAATACATTGGGGGTCTCAAGGAGTATATTCAGGACCACCTTGCTCTCAAGTCCATTGGACTCTTTTAGATGATGTAAACTTGGCATACTGAGCTGAATGTCAGCTCACGAAAGCAAATTCCAAGCAGTTTTTTGCCCGAAGGAACCCTCATGAGAGTGAAGGGGATCGGAAGAAATTCATCCATGCAGGAACCTCTAAGGAAGAAGGTGGTGCACATCATCAAACAATAGATGCAGCTCCAATTGCATGACGACAGACACAAATGGCACCACGACCTCCAAATCCATATGCTCGACCTGCCCTTAGATGATGCTTCCGCTGTCATGTGCTAGTGCATCGATTCAATGAGCGCCCAAATAGAAAGGCGATAACCCTACTTGGTGGCTCGCATGAGCAATTCCTGGACGACGACGATCAGGAGCTTGATTCCATCTGTGGTGAATACGAAGATGTTGAACTAGTTCCAAGTGACGAAGGCAAACGAGTTACCTGCATCATTGAAAAGGTTTTGCTTACTCCACGATGTACTAACCCATCTCAAAGGAATTGCATATTCCGAACAAAGTATACTATCAAGCAAAAGGTTTGTGACCTGATTGTGGACAGTGGTAGCACTGAAAATATTGTCCCGGGCACTAGTCAAGGCACCAAACTTGAGCACCGACAAACACCCCACCCTTACAAGGTTGGCTGGATCAAACGGGGGGTTGAATCTAAAGTCACTGAGGTCTGTCGTGTGCCTTTATCCATTGGGAAAAGCTATCAAGATGAGGTAGTGTGTGATGTACTTGAAATGGATGCTTGCCATGTTATTTTGGGAAGACCCTGGCAGTTCGACCGTAATGTGATCCATGGAGGTCGAGACAATACCTATTTGTTCGTATGGAAGTCAAGGAAGACTGTCTTATTGCCTTTAACACTTGATTCAGCTGCTGTCATGAGTCCTCCTCCTAAGGCCAAGCTTCTCCTTACTGTCAACGCTACGCAATTCAATCAGGCAATTAAAGAAAGTTGATTTTTGGTTGCCTTGGTAGTCAAAAAAGGTAATTGCATGATAGAGGAGCTTCCCAATGAAATCATACAGCTGCTCGACTCTCACAAAGAAGTAGTACTTGCAGATCTACTCCCAGGATTGTCTCCATCACGAAGTATTCAGCACCAAATTGACCTACAACCTGGGGCCAACCTCCCAAATCTACCACACTATCATATTAGTCCGAAGGAACACGAGATTCTTCAGACTATTGTGGATGACCTGCTACAAAAGCAACTTATTCGAGTCAGCCTCAATCCATGTGTTGTACCCGCTCTCTTGGTCCCCAAAAAGGACGGATCATGGCACATGTGTGTGGATAGTAGCGCCATTAACAAGATTACCATTAAGTATTGCTTTCCCATTCCTCGTCTTGAAGATATGTTGGACAAGTTATCGGGCTCGCAAGTGTTTTCGAAGCTTGACCTCAAGTCAGGCTACCACCAAATTCGCATCAAGCCAAGGGGCGAGTGGAAGATAGCCTTTAAAACATGAGAAGGTCTGTGCGAATGGATTGTGATGCCCTTCCGCCTAAGCAACGCCCCGAGCACTTTTATGTGACTAATGAACGAGGTACTAAAATCGTTTATTAGGAAGTTTGTTGTGGCTTATTTTGATGACAACTTGCTTTTTAGCAAGTCTAAACAAGAACATTTCGAGCATCTTTGACTAGTTCTTGGGCACACTTCAGGAGCATAAGCTATACCTCAATGAAAAGAAGTACAACTCTCTTACTAACCAACTTTTGCTCCTGGGTTATGTCATCAATCCACAAGGAATTCATCTGGACTAGTAGAAAATACAAGCGATCGAGGAGTGGTTGACCCATTGTATTGTTCACGAGCTTCGAAGCTTCCATGGCCTCGCTACCTTCTACGGAAGATTTATTCGGAATTTCAGCACAATTGTTGCACCTCTTACAGATTGCCTCAAAAAGGGAAGGTTTGCATGGGCTGAATCTCAAGAACAAAGTTTCAAGGCCCCAAATGTATGCTCATGCACGCCCCGGTCCTTACCATTCCTGATTTTGAGAAGGCTTTTGAAGTGGAGATTGATGCAAGTATGATCGGAATTGGAGCTGTTTTGCTTCAAGAAGGGCGACCGATAGAATTCTTCAGCGAGAAACTAAGTGATGCTCGGCAAAGGTGGACAGTCTACGAGCAAGAGCTCTTTGCAATGGTCTGTGCTTTACATCACTGGGAGCATTTCCTCGTCTTCAAAGAATTTTCCTTCACTGTGACCACCATGCCTTGCAATTCTTGAACTCCCAGAGGAACCTAAGCCTAATGCACGCATGATGGGTTCTCTTCCTCCAAAAGTTCACCTTTGAGTTTTGGCACTGCACGAGAACCAAAAAAACAATTGCTGATGCTTTCAATCGAAGAACGCACCTCCTGGCCACCTTAAAGAATGAGATAATTGGTTTTGACTCTCTCCCCGATCAATATCTTGTCGACAAAGACTTTGGTGAAATCTAGCAGCAATGTCAACAAGGCAGATGAGCGCTTGATTACCAAGTGCTATGAGGCTATCTTTTCAAAGGTAACTCCTTGTGTATCCCTCATTCTTCCCTCAAGGAGTAGTGCAGCGTGAAGTTCATGCAAATGGGATGGCTGCTCACCCGGGGAGGGATAAAACTCTAAGTGTTCTAGCTGCCAGATTCTACTGGCCAAAAATGAGGAGACAAGTCGAAAGATTTGTCAAGTAGTGTGGGGTATGTTAGCATGCCAAAGGGGCTGCACAAAATACAGGATTGTACACCCCCTTTCCCGTCCCTAAAAACATCTGGCACGACATTACAATAGACTTTGTTCTAGGGCTCCCAAAAACACCTTGACATATTGACTCGGTGTTTGTAGTCATGGATCGGTTTTCCAAGATGGTGCATTTCTTACCTTGTAAAAAGGCCTTTGATGCAAGCTATGCGGCCAAGTTGTTCTTTCATGAAGTCATGCGCCTCCATGGGATCCCTCGATTTATAACCTTGGACGGGCACGTCAAGTTCGTAACCACTTCTGGAGGGTTCTATGGCAGCGCCTTAACACCGCCCTACAGTTTAGTAGTACATGCCATCCTCAAACAGATGGCCAGACCGAAGTAGTTAACCGATCCCTTGGGAACATGTTGTGTGTAGCTGGTTAACACCTGAAAAACTGGGATCTCGCTCTTCCTCAAGTTGAGTTCTCTTGCAATAGCTTGCCTAACCGATCCACGAGGCACTCTCCATTCTCTATTGTCTACACTAAGGCCCCAGACCAATCCATCGACCTTGTGATTGTCCCTCATTCGAAGAACAAGTCTACCGCTAACATTGCTGAGCAGGTAGCCCGGCTACACCAGGAAGGGAAGTCAAAGCTCAAACAGTCGAATGCTCAATACAAGGCCTGAGCTAATAGATGACGGTGAAAGAAAACATACAACAAAGGGGATTTGGTTATGGTGCACCTACGCAGGGACAGATCCCAGCAGGTTCGTATCATAAACTACAAGCTTGGAAGATTGGTCCATGTCGGATAAGCCACAAGATCAATGACAACGCTTATGTTGTTGAGCTCCTGAAAGAATTGCAAATATCCAACACTTTCAATGTCTCTGACTTGACTGAGTACTACCCAACTAACGAAGCGGAGGTTGGAGACGAGAACTTGGAGTCGAGTTCTTCCCAAAGTGGGGGAGAATGATGCAGCGAGACAAGTTCAACACCTCCATCTGCTAGTCCTCTGTTTCCCTCTGTTTCTTGTGATTATTTCCTCTAAGTGGCATTTGCCACAGTTTGTAGGGGTTGTTTGTCGTTTAGACCGTTCATTTGTGTTGTAGTTTGGGATTGAAGGGAGCTCGGGGAGGGAGTTGTTGTGGCTAACTCCTCTGAGATTTTAAGGTAAAAGTGAGGGACGTTGTTTTCTATCAATATTCTCTATGCTGAGCTCAGCTCTCAGCTCCTTATTAATTTAAGAGAGGATACAAAACACAGGGTTTTGAACAAAACACAAATGAACGGTCTAAACGATAAACAACTCCTACAAATCGTGGCAAAGGCCACTTAGAGGAAATAACCACAATAAACAAAGGGAAATAGAGGACTAGCAGATGGAGGTGTTGAGCTTGTCTCGCTGCATCAGTTATATAAAACATTAATGGCAAAAATGGTAGCAAATAATTAAAATTTTAAAATTTTAAATATTAAGGTTAATATTGGTAACAAAATTAGATTGACGATATGAAAGATAATTGTACGACATATTAGGAATTAAAATAATAGCTTAATTTTAAGAAAAGAATTTCATTTCCGTGAACAGTGTATTTTTTAGAAATACTTTGGTAATCCAGCCATTAAATTATACTAGACACAAACTTGTACTATACACGAAAAAGATAAAAATAAATAAATATGAAATACTGTGATGAATTTGTACAATTATATTATTTATTTATAATTTATTACAATTTAATTCATTTAAACTTACTTAACCTATAGTACTAAGTAGAATATTATCAAATTTTATCAGTATACTTTGTCAATTTTACTTTTTTATTTTTATAATTTCAAATTATTCATTCAAAAAATGTGATGAATTTTTACTACTAAAATTATAGGTAGAGAGTGAAATATGATAATCTGAGCAGTTAATTAAAGATCTTTGCTGTTAGAATTATAGATATGGGTTGATGAAAATGAACGAAATTATTATTTTGCCCTTAATATGGAAATCAGATATAAGTCATAAATTTTAATATGTAAATTATATTAAGAGCGAATATAAAAAATAAAAAAAGACATCAAACTTTCTAGGGATTTGTATATAATAGTATAGATAGATATAAAGTATGTTATTTATTAAAAAAAAAGAATCAATTTCATCGCCAAAAATTTCTCTCGGTCCCAAACTGCAGACGAATTACACGCGGCGGATTTAATTTTTGCTGATTTGAAAGATCGCCTCATCGGCGAGAACTGACGGAAGAACTAACGGACAGCACGGTTCAGCGGCGTGGGGATCATTTTGTAGGAAGAAATGAAAGAAGTGGGATTATTTTGTTAGAAAAATGTTTTTCAGGTCCGATTACTCGATAGCTGGCTCAAATTATGGGGACTAAAATGACATTTTACTCCGCAATCAAAACTTCATCCGGCGGTTGCTTCAGCCTTCACCCAACAGGCAACAGCTGCCAGGCTCCATTCCTGTTCTCTGGCTCCATCCCTCCGCCGCCGCAGTCACTGTAAACCTCTCCTCCCCTCCCCTCCCCTCCCTTCCCCTCCTCACCGCATATTTCAGTGCAAGAGGGCGTCACTGCGCCGCAACATCGCCTGCTATATCTCCCCGGGCCCGCTCCCTCCTGGGGACTTGCTTCAGAACTGTCTCCATGAGCCCAGCTTTGGCTGGCAGGGCTTCGCCGGCACTGAAATCCCTATCTCGAAGGATCCTGCACTTCAAGAATCCCGTCAACACCATTGCCGCAGAAGGTATTGCTACGGCCTCAGCTCGCGCTGGCGCAGAGAGGCCACTGGGCTCTCAGCGCACTTCACTTGCCAGTGGGGTCGATCACCTATACATCTCTCGAATTCTTTCAAGAAAGGACTGGTCTTTGCTCCTAAATTCCGAGTTGAAGGCCAAGAGGATCCTTTTGACTCCTCGCTTCGTTGTCAGTATAATTCAAAATCAAGAGAACCCAACACACCCTGTGAAGTTTTTTGTCTGGGTGTCGAATATCGACTCTTTACTTGCCCAGGATCGGTCTGTCCAAGCTGTCCTAGCGAATGCCCTTTGTCGGAAAGGCCCTCTGGTGTTATCTCCTGAGCTGCTTGAGGATATTAGAAACTCAGGTAATCGGCTTACAGAAGACTTGCTATGCATTATGATTGGGAGCTGGGGAAGATTGGGATTGGCAAAATACTGTAATGAAGTTTTTGGGCAGCTTTCATTTCTTGGGTTTTTCCCGACCACTAGGCTGTACAATGCTGTAATAGATGCACTGGTTAAATCCAATTCGCTGGATATGGCTTATTTGAGGTTCCAGCAGATGAAAGCAGATAAGTGTAAGCCTGATTTGTTCACGTATAACATACTCGTACATGGAGTCTGCAGGGCAGGTGTGATGGACGAAGCTTTCCGTTTAGTCAAACAGATGGAGTCCACGGGCTATTACCCAAATGTCTATACATACACTATACTTATTGATGGGTTTTGCAATGCAAGGATGGTTAATGAAGCATTCAGGCTTGTGGAGACAATGAGGAAGAGGAAGGTACATCCAAGTGAAGCAACTGTGAGGTCGTTAATTCATGGAGTGTTCCGCTCTGTGGATAAGGAAGAGGCACTTAAGTTGTTGTTGGGTTTTATGGAGAGGGAGCCCATCTTACCTAAAGTGGCATGTGATACCATGCTGTATTGCCTTTCGAACAACTCCATGGCGAAAGAAGTGGCTCTTCTTCTGAGGAAATTAGGGGAGAGAGGCTATGTTCCTGATGGAGGGACTTTTAATATCATGATGGTCTGCCTGATCAAGGGTTTGGATCTAACAGAAGTCCTCAAGATCTTTGACGGTTTTTCCGGGCGAGGTGTAGTGCCTGGGTTCAGTACTTTTCTCATGCTTATTGAAGCGTTGTACAGATCAGGAAGAGTTGTCGATGGTGATCGGTATTTTGGTCGGATGCTTGATATTGGACTTGTGTCAAATGTCGTCTCTTACAATATGGTGATTGATTGCTTCTGCAAAGCCAAAATGTTGGAGAGGGCAATTGAAATTTTCAAGAAGATGCAATCTAGGGGTGTTGCACCAAATCTCATTTCCTTTAATACTCTTATAAGTGCATATTCCAAGGAAACTGATATAAACAAGGTCCAGCATATGCTAGAGATGCTTTTTGAATATGGATTGAAGCCTGATGTCGTTACATTTAGTGCAGTAATTGATGGCCTGTGTCGAGTGAACCGAGATGAGGATGCTTTTAGTTGTTTCATGGAAATGTTGGAGTGGGGTATTTCCCCAAATTTAGTCACCTATAATACTTTGATGCGCTCCTGTATCACAAAGAATGTAGGTAAGGCAACAGAACTTCTTAGACGGATGCAAGAAAGTGGCATCAACCCTGATATGTTCTCTTTCAACCCTCTTTGAAGTTACTGTACAATGGATAAGATTTAGAAGGCAGAGAAGTTTTTTCATGCAATGTCGAGATACAGTTTGAATCCCAACAATAATCTGCATCTTTCTTTGGAAGCAAATAATCAAGTGACTTGCTTTGGGATATTGTTCAATAGCACATCTGCCTTGTGGCAAGAGAAGCCATCACAAGATGCAAAGAAAGAGAAATTCATTCTGTTCATCATCCAATCTTTTCAAGGGGAAATTATTCAAATTGATCACATAGGTCAATTTGTTGCTTCTGTGCGCACAACTGATGTTTTCCTAACCGCCATTGTGATTTTGAATGACAGGTAACTTACGTGCATGCTGAACAAAAACTTCAGGTTTGAGATAACTTCTTTCCCTCTGAATGCAAGATAACTTCTTCTTTCCTTAGATGATGAGTTCACTCATGAGATTGATAGGAAGTTATGGAAGCTATAAATTAGTGCAATGCTAGTAGGCTCATGAAATATTGACTTTGAATCCTTCAATTTAAGTGTAGTTTGTAAATGACTTCAAAGGCTATATATTCCTCATAGTTTTATGATATCACATTCTAAAGGGACTACTTGGATGATGGGCTAAATCATAAAATTCAGTTCATAGAGAAACAGGTAAGAGCTTAGAACATAAACCCGAAGGTTAATTTACGAGGTTATAGTTTGAATTCCTTCTTCCAGGCACAGCCAAACCACTCATGGATGCACATGAGCTTACCTGAATCATAGGGCTTATGCATGTTCACTGGCCCATGGAGAAACTGCGTTATGAAAAAGGCTTTCATGTTTAAGTAAAAATATTTATATTAGTGAGTAAGAAAATGAATAATGACATGTTCAAGAGTTGGATTATCTCTGTTTTTATTTTTATTTTTTTTGTGAACTTTAAATAAGATATTTTATTAGTAAATACCAAGTAGGTGCAAATTGTATAGAAGATTGACCGTGTACAAAAGGTTGGATTATCTCTGCTTGTAATAAGCATGCACTCTTTGAGGATTTGTCAACGGCTCAATGTGACATTTGATGTACATCTTTTATTTCCATACCTATAATCTACCCGTCAAAGGTAATTGAATCCTGTTTTGCAGGCAGTGCTTAGGTCCAGAGGAAGGGTATAGGAAGTTGCACTAACCCTTGTATTATGAATCACTGTGACAGAAATTAAGGTATGATATTTTTGTGCTAAGCTGCCAGACCAACAACTATCCATTTACTAGGTTTTTCCATCAGCTCTTGTGGTTCCTTTAATAAGCTTCAACAAGCGAACTGTCTAGTAACACCACAATGTGGTCCTTATGGGTATGAATGGCTTTTCTGGTGCCGCATATTGTGTTATTTTCCGAGAATCAATGACCATTGCACTGCTGCCATCTAATTTCGGCAATGAGCTGCTTTTGGCAGTGAGTGCGGGAAGAGCCTTATTGATCTGGAAAATGGGTGTTGCCCGATCTCAAGTCTATGGCAGGTTTGCATCCAGATTATAATTTGCGAAATGAAAAATAAGGTTTATATAGAACTTATTTTTACCCATCATTCCTAACTCTCCATTGATCTTCTGATATTGCTTCCATCCAGCTCTTGTACTGCTTTAACAAGATGGAAACCCATGTTCTGTGGATTGTCTTATCATAATTCTTCCAAGTTATGGAACTTTGTTGATGAAAACATGTGGCAATGGATAACTAACATTGATTAGTAAAATTTAGATTGTGCTGAAAAATGAATGTAATCTACAATGTAGTAGTTCTTAAGTTGTCATGTTCAAAATAGAAAAAGTGACAACTGACTATTACTATGTATTGGGGTGAAATTTATAGGTAGCGTTCAATTCCATGCAGAATGACAAAGGAAGAAGGGTTTGATCTGTCACAGACAGACATTACAACATCTCCAAAGTTGCTTCAGGATTGTCTTCCATGGCACGTCCTGTGGCTAGTTCAGATTATGTCAATGCTTGCTTACAAATTTTTGGCATTCTACATTAAGTGAGATGTTATATTGGTTCATTTGACTTGATAGTGTCTGGAATAGTCCACTCCAGGACATGAATACAATTATAATGACGAAGTGTTCTTTTTCCATTTTCCCAAATAATTTTCAGATCCATAGGACCAGTCAAGGTTCGTATACTCTGCACCCTATTCTGACATTACTCCTCGAGGATGAGGCGTGTACTTGAAAATACTCAGATCCATAGTGTGTTTCAGGTTAATTTGGGATGCGCCTTTTACTGACACTTCTATTAACATCAATTTAATATGCTTATTCATTAAGCAGCTTTTGACTTATCAAGTAGGTGAGCACGAATCCTCTTCTTTCTCTGGCCACAGTTGAGGGCACAGGATTCCTCAGTCAAGCCCATGGATGCTGCTCTGATCAACGCTGTGCCTCAGTTACTGGTGGGACTTCATTCCATCCACCATATTGTTCTGTCAAGGGCCGTGAAATGGTGTCCATTGACAGTATCATGAAAGGTTATGAAAGATTTGTAAAGGGAAGGGAAAAGAGCTCAAATGATGTACCTCTCATACCATAGCATGCTATTTCTCAAAATTGCAAAATCCTCAGTTCTCCTCCATTTCCAAATTCTGCCAGTTCCCTAATTCTTCCATTATCTCTAAGCTGTGATCTTCTTCTCTCATAAAATTGCAAGCCTCATTCTTGAACATCGATCTTATCCCTCATTCTCGAGCTCAATTCTGCAGTTTGTGCCTTTTGCAGTGCGAGATCGAGTCTCCAATCGTCAAACAAGGTCTGTGGCTGTTCTCTTCATTTATGCTAGCTTATCCTCCCTTGATTTCATTTTCTTGAGGTAACAGGAATTCCCAATTAGTTGTGCTTCTGTTTTTGGTTGAGCAGCCAGCCAGTGTTGCAACAGTTCGAGTGCTGCCAGAGCTGGGTCAATATGTTACCATTGTCTGGCAGATTTTCCAACCAATGATCCCTTGTTTTAAGTTGTTTCCTAATTTGATCTGTTGATGCTGAAAAATGGAAGAAATCAAAGAAGAAGCCTTGTAATTGAAAGAAGTCCAGCAAGAAAAATGAAAAACTAAGCAAAATCCATTAAGAACCTGTTTCTTCATAAATTTAATTTATATTGTTTTCATGGATAAAATTCTCAGCATGAAATATTTAGAAGGCATTTGAAAGTTGAGTTCACTTGGATAACTTCCTGAAGTTTTTTTTTCCATAGTTTCACTTTCCTATCCGGATTTCGTTCGATTAATCCCTGTGACCATGTACGCAGCACGCCCGCAAGTGCAGTTAGCAGGGTAAACCCAAAGGTACATGCTGGCTCTAAGGGGATTTGAACCTTTAATAAGGACATTTTACTTTATCCTTACTACCAGACTAACCATTTTCTCGACCTTTTGGCTAAAATCAAGTGTTGTATATGTTCTTATCAGTTCAATTTTGATTATCTTTCCACTTTTTGAATAGAACACTGTAAACCGAGGATAAACAGACATCAAAAACGCAATGCTTATTAATAACTTAATCATCTGGTGAGCTTAATGGGAGTTTTCGACTAATGATCCTTTTACTATGCATAATTAGATGAGCTTAAGTTATTTTTGAACAAATGGTCTACATATAACTTTTTAAAGGAAGCTCTCTGGAAAAATCGGACAATTGGTACGAAATCTTTAGTGAATACAACAATTTAGTACAAAACTGAAATTACTCACCAGCTTGTCTGAATTGAGGGGAGGGAAGAGAGGGATTTGAAATGATAACTTATTTTTCAAGATCCATCGTTTATATATCAATATTAGATGAGGGATTTAGAAGGATGGAAAAGTTAACTATTTTGCCATTTTAATTTGGAGGACCAATTGAGCTGGAGAAAAGCTTGTGAGAGACATGGTGGTGGTCGAGCGGGGACGACGAACGTAGTTATATAGTTATGTAATGAGAAATTATAACGTGCATAGGATTTTTTTCAAAATAGTATGATGGATAATTTTGTTTAAAAGTTTACCATCCCTCCAAATTTCTCCAAATCGGAGGAACTACGAAATTGAGATTTGGATGGATTTGAAACGATTACGGATCCCTCCAAATCTCTCCTAATAACTAACCCGAACAAGGGATTATGCCATTCCTCCAAATCTCTCCCCTAAAAATACCTCAATTCAAACAAGCTACAAAAAACCCCCTGACTATAACGGAACCGGATCCCTTTAAAGAACTGGTAAAGGAGTGAATGATAGAACGAGATTTTTGCAGTCATGATAATCGGTTGCAGATGATTTGAGGATATCTTCGCTTGAGCTCTATTTCCCTTCTAGGTAATTTATCGTGGAAATGACGCCGTCACTGAATGCCGTCACGGCCCTTTGAACGGAGAGGGACTAGTATGGTAAACGGAATGAGATAATTTAAGACAAAATTGTGTGATAAAATTAGATTGGATGTGAAAATTAAGTATCATGACAAGTATGAAGAACTATAGGATTGTTTATTCTGAATTTCTTCAACAAGACAATAACAGGCATAACTCTTCCTAGGCCTAGGCTGATTTACTGTTTCTCGGGCATGGTACACGATCCTGAATTCACATAGGCATTGTCTTCTTCACCGGAAAAATTTAAAAAAAAGCTATGAATACACCGACTTGGCAAGCGCCGCGCATGCGCTAAGCAAGCTGCACTCGGTACAAGTGAAGTCCAACCCAGACGAGAAGCATAATCTTGGTGTGAAATACACTGACCGTGGTCGATCAGAACCGGTTGAAGGAGTAAGGACCTGTGAGTGACTCTTCAAGCTCGCGAAAACCTAAGTAAACCGCCTCCGTCTGGCTCTGAGGAAGTGCTAGCCTTCGCACCTCAGTCATGTACCTGTTTTTTCACAAAACAGACCACTTATAAATACTTCAAATCAGGAGGAAAAACCAGCATAGATGAGCAGCCAGATGTCACAGAAATCGAACCTGTTTGCTGCGCTTGTGATCTTGTCCCTGACACCCTTATTAACTGCCGCTGCTTGGTCGAATGATCGTGCACCGAGAACTAAGGAGGCCCCCACGGGGCTCGTGTTCATCCTCTGGGCCACCGTGGACATTGCCCACTCACGGAGCACTGCCAACACTGATCGGAGGATGCGTAGCCTAAGAGCTGGAGATGGCAAGATGGCTCCATTGGATAGGAGCTGATCGTACGTGTTGAGCACAGGTTCGATAGCACCTTTGCAGGCTGCAAGAAGAGCCCTTGCAACATCCTCATCTCCAATAGCCTCAACCCCCGAATTCAATCTCTCCTGACAAGATCAGAATATTGGACAAATACTTGAGCTATCAAAAGGGATTGATAGAAATATATATTGTACTTTGGCATCTAAGTTTACTATATATGGCAGAAGTGGAACCACTACGGCAGTGAACAGGATAATGCAGAAGGTATACTTTGCTGAAAGGGAGATTAGAGGCTATTCCGGGATCAAAATAGGTATCTCTGTTTCAGCTGAGAAATTAGGTCTGCGAGCCAATAGCTTTGCTTTGCCCAAGCATAATCAGGTTTAAGATTGCACAGAACATTTGTATGTCTTGCTAATGAATGAATGCAACAACCTAATCCCAAAAAAAAATCTCTAAAAGATGAGGTGATAGTTGAAATTAGCAAACGAACCAGTGCAGCCTTCTCAAGGTGAAGACACAAAGTATCCAAAGGTAAAATAGCTCCATCTCCAGGATAGATGTTAGCACCAACCCTCTTCAGGACTAAGCAAGCTTCAGCGATGCCACCACGTGATACAGCTTGATCAATAAGTCGAGCCCAAGTCTCCCTCACTATGCTACTATCAGCATCACCAGAGTAGTTCGCAAAGTAGAGCATTTCAAGACATACCTAAAGCAAATAAATAGAGATGAGGAAGAACAGTGAATAAGCAAAGATATGGGAATGCGATAGGTGGTGAATCACCATAATAATATCCCAATTAAAATAAGTGCGCTGCATTGTCGTGATTTTGGTAGGGACTGAGCTGTATAAATCCGAGCATCCAACACCACAAATTTTCCAATCATATCTTTTCCACAACTTAAAACAACCAAATATTAGATGCACTTGGTAAATGTTAGCACTTTCATGGAGCTTCCGCACAAGCATCCAAGTCTCTCTCCCTCCCTGCCCCCCCTCTCATATTTAAACAATTAATCATAGAAGAATGACTACAAATGGTTAGCATGAGGTCACTCTTTTCCTTCTCCATCATACTTGATATTTAATTCAAAAATCAACAAGAGCAATCACAAAAGGGCATGCACATGAAGCCTTTTGTTTTAGTTTCATCAGTTCTTGAGTCAAGAAAGAAGACACATGACAACAAATTCTTCTAATTGAATTCCACTTACCATGCAGTCCACAGATTGATAATCATTGAAGCAGTCAGAAGGGCTTACCTCCCATAGCTCAAAGGGAACGGCATATTCATTGTAAAGCTGAGTGATACTTTTCAAATCCAACGATAGCTCCTTGGCCTTCTCCCGTGCAGCATTGGCATAACTCTGGTCAACTGTCCCATTTCCATTGGATTGGATAAAATCTGGGGTCTCAGCTGGGGTATCAAACCTTGAAACTATTGCTTCCAGTTCCTCTTTTATCTTTATCTGGAACCGCAAAACAGCGAGTTTCCCTTCTAGCAAATCTAGCAGTCCATTATCGAATGCCTCAGCTCCCGGAAGGCCAGAGCTAATGCTAGCATTTTTGGCTTGTAAAACCGCATTACTTAGATACTGAAACCTGAAAGAGAGAGATGAGCAGCAATGAGAAAGCCACTTTCTGCACTTCCTAGTCAAATTGCCATTGACAATCTGAGTCTTTGGTGCAGAATCCACTAACTTATAAATGATCAATCAGCATCTAAAATTGCATGACGGCAATAATATTCCTAGGTAAATTCAGTAGGTCCAGAAGGTTTTGAAATTGCAACTTTTTAGAACAAAGAAGAAAAGTTGTAACAATTTCATACAAAATATACTAATCGTAACAATACAGTACATATTCCCAGCAAACTTTAACTGTCATAAATTGCTTGACGTGGTGCATAGCATGAGGGTGCCAATCAAAAAATTGGAACAACTTTGCAAATCCCGAATTTTTTCTTTTGTCCAAAAAATATGGTAGAAATATGAAAATGCTTGAAATAAATAATTAAAATGTGAAAGAAAACCGAAAAGAGAAAGGCCAAACCCCAACACTTGTCGGACTGGTTCTTTGCTGGCAGTGGTGCCTCACAGTGGCAAGGTTGTAGGTCACCTTAGGACACACCGGTGACTGGACACCTCATCCCAAGCGAGATGTCCCTTGGCGAGGCCACCACCTTTGATAACCAGCTTGCGAAAAGGGGAAAAAATAATCAAGGACGGGGGCTTGCTAGATGGTGACTTCATCAAAGACCAACACCTTGGACAAGGTTGATGGCGCCCCCCGAGGTTTGCTGACAACCTCATCCAAGAAGCCACTACCCCAAGAATCAAGATCCCAATTCTTGGGGGCCATGGCCTCATCAATGCATACAACACCTGGATACGGTCGCCCGCCGGTCACTTGAGAGGCACTAAAAACCTCATCCAGTGGTGGCTGCCCCAGTGAGGTCACAACCGCCACCAAGGGCCACTCTCAACAAGTGTCAAGGATTTGGCTTTTCTACTTTTTAACTTTCAAGTAGTTTAATTTTATTACTTTGATTTGGTGTTCATAAATCAATCATAGCATCACAGAAGCAATTACCGGCAAAGTCATCAAGTATTTAATTAGTATTTTTTAATTAAACTATTACATTTTTTTTAATACCAAAACGTTGAATTCAAAAACTTTTTGCAACTACCATGCATTTCATATAATATTCTTTTTATCCTTGACAACATATGTATTGCAACTATCTTGACCGAAGAATAAAAACTTCAACCAGAGAACGAAAAATAGACAAATTTGAGCCAGCAAGAAGACTCAGGTATCAAATAAAATTAAGATACACACAAGCCACAGAAGCAACTAATGTAACTTCATGGCCCAAGCAATTTAGTTCACATAATAACAGTTGATATTGCTTGATAAGGAGACAAAATAAAGTTAAGCACTAAGCTTTAAATTATAAATATCAAAGATTATGCAATGACAAAACACCAACCTCTGTTCTAGAGTAGGAATATCCCCATAACCAGTGGATCGCCTTTCTGCCAGTCTTAGTAAGACATGAGCAGCAAGTATATGCTGCCTCTTCATAACATAATACCGAGCAAGAAGATCAAAGTACTTAGCCTGATTAGCCTGAATGTTTCCTCCAAGTTGTCCTGTAGCGGATGTAGATTTCACCGCAGAAACAGCTCTAAACTGCAATTCAGATGACAGGTATCTCCATGAGTTAGGTGCTAAGGATGGTCTATTACAAGAGATAAATGATATCCTATTACATCAGACTATACCCAACAAAGTGAAACTAGAAGAAAAAGAGGAATACCTCTTGCCCAGGTTCCCGTCCCGCACTCTGCAGGAAAGGAACCAAGTCAGGGCCTCCATACTCCAACAACTCGTTTTCGAGACCAAGGTTGATCATAGCACGATACAAATACTCGTGAAACAATCTATCAGGTGACTGAACACCAAGCTGAACGATTTGGCATATATATTTCTTTCGTGAAGCCGGATCAAGGACTGAGGAAGTAGCAGGCCTTACAGGAGACCCGAATTCCTTTTGGGGGGTCTCACCCTTCAGAGAGCGTAAAGCACTAACAACAATTTCATAGCACTGCTCAAGTTGAGCTATGGCATGCTCACGAATTGCTGCATCAACTTGATCATTCATAGCATCACCAGCAGGGTCAAGTGATCGTGCCTTCTCAAGAGGTAACCGAACCACTGCTTCATAAAACCTGAATTGGCCTTTATGTTAGTATAAATGGAAAAGATCTTCAAACGGCAATTAAATCTCTTTAGTATTACTAGAAACTAGTAGTATCCCGACTATAGCACTTTGTTTCCCTCACAAGATATCGTTGATGTAACTATCTGAACTGAGTAACTGATATAAACTGTAGTAAATCTGTAGTTCTTTTAAAAAAAAAACTGATCAGTTACCGTGGTGTAAATTTAATATCATTCTGAAATTTAATGCCTACTTTTATGTGTACAGAACAGTTAATTTAATAAAAAGTTCTTTGAGAAAATATATTAGCTCCTATGCCACCTCATAAATAAAATAAATTTAAAGAGATGCCTCAATTACTAAAATGAAATAAATAGAGAATAATTTTTCAATTTTGGACAGAAAAAATGGAAAGAGGAGTGGAGAAAGAAGAATTGCCACATAATGGTTGGCCGTGGAAAGCCAGTGCTTGTGTTCCAACACAGTAATCCTGAATTTTTTCGGATTTTTATTCTGTGATGACGTGCTTAGTCATAGGATTTTATTCTGTGATGACGTGCTTAGTTGTAGGACAGACTAAACTAACCTTAAGTCCTCAAATCGCTTACAAACAGTTCGCAAGTCAGCAGATTCTGGAATTTTGCTCAACAAATTGAAGGCCTCTTTTGCGAGATTCTCCCTCTCCCTAGCATCTGTTGCGACTGCAGCTCTCTCGAGACATTCCACAGCCAAGAAGAATTTGTAATCAGATTCTTTGAAGTAGCTAGGGCAACCCTCCCGTAGCCTTGCACTAATGTCATCCACTGTACCCCTGCCATCTGGACCAGTATAAAACTGGAGAAATAAACATAAAGTCGTCAATAGAATTAATTGAGCATAAAATCTACAAATTAAATGGGAAAAATCATAAAAGTAACATCTTGTGTCAGCCAGCTATGCATTACCTCCATCAGAGCAGATATAAACCTTGTCGCTAGGCAGTCACCTTCCTCGGAACAAACTAGTTGATGAAATGTAAGCTGAAGTAGCGCCTGCTGCAAATTATTATCAAATGTCTGAACCAATCGTGTCACATGATGCTGTGAAATAAGTTGAAGCAAAAAAAGAGCTTCACTTGATCTGAGAAGCAATTGCCGGATGCACTCCATTGCTCTAACCTGACAAGCAAAAATGGGATGAACAGATACATACTAATGGCCAGAGATTAAAGGAAAAATTAGCACTTCAGGCACGGTAATTGTAGACCTACCTCCATTGCCGTCAATTCAGCAGGACTATATGGTAACCTCTGCCTCTTATTAGCGCTCCCGCTACCATTAGACTCAATATTGCGAGAGTAAGAGCTGAACAAGTTCCTCATCATACTCCTATCTCCAGTGCCTAATTCTGGACGTGCTCCATACAGTATAGAGCCTGACCAGTCTCCGAGACCAGCCACGCATCCATAGAGACCTCTCCTTTGATCTCTTCGGGATCTCAGAAACTTCTCCAGAGAACGAAGTTTATTCTCCAGAACTTGCATAGCCCCCATTGGGAGCCTACACACAATTACTCCATCTTCAGATGATGCATCAGTAGAGGAAATGACGTCCCCTTTCTTGACCATTACAGGAAGCTCCCACAGTGGGTACAGCAGTCTTGATGAACACAAGCAGAGCCCTTCATGGGCTGCTGAGAACACAGGCTCGGCCTCCTGCACAACCTGTCCCATGCTAAAGCCTCCACCTGCAGTTCTAGTGCTGGCCAATGCACCACTTCCTTCAAGCTGTGGCATTCCCACAACTCTTGGATCCTCAAAAGCCTCAGCAGCCTTCTCAGCAACAGCATTACTTACAACGTTCTCAAAGTGGACAATTCTTGCAGCTAACATTAAGCACATAGAAGCAGCCTCACTTGCACCAAAACGGTTGAAGAACTCATCTAATGCAGATCTAGGTGAACTGGATTCAAACAACCTCCTCAGGATATCCACAGGTCTATTAAAGACCACTTCCATTAAGCCCATTGTACTGAAAACAATGAACTTCCTCCTCGGAAGGATATGCTGTACAGAAAGGTCATTGCATGCCCAAAGTTTTCCAGCTGTCTTCTCAGGGGACTCCCCTGAGCTCTCAATCCCACAGAATTCGAGCTCTGAATAGAGAGACTGCAAAGTGGCTGCTGTATCTGGCAAAGGCAGGACATCTGCAACAAAGAGCATTCGACCTTCAACAGGTAGGGAAGATACTGATTCCCTCAATGCACGAGAACCCCGAGCACTTGCTCCTAAAACACCACCTGAAGAGGATTGCATGCTAGAATCCTTGCTCAGAATAAGAAGGGAGGACATCGTAGGCGGAGATGAATCAGAAAGGATGAGAGTTCCAGCAGAGTAAAATGCTGATTCCACCTTCAGAGAGAGGTCCTCACCCTGGGGTCTACTTGCTAAAGATATGTTTCCAAAGGAAAGCCCCCCGCTAACCCCGAGAGGAGGAGAAGGCCGAGTCGTGACAACTTTTAAGCAGCTCACTTTATGATGATCGGAATTAAATCCTCCCAGTCCTCCAACACTACCTGTGTTTCTACTGAATGGAGAAGTTGAAAGGTACATCCTCCTTCCGTCAGATAAGACTGCAACAAGATGTAGGCACTTTGATTCCAGGGTAGATAAAGGGGATATGCATACAATGGAGGGCTTAGCTGATCTACTTGGGGCTCTCGCTGCCGCTGAAGATTGTCTAGCACCATATTGTGCATCTCTCTGATTTATTAGGTTTCTTTCCTCTGCCACTTTCTTCAGGGGACCATCTCCATTTGATCCCAGGGCAAATACCTGGAGTTTCATATCCTCCGTTCGCGCATATAAAATGTGTCTCTCATTGTCAAAAACCATCTCTACAACAGGATCAACTGCTGCAAACTTGAATACATTTGGTACAATCCATCTGGAAAAGTAATTGGAATTCTCTAAGATTGGCATTAAGACTGTCACAATCCGAAGTGAATAGGCAACAAGATCATTTAATCAAATCTAATGTTTACAATCAAAATACTGTGTGAAGAAGAAGTCAAGTACCTTGAAATGACACTCCCTATACCAGCTGTAAGGCAAATTTTACGACAACGCTTGTGCCATCCTGAGCCAGTGGTGTAATACAGCTCATAAATGTGTCCATCACGACCAGCCAAGAAAATTCGGCCCTTCTCAGTGCAGGTGATGCAAGTCATAGTGACTCCATCAGAGGGTACTGTATACTCTGGCAGAGGCTGCAGTGAAACCTCTGAGTATGGATCACTACCATCAGCACCAGCTGAGCAGCATACTCCAACAAGAATCAACTGAAAGCAAAAGACTAATATGAAATAATAATACTTGACCTCAAAAAGTTAAGAATAATCTTAAGATGACGAACAAATTTCAGAGTTAAAGTCAGCAGCAAGCATCTGTTGCAACTAACACATGGGAATATCCACATCTGGAATTCAACAAAAGATCAACTGAAAGCAACAGAAGACCAAAAAAAAAAAAAAAGGGATACTTCTACATTCACACTCAGAGAAACAGGAACACTATGAAGTAGTTGTACCTCAATTGGCGTTGCTAAAATCAACACATATTGGATAGCTTCAATAAAGATGTCAGTTTTGGATTTGGCAAGGCCAACTGCACATATAGCTTGTTCCTCGACATTAAATTCAGGACACTGGTCATCGCTAATCAATACAAAGAAAGTGAAGAAAGGTGGGAATTAGTAAATACTAAAAAAATCATAAAATGAATTCTCAAAAGATGACCATTGATCACCAAAAAAGATTTTCCAGTGAAATTAGGAATTGTACACAGCTCCTGTATGCTTCCATCATCAAATTGAACATATAACAACATATGCCACAAAAAAGAACAAGTTCCAGTGGCCTAAGCCATTAGCTATTACTGACTGAAAAGACAACACACTAGAGACTAAGCTGAAAAAAAGGGTGTTCCATCAAAGTTGCACCTTAGCCATGCAGATTGTGAAGAACCACCAATCACTCTTTTTTGGAATAACAAGGGAGCATAGTGAGAAGGTAACCGTGGCAAATGATACTCAAATTTTCAGATGAAGCCTTAACCATGTTCTTTCATTCACAACTCCTAATAGGACTCCATCTTCAAAAACCATGAGGTTTATCTGACCTCAACGAGATGAAAACTATTTTACGTTCAAATTGAATGACAAGACCTGCCTGCTAAATGATATCTTTAGGTGTTCAAGTTGCTTTTAATCCATCATATGTAGACTGACATGAGAAACAACGAGAACACATTTGCCCCCTCTTTTAATAATTTAAAGGAAGTGAATCTCAAGCAGGAAAAATAAAGATAAGCTCACCGCTTATCAAACCGCCATAGAAATAAAGAATTATCTACTGATGCCCATGCCCTGCATATTTCTGGAAATATCCCACATAAAGCAGTCCCTTCGCCACCAGCTGCATTATATCTTTCAATAAGTATGGAAGGCAACTCCCAAGTATCCACCACCTCTACCACAGGAGGCCACTGCAATTGCAATTTGTAGCAAGTAGTTAGTCTCCTAAAATCCTAAGAAAAATTCTGACTCAGAGCACCTGAGGTTGATGGTTATTTAATAGTGACCACAAGCATTATTACAGCAACTGCAGCACAAAAATGAGCTTCACACACTGAAACATGTGGTCAGTGAGCAAACCCAATCAGAGTCCTTGATTTATATACCTTGGTTTCACATCCAACTTAGCAACTTAATTTAAGCCATCTTTACACCTGTGAAAAACACTATCTTTAAATCATAAAAAAAAGGTTAAAAAAAACTTAACAGAGTAAGGACCAGCTCTGTATATCTCCAAGTGTGCCAATCTTGAAACACTATCTATTTGTTGGCTGATATTACACCTCTCGAATCTGCCAATCAGAGACCTAAACTTGAAGTACTATTTATTTGTTGAACTATGATGAAACTTGAAACGCCACAACTATGCCAACTAGAGACCTAAAATTCCCTAGTTTAAAACTAAAATCAGAAGAAATCAAAGACCTAACTAATATTTTAGCAAACCATGCATTGCTGCCCGACAAAACAAAAGGAAATCTTAAAGCGACTCAAGTCCGAAAGGCCCTAGAACTCCCAGGACATGCTCTAAGTAGGAATAAAAATTCTAAACAAAAAGGAGAAAATCGCACTTCCAACAAGCAAAGCTCTTAACTCATTTCACAATAAAAATCTCCATAGGCAAAGACAAATTGAGAAAGCCCTGATTTCACGCCACCACTGTTAACCTCAATATACATATTAATTCTTGAGATTAGAGAATCCAACCCAGTAAGAACAAAGGACACTAGAACTAAATTAGCTGAAGAAATACCTATATAATGGGAATGCCATGTGGAACAGTTTGCAAATAAAGTTAATTTTTGCAGCAGATCCACGGAATATCAACCCCAAAGACTGCTTAGGAGTTTAAAGAGCTCTCAGGTGAAGAAAATACACAGATAAACCAAGGATACTATCCTCACCAACCCACCTCAGGGCCAGGTAGAAAATAACAAACAACTAACGAGCTCAATGAACAACATCTTAGCTATCTTCTTGCTATTTCAGGTGTTAATAATCATCAGGTGATATCCACAAACCACAGAAGCACGAAGTCTACTGCCCATTTAATTAATTCAAGACAAAACAGTAAAAAGAACATCCTTTAGCACTTCCCAGCGATTCATTCTCAATTCCGAAAAGAGTGAATACCGCCCTATACAGAATGGCAAGCTGAGAGCTCCTTTCAGTTTAAACAAAATCCAAACTTTCAACCTATGATGCATTGTAGGGGTAAAGCTCAACCTCGAAGAGCATAAAAATTCACAAACTTTACCCAAACTACAGAGCGTACCTCTCTCGGAGGGGTCGAATAAGGATGGCTAGCGTATCTAGCAGCTTCCAGAGCTTCTTCAAGGTCGATGTGCGAAGCAGCTTCGCGGCCTATCCGGTCGGTGACAACAGTACCGGCATTGGTCACATCCCGCATCACAATATCCTCAGGCGACGACATCTTCCCAGTGGAAACCCTATAGGGTCGACACTGAGGAAGGGAAAGAGATAGCAGCTATGACTTAATCTGCGAGGGATAGGAACCCTGATTTGATATCCGTGCCCACAATGCCCGGGAAAATCAAATGGCTTGAGCTCTCAAAATTCAGAGGTAAGGAATTGAATCATCGTAGTCTCGGAGGAGTAAATTGGAAATTAGGGTTTTTGAGAAGGGTTTTAATGGTGGCGGGCAAAACACCCGGGGAGCGAGGCTGCTCCCCTTTTTGAAAAGGGCAAAAAAATCATTAACTATTGATTTTTCATTTTTCTTTTAAGTTTCACTGTCTTTCCTTCCTAATAATAGTGTCCAAGCAAGAATTATGAAGTGTTGTGTTATATCCCTCTAACAACCATTCCCTCCCTTCCCCTTTATAACCCTCCATGCAGCACGTTGTGTGGTACTACTACTCCACTAAAGACTTTCTTGTCTGAGAAATTCTTAAATTTATCTACATCACCAAATGATATAAGAAAATTACCAATCAAATTGTGACAAACGAGTAATTTGATGTTAATCATCTGAATAATTACTTTAAAAAATGCTAATTATAGTAATTTAATTAGTTGTTTCTCACTGTATCAATATGAAATGTGACCATCTAAGAAAATAGACATGCAAACTCTTTGGTGTTTGCCTATATTATCGTGTTGTTTAGAGAGACTTGCATAAGACCACTTGCGAGGACATCTGCATTTGACCACCTACGCATGTTCTCGTACATAACCTTACCTAAATTCATGAGCTTGCCATGATGTTCTTGAATGCAAGAAAAGTAAATTCTTTTTTTTTATAAGTAAATCATTCCTCATTCAATAGTAGTTGCCATACAATGTTCTAGGTTTAAAGGATAGCCTTCAAAGCAGAACAGATCAGATCTTTGGGAGTTCCTTCCCCGTTTACATAACTCATGAGCTGCAATATTTTCCTTCCTACTTATCCAACTATCTTTCCAATCAAAATGACTTGAAATTTCAACGAAATCAGCAACTATATTCAGAGAGTCCCAAGAGAGATTTGGTTTCTTCTTCACAGATTGAGCTAGCCGCAAGGAATTGGTAAGAAAATGGACATGCAGCCAACTTTTGGATCTTGCTATTTGCGCAGCCAACAACAACGATTTGGATTCGACCTGGATTGCCGAGTATGCAAAGCAGTTAAGGAACCATGATTGGATGATGCTTCCTTGAATCGACGCAACACCCGCAAGACATGCTTTGCCATCTTTCCACGCAACATCACAGCAAACAACAATATGGTCTTGGCTGCGCGGACGGCAATTCATCTTGGAAGGCCCACAAATCTAGTCCATCTTCCTTTCCTTTGCATGCTCAGTAAAAGTCTTTGTAACTTTGTCTAAAAATAAAAATAAGTTAGGTTTAGTTACTACATATAAGATAGAATTCCTTTCCCTCCACAATTCATAATAGAGAATGGCTCCAAATAAAGAGAAATGTTTCTTTTCATGCCTACTCATGGGTTTCAAACAAAGTCTAACAAATCGAAAGGTGTTAATTTCTCATTAACTTTTCATATGTTTAAAACTTTCCATTGTGACTCCCTCCATGCAATGCGAGCAAATGTACGCTCTCCGAAAAGATGTGAGAACTCATCGGGCCTAGTCAGGCAAGTGGGCAAAGGCCTTCATCGCTAACTGACCTGGGGAGGGCATTGGTTCCTATTCTCCAAAGATGGAGTTTGAACCTTTCATGAATGTTGAGTCTCCCAATATTCCTCCATACTTGTTCATTTCCTTTATTAAATCTATGTTGTTGATCTATCATGTAAAAACTCTTTACAAAATGATATCCTGAAGGTGAATGCATCCAAATGAGCTGGTTGGTGGTGACATATTGTGGAACATGAATTTTAAGGATATTTTCAATAGTTTCATTGTCAAAAAGTTGTGCGATTAAATGTGTATTGCATTGGTTTGTATCAGGTAATAAAAGGTCCCTAATGACAAGGTTTAGGTCTATATGGACTCCTTCTCTAGGCTTGGGTTTAAATGAGTATTTTCTTGAATCCATGGGACGACCATACCTTTAAATCTGAGTTATTTCCAATCAGATAACGAACAAAGTTATCTAGTGTTTTTAAACAATATTGTATGCTTTTCCAAGGGTATGATAAAGATGACTTCTTTTTGTTATCGTAGTCTAATAAGTCTCCATATTTACTTGTAAGAAGTTTTGTAGCTAAACTATCTTTTTTTACCAACATATTCCAAGCAGTTTTGGATAGCGTTGCAGTGTTTTGGTCTGAGGCTCTAAAATTCCTAGTCCTCCGTATTGTTTTGGTTGGCAGATTTGGTTCCAGCTAACTGGAGAGTGATAGGATCCCTCCTTGTCTAGTTTTCCCCCACCAAAATTTCCTTGTCAGCTTGTCAATTCTATTACATATAGAGATAGGAACTTTAAAAATAGTCATGGTATTCAGAGGTAGTGAGTTGAGGATTGAGTTTACTAAAGTTGTTCTCCCAGCCCATGAGCGAGCCTTAGATTTCTAGGCTGAAAGCTTGTTTTGTATTTTAGTTATTAAGAATTCAGAGGATTCAGCTTTCCTTTTACTAATGAATAGAGGATTACTGAGATACATTGAGTTCTTATTTAATTTTTTTCATATTGAGCGTTTCTTTTAAAACTCTTTATGTCCCACCTCTAACAAATTTGGACAAAAAGACTCCAGATTTTGCTGTATTAATTTCTTATTCACTCCCTGAACTAAGAGTTTCCATGATTTTTCTTACAATTGGCAACATCTGTTTTGTTTGCCCTAGTCAATATAATCAAGTCATCAGTAAATAAGAGGTGAGTTACTTGAGGGTTGTTCCTGGATAATTTAATTCCTTGGATTAGATTTTCTAATTCGGATTTATTAAACATTCTTGAGAGAACTTCCATTGAGATTATGAAAATATAAGGGGAGAGCGGGGGTTGCCTTATCTAAGTCCTCTTGACGTTTTAAAGAAGCCCATGGTTTGTTAATATTTTGGGCCAGTAGCGTAAGTTTTTCCCAGAATTCTCTATTTTGTTTGATGTAAGGAGGACCATAAACACACCTAAGTAACCACTCACAGGGCAGGACTGGATGATTGATACTAACATGAATTAAATTTTGATCTGAAAAAAGAACTGTTACCTCAATTTCTTCATGCCACAAGAGACATAGGCCCCCGGAGAGGTTTCGAGCCTCCACTGCAAAATGTTCTTTAAACTTGCATTGCTTTGCTATCATCTGGCATCTCTGAGAAAGAGATTTAGTTTTTGACAAAAAAACAACACTAGGTTTGTGTTGTCTAAGGAGGTTTCTCAAGGTACGAACTTTCGAGGCCCCTCCCATGCCTCGAGAGTTCCAAGATAAGAGACTCGTGCGAAGGTGGGGGCTTGTTAAGGCCTGCCTCCTTGGTCATTTGGATTGAAGGGTTAGTGGTTTGAGGATTATTTTGCAGATTGGAGTAGGGGAAATCAGGGGGATCAATTCTTCTCCTTGCGTGCGATGTTTTCATCTGAAAGAAAATTCAATCTTCGCTTTTTTGAACGGGAAATTTGTGGCATGGTTTCAGAAGGGCAGTCGGTAGCTATTTTCTTGGGGATTCTTATTTTACCCGGGTCCTTGAAGATTGAGGGATCACCGAACTGAGAGGTTGGAAGACCTAACTCGAAAATGAAGGGCCCTTTGTTTTGTTTTGTCACAGAACGAGCGAAGTTCGAACCTGAAGAGTTTTGCGAGTGGACATTAGGCACTGGGCACTGTTCTTTTTGAAACATTGGAGATGCATCAGGTAGTTGTTTTTTACTCTTAGATAGCATAAATAGGCTGATAACAGAAGAATTTTGCTCTAGATCATAGCAGATAAAAGGACCATATCTGTTGGCTTGCTCGTGGCTTGACTCAGAATCACATGATTCCGATTCATGACCCAAGAATCCACAACGATAATAGAAGGTGGATAGCCTTTCAGACATGAAACTAACCTAAAGTGGAGGATTGTTTAGTCTGAAAAGTGGAAAACCTGGGGTTAAGGGTTTCAAAATATCAACTCTAACCAAGACTCGGAGAGATTGCGCCCATATAGGGAGATAATCATTTTTCTATCCTCTAGAACTTTCCCCGCTCAGGAGGCGGCTAGCTGGAGATTTGAGTGACTGATTTTTTCAGGAGGGAGACCCCTAATTCGAATCCAGAAATTTACGAAGTGGAAGGAGATGTTGTCAAATGGGATTCCCTGATGACATCGCTCTAGGAGTAGATGAGCTCCTTTAATTGACCAAGCTCCTCCATGGTGCACTTTTTCTAAATCAGATCGATCTTCGAAAAAGCAAAAATAGACATCGTTTACCTGAGTAAAGGGCTTGATGATAAATTTGCTCTTGGTAACCCAAACACTAGTCAGGTGGTTCACGATGACTTTCTAGTTCGGGATTTTGAATCTGTGTGGCTTGAGGAGCAGAGCATGCTCCAATGCATGTTCTTCTACATCAAGGAGCTGAAGGATGTCAATTTCATCTTGCATGGTGATCTAGCTATCTCGGATGATCTTGGCGATTGACAGTGTTTGGTGGGAGGCCATGGAAGATGAGTAGAGATTTGTCGCTTGTGGGTGAGTGGTGTAGTGATGGGTTCCAGAATGACGATGTACAGTAGATGAGATTTTTCATTTTCTTTTTTAAAAAAAAATGGATTTTCGGAACTTTTGGAGGAAGATGGACTGTGACCGAAGATCTCGGTATTAAATGCAGAGATTTATTAGGATGTTGAGCTTGGCTTTGATTACTCCAACTAAGGGAGTTTCGTAGCTCTCTAACTAGAGAGATAATTTCTAAAGAGAAGGCAGAGGATTTCTAGTGAGAGAGAATGAAGAGAGAGTCATATTTCGCCTTATTTTCTCGTAAGTACAAGTAAGTAAATTCTTTGTTATAAAAAGATTGAGAGAATAATGCAGAATATCACATGGATAATGTAAGCAATCAGGAATTTAATTATATTTTTCTTATTTCGAATGGTTTGGTCACTAGCATGTCAACACAAGTAATATAAAGACAAACCCCCAACATTACACGGTGACCATTCTATGGTACAGACTGTTCTATTATCTTCTCTAGTTAAACCGAAATGGGAAAGAGCCAGACAAATAAAACGACCTCTTCTTTGGACATCATCTGTCTGAAACAATTCATGCCACAAGCACAGGTAAATAGACAGGAAACTCCCAGTCGCAACAGACAGCCTGAAGAGCAACAAACATGGTATTTGACGCCTGATGCGGTCACCGATGAAAAACAAGCATGTGTGCAGCACCGAATCTGAATTGAATCCACCAACCGACCGACCGACTGATTGCAGCTATACCACTTACTACATCCCCTACTGAATAAATCTATTTTTCCGAAGCATTAAGGCCTTCTGCTCGATTTGGCTGGTACATACAGATGGAAAGTTGTCATTTGAAGGGAACTGTCTTCTTTCATATTGTCCTCTGTCTGTTCATTTGTTATATCTGTTCATTGCCCTTGAGAATGTTGAACTTGCAGAGGGGGCAGATCGCGTTCATCTTGAGCCATTTCACAATACAGGTGCCATGGAAATGGTGGTTGCAGGGGAGTGCGTGGAGCTCCACTCCATCCTCGTACGAGCTCAGACATATGCAGCAAACCTAACAGAGCAGAAGATGTCGGAAAAGGGAAAATTCCAAGAGAACAGAAAAGATGTTTGAAATTGAACCCATCATTGAAATAAGGAACATCATAACAGGTTAAAACATTCAGATGAGATCCCACCATTCAGTTTAGAGTAGTCATTCACAAGTTTATCAGGGAATTTTCAAAGTGCATACGGCATGCCCACTTCAGAACCAGAAATATGTAACTGAAAACATGCATTCTTGAAAGAGAACGGGCAGGAATTGGAATGTGATAGAGCGACAAGATGCATAAAATTGTCTAATGTTGATATGTGTATATAATTGTTTAGCAGAAAATTGTCTGAAAATGACATTACCGATTAAAAAAATGGTAGCCTAATAATTAATTCATGGGAAGAGAACAAATCTACATATCGGGAAACGATTGTAAAAGAACAAAGATCCTTTTAAAATGTAATAAATGAGCACGGGATGCCCAGAAACCATATGTTGATAACTGGGTTGATTCAATTTATATAAATGTTAAAATGAAAAATTTCCATGATAGTAGCACAGAACTTACTGCATCCTCGGGTAATATCATCCGCTCATCTGCTAAATACCTGCTACTCGTTTCCACAGGAATCATCTTCCCTGCCCCACCAGCTTGTTTATCACCTTCGGTTGTTATCTGATACTTGTACTTGGCAAGGATACCGAGGTCTGCTTCTGATGCGCCCTCCTATATGATATAGAAGAAACAAATGGAACAGTAGGGATCTAGAATTCCTTGGTATAATGCTAGGCTGGACTGCAATGCATCCTCTTCTGGGTCAGTTCCAAATAGAATTTTAGATTCTGTCGTTTGTTATCAGGATTCCAGATTCTGGACATGGCATGCCTTACGGAATTGTCCTCCATCGCAACATCCAGATGACAAGGATCATGCAGGAAAGCAAAACTACCAACTTTGCCTACCACATTTAATTTCTCATTTACCCAAACCCTCAACAACCTTAGCAGATTACAAACTTGTTGGAATCCTATTGCCATTTCTTTTATTCATTCTTGTTTTCTTTTAAATTATATTTTTCAAAAGAAATAAATTATTGTGTAATTTTTGTCTCCAATCTTTGTCTTTCCACCTGTAGACTTCTCCTCCCCACATCTCATTCATTTCAGTCAGGAAACGAATATATCTATCCTCAAACACTAACTAAAATGACCAAAGTTCCGAACAAAACAGCAACTCACCGTCCATCATTCCTTTCTCCACCAAGTCTATTAGGCGTCAATCACATTAAAATGAACTAAACTCGATCTTATATAAGAACTTCAAAATTACAACTTACTCTCCATACCTGACCAGCTACAGCATATAGAATGGCAATAATGCAAGGGAGGCAGCAACAAAGAGCGATTCCGATCAAACATGCCAAAACAATGCAAAAGATGGCAAAGAACACATCAAATGCCAGAAATACTACTGCCAACCTGCACAAATTTCCAAATGAGAAATCACTTGCACTGAGCCATGAAACTGGTGAAGGTACTACAACCTTATGTGGGCTAAATCCAGAAGAATGTAGGCCAGTTCAATAAAATTTCATGAAAATCCTCCATACAACATTGTTCCTTCCAATGCACTTCATGGATCAAGAAAAGAATGAAGGAAAGATTAGATTGTTAAGCTAGTACCAGTATAAGCGTGGAGCATCTTGAAGAAGATTTTCACCACCTGAAACTACCCAGTAAAACCCGATCATCCACCAGATGAACGAGACCACCGTATTCACTGATTCACAGCATTTAGCAGCGCTACAGAATCAACCAACATGGATCAGTAAACAGGTTATGATTGCACACAAATTGAGCAGAGAGAAATGAGCAGAGAAAACAAAGATAAGAAGCAAATTCAAATAAAGTGTCAGAAAGCAATCATGTTGGTTTATAACTTCTTCCATGCATTATTCCACGGATAGACAATAGCAGAGAATTAATTAGATGAAATCAAGACCCAATGTAGGTGTATGCATGTACCCATAAAAATTATAATGTAATCTATCTAGATGCAGAATCCACTGAATTCACCCATAAGTCGTAAGACAGATAATACAAGGAATTATTTTTACTTTTACCCATAAATAAATATATATATATATATATATATAAAGGACCCACAGAAATATAAAAGGCTATCTCAGAAAGCACTGGATTTAATAATAATTTATTCCAACTAACCTTAAGAACAAGCTCAAGTTTTGAAAATGAGAACATGTTTTCAGGAGGTCCATGATTCTACTTCACAGGCCCAAAATTATAAATTAAAAAACCGAAGCTTAAAACATTTACATCACAGAGCTATCAATTGTAATAAATTCTGGGCCAGAAATTCACACATCTGAACTATCCCAATATAATATAAGCCTACTTATTTACGAAATTACTCCAAGCTTCGAATATGGAATGGAAGATGTAGAGACACACTGCCTGATCAACATTTCATTTACTTGCATTAGGAATGCTAGTTGCATGCACATTTAACTCTTCTTTTCTCCTGGCTGAAAAAGGCAAGAAAGAGAGTGTTTGCTAGGATTAACTTGTTTATTTCATCAGACAATGCCCTTTTCTGTCAAGTACTTTTTTCTCCCTGAACCAATGACACTATACAGATCATGGATCCAAGTACTGGTGTCTTCACCAAGGACTACAACACACAAGTAGGGCTACGACCTAGTAAACTATTCATATATGCTTGAGCTATCCCTTGGGGGTCTGTGGGACAATACATTTCTATTCCTGACATCAAACATGTGATACTTCATTGCGACTTATATCCCTTCCTTCTCTCCTCAGGAAAGTAGAGCGGCATTGGAAAATTACTCCCCCCTCAACACCAATTTGAATTTGATTCATGTCATGAAACCCATGTCATTTATAAACAAGTCAAAAAGCAAGAACCACCCCTTTCCGAAGATAAACACATGCAGCATTTGCCCCCTCCAAAGACTTAAGGCTAGGGGTTTTGGTTATCATGGAGATCTTAGAATAAATTACCAATGAATCCGAGATCTTCTCTTACATGAATTAGCCTTCAATAACTAATGGAACTCAGAGCATCTAATTATCACATTTATCTTCAGCAAGCAGCCAAACCAACAAGGGAGAAAGGCTGAAGTATGCTCTTATTTTGTGCCAAAATTTCTTCAAAACTCCACCAGGCATCTTGCCGTAAAAAGACCAGAATCATCATCATGTCGAACCAAGGTTTCGGCATGATGCCACATGAATGCCACCAATCAGTAGCAACCAAAAAGCCTGAATAATCAAGCATCACATGTGGATTGGTGGAGAAAAACTACAAGTGCTAAGGCACGCTCCTTCAGGACGTAGCTTGCTTTCTTGCTCGCTCCGGCTTTTAGCCTATGCTTGCATGTGAGAGTTGGTTTGACTGCCCTAACTATGGCGGAATATTTCCGAGATGTTAATGAACAAGACGTGTCAGCTACCAAAGCAGGTTGTACTATCTCTACTTCAAGTCAACTCATTCACTTACCACAGACATATCAACATCCTCTACCTATTCTCTTAAAATCATGGACAGTCTAATTCACAGTTGATCTAGCAGCAAGAGGGATTCAGCAGGCGAACTGGGAAGCCAAGGGCATCTTTCTGGACATTTTGTATTGTAAATCCTCTTTTGTAAGTTGGCAAATATTCTGGGTGCCAAGAACTAAGAACTCCTCTGCTCATTCGTTATGTAAAATGGGTATTTTGAATTCCTCTCATGAACTACAGATACTAGATGTTCTGTAATATATTTAATTGAATAGATTTCCGATTTTCTAATCAAAAAAAAAAAGCTAGATGTAACTAAGCAAGAATGGGACTTGGCAGATAAATCAATCAATCAAAGACACCGGATACTGCAAGAAGCCTCGGGCTCACCTGGACCGAGCCGAGCTGCCCGAGAACCAATTGGAACCACCACCAGCCTCCTCGACCTCGCCTTCATCAGAATATGCTTGATCCTGCTGCCGCTCCTCATCCCTTGTCCTCGGGCCATTCCGCCGCCTGTATTCAAGCCACACAAGGACAACATGGACAAGGCACTGGGCAGAGTACCCACAAATCCAGATACGAATCGGGGTATTAGGCCGCTCATCCACAGTGCAGGCCAGCACGACCACAGAGATCACCACGAAGGTGGCGTTCCACATCATATCGAGGGCGACCACCGGCCTCGAGTAGCCCCAGTCAGCCCGCCTCTGTTGCAGCTCCCGGGCAGCCGTCTCTCGCACAAGAATCGACGAGCTCCCTTGCCCCGTGGCCCGACCCAGAAGGGTTGCCAATGACGCAGATTGGTATGGGGCGTCCTGGCGGAGGGCCAGGAGTGGCGCGTTGAGGTTGGGAGCCTCCTCCGCCTCAGGGGCAGCGGCGGGGGAGGAGGAGTGGCCTGTAGAGGAAGACATGAGGTGATGGTGGATTGTGGGGGTTGGCGGGTTTTGACCCTACTACTGCGCACACATGGATTCTGCAAGATAGGGAAAGAGACGGGAAGAAGGTTGAGCGTTGAGGTTCTGGTAAGTTGAGTTTTTCTGTCTTCCCATCTCGTCATCTACCGTATCTTCTTATAGCTCTCTTGTCCTTCTGTTTCGGGCAGATGGTAGCTAACAGTCATGCAATAATTTGGCCACGAAATCCAAAATTGTAGCGATACTGTTTATCTGGCACGGATGCAGAAACCGATCGGGAAGTCGGATGATGAGCTCAGCAGACAAAAACATGAATAGTTTAACAAAAAAAAATTTATACATAGTAATTCATAAATTTTCTCGAGTTCAAAAAGTAATTGATCACGAGAAAATAGAATGGGGCCCCTCTTATCCGAAAGGCGAGACACTCAACCAAGCAAGAAAAGAGAAAGCGTTTAACGCGTGCTCCGACTTTCGATCTTGCCCTTGCTCCTCTCTTTGCTTTCGAGCTGCAGCTTGCTCCTCTCCCCTCATTCAAGAACAGGGCAAGCAGGGAGATCTTCTCAGGTCTCTTTGTAGGTTCGTAGCCTCTCAATTAAAACATCACTACGAGAGCGGCCGTCCAAAGTGGCCTCTCTTTTGAGCTAAAGGAGCTAGGAAACTGTAAGAGCTATCATTTATATATTTTTTAGGTTAATATCCATTCTTTGTTTTAATAATTATAATTATATAATTATTAATTACGTGTCAGATCGAGTTTTCAACAAAGCGATTATACCACGTAAACAATGCTAACGTGATATATCCGTCCAATCGCGATTCACTATTTACTATTTATATATTTATCAAATTAGAGTTCATTATGTATTATAGTTTTTTAATAATTTTTTGCTATTTATAAATTTTTCAATTACGATTCATCATTTATTATAATTTTTTATTTTAAAGATTTTTTGGAATTTAATAATTATAACTATATAATTATTAATTACATGTTAAATTCTGATTGGACAGATATATCAAAACAACATCTCATACGTGATATAACGACTCTACTAAAGACTTTCTTTACCTGCACCCTTAAATCCACCTCTGCCATTTATTCCTTAACATTTATCAAATACTGCGGGTAGAGAGCTTGCTTTAAAAGATCAAGCTTGGGTTGCTATTGGTCCGGTTATGAGGAGAGAATTTTGTGTGTAATATGTACATCACGCGACAGTGCTGACATATCATCACGGGCCAATATGATTAGATTATTTTTAGAACTTTTTAATAAAACTTAAAATGAAAAAAATAATTCCTAACAGTGAAAAAATCAACTCTAAAAATAGCGTGATTTGATTGGCTCATGTGTACCCGTTACATAGGAGAAAGTTTTCAGTGGAACGATTTGACGTGGTATATCCATCCAATAAGAATTCACTATTTATATATTATTTTCAATTAGAATTCACAATTTATTAGATTTTTTTAATATTTTTACTACTTATATATTATTTCTAATTAGGGTTAACCATTTATTTAAGATTTTTTTTATATTTTTTAAAGATTTTTTAAGATTTAATAATTATAATTGTATAATTATTGATTACATGTCAAGTCATGAGTGGACGAATATATCACATAAGCGATGCTTACACAGTATAATCGCTTCACAGAAAACTTTCTCGTTACATACAAGACTCAAGGTTACAAGGGCTCGGATTAAGAAGATCAAATAAGAGCTTAACGGGTTAGCTGAGAAATTTGGGATGAAACAAATTTATGGAAACGCAGCCCCAAGAGTCCACACGATGCACTGAGGTGCATCAATTTAATTCAAGATCGATAAGGTTTCGGTCAAACCCAAATGTAATTATAGTAAGTGATGGACAACATTTTGAAAAGCAATTGACATAATATTGGCTCCATGTCAGTACCCAAGTTGTCATAATACTACAGGGTTTGTATTGAAAAAACTCTTAAATGGTCATACCGTACAATGACATGGTAAAAAATAGTCAATCAAATTATTTTGATTAGTATTAATTATGACAATTATTTTAGTAATTAAAAATACCCTGCATTTAATTTCACTTATAAAGGAACACTTAAGGCATGTTTGGTTGGGTGGAGTATGAATAGCTATTCTACCATTTTGTTGGCTGGAATGGGCCAATATGAAATAACTATTCCGGATCCACCTGAAATAGAGGAGGAATAGCCATTCCTCCCACCCGAACCGGGAACAGGAACTCCCGCCAGAAATAGGACACCAAATTACGTATTTGCCATTGACTGTTCATCAAATTTTCGCTTCGTGCCATTACCTCTGCCACCGGTCTTCGCCACTGCACCGGCCACCGCTGCCCCCATCAGCCTGTCGCTGCCGCCGCCGCCGCCGCCACCACCACCAAGCCTCCCAGAACCTTCCCGAGCCTCCTTCGAGCCTTCCCATGCCGGCCGAGCCTTCCCTTACCGATTCGTCTCCCCTCCCATGCCGCCCATGTCTCCCCCGACCCTTCCCTGAGCCTTCCCGTACCGCCCTATGCCTTCTCCGAACCTCTCGAGCCTTCATGTGCTCCTTCATTTCATCACGGATTCAACTATTGAGTACTGGCTGCTCGAGAGCTCGGGATGGCTCGAGAGCTCGGGCTATGGTGTTTCAGTGGGGCCTCGTTGGGGTTGGGGATGGTGGGTGTTGGGATAGTGGCCAGAGGGGTTGGGGTCCCGCTGGGGGAAGAGAAGACGACTGTTCAGGTGCTTTTTTTTTTAAAATTATTTTATAGTTTTAATTATTATTTTTGTATATTTTTAAAAGATATATAGTAAGGGCAATTTTATCTTTTTACTTCAAAAAAACTCTATTTTATATCACTTTATTCCTTTCAACTAAACAAAAATATTCTCATTCGTCATTTTATTTATTCCCCTCTTTATTCCTTTTCTCATTCAATTCTCTTCCCACTTTATTCTATTACAGTAAACTAAACGTGACCTTAATGTAAATTTTATGTTTTTATATAATTTTTTATAGTTACTCCCGCTTTTATTGGAGACCACTACCGCTCTCATAACAACTGGTAGGCGTTACCTCCAGGGGCAACGGCCCAGTGACAGGCTCCTTAAGTAAACTCCAAGAGCGCCCGAGTTCGAAACCCCCTGGAGGTCAGCATCTTAGGTTTAATGTGGGGCCCAGGGCTGTAAATACACCCTCCGGTGGATTAGTCAGTTGTCACGGCGCCGGATACCATCGTATCAAAAAAAAAAAAAAACAACTGGTAGGCGTTTTACTTTCCATTGTTGGGCGTATTTCATTTTCTTGCCTTTGGATCGCAGTGCAGAATTAGAAACGGAGATGGAATGAGGTAGGGTCGGAAACAAAATGAAAACTTTCAGTTTCTCAGTTTCTGTTTGATTTGATTTGGAATTGGAATCCAATTCCTTTTATTATTATTTAAAAAATAGAAACGTAATTATCATTCAAACGGTTAAGTATAACAAAAGTTAGTGAGAATAAATTCTGGGAAGTTGAAAACGTGAATAATAAAGGAATCACTTTTTCATTCTGTTGGAATTTGAGGGAATGACGTTCCCTTTTTTTTAGAGGATTTCAATTCTTTTAATTAAAAAAATAAAATTTCTTTTTCTCAAAACAAATATTAGATAATTGAATCATTCATTCCGTTTCTATTTCCCCACCAATTTTTTCACCAAACAAACGATCGCTTAGTATTATATCTTCAGTGTGGTTTTAGTTTTGGTTATGCCTTGTTATGGAACAGTAAATGGCATAGTTTTAAAAACCAGACCGGACTAACTGGTCAGACCGGGAACCGGACACCAGCCCGGCCCGGTTTCACTAATTACTCCATTTGCATCAAGGACCTGGTTGGACAGTGTGAACCGGCTGGTTTGACTAGGTTTCCACTGAACCCATACGAACCGGTCAACGAAGAAAAACAAAGAAAAATAAAAAACGGGAGTCAAAAATAGAAAAAAAGGAAACCTAAGCTCTAAATTAATGTATAGAATGTAACAATCTTATTTGTAAAGTTGAAGTTATAAATTAATGTATAGAATATAACAATCTTACATTCTTATTACTAATTTTATACTATTATAAGTATTATTTGTAAAAACCTGGTTAGAACTGTTGAACCCCGATTGAACCCAAGAACACAAAAACCCATACCTTGATCGGTTTTCGACCCAATCCGGTTCTGAAAACTATGGTAAATGGTTGTCTTCAAACCAACAGAAACAAAAAAACAAAAAAAAACTAAAAACTAAAACAACATTTTAACATTAAAAAAAAACTCGTGTGCCATGAGTGCATTTGCAACTAGTTAATTTAGGTGTTACAATAGTAGTAGTAGTAGTAGTAATTGCCGAGAGTTGAATCTCATATCGACTAGATTAAAGAAGAAACCTGGGTTATAAGAGAATTGAGTATCACCACCTATCAGTTTAAGCTTTTAGGTGGATATGAGTTCGAGATTCTTATAAGTCCAGATACAAATTTAATATGGTATTGGAGCAGGTCGATTCTAGACCCATACCATGCCACACTTGAGTTCGGAAGAAAAATGCCTGGCTAGTGGTTAGTTTGTCGAGTACGGAAAAAGTTCGACTTGTATGTTAGCCTGAGAACAGGAGAGAAGGCTCGCTTCATGGTAGTTTGGTCAAAGGCCAGTTATGTTTAAGAGTATGTGTCAAGTGTGACGTTGCCAAGTGAGGGTGGGTGTTGAAAGTCGAATCTCACATCGACTAGGTGAAGAAGAAACTTAAGTTTATAAGAAAATTGGGTATCACCACCTTGAAAATTTAATAACAATAATAAACTTAATTGAATTGGTTGAAATGGTAAATCACTCCTTTCCCTTAAGTAAATTCTCGCGCTCGGGTCCTATGAATAGTGACAATTCACCTTAAAAGATCTTTATCCCCTATAATGAGCCTATCCGACTCGAATTGGTTAATGAAGGTTAGTTGAATTTTTGGATATAAGTGGTATACCAAAATAATAATAATAATAATAACAACAACCATGTTCTTAATGGTAGCAATATAATAGTGCCTCCATCATGTGGCTTTCAGCCATCTGATTCCCATGTTCTAAGGTAGAATATCTAAAAGTAAAAGGGGAAAGAATAGTTCGCTCTGTGCTCACTGCATGGTTGCGTCGATATCTGTCACTAAACCCTCTCAAAGCCGTCCCCTTCAACAGAGCCTTCCTAGCCGGCACATCCGGCTTTGGCCGGCGCGTTGGTTGCCTCTTGCCTCTCCTCTCCTATCCCGACAAGTGGTCTCCACCTCTGATCGCCGGTGGCTATAAATACCCTCCATCGCCATGCTGGTGGCTTTTGTCCTGGCAGCTATGTAGTCCATCTTACAATCCCGGCGGCTAGTCTATCGACCCCCTTCTTCTTCTTCGGCGGTGAGCTTCCTTCCCCTCTTCTCTGCGGATTTCTTTATTGTTAGCACGGATCCTTACCTTCGACACCCAACAACGCTTCCTTCTTGGCACCAACAACCAAATCTGGCCAGGTTCGTGCCGGGTAGGGTAAGATCCGCCCTATTCCAATCTAGATATGATCTGATCTCACCAACTCCAACAAGATCTAGGCAAGCTCCGGTTAGTCCTAGCCGAATCTACTCTAGATCTGCTCCCACGCTACATAGAAGAACACTTTGACGAGGAGCCGGTTTTTGGTGTCGGTGAGAATTGCACGTGCTTGAGTACGGTTCAAGACACTCTCCTGTTTTGCTCTTGTATGGATGTTGACGGTAATGTCTATACAAGATGCCTGAGATCTATACGGATAACTGGCTTGAGGACCCTTCCTTCCTAGTTTTTTACTGGGGTTCGTATAGTTTGACAGGTGGTTAGGATTAGGGTCTCGGTTATTGCAGGTTATTTACGAGTGTTATGTGCATATCTGATGTTTTCTTCACATATATCTTCCTTATAACTAACCCGGAGGATCTCTCCGTAGTCTCCTGATCCTGTAATTTCCTTATTTTTTTGGACATTTTACCATGTACTTATTTTTAAGTAATGAAAAAAATCCTCATTGCTTTTGATAAAAAAAATGAATATCTAAAAATAACTTGGACATTCAATCAATGTGAATAAGCCCATGGTCTCCATAGGGAGAGATTCTTGTGTGGAACAAGTACACTATGGAGTAGTGTCGACGTGGTGTCACGAGTCAATATACTTAAGTTATTTTAGGGTATTTTTAATAAAATCTAAAAGAAAAAAATAAACCGTAAATTGAATAAAGACAATATTAAAAATAACTTAATTTGATTAGCTTGTGATATCACAGTAACACTGTCACGTGGTGCACTCATTACATACAAGATTTTCTCCTCTATAGGAGTCCAGTAAGGTGACTCAACATCTCCTTTTTCGAATTTAAAATTTGTAAATAAAAAACTGAATGAAAGAGATTTATCTCATACAGTGAGTCGACCAGCTTAACCTCAAATTAGTTAGTTTCCAGTGACTTTAGAGATACCAATGCGCACATTGACAGAAGGGCTTAGGCCCGGTTATTGAAGTTTTTCAGGACAAGCTTGTACGAGCTGAATTCTGGTGCAAGGGTCCTCTATTCGAGCCTGTGCAATCGTAAATAATGAACCTGACCAATTCGATATCATGCCGAACCAGGCTGCGCATCGCTACTTGTCTGCGAGACGACCAATGTGGTTGATTATAGCATGTAGATGATATAGAACTCTCAATTACCAGTAACAAAGAAACTGCTTATGACAACATTTTTATTTTTCTGATCTGCACTGCTTATGACAATATATGTAAGAGGACATGACACCTTGCTTGTGATGACAACACAGACGACACATATGAAAGTGCTTATTTCCATTTTCATATATAAAACATGCGTCACGCCGGCTACCAGGTTCGTGTTATACCGACTGGAGATGGTCGGAAAAGTAACCAATCTCTGAGATCAAATGGGTGGCACAGGTCAGTGGACCGGGGAGTGGAATGGAGGCAGTGCTGGGGCGGGAGCTGATCGCAGGGGCGGGGACGGGGATGGACTATCATTACAATCTTGCAGGCAGTCGATGACCGAGTTGGAGCACCGCTGGCTGCACGTGCTCGGGTCAAGGATGTTTCCGGGGGTCAAGAAGCAGTCGGTCAAGCACTTGAGGGGATTTTCGAAGAGGCACTGGAGGCTGCATTCCAGCATCCCAGCCTCGCAGTTCACCAGGCAACCCGACAGCCCGTACGACGAGCGGCTCCTAAGGAGGCGCTCGGTCAGCTCGTGGCCCGAGGAAAGGGCCACCAGGAACAGCATGAGAAGCACCACCGTGCGTGCGACCGGCATGACGGCGGTCAGAAACATGGCTGAAGCAAGGTTTAATGGTCCTGTGGTCTGTGTAAGTATCTGGTGTTGTTATATATTAATTGGCTACTGACGAAGGCGGACTAGCGATGCGTTTGAGACTCTTCTCCTTTGACCATGAAGGAAGTGTGAGTTGAGCTTCTTGAGTAGCGTTTGGAGCAACCCCACTTCACAGCACACGAACATGTCTTTAGAGAGTTCCTTGAAATGCCCGATTACATAGCAACATGTTGACGACTTGCCTTTTACCTTTTCAATTAGTAAAATGAAGGTAGCAGTAGTGGTGATTCAACCACCATATTACGTAATATTTAGACTTTCATGTTTAACAACGAATACATTAGATATACTGAATAATGCTCTAATGGTAACGGAGTCAGCGTGGTACTATCAACTAGCACTACCACCATCCCGTCCACATGTTAAAAGTTACAAATCTAACATGGTAGCCCAGTAGAGCCAAGTGCTACGAGCCCATCACGTACGTCTAGGCTCACGCTCACGCTATGCATCTTTATATGCATCACACATCGAAGGTTGCACAAGAGGGGATGTTAAATGACGTAATTTCACATCAAAAAAATAATGAGTAAATTGCGATAACATACGTGACTTAGTATTACCATCTATCACTAGATTTTTGGGTGGACAAGGACCCGAATGACTCGTGCACTGGTAACCAATCTAATGTCATAAAGCTATTAAATAATAAAAAGAGAAAAAGTTAACCGAACTGATTTATCTGATTTTACATGTGCATTGTATGTGAGGGCTAATGTTAGTACAAGCTAATTCAACCTGGAAGATGCGTAAAGTAAAACTTGTGAGTATAGTACCAACTATCGATTTTACCTTTTGGACTGATATGAGTCAAATCTCTTCAATCTCAAACTAAGTGTAACACTTGGGAATGCATAAAAACGGCTTTTACATACTCGATAGTCTTAGATTAATTCAATATGCTACTACTAAATAGAAAAATTACATGAAATTTTAAGTAAGAACGGGGTCAAGAAAATGTGCGAAATGATATTTATTCCCATTCTTGGGATGACATGACCCTCCAATCCCGCATTCGTAAAAAGGGTGTCACGATATGATATCACCTTGAACCTAAGATCAAAGGATCTAAGCTCAATCGTTCATAATGAAATTCTCTTTGTATTTGCATCAGAACTGTTCTCCGTGTGTCTCAAATCTACCATGCCTGCCTTTATATATATGTGAGACATGTAGGGATGGACTACTCTTTCTCAATACGTAGCCGTTTCGAGTAACCTCTTTCAACTGGTTCAAGGCATAGCGAATCTGGCTGAAGCTCCAAAGGTGGGTTCTTAAAGTCGATCAAGCTCGATGCGCAAGCACGGACTCGCACTCTCTCTTAGCCGTTTTTCTACACCGATGATTCAAATTAAAAGAGAACATCAAAACACTGCTTAATTTTACAACCGATAAAATCCATACTGTGCACGCGTACGATTCTTGATAGCCTCGCAGCGCGAAGTCCGCTCCCAGTACCGATTTACTTTATATTACATAATAATAATAGTAGTAGATCCAAGATTCAAAATTCCAATGGCCTGTAAATAGGTCGCATTGCACGTCATGGGATCACGAGACCTTAAATAAAATAGACAGAGTGTTTGGTGGAGCAATATTATCATTTAAAATTAAGGGATTTTAGGTAAATCTTTATTATTAGAACTTCCTTACTTTTATTCATTTCTTCACAACACTGTTCTATTTATAAAATTAAATCAAATATTATTATAAAATAAAAAAAGTATGACTTTATATTTAATTATATATAATTAATAATTTCATGCGTAATATGGATCCTAATTTTTTTACCGATGCATCAATAATTACTAGATATTTACCGGTATGATGCACGGTATGTGTTATTTTAATAAAAATTATTAAAAATATCTATTCATGATTGAATGGAGTAATTATTTATAATTAAAATTTTAACTAAAAATAAATATTTAATTTTTAAATTAGATAGCTACAATAGTGGATTGTAAAAAAGAAAATTAATAATAAATATATTTAAAAGAAAAAAATCTGGAAAGAGAGGGAATGAACTTTCACGTGGAAATAAAAAAGAAAAAGAAAAAAAGAATTGTGAAAAGAGGGGATGGATTTCACGTAGAGGAAAAAAAAGAAAAATTAGTAGTTATATGTTAAATTTACGATTACATTCTTATTTTATTTTAATTTAAAAGTTAAAAATATTTCAATTTATATATATAGGCGTTTTTGAAGTAGTGGATTAACGGAGTCTGATCAGCACGGTTTGTTTGACAATTTCGTGTGATCGTGTCACGTCATGTCATTGGATCAGTTGCTGAAATAAAACGGTTAGATGCCTTACTGACGGCCCCATTCTTCCGCCGGATCTGATTCTCCGGGCCAGCCTCTTCTCCGACCTCTCTCTCTCTCCGCACTCCCCCCTTCGATCCCACCGATCCAGCATTCTCTCGCTTCCACTTCCGATCCGCAGCAATGGCGACAATGGAGAGCTTGATTGGCCTCGTCAACCGGATACAACGAGCCTGCACGGTGCTCGGTGACCATGGTGGCGAAGGAATGTCCCTCTGGGAAGCACTGCCTTCCGTCGCCGTGGTCGGTGGACAGGTACATTTTGGCCCCTGCACTAACTTGCTGATCTCTGCTTTGGTTGGCGCTGAGGCATTTGCTTCGACGTTCTATAGAGCTCAGGAAAGTCTTCGGTGCTCGAGAGCGTGGTTGGGAGGGATTTCTTGCCCCGTGGATCCGGTAATAATTGATTTTCTGTCTGAATAAAAAATTTAAGATCTTTATGCATTTATTGAATTCACTGGAAAGTGCTATTTGCTATGCCAGTCATATACGTGCATGTAATAGCTATTCACCAATTCCTTTGTTTGATTTAAGGTATTGTAACAAGAAGGCCATTAGTGCTGCAACTTCACAAGACTGAGTCGGGTCAAGAGTATGCAGAGTTTCTTCACGCCCCAAAGAAGAGATTTACCGATTTTGGTATTTTTCTGCGCTCATGAACTTTTTCCTGCATTCTCAAGAACTTTTTGCTGCATTCATTTTCAGATTGACAGATACAGCGCTGTAACAAGACAATGTTAATGTCTATAAATAATGCTGAAGAAGGAACTATGCAGAGTGACTTTGATTACTCATTTATCTCTGAAACCACTTCATTACTCTTCTTTTGACCAATGTTATTCAAGTACTGGAACTTGCTTCTATCGCATTTAGCTGAAGGGCTGAGGACATTCTAAATTGTTCTGAATCTATATTTGTTTTTCTCCCTGCATGGTAACAGAAGTGTTACCGTCCTGGGATGCCATCAAGGGTCCACTGAATTCTCTCCTGCGATTCTTATTAACTTTCATGGGTTGAAATTTGATGCAGGGGCACTTGTTTCCTTTTGTCTTCGAGATAAGGAACTTGGGAGACCTAGAACCTTTTAGAAATAGCAGCTCCAATGATTAAATAAGGACAATTTCCTCTATCAAAAAGTTGACGCCACTGAATCATTAGCTTGACTTGTGTCATGCGGATTTCCAAAGTCAAGTTTATGACTCCTCTGCGGATAGGAAATTCACCATGGACTGAAATTTTAAATCATTTTTCCTTCCATGAATGTGGCTGCCTTTTCTTTCTTCTTTTTGTTTATGTTTTTTTTCCCTTGTGTTTGCATTTAGACCTTATCAACATTAGTTTTGTATTTTTGTAAGTCTAAAAGATTTTATTTGTGTAAAGGTTGAGCTGAAGCTTACAGACAATAATAATGCATTTCTGTGATGCAGCCGCTGTTCGCAAGGAAATTGCGGATGAAACAGATCGAATAACTGGGAAATCTAAACAAATATCAAATGTTCCAATTCATCTCAGCATATATTCTCCAAACGGTATGTGTATCATCTCCTTAAACCAGAAATGATTAATCCCAGAAATAGGAGTGTCGCACTTCAATGTTACTGAAAAAGATCCTTGCTCTTTTGCATATACAGATACATGCTTATATTCACAAACATTTTAATCTATCTGCTTTGTTTCAAATTCTTTGACCCGGCTTCTGCCATCTCATGAGAGGCTTTAGGGTTAAAGTGGAAAAATATATCATGTACATGCATCTTAGAAAGACTAGAACTTTTGATAAGCCCCTTTGGTTAGAATGGCTTACGCTTGAGTGTTGCCAACTTACTTAGCTGAAAGTATACTGTTATACTTTGGCTGTTCTTGAGATTTTCTCTGAAGTGCCTCTAGGAATTGGTTTCCATGTTTATTAACCTTTTTGACACCTGCTGTTTCTTGGCAGTTGTCAATTTGACCCTCATTGATCTTCCTGGATTGACAAAGGTTGCTGTAGGTAAGTTCTTAAATAACATTATTGTTTATCATATTGAAGCACCTATCATTTGGTTATATTACTGAAGTTCTATTTTTTTGTTTATCACTTTGTAGAGGGACAGCCAGAGAGTATTGTTCAAGACATTGAGATGATGGTCCGTTCCTACGTTGAAAAGGTGAGGACAATCTACAGCTCTTTCTTGATATTAGAGCTTTCAACAGTAAGATGTTAATGCTTAGTCAAGGCAGATCAAAATTGATAAAAGCATATTGAACTCCAAGGGAGTAAGGAAAGAATTTTCTGCTCCAACATATACAGAATTTGTGGATAGAGATCATTTTTTGCGATCAGCGAGAGCCTTTACTATTATGGTTTATTTGAGCTGCTCTCTAGCTCTCTCTCTCTGTCTCACTATGGTAATAACTTTTATTTTTGTCATTCCAGAGAATTCTTCACTGAATGCTGACTTGACATTTTCCTATAATTTTTCAAGCCTCTACTAGTTGATAATTTGCATTGTCTGTCTTAACTTCTTCATACCCTTTTTAGGAGATAGAGCTATTAGTTTCCCTTAATAGCTTTTTAATTAGTTTTCTTTCTTGATACACATAAATTAAGTTATTTATTCTGTTCTATTTATATTTGATGTAATACATAGTTAAGGTTATTTTCTTTGTTTGTAGCCAAACTGCATTATATTGGCTATCTCTCCAGCTAACCAAGATATTGCTACTTCTGATGCCATTAAACTTGCCAGAGAAGTTGATCCTTCAGGTAACATGAATAATGTCAACGTTGAACATTAGTCCAATTGTCATATTTGTGCAAAATGTTTATTTTTGACATTGAGGACACTTAATGGATCCTCTTTGACCTGTCTAGGGGAGAGAACATTCGGAGTGCTCACAAAGCTTGACTTAATGGACAAAGGAACAAATGCACTTGATGTTCTTGAGGGGAGATCATACAGGTTACAACATCCTTGGGTTGGGATTGTGAATCGGTCACAAGCTGAAATCAACAAGAATGTTGATATGATTTATGCTCGTCGAAAGGAGCGTGAGTATTTCGAATCAAGCCCCGAGTATGGACACCTAGCTCACAAAATGGGCTCTGAATATCTTGCAAAACTTTTATCTCAGGTTTTGTTTGACTTATTTTCATGTCTTATGCATTCTTTCCTTTCAATTTTACATTGATTGAGATAAGAAACCCGTCAACATTTTTTAAAAATCAGTTTTCTTGCTTTACCAGCATCTAGAGCTTGTTATTAGGCAACGGATACCTAGTATACTTGCCCTTATCAACAAGACAATTGATGAGCTAAATGCTGAGTTGGACCGTATTGGGAGGCCAATTGCAGTAGACTCTGGGGTAAGAGTTTGCATCAACTGCAGGACTTCTTTTTCATTTAATGATTTCTCATATTCCTGTAATTGAACAATGCCTCTTCTTTCTCTAGGCCCAGCTATACACGATTTTGGAACTTTGCCGTGCATTTGACCGTGTCTTTAAGGAACATCTTGATGGAGGGTAATGGTTGTTGCCTTCTTGGATGATCATGAACATTGTTTTTCTTTCTTCAATCAGCAACCTGTTTTACAACATGATTGTTGGCACTTAATACAATTGAACGAATACTCTACTGAAATGGGGACATATCCTCAATGAAGTAATACAAAAATTAGATGACACGCCTATAAAGAAATAGTTGTCTTTTGGCAGACTAGATGCTTTCTGTCATTATTTTAACATGTGAAAATACAACTTCTCTGAGCTTAAATTGTTGTTCAGGCGACCTGGTGGAGATCGAATATACAAAGTTTTTGACCATCAATTACCTGCCGCTCTAAAGAAACTACCCTTTGATCGCCATCTCTCTTTGAAGAATGTACAAAAGGTTGTATCTGAAGCTGATGGTTATCAACCCCACTTGATTGCTCCAGAACAAGGATATAGAAGACTCATTGATGGCTCAATCAACTACTTCAAAGGCCCAGCTGAAGCTTCAGTAGATGCGGTGATTCTGCTTGTTTTTGCAGTTCTTTACTTTTACCCATTTGTGCATTGTAGCTTTCCTAATCTCTTGTCGCATTGACTTAGTTACATGCTTTAACATGTAAATTTGTTGCTGCATATGCATTAGCATCCAACTCCTCTGTGTAATTTCTTCTTTTGACTGTATTAAAACTTTCAATATATAAATTTTGTTGTTGTATGGGCATTAGCATCCAAAACTTCTCTGAACAATTTCTTGTCTTGGTTATATTAAAGCTTTTAACATGCAAGTTTCACAATTCATATATCCATTATTATCTTTTGCAGGCATATACGGATTCTTATGCACAGTAACTGCATTTTTTGTGCATTTGCCTGTCTTTGCTTCATTATATTTTGTTAAATGTTTAAGACTACCACTGACAAGCTTGTGTATTATTTATGGGATAAGCATGATCGGTTACATGTCCTGCGTTGTGAAATATAATCTTCTGTATAACTTCTATCATTCACATCCAATGTATTATCTTCTCAGGTGCACTTTGTTTTGAAAGAGCTTGTCCGCAAATCAATTGCCGAAACGGAGGTAGGCTGCTCATGCTTTAAAAGATGTCTTGTGATAATTTGGTGAGAATTTCTCATGGGATAAATGTAAGTCTAAAGGCTTGGTTCTCTCTATTTTTCATCTTTAGAACTTCACCCTAGGATTAACATCACTCTGTAAATGCTAATCATTTGGAAGGAGTTCACCTGATTAGTTAATGTTTGAAGAACAGAGAGAGTCTGGAAAAGACCTTGGAGTGCATATGAACACAATTAAACTATGAATTATCTATGCTCCTTGCATGCATCAAATGGACTGTGTTTTGAAACTTTTTAAGAAGGGAGTATATAAAGGTACTGCAATGAGTGTATTTGATGTCATGAATATCGACTAAAGAATTACTTTGATTGAAGTAAAACTAGAGGCTAATTTTGGAGTTTGGTTTGATGGAATTGCAGGAACTCAAGCGATTTCCAACACTTCAAGCAGACATAGCTGCTGCTGCAAATGAGTCTCTGGAGAGATTCCGTGAAGAAAGCCGTAGAACAGTTCTAAGGCTTGTAGATATGGAATCTAGCTACTTAACAGTGGACTTCTTCCGGAAACTTCATCTTGAATCTGAGAAGAATCAAAACCAGGAGAAGAATCAAAATCCTAATAACAATCCGAATGTTGATCGCTACTCAGATAATCATTTTAGGAGGATAGGTACGTGCTTTGTTTTGTCGGCTCCTTGGCATATTTAAGCATATTAGTTTTAGGGACTTATTGCTTTTCTGCAGATTTCTTTTCTCTTGTTTTGAAAGAAATGCTAATTTCACTGGTGCACAACTAATTTCTAGTTTCGATCTGCTGGTGTTGTAGCGAACTCATACATGATAAAATCCTTTAGTTGTAATATTTGTGACTGATGAAAACAATTATTGATCTCACTGCCTGCTCTTCAATTCATTTCTCAGGGTCAAATGTGAATGCCTACATTGGTATGGTTTGTGATACCCTCAGAAATTCCATTCCAAAGGCTGCAGTTCATTGCCAAGTTCGAGAGGCTAAGAGAGCTCTGTTGAACAACTTCTACACTCAAGTTGGGAGGAGGGAGGTAATGTTATTTTCCTTGACAATGTTTTACTTATCATGCTATTATATTCTTTACAGATCGACCCGAACTGAGAACTTAAAATAACCAAATGAATCTTCTTGCTCTTCAATCTTATTCTGTCTATTGAATCTTGGAGTAGAATTATTCTGTTTTGACTACTATGGGAGAAAATACAACATAGTCTCAAGGTGAGGGAACATTCTCCAGCATGATGAAAAAACAGACACCCTTGCAGGGGAAAAGGTTGACTTAACTAATGAATAAGTCCAAGAAGCAACTCTCTCTCGTGCAGATTCTCTTCCATCTCTTATTATTGGAAGAAACAGGCCCTTAATGACCTTTTCCACGACTTTAAATATTGTTAGCCCCTTGAGGGAGTGCATTGAGAAATAGACGTTGTTCGGAATTGATTTTGTGTGGAAGCCTTTTTTTCCTTTTCCTTTTCCTTTTCCAACCTCGGCAAGCTCATAGGAACACTATCTTTGCAAATTTCTTAGAAGGAGAAACTTGGGCAAATGTTGGATGAGGACCCGGCTCTCATGGAGAAGAGAAATGCCATTGCCAAGAGGCTTGAACTGTACAAGTCAGCTAGGGATGAGATTGATTCAGTGGCTTGGAAATGAGAATAACAAGATATCCTCCGTGACCTACACAAGGTACAACCGCCCATTTTTCATCTGAAACCGACTCCTCAGATTTATTCTCACTTAATTGACCCCGGTAAAATTGTTTACCCTTCTAGAAATAAGTAAATTCTGTGGGGAGATTTAGGAATTGGATCTTACTGGTGATGCTTCATGAGCTTCTTTTCGGTTATCGCCTCGTGCGCATACAGTTCTTTCTCTACGGCTTGATTCTTTTGTTCTTAATATAAACATTGATAGAATGTGAAGGACTTCTATGTTATACATGTAAGTTTATGCCCTTATGAACAGTTTCCAACTCCTCTTTGTTTGGTTTAGGTGGTTGTCAGTGTAGACGCTTCTGCTTGAACGGCTGTCCTTTTTATGAGTTCCAACTACTATATACGGAGTTCGTTTAGATTCAGTCATTCAAATCAGCAATGAGTTGTTTTGCTTACTATTTTCTCCATAAATCACATGCTCGTCATTGTATAACTGCCCTTCAAATGTTCTAAAGCTGTCAGTCCACCGATTGGTAGCAACCAAGGGTCATCTAATACCCCAGTACATGATCGATCAAAGACGATCTTACCTGGCTTGGATCAAAATGCATGTCGGTGAGACCAAGAGAGTGCAATCTTCCTTTCTTAACATTTATGCACCACTTCATTTCTTCATGCTATAGATGAATATCAATAGCACGCTGGAGGATGCAGATAGGGAAGCTCCTTCAATGGCCGACCCGCAGCCCAGAATGGTTGGGGAGCTCTCCAGGCTCGGAAGGTGATGCTCATCGGGTATCAATGTTTTGAATTACTAGTATCCCTGATGCACGAGTTTAATATGTATCAAGTGAATTCTTCGGTGGTACTCATTACAGTTTCGGTTTTCTGATCTCGGTGTCCATGAATAGCTTAGTTACTATGCTGGAAGATCATTAAAACCCCGATACAGAAGTTACAGAGCTCTCGGCTAAAATTTTCACTCCAACTACAACTTAATCAGAATCCAGATCTGACGAAGTCACTTAGGTAAATTGATGAACATAATCATATTCACAGCTCCCAATACGTTCGGTGAACTCCTCAAACTTCAAAATTTCTGCATAGACTCCCCTTCGTTTCTTTACCTAGACCCTCTCCTACCAGCGCATCGGGTGAACTCTGCGCACTGAGCAATCTGAGAATTCAGACCTGGCTCTGGCATGGTCTAGCCCGGTAAAGTCCAACCTCAAATGACGGTTGACCACAGTTCAGTTCATCAATCCACACCACCGTCCTATGGCAGAATTAACTTGTCAATTGAGGGCAACGGCCCCATGTCAAATTCCTCCGTGCTGTTACCCCAAAATGAATATCAGACCTACTGGGGAGTGCCCGTTTTAAGATGGCTAGGCATTACATGTAACATGGCATGGGTGTTTACATTAAACAAAACAAGATTGAATTGAACCGACCCAGTTCTCAAGCAGAGAAACAGTATAGCTTCTAATCTAACTAGTCACTATTCACATCATACAACGGCAGCAACAGAGTGGCATAGTATCACTTTCTCGAAGAAATTTTACAAAGATAGGAGACTGACCTCTTTAAGTCGATAATACCACACAAAACCCCGATATAACTACCAACAGCATTGCCCTTTGAGATTCTTGGGCTGATGGGGCAGAACGCCGAAAACCAGAGCGTCACGGGTCCGAGTCCTGCCTGCTCGCCAAGCACAGCTCATGGAGTTCATTAAGTATCCACTCTTCCCCCGTGTGACCTCCCAATACCAACACCCTCGTGCCTTCCACCATACAGGTGCTATGTCCCCATGCGAACTTTGGTGGTTGCCCAGGAACGTTGAGAATCCTCCAGGACGGCTTCTCCTCGCATGGGTCGAGAAGGAAAAGCTGCGAGGGTGAGTGGAGTCCCGCGATCGAGCCTCCGAACATGAGGATCCTACCGCACGGCATGCTCACGGCCACGTGATCGAGCCTTGGGGGTGGGACAACAGCGTTCTGTGTCCCTACACTGCCGCTGTATGTGCTGCATCCCAGTTGCTTCCAAACTGGCTCCTCTTCATCGAGGTTGATGGTGTAGGCCTCACCTGATCGAAGCTTCAAGTGTCCACTCTTCACGAGCCCGCCAAACATGAGGAGCTTTTTCTGGCCGTAGACTGACAGCGAGTGCCCCAACCTCGAGGGTGGGGCCCATGAGGGTTGGATCTCCTTCCATGTCGGGTTATCAGTGGTCAGATCCAACAAGTAGGTGTCACTCAGGAGAACCCCGGCATCAGTGCACCCGCCTGAGACTACCAGCTTCGACCCTTCCACCGTGCAAGAGCTGTGCCATGACCTCGGGAGCGGTGGTGCACCACCTGAGACTTCCTTCCATGTCGGTTGCTTAGCATCCAAATCAAGAACGAACACATCATTTAGCAAACCTTGTCTCCCACACCCTCCAAATACAACCAACGATGATCCATTTACACATGACAGTGTGTGGCCCCACCGGCCCGGTGGGGATGATTTCACACTCACACGCCTCCACTCAGGATTTGCAGCATCAAGGTTCAAAACAAACGTGTCATCCATCGGTTGCATGTTCACACCTTCCCCTCCAAACAGCACAAGACGATTTCCTGCAGCACAAGCACTGAAGTTGCACCGGGAGGGTTCTACTGCTCCCCCAACAGTGAACTTCTTCCAACGGACAGCCTCCAAAGTGGTGAGTTCTCGAGCCAAACGGCCCCAACCTAACTTCTTAGTCATTTGCTCCAAAGCCCCTGTTACCTCTCTCCCCCATGCATTCTGACAGACCATCTTCCTCACATGTTCATCCTTCGTCAACTGACGGAACCTCCTGCATACAGATCCCAGTGAGGCCATGTCCCTTGGCGTCAAACGGGACAAGATGTTATGAGCCAAGACTTCATCAGAAAGTCTGAGAATGCCACATATTTCTTGATGCTGCTGCCTCAATGGTGAAGATCCATCTCTGACCGGGATTTCACCCATCCGATCATAGTCTCGAGGGCACGTTTCTTTGAAAACAGGATAAGATAGACAGTTGAGATCAATCTTTGCTTCACAGAAAACTTGAATGCCTATTACATGGGTTACGACTCCGTCATCATCGTGTATGGGAACAAGTTTGAGTCTATTCACAAGAGGAGTGCCGTCCTTTCTGAAGTTTAGGAGCTCGCCTTGGAATTCTATTCCTTGCTCAAGACATCTTCGGATATCGGAAACTACAACGGGGTCGACCAGAGGGTGCCGTCTCTGAGCACGAGGATCTCGGTACTGCAGGAACCGGCTGAAAGGAAAAGGACAGGCCTGGAGTTGAGATGAGACTTATCCATGATAGAAAGTAAATCAAAATGCAAATGTTACAAGGATTTCAATGTTTAGCTCATCAGAACACTAGAGAAAAGCAGTTTTGCTATAAACTTTACATGGCATGTGAAAATCTTAATGCAGTCAATTTATGACGATTATATCAGATAGGAAATAACACAGCATTCTCTAAATTTTCTTAATGGTCCATCTCAAACCATTGACCCTAAAATGCACCGAGCCCTAGTACAGAGAGCACAAACCCTCAGTAGAAGGTCCAAACCATTTGCAAAGCAAATAGTGCAAAAGGGATCTTCTAAGCCCTTGCCGGTTCCAAAGTTTCAACTACCATTTAGCTAACAAGCTGTTCTCAACAGCACTCCAAATTTCTGATATTAACAAAGCTGTCTTCGAAATTGATAGAGATGAATCCATTGGATTTTGTTCTGCAGCTGCCTAATCTGTCTTTCCCTTCTCAAGCACTACTAATTAAAGGCAAATGGGGCATCTCCAATTGTCAAAGTTGACTTCAATAGATAATGCAAGGTCAGCTCTTGATATCAAGGATATAGCTAGAATCTTAATTACCAAGAGATTAAGAAAAACATATGCAGTGAAAAGAAGAGAGTCTACAAACATTTATTACCATGCTCTTTCTGCTTATTTTTTGGAAGCTTGGCAAATTTCTTCTGTATATCTGCCCTTGAATAATTGGACAGATGATTATGACATCAGAGCAGAAGACAAGACACTCAAATATAATCTAGCCATCTGAAAATCAGGTTTCTAAAACAATAGAAAAAAATAGGACTAAGCTTCCCAAGGTTTAATGGACATGAGCCTTCTGACTGAATACTGAATAGATACTTGACAGACACATGAAACAACGAAGTATGGATAAAGCTTTTAGGGTCCTGTGAAAGCACTTTTGTAAGTCCATGTATTACACGGTTAAATACTCTGCTGACACATGGAATCAGTTAAACTCATATAGATGATTCTCTAGTTTTCACTCAAAGGGGAATATATATCATTGGCTCACTAACATTTGAGTAAATGAGGAAAAAACAAAGCTACTAGCAGATTATCTTCATTTAGCTCATCCTTACAACCTAATGGCAGAGACATCTAAGAAACCAACAGTGAACTTTCGACAGAATCGGCTTCATCACAAAGATAAACTGTCTTGTTCCTAAGACCAGTTAAATTTCCACCTGCATCTACCACAATGCCTATCATAGATCTTCTGAAGCCAGTTAAATCATCAAACTGTTCTAAAACTTTCTCAGAGGAGCTATAATCTTTTACTGCCTTAATTTTTATGTTTTCTACAAAATCCACCACAAAAAAATCATGCCTTTCTGAGGCCAGTACAGTAAGGTAAAACTCCTTGATCAAGATTTTCTTCATTCACATGTCTTAATCTGGTGACCTTGCATATGAATAAGAGGCGCCAAGCCACCATGTTCGTAAATTTTTTTCACTTTCACAACATTGTGAGTTTGCCTATATTTCTAATAATCGTTTCCTAAGTCATTAAACCGCTTCCTTACCACCACTTTCCCGTAAAAACAGGGAAGAAAAACCCAAAAACTGTGTTTTCCTTCCATCTTCCTTGTTGTCCATTGAATACCCGTCACCCCTTTTCAAATTCCCACGCGATCATCCAGATCGAGAGGACAAGACACAGAAACCCAAAACATCCATCCAAGGTTCCAGATACGTGAAGCAAAAGATCATGGAAATTCAGTGGCAGAATCAAATCTTGACACCCATAGAAGGTAAAACAAGAACATAAACATTACCAGTTCCGGCCAAGGACCTCATCGGCACGATAACCAGTGGATTTCTCGAAGACCGTGTTGACGTAGATGATGGGGAAATCCGGTTCGAGGGCATCCGACACCACGAATGAAGTTGGAGATTGTTGCGGGTAGAAGAAGAGTTCGCCACCCGGGAGCTCGTCTCTTTCCTCCTCCTCTTCTCCGCCTTCCTCTTCATCTTCCTCGTCTTCTTCGGCCAATATGCCGTAATCACATCCCCTGCTACATTTCCGCCTCTTGCCCGAGCCCGGGTGCAAGTCGGCTTCTTTCTTGGCCATGGAGATCCCTACTAGCGCCGCAAAATTACCTTGAAATTGTCTAGTGCTTCTCTGCTGCGGAACCTGTGCGCTTGCTTGCAGAGGAGGAGGTGAAGATGAAGAAGTGGGGTCGGTGGTAGTATCGTCTTCCTGGGGGAGATTTCTGGTGGAGTGGAGTTGACAGGACCTCGACGAAAATGGTCAGGCTTTTGCGCAATACTTCAAAAATGCCACCCCCCGACATCAGCGCTTCAACAAGAGCAGACGCTTTCGACCACCGAGGATAGGAGAGCGATCCAATCGTCTAGTAGATTTCATACTCGAGTCTCGCTTCGATCAATAGAAAAAACTCTTAAATTTGAATTTTAATGGATATTAATTTTTTAGATTATATATTATAAATTTTGGTGAGACTATGTTAATGGACCAATATTAATACTGATTGTTAAGTTCGTTTAATATGCTCTCAATCGAATACGAAAATCCAAATATTATATAATAAAAATGACTGAATCGCTACTATTACTATTTTTCTTTTATTAGGAGTTAAAAAAAAGCAAACACTTTCTTCTAACTGGGTTGGTAAATTGTGTCTGTTGTGTGTAAACTTGTCTTGTCTAAACATGTTCGGATTAAAAATCCCGATGATCTGGACATGACACATATATTTTTCGTGTTTAAATAGGTTCATGTCTAAAAGGTAGTATATAAACTGTTTCTAAATCGAGTTGACGCATTTAATGTGAAATACCTACAATATATGATTATATTCTAATAACATAAGATATGATTACTAAAATAATAATATTTGTTGAGGATTATTATAATAAATAAGAAAAATTAATCAGTTATTAATTATGTAACATCATTTTTAATAATAATACATCTAATGCATGTAATATTTTATATATCGTAAAATTTTTATATATAAATGCATCAAACAAGTCAATATATATATAAATCGTGAATACATTTAATAAACATTTCGTATCATGTTATACAAACTCAAATTCAGTTAAATACGTTTATTTATCATATCTATATATATTCATGTCTGTACAGATTCGTGTATAAATAAACTTGACCCAAACTCACCGAACTGTATGTCGCGTCGGATTATCGTAACGTGTCAAAAATTACTAAGCTTATTTCTAACTTCTAAGTCATCCCTAAAACGGTTCATACCTATCTCTACATGACAAGATGGGAAGATCTATGTTGCCACTAAAGAGAGTTGTTTTTCTTATTTTGGAAATTGAAAATATAAGAAGGAACCATCAAATAAGCCTTCCTACGTGCAGAGAACAGATACAATCGCACTAGGCTGAGTCCGACCGTGACGGTCTGATCAATTTCCACCTTATCAGCAATCGAGCAATATATAAATTAGACGCAGAATTCGAATTGCGTAGTCTGGTAACTTTTTGTTATGTGGAATTTGATTACTTACGTAATCAACATTCCGGATCAATCGTGCATGTTCTTTCCTTGTGGAGATATCCGTAATGGTGATGAAGTGTCGGCGAATGATTGAGAAACTAAGTTGAATTTTGCATGGATTTCCTTACGTAACTTCTTTTTATGAGTTATTTCTCTTTTCTCATTTCATGCCATCTTCATCGACTAATATTTTTTTATTTCAATTAAAAAATAATTATATTGCCGTACCTATGAGTTTCTCTTACTATCGAAAACAATTATATCTTTTATAGATTAAATTATTAAATAATAAATTAATACCTAACAATAAATTAAAAATATATAATAATTTAGAAAGAAAAATTTTATCCATTCCTTTATTATTATATAATTAAAAATAATTTAATAATTTTCTCTTACTTTCTTTTGATTACTAGTCATTACCTATATCCAATTTCATATTATCAAATAAAGAGATTGTTCAATTTAATTTCCTTCCAATTTTCTTTACTCATTACCAATTCATTATCAAGTCAGTTCCCTAAGCGTCCACGCGAAAGGAGTTTAAGCGGTCGAATCCGTGAGTCGGTCGGTGGCAGTTTCGTGATTTACAGGCAGTTCAGGGGCTGGAAGGTCAAGAGTCCACGTAGGGGGCACTGTTCGAACGTGGCCGGAAGATATTTTAGTAAGGAAAATATCTGAAGGGGGGCGTGGAATGGGTCACCTCCACGTCATGAATTTGTCTGGAAGATATTTTGATGGTGAGAGGAGAGAGAAAAATGGAGAGGTTTTTAGTAACACGACAATTGTCCACCCAGCCCACCTCTCCGTATCCCACCGATGAGTTTAAATTATCGTTCAGATTTTGATACATATAAAATTAACTATAAGAAATCGTAAAAATTTTATGAGTACTAAAATCTGGGAGAGATATACACAGTCAACTTGTTATGTATTACATGATGAATATTTACTCAACCAATTGATCGGTAAATTTCTATGGGTGATATTATCCCGTCATGTAATGTGAAGAAACACTAATCAAAATATTACAAATATGTAAATTAATATTAACCGTCCGAGTAATTATCATAATTATTACAAATTAAAAACAATTTAATTAGCTATTTCTCCTATGTCGTTATGAAGTATACGCATGTACGCTTTTATTTTTGATGGATCTAAAGGGTGCGGGCCAAGTCCTCTTCAATTCGAGAAATTTGTGTAATACTATATAAATTTTACTCGATTTTTTCTTTTATACTAAATTATCTTACTTGCTCCACTTTACTCATCACTAGAGCAAAGGCCCGCACTTTGCAGTGGCAGAGCTAGGGCTAAATTCAACCTAAAATGCAGAGTCACTTCTGGTCCACAGGTCACGAACGAGAATGACGAAAAAAATAAAACAAAATCGGCTCACTACATGGGTCAAACTCCAATGTGGTATATGAAAATTAGAACATCAAGCCAATTAGCTAAGAGTATATTTTGGTTTTACCTTTACATAAATATTAGATATGTATATATATATATATAGTATAATAAAGAGGGGCACGTATTGCATAATAAAGAGGAAAACGTATCCATATCAGACCAAAACATTCCACTGAAATCTTCTTTTACTACTAAGTATATAGATTTTACTCTTTTCCCGGGTCCGATTTTTAATGACTTTTTTGGATTTACCATCGATGCAGACCCATAAATTGTATAAGTTTGTCATATTTTTTGAAATTGATTGATGAATATCTCTCATGCATGTGCACATTTTTTAACTGATTCAATTTTACCCCTGGCCCGAGCATAGCACACTGTGAACTTACCTGGATTGGTCAGGACAGAGAAGCATTAACAAAACTAAATTAGCACATTTTTAAGCAGTGCTATGCCCGAACCAACTTGGAAAAAGCATCTGTAACTTAACCGGCTTTACGAAAAGCACTGTGAATGCAAGATATCTTGGCTCGCCCTTTCACGTTCTCAAGGTTAAAACCCTAAGTTTCCGGCCAATTTTTAGAACCAGTGAAAGACTCAGCATCATGAGGGGTCAGGACACTCTTGCAAGTAAGAAGGGGAGTGCTTATTGGAGCAGTAGCAGCAGCAGCCGTGCCAACCTACACCATGAGCATATTCCTACTTGAAAAATTAATCTGCAGCAAATTAGACTCTTATCTTTCAAACTTCTAAGTATAATGATAAGCCACAGATACATCTAGGAGAGCACGTTATCCAAGCACTCATGGCCCTTAGCCAAAGAAATATACGAGCCATATACAGGTCTGTTGGAAGTCTATGTACCGGCATAATGAGTCCACATCATACCATGAGATTGCTAGAAATGCATCTTTTTTTGCCTTCTTTTTGGGAAAGGGGCTATCTTCCATAGTGATGCGTGCTACAAAATGCGCTCGGGAAATACAGTCAGACTATGGGATGATCTGTGGATCCCGGGGAACGAATGGTTTCAAACCACAACCAGAAGAGGGTGCTCCAGCTGTTGCACTGATCAAACCACAATGGATATCTTCAAACTAATTTGTGAAGACCTAATATTGTGGAGAACTGACATACTCTGTGGTCTCAACTGCGCAAAACACACTAAAACTCCGACTTTGAACTAACCCACTGAAAGATCCATGAAAAATTCAAACTGTCACTTCGGAAGGTCATGGAATATGCTGCCAACCAATGGAGTCATTGGGCAAAGAATATAAAAAGAGACCTCAATGCCTACTCCATTTGACATCAACATGGTTTTCTCCTGCAAGTAGTAATTTTTGTTGACTATATTCGGAAGATCAAGAACTCAAATCGCCAAAACTTGGAGAAGCCAGATCCCATCTCAGCAGCTCACTATATCAGTCAAAAACTTCTGACTCATCCTGCTGCTGTCTGGTCACACAAAACTCTTAAAGCACCAGCTATAGCTCATGCAAGCTGGATCTCAAAGAATGTGTTTTCCATTTTGATGCCACGGTTTCTTCTACAATTACCTGGATTGGTGTGGTCTGTGCTAACGCCTACGGATTGCTGATTAAGGTATGGTCTTCCCATACACTGCCCAGCACACCTCTAGAAGGAGAGGCCCTTACTGCTTTGGAGGCTATGCAGTGCATTACATCAACAAACACCAAGCATCTTTAGCTAAATGGAGATGGCCAAGATATAATCGAGGAGTTTATCACTGCATATTCATCTCCGACTGCGATAATGAGGCGCATGCAATTACAAAATTCCAACTTTTTGTTTAGTCTTTTTTTTTTTTTGATAACTGAAGTATCCGAATACCTTCCGAAACCAACTAGCGGTGGTTGCGACACACCTCCTCCTCGGGCACATGTAATAGCCTGCAAACCACATGTGATGGGTAAGACAGGCGAACCTGATAGGCTCAAGAGGGCTGAAAGTCCCCACCAATGGAGAAGCGCCCCTCCTGAAGCTTGAACCTGGGAGCTCTAGGTGAACTCCCTAGTTCCCATTACACCCCGGAGGCAAATAACTTCCTTGCCCACTGCATAACTCACTAGACAGCGTCTTCATATTTTGTTAGGTCTATCTTTGTCACCTTGCTCTCTTAGGATGTGTTGATGAGGGGTAAGGAGAAGGAATAGACCTCAACTATTCAGATCCTTTTGCTCATGAATAAATTACTGTATTCAACAAAAAATTTAATTTATTTTTTTAAAATTGCTATATCATTATTTTAATTATATAGTATCATCCATTTCTGTCACTTGAAAGAAAATACCATTTATTTTAGGTTAAATTACATTAAAAAAACGTAATTTGCTCATTTTCTTAAAAAAAGCTAAACATCTCAAATTTGAAAAATAAAATTATGTAGTTTTATTATATACTCAAATTAAATCAAACTCTCAAAACTTGAAAATAAAACCACGTGATTTCCTTTTAATCTCAATTTAAACAAGATATTTCATATTTTAAAATTAGAATAGTATTATGTAATTTTATTATTGAATTAGTGTAACTTGTTTAACTTGAAATGAAATACTTTCGTGACTAATATTTCATAATATATTTTTCATCATAAAATAAAAGTATATTAGAAATTTTCTTCAAATTTACATTAGTTTCTTATATAAAAGTTATGTTCTTATTTCTCATAACTAATATTAATCTTAATTGATTGAAAATTATTAACTTAATTTTAAATATAATTCACTCTAATTTTATCAATTTATAGGTACATGATAAGAAAAGATCAAGTAAAATATATCATGTAAGCATATAATTTTATATTTTAATTTATTAGTATATCTTAGAAAAAAATAAAATAACATGGTTTTACTTTATAAATTTGAAATTTTAATAAAATAAAAAATTACATGATTTATTTTTTCAAACTTGAAAGTTCTGGTTTAATTTGAGAATAAAATGAAATTATGAATTTTATTTGTCAAATTTGAAGCATTTGGTTTCTTTTGAGAAAAATGAGCAAACCACATGTTTTTATATGCAATTTACTCTAATCTAAAAATGCTATTTTTCTGGATGTAAAGGCTTTACTAACCCTTCACAAAAAAAAAGAAAAGAAAAGACTTTACCAACTATACGGTAACGCTTTCATCAATGTAATTTCATATTACAATGAATTTCAGAAATAAACGATATACTATGTGTTATAAAGTGAGTTGTAAAATGGGATTATAGCTCACTTTACATCCAACCAAACCACCCAAGTTGTTATACCCATATTCAACCTAACATGTATACCATTGGGCTTATAAATGTTCATACTTTTCACCAACTCAAAAGTTTGAATTGTTTGATGGTATAACAACAACATTACATGCCCGGTGCTTTTCTTTTCTTTTTTAAATAGTTGGTGTGATTTTTTAATGAGAGCGTACAAGATTGTGAAGGTCAAGGGACATATATAGTTCGTGCCTGTCGATGCAACCTTATCGCATGCACGAGGCGCGGGCTGGGGCCTATCGGCCATTATTGGAAGGATTGGCTCGGGAGGTTGTGTAGGCAGCAAAGGTCAAGGTGCTCGACTTAGGGGGGGTGGGGTGGAGTCGTTTCCAAGTGAGTTGAGTCGGATCAATACTGTATTATGTCTATCCATATCAGAATTTGTTCTTAATTGAACATGGTTGTTGCGTAAAGCAAGACGGCATACACACATTAGTCCCGGGTGTTAGGGAGATCGACCTGAAAGAATAATCGATCTTTACCCACATCATACCATAAAATATACAAAATCTGGTCTAATCCAGCCAATATTTGCTTGCTTGTACAAAGGAAATTTTCTCTACATCAAATAAAAGTAGCCAAAAGGTCTGCGTTCACAATTACAATTCAGAAATTACGGACTCTTCCCAGTAAACTCTTAAAAATTGACTCCATTTGTCAATCACAGTTAGAATTTTTTTAAAAAAAGAATATATATATATATATATATATCCTTTTCCTCTTTCTTGAGGCCACATAATCCTCAATTAGGTAAGATATTCAACAGAGAGAACTTCACATGCACACATATCTTCCCCTTCTCCAAGTCTAGCTTAGCTCCAGTGACCAACCAGTGCCCGGGACTGTCCTGCGGTCCACGGCACCGCTGCGACGTATCTACAAACTTGAGCAGCTTCTGTGTCTGGACAGGCACTGGCGGTCCGGCCGGGAACACGCTTGAGTCCATATTCACCGCAGCCTCTTTCTTCTCCGGGCTGTGATTTCCCACGAGTGAGGTGCTGATCGCGGAGAACAAACCCGACTTCTGAGACACCCCTGACAGCCCCCTATCCCAGTTTGGCTCCACGAGGAATGCGCCGGAAACCCTAGAGAACCGGAGCCGGAGGTGGAGGACGTTCTTCGAGCGGTGCTTCTTCACGTGAAGTTGAGCCCCAGTCACAATGTAGGACGAGTCCTTCGGGTCGTGCTCGACCGGTGCTGTGCAGATGTGGGAGAACTTCTTGCCTTGAACGCCTTCGATGTAGTGATCGTCTGAAACCTCGTCCGAGCCTCGCCATACCGGGATGGGATCTACTGTGTTTTTGAGCATCGTTGGGGGGTTCGACAGATGCTGGAGGTGAATTCCTAGCCTGTGGATTCCAGTAAAAATCAGATTGACGTAAGAACAATGTCGAGAATTAAACCTCACGTGGATTGAGTTAGAGAAAAAACTTGGTTTATGAGAAAATTGAGTACTACCATTTAACAGATTAGATTTTTAGATGAAAACGAGCCAACACTCTTATAAGTCTTGGTTAATACTTTACAGTGTACCAGAGAAGGTGATCCTGAACTTACATCAAGCCAAGCATGGGTATGGAACTCGTGACTTGTTAAATTCGAGACAGGAAGAAAATGCCTGGCTTTTAGTTTATTAAGTACGGAAAATGTTCGGCTTGATGTCAATTATTCAGGGCAAGTGTTTAAGGACACGTGTTAAGTATGAACATGTTACCACATGAGGACGGTTGTTGAGAGTTAAATTTCACATCCACCATGTTAATTTAGAAACTTGGATTTATAATAAAATTTGGTAACAACACCTAATAGTTTAGACTTATATGTATTACCGGTTGAGAATGGGATATTTTACAAGAACAAAATGAGATTTGATGCATTTAGGTATATATTACGTACCTGTTGCACTTCATGCCTTCCAGGTACAACCTCATCCCTGTCACAGGTGTGTCTCTTGCTACAACCTGAAAATAACAGTGAGAAAAACATTGGTCAAATCCCAGGTTTCGAGAGGGGAAGATAAATGATGAATGCTGCAGTGCCGTGCGATGTTGTCGGGGTAAAATTACGAGAGTTCAATGTTTTTTCATCCATTCTGGGGTTCAGAGAACTGGCGACCACGATGTGGACTTCTGCATTATTCTGACTTATCAATAAGAAGTTCCACGCTCGGATAACGCAAACATTGAAAGAGCTAGCTCAGATCCATATCAACACCCACACCCTAGAATCTTAAATTGATATGTGACGACGATTGATTTCATTATACTCCGCGGGAATTTTCTTGGGAGAGATGCTGTTTTCTTTGTACCTGAGAGGTGTTCACGTAGAGCTTCGGGCCCATAAGGTTGAAGCTGAGGGAAGGTAACTTGGTGGCTCGATTAGTGGTGGTAGCCAGGGGAAGATCATTGTGGATGGGGCTCCATTGTTTGTGGGTTTGGAAGTCGAGAAAGTACTGCAAGTCCTCTAATGGCGGCTTGTCTGCACATACAATAACACCCAACAAAATCAAAATTTGTTGGCATCCATAGACCACAAGAATAGAAATGTGTCATATTAAGCACAAAATTAGATATACCATCTCTTGCTCCAAGGAGAAAACAGTAAATTGGGTTCAGTACCGTGATACCGATGCTTGGTCGGAATCATGAAATTACATATTCATTTCTACCCATCTATTTTTACAATTACAAAGGATGTCATTGAGCCTGCAAAGGGTCTTATGCATGGGTGTACATAATGACACGTGCCATGTCACATGTCAACAGATATTAAACACAAAAGCATGGTATAAATAATCTGTCAGATGTTTATAACTGTTTTTGCAGATGTGCTCAATGAGGATTGACTCGTGGCAAATGTCACATGATAATTTCTCGAGCCTAAAAAGGTAAAAAAACAGATCCCACCAATGAGAATTCAAGGAATGTTATCAATGCTAATGGTTATGGGAGACTCTTAAAAACCACTTGCTCATCTGGTTATTTGCGTTCTGGGTGAAATGCAGTCTTTTCTTATCTGCAGATCAAACATTCGGCTAATTAATGTCGAAGGCCGGGAAGTTAAGGAAACTCACACCGGAGATAGAGGTTGATGGCGTGGTACAAGAAGCCGTTGCCGGGTATGCCTTTGAGCAAGGAAGTGATTGGGATGAAGCTGAACCGGATCACATCAGGCATCGAAGGAACTGTCAGGAGCCACTCGCAATGGCTCGAACACGATAGGTCGCCTCCTCTCCTCGAACACATCACCGTGATCCCCTGCACACATTCGTTTCACTGACTTAACGTCAAAAAACCCGACATCACATCATCCGAGGAGATGACATAGTAAGCAAATTATGACTGATCGAACGTACATCTTTGGTAGGGCCTCCAGTCGGGATGCCCTGGAAGGCGATCGACAGCTGTGAGTCGAACAGGTTGAACGCCTGTGGCATCTGCAAATCAACGGTTCAAGGACATTATACAGTTATCAGCTTGGAGATACATTGAGGAACAAGTGAAAAGTTCGAGGCCCAGTATCTGGGTCGGGTCGAAGTTTCCGGTTAAACCTTGTGTTTGGATTCCTTGGACTTGCCGTGGAGCGGAGAGAAGGTGCAGGCTCCGGTGAAGAGCTGATCTCCGAGTTCATCCAAGTGCTGCTTCAGCTCCGTTGGGCCCAAGCTCGATGACTTGTCTTGCCTCACCAGTATCACGTCCTTCCCTCCGACGCTCACTCCCACGATTATGTGAGTCCCATACTTCTCAATGAATCTGCACATTCCAAGAAAATAAGGTTGTAGACAAGACAAATTCCAAGGAATCTTTGTCTCATTTTGTTAATACGGTAAGTTCATTGTAATACAAGATCATACGAGTTAATAATTTACAACGTAGTTGACAAAGTATTTATATCCAAAACACGTTATCTTATCAGATTATATCAACTTTACGATCTTTTTGAATACACTCGCACACTCTACGAACAACTTTATATTGTCTCAAACACCACAATAACGCATTCAGATCCATTAACCAATAAAATTTTTCTACAATTCAAATTTTTCCTATAGTCGTAATATTATCCACAATCTAATAATACTTAGACCAACAAACCCCCAGGTTAATTTCAATTCTTAGGCAATTAACAGGTCCCTATCAATTTCAAGGATTAGTTCTAAGCTGAAACAAGGAAAAAAAAAGAGAGAAATGAGTTTGGTAAGATTTTGTCCCATAAAATGGAGATTCGATTCTCACCGTTAGAGATATTAATCCCTTTTATTTTTCTCTATTACTCCGCTTTCTGTTATTATATTAAACTTATATGTCTTCTTTATTATCAGAAAAAAAAATAGCGGTTGTTTTCCAACCATTTTGTCTGTCAAAGTGTCTATATTTATTTTCCAATTGTTTCAACAGCTCTGGAGGGCTGCTGGCGACTTTTTGGCCGTCTGATAATCTTAGCTGGAGAAATTATTTTTCCTCTTTTTGTTGGAATTTCAAAACTCATCAATTTCTTTAAAAATTTTTTTTTTGGTTTTGTCAAATCATCATATTGACTAATTGCCTGAGTTGAGTAGTTGTGCATTCAAATCAAATGGCAACTCATCTTTATTCCCAATTTTAATTTTATACTAATCAAGACTTCTTCCAATGAACCTTTTTTTAGTCCGAACCACTGGTTTTCACAGGTCTAACAGGTCCCGACTAATTCAGTTTAAGCCAGAAGCACCTACTAGAAGGTAAAACTCTCTCAAGGTTAACTCTCTCCATTCACAAGATTCGAAGTTAAGACTTTATTTAAGGAGAAGAGATGTCCCACCATATCAACTAATTCATTTTCATTAATCAACGTTATCAATATGATTGAGAAAACGACGCCATTAACTATTCAAACTGGCGAAATTTCTGAACCAAATCTTATATCAAACCATCAATTCAAAAATAAAATTGCAAAGGGAAAGAAAGTTTAGTACAATTGTTCTTTCTTGCGACCTAGAGATCCTAAGTTCCATCCCACCCGTGGGACTTCTCGTGTCTATTTTATCCCCCTCGTTCTTTTATTATTTCTAAACTTATGTGCCCATTCTGTACACCAAAAAAATTTATAATCTCTTAATTTTAGGTTAATGAGGGTATTATTGTACCAAATTCATTTTTTAATTAATTTTTTAAACAAAATGGAGATATGTGCAAGGTCTAGAACTCTAGATGTCTATTTCAACCCAGATGAATATTAGTCAAACAAAGGAAAATGTATATCCTTCATTTCTTATCAGCATCGGAATTGAATTTTGTACCAAACATTCTCGTCCGCATTAGGTAAGCACAACGTCACCTACAAATGAAATTTCATGTAAATCTTTTACTAGCCCAAAATTGTACTCGTAAATTTGTACGTTCTCGACCTCTGATTTGGCTCTGCCCTACATCGTACGTCGTATTTATTATTTAACTCTCGAGCGACCGACTTTTTCCAGACCTTTGTCCAATGCCATTTCTGGCTAAGTTACGTTCCCTATCTCGTAGGTAAGACCAAAACAGGATCCCGGTCGATGGGTAAGTGACGACCTCGGCAGGGAACCCTGGGTGGTTCAGCTAATTTTAGGAAAATCCGAACGATTGGAAAATACTGACTCCCCCGTGATGAAAACGATTTCAGAAACACAACACTTCACAGCCAGACATTTGTGAGAAAATTTTTGGTGTTCCTATTTCACAGTGACGTGGTAAAAAAATCAATTAATTACTCTGATTAATTACAATTAAGGCAATTGCTTGAGTGCTTAACGTCACTTTACTCATTCGTCACAATTTGATTCGTTATAATTGAGAAAGGGGGCTTGATATAGGATTACTTCTAGCTACGTGATTTAAATGTCCCAAGTTTGATCTCACCCGTGGATTTCCCGAGCCCCTTATCTCTCAGTCCTTATTCTCTTTCTAAAGTTATGTGACTTTTTTGTACATAGAAAAAGACCTCATTCCAATGTCTAATTTTTTAATATCGATGGTGTCCAGTACCGTAGTAACTGACCAATCCATCGGACGGTGTATTATACGATTCGGGGCCTGCCATTAATCCCCAAATATTGACTCTCCGAAACAATTGAACCCTGAACTTATTCTATTACATACTGTCAGTTTAGTAATAGGTCCGTCATCGGAGTCATTCCAATGTCTACTTAATTTTAACTCACTGACAAAAATTTTGAACGCTGACAGTCAACCCTTGAGATTATGGGGAAGCATTAGCAATTGACTCCTAGCATGAACCCAAATTAGAAATTGAGATTCCACATTCAAACCTAGCCAGAACGCGTCAAAATATTTGCCCATACGTTTAAGTTTCTTACATCCATCAATATGCGATGATCAGCGACCTCGATCAATCGATTCCATGATCGTAAACGTGACCGTGAACACATACGTGGCAGCGGAGAAATAAGTGAAGAAGAGATACGAGAAAATACCTTGCGAGAGCAGAGGGGCTCCAGGAAGAAGGGACCGAGTTCCGGACTTCGTCGGAGAGGACGAGCGGGTACCGGTCTATATGGAGATTGAACAATGTGATGAAGTAGCCGTCGAGACCCAGATACTTGGTGTTGGCTGCATCGGCGGCCCACGAGTCGCCCGGAAACCCGAACATGGCGTTGAACAGCCCCGACGGGACCTTCCCGGGTACCGATGATCTTCGGTTGAAAAACTCCGACATCTTCATAGGAAACCATAGAAGAATCAAATTCAATCCTGCTGCGAAAGAAAAATATGGAATACAATATGTGATTGGCTTGCTGGGCACTTCCTTGAGATGCTATACCTTGTGGAAGTCGAGGATGTCGGACTGGTAGCGACACCGATCGCCCTTGTCGCACTTGATTTCGACCGGGACGTCGGTGACGGGACCGAACCCTGGGACGGAGAGGGTCTTCTTGGTGTCGCTGAGGAGGACCAGCCGGTCGTCGCCCTTGCAGAACTTGAGCCGGCAGTCATAGGTGAAGTCGAAACCTCGTCCGAGGCAGCCGAGAGCCTCCTCTACTATTCCATTGATCATCTCTGTCTGTCTGTCCGTTCGTATCGACCGATCTGTTCTGTTCTGCTCAGAGAGAGAGAGAGAGGGGCTTTATGGGAGAGTGGAGAGTCGAAGTCTTGAAGATATATAAGTGCAGAAGGATTTGACCATAAAATTAAAAGAAGAGGAAGAGACAAATGGGTGATTACGAATGGACTTGGTCGCGATGAAAAACTAATGAAGAATATTGTAATTAATAATAATTATAATAATTTGTTTGAGTGTTTAATAAATATTTATTTATTTACTATAATTTTTTATCGGTGTTTATTCATATCATCTGTTGGGATAGAATGAATCAAAAATTTCTAGACATCGGAGAAGTGAAGAGAGGAGAGAGCTTCCTGTGCATCACGTGTTAATAAAATTTAATTAATTTAATTTTTTCATAAAATTTAAAATAAAAAATAATTAAATCGTATTAATTGTATAATAAATATAAGGACTTTCTTGTATATATCACAGTCTCTCCCGGGCTTATGTGCGTTGACCGGTCATTGGATTTGGTATATGGAAAGCTACGAAGCCTGAAGAGGACAAAAGCAAAAGTATGATCTTAGGAAGTTTCCTCCTATTTGTACGTTTCGCAAAAAATGAATATGGGAATAATTCTTTGAAAAGAAATTTATAAAAAAAAATTATGAGGAATAACAATTACAATAAAATTATCTAAACTTTTGCAAAGAGAAAAACAATTCAGTGAGAAAATAAGGAAAAAAAATTAAATAATATTGTGCATAAATTGAAAATAATAATAAGTTCCAAAAAAATTAGAATAAAAAATTGATCAAAAGCGTGCCGATGGCGTGAGCATGACGACACTGAAAAAATGGTGTCAAATCTCAGAAAGTTTCCTCGTTATGATTTTTTTTTTTGAAAATTAAGGTAAATAATCTGAAAATACGAATTTCAATAGTCAATAAATTTCAACATAAACCTTTTTAACATTACATTTTTTTTTCCAAGTAAGATGTGCACTAGATTTATCAAGAGTCTGTCAAAAGGAGAAAGTCAGGTATATAATTAGTACATCACGTGTCAGTTCTGACGTAATGTCACAAATTAATACGATTCACAATTCGATTATTACTAGGATTACTTTTTTCTTCCTAGTATTTTAGTAAAAAAATTAAAATAACTGAATCTTATTAATTTGTGACACTACATCAGCAATGTCACATGATATGCCTCACAATACTCTCTCAAAAATACAATGTTATACACTTTGTATGTTTAGTTTACAAGAATAAAATAGATAAAACAGAAATAGACCGTCAATGGAATTAATTGATGAATAAAAATATTATTATTTGGTTGAAAAAATTAAAAAAAATGAAATATAGCATTTAAAGATAAAATAATGAAATTATCTCAATATATATTAAAAATAAGATTTAAAAATGAAAAGTCTCGAACCCATGACCCGGCAGCCCAAACCCACGAACCCTGTCCGAACCCACGAACTCCCTCGACCTCCAGGGGCAGTCGAACCCAGGGTCTGGTTTGATCGAATCTAACTCGATATGCCAATGTTGGAAGAATCCGATGGGTCTCGAATCTAATTCACGAAAATCCGATCTTTCTGTTCGGTAAAGAAAGTCTCGATGGACGGATTCTACCGGGCGTCAACTACACGCATATACAACAGAGAAAATTTTACAGTTACAGTAAATGTGCTTTTTTCTTCTTCTTCTTTTTTTTTTTTAATATAGTGGGACGGTTGAGTGCCCCGCTAATTATTTCTATCTTTATTAAACAGGTCGGTTGTTGATCGACTCGATGGGTGGTGATGAACCGGTCAGCTACGACTCAATTATGCAGACGTGTTGTTCGTGGGATTGGGCAACAACTCATCTTAAGTCACGTTTACACTTCGATTGCATGTGAAACGTCCGAAGAATTTCGGGCTATGGCATGCACTCCGTTCATATCCTGTGGACATCTGTGGTCTGACAAAAATTTTAGACAGTACTGCTACTTTAAAGTGACGTGATAAATAAAAATTAATGAAATTAATCATATTAGTAATAAATAATTTAACTATTTGAGTGATTAATATTAATTAATTTATTTATCATAATTTAATTAATTCTTTCTTATAATACGTGATAAGATAAATGGTCAAAGCACTCATAGGAGCGAATCGATGGAAGTTTGCTGCACGTTTCCATGAATTAGACAGTCCACTGCCCAACCATGTACGGACGTTTAAAGGAAGATTCATTGCACATTGAAAAAGGTTATACCTCTATTATTAATTTAATTTTTTTGTGACATTTATGTACTACAAAATTTAGCATGACATCGGAGTGAGATAAAATCTTTAATATTATAATCTAATTTAGAGCGAATTTTACATCAAAAAAAATTTAAAAATTTGAGGGATCTAAGATAATGGGAACACGTGTCGATTTAAGATTTTGCATAAACATGATCCGGGTTCTTGTAAGTTTTACTACGTAGATTTAACTGAGGTATTCGAGCAAATCGATGTAGATTAATTTAATTTAAGTCAGACCATCCCATTGAGAGATAGATAACTCACAGTTTTTCTATTTATAAGATTTGAAATACAGATGATGACGTGGATAGAGGTAAGATCCGCAACATAGAACCACATAGTCAAATGGGCTCCGCGATCGATTTAATTTTCTTCTTCAATTGTCAGTCTGCACAATGTTTGTATAAACGAGGTGTTTTCGATTACAAAAGGGGTACGTCAGCCTCGAAGGAGATAAGATGATGAAAGAAATTAAATAAGTGCAATAATCTCTGTAATTAGAATTGAATTCGAAACTTTTTATTTAATTTTTTTTTATAGCTGAGTGAATTCGAGCACCGCTGCGCCCTCCTCGGGATCCTATACTTAGGACAGGGGCGAGCTGAGTAAATCTTCCATACCGGCCTTCGTGAGGATTGAATTCTCGACTTAGCCTGTAAGTCGACGCTTGCTTGCTAGCGGATCCGCCCAGAGAGTCGGCACTTTTTGATATCATGCACCATTTTTTTTTCCTCCAGAAAGAGGGGAGAATTTGATCAACTCAATCATGCCAGGAGATTGCGGAAAATTCTTTCTTAATTCATGCATTGAAATTGACGAATCCATATTTTCCGCCGGCCCTAAACTAAGAAAAGGAGTGGCGTTTTCTAGCAGAGAGAGTCCCTTGATAAAGAGAGGATATTTCTGAACGTATAGGAGAATAAATGGGAGAAAAATATGACACCAATTTTTCATTGCAGTGTCTCGAATTATTTGAGATGGTAAGACATTTCTTCCCATTTAATAAGGTCTCGGGATCGAGCCGCGTGGATTGAGGAAATTCATATCGGGAGAGTTGTACCTCCTCAATCGGCCGACGACCCTGAACGAATACGAATTAGTCAGAGTCCATTGATTTTCTGGATAGTAGGTAGTATATGTAGACACTCGATTTTTACCCGAGCTAGCCATCTTACTATCCGTATATGTATATATATAAGCTATTTTTATTTTTATTAATTTTTCCTTTCCTTTTCGTCAGAGTTTTAAAAAAAAAAAAAAAACTAAAACTAAAGCAAAACAAAACAAAAAAAGAGGTGGGGACCACATGAACAGTGCCAAGCACTGTTCATTGTCCCCCACCTCTCGTCCCTTTTTCCATTTTTGCAGGTGGAGAAGCTTCGTCGAATGGGAGCACCGCTGGGACCAACGGTCCCGGCCTTCCCGGCTCGATCCGATCAATCCCGTCTCCACGCCATCTCTCCCGAGACCCCCTCCGACCATCGGTCCTTCCTCTCCCTCCCCCCGATCTCGCCTCAATCCGCCGGTTCCTCCCCGCCTTCTCGGTCTCAATCGGCGGCCTTCGATCAGCTCCGTGTTTCCGGTGACGGCCTCGTGCTTCCCATCCTACTAAAGCCGAAATCCCGTCTCGTCCCGTCCCGTCCCAGATTTTTCGGTCTCGAACTCCTCTATCGAAGCACCACCGGGACCGACGGTCTCGGCCTTTCGTCTCAGATCAGCCAGCTTGTTGCCGTTCGTGATCTTGGCTCCGTGATCCCCGCTGCTGCCGATGTTGCTTCACGGCACCGTTGCCGTCCTCCCGTCATTCCTCTGTCTGTTGTCGTGGCTGTCTCCTTCCAGCCACTGTCTTCTGTTTTTATTTTCTTTTTTTATTTTGTTTTGTTTTGTTTTCTTCTATCTTTCTAACCACTCAACTTTCGTTTGTGTCACAAATATACCCAGCTAAGTCTTTCTCTATAAATAGAGCCACTCACTCAAAAAAAATGGGGGGATCCATCCACACTCTCTTGAATTAGTCTCATGTGCTGAGCAAAAGAACACACATTCCACTCCAAGTTAATTTTTTTGAATCCGTCGTAGGTCCGAATCGAAGCCGGAGCCCATCATCAAGTTTGTGCTCATCATCGATTCAAGCCGGAGCCCGTGTTCAAGCCCTCCATCGATTCGATCCCGAGCCGGAGCCGAGTTTGAGTCCACCACCAATACGAGTCCGAGTCCGAGCCCGTGATCGATTTCGAAGCCGTCGCCGATCCGAATCCCTCACCGAGCTTCCGCACTCTTCTCGTTATCACCATCATCTTGGTCGTAGGTATAAATTTCTAATTCGGGATTTAGAAAATATTTTCGGAAGTTAAAGTTCTCTTATTATTATTTTTATTTTATTTTGTTTTATTTTGTTTTATTTTTTTTTTTGGAAAAGATGAAAAAACCGAAAAAATGAGAAAAAGCGGTTAAGAAAAAACATTTTTCATGTGGAGAAATTTGAACTATCTTTGGAAAAATATTCGAAAACCTTGTTAATCGATTCTTAAGAGTATGCATATATAGTGTAATTCATCTTTTAAGAAAATATAAAAATTACAAAAAAAAGTAAAAAATTCGAAATAAATCAAAAAAATGTAAAAGGAAGCAACTTTTTGATTCATAAGATGGGGAACAACTAGAAGTCGAGTTGTGAAAAATCGCAATGATGAAATGGGTTGCAAAAAAGTCGATTTGTGAACTTTTTTCATTGTCTCAGATCAGTCCAGCCCCATTTTGCGAAATTACAGACCAGCCCCCTGAGGATTATGTCTGGTTCAGAGTGCTCCTGAGTTTTGTAGGGTCTAGGGAATGGTCCTCGGACTTTTCAGAGCTTTACGGATCAGCCCAGAAGACTTTTACCACATTTTTCAGTTCAGTCCTGGACTTTCTGCGAATTTACGGATCAGTCCCTGCATTTTAAATCAGTCCAGAAAATTTTTACAAGGCCCAGAACTTCCTGAAACATTTCATAACAGTCCCTGAAGCATTTTCAAGTCCGCCAAAACTGGACCAAAATTTTCTGAAATTTTTACTCGAGTCTCTGAGCGGTTTAACTCGACTTCCACGTTGTTCCCTAATTTTTATTTTTATTTTTTTATCAACTTAGCAATTTTAAGTTTTTTTTTAGGATCATTCCGAGGTGAAATAATTTAATAGTAGTTGATTTGTTTGATGGAGTTGATTGGTATGATCGATGTATATTATTTGTATGTGGGATGAGAGAGACACATGTATTCGAGTGCACCAATGTAAGATAGTAAGAGAGAGAGAGAGAGAGAGATGATGGTGAATGTATGTAATCTCAATAGTGGAATCCTTTATTTTCTGCACTTAGATTAGGACGATAGTGGCATGCTAGGAACGCGGCGCGGATCGTCGATTCACATTTCGGACCATCGATTCGAACTTCGATCAGGGTAACAATTGGACAAAGTAAAATGTGCAAGTAAACAAATGACCTAGACTTAGGGACGGGTACCAATTTTGGGCGTATCTCGGCTCGCGAGCTTCGAGATACGTAACAGGATCCCCGAACTCGAATCTCGGTTTCAAGACCGATAAATACTTAGGTGGTTAGTATCATGATCACTTAGGAGAATAATAGGTTTCTGATCGACCTTAGGACTAGTTCCTTAAATGATTAGTGGCGACTCCAATTCAACCTCGATTAAAGTCCCAAGCAAGGCCTCGTGCGTGCCTAAATCGAATCTTTCCCAAGTCGGAATTTTCGACGTTCCGACAGCTTGGCGACTCCGCTGGGGACATTTTGAGGATCCGCGCCCATAATCCCCGGTTGTTTGCTTGTTTGCGCAATTTATTTTAGCACTACATACCCTGAATAATCGATCGAACCCGGATCGTAGGAACTTCCCTAGGAGGGGGCTAGTAGGAGTACGCCTGTCGTGGGAACTCCCATCAGAAACGGCTCTGAAACACCTCCGCTCGATCTGAAAGCCTAAAGCACCCTCGAAAGGGGGAATGGAGGACACTGCGGATCGGGGGCTTTTAGAACCTACCCTTAGCACCAAACCATCATGCATTAAATGTTTGATTGCTTTGAGTGTGAATATTGGTTTGTGTTTTCTTCAAAGGGTAGAAACAATTGTATAGGTGGGATGTTTGAGTTGTACATTATCATTTTCTCTTTTGTATAGAAAATAATGTATAGGCTGATTTCCTTTTCTTTGGGGTAGAAAATAATGTATAGGTGGGATATTCAAATTATGGATTGAGTGAGTGGGTACTTTCGATTTTTGCATTCACATCATGTTTTTGAAAATTAAAATGGCCGACACCACGTTGATTCATGAAAACTAAATGGACTATCGATGCCTTCGTAGATGGCGATCTCAGTTAACTACCGTCTTCCTAAGACCGAGGTGACCAAATGGTGGGAGGACCTCACCCAATTGGAGCAAGAATATGTCAAAGGAATAACAGGAGATGCCTACTCACTAATGGAAGTTGAGGTCGACTGGCGCATACTCGCAGCACTCATCGAATTTTGGGATCCCGCGAAAATTGTTTTCAACATAGCGGGGCACGAGTTAGTGCCGACCCTAGAGGAATATTGGAAACTCCTATCCACCCCTACATGGGAGGGTGAATTGGTCGTCCCACGCTTGGATAGTTCCCCGGAAAAGAATCTCGATCGCTTGATAGATGTGAAAAGGAAACACGTGAAGGGAATTTTCAGCAAGAACAATGGGGCCTTTTTGACTTTAAATGATTTGAGCGAACTATTTTCCCATCATAGGGGACAAGCAAATAAAAGGCTATTTCGACAGCCATATGCGAATGCTTTCACACTCGCACTTTTTGGAACTTTCGTTTTTCCTAAAACCAAGCACTCTTTTGATGCGGCACTTGCGGGTATTATTATTCAGGTGATCCAGGGTCGAAATTACGTGCCCACATTGCTAGCAGAAACCTTGAGGTCAGTTGACCATGCAAAAAGCAATGGAGGGGGGGTTTTATCCTGTCCAGGTTTACTCCAGATTTGGTTTTTGAGTCACATTCGTGAAGTAGGTTCAAGCTTTCCACGTCATTTTTTGAGGGAAAATCGGATCACCGAGATTTGGGATAAACTGAAGATCTTATCACAAAAATCTCTTTTCCCAGCAAAAACTGTGCAAGAATGGAAAACCTTCCTTTCAAAGGCACAGGCCAATGACTTCTTATGGAAGGCTCGTTGGTTCTGTGTAACAAAAGCCTTTTTAAAATGTCCAAGTTTTGAGGGGATTCCTCTCTTGGGGTATTCTGGAAGCATAGTTTATTTCCCTTCACGGGTTTACCTACAGTACGGGGGACTACAAGCTGTTCCGCAGGTAGAGGATGGTCATGACTTCTGTCTCCAATTTCGAGAACCATTTACAGAGTCAATCAAGGGCAAGATCAAGGAGATCCAGAGGCTTTGGGAAACGCTCAGGAACTTTCCTATCCCACTGGAAGAATCCAAGTTTGACGAATTTGCTATAGACCCTGAACTCATGTGGCTCAGAGATGCCTCTCGACACCAAGGCGAAAGCAGCCAAGCACCGAAGGAGTTTCAGAAGTCAGGAGCCGAGCATGAGACTTAGAAGAAGAAGGCGCACACCCAGTGAAGCAAGGGGTCGTTAGAAGCTAAACGAAGGGATCTTAGGATGATATTTGGGCATGAGAGCCTTTGTTGGTTTGCAAACTTTCCTTACATTGTAATTTTCAGTAAAAAAAAAAAAAGTAACGTAGGCTCCGTGTTTGTGAATCAAAGTGGTGTTTGGCCAAGAAAATGATTTCTCATGCATCGATAATTTTGTTTCACCACACTAATCCTTTCCTCTTTTTTTTTTCCCTTCTTTTTTCTTCTCTTTTCTTTTTTCTTTTTCTTTCGTAGGTACCATCTGGCGAGACATAGCCCTATACGAACCCGATCGTGAGCAAGGATGGAGGATCAGCACAGTCAAGGACAGATCCCGTCGAACTCAACTGGCAACTCTGAACAAAGGATCACTCAGCTTGAACAGGCCATGACAAACATGTCAGCCCAAATAACTCAATTAATGGCGTTTCTTCAAACCCAGGCCACCGGAGTTGTGAGTTCGGCGCCTTCTCATGTTCAAATCCATGAACCAGCACTTGCTCCCACTGTCGAGCCAGTTCAAGCCCCACCACCTGTGCAAGATATTCCCGATCCGACTCCACCAATAGTAGAGCCGGCCCATGCCCCTAGCGCTGAAGGAGCATCTCCGACACCAGATGTAATCCACTTTTCCCCTCACGAGGACACTGAGCAGGAACGTCGGTTGAAGAAAATGGAGGAGAAAATGAAGGCCATTCAAGGCCTTGACCAGTATGGGAACATTGGCTGTGATGATTTGTGCCTATTTCCTGATATGCGCATCCCAGATAAGTTCAAAATGCCGGAGTTTGAGAAGTATGATGGGACTGGCAACCCGAAGACTCACCTGCGCTTGTACTGTTTAAAGATGGCCCCTTACAAAAGTTTCGAGAAGTTCATGATTCAAACATTTCAGGAGAGCTTGAAGGGGGTGGCCCTAACTTGGTTCGCTGACCTTAAGGCAGAAGAAGTTCCCACATGGGATGACTTGGCCAACTTGTTCTTGAGGCAATACAAGTTCAACATCGATGTCGCCCCGACACGTCTTGATCTCCAACGCATGGAGATGGAAGCGGGACAATCTTTTCTCAAGTATGCCCAAGAGTGGAGGGCAAAGGCAGCTCAGGTTCGACCTCCGCTAGCAGAAGCGGAAGCCGTCTCCTTGTTCGTCAGCACCTTGAAAGGCGTTTACTACACCCACTTATTGGGACATACCACATCGACATTCGCGGATATAATCGTGGCTGGAGGGAGAGTAGAGGACGGAATCAAGTCGGGCAAGATCGAGGATCCGTCCAAAAAGAATCATGTGGAGGGCCAAAGGAGAATCGCCCCCAACAGAAAAAAGGACACGACCGTGAGCACGGTGTACCCTGCCCAGGCACGTTATCAGCCTCCACAATATACTATGCAGTTCCCGGCCCCACCAACTCAAATACCTCCAAAGGCCTCACTACCGGCACAACCGGGTGCACCGCCTCAAAGAGCCGTGCGTGACACGCAAGTCCCGTCAGACTTTCCAAGGAAGGGTCGTCGCCAATTCACACCCTTGCCTGTCCCTTTGTCACAGGTATACAGGACATTGCTGGAGAAAGGAAAGATTGTCCCTGAACCTGGAAGACCTGACTACAAGCAGCCCAACCCAGATCCGAGTGTGAATTGTGAATTTCATATGGGAATTTCGGGGCATTCCACAGACAACTGCACTTCTCTTAGGCATAGGGTGCAAGATCTTATAGATGCAGGCCACCTGGCGTTCAGTGCTACAAGGACTCCCAACGTCAAAGCTAACCCTTTGCCTAACCACGCAGCTGGACCTTCGATTAATATGATAAGCTCGTGTGATCTGGGTGGTGAGGAAGAGGTTGTCAGCACCATACTCCCTATCGTGATTGAATATGATCCTGTGGAGATAGCCTATGCGGCTCCGAGGAACTCTTCAGCAGTGGATCCCATTATAATTCAACCACCGGCACCTTTCCCATATGAAGATAGTAAGCGCGTCCCATGGATATATGAGGCACGGGTGGTGGAGCCGGGAGAGCAAGGGAATGTGAACGGCATTACCCGATCTGGGCGATGTTATTCGCTCCCCGAAGCAGGCAACAAGGGAAAGGAAAAAGCTCAGGACGTCACAGGTAATGAAGATCACAGGAAGAAAATAACGGATGAAGAGGCAGCTGCTTTCATGAAGGTACTAAAGGCCAATGAGTATAAAATTGTGGAGCAGATGAGCAAAACTCCGGCCCATATCTCTCTCCTCACACTCCTGCTAAAATCGGAGTCTCATCGAGAAACCTTATTGAAAGTGCTGACAGAGGCGCAGGTCCCGAGAGAAATATCGACGAAACAAGTTGAAGAGGTTGTGGGATCGATTTTCTCCAACCAAATCTCCTTTGCTGAAGATGAGTTATCTGATGATGGATATGGACATGTCCGAGCCTTACACATTGTTTGCAAGTGTCGAGGCTTTGTGGTGGGGCGCGTCATGATTGACAACGGTTCTGCATTGAATGTGTGTCCCCTCTCAACTCTCAAGCAGATGAATGTAGACTTTGACCTGATCCGACCGAGTAAGACAGCCGTGAGAGCTTTTGACGGCTCAAGGAGGGAGGTGAACGGGGAGATTGAGCTACCCGTTGAAATTGGCCCTTGTACCTTCAATATAAAGTTTCAAGTGATGGACATACCCAATGCATTCAGTATGTTGCTGGGAAGACCATGGATTCACTCTGCAGGTGCTGTCCCTTCAAGCCTGCACCAAAAGGTGAAGTTCATTACGGAGAACCGCCTCATCACTGTCAATGGAGAGGATGACTATGCAATCTACAAGGAGACGGCCGTTCCTTATATCAACATTGGAGAAGATGAAAATCTCCCATTCCATTCCTTCGAACTGGTGTCAGTAATCAAGGATTGGGGCGAGCCGGGACCCACCAAGGCTGACAAAATGATTGGAAGGGTGCTTTTGAGAAACAATTACCTCCCCGGTACTGGATTGGGAGTCAAGGGGCAGGGCATGCGTGAGCCTATAATACCCAAACCGCTCCAGAGTCGACATGGGCTCGGCTACCGCCCTTCCTGCAAGGAGATTATCGCAGCACGAAGGAATCGCACTCTCGGGAGACTCTCTCGCTTAAGTCTCACTGAGAACTCATCAATGGAGATTCCTCCCTTGAGGACATCATTTCCAGGCCCACCGTGCATTGAAGGAGGCACGCTTGAAGGTCCAGTCGTTGTTTATCCGGGCCATCTTCACGCCCCGCCTAGCATTGGAGCCATTCTGGAGGCGAACTCTGTTGGCACTCTCATCCGCCCAGCTGTTGAGGACGAGAAGCTAGCCAATTGGACAGCAGTTCCACTCTTTCCGGCCTTAGTTGCCGATGAGTAAGCATATTCGAGCAGTAGGATGTTACCCGCGTGTGGCATACCCATGAGCCCACGACGGATGAGGGATTTGTCATGGTCTTAAGCTATCCAAACGAGATCCCTTTTTGTGAATTCCATTCCTTAAGATTCCTCTTCCTTATATCTCACACCTTACACTAAATTGGCTATCTTTCTCCTTGTCCAGGCAACACCTGAATCCAAAAGATAAGCGATGCGGCGGTTCACACCCACTTGAGAAAAGTCTCGATCACTCTATCCCCATACTTTACGGGGAGGAGTTGAACGATGACGGCACCCGAAGGAGATCAGAGACAGCCTGGAAAGGTTCGAGGAAAGCAAGCCGATGACTGATGAGGCCACGGACACAATCAACATTGGCACAGAGGAAGAACCGCGTAATCTCAAGATCGGAATGAGTCTTGACACCACACAACGAGCTCGGTTGATCGATCTCTTGAAAGAATTCCAGGAAATCTTCGCTTGGTCCTATGCCGACATGCCAGGCCTGGATCCAGCAATTGTGCAACATCATCTGCCAACTGACACTCAAAAGTTTCCTCCAAAAAGGCAACATTTAAGAAGGCAGAAGCCCGAGCTGATCTTGAAGATAAAGGAAGAGGTTGTCAAACAGATCAATGCGGGCTTCCTAGAGGTGTGCAACTATTCAGAGTGGGTTGCTAACGTGGTCCCTGTTCCTAAGAAAGATGGAAAGGTCCGCGTTTGTGTTGACTATCGTGACCTCAACAAGGCTAGCCCGAAAGACAATTTCCCGCTTCCTCACATTGATGTGCTGGTTGATAATACCGCTGGTCATGAGATGTTCTCGTTCATGGATGGTTTCTCAGGCTATAATCAGATCAGGATGGCAGAAGAGGATAAGTCGAAGACGACATTCATAACAATGTGGGGAACATTTTGTTACAAAGTCATGCCTTTCGGACTCAAGAATGCAGGGGCTACCTATCAGCGGGCCATGGTCACTTTGTTTCATGACATGATGCACAAGCAGATTGAGGTTTATGTGGATGATATGATTGCAAAATCTCGACAAGGAGTAGACCACTTAACCAATTTGCGCATGTTGTTTGAGCGCCTACAGAAGTACAAGTTGAGACTCAATCCCGCAAAGTGCGTCTTCGGTGCGACCTCTGGAAAATTGCTGGGATTCATTGTCAGCAAGAAGGGTATCGAAGTAGACCCTGATAAGGTCAAAGCGATCACCAGTCTCCCTCCTCCTACCACTGTCAAGGAAGTGAGAAGCTTGCTAGGCCGTCTGAACTATATCGCTCGATTCATTGCGAACCTTACGGGCAAGTGCCAGCCACTTTTCAAGCTTTTGCGCAAAAATGCCCGGATCCAATGGGATGATGAATGTCGGCAAGCCTTCGACACAATCAAGACTTATTTGGCAAACCCCCCAATACTGGTTCCACCTACTCCAGGTCGGCCTTTGATCTTGTACTTGACGGTCCGCAAGGAATCGTTAGGAGCCATGCTGGGCCAATCAGATGATACAGGGCATAAGGAGCATGCGATCTACTATTTGAGTAAGAAATTCACTGAGGGAGAATCGAGGTATCCTGAGGTGGAAAAGCTTTGTTGCGCCTTAGTATGGGTGGTGCAACGTCTCCGTCAATACACGTTGTACTACACTGTGCATCTCTTGTCCAAGATGGACCCTTTGCGCTACTTGTTGGAGAAACCGGCTTCTACGAAGAATTTAGCTAAGTGGCAAGTCCAACTCGCTGAATACGATATTCAGTTTGTACAGCGCATGTCGGTGAAAGGACAAGCCCTAGCGGATCATCTAGCTGAATTCCCAATTGATGACGAAACTCCGATCAACTCCGAGTTGCCAGATGAGGGAATCCTACAAGTAGAAAGCGACTCAAGCGTTGAGCCTTGTTGGAGGATGTACTTCGATGGAGCCGTGAACTCTGTGGGTTGCGGCATTGGTGCAGTCTTGATCTCTCCAAAAGGACGGCATTACCCGATTGCAGCAAAAGTGGCTTTCCCTTGTACTAACAACGTTGCTGAGTATGAAGCTTGCATATTGGGGTTGAAAGCAGCGCTCGATTTCAAAGTCCAAGAGTTAGAGGTGTATGGGGACTCGATGCTTATCATTTTACAAACCTTGGGAGAGTGGAAGACTAGAGACCCGAAATTGATACCATATCATGAGCATCTGGAGGAAGTGGCGAAGGGGTTCAAAAGAGTTACTTTTACCTATACCCCGCGCACAAAGAATCAGTTCGCAGATGCACTGGCCACACTTGCCTCAATGGTCAGTATCTCGGGAGAAGACATGATCGAGCCCCTTGAGATAGAAATCAATAGGCATCCCGCCCATTGTAACATGACGGAGGGCGACAATGATGAGCCATGGTATGTGGACATTAAGCGCTACCTCAACACAGGTGAATATCCAGAGCATGCAGACCCAAAGGACAAGAGAGTCATTCGACGCCTGGCATGTAACTATTTCTTAAGCGGAGAAGTCTTGTACAAGAAATCCTTTGATGCGACTCTCTTGAGATGCGTAGATGCTAGAGAGGCGGAATGCCTAATGAAGGAAGTGCATGAAGGGATATGTGGGCCTCACATGAGTGGGCACATGCTAGCGAAGAAGATTATGCGACTTGGGTACTTCTGGACAACCATGGAAACAGACTGCTCGAGGCATGTTCGACACTGTCACTTGTGCCAAGTGTATGCAAACCAGATTAATTCGCCACCAAATGAATTGCACCCAATGTCGGCACCTTGGCCCTTCTCAATGTGGGGCATTGATGTAATTGGTCCGATCTCTCCAAGGGCTTCAAACGGACATGTCTTCATCTTAGTGGCTATTGACTACTTCACGAAGTGGGTTGAAGCCGAATCCTATGCCTCAGTGACCGCCAAAGTGGTGGCTCGGTTTCTCAAGCGCAACTTGGTCTCTCGATATGGTGTACCCGAGACCATCATCACCGATAATGCCAAAAATTTCAATAACAGGCTTGTCGATGAGCTGTGCGAGCGATTCAAGATCAAGCATCGCAATTCCTCTCCTTATCGACCCCAAATGAACGGTGCAGTGGAAGCAGCCAACAAAAATTTGAAGAAGATCATTGAAAAGATGACTGTTACATACAAAGACTGGCATGAGGTGCTTCCTTGGGCTCTTCTAGCATATCGCACATCAATTCGCACATCTACTGGGGCAACTCCATACTCCTTGGTCTACGGTACTGAAGCCGTATTACCGGTCGAGGTAGAAATCCCTTCTCTGAGAGTTCTTGCCGAATCCAATCTAGAAGAAGTTGAATGGGCAAGACAGCGATATGAACAGTTGAACCTTGTTGATGAGAAAAGACTTACGGCACTCTGCCATGGCCAGTGCTATCAGAAGCGCATGGCTCGTGCTTACAACAAGAAGGTTCGACATCGCGAGTTCCAACCTGGCGACTTGGTATTGCGTAAAGTGTTGCGCATCACTCCCGACTCTCGAGGCAAATTCACGCCCAAGTACGAAGGCCCCTACGTTGTCAAAAAAGCTTTCTCCGGGGGCGCACTGAGTATTACTGACATGGACAGTCAAGATATCTCAAGCATTGTCAACGCGGATTCACTGAAGAAGTATTTCCCCTAAGAAACAGGCCGATGCACACTTTCCATCGCTTCCCAGAAAATCTAGAGAGAAAAAAATAAATATGGTCCCGCTAGACTGAAAACCCGAAAGGGCGGTCTAGGCAAAAATTAGGGAGAGAGGTGCGACTGAAAACCCAAAGGTGGGCAGTCGTAGCAGAAGGAGAGCTAAATAATACTCCCGCTAGGCTGAAAACCCGAGAGGGCGGTCTAGGCAAAAGTTAGGGAGCTGAGCGGTACGGTTACTCCCTTAAAGGAGGCCGTAGCAAAAGGAGAGGCATCTGAGAGAAAAATGAATGAAAAAATCAAATAAAAGTATCCCCGCTAGATCAATGTACATGACATGATCTAGGCAAAAGTTAGGGGAAAGTTATTGCCTTGGCCACGATGATGCAGAATTCTTGGTGCAAGTAGCCACAGTCATGGTCTGAGAGGTCAAAGGCAAGCGGCCCAAGAACCAAGAAAGGTCGACATGAGATCCTAAGGGGTGCACCTCAAGTGGCGGTGGAACCGCACGTATCCTTTGAAGTTGGAAAAGAAAAATTTCTCTTGTTTCGTGTTGATCCTGCGGATTGAGTCCGCACTCGCACCCTCTCTTTCTAAAAAGGAACACAACCACTCCTCAAGATGGTTACGAAGTAGATGATCCCAAACATCCATTGCTCGAATTGCTTTACTTATCGCAATTAGGGCTGCCAGAGGTGCAACTAATGACAGGTTGGCTTGTTGCTTGTCTTCACAGGTAGACAGATGAGAACGCTATAGAGTACTCTTCCAGTTTAGGCCAGAGTTTGACGGGGCAGACTAAGAATTCGGGAAGGCCATCAGCAAAAGCAACCTCAGTGTAGAGAGCCTCACCTCGCGCCCGGAGCCGCACCTCGCGCCCAGAGCCGCACTTTTCTTTGCGCCCAGAGCCGCACCTCGCGCCCCCAGAGCCGCGTTTATTTCTTCTTTGCGCCCAGAGCCCCACACCTTGCGCCCAGAGCCGCACTCCGCGCCCAGAGCCGCACTTTTCTTCTTTGCGCCCAGAGCCGCACCCCGCGCCCAGAGCCGCGTTTATTTCTTCTTTGCGCCCAGAGCCGCACACCTTGCGCCCAGAGCCGCACCCCGCGCCCAGAGCCGCACCCCACGCCCAGAGCCGCGTTTATTTCTTCTTTGCGCCCAGAGCTGCACTCCGCGCCCAGAGCCGCGTTTATTTCTCCCTTGCGCCCAGAGCCGCACTTTTCTTCTTTGCGCCCAGAGCCGCACCTCGCGCCCAGAGCCGCACCTCGCGCCCAGAGCCGCACCTCGCGCCCAGAGCCGCGTTTATTTCTTCTTTGCGCCCAGAGCCGCACCCCGCGCCCAGAGCCGCGTTTATTTCTTCTTTGCGCCCAGAGCCGCACTTTTCTTCTTTGCGCCCAGAGCCGCACACCTTGCGCCCAGAGCCGCACACCTTGCGCCCAGAGCCGCGTTGATTTCTTCTTTGCGCCCAGAGCCGCACACCTTGCGCCCAGAGTGGCACCCCGCGCCCAGAGCCGCGTTTATTTCTTCTTTGCGCCCAGAGCCGCGTTTATTTCTTCTTTGCGCCCAGAGCCGCACTTTTACTCTTTGCGCCCAGAGCCGCACTTTTCTTCTTTGCGCCCAGAGCCGCACTCCGCGCCCAGAGCCGCGTTTATTTCTTCTTTGCGCCCAGAGCCGCACTTTTCCTCTTTTGCTCCTAGAGTCGTACCCTTTTCTATTTTGCTCCCACAACTGCATCACACCCATTTCTCCATATGCATAGCTCATGCCCTTCAAAGTTTGTGGCACGTTGATCCAAAATCGAGTTCTATTTGTCTTTGGATCGCCACTCTATGAGCGTCAATCCAAAGAGGGGCAGCTGTAGACACTCGATTTTTACCCGAGCTAGCCATCTTACTATCCGTATATGTATATATATAAGCTATTTTTATTTTTATTAATTTTTCCTTTCCTTTTCGTCAGAGTTTAAAAAAAAAAAAAAAAACTAAAACTAAAGCAAAACAAAACAAAAAAAGAGGTGGGGACCACATGAACAGTGCCAAGCACTGTTCATTGTCCCCCACCTCTCGTCCCTTTTTCCATTTTTGCAGGTGGAGAAGCTTCGTCGAATGGGAGCACCGCTGGGACCAACGGTCCCGGCCTTCCCGGCTCGATCCGATCAATCCCGTCTCCACGCCATCTCTCCCGAGACCCCCTCCGACCATCGGTCCTTCCTCTCCCTCCCCCCGATCTCGCCTCAATCCGCCGGTTCCTCCCCGCCTTCTCGGTCTCAATCGGCGGCCTTCGAGCAGCTTCGTGTTTCCGGTGACGGCCTCGTGCTTCCCATCCTACTAAAGCCGAAATCCCGTCTCGTCCCGTCCCGTCCCAGATTTTTCGGTCTCGAACTCCTCTATCGAAGCACCACCGGGACCGACGGTCTCGGCCTTTCGTCTCAGATCAGCCAGCTTGTTGCCGTTCGTGATCTTGGCTTCGTGATCCCCGCTGCTGCCGATGTTGCTTCACGGCACCGTTGCCGTCCTCCCGTCATTCCTCTGTCTGTTGTCGTGGCTGTCTCCTTCCAGCCACTGTCTTCTGTTTTTATTTTCTTTTTTTATTTTGTTTTGTTTTGTTTTCTTCTATCTTTCTAACCACTCAACTTTCGTTTGTGTCACAAATATACCCAGCTAAGTCTTTCTCTATAAATAGAGCCACTCACTCAAAAAAAATGGGGGATCCATCCACACTCTCTTGAATTAGTCTCATGTGCTGAGCAAAAGAACACACATTCCACTCCAAGTTAATTTTTTTGAATCCGTCGTGGTCCGAATCGAAGCCGGAGCCCATCATCAAGTTTGTGCTCATCATCGATTCAAGCCGGAGCCCGTGTTCAAGCCCTCCATCGATTCGATCCCGAGCCGGAGCCGAGTTTGAGTCCACCACCAATACGAGTCCGAGTCCGAGCCCGTGATCGATTTCGAAGCCGTCGCCGATCCGAATCCCTCACCGAGCTTCCGCACTCTTCTCGTTATCACCATCATCTTGGTCGTAGGTATAAATTTCTAATTCGGGATTTAGAAAATATTTTCGGAAGTTAAAGTTCTCTTATTATTATTTTTATTTTATTTTGTTTTATTTTTTTTTTTGGAAAAGATGAAAAAACCGAAAAAATGAGAAAAAGCGGTTAAGAAAAAACATTTTTCATGTGGAGAAATTTGAACTATCTTTGGAAAAATATTCGAAAACCTTGTTAATCGATTCTTAAGAGTATGCATATATAGTGTAATTCATCTTTTAAGAAAATATAAAAATTACAAAAAAAAGTAAAAAATTCGAAATAAATCAAAAAAAATGTAAAAGGAAGCAACTTTTTGATTCATAAGATGGGGAACAACTAGAAGTCGAGTTGTGAAAAATCGCAATGATGAAATGGGTTGCAAAAAAGTCGATTTGTGAACTTTTTTCATTGTCTCAGATCAGTCCAGCCCCATTTTGCGAAATTACAGACCAGCCCCCTGAGGATTATGTCTGGTTCAGAGTGCTCCTGAGTTTTGTAGGGTCTAGGGAATGGTCCTCGGACTTTTCAGAGCTTTACGGATCAGCCTAGAAGACTTTTACCACATTTTTCAGTTCAGTCCTGGACTTTCTGCGAATTTACGGATCAGTCCCTGCATTTTAAATCAGTCCAGAAAATTTTTACAAGGCCCAGAACTTCCTGAAACATTTCATAACAGTCCCTGAAGCATTTTCAAGTCCGCCAAAACTGGACCAAAATTTTCTGAAATTTTTACTCGAGTCTCTGAGCGGTTTAACTCGACTTCCACGTTGTTCCCTAATTTTTATTTTTATTTTTTTATCAACTTAGCAATTTTAAGTTTTTTTTTTAGGATCATTCCGAGGTGAAATAATTTAATAGTAGTTGATTTGTTTGATGGAGTTGATTGGTATGATCGATGTATATTATTTGTATGTGGGATGAGAGAGACACATGTATTCGAGTGCACCAATGTAAGATAGTAAGAGAGAGAGAGAGAGAGAGATGATGGTGAATGTATGTAATCTCAATAGTGGAATCCTTTATTTTCTGCACTTAGATTAGGACGATAGTGGCATGCTAGGAACGCGGCGCGGATCGTCGATTCACATTTCGGACCATCGATTCGAACTTCGATCAGGGTAACAATTGGACAAAGTAAAATGTGCAAGTAAACAAATGACCTAGACTTAGGGACGGGTACCAATTTTGGGCGTATCTCGGCTCGCGAGCTTCGAGATACGTAACAGGATCCCCGAACTCGAATCTCGGTTTCAAGACCGATAAATACTTAGGTGGTTAGTATCATGATCACTTAGGAGAATAATAGGTTTCTGATCGACCTTAGGACTAGTTCCTTAAATGATTAGTGGCGACTCCAATTCAACATAGATTAAAGTCCCAAGCAAGGCCTCGTGCGTGCCTAAATCGAATCTTTCCCAAGTCGGAATTTTCGACGTTCCGACAGTATACACCCAAAAAAGAGGTGACAAAAAGAGCAGAGTAAAGGGCACGAAAATTCTCGTCGGTAAAAACCTGATCCGAAAGTGATATCATTATGTTAAACATTTTTGGAAAAAAAACACGTTTTTTTTTTTTGGCGAGAAGGAGCAGAATGATATGAGGGGGAGAGAGTAGGAACGCGTACAGTCCATGTTCATACGAGAGGAGAGGCTGTCGATCGGTTGACCGTGACCTGATCGATCTTCTCTTCTGGTCACGCATCTGACTACGAGCGTGTGAAAACGAGGCCTTGTCAAAGGAGTCTCTCCACGAAGAAACCTCGCATGAAATCTAACGTTTTGTTTGGATTGAATGATTTAGAGGAATTACGAGAGATAATATAATATTTTATTTTAGTGAATTATTAGAAGAAAATTAAAGGGATTTGTAATTTCTGTAAATCCCTCTAAACCTCACTTTTTTAATTTTTCCGATTTAGAATATTTGAAAGGATAACAAATTTTTAAATAAAAATACCAATTCTAACTTCTTAAAAGAAATTTTTGGTATGCCATAATTTCTCATCATATAATTGCACAATCACACATGTCTTCCCTTTCTCCATCAACATCAGGCCACGACTACAACATGTCTTCCCTTACTCGACCACCACTAGGTCGCAACCACCGAATCTCCCAAGGCTATTACGAGATCACAACTTTATTTGAGTTTTAAGATTATCATACAATTATCGTGTCTCTTTTGTGTCTTTCTCTCATTCTATTGGTTTTCTAAATTAAAATAGTCAAATGATCAAATTGATTTTTTTATGCCTTCAAATCCTTCTATAATAATAATATTCAAACGAGTGATTTAGAAGAATAAATTATCCATTTAAATCCATTCCCTCCCTTTCAAATCTCTCCAAATCTCTCAATCCAAATATAGTGTTAAAGAAAAAGAGAACATCTTTCGTGTCGAAGATGGATCGTGAACGAAGAATCACGGCAGAGGTTTAAATGGGTCGAATCCAAATTTACTATGTTCAAATTCGAACCGTTTAACGATTTGTGAGCTCGGATCTATACTCGAGATTGGGCTAGCCTAATATTTCAGGTTCGGACTTGTCTCGTTATAATAAACAAAGGTTAAGCGAGCGTTCGCAGCCGAGCTGGCCACGTAAGGATTACAGTGCCACGTGGCGCTATCACAATGGGCAAGACAGCTCCCGCCAATGTAAACCGAGATATCCGGCGTCCGCTGGCAGTGACGTCCGCTGCCTACTGGGAACGGCGATTCCGTTACTCTTCTTTTTGTTTTTTTCCCCCATCATTTTTATGTTGTCTTTTTCACCAAATTAATAATCGTAAGTAAGAGAGTTTTTCTTTTGTCTCGTGAGGTGACGTGATAAAATATTAATTAAAATATGATAAATAAGTAAATTAGTATTAATTATCCGAATAGTTACTATAATTAACAGTAATCAAGACAATCCAATTGGTTCTTCCTACCCACCGTTGCATAAGAAAAAACTCGTATTATAATGTAAGGGACAGTCCATCGGACGGGGTCAATCGTGCATGGCAATTGACAGAATAAAACGACCCAGTAGAAGACTATTAACTCGAGAAATTAGAGTTGGTTTAGGTGAAAAATCGCATTCCTATATCTGCACGTATTCACATTTAAATCAACTTTTATTAAGTGTTACTCATCCATGGTGGATAAACATGAATTGTCAATATCCAGTAACATGGTGGACAGATCTTTCCATGCTTCGCAAACTAATGTTTGATGAAGCACGGCCAATCATATGACAAGATTATTAGAGAAGAATTTTATGTTCCTGTCAACGAATCCTTTAAAATATAAAAAACTCTGCATCTGTACATAATATTTGTAAGGCAGAAGGCAAGTGAGGTTAAGGTCCCAAGTTGACATCTCCTATGGGTCCAAAGGGATATATAAAGTGATCGACATGTCTCTGAAAAAGCATTGTTCTCCGGGTTGGGTGATGATGCTAGTAAAGCTTCCATGCTGGTGCCCCGAGTCGAGACACGGTCCTATAACTGTCACGAGCCTCGTTTACTTCCCTGGAAGAGAGTTAGCTTTCGAGCTTTATAGGAAAATTGGCGATGGGGGCATGGAAATAATCCGCAAAACGCTACCATGGGAGGTCTCTCTGCAGAAGTGGGGGACGGGATGCCAGCAGAACTGCCAGGGTTTAAATGTCTTCTGAGCCTACTGGGTTTAGTCGGAGTGGGGCTTCCTCTTCTCGCACCGCTTCACATACCAGGCAGCGTGTTTCTGAAGTCCAATACGAATCATCACCTTGAGGCTCACAAGCATAACATACGTCACCCCAGACAGGACAAGGATCCAGAAGACTCTCCAAGGCAGGGGTCCGAAGGGAAGCTGAGCAGCGTACACTGTCGTCAGCACTCTTATTACCTGAAACCCATCATTTTGCACAATTGGTGAGAGAAAGTGACTGGAAGAGTTCTCTTACCAAGAACTGAACCATCCGCTGTTGTTTTGAGACAGCTCGATCTTTTAAACTAATGAAACACTGAATTTTGAAGCAACTTTTTATGTTATTTCTACATATTTAGTCGAATCCCAGAAAACGTAGACGCTAAATGACGTCAGGCCCAGCTCCAAGAATTCGAAAAGCTACTTTAAGTAGTTAGAAATAGTCCAGGGTTTACGAGCTTCAAGAACTTACCACACAAGCTGGTGCAAGAGGGACGAAGGTAAGATTATTCTTCGTATTAGTTTGAATGTTCAAGGTCTGCATATAAAGAGGCACATTTTATTAGGGAAATCTAATAAAAAAAGAGTGAACAAACGAACTCCCATCGATTGGGCAATAAGGAAAACCAAGTACCTGTTTGCAAAGGTCTTCAAGAAACTCCGAGTATGCGATCGGCTTTATGTCATTGAATTTTGCAATGAATGAATGCTTTATAATATCTATGGCTATTTCACTTACGTAAACCAACGTAGCATTCTGCAAAGCCAAATTGAGAAACAATTACAGTAATGAAAGAGGGAGGAAAAGGTCATAGAAAAGTATGAAAAGGAAGTTAGCAACATTAACTTACAAAGAGAAAACTCTCCCACCAAGGACCCTCAGCCTCCCGAATATTCTGAGCTAAGACAAATAGGAGGAATGCCGTAATGTGGAACCTCTCAACTGAATCTGCTTGAAACAAGGGGAAAATTATAAACAGATGCGTTGTTATTGCTCCAAAATGGAAAGCAATATAACTATTCCATCTGGACAGACCACCGAATTAACAAAAAGGTTCCAACTGCTTGTCCAATTTACATTTGAAAAAACAGAAAACAAAATCACATTGTAAATATGAAATATGGGCAATTGTTTTGAATAGGTGCTCTAAGCAAACTCTCTAGGCATTATGGTCCGTTACTAAGAACCCCAACAGGAGACATGGCTGGTCCCAGACAAACTGCTCAGATCCTTGCGGTTCTAATAACTAGGAAAATAAACTTTATAGAACCGGCTTACCATAATAGACAATACTATGGATGTTGTCTTTGCTAAAACGCTTGAAGACGTTGCTCTTTATCTCAGCAAAATTGTTTGAAACAAGCAATGCCAGCAAAGCATTATTGTGGGCAATGATGCATGTTGATAACGTAATCGCCTGAGCTAGTAGGATAAATGAGTGAATAAGTATGCATTGTTAAGGAACTAACAGACTCCTCCCCACTTTTCTAAATTTGCATTATTAGTAGAGATGGAAAGATATAGCAAGTGGCAATGATCTGGTTTCTAATACTAAAGGATATTTGAAGCACCCACGGCTAATGCCAAGTCCAAACTGAATCTCCACTTCCAATAGCTTTCGTTATCGGGCAGGCAACTTGCGAGTCCTTCTGCCGAACTAAATAGAGTTTGAAATACATCTCCACCAAAACTTTGACATAATTTATCAAATATCTGCACAAGGTATCAAGGAGACGAGTAAATTACAGTAAACAAAACTAAGAGGGCAAAATTGGAATCATAAATATTGCATGCCCCATCTCAAACATTGCTAGAACTGGAAAGACGATTCAAGAACAAAACCAACACCGGATCAATATCTAAGAACATGATGATTGGTTCTCATGAAAGCACAAAAAAGACCAAGTGCACCCCGAACTGGTTTAGACTATGAAGGCATTAATAACCAAATGTTGTCACAAATGTGATTGATTCAGAAGTTAAGAGGCTGACTGCACTTTTCTTACCTCTAGTACATTGTACACAACGTAGAGTTTTATCGTTCCTTGGCCACGGATCATGTGATATATTAAGCTGATGTCTGAGAACATATAGTCAAGAATGAACATATTATATAACCTTAAAAGAGAATCCAGAGACAAATATTGAGTAAGATTCAATTTTAGGTGCTAATAAGAATGTAGACTGTAACAGCATATTCTAACCTATCTGCTGCAGAAGAGTAACCCCACACACAAGCACGACAAAACAGCCCAAATCAGATAATTCTGCTGCAGAAGGCTTCTTGAAGTGCCTGTCTAAAGCATGTTTAGGTTATTTTGTTTAACTTGCAGTTGCTCATGTCTAATCCTCAGAGATTATAATCCGTGGGGTAAAGGAAATAGAGAAACAAGTTACCTTGTACTGACAAACTTCCATAGAACTGTCAAGACCCTTGCTGGCATGATAGTCAACAAGGAAAGAAATGAATCAAAACATACAAAGACGCCAACATCAATTAGCTGCAGAGAGAGTTTTTATCGATCAATAAACATCATGAAATATGTACAGAAGGTAAAGTAATAATTTGTAAATATGAAATCAAGAGATAAGTAAGGTATCCACTCAATAGTTTTAAAGATGTGCTCATCATAATTGAAATTAACCAACAGTTTTGAAGGAAATCAAATAGTTAAAAAGTTTATGCTCCAAAAAATCTTTGTAGTTGAAGGCATTCCAATATACTGTTTTCTTACTGGTCAGGGTTCTGTATCCACTAGAACAAATCAGACTTATGGTTTGGCATAACATTACGTATAAGTAAAGACTTGCCTTCCATTGGGCGCAAAAAAGAGAGAGCTAAAATTACCAATTCACATCTCCAAGGTAATCGGAAGATAGTGTCATATACTCTCTCTCGTTCTTTCTCATTTCCAAGAGTGGTGGTGCTCCGCAATGAATTGCCAATTCTCATTTCTTCCATAAAGTACTTCACTGGTGACTTCACTTGAAATAGACCTTAAAAGAGAAGGCAATGGTGAACAACTGTATTGGTGACATTAAGGCAATACAATGGACAGAAAAGCTTCTGAAAATACTGCATCGTACTGATGCTTCTGGTTGAATGTTTTGGCATCATTGATGATTGGAATCTGATAAACAGGACCAACACACTGAGCATATTTCAAGTTTCCTGATGCAGGGGAGGCGCATATTACTGAACTGGTCATAGCATCTACTGAACTGTCTCTTCAGGGACACCCGATGAAAAATGTGAAAGGTATACGGAAGAATTAACCCAAATGAAGGGTCATGGCTCATCTATCCGTCACATATTCTAACATAAATTTCTTAAATGAGCCGTACAACTATCAAGATAAACACCTCTGATTCTCAATTCTTGAAGCAAATGCCAATCCAGTTATTCCCACTGCGACCTCATTACTACAGAAAGCATATACCACTTACTGCTTCATATAATTCCATCTACAACTAGGATAGCCTGATGACTTCCTCTGGAAAGAAAAAATAACAATCATGTGAAACCTAGCACTCAAACAAATTCTTCCACCTAAATTCATCTTTATTGTACTCCCACTGAGCTCGAGACCACTCACTCGCTCATCCAGCATCCCGGTTCCCTCATTACACAACTAATCTTCACCACCACAATTAAATAGGACCGTGATAAAGCACAATGAAACAGCATAAACACAGAGAAATAGATAGCCAATTCATTGACTCACAATTGGGATCCTCAGACATGACTCGTTTCCAGTCCAAGGACTCGGCTGTCTCCAACTTTCCCTGTGTACCGCCGCTGGGTCTCTCACTGTCGTGTTGCTTCCCCACGACCTCGAACCCAATATCCTTATCCTCCTGCCTGCTCTGCGCAGATCCCGTTGAAACCACCGCCGGCTCTTCCGCCCCGTTGATCCCCACAGACCTCTGCCTCAACTCCCCAAAGCCGTACAGGTTATTGCTCTGACACTCCACCACCGGCGCCTCCAACACTACCGCCTGGCTCGCCCCAGTAACATAACTCTTGCTATCAAACTCAACCCCGTTTGGAACATGCCCGTTCCCGTTCTCGTAAGACGTCACCTTCCAGTGATCGGAGTCGGCACTCTCCGGGATAATTGAGCAGGTATCCGGCTTCTTCTTCTTCCTCCTCTTGTGCTTTCGCTTCCTGCTGAGGCTCTCCGATTCACTGGGCGGGGTTGGATCGGAACTAGATCGGGGGAAGAACGAACCACTGACCCGAGATTCTTCTTCATCGCCGTCTTCTCCCAATAGGGTGCTGCTCAGGATCTCAAAGGAAAGCTTTCGGCTTCCCGATCTCAAACCCATGAAATTGGATGACCGAAAACGCAGGGAATAGACAGAGGGGGGGTGGGGGTGGGGGGAGGATCAAGAGACTAAAGCTATGGTGCCGTGCATGCTGTCGACACCTTGGCGTTGGACCCTCCCTGCTCTCGTTCTCAGTTTGTCTGTTTTCCTTTTCCATTGAAAACAGAAAATTGTTTTTCGAATTGGATAGTGAGACCACTACTCAGTTAAGATTTTGGTGATATTCGATTTTGCACCCCAAAAGTTCATCGAAAATTCAATCACAATCTTTTCAAAATGTATGTTTATATTTATATTTATATTTTATTTTAATGGTAAATTAAATTATATGGTTAAAATTTAACTTTAGGACTTAATGGTGTGGATTATAAAATTATTATACACCCATATAGAGAGTACGCACTATTGGAGAAACTATTGTACGTCACGAGTATATCTCGTCACCCTATTAAATATTGTCATAAATCAATAAAAATTACTTATATCAGTAAATTTTGAGAGATAGACTGGACAATAAAATATAAATTTAAATTTTTTTAAAAATAAAAAACTCTAAAAGTCTACATAACTAAAAATTTCTAAAAAACCCTAAAAAAAAATCTCAAAATCAGTTAGCAAGAAGGAGGAAATGACATCGAGCACTATACAATATGATCTTCTTAAAATTTATAAGAGCTTTTAAGATTTTTAAGGGTTTCTAGTATTTTCTAAAATTTTTATTTAGTACTTCAATTTATATTTTATTACCTAATTTATCTCTTAAGAATTTACTAATGTAACTAATTTTTATTAATTTTTTACACCCCTCATAAGTTTTACCGTATTATACCCGTGATATACAAGACATTCTTGTACCATAAACTAATACGAAGTTTGGGATAAGCTGGCTTGGGGTTAGATAGTTTACACCACTCAGAAATCCTCTAGTTTATAAATCAGAGTTTTATTCTGCAATGTTGAGACGACATCCTTATTATTCGCAATTATTTAATTATCATCGTTGATAAATGAATGTAATTTCTACATGCCAAAAGGATTGCGGTTAATTGAATCGAAAAAAAAGGGGAAAATGAATAATCAGAGAGACCTTAAACATGTTTTCAAAATTAAAGGGTATTTAGTTCAAGAATTATTAGACTATATTATAAAATTAGATTATAAGGAAAGTTACAATTTTATGTAAAAGAAGCAGGTAATGTAAAATTATTATTTTAGGTAAATATTATATATTACAAGGAAAGTAAGTAAATATAATAATATTATAATCTTTCTTGTTACCAAAATGACTATCCTACCCCTTGTTTATTGAGTGTAATGGGGGCAACGGACTTTTCTGTAATTTTCTTTAGAACTTACAGGTGGGTCCCAAGTTTTACATTCAAAATTGCCTAGCACCAAAAGAGAAAAAAAATGGACCCCAGAAATTTGAATTGAGTTCAATATTACATCAAAACAACACAAATCAGGATGTAAGTAGAAGACAAGTGGCCTAAAAAGAATAGAATAAAGAGTAGATAAAAAGAACACAAAAAGCCAACCTCTACATCACAGTTGAGAGTAGTATCAAATACATGAAATACTCATTTCTTGTTCTACTCTACATGAAATCAAACACCACCTAAACTGATAGGTTTATTCATTCATCGAACAACACAAATAACCTTAGAATTATATACCCAAATTCATGCTGTCGAGCCAATCACTTAAATTACACACGCCCTTGCACCAATATCGGAAAGATCACAGTGGTATAAAACGAAGCCTACTCGTCTCCCAGGTAGAAGATCGTAGGCTTCTTCGGTTCCATGATCTCAACAGTACCTTCGAGCATCTTAGCAACCTTTCCCATTGACGGCCTGAGCTCGGGCCGGTCCTGGAGGCACCACATCGCCGTTTTCACCATCCGGTCAACGAGCTTGAAATGCGCCCTGTTGTCGTAGGCGTGCTTTATCTGGCGGTCGAGTATGTCCTCCACCTTGCTCTCCTTGAACACCTTGTCGAAAGCCCAACCGGGGAAGTACCAGTCCTCACTCTCGATGAGCGAGCCCTGCATCTCAAAGTTCCGGACCCCGCTCACGATCTCGAGCAGCACCATCCCGAAGCTGTACACATCGGCTTTTGGGGTGATCTGGTCGGTCTTGGCCCACTCCGGGGCCATGTACCCCCGGGTCCCCCGGATCCGGGACATGCTCACCATGTCCTCCTTCTTCCGGAGCTTGGCAAGCCCGAAGTCCGATATCTTGGGGCAGAAGTCGTCGCCCAGGAGAATGTTTTCGGGCTTTATGTCACAGTGCAGGACCCACTCAAGGCACTCCTCGTGGAGGTACGCAATTGCCCTGGCCACCCCGAGGGCAATCCGGTACCGGATGTTCCAGTCAAGGATGGGCTTTCTCTCGCCCACGACCTCGCCCATCTCATCCTCGTCCATGGCCCGGCCAGACTGGAACAAGTACTTGTCCAGGGACCCATTTGGCACATACTCATAGATTAGAATCCTCTGACCCTTCTCAGCACAAAATCCCCACAATCTCACCAGATTCAAATGATGCATCCTGGCAATTATAGTCACCTCAGCCCAGAACTCAGCATCCCCACCAGCAACACTCTTCAGGCACTTGACAGCAACAACTCTCTTATCACTGAGCTCTCCCTTGTAAACATCACCGAAACCGCCCTTCCCGATCGGGTCTGAGAACCCGTTCGTGGCGGCCTTGATTTCAGCATAGGTGAAGCGCTTGGGTCCACCGGCCGGGAGCAGTTCAAGCCCAAGAGTCTGGGCCATGTCCCGGTACTTGATGTACTTCTTCAGGAACGCCCAGAAGAAGGCGATCCCGGAGATCAACTCGGCCGCGAAGAGCGTGGTTATTATGATTATGTTCCGGGTCGTGGTGTTCGACTCCTCGGGTGGCTCAGGTAGGGATATGGTCACCGGGCAAGTGGTCTCGAGCACGCTCATCAACCCTGTAAAGGTCGTGTTAGCGGTCTCTGAATTATCCACCCGAAGAAACATAGCATTGGCAGTGTCGGTTCCTGGAGACCAGTATCCATAGAGCAGCCGATCGAGTTGCAGCACACACCAATTGGTCCCGTCATACTTGAACATGAAACCGAGGCAGTTGGACTTGGCCAGGCACTGGGCCTGGCAATCTGAGAAGTTCTTGGCCACGATGTTCGTCTGATTCGACCCGCCGGTGAAATTGACGTAGTCGAGCTGTATGAACTTTGTCTTGGACATGTCTGTGAGCGGGATCTTCCTCACGCATTCGTAGTTGTCCTCTGAGGGTGATGAGAACCCGGGTGGGCAGACACAGTAGGTCGAGTTTCCACCATCACTCATGCAGATCGAGTTGGGTCCACATGATCCGTGGATCTTGCACAGCTCGGGATTCGACTGCCACACCATGGCCCACTGGTCATCGTTGGGGCGGTAACTGTAGATTCGAAGGTTTCCATCGTCACCGAGATTGATCCAACGAAGCTGGGAGTCGCCAAAATCGGCTGAGTATATAGCAGCCCCGTTTTCCTGAACGATCTGACCAGCATCCTCTAGCATTTGGAATGCATTGCCCGTGCTCCAATAGATGTCAGTATTGTTGAAAACAAGCTGCTTGGAGTCAAATGAAAACCGCCCTGCAAGGACAACAAGGAAAAACACTCAACATTCATTGCATTCATTCTCTGGGGCATCCTTCTTAGTATTTGGAATGATTTTCAGAGTACCAACAATTAGTAATTTTGGATAGTGGGCCCATACACATGGCATTGGAATTGACTCTGTCCACAATCATAATTTCCCGGTGATTTGTTAGGCTAGCCACGATTTAGAATTGTGGTGGAATTGTTTATATCCAACCCAGAGACGGGAAATTACTCAAACTCGAACCCAACCTAAGAGCCCACCGAGGAGACTAGGGCTGGCTCGGCCCGTGGTGTTACAGAGACATCCTATCCTGTGATCCTACCTACCACATTCATACAAAATAATTGCTCATGGTTTCTCTGGTATTGAATTTGGTCGAGGAAATGCTTTTGCTTTTCTGTTCCGTGACTGGAATCATTCAATTTCCTCCCCTTCTCAGCGAGAAGGTCGGGTAAAGTTGCAATTTCGAAAACGGTTTCCAATCAGTTGAATAGAAGATAGTGAGGCTTTTACCATTGGAGGAGGTGAGCTTGGTCCCATTGATGGTCTGGTTCGGGAGAAAAGTGTCTGTGGGGGCTTTGAAGCTCTCCCAGATACCCGAGAAGACCAGGTTCCCATCGTCACGAAGGACGAGCCCGGCAGAGCTCGACGAGTTTGCCGTGACATTCGAAGGCCACAGGTTGCTGCCGGCCGAGCCATTAGTGAGGACGAGCTGGCCAGCGGCTGTGATGGAAAGAGTAGCAGAACTGCCCAGCTGGGTCTTGACAGACCATACCACTGCCCGAGATATGTTGTAGTACCTGCAGCCGGAAATAAAATATTTATTTATTTATTAAAATATGGAAAAAAAGATATAGAACAAATAATGAGATAATAAAAATGCCTAAACCCATACTTTTATTTGCAATAACTATAGAGTGACCGTACTACCTACGAAATTATGAGTAATATATTTTATTGTAAAAATAAATAATTTAAATTAAATAAAGATGAAGTAAAATCAAGAAATTAGGACAGCTTCAAGCGAATAAAATAATTTTTTTTTGTGAAAATTACGAATAGGAAATTAAGAGTGAAAATAAATTGTATAGTTACGAGAATTATGAAAAATAATTGAGAGAATCACGAAAATAGTTAACAAGAAGTTAATAAAACATATAATTATACTAAAATATTAAAAATGATGTCAAATTTCTTTTCACACATTTTATAATTTTTGAGTTTGCTTAAATATATAGATATAGATAGATATATCCCCCCATAGCGACCCAATTAATGCCTCCAAGTTTATCCTATTCTTTAGGTTTGTCTATGTGCATGGAGAACTGTGAAAATTAAATAAGTAAAACTCGGATATCTCTAAATATCAAATGAGACCCGTGTTTAGAAAAATATGAGAAGAATATGAGAATACCGGTGATGACCGAATCAAAATCTCTTAATTTCATATTAAAATATGCCATCTATACATACATATATATATATATACCTGTGTGTGTGTATGTGAACGCATATTCGTTTCCCGTAACGAGTAAACGCTGACCTACTCAGTCAAAAAGTTTCGGCCGTGTAAAAGTTTGACCGAACAGAAGAAGGTTCACACAGGAACAAACTGGAAGAACAGGGCGTGAAATGGGAAACAGAACAAACTACGGGGGCCAAAGTGAAATTAATCACAAACGGGTACTTAGGTTACAAAGTTTCAATTCATCTTTAGATCCGAAAGATAACTTTTTATTAAATGACACACAGTAACAATCAATTTAATCATTTATAGATTAAAACAATGAGAAAAATTAAAGGGTATATAAAATTGATAAATACATGTAATTGATATAAATCTGATATATCAAATTAAATAAATATTTTTTATATCTAAAATCTAATGAGAATAAGACCAGATCTCCCATGGAATCTAGGATGATGGCCGCACGTATTGCAACCGACTGTATTGATTACCATGGTTGAAAAGTAACATAAAAAAAGGCAAGAAAATTTTAAACAATTATATCTTATAAGTATGTTTAAAAATAATTAAATCGTTTAATTTAATAATAATTAAAATAATTATTTTTGGTAATTAATAATAAATTATTTATTTTTACAGTTTAATTAGTATTCTTCTGTATCGTATGATCAGACTGAAGAATTTTATCCCCCGGAACAGAACCAGAGGAGCTATATCTAGATCCCTTTGGAAGCAGGGGTTTCAAGGTAATACATAGGAGGAAAGATTGAGAAAATACCAGACGGAGAAGGTGTAGAGATCTGGTGATGAGAGAGGCTCGAAGCCGGCAGCGAAGACGGACTTCGGGGAGAGGAGGAGGCGGTTCTGGGCGGGCCGCCACGGGGAGTTGGAGGCGGTGAGGGACGAGAAGTTCTGGGACTGAGCGGAGGACGGCGGCGGAGCAGTCGAGAGGAGAGAGAGGAAGAAGAGGAGAAAGAGAGCCATTGAGATACCGCTCCGCGAAGGGGCCTGATGAATCGGGGAATGGGGAAAGGGTTTTATTCAGGGTATGGGTCGATTTGGAAAAATTTTTAGATATCCAACCTCATAACGACGAGATGAGAAAGATCGATAAATTATTTTAATTAATATTAATTATAATAAATATTTAAATAATTAATATTAATTTACCTATTTATTATATTTTAATATATATTTTTTAATATTATATGGTGAGATAATATTGTATAAATTTTTTTTTCGATTGGGTAGACTTTTCTGTGCCGGGGATGAGGGGGAGCCCCTTGGCGGCTTGACCACGGCCAACTGAACTTGACTGAAGAGGTGGTTCCAGGAGCGACGAAGTCAACCGTTAACGACAACTTGCTATCAACAATTTAATATTGGGGAAATGGAACTTTGGTCCTCAACTTCTGCTCCAAACTTTATTTTTTAGTCGGATTTCATTCTTAATCTTTTCATTTTGTACACTTCTAATCCTTTCATCGCTAACTCTATGAGTAAACCATCAATTTTGATGTAGATGGGACAGGAACCAATGATATGGAAGGCCTCGTTGAGAAGTATTGTCCGCTTTGGTTGACTGCATTGCAGTTCGCCCCCTCACAGTTTTATTCTAGAAAAGATGACTTTCAATAGAAGAGAAGTATGTATGAAATTATAAAGAGCTCACTTCTCCCCTGCCACATCATTGATGCTCTAGTCTAGTCGAGAGTCAAACCTAAGTTTTGACATTTCTCTCTTCGAAGGATGTATGATGGAAACTAATCCTATATTGAAGAGATAAGGATAAAGTGAGTTATTTATAAAATCATGCGTATCCCATTTCTCTTGAGATGCGACATTTTTATGACACAGTAGTGAGGGTCAAGCTACCGCGTCATCACTCAAAGCGGACAACACCTCTTGACGGGGCCCTCCACATCAGTTTTGTCTTCATTGTTTAATTCTATTAGTTCGTTTAGTCCAGGCACTATAATGCTGTTAACGAACGCTGACATCAACAATGAAGGCCATTTTTCGGGGCTCCACATGTTACATGGCAATCTATAAATGGATGAAATTATTTTCATAAATAATTTTTTGAGTATACTATCATTTTAGTTCTTAAAGTTGTAACGAGCCATCAATTTGGTTTTCATTATTTAATTTCGTTAGTCAATTTAATCCTTAGTCTGGGCACTATAACACTATTAACGGACGCAGACGTGGACGATGAAGGTCATTCTCCACATGCCACTTGACAATCTGTAAGTGGAAAAAATTATTTTCATAAATAACTTTTTAAGTAAACTATCATTCTAATTCTCAAAGTTGTAACAAGCCATCAATTTGGTCTTTATAATTTGAAAGCCAACAATTTAATTCTCACTATGTAATCTTATTTTATAATCTAGTCCAACTGTTATAATATCATTTTACAAGACTGTTGAAACACTAGTGACATATTTTATTGTCATATAGTACATGACAATTAATAATTAGATAAAAGCATCAAGAATGTCACACTAACTGACTTGAGTGTTGGAGGTGCGAATCGGAGTGTAAACCTAGCTCAACTTTCCTTTCTAGTTTTAGGTATCTTAAATGAGTTACAGACAGATCGGCTCTCAATCGCTTCCAAAGCCTCTTTTACCATCTTCTTTGTCTAAATCATAATAGCTTGACCAAAGTGTCCAACGAAATTAAAATGTGAGGACTAAATTGATAATTTTTAAAATTTGGGGGACCAAATTGTTTTCAGTTATAAATTTGAGGACCAAATTGATGTTCTACTTATTTTACTTTTTTTAATTTCAACAATTCATGACTTGCCACTTGTCATGTGAGACCAAAAAAAGTGGCCTTAACTGTCCACATCAACGTTCATAAACAGTGTTAATACCTAAATTAAATTGACTGACAAAATTAAATATTGATGAACAAATTGATGTCTTTCAAAATTTGATGATCAAATTGATATTTGCTACAAATTTGAGGATCAAAATAATAGTTTACTCTAATTCTATCTAAAATGACTGACGTGCACATGAAATGTGATCACACCGAGGACAATTCATTAAAAAATCTGACTCATCAAAACCAGATTTTTAAAAACCAACCATGTTCCTTACAAAAAAAAAAAAACAACCATGTTTTCCAAGAATTAAAACTTTTCTTTTGGCCAGCAAGAATTAAATTTATTAACAATGTTAGATTGATTTTCAGTTCTAAACTAGAACAGAGTCTAACTAGATCGTAGATTTGATTCTTAATAAACCAATTTCGGTATGGAAATTAAACTCAGAATTTCAAGACTGGAGAGTCTTATAGTATACATGTTATAGAGAAAGTTTTTTCCCCTTAAAACCTGCTTTTTTTTTTGGTCAAAGTCTTAAAAACATGCTTATCATTGAAAACTGTGAACATGAAATGGATGGACAAGTAGGCATGGCATGGACATAAACTGTAAACACCTCATTTTAGCTCGAGAAAAGAATACTTGACGGTAAAACTTGTTCAGGGCATAGAGCTATCAGTGTTAATAACTAAGTGGGATTCAAAGGCTTGGCAAATAGATTCAACGGAGTCAAAAGCGAGCAAATTTGAATTCATCATGAAGACCACTGAGTTAACTTCTACTTGATGGATTTTGGATATGAAATTCATCTTGGAGAGGGAGATACAATTTTTTTGAAGGAAGATTGCCCGACATGTGAACAGTAATTGGGTTGTGGCTGGTTTTGTAGGAAAAATCATATCTATTTATTTGGAAGTCTAATTTGAGCAAGGCCTATAGTATTTGGACTCCACAGATTAAGACAAAAATAGAGCGAACTATTGAAAGGTCTGGAATTAGCCTTAGAAAATTGATCTCCAAGCCTCAATGTGCAAGGCTAGCTTGTACCGACCAGTTGGATTCAGAAATTTGTTTCTCACTAATTATGAGGTCTTTTTGTGGGATTCTTCTTTTCAATGGTTACAACATGATGAATATTTATCAAAAAATGTTAGAAAGGAAAGATAAAATTCGTTTTCAGTTGAGGAGATGAAAAAATGGGCAGGTCCATAACTTATATGAACTGATAATATTTCAGCGGAAAAGATTTAGTAAAACTGGAAAAGAAATAATACTGCAGCTCCATTAATTCAGAAATTAGAAGATACATGACTGATTTTAAGTCTCAATATATTCTTTTTTCGTCGGTTTAGTTCTCGAAGGAAATGTATAAAAGGAGGAAGAACTAAAAAAAAATGAGGATCCTTTCCCACGAAGGTTGCTACTGTTGATCCAAATTGGAGTCATTCCAATTAAGCTTGAGAACTACTCCTCCCTGCATAGCTCACTGCAAGCTGATTTCTCACTCGGCGAAACCCTCAGATTGAGTCTAGTCTTTTCAACCCGCCTAAAACCTATCCCGGAACCCTTCGTGCTACGATAAACTTCATTGTTAACAAATCAGGTATATTTTTCCACTCCTATTCCTTTCATCGCTGGTTTTGGTCATTGTCTTACATAAATTTATTGTGTATTCCATGTTATTGATTTCCGAACAAAAGTGATAGCTTTTGAATATTGTTTAGCAATGAATGAAGGGTACAATGATTATTGTTGATGTTTTGAAGGCTGATTTGATTTACATCATTGTTATTATGTGGGGTGAATGGTTGTAACGTGATACCCGTTTTTTCCCTTTCTCAACATTAAAAAATATCGTGCATGCTCCTATTGATTCATTTAATTTTGTTCTATGTTCAATAAGTTATCTCACATGTTTAACATTGTTTACCGGGTGTGTTGACGATGAAAATCGGATTTTAGTAAAATAAATAATGGTTTTATCATTACAATGACCAGTCCTATTGTCTGGAAACCATTTTGTTCAAAAATATCATTCGCTTGCTGAAAGTGTTCCCTATTTTATGGATGTTTAAGTTTTTTCCCATGAGAACGCCTTTTTTTAATCAATTTATTTAGACTTGTTCATCTTGTTCAGGATGAGGTGACCAAATTCATTTTTGTGTCTTCTTGCTATTATCAACTCATTTAGGCTGGGATGGTTGTCATTGACCTTATTTATGTGTTGTTTGGTTGTTGTGACAAAAATTTACTATTTGGATTATTTTTTTAGAGATCCATAGGTGGCTACAAATGATTCTTCGTATCTAGACACTGTTTGTTCACTCTTGAAGTTGTTTTCTTGTTTGAGAATAGTTTCAAGAATTTTTCGATTGATTTTTAGTGTCCTCGTATTTTATTGATTGATGCATGTTTAGGGGACCTATCTTTTTTGTGTTCCTTTTGGTCCTCTCCTTTGGTTTGCTTGTTTTTTCAGGCCTTATACTTTGTCCACTGGAATCCGTTCTTAACTTCATGTTTATCCCGCTTAACTGTACTACATTTATATATCGTTATCGTCTTCTAATTAGATAGGATAAGAAAATATGGGATTAAATAAAATGAGGCAAATCTAGAAACATTGCTACCGATTTAGGGCATATCGATTGGCTTGCAAGCCTTTCAATCATTGAACCCTCGTATCCAACTTTGGTTCGAAACTGATTAATGAAAGCCTAGGTGGTTAGTGTTTGCTCCCTTAGGTGAAATAATAGGTTTCTAACCTTAGGACTAGTTCCATAAACAATTAGTGATGACTCCTTTTCATTTTTTCCCATGATATTGCAAACTCTTTTTTTTTGGGGGTTGCGATAGAAACGAAATCTAAATATGAGCCTTGCAACCATGGATTGGAAAAAAATCTTAAATATTCTTATCTTGCATTAACATGATAGAAGAATACTAATTAAATAGTTCTGATTGATAATAATTGAGGTAATCATTCTAGTGATCAACATTAATTTGTTTGTTTGTGATAATCTGATTGGTATTTACATGTGATGAGATAAAATTACCTAATAATTTCTCATGGTAGGTAGAGGACCCTTCACCAAGAGGAGAAAGTATTCTACGTAACATGTAATACTGATGCGATATCACCAACTAATAATATTCAGTTGCGTCTATTTTTTTAGGATTTTATTAAAAAATTAAAACAATTAGATCTTATTAGTTTGTGACACCATGTTAGTACTATCAATACCCAATACAAACTATACTCCCTCTGCCAGGAGAGAGTCTTTCACGTAACATTATCACCATATGGCAGTGCTTATGCGGTGACATCAACCAATTAAATTAAATATTTTTATATTTTTTAATAAAATCATGGAAACAAAAAAGATAATTTTAAAAATAACATAATTTAATTTATTGGTATTAACACATAAGCAAAGTACACACGATTACGATTAGACACAGTACATAATGAGTTCATATATATGTCTATCATAATCTTTGTAAATAGGGTTGTGCACAAGTATCCGATAGGGTAAGTTCGGGGTAAATTCTAATGGGAACATGGTATATTCCAATTAAAAAAAAAATCAATCCTCTCTCTTCTTTCTAGAGAGAGAAAATCCTCTCTAAGTTGGAGCAAATTCCTCCTCAATTGGGGCCCTTTTCTTCCTCCTTTGGACAGAAGATATTCTAAGTACGGTCCAGTGAATACTAAACTGATTGCAGGTAACCTTTTACCTTATAAAGCAGAAGATCCAGTCTTGAGCAAGCAAGCAACCCCACAAGACACTCCTCCACCAAAACCCTTTGGCGATTGCAACTCGGCCACAACAAAAATGGAGGAAAGTGACGTTGAAATCTCTCTGGAAGCCATCTTTCAAGACCAGATGGCCCTGAAAGAAAAAGATGAGGTCATGGAGTTGCCAGAAAATGAAAAACAGAATTATGGAGGCAAAACGGTAGCACTGCTGGTCAAGCCACACGGCTTTAGGACCTGCCAACAAAAGTGGTGGCCTTTAATCTACAACAAGCATGGGGCTTCACAAATATGTCAAAGGTACGCTAGTATGCTTCTTCAATGATCAAATTTATATGAAAAAAGTTGAAGAAGCTAGAGCTTGGTCAGTACGAGGATCGCATATGCTGATAGGCAGATGGGCCATGGATAAAACTATGGAAGATGTGCCGTTGGATTCAGTGAATTTCTGGGTCCAAATTAGAGGTATCCCACCTGAACTATTATCGGAGCACAACATATGAAAGGCGGCCGAAAGAATGGGAGAAGTGCTAAAGGTTGACTAGGGAGACTCATCAATCCCAAAGTGGTTCTCTATACCCAAAGCGCTAGTGAAGGTCAAAGTCTCAAACCCCTTATGTCCAGGTTTCAAATTATGAAGAAAAAACGATGAAGCCACTTGGGTTAGCTTTAAGTATGAGAAGCTCTCTACTTTCTATTATGATTGTGGTCTCATTGGACATGATTGAGGTAGCTGCTCGTCTGAAGAGCAGATCGACCCAGAATTATATGGACCTTGGGTTAAATATGACGAAAAGGATGATATTCCAGCCCCAAAACTGAAGTCTCCCTCATCATTCAGGGACAATGAAGGAAGAAAGGAGTACGCGAAGGGCAAAGGAAAAGAAACAGAACACCCGGCTCCATAGCCTGAAGATTAGAGCTATACATCCCCCGAGACGGAGAAATCCAAAGTCTTTCGTGGCGTACAGGAAAAACTGAAAGCATTTATTATTGAGAGAAAGATGAAGGAACTACAGGAAGAAAACAGCCAGGAGGAGGAGGGCAGCCATGCATTAAATGCAACAGGTACAGAGGTGGGAGCAAATTGTGTTGGGAAAACAGTAACCGTTAAAACTAGCAGGAATAGGAAGGAAGCAGCTAGATCGAACAGAGGCCCATATGCGGTCCAAGCCCGAGAAGGCCATTAGGTTGACATAATACATGCCCAGGGAATACAAATTACAGAGCTGCCTGTTGGGCCCCTATCACCACCCTGACAAGAAAGAGGAAGTGTGAAGAAGCCTTTAAAGGCTCTAGAATAGGCTCGTATTCTGTGAAGCCTTTTTGCAAGGATTGAAAAATCAACCTGGACCAAGTTGTGAAAAGGATCTTCATAAGGAATATCCTACAGAACAAGGGAGACATTCACAGGGAAACTACTACATTGAGGAACCTATGGAGATAAATGCCTATGAACAAGTCCAAATGGCCATGGTGGCGGGCCTTATCTTGCCCCCACCATCACCATGAGTATCCTTTCATGGAATTGTCAAGGTTTAGGAGGGAACCCGACAGTTCGACAATTAAAATCCCTCCAGAATGAATACAAACTGAGTGTTATCTTCATTGCAGAAACAAAAGCAAAAGAAAAGAGATGTATCGAGGTGGCCAAGAGACTTAAAATGGAGGGCATGTGCTAGTGGAAGCAGAAAATGCAGTAGGTTGCCTTCTTTTGCTATGGCACAATGAACTGGAGGTACATATCTTATGTAAAAATGCACACATGATCCATGTTAGTATTGACCATGACATTCTGCCCTCCAAATGGACCTTAACCTGTTTATATGGCCTACCTTAATCAAACCTGAAAATGGCCTTCTGGACAAATCTCAATGATATCGCTGAACATATCTCTGAGCCATGGCTATTAATAGGAGATTTCAATGAAATATGTAGCTCTAGAGATAAATTAGGAGGCCATCATTTGGCAAGTACATTAGGGAATTACCTAAAAAAATTCATCTCAAACTCAGGATGTATAGATTTGGGTTTCTCGGGTAATACATTCACATGGAGAAACAAGAGATCGGGACAAGCCCATATCAGACAAAGGTTAGATCGAGCATTGGCAAATGATAGTTGGCGAATTCTCTACCCTAAGTCAGAGGTGCAACATTTGACTGCAGCAAACTCAGATCATAATCCCATATTATTAAAATTGTGGAGCGAAAATGCATCAAGACTGTAGACACCCGATTTTGACCCGGTCGAATCCCGTTTCGTTCCTTTTAGTATCCCATATTTTAAAATTTTAATTTTCTATTTTTATCTTTATTTTTATTTTATTTTATTTCATGCATACAAATAAGGAAAAACTGAAAATACAAAAAAAGGGTTTTTAAGTGGATAGTGAATACAGTGTTTGTGGACGCCTGATTTTGACCCGGTCAAACCCCGTTTCGTTCCTACTAGGGTCACATATTTTAATCCTATTTCAAACTTAATTTTTTCATTTGTTTTATGTTATTTCATACGAAAAAACAACCAAAAAATTTGCGCATTGAAATGAAAAAAAAAAATGTTTTTTTGATTGATTGAACAGTGCATCTTCTTCTTCCTCCCCGCGATTTTACAGAGAGTCACGGCCAGCCTCAACGCCGGCCGCGGACGGCCTTCTCGGCCACCTCTGGCCACACCGCCGACCCGTCGAGCTCCCGGCTCCACCCCGAATCCATCCCCGTCCATTCCCGATCCTATCTCTCTCCCTCTCCGGTCACTTCCGTTCATTCTCTCTCCACCTTTCGGCGCCGAAATCGTCTGTTCCGGCGCCGTACCCACCTCCTCTGACATCCGCCAGCGCTAGTCGTCGACGAGCCGCCCTTGCTGACCTTCCCGAGCTTCCCCGATCGTTTTCACACCGGCTCTCTCTCTCTATCTCTCCTCCTCACTGTCGAGATTCGTACCACCGGTTGCCGTGCACGGCACCGGCCTTCTGATCGCCGTACGACGCCGTCCTGCTCCGGCCGTCATCCTTGACTTCTCGGCCTCCCTCCCCGTCGCTGCCGTCCTCTGCTCCTCTGTTACGATCTCTGCACATTTGCTTTTCCTTTTTTAATTATTTTATTTTTTTTTTTCTCTTCTATTTTCGTTTCTCTTTTCAGCCCCTAAAGTTTCTGGTGTGTTACATTTCAGCCCCCACAGCATTTCCTCTATAAATATGCCATTCATTTGCAGATTTTTGGAGATCTTGAATACATCAAAACACACATTGAACTCTCTCTTGAATATCCATTCTTAGACTCATGTGTTGAGCAAAAAAAAAATTCAAGAACCTTCATCCCGTTCCAAATTCGGATCAGCCGCCGACCCGAGCCCGATTCCGACACCAACTTGGAGTTCTTCATCGATTCGAGCCGAGCCGAGCCCGTGCAAATCATCAAGACCAAGCCCGAGTCCGTGTGAATCGACGAGTCTTCCTCAAATCCCGAAGGTACTCGGGTTCGACATCAACCGAGCCGAAGTCTTGTTCATTCCTCGACATCATCATCATCGTCGGTTGTAGGTATAACTTCTTGATCGGGATTTAGGCTTTACCCTTGTAAATAATTTCTTTTGTTTTCTTTTATTGTCTTTTCTCCTTTTTCAAAATGTTTTACGAAAAAATAGAAAATACAAAAAAAATGAGAAAATATAAAATTAGGATTCATGTTTTCATGAAAATATGGAAGAGGATCCTTGAAAATGAACACTTGTTAGATAGTTTTTTAGAATGAATATATTGCTCATCTTTTTAGGAAATATAAGAAATGATAAAATGAAAAAATAGAAAAATCAAAAAAATCAAGAAAAAATATTTTTTATATAAGAAAATCGGGGAATGACTAAAATGGGTTGTGCAAAAATCGTAATGATGAAAATGATCGTTCTGAGTCGGGTTCCAAATTTTGTTTATAAACCCGACCACTTTTTCGAAGCATTTAGGTCAGCTCTGGGGTCAAAAATGTGTTTCCAAGTGGGTCTAAATATTTCCCAAGGGTTAGGGATCATTTTTTGAAAATTTTGAATCATTTCGGATCGATTTGAGATCATTTTTTGTTATTTTTTTATCAGCCCAGATTGTTCCGAAAATTTCCAGGTTTGTTTTCAGGTTTTTTTCTGATGTATTTTGTGTCATTTAGAGTGGTCTTGGGTGTTGTTAAGGTTTAGGGTCAGTCCTTGAAAATTTCAGATCATTTCGGATCGAATCGGAGTCTTTTATCAGTCTTTTAAGAACCAGCCCAGCACCATTTCGAATTTTTCAGCTCTGTTTCTGATACTTTTAGTGTGTTTTAGAACGGTCTTAGATGTTGTGTAAATTTGGGGGTCTATTTTGAAAATTTTGGATCGTTTTGGGATCGATTCGACGTCTTTTACCTTTTTTTTTTATATCTGTCCAGATTGATTCCGAATTTTGCAGATCTGTTCCTGATGTCATTTTCTGTGTTTAGGAGTGTTCTTAGGCATTGTTAAGGTGTAGGGTCGTGTCTTGAAAATTTAAAATTATTCCGGATCGATTCGGAGTTTTCGTCACGCTTTGAAAAATTCACTCTAGCCCTACCCGAATTTTGCTGATCAGTCCCCCATATTTTTGTGTGTTTGAAGTGGGTTAAAGTGTATTCCAAGACTTAGAGTTTGATCCTTAAAAATTTCGAAACATTCGGGCCAAGTTCGGGTATTTTGAAATGAGACAAATCGATTTTTGGGAATATCTTTTGAGTCTTTCAAGGGTAGACTTGTTTAGGTCCTGAACGATTTAACTCAATTTTTATATCATTTCCCAATATCTCTTGTTCTTATTTTAAGTAATAGAACCCAAAATAATTTTGTTGTTTCGATTCGAATAAATCTATCGTGATTGAATTGATCGATGTAAATATTGGTTGAAATATTTTATTCATGTGTATTGTTTCGATTGTATGTGAGAAGGGGAAATCAATGTATTGTGTGAATCAATGTAGTTGAGTGGGTGTGAGATAGAGAGATGATGATGGATGTATGTATGTAATCCCGAATATAGTGAAAATCTTTACTTTCCGCACTTAGAATAGGACGGTTAGTGGCATGCTAGGGTCGTGGTACGAATTATCGAATTTCTCTCTGGACCATCGATTCGAACTTCGATCAAGGAAATAATTGGACAAATTAAAATGTGCAAACAAACGACCTAGACTTAGGGACGGGTACCAAGTTTGGGCGTATTTTGGCTTTCGAGTTTCAAGATACGTAACAGGACCTCCGGACTCAAATCTCGGTTTCAAGACCAACAACAACCTAGGTGGTTAGTATCATGATCACTTAGTGACTTAGGCGCCTAAACGGCCTTAATAAACGGTTTAGTGGCGACTCCAATCTAACACCGATTCAAAGTCCCAAGCTAGGCCTCGTGCGTGCCTCATGAGCTTATTCTTTTTCTCAAGTCGGAAATCTCGACGTCCGACAGCTTGGCGACTCCGCTGGGGACATTTTGAGGGTCCGCGCCCCATAATCCCTGGTCGTTTGTTTGTGCACTTTACTTTAGCATTGCATACCCTAAACGATCGAACCCGGATCGTAGGAACTTCCCTAGGAGGGGGTCAGTAGAAGTACGCCCGTCGTGGGAGCTCCCACCGGAAACGGCTTTGAAACACCTTCGCTTGATTCGTAAGCCCAAAGTACCCTGAAAAGGGAACCGAGGACACTGCTGATCAAGGGCCTTTTAGCACCTACCCTTAGATCCAAGCCTCATGCATAGCATTAAACCTCCAAGCATCCTTGTCGATTGTAATTTTTCCAAGGCCCATAGGCTAGCTCATCTTAGGTTAGTCGGGCCTTTCTTTTGTATTGAGATTTTATTGTATTTTTTTTTGATAAGGCCCATAGATTAGCCTATGTAGGGATAGAGTGGCCTTTTTCTTGTATGAGCTCCTAGGTTAGCTAATTTTAGGTTAGATAGCTCATTTCTTTTGTATGAAGTTCTGATGTACATGTAACTATGATTAGTGGATTGATTTTATTTTTCGAACTTGCATCATGTTTTCAAAATAAAACCTAGTAGAGTTGCCATTCATCCTTAAGTCGCTTGTTCATCCGTCTGAACGGGGATGGAGCCCATATTTGCTTGCCCCGACATCGATCATCTTTCATGCACTGTTAATGACATCAGTTGATTTCGAAGGTATTGGAGCTTGCTGGAAGCTATAGTTGATAGAAGATGTGTTACCTTTACAGTCATTCGACTCAATATAGCTATCATGTCGGAGGAGTGTCGGGAGTTTTCTAGGGATTCGATTAGCATCAAGGAGTCATGAGGCAAGTGATACTCGATTATTCAGAATGTGGCCAAAGAAGTAGAAGCATCTATCAGTCTACCAGATGAGGAGTTGGATAAGATGCACCCCATGAGCCGTGATACAGGTCCAGCTTACAAGGAGCGCTCTCAAGCCCACAAGAAGAGCACAAACCATGGCAAACAAATAGTTTGATTGAGCACTTTCATGGAAAATTTTTAAAGAAAATAAAAAAAGGTTCAAAATTTTTTTCTTTTCCTTTTTTTTCTCCAAAATATTTTGTCATTATTTTCTGAATAAGTATTGAAAGTGCTCAACAAGCTGATGGCACGAATCAGGCAACTTAAGGACGTTCGAGAGGTACCTTGATTAAATACCCCGAAAAGGAGCACATCTCATCTCCTTCTCGTGATATATAATCAGGACCAATCTACCAATAAGAATGGCAACTCACTAGCGGATTTCTCATGCATTCCGATTCAATTTTCCAATTGCTCACTTCTTTTGCTTTTCTTTTTCTTTTCATGCAGGTGCGACTACTGAATCTTCAGTTGATAGGGGTCCTAACCGCATGTGAGCTTGGAACATGATACAGGATTGAGAACATTAAGAGCAAACGTAGTTGCATCCCTATTGCACCTCTGGCAGCTCAAGTCTAAGTGCCCACATTCACAGCTCATTGGAAGACACCATGATACTGACTAGCCCCGTCTCTTCCAAAAGCCAGTACTCATCATTGGAGAGAATGTGGAGGAGGTCTTGGCTGCACCTTTGTTACAACCGACGTTGCGTCCCATGTCGGGGCTATTCTGGAGGAGACGTCTCGGGAGCCCCTGATCCGCCCGCTTGCAGGAAATGAGGAGCTACCCAACTGGACTGCAGTTCCCAAGCTTCCACTCATGCCTCGTGATGAGTAAGAAAGTTCAGAAAATGATGTTACCCGCACGTGGTTTGCCATGAGCCCGTGACGGATGAAGGGATATTCCCATGCCTTACCTTTCTAAAGAAATCCCTTTAGGAAACATCACATGCTTCAATCCAATCTTCTCCTACTTTAGTTTGATCTTCTCCTATCCTTCTATCTGTTAATCTCGAATAATTCCAGCACTTCTTTTCCAGGTACCTGAATGACAAAAGATGCGGTAACTCAGTCCTTTTTCGAGAAGTTCTTGACGACTCTAACCCAATACTTTACGGGGAAGAGTCGTGTAAGGATGACACTCCTAAAGAGATCGTGGAAAGCTGGGAGCGGTTCGAAGAAAACAAGCCTATGACTGCCGAAGGCACTGACGTGATCAATATTGGCACAGAAGAGGAGCCACGAACGCTTAAAATCGGAGTTGGCTTGGATGAAATTCAACGTGCTCGAATGATCGATTTGTTGAAGGAAGTATTTGCGTGGTCCTATGCTGACATGCCTGGACTTGATCCTGAGATAGTGCGACACTTTCTACCAGTCGACACTAGTAAATTCCCTCCCGTAAGGCAACATTTACGCAGGCAGAAGAAAGACTTGATTTTACAAATAAAGGAGGAGATCGTGAAACAGATTGACGCCGGCTTCTTGGAGGTGAGTAACTACTCAGAGTGGGTAGCCAATATAGTCCCAGTCATGAAGAAAGATGGAAGAGTACGAGTTTGTGTGGACTATCGAGACCTCAATAAAGCTAGCCCAAAGGACAACTTTCCACTACCTCACATCGATGTGCTTGTTGATAACACCGCACGCCACGAGATGTTTTCCTTCATGGATGGTTTCTCGGGTTATAATCAAATACGAATGGCGGAAGAAGATAAGTCAAAAACAACCTTCATAACCCTGTGGGGAACATTCTGTTACCGAGTTATGCCCTTTGGGCTAAAAAATGCAGGTGCCACTTACCAACGTGCCATGGTCACCTTGTTTCATGACATGATGCACAAACAGATAGAAGTTTATGTGGATGACATGATCGCAAAGTCGCGTGAAGGGGAGGACCATCTGGTGAATTTGCGCATGCTCTTCCAGCGCCTCCAAAAATATAAGCTCAGACTCAACCCGGCGAAGTGTGTTTTGGAGCCGCTTCAGGAAAACTTTTGGGGTTCATTGTTAGTAAAAAGGGCATAGAGGTCGATCCAGATAAAGCCAAAGCAATCATGAATCTACCCCCACCAGCTACGGTAAGAGAAGTAAGAAGCTTGCTTGGGAGATTGAATTATATAGCCCGTTTCATTGCCAATCTCACTGATAAATGTCAACCTCTTTTTCGGTTACTACGAAAAAATGCCGTTATCGATTGGGATGATGATTGTCAGCGGGCCTTTGACACAATAAAAGCTTACTTGGCTAGTCCTCCGGTACTAGTCCCACCCACTCCAGGTCGGCCACTCATCATGTACTTAACTGTGCGACGAGAATCGTTAGGCTCAATGTTGGGGCAGGTGGATGAAACGGGACACAAGGAGCAAGCTATCTATTACCTAAGCAAGAAGTTCACTGAAGGAGAAGCACGATACCCAGAAGTGGAAAGATTGTGTTGTGCACTTGCATGGGTAGTCCAACGTTTACGTCAATATACTTTGTACTACACCATACACCTAATATCCAAGACAGATCCACTTCGATATCTACTAGAGAAGCCTGTGTCAACTCGGAATTTGTCGAAATGGCAAGTTCAGCTGGCTGAGTATGATATCCATTATGTGCCTAGAGTATCAATGAAAGGGCAAGCCTTGGCAGACCACCTCGCTGAATTTCCAATTGAGGATGATGAGCCACTTAGGGATGAACTCCCAGATGATGGCATCTTGGCTATGGAAGAAGAGTCGGGACAAATACAAGGATGGAAGATGTATTTTGATGGGGCAGTCAACTCAACGGGATATGGGATAGGAGCAGTGTTGATTTCTCCACAAGGTCGGCATATTCCAATAGCTGCCAAGGTAACGTTTCCTTGCACAAATAATGTGGCGGAATATGAAGCATGCATCTTGGGCTTACGAGCGGCAATAGATATGGAAATTCGTGAACTTGAGGTGTTTGGTGACTCAATGCTTATCATCTTCCAAACAGTGGGACAGTGGAAGACGAAGGATGAGAAGCTACTCCCATATCACCTATACCTGGAAAGGATATCAGAAGAGTTTGATCGGATTAATTTCTCCTACACTCCACGAACCAAGAACCAATTCGCCGATGCTTTAGCAACACTCGCTTCAATGGTGTGTATTTCAGGAGATAACATGATCGACCCTCTCGAGATCAAAGTCAATGATCGCCCTGCACATTGTTGCATGATCGAACAAGGAGAAGAAGCCCCTTGGTTCGCGGATATTAAGAGGTACCTTGAATTCGGTCGGTTCCCGGATGGCGCAGATAAGAATGACAAGAAGACTATTCGTCGGCTTGCCTGCCACTACTTCTTGAGCGGGAACGTGCTTTATCGTCGCTCATTCGACACCACTCTACTACGATGTCTGGACACTAAGGAGGCTGAGTACTTGATGAGTGAAGTCCATGAAGGGAGTTGTGGACCTCACATGAGCGGGCACATGTTGGCAAGGAAGATCATGCGAATGGGTTATTTCTGGTCAACCATGGAAGCAGATTGCATCAAGCACGTTCGACATTGCCACCATTGTCAAATCTATGCGAATCGGATTAATGCTCCTCCAAGCGAACTACAACCAATGTCCTCACCCTGGCCTTTCTCCATGTGGGGAATGGATGTAATTGGTCCTATTTCACCCAAGGCATCTAATGGACATATCTTCATCCTGGTGGCCATCGACTACTTCACCAAATGGGTCGAAGCCGAGTCTTATGCTTCAGTGACCGCTAAGGTGGTAGTTCGATTCCTCAAGCGCAACATAGTGGCTCGTTATGGTGTTCCTGAGACCATCATCACGGATAATGCAAAGAACTTCAACAATAAGGCGACCGATGAGCTTTGCAAACATTTCAAGATCAAGCACCGCAATTCTTCGCCTTATCGACCTCAGATGAATGGTGCGGTCGAGGCTGCAAATAAGAATTTAAAGAAGATCATCGAAAAGATGACAGTAACTTACAAGGATTGGCATGACATGCTCCCTTGGGCTCTCATGGCATATAGGACATCTGTCCGCACATCGACAGGGGCAAACCCCTACTCGCTTACATATGGGACTGAAGCAGTTTTGCCAGTAGAGGTCGAGATCCCGTCAATGAGAGTCCTTGCAGAATCAGAGCTTGAAGAAGCAGAATGGGCTAGATTACGATACGAGCAGTTGAACTTGATCGATGAAAAGAGGCTAACTGCACTGTGCCATGGCCAATGTTACCAAAAGCGCATGGCTCGGGCATTCAATAAGAGAGTGCGCCGGCGTGTGTTTGAATCGGGGGACTTGGTACTCCGAAAGATATTGCACATAACTCCGGATTCACGTGGGAAGTTCACTCCCAAATACGAGGGACCTTACATAGTCAAGAAGGTTTTCTCGGGAGGTGCCTTGATTTTAGCCGATATGGATGGGGATGAGCTCCCAAGCCCTGTCAATGCTGATTCTAAATATTATGCTTAACAAGGCACATGTTTTCAGATGCCATCTACTGTGCGATCCTAGAATGAGACAAGAAGCAGAAAGAAAGAGATTCTTGATAAAGAACCCATGTGACTCACAGTCTATGGGAGAATGAGAGAAAAGACAAAAAAAAATCCCGCTAGGTTGAAAACCCGAAAGGGCGGCCTAGGCAAAAACAAGGGAAGAGCGGTGCGGTCGAAAACCCGAAAGGGCGATCGTGGCAAAAGGAGAGTGAAATATTCCCGCTAGGTCGAAAACCCAAAAGGGCGGCCTAGGCAAAAGTTAGGGAAACTGAGTGGTGCGGCCAAATCTGAGCAACCAGCCGTAGCAAAAGGAGAGCTATGGAGAGAAAAAATAAAACATGCCCGCTAGGATGCGGTACTCTGCCCATTCTAGGCAAAAGTTAGGACTTGGATTACTGCAATAAACAAAATGCCTCAAGGACAAGCAAGCCATTATTGTTGCATCACGCCATGACAAAAGGAGTCTAAGCGCGTAATTCGGGAAATTGCCAAAGGCCTACACGATCTCAAAAGGGGGCATCTTGGAAAAGAACTGAGTTACATGTATCCTTTGAAATTTGGGGCAATCTCAAAAACCCATCCGAGTTCTCTCTGTCTCATAAAAAATACTTTCTTGAAATTTTGGACATCCAAGGACCTCGGTCAATTCCTGAATCTGCTACAAGCTTTGCATCCCTTACATCTATTCATGAACTCTTTTACTCATCTGAGTTATGAGGGGTCGCAAGTGAGCTAACGAAAAGCTTGGTTAGTAAATCTTTCTTGCAGTTTGTCAGATCATGGGCTCCTGGAGATGTTTGCTAAGGAGTAATCCCCATGTGGCGTGGCGAAGGAGTAACAAGGGTCGCATCCAGTGACTACCTTCACTTTCCATCCGATGGATTTACAGTTGTAGGAAGCATCAAGGGCTAGTAGAGGAAGTTCTCAAAAGGCATACCTAGAGTTGGATGTCTCGACAACAAGGAGTGTAGAGGACACCAAGTTCAAGCGCGATCACGACATCGTGATCAGAATCAAGATCCCTCATCATTTGTTTGACCATTGCATGATTAGTTGAGAAAAATCTTCTTCGGTTTAGACGTTCTGTAAAACTGAACACAGTGGGAACGTCTTGTAAATCCGTCTTCCCTCAGTGGAGACATTCTGTAAAACTGATTACAGTGGGAGTGTCTTGTAAATCTGTCTTTCCGGTTTAGACGTTCTGTAAAACTGAACACAGTGGGAACGTCTTGTAAATCCGTCTTCCCTCAGTGGAGACATTCTGTAAAACTGATTACAGTGGGAGTGTCTTGTAAATCTGTCTTCTCCGGTTTAGACGTTCTGTAAAACTGAACACAGTGGGAACGTCTTGTAAATCCGTCTTCCCTCAGTGGAGACATTCTGTAAAACTGATTACAGTGGGAGTGTCTTGTAAATCTGTCTTTTCCGGTTTAGACGTTCTGTAAAACTGAACACAGTGGGAACGTCTTGTAAATCCGTCTTCCCTCAGTGGAGACATTCTGTAAAACTGATTACAGTGGGAGTGTCTTGTAAATCTGTCTTTTCCGGTTTAGACGTTCTGTAAAACTGAACACAGTGGGAACGTCTTGTAAATCCGTCTTCCCTCAGTGGAGACATTCTGTAAAACTGATTACAGTGGGAGTGTCTTGTAAATCTGTCTTCTCCGGTTTAGACGTTCTGTGAATCTGAACACAGTGGGAACGTCTTGTAAATCCGTCTTCCCTCAGTGGAGACATTCTGTAAAACTGATTACAGTGGGAGTGTCTTGTAAATCTGTCTTTTTCGGTTTAGACGTTCTGTAAAACTGAACATAGTGAGAACGTCTTGTAAATCCGTCTTCCTTCAATACAGTAGGAACATTCCATCGAATCTTTTAATTCTGAATGCACATGAATTATTCTGCATGTCTTGCTAATTGATTTTTCTTCAAATTACAGGCCTGAACCGAAGCATAACTCAAGGATCACATGATGTGCGCAAGTTGGTTCAGACTCTACCGAACTCCAGGAGCCGTCGATTCATCAACCTCACGCTTCAAGGACGACGGTGTACTAGGTCAAAATCGGTTTCTATTAATCTTTGGGACAGTCACTCTACGAGCGCCAGCCCAAAGAGGGGCAGCTGTAGACACCCGATTTTGACCCGGTCGAATCCCGTTTCGTTCCTTTTAGTATCCCATATTTTAAAATTTTAATTTTCTATTTTTATCTTTATTTTTATTTTATTTTATTTCATGCATACAAATAAGGAAAAACTGAAAATACAAAAAAAGGGTTTTTAAGTGGATAGTGAATACAGTGTTTGTGGACGCCTGATTTTGACCCGGTCAAACCCCGTTTCGTTCCTACTAGGGTCACATATTTTAATCCTATTTCAAACTTAATTTTTTCATTTTGTTTTATGTTATTTCATACGAAAAAACAACCAAAAAATTTGCGCATTGAAATGAAAAAAAAAATGTTTTTTTGATTGATTGAACAGTGCATCTTCTTCTTCCTCCCCGCGATTTTACAGAGAGTCACGGCCAGCCTCAACGCCGGCCGCGGACGGCCTTCTCGGCCACCTCTGGCCACACCGCCGACCCCGTCGAGCTCCCGGCTCCACCCCGAATCCATCCCCGTCCATTCCCGATCCTATCTCTCTCCCTCTCCGGTCACTTCCGTTCATTCTCTCTCCACCTTTCGGCGCCGAAATCGTCTGTTCCGGCGCCGTACCCACCTCCTCTGACATCCGCCAGCGCTAGTCGTCGACGAGCCGCCCTTGCTGACCTTCCCGAGCTTCCCCGATCGTTTTCACACCGGCTCTCTCTCTCTATCTCTCCTCCTCACTGTCGAGATTCGTACCACCGGTTGCCGTGCACGGCACCGGCCTTCTGATCGGCCGTACGACGCCGTCCTGCTCCGGCCGTCATCCTTGACTTCTCGGCCTCCCTCCCCGTCGCTGCCGTCCTCTGCTCCTCTGTTACGATCTCTGCACATTTGCTTTTCCTTTTTTAATTATTTTATTTTTTTTTTTCTCTTCTATTTTCGTTTCTCTTTTCAGCCCCTAAAGTTTCTGGTGTGTTACATTTCAGCCCCCACAGCATTTCCTCTATAAATATGCCATTCATTTACAGATTTTGGAGATCTTGAATACATCAAAACACACATTGAACTCTCTCTTGAATATCCATTCTTAGACTCATGTGTTGAGCAAAAAAAAAATTCAAGAACCTTCATCCCGTTCCAAATTCGGATCAGCCGCCGACCCGAGCCCGATTCCGACACCAACTTGGAGTTCTTCATCGATTCGAGCCGAGCCGAGCCCGTGCAAATCATCAAGACCAAGCCCGAGTCCGTGTGAATCGACGAGTCTTCCTCAAATCCCGAAGGTACTCGGGTTCGACATCAACCGAGCCGAAGTCTTGTTCATTCCTCGACATCATCATCATCGTCGGTTGTAGGTATAACTTCTTGATCGGGATTTAGGCTTTACCCTTGTAAATAATTTCTTTTGTTTTCTTTTATTGTCTTTTCTCCTTTTTCAAAATGTTTTACGAAAAAATAGAAAATACAAAAAAATGAGAAAATATAAAAATTAGGATTCATGTTTTCATGAAAATATGGAAGAGGATCCTTGAAAATGAACACTTGTTAGATAGTTTTTTAGAATGAATATATTGCTCATCTTTTTAGGAAATATAAGAAATGATAAAATGAAAAAATAGAAAAATCAAAAAAATCAAGAAAAAATATTTTTTATATAAGAAAATCGGGGAATGACTAAAATGGGTTGTGCAAAAATCGTAATGATGAAAATGATCGTTCTGAGTCGGGTTCCAAAATTTTGTTTATAAACCCGACCACTTTTTCGAAGCATTTAGGTCAGCTCTGGGGTCAAAAATGTGTTTCCAAGTGGGTCTAAATATTTCCCAAGGGTTAGGGATCATTTTTTGAAAATTTTGAATCATTTCGGATCGATTTGAGATCATTTTTTGTTATTTTTTTTATCAGCCCAGATTTGTTCCGAAAATTTCCAGGTTTGTTTTCAGGTTTTTTTCTGATGTATTTTGTGTCATTTAGAGTGGTCTTGGGTGTTGTTAAGGTTTAGGGTCAGTCCTTGAAAATTTCAGATCATTTCGGATCGAATCGGAGTCTTTTATCAGTCTTTTAAGAACCAGCCCAGCACCATTTCGAATTTTTCAGCTCTGTTTCTGATACTTTTAGTGTGTTTTAGAACGGTCTTAGATGTTGTGTAAATTTGGGGGTCTATTTTGAAAATTTTGGATCGTTTTGGGATCGATTCGACGTCTTTTACCTTTTTTTTTATATATGTCCAGATTGATTACGAATTTTGCAGATCTGTTCCTCATGTCATTTTCTGTGTTTAGGAGTGTTCTTAGGCATTGTTAAGGTGTAGGGTCGTGTCTTGAAAATTTAAAATTATTCCGGATCGATTCGGAGTTTTCGTCACGCTTTGAAAAATTCACTCTAGCCCTACCCGAATTTTGCTGATCAGTCCCCATATTTTTGTGTGTTTTGAAGTGGGTTAAAGTGTATTCCAAGACTTAGAATTTGATCCTTAAAAATTTCGAAACATTCCGGGCCAAGTTCGGGTATTTTGAAATGAGACAAATCGATTTTTGGGAATATCTTTTGAGTCTTTCAAGGGTAGACTTGTTTAGGTCCTGAACGATTTAACTCAATTTTTATATCATTTCCCAATATCTCTTGTTCTTATTTTAAGTAATAGAACCCAAAAATAATTTTGTTGTTTCGATTCGAATAAATCTATCGTGATTGAATTGATCGATGTAAATATTGGTTGAAATATTTTATTCATGTGTATTGTTTCGATTGTATGTGAGAAGGGGAAATCAATGTATTGTGTGAATCAATGTAGTTGAGTGGGTGTGAGATAGAGAGATGATGATGGATGTATGTATGTAATCCCGAATATAGTGAAAATCTTTACTTTCCGCACTTAGAATAGGACGGTTAGTGGCATGCTAGGGTCGTGGTACGAATTATCGAATTTCTCTCTGGGCCATCGAGTCGAACTTCGATCAAGGAAATAATTGGACAAATTAAAATGTGCAAACAAACGACCTAGACTTAGGGACGGGTACCAAGTTTGGGCGTATTTTGGCTTTCGAGTTTCAAGATACGTAACAGGACCTCCGGACTCAAATCTCGGTTTCAAGACCAACAACAACCTATGTGGTTAGTATCATGATCACTTAGCGACTTAGGCGCCTAAACGGCCTTAATAAACGGTTTAGTGGCGACTCCAATCTAACACCGATTCAAAGTCCCAAGCTAGGCCTCGTGCGTGCCTCATGAAAAGCTTATTCTTTTTCTCAAGTCGGAAATCTCGACGTCCGACAAAGACCTAAACCCTTCCGGTTTGAGGCAATGTGGACAAGAGAGGAAGAGAGTAGAGAAGTACTTAAAAAGGCTTGGTTGAGCAGAATTGATGGATCTAAGCAATATAGATTTGCAGGAAAGATAAAAAAGATGAAAATTGAATTAAAAACCTAGAATAAAGCCAGATTTGGATGTTGCAATAGTAAGGTTAATCAGCTCCTAAAAGAGCTGGATGAGATCAAACAATTAGAACCCACTGCAGAAAACATCCAAAAGGAGTCAGTAATACAATATGAGTTAGATGAACAACTGGCTAGAAAAGATCTACACTGGAAGCAAAAATCAAGGGAATTATGGGTTCAGGAAGGAGATAGAAATACAAGATTTTTTCACTTATCCACAGTGATACGAAGAAGAATGAACCATATTAATGCTATAAAATTGCCAAACCAGGTCTGGTTAAATGATACAGAGGAAATAGGGTAGTATTTCATAAGAAGCTTCCAGGCATTGTACTCAACAGAGCAACCATAGTTCCCAAAAGATTTGGAAGGGCTATTCCAAGAGATAATAACTGCATAAGAAAATAATAGATTAGTTGAAATATCAACAGAGGAAGAAATATGCAGAATAGTGAGGGCAATGAACTCAATGAGCCCCTGGCCCTAATGTTATGTCCCATATCTTCTATAAGCAGTACTGGAATACCATCAAACATGATTTCGTAGAGGCTGTCAAAAACTTTTTTCGTACTGGTTACTTGCTGAAACAGTGGAACAGTACATTCTTACCTCTAATTCCAAAAAACAAAGGAGCATGCGTGTTCACTGACTTTTGACCTATCAGCCTTAGCAATTTTGCTATAAAGTAATTTCAAAAATTATTGCAAATAGGCTAAAACCTCTAGTGGACAGAATTATAGCTCCTAATCAAACAACTTTTATAGAAGGAAGGTGGATTAATGAGAATAGACTAATGGCCCATGAAATATTCCATTTTATGAAAAAAAATCAAGAGTAAGACAAGGTTGGGCAACAATGAAAATTGATTTATCCAAAACTTTTGACAAAGTGGAATGGAGATTTTTGTTAAAAATCTTGGAAAAGCTGGGATTTAATCAAGTATTCATCAATTGAATCCACCAATGGTAGCCACCACTTCTATGTCAATATTACTTAATGGATCCCCATGTGGCTTCTTCAAACCTACAAGAGGTTTAAGGTAAGGAGACCCCCTATCTCCACATCTTTTTATCATTATCATGGAAGCTCTATCTAGAATGCTTTAGAGGGCTGAGCAGAGAAAATAAATAAAAGGGGTAAAGATCAACAGAAATGGACCCACAATTACACACTTATTTTTTGCTGATGACTTACTTATGATGAGCAATGCTGGTTTAAATGCAATATCACAGTGTGGGTCCATCTTATATAAATTCTGTGAGTGGAGTGGTCAGGAGATTAATTTTAAAAAATCAGGACTCCATTTCTCAAAAAATACAACAACCCATAGAAGAAGGGAAATCAAACAGATAATGGAAATGCACAAGCTGAAACAAGATGCAAGATACCTTGGCAATCCATTATTCATAAAAAGGAAAAGGGATGAATCCTTTCATTTTATTATAGAAAAAATGAAATCAAAGCTAGCAGCTTGGAAAGCAAAATCGCTTTCATGGGCAGGAAGAGCCACCCTAGTAATCTTGTTTAAATTCTATCCCCAGTTATCCTATGTCCCTATTCAAGTTGCCCAGAAAGACATGCAAGCAAATAGACCAAATGAATAGAAAATTCTGGTGGGGAGTGGCAAACTAAGCAAAACACTATTTTGCACCAAGCAGTTGGGATTATATATATGCTCTCCAAAAGAATTTGGAGGATTGGGTTTCAGAAAAGCCAAAGACCAAAATAAAGCCCTACTCTCTAAAACTGCCTGGGCTCTAACCAGGGATTCATCTAGCTTGGCCATAAAATCCATGAAAGCTAGGTATGAAAACTTTCTTGATCCATCACATAGAGCTGCAAATAGAGCATCTATTATTTGGAAAGGATTGCAGGACTGTAAGGAGACTCTCCAGGAGTGTACTATTAAGAAGATTGGAAATGGCATGACTATAAAGGTATGGAAAGACAAATGGATTCCAGGTTATCTTGACCCAACAACCTCTGCTACAAACCCTCACAACATGGACCTAGACTTGAGGATCAGTGACCTAATCTATAATGAGCCAATAGGATGGAATCACAAGATTGTGGATCAGACATTTACAAGAGAAGCAGCTAAAGCAATTAAGAGGATTCAACTCCAGCAACAAGACTTAGAGGATGAATATATCTAGGAACCCAGTACTTTAGGAGAACACACGGTGACATCTTCCTACTTAAAAGACCAGCAGTTTAGATTTACAAATGCAAACTCAATTTTTTGGAAAAAAAACTTTGGTTAGTAAAAATCCATGATAGATTCAAAATCTTTTTATGGAGATTGGTGAACAATTGCCTCCCTTGGTTTGCAGAGGAGGATGCAACCTATCCTATCTACAAATTAGGCTCTGACAGCCCAGAACACTTGTTTTACGAGTTTTTCTTTTACAGGGTTAGTTAGAGGGAGTCACCATGGAAGATATGAAACATCCCACATCCAGTGGAATATATAACGAAACTAGTGAAGTTCATTGTAGACCCACCTACAGAGTTCACTCTTGACCTAAAAAGCGAATGATTTCACCTGTTTTGGGTCTATCCTAATTTACTATCTATGGGAATTGCAAAATAAGACTATACATGATTCATGCATACCAAATCTATCTAACTTTATCTTTAAAATCAACAGGCTATACTCAGAACACAACAAGAAGAGCGAAAAAAGATAGGAAGAGCAATCTTTAGAGACTCTTGCAAAGGGATGCCCATCGGGAACCACGATAGTCTTTTTAGATGCCTCGTGGGTGAAAGGAAATGCCGGTCTCTCTGTCATTGCCATGGACAAACAGGCCAATGTCATCACTGCATGGACAGAAAGGAGGAATATGGTCAGTCCATTGCATGCAGAAGCAGAAGCACTCCTTACCTCAATCAGAAGGGCCATAACCAAACAATGGAACAAAGTCCAATTCTGCTCGGACTCCGCAACCCTAATCGAAGCAATCAACGGCAAAGGCCAAGCTCCTCCACAGATCAGAAGCACAGTGGAGAAAATTAGACTTCATCTGCAGGAATTTGCTTTCTCGGAATGTATATGGGTTGAGTGAGAGAGGAATCATCTCGCCGATCAACTAGCAAGGTTAGGTAGGCAAAAGGGCACGACATGCCTATGGCTGTTTGAAGGGAAGGATTTAAGTTTTTGTTTCTGTATCACAAGTCCTCCTCACAAAACGCCGAACTCTATCGTCGTTTTGGCTTAGTAATATATTTTCTCCTACCCAACAAAAAATGGTATATTCCAAGTAGAAAAATGAGGAATTGGTTAAAATAAGTTTAGATTTTATTTCTATTAAACGTGTGCTCGGGTACCCGTGCACACTAATTCGTGTAAAATTATCACAGTTTTCAAGATTTAACTTTACACATGTTAAAACTTAAACAATAATTTAATACAATAAGCTTATTATGTGGTTTATACTGAGTATTTACTCCTCTTGCCCTCACCTTTTCTCTCTTTCTAATTAGGACAGGTCAGCCTGGTCAGCGCCACATCACCATACAAATGACATGTTAGTATAGAAATCACAGCTTCATTGTTATGTCAGCTCTAATACAACGGCAGATTATGGAATAATCATGAATTTCATAATAGAGTGAAACATATTAAATTTGATTTATCACTTTAAAATAAGTAAAATTCAAAATTAGAAAATATATAACTTCCTGTCTTTTTTTTTCAATGAAAAAAAAATATATTTGGAATTTATCTATAACAAAGTTTAATGTGATCAAGAACTCAATACAATGATGGTGTGTTTAGATCATTGTAAAATGGGACGATTCCATGGAAAATTGTGCTTTCACTCTGCAAAATACAGTGTTTAGCTGCAAGATACAGTGCATTTTAATCTTATTGGGTCCTTGCCATTTTATCGGTCTCTTGCATTTTCCTGGTAATCAAATTACAGAGCTGAGACTATGCATTCTCAGATTACAAAAGCTAAAGCCCATTTTGCCTCTGCTTTCATCCACCTTCAGCCTGTCTTCTACCCATTGCAACGGAGGCACATGATGCCGATGGGAGGAGGGACGCAGGCAGAGGACAACGATGGAAGGAGGGATGGAGATGGAGAATCTGGTAAGAGGAGGTAAGGAGGTGGAGAAGTACGATGTCGGCGAGAGGAGGTAGGGAGGCGAAGGACCACGACAAGAGGAGGGATGGAGGCAGATGACTAGCGTGGAGGAAGGCAGCGGGAGGAGTTAGGGAGGCAGAGGACGACAGGAAGAGAGAGAGAGGGGCATGGACTGTGATGGCACAGTGAACAGTATGGGCTGCGGGTAAAGGAAGGAGAGGCGAACGAGGAGGGCAATTTTGTAATTTAAAGATTATGGTATTATTATTTTTAATCACTTACCCTGCAATTTACAATATTTACCAAATATAATAATTTCGTATTACCATCAACTTTTCATGTAAAATAATAATTTTTTCTGTAACTTGGTATTACAATATAATCTATGAATATCCGAACCAAACGCCCCCTGAATTGCACCAGTCGACTGGAGATTCAAAGTACATTTCACAATCCATTAATGTCGGACTAAATCATCATCAGTAAGCGCGAGGAAGGAGAACGGTGAGGCCGACGCAGACTGCGAACAAGAAGAGCAGGAGCCCCGTGAAGTTGACGATGTGCACTTCCTCGTGCCCGTTGTGCACTGGGAGCATCAACCTCTCGACGATGCCCGTCTCGGCAGTGCAGATGGCTAGGAGGAAGATGACCGTCCCGAAGAATACATGCCATGGCAGGTACGAAGCCCTCGCGTAAGAGTTTGACCTCGGGAACACGAACGAGAAGAAAGCCAGCAACCACTGCAAGCGATGGAAACATCGATGAGTCGATCTCGACACATGGTCGTGTCATGCTAGTCAGAAATGGCAAGAGAGGAGATGCCGAGCCGAATTAGGGGCGACCTCTGGTCGACCGGTAAATAGGGCTTTGCAGGAAAACCAAAAATAAAACTGAATGGTCGAATCAAGCTGAACTGAACAAAAAATAATCTAACCATTTAAATCAGTTTGCTAATGGTTCAGTTTTTTTGTCGAGAAGATGTTCAATTAATTATTTGATATAATTGGTTAGGTTAATTACGGTTAATCGAACTGTACCGTTTTCTAATAATAATTAATAAAATAAAAGATAAAATTAAAATATACAATTTTAAACTAAAATATATGTTAATTAGATTTTTTTGTGTTTAGTTTGAAATTAACCAAATTGAACCGTAACCAATTTCATTTTATTTATTGAATCTATTTGTTCATATAAAAAATTAGTTAACAATTTAGAACAAATTTAGACAAGTTAACTACAAATTACAAAAAACCGGCTAACCGGTTAAACGAATAGTTCAAACCAGTTTTAGACAATTCAGTTTTTTCTTCGAAAAGTGGTTACAGTTTGACCCCCATACCGCCAAAACAAACCGAACCAGAAATATGGTTCGTTTTGATTTAAAATGGTTTTTCGAACCAAACTGAATCAGATCGTGAACACCACTGCCGGTTACCTGCAAGCCGAACAAGGAGATGGTGGAGATCCCGAGCCAGGAGTGCAGAGTGACCAGCTTAGCGTATCCAGCTTCATGTTGGAACTTGAAGACCGCGTAGACTCCGAGGATTCCGGCGACGAGGGCTATGGAATGGAGTACGAGGTGGACGGTCTTTTGCACCTCCCGCCTCGCCGGAACCGTCTTGTACACCATGATCGCTGGTTCCAGAAATTAGTAAGAAATAAATCCATAAGTGGTCCGCAAGAATCAAAATCGCACAGTCAGTATCTATGTGGTCGGCTTGGAAGGAAATGGTATATGTAATGAGTATATCATGTTGCAGTGCATATGTGGTGTCGCGGAACAATCAAATCAAGTCATTTTTAGGTTGTTTTTTTTCACTTTAGGTTTCATTGAAAAAATCCTAAAAATAATTGAATCCTATTGACCTATGACATCAACGTCAGTACTGTCATATGATATACCGTTAGATTTTCTCCTAGCTGAGAGTACTCATGCTTCAAAAATTTGACGCACATTTCGATTTGGTCAAATCATTCCATTTTTTTTATGACGAGTCCATGGATTCGGATAATTCCATGTGCAGAGTATATGTGTGAGTGATCTCACTAAGGGTTACGCTCTCAAGGGGGAGTCGAACCTTCAACCTCGTGATTTTTCACACGAATCGTACGCACGTCATATCCACTTGAGCTAAATCTTGGGGGTTTAAAACCATTCCAATTTTATCTTTTGTATTATACATGAGGCTCCTCAATCTAACAGAATTTATGATAAGTCATGTCTAAATGAGTTGGGGTTCATAATCCTTTAACCTAAATACGACATGTTCAGTATTGCGCCGTCTCTAAATAGGTTGAACCATGTCTATGCAATTAATTATACTGTTAAATACATGGTACAAAAACCAAAATAGACATGTTCACTTATGAGTAAGATAATAACAAAGATGATAAACCAAAATTCAACAATGTACAAGGTGGAACACGACCTTAAAAACAAAAAAACCAAATATGCAACATATAGTGTTTTATGAAGAGTATTTGTTATTAATAACTTTCAATTTACTGGAGGATGACCCACAGAATTATGAATAATATATTCTACCATAAAAAGGAGTAGTTTAAATTAAATAAAAGTGAAGCAGGGCCGAAAAATTATAAGAGGTTAAAGTAAATAAAGTAGTTTTTTTTTAAAAGGTTTGAATCGAAAATTGAAGAATTTCAAAAGAGTAAAAATAGATTGTATGGTTAAGGGAATCGTGGAAAAGAGTTCAGAGAATTGCGAAAATATTTTACATAATAAGAGATTTTAATAAAACAGATAGTTATACTATAAATTATAATTGACCAACTATAAAATAAATTTGATTGAGGACAATTTTGGAATTAGAAAATGAGAACAAAACTGACTTGAATTTGCTTAAAGTAATATAGATAGATAAGAAAACGAGATAAATTATTTTTATGAGATTCTAAAACATATTTAGTAGAGCGTTTAATCGTATTTAACTGAGCTATGCAGGGTTTAGGCATGATTAAAGATAACTATTTATCATTGAGTTCGTTTCCACCTAAAAAGTTAAGCTATTAGATATTAGTACCCAATTCTCTTATAAATTCAATTTTTTTTAAATGTAGGATTTAACTCTCAACACCCGTTCTCACGTGACAACATATTCACACTTGATGCATGCTCTTAAACATTCGCCTTCAACAACGGACATCATGCTAGACATTTCTCTTCTGATATCGGGCAAGAGGGAAAATTATCACAAGTCAGGCATTCTCTTCTATCTCTGACTAACCACGAGTTCCACACTTAGAGCCTGACATAATGTAATTTTAGAATTGACTCGCTTTGATACTATATTAAATTTTCATATGGGCTTACAAAAGTCTTAAACCAATGTCTACCTAAAAGCTCAAGCTAATAGATTGTTAGTACTAAATTCTCTTACAAACTCAAGTTTTTTTTCAACATCATCAGTGTGGGATTTAACTCCAAACAGTGACTAAACTGGTTTTGTCCGTTTAATTCTCTAACTCGCTAATTAATCAAACAATAGGAGTAAATGATAATATATATATATATATATAACGAGCAAAGCTGCATTTTATCCGCAATATATATATATGTATATGTATATGTACATGTCAAGGAGTTTGGCTATTACCTTCTCCACCTACGAGAATGAATATTATCATGAGTAGCGGATGCAGCTGCAATTGTAGTCAAGATGATTCATCGTCACATATATACCCCATTCAGAATCACAACACAAGCATAAAAAAGAATTTACTCGATAATCAATTTGTGCTATGATCATCTGGATAAATTACGTACGTTGAAGATCTTCGGCTTGTTGGAGGATTTGAACGCGAAGCCTTCCTCGAACTTGAGAAGCCAGACGAGGACGAGGGTCGTGATCGCTATGGCGAGCAGGTGAGCCAGTACCGTCACTGGGGTCGACGATAGCTGGTAGCTTCGGCTTTTCGATGCCATGCTCTCCCGCTACCCTTTCACTGCAACGGAGCTCAGGCAACCGTACGTGAGGAATTACAAGCAAATTGTTGAGCTGCAGGTCAAATGAATGGAGGTGGAAACCTTGTGTTGTTTATATTTTGGAGGGTTGTTCACTAATCGACATTGCTATGTCTGTTTGGACGAGAATCAAGAGAGGGACGTTGTTATTTATGCGTGTCCATGAATACGTACAAGTTAGATAAATGTTACCCACTAGTAAACAAGCGTTAACTTATATGTCCAGTCCAGGGTTGGATCCTCAAGAGGCCGGTATGAGATTTACCAGGCTCGCCTTCGCTGTAATATAGGGCCCCGGATGCAACCCCACTAGCGAGTGCGATGGCGCTCGGATACGTTGGTTATAAAAAAAATAGATAAATATTGGTCAGTTTGGTTCACATGGTTCATTGTCTCTTTATCTTTTTAAGTATGTTACTAGAGCCTTCTGAATAGAAAAATTTATGGTAGTGGGAGTTTTATTCGTTTTACGTCGACCAATTTAAATTTGTATTAATTAAGGTTCATTAAACTTTTGGATAGAAGATAAATCTTGAACTTGTCTTAATTGGTTGGTTGACCTGGCTCGGCATCTTTTTCTCTTAAGCAAGTATCGGGGTTTGAGTTTTATGAAAGAAGAAAATTTATCATATAGAGAGCTCTGTTCCATGGTAGACTGAACTGGCTAAATCAAGATTAATCAGTTAAAATTTTGGATAGAAAATAAATCTTGAGCCTATCAGGGTTGGAAAATTGAACCTTTGGATAGAAGATAAATCTTGAACTTGTCTTAGTCAGTTGATTGATGTTGTTTGATATCTTTTTTTCTTAAGCAAGTATCGGGTTTGAGTTTTATAAAAGAAAAAAATTCATCACAGAGAGAGTGCTATTCCATAGTAGACCAAACTAGCTTAAATCAAGATTAATCAGTTGAGATTTTGGATAGAAAATTAATCTTGAGCCTATCAAGGTCGGTTGATTGATATAGTTTGATGCATCTTTTCCTTAAAACATGTTTCAGATTTGAACATTGTAAATAAAAAAACTTATGAAAGAAGTTCTATCCATAGTGATCCGACCCAACTGAAATTTACATCAATAATAATTTATTAAATTTTTAGATATAAGGAGTATACCAAAAAAAATCTAGAGCCTTTCACAAAGCAGAGATCATGTTCAGTGTGTTTCGAACCCATTTGGATGTCCAGGAATCCATGAAAAATGAATTTAAATTGGAAATGTGAAATCGTAGCGAGAATAATTTTCTATTTAAATTAATTTTAATTAACTTTAGCAGAGTTAACAATGTACTTGATAAAAAAAAATCTTAAATGGTCATACCTTATAATAACGTTGTAGGAAAAAATCAATCAAATTATTTTGATTAGTATTAACTATGACAACTGCTTTGGTAATACTCTCATTTATCATATTTTAATTAATATTTTCTCACGACACGTGATGAGGTATGACAACCTAAGAATTTCTCCTTGATCACTGAGCACTATGGTGCTGGCCATAACTACTAATAGCAGGTCCAGGACACAGCCCACCTGTCGGGGGATATTACTTAAGACCGCCGGCGTTGTCGTTATTCGTCGGCCGGACGATTTGCAAACTCTTGTTCACGGTACCTTGTCGGGACCGCCTCATTCGAGCTTTGTTCCATTTAAACGGCTTCCTAAGCTTTCTTCAGTTCAAATAAATTATAAGAGAGCCGTCGCGCTCCTAGCGAGCCGAGTCAGCTTCGAGCCAACGACGTGCTTCGTAATAAATGTGGATGGTTTATTCGGAAACACGGTCAGATGGTGGCACACTCGTTCCTCATACCTCGCTTTAGGGACGAATCAAGAAAACTTGATTAGGGGACGAGACTCCATGTGTGTGTGTAACGTGACGAATTTAGATGGAGGGTGAACTATGTATAATTTAATAAAAATTGGATAAAATTAAGTAAAATATATATAGTGTATTATGAAATTTTTTGAATTTAGGGGTGATGGCCCTCCTTGCTCTGCTTGACTAATTATTTAATTAGATCATGATCTTGATCAATAAACTAGTAACAATTGAACATTGTCTTGGGTAGAGTTTTGAGGGTTTCTTCTAGAGTTCTGAATATTTTTAAATCAGTTCTAAAATATTTATTTTGCTACCCGTTTCATTTTTACAGTTTGTGCCACCGGTATCTAGAAATCCAACCGATTATGACTAATTCAGTTCGAGTCCAGAGGGTCCACAAAGGGTTAACGATCTTCCAAGGCGAACTGTCTCCATTCACAAGACTTGAATCAGAAACCTTACTTAAGAAAAAGATACAACTTACCACCTCAACTAATCCACATGATTTGTTATATATTTTATGGTGTATTTAGCAGTGTGAAATAGAGATTCCGATTTAGGATAAATTTTGGAAGGAATCTCTGGTCCATGTTCTTCTTAAAAATGGTACTGACCAATTTGATTCTCCTTCAACTCCCTCTCTTCTTTATTCAATTCATCATCAATTACTTGTGGATTCTATTTCTCAAGCATCGTGTAGGCACGGGTTACTCGAGCCCGCTACTCCTCGTTAGCACCTCGATTCTTTGTTCCTGTAATTTTTCTACAATCAAATAAATTTGAATTAAGTATCCCAATGTAAAGAAACTAAAAAATACTCGAGAAAACATCTGAAGCCCGATTAAGCTCGTAAGTCAACATGTTTTTAAGGCGTAGAGTTGCCCAGAAAATCCACCATGTTTGTCGATTTACCAATAATTTCTCCCAATTACACTGTCACAATTATGTTTGGAAATTTACATCAATTTATTTTCAGCATCAATTTATTTCACCGTTACAAGGTTTTTTTTTAAACAAAAAGAAAACCGTGCCTAGAATCACGGGCAGAAATGGTTCAGGTAAGTATATCATCAATTAATTGGATTAATTGCAAATAATTGATTATATATTCACAAAACTTGATTTTTCTGATATATTGTAGGAGGTCGCCACCGAGAAACTCCAAGAGTTGGCCTCGCTGCAGGAGAGCAACGCCGGCAGTCTCCTCCACTGTCCCCTACAGGGGAGATATTTGAAATCTGAAAGGAGGTTGCCGGAGGGAGGAAGAAGGGTTGCATTTACGGCCTCGAGTACTTCTCCGAATTGGGTGTCTCTTAGATGCCCTTGAAAAATATCGGTTCCTCCAAGGTATGGGAAGCGCCGATGGAGAACACAAGAACCCGTGCTCATCTACTGTTGGAGAATTTGCGATCACAGATGTGTCAGATGTACGATGAAATCCTCAATCAACCAGAAGTTGAATAGGTTTTTTTTGAGAAATTCATCCTGCACGTCAACAAGGACAGCGCCACCACTGGCAAACATGTTTTCGTGTCGGCAACGGAATAATTATAAAATATATATTTAATGTTTTTATATATTTTTTAGAAAGTGATGCAATACGTCGCAACACAAAAAGCCACTATAGATAAGATTTGGCAAGAGGGTTGCTGAAAATGATGGGATACAAATAAACTGCCGCATCCTGCTAAGAGAAATCTGCCATGTCATGCGGCTGCATGGGAGATCAATTATCGCCCATGGTATCTAGTGTCTTCTGCATTTTGACATGTAAATTTACTTATCCTCCTTTGTCCGTGGCTTTTTCACATTATGACTTGACAATTAGCACGTGTGGAACTTAATAAAACAATTTCAATAAAAGTTACATTAATCAACCAAGCAAAAACTCATTGAGAGAATTTGCTTGTCGTGCGACGTCGTCTTCAGAGAAATCTGCAATATCGTGCCCCTATATGTTCGGACAAATAATCACTCGTGGTATCTTGCATGTAGCAGGCATCTCTTGCATTTTGACACGTAAATCTGCTTCTCCTCCTCTGCTCGTGTGATTTTTCTATGTTATCTCTATGTACTGAATTTAAAGGAGTATTGAGACCATGACAATAATTTCAAGATCGTGACACTCTAATACCTCTGATACCATATAAAACAATAATGGGGCTAAATATATCATCTCTACTGGGAAGAATGTGCCTCAAATGTATACATACGAGAGATTCTAGGATAAACTATTAAGAGAAAGTACTAGCACTTTATTGTTATCGTATTCAGATATAATTAAGACATCAATACTTTTTTTTTTAGTAGTTTACGGTGGACTGAGTTTACCTGAGAATCTCTTTGTACAGAGTGAAGAGTGAATATAAGGTTTAAGGATAAAGGGAATACTCTAGCTACTCAAAATCGTCAAAAGAATCCCAGAGGTACAAGAATCAAGGTTACATGAATCCTAAGATTGTATAATTGTGATATAATTTTCTAAATAGGCGATTAATAATTATTTTCGTGAGAATGAAAAATCCTTGTCCAACTTAAATGCCTGTTATTATATCACCACCAAACTTTTTTCGATGTACATAGGAGGCGCATTGGTCTAGAAATGGTAGAAGGAAGGAGGATAAAAGGGCACGGAAAGTCGCACGGGTGTAATCGAACCTAAGACCTTTAGATCACTGGACGAGAGCCGTACAAACTGTACTAAGCCCTCTTTCTCTATCATTACCAAACTTTAATCCACAAATTACGTGGAAACTAAAACTTATATAAGTTCATTGATTTGATTTACGAGTTACTGAAGTTATCAATTTTTCCGCGTACCAGTACTAATCCTCCCTATTTACATAAGATTACCTATACCATGAATAGAACTTAACAAAATCCAATGATTTATTGTAGTTATATTTCTCATTTAGTTCCCTCCATCTATTTTTAATTACAAACATAATATTTTTAATAGAAAAAAATCTTAGATAATCTTACCAAATAGAGACGTGTGAAGAAGAACCGGTTAAATTACTCTTATTAGTAACAATTAAGGTAACTTCTTAAGGTGATTAACGTCAAATTTGTTTTGTTCCTTTATCACAATCTCATTGATATTTCCTCACGGCACATGGTGAAATAGGATAATCTACTAATTTCTCATTTTAATGACATGACATAATATGAAAGGAGAGAATTTCTAAAAAGGGAAACAAATGATGTTGATTCTTATCTCTATGATTCACTTTCCTATTTAGTCATATCACCTCTCCCTACTTATGGAGCCAATGTGAGCATTTGATGATCATTGAACCAGTCAAGATTGCCGACAATCATTGTCATGGTGATGGTTTTACTTCGGGGGCATCTCATTCTGTTCTCAGTTCTTCTCATCCTCGGCATGAAGAAAGCAGTCTCTCAAGATCAAGATCCTGTGCAAGATGTCATCATCTTCAATCATCTCCCAGGAAAACAGGACCTCACGGTTCACTGCAAGTCCACGGACGAAGACCTAGGAGGTCGTATGCTCCGGTATGGCGACAGTTACAAATTCACTTTCACTCCGAACATATGGGGAACTAAGCGCTTCTCATGTTTCTTCGGGTGGACTGGCGAATATCACTATTATGACATATACGTCCAAACTCGGGATCAAAAACGTTGCGGCGTCTGTTCGTGGTCCATACAACCAAAAGGCCCGTGCCTACAAAACCTGAGCACCGGTTCCTATGATCTCTGTGATAATTGGAACCCTAGGAACCCCAGCTAGTTCGTGAAGCCCCTCCAACTTTTCAGTTTTAGCATAGAATAATAACAACGAAACTTGCTTATAGAAAGGGGGTTCGGTATGGTACTGTAGGATCATCCTCAATCTGCGATTAAGAAATTTCCGATTTGGTTTCCATTAGCAGGTTTTCTCGTGCCCATCAACTCTCCTCTTTTTTCTATTCCCTTTCTGTACTTACATGCTATTAATGAAGAAGAAATTGATCCAATTTGGTGAATTAGAGGGCCGAAGTTGCAATTAAGAATATAATTTTATGTGAGGCTAAAACCCTAATTGCAAGTGGATCTACAGATTGGATACTTCCGGTTCAAAGTGCGTGGATCAGTTGAATTAAAGGACACCTCAAAGGTATTTGAAAATTATGTTTTTTTAGGTGATTTTACCTCGCCACGTGATATGAGAAAATACAAATTAAAATATAACAAAGGAGTAAATCAGTGTTAATCATTCAATTAGTTATATAATTAATACTAATAAAAATAATTTAATTAATTCTTTTCTACCATTTCATCGTGAGTTAGGACCATCTAAGATTTTTTCCTTGTGAAATCATTCCCGTATCGGGTTGAGAAGAAGAAATTACGACATGGTTAGTAGCGATGAATTGAATAGACCAGCAAATTAGCGGTAAATCGAATAGATAAGTAGAAAGAATTGGGAGGGAAATAAATTGACTAATATTTTATTTGGTAACATGGAATTAAATATAAGTATTAACTAGTAATCACTAGAAGGTAAAATAAAATTATTAAAATTTTTATTTGTAAATTATTATGTATATTTAGATTTATTGTTGGGTATTACTTATTATTTAATACTTTCATTTCTAAAAGATATAAGTATTTTTCGATGTTAAGAGAAACTCATAGGTACAAAAGTATAATAATTTTTTAATTAAAATAAAAATATTAGTTGATAAAAATAATAAAATTAAAAGATTTATTTCTTCGTAGAAAAAAAGGTGGGTCAATATTAAAAGAGAGAGAAAATGTGTTAGGAAAAAAGGAAAGAAGAAATTGCCCTCATAATGAGAAAAGAGATATAATTTCTATGGAAGGGTATCAATATAATTTAATTTAGTTTCTTAATTATTTATCAGTACTTCTTTACTATTACAAATGGCTTCGTAGTGAAAGATGATAAAGGATTGATCTGGAATTGTCGACTACATCAGTAATCATAATTCCATACAAAAAGTTAAAAAACTACACAATTCGAATTTCGTTTGTAGTTGATATATGTAAACAAAATCCTAATGACCTAGTATCAAATGCGTATTATTCTACTAATGATGCATATATATTTTAGTCAATTCTCGAGTAAAATTTGAATGCACATTCTATTTGAAAGTGAGAAAATTCTTTGGTCAATGAGAAACGAGATTTAATGCAATTGGCATCATACTCGACTAGGAGTTAAAAGGTTTTGAGTTTGATTTCTAATAGTGGGACTCCTAGTGCCCCTCATTCCCTTTCCCTTATATCATATTCTAGACCTATGTGTCCCCTTCGCATATCAAAAAAATTCATCGACCCATTCATTGAACCGTTAGATAGTTTAAATTAACAATTAACAATTAACAATTAATAATTAAAATCAGAGAAGTGGAATAAATGTTTCGGTCATTTTTCCCAACCGCTCGACCCATAGAATTTTTCCGTCCTTACATTCATAACAAGGATCTCAATTTCATGCCTTTTCATTGTATAATATTCACCACGACATATAGGATGACAACTTGCATCATAGTATGACGAAATTATTTGGTTCTTTTAAGAAAATTCAGTTATTTTTGAAAAAAAATTCACAATCTTGATTTTTTTTTCTTAAAAAAGATTCCACGATTCTATTCCTTATCTCTGTTTTTTTTTAAAAAAAAAGCGGAACTCAATTTATTTCGTATGTAAATTTTTAGAAATTCTTTTAGAATTTTCTACGACCAATTTTAATTTCAAGAATTAATGTATTAACATTTCCGAATCTTTGTCCTGCACGGATCTTTAAATCAATTTACATATTAGTTTTTATTTATCGGTACTTAATTTTAAAAACGAAATTAAATAATTCTTCAAATACTAAAAAAGAGCCTTCATATAATCCCAATCATCCATATAACTTACTTTACATTAAATTTTTTATTCAACGTTGATTTAATATTGACATAGAAATTATAAAATTATTAACCAAGAGTTAACTCAAATGAGTAGGATGCGCGTTTAAAATGTGGAAAAATGCATGAGGCCAAAGATTCGATACCCTCTTGAGCAATTAGCCTTGACGAATTCATTCACACATATGTTTTGCACATAGACTTAATTACTGTAAGCATGTGATTAAGTTATTCATGAAACTAAAAATTTAGCAAAACATTGAGGGACAAAGATAAATAAAATATATTAACAATCAATATAACCGAGAAAGTTACTGAGAAGTATTCTAACTTGTTTAAGTTTTTGGTTTGATTTCTGAGTTATTGAAATTATCATTTTTTTCGGTTTATTCACTGGTACCTAGAAAATCCAGTTTGAGCCAGGTGTGCCCATTAGGGGGTAAAATTCTCGCAAAATAATTTTTCTCTATTGATAAGGTTCAAATCGAGATCTTACAGAAAGAAACACCTCAACCAATTCAACTTTGATTTGAAGTTATGATTTTTACTAGCACCATTGCTAATCCTCCCTAATTACATAAGATTATACCATAACTAGAACCTAATAAAATCAAAGATTATTGTGGGCATAACTCTCATTTATGTCCCTTCCATCAATTTATAGTAAAAATAATATGTTTTAATGACATAACATAATGTACAAGAAAGAAAATTTCTAAAAATGGAAATAAATTATGTTGATTCTTATCTCTGTGACCCCACTTTCCCTACTTATAGAACCAATGTGAACATTTGGTGACCATTGAGTCAATCAAGATTGCAACCGATCACTGTCATGATTATGGTTTTACTTGGGATGCGTCTCAAGTTGATAAGTTGGTAATACCTACTCTCATATAAACCAGGTTTTAGCTCTTTATTTTTTTGATGTGGGATTTATATCTCCACCCTATTCTTTCATGTACACCATCTAACATCTAAAAATCTAATGGATTTTGACTAATTAGCATCCGAGTCAAGTTAGTCTAGTAAAACATAAAATTTTGTTGATCATAATTTTCTTATTCATAAAATTTGAACTGGAGACTTAAGTAAAAATACGTCAAATCACCTCAATAAACTCATATTAATCAATATACTCAATTTTTTATTTCATTTTTCTCTTTATTTTCATATTTTATTTAAAGATTAAACAGTTGAACTGTAAAATTCACATGGGATATCGAATTAATTGCAAACATCTATATCCATGCCAAAAATCCTGAATAGAGCCATCCCAAAAATGACAATTTGTATTGTATGACAGAATTAAAAGGTTATTTTTAATTAAAAAATTCACAATCTTTATTTTCTGTACTAAAAGTTTGCATTGGCAAGACTTTTATGTTCATCCTACAAGATTCACTACGATTCTCTTCCTTATCTCAATTTTTTTCAAAAAAAAGTGAAACTCATTTTTTTTTCTTATGTAAATTTTTAGAAATTCTTTTAGAATTTTCTGCAGCCAATTTTAATTTTAAAAATATAATGTATTAATTTTTCTTAATTTTTTGTTCCATGCGTTGGACGAATGTTTAAATCAATTTACATATCAGTTTCATTTCTCGGTATTTAATTTTAAAAAATGAAATTAAATAATTCTTTAAATACTAAAAAGAGCCTTTACATAATCCCAATCATTTATTCAATTTACTTCACATTAATTTTTTATTATATGTTCATTTAATATTTTGATATGGAAATTATAAAATCAATAAATATTATAAGAACCCTCGACTCCCAACTGCAATTATGTAATTAAGTTATTCATGAAATTAAAAATTTAGAAAAACATGGAGCCATGGATAAAGATAAAGAAAATTGTGATATAACTTCCTGATAGGTGATTGATTAATTATTTTTGAGAGAATGAAAATTCTTGGCCAACTTCCCTTAACACCAATTTCTTAAACTGAACCAGATTTACGTTGACAAGACCGTTGTTAATACTGTTATTTAATTTGTTTGCTATATTTGGGATTAAATATGAAAATCTGAATATTATATATCGGGATGGCTAAATCGTCACTATTACTGCCCTCCTTTTTTCAATTAAAAAAAGAGAAAGAACTTAAACAACGAAACTTGTTTAAGTTCTCTGGTTCGAATTCTGAGTCACTGAACTTATCATTTTTACGCGTGCCATTACTATCCCTCCTTAATTACATAAGATTACATGTAGGCATATTTCTCATTTACCTACCTTCCATCTATCACAAATTCTCATGTGAGCTAAGCTCACCGGATGACATGATAGATATAACCAATGAACATTTAACATGTCAATAAATATTTCAAATCATAATTAAAAAAATGAACATTATTAATTGACAGAAAAAGTTGATGTGAAACTTTATGATGGCGTGTTAAATATTTATTAGTAGAGTACACGGATGATGTGATTAGATGAGCTCGTGTAAGAATCTCTCGCTATAATTTAAAAAAATAATATGATAGAATATAAACTAAAATAAGAAATAAATTGGAAAACAGGCTCTAGTGCAGTGGCACAAGAAGGAAAAATATCTTAAATGGTCATACCTCACAATAGTATAGCGACGAATAACAAACTAAATTGCTATGATTAGTACTAATAAAGGCAACGGCTTGAGCTATTAACAATAATTTGCTCGTTTCTTATAATCTGATTTGTATTTCCTCACACCACATAGTAAATTAGAAACATCTAAGAATTCTCTCTCTGCCTCACAGCCTAAAGATTAGAAGTTTAATCCTCAGTTATGATGTCCATTTAATTTCACCTTATCTTCTATCCTTATATTAGATTTATGAAAAAAAAAAATTAGGTAGTCCTACCTCCTACCTCACAATGATGATCGCTTTACTTGGGAGGCATCTCATTCTATTCTCAATTCTTCTCATCCTCGGGATGAAGAAGGCAACCTGTCTAGAATCAAGATCTTGTGCGAGATATCATCATCTTCAATTATCTCCCAGGAAAACAGGATCTCACGGTTCAGTGCAAGGCGAAGGATAAAAACCTAGAGGGCAAATTGCTCCGGTGCGGCGACACATACGATATCTCTATCTATGCGAAGGGAGAGCCAACGACCATCCCCTGTTTCTTTGGGTGGACCGACGAGTATCATTATTACTATATATATATATATATATATATATGTGTCTACGAGAGGGATAAGAGTCGTTGCAGCACTTACTTCTGTTACTGGTCTGTACAACCAGCAGGGCCGTGCTTGTACAGCGAGAAAGCCCTTAACCTTAATATCTGTGATAAGCGGAATGCCCCACCTAGGTCGTGAAGCCTGCTCCGAGTCTTCGATTTTCATGTAAAGCAATAAGATCCAGACTTCCTAACGGAAGGTGCTTCCTCCTATACGGCAGGACCGCCGGTAGTCTGCGATTAAGAAATTTCAAAGTTGATTTTCACCGGTTGAACTTCTCGTGCACATTCTTTCTCTTGTTTTTCTATTACTTTATAAATTTACGTGTTGGAACGAAAAAGCAATGGCTCTAGTATGGAGACTTAAAGTACTGGGAGAGCTTTACCCGTTAATAGGTCCTCTCAACTCGAACTAAATTAGTTAAGACTTATTACACTTCTGAATACTAGTGATTCAGAATATTAGTGGTTCAGAAAAAAAGAAATATAATTTCAAGTGGATCTACATATTGGATCTTTCTGTCAAGACGTGGATGAATTGAATAAAAGAAATTTTGGAGGCATTTGAAAATTGTTTTTCGAGTGAAATCATTAGGGCTGTTCAAAAAAATCATAAAACCGGTTTGAACTGGTTAACCGAACCAATCCGAATAAAAAATAACCGAATCATTAGAACCGGTTCGCTAATGGTTCAGTTTTTTTGCTAAGAAGTGGTTCCGTTAGTTACTTGATATCATTGGTTCGGTTAATTGCGGTTAACCGAACCGAACCATTTTCTAATTACTAATTAAATAAAATAAAAAATTAAAATTAAAATATGCAATTTTGAACAAAAAATATATGTCTTACTTAATTTTTACGGTTCAGTGCGGTTAATTTTCGAACCGAACCGAACCAATTTTGTTTTTATAGTGATTTTTATTTATTTAAATAAAAACCGTTTAACCGAACCGTTTGAACCGGTTTTAAACAATTTGGTTTTTTCTTCCTCAAATGGTTACGGTTCGGCCCCTATACCTCCCTGACTGAACCGAACTGGAAATGTGGTTTGGTTCGGTTCGGGACGGTTTTCGAACCGAACCCAACCATGCCCACCCCTAGAAATCATTGTTGTATCTCATTAAGAGTAAATAAATCCTTTTTTTTAATATATATATATATATATATATATATATATTTTTTTGTTGATTTAGCATGTGATAGATGGTATCAAGTGTGCATTTGTGTTGGTCCAGCTTGACGATAATACATGTATTGTCATGTTGCAAAATAAAATTAAGATATTTGATGAAATTCGGGCTTTTTATGAAATTTAACTAAAAATAATTATCTACAGAGGTATCATCTACTCTCAATCGCTATTGAAGTTTTTTTTAAGATATGAAAATATATTTATATAACCGGTTTAAGATTTTGTTAATTTAAGATTTTTTTATAAAATTTTAAGAGTTAAAAAACACTGAAAATAATTGAACTTTGTTAGTTTTACGACACCACTTCAATATTATCATATAATATAACTGTTACATACGATACTTTCTCCTTGAATAAGACCATTATTCCAAAAGTGATAATTTGGATCTGCCTATCATTTACAGTGAATTTGAAGCGAGAACTCGAATTTATACAATGAATTTGAAGGAAGAAAAATTAAATAGTCCTATCTTATAGTGACACTGTGTGAAATAATTAATTAAATTACTCTGATTAATAATAATTAAGGCATGGTTCGGATGATTAACATTAATTTACTCGTTTATCATACTCTGACTTGTATTTTCTCATGTCATGTGGTAAAATAGAATTATCTAAAAATTTCTCGATTTTGAATAATCTCATCTCATAATAATAATAATAATAATAATAATAATATGGTAATTTCATATGATCTTATCTCATACCGACTTTAAATAGTAATACTTAGCCATATCTCAATATAAAACATCAAATAAATCATGAGCTGGAATGATAAATTTTCCAGTAATACCTACTATACCCACGCCATTTTCCCATTTTTACTCCCCCAAGTCCTTTATGTATACCTCTTCTGACAAGGTTTATTGTATTATCACGTTACAGTATTTACGAGATAATACTAAAAAATAAAATTTAGTTATTTTTAAACCTTTTTATAAAACTTAGAAAACTCAAAATACAAAAAACGACTGAATTTTATTGGTTGATTATCATTTATACGAGAGTATTATATGAAATAAATATACCACATGGTAGTGTTGATGTGATGTCACAAATCAATAAGATTTAATTTTTCTAAGATTTTTCAAATAACAACCTAAAAACAAAAAAGTAAAGCTATAAAATAACTAAATCTTATTGATTTATAATATAGTATCAGATTATCATGTGATATATCCATTGTATACAAGACTTTCTCCGTACCTGAATGTGGTTACACTGATTTATAAAATACTTGATGCAAGGTATTATCAATTATGTAATTTATTATAAAGATTTTTATTTTGTAATAACATTTTATATAATTTTAGAATTGAGTAGTATCATTATATTATTGTTAATAATTATAAAATTTATCATCAATAAATTAAAAATATTTATATAATTAGAAAAGGAATACAGTAATTATAAACTTTAAGTGGCAGTTGTAGTGAAAAGGGTAAATGAATAAAAAAAGAAGAGGGGAGAGAAAATGAAAACAGAGAAAGATTTATAATTTAATAAATTTACCATTACATTAATTTTTCTCTTATGATTGTTGAAATTGAATTTCACATGTTAATGGGTAATTTGGTAAGATGAGGAAAAAAAAAAAAAGGGAGGTGTGCTCTATATATAATATAGATATAGATATAGATATAAATATATAAATATGACTCTAAATAGCAATTTTGATGTATTTTTTCTCTTTCAAAACCATCCTTAGATTATTTTAAAATTAATTAATTGTATATGTGTGTTAATATTATAATTAATTATATATGGATCCTAATTTCATTTAACACATCTACTCCTCACACTAAAATATTTGTTTATCCTTCCCAATCGTTTTTCTCGTCCCAATTTATTTATTAACATAAATATTACAAAAAAGATATATATATATATATATTTATTTATTACATGAGTGATACCTTGCATCGTCCACCATGCATTACATAGGTCGGCATCTAGTAATCTTAAAGCTGAGAATAACCTAATTGTACCTTTACTTTGACCAAATTCCCACTTTTAGCACGAACTTTTCGCGTTACCCAATGTAGAAACTTTAAAAAGTTTGTCATGTTTAGCACGCCATCTGTTTTTCCGTCAAAACTAATGGGCCTATCCTACGTGGCACGTTAACAATTGCTGATGTGGCAAACGATAGCTGGTGTAGCAATGCCACGTCAAATACAATTAAGAAAATGTTGAGTTTACCTTTTAATACTCTTCATTAATTTAAATGCATGTTAATTATTCGATTTAGTCGATTTTAAATTTTAAAATTTATTAAATAACCAAAGAATAGATTTGAACTGGGTACTCAGAAGCTATGATATGATACAGATTCTAGAAAGCTGCAGGGCTGCTTAGGGGAAGAAGATAAAATTATAAAATTATTCTCGATACCTTTAAATTAATGAATAGTATTTAATGGTAAACTCGGTATTTTCTAATGTGGCATGGCCACATCAGCTGTCGTTTGTCAAGTCAGTGTAATTAATGCGCCATGTAGGATAGTTGACTGAAAAATAGACGGCGTGGTAAAAGTAACAAATGTTTTAAAGTTTGCGCCTTCTTAGGTCAAGCGAAAAAGTTCGTACTAAAAGTGGAAATTCGGTCAAAGTACAAGTAAAATTAGGTTATTAGCCTTAATGAAAATTATGATAAATACTGAGATTATTAATATACATAATACATTTACTTATTTATTGTAATTTAATGTACCTTGAGCTAAGATTATCCAAGAAATTCTACCAAATTGAGGCATTAAGTTATTTCGATTCTATCTCTACAACCCACTTCCCTATTTAGTGAGACCCCTTTTCTCTATTTAGATTAATTCTTGTCTATGATAGAGGAACTTGGTACAGTTATTGTGTTTGACATGAGATCAAGAAATCATAGGTTCGATTCTCACCAGTGAAACTTAGCGTACCCATTTATTTTCTATTTCTTCTATCCCTTATAGGCATACTTGTCTCCCTCATACACCTAAAAGGACCAACTCTCCCTGCCTATATAACCAATTTGTACCATTGTTGATCATTCAACCAAGCAAGATTGAAACTAGAAAATATCATGAGAATGGATTCACTTGGGAGGCATTTGATTCTTTTCACAATGCTCCTCGTCCTTGGGATGAAGATGGCAGTCGCTCAATACCCAATGCAGTATGTCATCATTCACAATTATCTTCCAGGAAAACAGGACCTCACGATTCACTGCAAGTCAGGGGATGACGATATTGGCGGCCGGATGCTGCGGTACGGCGGCAGCTACAAGTTCAATTTCCACCCCAACATCTGGGGAACTACGCTCTTCTTCTGCTTCTTTGGGTGGACGGGCCAGTATCACTATTATGACATATACATCCAGGATCGGGATCAGAGGCGGTGCGGGGTCTGCTCTTGGGCCATACTACCACAGGGGCCGTGCCTGCTCAACCCGAACACTGGTACTTACGACCTTTGTGATCATTGGAATCCCCCAGCTATGTCGTGAAGCCTTTGCTCGAGTCTTCAGCTTTAGTGTAATACTATATATAATAATGAAAGTTTGCTTAGCGGAAGGGTTTGATGTGATGGGATTGCCCTTGGTCGGAAACTAAGAAATGCCGGGTTCAAATCTTATTAATAAGACTTGTTATATCCTTTTATTCTCCTCTTTCTTTTTCTCTAAATCCACGGGATAATTGGAAAAGAAATTGCTCCAACATGGAGAATTACAGTGTTGTAGTTGCATTTTAGAATATATCTCCTCTTTCTAAATTATGTCACGTTATCACCAGATAACAAAAATAAGGTTAAATTTTTAATGTTTTTATCATTCATATACCGTTTCTGTTATTTACCGTTCAACTTAATTATTCGTGTGTGTCAATAGGATCATGGCAGACACATCTATAAATCATCTTCCTACAAGTACTGTGTTCGATACAATCTCCAATATGTTGTCATAGCTTAGCAATAGTTGTTGTATATATTGTTGTATATATTTTTACATTACCTCACAATTCCTTCTATCATATGCACATATTTGGATTATTTCATTAAATTTACGCCCATCACCAATCCCACTATTCATTCCGTGTTCGACGATGCTCACCGTGCATCGCATGGGTCGGGTGGCAATCTACAATTTCGATTTTTTCAGTTCAAGGTACGTGGATGCACTGTATTGAATACTTAAAAAAGGGAATTAGGCATTTGAAAATTTAATTTTTTTGTGAAATAATCATACTGCTGTATCAGATTAAGAACCGGAAATGCATATTATTCTATTTAGAATATATATATATATATATAGTCATTTTCGTCTCGGTTAAATATTCAGTGCAGATTTTGTATTTAAAATACATAACTTGGCTCTCAATTTTATCTTATTTTCCCGTGACTGAAGATCGTAAATCGATTAAAAGATTCAACGGTTTCTAACAAATCAAGATGCGAGTAAGGTCTGCAGGTAAAAGGTAAAATTCTACCGATTATTATTTTTTTCATAAAATTCAAATAAGAGACTTTGTTTAAACGAATAATGCTTGAATTATCTTTACCAACTTGTATTGAGATAAGCTACAATATATATATATATATATATATATATATATCTGTGTGTGTGTAGGCAGCCTCACGGTTTCAGGAGACGTGACATAAACTAGACGTCAATACCGTATGCGCGAATTTTAGTAATAAAATTGATGAATAAAGTGAAATATGTAATAAATTATTAAATAAAATTTTAATTGCAGTTAATTTTGAAATATGTAAATTTTAGTAAATGAAATGAAAAATAAGTAATAAATTTACAATAAATTAAGTGATAATGAAAAGTGCAGAGAGAAAGTACGAGAAAAATAAATGCAAAATAAAAGAGAATAGAAAAAGTGAGAGTAGACATCACGTCCTTAGATTTTCTTAATATAATGATTATTAAAAATTAAATTTTATGTGTTAAATTGGTAATTTAGGAAAATGAAAAAAAAAAAACCAAAGACGAGAACATGATAAAGATATAATTAGAATAAGGAAATTAATTATAGTTTTGGATTATAGTCATATTCTTAACATCAATTTTACTAATTCACTTATTTATCTTTTTATATTAATTGACAATTATTAAAGTAAGGGTATTTTTAAAACTTTCAAAGTAATAGATAAATCTTTTCTAATATTTCCAAGATAATGCCAACTAAAAAAAATAATTATCTATATCACATTAGAAAAAGTTACAATAAAAATTCTATACATATGTCAGCTTAAACAGTGAGTCGTACATATATACAAATGATTGAATGAGTCGTATAATGTCAATCACATACATCAGATAACTTGAGCCTGAAACGACAATCATCATTGTTACATAAACGCTGACGTGTAACGTTATAGGCTATGGGCTCTAGAAGTTCTCACTGATCATCACACTAGAAAAGTACTTTTCTACCGTTGCTTGGAAGACAAAGAAGACCAATTCAGAGTTTACACTGATGTTGTCAATGTAACACAGTGAAAAGTCAAAAAAAATAACTTAAAATTAATTTTATGTTTTTCACATACCTAGAAGTTGCCATGATCCTAGATAGGTTTTACCGTGCTCAAGTTACAGTAACCAATATTGCACAGAAAACGAGGTTTATTACAGTAGTACCGTTACTAATACTAGACTTGAAAATAATAAGAGTACTGATATGTCTCGCACTTAATCCATTAAATCCAACTGGAAATAATAAGAGTATTCACACGTCTGTACTAAATGGATTTACTAAAACATACAAAGGTAAACTATTTTGTCAGAAAAGAATGCATACAAACCATACATAAATTGAACTCTCTGAAATAGTAATGACACGTTGCAAACCTAACTATCGTGAAAAGTATAATACTCTCATACATGAATCATCAATATAATCAACAGAAAATACGATAAGAAAAAAACTTAACGATGACACGAGAACGTGGAATGAAGAGAACGAACGTGGAAAACGAAAACAAGCAAAAAGAAAAGTAGCAAAACGGAAAATTAGGAATGGTGTAGCCAATTGGATTTAAAAGACCAGTTAAGTTTATCCTTTAGAAATTTTCTTTTTCTTTTTTGTTTGCATCACGCAATATCCGGAGCCAACCGAAGTGCACTTCGAGACTAATCTGCAGTCGAGCCGGGTTTCCTAGAAAAATTCCCGTGAACCCTTCCAACCTGGAATTCGATCCTTGGATCACCGATTTGGGGACCTAAAGTTTTTCTTTTTCATTGAATGCTTGAAATATCTATGATAAATTGTAAATCACGTGGGAGTTATGGGATGGCAATTCTGGAACTCCAAAAAAAAAAAAAAAGAAAAAAGAAAAAACCGAAACTGCTTCTTCTCCTTTAAAACAATAGTGATAAAACTAAAAGATTTTAGATTTAATTCTCAGTAATCAAACTTTATATTAGATGAAATTTATCTCATGAGCAACAGATAAAAGAGCAGTATTGTCATTCACTATTAACTTCAGTACCTTCCAACCTTATTTTTTGGTCTGCAGCACCGATATTCATAAGTTTTATGGGCATCTTACTAATCCATTTCGAGCCGGGTTGGGACACCTGGAAAAACGTTCCTATAGCATGGGTTTTCTCCATTCACAAAAATTCGAACCCGATACCCATTTGAATCAACTCAGTTGGTTCTCGTAACCTCATTCTTAATGACCATTATTTTGTATAAAATTGAAAATGACCCTGAAGCTTAAGTTGATCTTTCACAAGTAGCCTTACAATTTCCTCGTGAACTTTCTCCAGATTGACTTGGATTTCCACCGTTTAAAATTCTTAATTTTTCGTGAAACTCGAGGAGGTTCGAAAAAGTGATTTTCTCCCTCTAAATGGGCAGTTGCACTGGACAGACACCAACATCGGAAGGGATAATCCTCCAGCTTCCTCACACTAGTTGGAATATATCAGGACAATTATGCTGAGATCGTGATTATAAATTAAAAATTTTAGAAAAATAAATATTTAATGGGATTACGAAAAAGTAAAAAAGAGAGAGTTTTCATTCTCTACATATGCGTTTGAAGAGAATTTTCATTTTTTTGACAATAAAATATATTTAAGAAATAATATTATTAAGGTACAATATTTCCGGAGGATAGACATTCATATGTAGAAAAATAATCAAACAAGATCGGGTTAAGTCTTACAGACTTTTCCCGCGACATAAAACTGGGTCAAAATTGAACAAAGGATTGATGAATCACTTTCCTACCTTAAATTCTCCAAAACTTCATAAAAGATCTCTCTTACATGTGCAAGTGACCTCACTGAAAGTTACGCGCTCTAGGAAGAGAGTCGAACCTCCCACATCGTAAAATTTCTTACAAAATAGATGCACGTCCTATCTGTTCAATCTAATTGTGGAGTTAATCTTACCCGTGACATGGAACAATGTTTAAGATTTTTACGGCGTTGAATCGTCCATCCAATCTTAAATTGCGAGGAAAAAATAATCGAGAAAATGTCCGCATTTTTCTCTTCCGATGATCCCATCGCCAACGTCATCTGATCCGACTTGTCCAACCTGCTCAGCACCAAATTGTCAATTGCCCTACGAAAGTGAATTCAACCGAGTGGTAAAATGTATCTTTTCTTTAAAGAAAATTTTGGATTCAAATCTTATGAATTGAGAGAATTCACTTTATGAAATTTTTACCCGTAGTGGCCCTCTCAACTCGAACTTGATTAATCATACATACTCTTCCCCTGTCTTCACCGACACTGCTCAAAACCAATCATAATGGATGTTTTGGGTATTTTGAAGGTTATTTATACTTTTAAATGTAAATGTTTGTGAAATTTGGTGTCTTTTTCGTTTTCTATTATTGTTAGCCATCTAATTTGCATATTAAAATGTATAACATGCATATGATTTTTAGATGAAGGTTAAAATAATAATTTCAATCATTTTCCTCTCACTCTATATATATCTACGATTTTAACGGTAAAAATCTTTTATTAACTGATCAGATTTCTCCATCTCATCCATATCTACAATTTTAACAGAAAAAGTCTATCATATTTTATGAAGGAATGATATGAAATTGCAAAACTGAAAATGTCAAATTGACATAGCATACTAATGACAATTAAGAATGTTATACTTACTACTGTAAGTTAACGAAATTCAAATGAAATAAGTTATAATAAATTATAAATAAACTATATGATTATACATATTTATCACAATATTTCACATTTATTTATTTTTATATCCTTTTCGCAGTGTCTAGTAATATTATATTTGTCTACTTTTCTAGTAATTTACAATACTTACCAAATACAATAATTTCACATTACCAACGATATTCCATGTAAAGTGGCAACTGAAAATCTAACAACGCTCGAACCAAACTCTTCCTCAGGGTATAATATTATTCTGTTAATCTGCACGTCCCATTTTGACTTTCGATAGCCCGACCAAATCCTTTTCCCTATATAATGACACATCGCTCCCATCTTCCCGCATATCGAACTCGCCCTTTTCGTGCAAACACGAAGAAACCGAACTTCTCTTTTCAGGTCTCATTTCAAGCCAAAGGAATCCGAAGGAGGAGATGAAGAGCTCCACAGCCACGGCGGCCGAATCCTACCCGATGAAAGCCGGGGACGGAAGCTACAGCTACAGCAAGAACTCACACATACAGGCAACGACCACTCCTTCCCTCGTCCCTTTGGCTTTTTCGTGTGAAATAGATATGAATCTTATGTATTACCGGCTTATGGGAGAAAGCTAGCATCTTAAATGATGTGTGGTAGGGTTAACCAATGAACATTTGATGCGTCAATAAGTAGGAAAATGTGATGCGACACTTTATGACGACGTGTTAAATATTTATTAATAGAGTTTAACAATAGTATGGTGACCAGAGTTTGATATAAGAATCTCTTTGTGCAGTGTGATTGGATTTCATTCGGTGTTAATTATTGAGGTTGCTGAATAATTTATGTCAGTAATAAAGAAATAGAAATTATTAAATGAGCCGAATCTGTCAATCCGTCTGTGAGCCCAACCAATAATTATTTAACATATTATTAAAAAAAATATTACACCACTTCTCGTTTCATTAATAATATTCACTTTATTAAAATGACAATGTATCTATTAATGACATGTCAAATAGCCATTGGTTAAATTTACGTATTATCTATGGGGTCACTCACCTGTGAATTTCCTGGGCTTCATCATTTACGGGCTTCATCACTCACCCGTGAATTTCCATAAGAATTTATTTTGACCCATACAATTATTTCTTCCAATTTGATAAATAAGGGGGGAAAAACAAATTTTCACTCACATTTGCCGTTTTTCCAACACTCCAAACAGGGAGCAATTGCAAACAGTGCTAAGGAAAGAATCGACGAGACAATCGCTTCCATACTCGACACTGCACAGTTCTCCCCGGGGCCTTTCCGAGTGGCCGACTTGGGTTGTTCAGTCGGGCCAAACACGTTCATCGCCGTGCAGAACATCATCGAGGCTGTCCGGTACAAGTATGCCGCATCCTCCTCCTCGCCACCTGAGTTCCAAGTCTTCTTCAGTGACCATGCTGCCAACGACTTCAACACCCTCTTCGTCTCCCTCCCGCCGGAGAGGGACTACTTCTCCGCCGGAGTTCCTGGATCCTTCCATGGCCGGCTGTTCCCGGAGTCATCCCTCCACTTCATTCACTCTAGCTCCGCACTCCACTGGCTCTCGGCTGTGCCGGCGGAGCTGCTCGATGAGGGCTCGCCAGCGTGGAACAAGGGTAGGATCCACTACAGCAGCAGTGCCCCGAAGGAAGTGGTGGATGCATACAAGTCAATGTTCGAGAGGGACATGGAGGCGTTCTTCGGGGCTCGGGCGAAGGAGATGGTGAGCGGCGGAGTAATGGTGTTGATCACAGCTGCGACGCCGGACGTGGTTTCCCATTCGCAAGACCCGCTAGCAGCCTCCTTCGATCTTCTTAGCGCTAGCGTTATGGATATGGCAAAAGAGGTAATAGAGAAAAAAAAAGATTGGCTTCGAACACGTTTTTATCCTTATATCTGCTAGGGGTGATTAAGTCCGGTTACCTTCTATTTTTCATGATACTCAACTTACAGGACTGGTTCATAATCTTTGAATCCGGACCCTACCTGGAGCGTATATTATACCATAAGCTCCTCATGCCCTGTTGGAACCTGTCATTTTTCTCTTTTTGTTACAATAACTTTACGAATATATATTTATAATCCATGCATTTTATAATTAAGCAACCAAATTTGTGATATATTTTTATAATTTTAATTTAGTTAACATTTATTTTACTTTAATTGTACAAGATTTAATATATATTTGATTAAATTTATATGACTTTTAATATGTTCCGTTATTCATCTATAAAATCTATTGATATTTTAAATATAATAAACGGATAATGTTGTACAAAATAAAACTTTATCGAGTTAGGGGTTTAAGAGTATAAGTTAGCAACACGAGGATTGAACTGGAAACAAGGAAAGTATTATTGTTGAATATATAATCAGTTCAAGTTTTCATTCCGATTTCAAGTATTGTCTAGTTCGAACCGGAACATATTCTAACCGATTCCTTAAAAATTATTACTTGAACCCTATCCGAATGTCATTGGTATCTACCCGAAACCTACCCTATTAGGTAGGTTCCAACCAATTCTAATTTTACCCAATACCACCCCTAATTACTGCCACGAACTCCACAATCGGATTTGGCATTGTGTGAGTCCATATGCATATTTTAATACCATCTAAAATTTGAACCAGAGTTATAAGAGGTTGAAAACATATTCAACTAAAATTTCCGTAGGTGATAGTACCCATTCTTCTTACTGTCCGACGTGGAATTCAATTCTCAACGATAGAGAAAGTTTCTCTCTTGTATGTTATTGGATACCACATCAGCACTGTTTAATAGTGTTATAAACTAATAGGGATTAACTAAATCAACAAATTTATGAGCAAAAAATTATGCAGTAAAATATAAATTTGAATTATAAATGAAAATTCTAAAAAGTCCTCAAAACCCTCAACCCTAAAACTCTTAAAAACTCATGCTCTATAATATTCAGCAACATTTTCCCTTTTTGTTGATTGATATAGGTTTTTTTTTAACGATTTCTTAGGTTTTTTAAGCTTTTATTTTAAAAAGGGTTTGAATTTACATTCTGTTGCATAAATTCTCTATCATGAATCTACCAATTTGACTAATTCCTATTAAATTGTGACATCATTGAGCAGTACTGACATGATATCTTGTAACTTAGAAACAAGATTTTCTCCTCAATAATAACATTTTCGGATTCGCATATATCATATTAAAATAGCATTAGATGTTCGTTGTTCTGATAAAGGGAGTTTGATTCAGTTGATACTGCTCTTACTTTGTGACGCAGAAATCTCATATTCGATCTCATTAGAACTTCCTATGCCCCCTTATATCCCCTCTTCCTTCTACACCTCTAAATTTATGTGTCTTCTTTATACACAAAATATATATATATATATATATATATAAATTACCTACTATATCACATGATATGACGAAATTCCCTACAAGTTTGCCACATTTTTTGAGTAGTTTTCCAGCGTTGTAATCTGAGGTCGAGTTATTTGCAGGGAATAATAAGCGAATCTGCTGTGGATTCATTCAACCTTCCCCTGTACAAGCCATCTCCCCATGAAATGGCAGAACTAATCGTTGCCAATGGATGTTTCAACATCGAGCAATTGGAACTAATGACTCTGCGGCCAGAGGTAATCAGAGGATCGATCGATGCGCAGGCGTACACAATGCATAGTAGAGCCGTCATGGAAACGGTCATTAGCAAGCATTTCGGTCCTGAGATCATTGATAAGTTGTTTGATCGATTCTTGAAGAAAGCCGAAGAAATCGCCGAACAGATTGAACGGGGCTTACGCGAATTCCCTCAGCTGCTGGCCATTCTCAAGCGCAAGTGAAGGCGGCAGCGCGGCTAACTTCACCTCCAGATCCACCGGAATAATGTACACTGCAATAGCCAATAAATGGTTCTCCTACTCGAGTGTTGTCTCCTGAAAATGTGTTGTCTCAGATTTAAAATTCGGGTGTTGACCGTTATGGATCGTAATGTAATTTATGCACGTAGGTACATAAGCATTACATTTGAAAATAAAATTACAGTGGATCCAATAATTTCGACATCTTCAAGGTTGAGGGTGTGCGCAGCAAATTTCAAGTCCGAATTACGTAGACAGGAAAAATGAACGACAAGTTATTCTTTGTATTGATTTGGGGTACAATTCTCTAACAAGAGTCTTGCAAACAACGGACAAGAAAATCCTCTGATTCTCCTTCTTGGACTTGGTCTCGAACAAGGGCTTGGGCTTGCTCTCAGTAGAGGAACGATGTAGATTCGTCAGGGCCTTTGGCCTTGGTCCGACTAGTCTGTGGATGTCTCGAGCAAGGGGGCTTGTATGGCTTGATCTTGCACGAGCGTTGGTTGTGGAGTCACCGGAGGCCTATTGGCTTGATCCAACGAATCCGCTTTTGGGTCTCGAATGAGGGCTGGAGCAGCTTGATCTCGGTCGAGGTGGAATCATTGCGGCTTGCGGGCTTGATCCAGGGAGTCCGATTTGTAGTCTCGAGCAAGGGCTTGGACAGCGTGATCTCAATCAAGACGGAGTCACTGGGGCTTGCAGGCTTGATCTGGTGAATCCTTGTGAAATCTTCCGAATGTCTTCAAGTCGGCAGAGCTTGGAGAGTTCTGAAGAGTCTGGAGTTCTGCAGAGTTTATTTAGATCAATTCTCCGTCCCCATTTATGAAGAGGAACTCTCTATTTATAGAGGAAAGAAGCTGATGTGTCAATCCCCGTACTTGAATCTGATTGGTCGATCAAAACAGATCTTGACCGTCCATCTTGATTTCATGGATAATTATCTAATTTTGTTTGTAGATAATATCCATCTGTGGAGATATTACGTAATCTCCCAGATTCTAGTAGATAATACCCCTTTTCATTTTAGATAATATCTACTAATTTGAGATATTGTGTATTCTCCAGATTTCCTGTTGATATAATATCATGTATTTATCTGTACAAGATATTATACACATTATCTGAAACTATATTTATTTGTACCGGTTAATCATAGATATTTTATTGTAGATTACCGATTATTTTCCGATGACATGTGCCGTGTGCTTAAGTATCAAGAAAATTATGCAATTTAATTTATCCAAGATATTAATACCACATTTAATTGGATATTTAATATATCGGATAAGTGAGATGGCCATTCGTGATTGGCTGCAATTTTCCGAGCTCTACAGAGGGTTTTCTCCTTAACGGGTATACCGCGTGATATTATATCAATGTGTCGGTCATTTGTAATTGTTTTCGTAATGTATTAAATATTAATTGACTTTTGGCGTGTGACACACATACAATATATATGCTACAAATATGTCAGGGGAAGACTGTCAGAGACAGATCCGAGTTTATGTAAGACATTATTGTGATCAAGCGCTCATATTTTATATTATTATTAGTGGGCCTAACAAGAGACTAAACTCGTTTCTACCCAAAAGTCTAGACTATCATGTGGTGGTACTCAGTTCTCTTATCGGATCTAACATAGTCAATCCATAGTTCTCTAGAATTTTGGTCTCCGATGATGTCTTTTTCACCAAATTTTGTGAATAGCCAAAATTTACCTCGGGAAAGATTATCCTTGGTGGGTCCGCTCCGCTCGAACTGAATTAATTAGTCATCATGACTCGTTAGACTTTCAGACACAGGCTGCTCAAACCGAAGATGATGGTGATGGTGATTGCGTGGATAATTTTGTTAGTCCTTCACTAACCAATGTTCTGCAAAATCAGGAATGAAAAAATGACATGTTCTGATAGTTGCAGATTGGTTTTCTCTTCCTAGCTCCCGCCCACCCGCCCGCAAACGGAGCCCTGTACTTCTTGATCCAGCTCCAGTGCACCTATCATTTTCTTTCTTATCACAGAACATGGAAATATTTGGTGAGCTGCAAGTGTGAAAAACCTTCTCTCTCAGCAATTGCATTGCCTGTATTTTCCTTTTCCTCAGATATCTACTTTTTTTCATTCGTAACAGGAGCAAGTTCCGCGCCCTCTGCCAAACAACAATCATCTTTGTTTTGACTCGAAGCTTCTGCATCATGTTCCTTGTACACCTAAAATGAATTCCTAACTGTCAGATTCATGATAATGTACGGAAGATTGTAGCTGTGAAATCCTATAGCGAGAAAAATTGAGGGATTAAAATGAAAATTAGTTGGTAAACTGATAATCATCAATCACAGGAATAGCAATCTTGAAGTTCTTGGATTTGAGCTAAACTCAGTTCCGATTCCACTTACATGCTCCTCAGATGCACTGGTTGCATTTGTCTCTTAAATAGGCTGTTCTGTATTGTCTTTGTCTCTAACTGTTTGGTCCATCCCGCATTCCTGCGACATGAAACCTTTCTTAGCGCCTAGATATAACTGGAAGAATGCTAGATGGCCGTGGCACTGTGTTGAATGTATTCCAGATTTGACATGAGCCTTGGATAAAAAGGGAATGCGCAAAATCGAGTACCAATTCCTTTATTTTTCTACTTTTCATTTTTCTTTCGTTTAGGTTTTTAACGAAGGGACATGGCAGAAATACTTGTCGGGTCGGATCAGTTAAAATAAGAGACAGATTTCACATCAGTTTTTAAATTAAATTGGATGTTATGTCAGTTTTAAATTTAACACCGTTAAGATAAATTAATAAATTATATCAAGAATGAATAGTTTTAAAAGATTTTGTACCAACAAGAAAAAAAAATTTTGTACCGAAAAAAAAGGTCACAAAACATTTTGCACCACTTGTGCAATTTACCCGCAAGTTATGGTTAGCAGAGAAAAGGGATGGAGCGCCTCAACAAAGAAACAGAACCTTACCCTCGAGCACATTAGGGCAAGCAGAGAAGGTGCCTGGATTGCATCGAAATCAAACGAACCGTAACTCCTCCGTTCCCGACTAAGAAAGGACAACCACCGCCACGAAAGAGGTCGATCGAGAGGCCGATGCGTCGATCGCTATCAGAGGCCTAAAAAAAGGAGATCCAACATAGCAGAGCTCCTGATTTTGGACCGAAGGGAAAGAAACGAAACCTAATCTACTGATTGACAGGACATGAAAGAAATGGACCGAAGACAGAAACCTACCCCACTGACGGACTGGAAAGAGAAGAAAGAAAAGGGCCTACGTGGAAGCAAGAAGGAGCACCTATCTGGAACACGAGAAAGAACCCATTTATGCATAAATGCTGATGTGGTATGTTACATAATATTCTAAATGAAATAAACATAAAAATGTAACAAATATATAGAAAATTTTCTATATGTTTTATCATTTTTTATATTTTTATTTTTTTAAATAATGTTTCTATTTTTAAAAAAATTTTACCAATTTTTTTTATTATTTCCTATGCATTTATTACATTTTTTATGTTTATTTCATTTAGAATATTATGTGGCATGCCACATCAGCATTTATGCACGCGTGGCATCCACATCAGTAGATTTAACGGCGTTAGACCGAAATTGACGGAATGTATCATTAAGAAACAGTTTCAAAAAGAAATATACCAAAGTGCAATAAAAAAAATAATGTACCAATATGAAATATATCCAAAAAGTAATGTACCACCCGTGCAATTTTCCCTATAAAAATATAGATAAATTAACATGAGTTAATGTAAGGGATAAGATACTTATTTCTTTTAAATAAAGATTTTTCGGATTCGAATTTTTGTGGATGGAGAAAACTCATGCTGGAAGAGTTTTACCCCTTAAAAGGGCAGATCCGGTTTAAACTGGATTAGTCAGTAACCCAATAAGTTTTTGGATATCAGTGTGCACACCCAAAAAAATATAGATTTTTTTTTCTTTCTAAAACCCTAGCTGCAAGTGGATCGACGATTTGGTCTTTCCAGTATTGAAAATATATACACACAAACGCACACACATAAGGGCATTAGGCATTTGAAAATTTAAAATTTTTGTGAAATAATCATACTGCTGTATCAGATTAAGAAGAGGAAATACATATTATATTCCGTTTAAGATACATACAAACATATATTTTATAGTCATTTTCATCTCGATTAAATATCCAATGCAGATTTTGTATTAAAAATACATAACCTGGCACTCAATTTTGTGTTCCTAAGGTGAATCTGCGGTACAGGGGAAAATTGATGAATAAAAAGAATATGTAATAAATAATTAAATAAAATTTAAAATATAGTTAATTTTGAAATGTATGAATTTTTAGTAAACAAAATATAAAGAATAAGTTATAAACTTATGAATAATTAACTAATAATAAAACAGATAAATAGAAAGTTAGAGAAAAATAAATATAAAATAAAATAGGATAGAGAAATCTCGATTCATAGAGTAGAAACTAGGATGCAAGGTAGTAGAATAGTAAGGTCACTAAGTGAGCTGGAGCTCATGTAAGGGGTTGTAAAGCTTTTTGTCTATATTAATGCAATTCACAGAATTATCAAAAAAAAAAAGATAGAGAAATCGAGGGTAGAAAATGATTAGTAATTACATGTTATAGGGCGTTGGGTATTCCATCCAATCTTACAGGCCCTCGGGAAACTGTCCGACCGTACCCCGAATCCGGATTAGTCGGCCAGTTTTCGGGTACTGGACACCGGGCAAAAAATAAAATAAAAAAAATCTAACGGGTCCGAGGAAAAAAATAATCGAAGCAGTGGAAAAACATCTGCATTTTTCTTCCCATGATGCGGTTGCCAACGTCATCTGATCCGAATTGTCCAATGTGCTCAGCATCAGATGTAACTTGCCCTTTTCTTCTTTGTACTATGATATGCAAGCATAGGGATGGCAATGGCCCGGGGTGGGTCGGGTATTAGGATGTCCAGACCCACACCGCACCACCCTCGTGGATGGAGTCATTGCCCTGCCTCGTGCAATTCGAGTCGAGGCACTGGTCGAGAGAATTAATTAGTGATAAGTAAAATATAATTGAAAATATGATATAAATTTATATATTTATAATAGTATTATTAAATAAAATTAAAAAAATTGAGAATTCATGTAATTTCAATAAAATCTAATTATTATTCTTTAATTTATTAATATAAAAGTATTTATAAATTAAATAAATTAATTTTAAAATATATAAATATATAATATAATAACATATAAAGTGGGGCAAGACAAGGTGGGGCGGCAGCTTGACCCAAATCCGACTGGCCCCCTGCACGGGACGGATTTGACCCTCCCCAAACGGGGCATGGGACAGGCGGAGCTGCACAAGTCCGAGTCAAATTGCCATCCTTGTAGAAGCATACCCTTCCTTCTTTTTTTTTTTTTTTTTTTTGGTTTCCCACCCGGTATCCGGTACCCGAAGGCCCGACTAATCCGGATTCGGGGTACTGTCGGGCGGTTTCCCGGGGACCCCTCCCAAGAAGGTTTGCTGCGTTCACAGGGGCTCGAACTCGGCACCTCTGCTTAAGCGACACAAGCCCCTTCCACTTGCGCCAACCTTCTTTGGTTACCCTTCCTTCTTTTTCACTATGGGACCCAACTTTGAAAAATTAGAAAAGTTTTCACTTTACCATGGGACCCACCTGTGGAAAAGTAGAAAAAATCCAAACACACCCTTCCTTTCTCCACTGCTCAGAACCGACCTTAATGGATATTTTAGGTATTTTAAAGATTATAATATTATACTTTTATATACTTTTCTAATAATTGATAATATTTATTAAACACAATAATTTTATATTATCAATTATATTCCTTTCTTGTAATTTAACTTTTCACTGTAAAAGTACTACTCCAACCAAAGGCGTCCTTTTTTTTTTTTTTTTTTTTTGGTCGCCAGCCACGGTATCCAAGCAGGCCTCACCAGCGGTGAGATAGCATCTTTCAGCCAACCATACTTGACTAATCCGTTGGTCGCCCCGGGTCGCACGCCTGGCAATGGCGGGTGAGGCTCCCAAGAGGGGTGTCTGCGTACGTGAGGTCTCGAACCTGAGACCTCCTTAAGCGGCACCGAGCTGCTTACCACTCGGCCCAACCCCTCTTGGTAACCAAAGGCGTCCTTACAGTTCAGGATGGTGGAATTCCACTTACCATGGGACCCACCTCTGGAAAAATTGAAAAATCCAAATACACCCTTCCTCACTCTTCATCATCACTGCTTTGCAACCAATTACAAGGTGTATTTGTGACATTTTAAATATAGGTATATGACACTTTGAGTGCTTAATTTTTTTCACGTCTTAATATCTTAAATTTTTATCATTTTAGTTCTAAAGTTACTTTTTTTTATAAAAAAGTATATTTTTAAAGTGTCTTTTTCCCTTTTGAAGATTATAATATCATATTTTTGTCTTCTTTTAGCAACTTAAATTACTTATCAAATACAAGAATTTCATATTACTAATTATATTCTATGTAAAGTGGCATCTTTCATTGTAATTTCACTTTCGAATGTGATTCAACAAATCTCGAACCAAACGCTTCTTTAGGGTATAATGTTATTATGTTAATCTGCACGTGCCATCTTGACTTTCGTTAGCCCGACCGATTTTTTTTCCCTATATAATCTCATCGCTCTCTTCTTCCCTTATATCGAACTCGCCGTTTTTCGTCCAAACACGAAGAAACCCTCTCTCTCTTTTCAGGTCTCACTTTAAGCCAGAGGAAGGAAGGAGATGAGGAGCTCCACAGCCACGGCGGCGGCCGAATCGTATCCGATGAAAGCCGGGCAAGGAAGCTACAGCTACAGCAAGAACTCTTACACGCAGGCAACGACCACTCCTTCCCTCGTCCCTTTTTCGAGGCATAGAACTGAATCGATAGACTACCCGCTTATATGCATGTTGTCTGCAGTGACAGAGAAATTCTTAGGTATGCTTGGTTCATTGACGACGTAGTGAATTTAATTAATGAATATTTAATTCATTAAAAAGTATTTTAAATTATATTTAAAAAACAAATATTATGATTAATTGATAAAAAAAAAAAAAAGATGATGGCCAGGCTGAGCGCGAAATCAGAGAATTATCCATCTAAAAATGTGTTTATCTGAGCTGGCCCTCTCTTGCACGATGTGAATAATTTTATAATAAAAAATTTAGACTATAAAATATATATTTAGATCCTTCATTTTCAAACTAAAAAATTAATATTCTCATCATCCTCTTCGCTTTTTGCTAATTAATGTTAAAATCTCTCAGAGAGTTTTTTTAGTTTTAAAATTTTATTTAGAGTTTTAGTATTTTTTATTTTTGATGATAAAAAATTTGAATATATGATTTACAGCAGAAATTTTTTATTATAGAATTGTAAAAGTGGAGAGTTCTTATTAGATTGCGAGAACACATGACTATACTGAATGGTATCACCGCTACATCTAAAACTTTCTGTGTTTTGAGAACACCTTTTACATATAAACTATTCAAAATACCTTCTTCTAACCTACTTGAGATTGTGTTCTGCAACTCCTCCTGAGTGGGTGGTGGGCTCTTATGGGATTAATTAGAGATTCTTATATGAGCCGGATTAGTCAGCCATCCATAAACTCGGCCAATAGTTATTTAAGACATTATAATAATATGTCATGCCACCTTTCTTCCTTCCTAATAATGTTCGCTTTATTGAAATGATGTGACATCTGTTTGTAATGTGTCAAATAATCATTGGTTAAATCTACCTTATCAAATATGAGCTCACTCACCTAAGAATTTCTCGGACTTTATTAATTTCGGACTCCTATTAATCCAATTTCTCCTATAAGTCTTAGTCTATATTCCATAAGAATTTATTTTGACCCATATAATTATCTCTTTCAACTTCATCAAAACAAAAATTCACTCGCTTTTGCTGCTTTTAACACTCCAAACAGAGAGCAGCTGCAAACGTTGCCAAGGAAAGAATCGACGAGACAATCGCTTCCACACTCGACCCCACACAGTTCTCCACGGGGCCGTTCCGAGTAGCCGACTTGGGCTGCTCGGTCGGGCCGAACACGTTCATCGCGGTGCAGAACATCATCGAGTCCGTCCGGCGCAGGTATGCCGCATCCTCCTCCTCGGCACCCGAGTTCCAGGTCTTCTTCAACGACCATGCTGCCAACGACTTCAACACCCTCTTTGTCTCCCTCCCACCGGAGAGGGACTACTTCTCTGCCGGAGTTCCCGGCTCCTTCCATGGCCGGCTGTTTCCAGAGTCGTCCCTCCACCTCATTCATAGCAGCTTCGCGCTCCACTGGCTCTCGGGCGTGCCGGCAGAGCTACATGACGAGGGCTCGCTGGCGTGGAACAAGGGGAGGGTCCACTACGGCAGCGGCGCCCCGAAGGAGGTGGCTGATGCGTACAAGTCGATGTTCGACAGGGACATGGAGGTGTTCTTTGGAGCTCGGGCGAAGGAGATGGTGAGCGGCGGAGTAATGGTGTTGATCACGACGGCGACGCCGGATGGGGTTTACCATTCGCAAGCCCCGCTAGGAGCGGCGCCCGGTCTTCTCATCTCTAGCCTTATGGATATGGCAAAGGAGGTAAGTAGGAAAAAAACAAATAGCTTATACTTGTCCAAAGGTAGTTCTACAGTACCCAATCCGTAAAATTTTCACTGATCCTATGAATTGTTAAGCCATATATATTCACCTACAAGTAGTGCAGTATTCCGTTTTCAACACTTGTCTCTACGTAACAATGTTGTTTACATTCATTATGTACCTTTAAATACACACATTGAATAACTGATTTCGAGGCGGGAGGAATCACTTCCACGCTCGACTTCAACGGCTAGCCACAAGTCGAAAGTTTTTCTTCTGATATCGAGCTTACTGTCACGAGCTCCGCACTCATGCCTAGCATAGTGCGAATCCATATGTGTATTTTATACCATCATATAAAATTTACATCGGACTTATAAGAAGTTTAGAATATGTCGACCTAATATTTATGTAGGTGTTAGTACCCATTAATTCTTCTTACATATTTAGGATTCCTTTTCATAATAATCCGGCGTGGAATTCAATTCTTAACAATAGATAAAGTCTTGTTTGTTGCGAGAATACCGCATAAGTTAATATGAATTAGCCACCCAACATAGTTATGAGAAAATATAAATAGTAATTGATATTGATATTTTATTTTTTTAGGTTTTAGGGGATTTATTTTTAGGTTCTTAATGGTCTTTTTTTAGAAAGGTTTAAATTTACATTTTACAATTTAAATTCTCTTTGATGAATATGTTGATGTGTCTAATTTTTATTAATTTGTAATATTGTCAAGTTCTGAAAAGGTATCCTTATACATATAAACAAGACATTTTGAGAAGCGGGTTGGGTGTAATTGGCACCATTATCGCTCAGCAACCTAAACGTCTTTGTTCGATTTCATTATTAGAACTTTCTGTAATCATTTTATCGTTTTTTTTTTTTTACTTCTTCTATATGTATGTACCTTCTTCATATGAGAGAGTACTCTGTGTAACAGATGAACCATGGGCGCTGCTGACATGGTATTAGTACACAATAAAATTCAGTTATTTTAGGATCTTTTAAAATAAAATCCTAAAGATAAAAAAATAAAAATAATTGAATCATATTAGTTTGTGAGATACTTTTACATACAATTCTTACTCCTCTTTTATATATAAAAAAATTGTGTAGTTCTATTTTTTAGCAGTTTTCTAGCATTGCAAATATTACGTAAAAAGTGATTAGATTACCATTACTTTCATACTCGTTTAGGTAAAAAAGAAAGAGAGAGAGAAAACTGAGTTGGAGTTATTTGCAGGGAATAATAAGCGAATCTGCTGTGGATTCATTTAACATTCCCATCTACAAGCCATCTCCCCAGGAAATGGAAGAACTAGTGAGTGCCAATGGCTGTTTCAACATCGAGCGATTGGAGCTAATGACTTTACGGCCCGAGGTATTCGGAGGATCAATCGACGGGGAGGCATACATGATGCTTAATAGAGCCGTCATAGAAGCGCTCGTGGCCAAGCATTTCGGTCCTGAGATCGTAGATGAGTTGTTTGATCGATTCTTGAAGAAAACCGAAGAATTCACTGAACAGATTGAACGGGAAATGAGCGAATGCACTCAGCTGCTGGTCATTCTCAAGCGCAAGTGAAGGAGGAGGGCGGCCGGCACTGCGAACTTCACCCTCCAGATTCACCGGAATAATAATGCCCGCCCCAGTAGCCAGTAACTGATTCTCGTACGAGTGTTGTCTCCTGAAACTTCTTGCCTCTTCGAACTTAGTACATTTAGTACACTACTGTTGTTCTATGATCTGAGGTCCTAAATTTTATTTCACTTATGAGATTTTCCGTACTCTTTTATATTGTCTCCCTTACCCTTTTCTTCCTACCTTTCTAGGTTTATGTGTCTTTACTGTGCATAAAAAAAAAATGTGTTGTCTCATATTTAAGATAGGGGTGTTGGCCGTTATGGATGGGAATGTAATTTATACACTTTGAGGAAAAACTTACAATGGATCCAATAAGCTCGACATCTTTTTTTTTTGAAACCACGGGTATATAGAATTCAATGGATTTTAACTAATTCAGTTTGAGCAAAGAGGGTTCAGTAGATGGTAAAATTTTCTCAAAGTGAATTATCCGTATTCATAAGATTTGAATCCTAAACTTTGCTTAAGGGAAAGAACTACCCTACTGCTTCAATCAATACACTTCGGTAAGTTCGACATCTTCAAGGTGAGGGTTTTCTCGGTAACGGATATACCATGTGATATACATCAATCAGTGTCATTTGTAACTTTTTTTCTGATGTATTAAATACTATTTAACTTGTGGCATATGGTACGCATAATATATATGATACAAATTCGTCAGTGGGAGACTGCCAAAGATGGGTCCGTGCTTACATCAGACATTGTTGCAATCATACGCTTATGTATTTTATTATTATTAGTGGGCCTTATAAAATGCTGAGTCTCCTTCCCTCCAAAAACTTAAATTATCATGTAGTGGTATAAAGTTATATTATAATCCATTATTGTCCTCTCATATGACAAATGTGAGATACAACATCTTCAATCCATAACTCTCTACAATTTGAGTGTCAAATTATGTCTTTTTCAATAAAGTTGATTGCTTAAGGTGGTGGGGCATATGTCACTCCACTTAAATAATGTATCGGATTTCAATATTCTTAATAGAGAAAATTCATATCAGAAGAACTTTATCCCTGATGGATTTACTCGACTCGAACTAAATTAGTTAGGACCTGTTGGACTCCCAAATACCAATGGCTCGGGCCCAAAATGATGTCTTTCTCGGCAACAATTCATCCATTTCTCTTTGTAACCTCTCTTCTTGCTTGCTTCATTTCCACGGATTGATTAATTTAAATTATTTAACATACTCTAGTTTGTGTAGTTACTTCCGAAATCAATCTATCTATAAGTACAATTTCCAAAATTGTTTTTTGTTCAATTTCTTCTTAACTTCTCTGGCTCTTCTAATCTTCGCAAAAAAGGGACAAGGTCGGGATCCTGCGCAGGGTTCAGTCCGAGCTTCCTATATAACTTTTGTGCCATAAGGGTCTCTTGTCCAAGCAACTTCGAACCCAGAAGGTCTAGCCTACGTACACCTCAACAGCCAAAGTCCTGTTTAGCCTTTGCTTTAATGTGTGTAGTTCCAGTTCTATTGCTATTTTCCCAGTGTAAATAGGTACCGTGAATCACGGATCAATGCGTCCTGAATCTCATGAGTGTGGTTCCGGTTCTATTAGGATTTAGGATCGCGTAGGACAATAAAAGTAGAGTGAAAAATAGAAAAAACTACATGCATGATGTACATGGTTCGGGACCGGGGTAGACTACCGTTCGTACGTCCATATTAAAAGGAGGGTCAACGGTATATTCATTACTAAGTAATAATGGGACGATACAAGACGAGGCAGTTCAACAGGAAAACAGTGCAATTTTGAAGATAGACAGCCTGACACAGAAGAGAAATCCAAAAATCCCTAAATACAAGACTCTCAATCCTCGTTGGATGTAAAAAAACGTACGTTACATAGATACTTTCAACCCATATATATAGTAGAAAGTCTTTTATGCTGTAGTGTTACCACGTGACAGTACTTATATGGTGACACCGGCTAATCAGAATCAATCTATGATTTTTTTATAAAACCTAAATAGGAAAAAACAACCGTAAGAATAATTGATTCTGATTGACCGGTGTCACCACGTAAGTACTATCACGCAATTCAAGACACACTCCAACCGGTTGTATTACTTTTCAAGAGTAAACAGGTACTGTAAATCGCATATCAGTCCATCTGGATCTCTCACAGATACCTTTGCTTTATGTGTGTAGTGCCTGCTCGATAGCGTTTTCAAGTGCACGCAGGTACTGTAAATCACATATCAATACGTTCGGACACTCTCGCGAAGTTTTCTAGGAATCGTCTAGATTAACTACCTCCATGTGCACTTCTTCCTCCTTTCTCTTGCGCATTCAAAATTTCACTAACATCCCATACTGTCCCCCCGGTTTAGTTACTAAACTATTTATAATGTCTTCCTAAGATAGTTGCTTCTACAGTTCTACACTGCGTGTATGGCTGGCTCGTAAATGCAGGACAAAGGCCAAGGCTTTGTCGGGCAGAATCGGAAATTCTTCGGGGACGGGGACTCGGCGTAGTCGGTACCACTCTCGATCATGAGGCCAAGATGTCCTAGGTTCGTTTTTCAGTCAGGACTCGTCATACCCCTTTATTCCCTATTCCCTCTACCCCTTAGGCATGTGCACCTCATTTGTATGCCAGAAAAATTCTCACAATCTTTAATTTTCTTCATTCATAATAACTGAACCCGAAATCTCATTCAAGTGAAAGAGATACTGAACGATTTCGACAATATTTATGTTGGTTGAGTTGAACTATGAGAACTTGTTACATGCAATTTAAAAAATAATTTTTAAATGGAAATATTTGATTTTTGAGTGTCGATAAAATAAGCTACCCTAAGGGGCGAGATTATTCTTGAGATATTTCTCAAGTACCTCCTTCCATAAAACAGACTACAACCAATTCTTAAATGATTCTATTTCATCATGTGACACGAGAAAAGGGAAAATGACACTGAAAATTATATATGCTTATCGTTTTTGGTTATTGAGTCCCATAACTTTAAAAATAGTTAATATAGTCATATAAGATTAATTTTGTTGCACTTTCTGTCCGAATTGTCACTGTTCCATTAACGGAAATGTCAACGGCATGAAGTCCACGTTAGCAAATCAGTAATGATTCGGACTTAGAGATTAACGGAACTAATGTTAACCAAATTAGTCACTTTCAAACTTATAGGACTCAATTACCAAGAATTAATGAACATATAGGACTTCTACTGTAATCATCTCCATGACAAAATATGCCAATAAGATTTTGTGAAACAAGCAAATGGTGCTAATCATTAGATCGGTTGTCTTACTTATTACTAATCAGAATATTTTAATTGGTTCTTCCTCATCATATCACTGTGGGGTAAGACATCTGAGATTTTTTTCAAAGACAACGTATACATCAGAAATTCTTAGATGATCCCGCTCATCATGTGATGTGAAAAAATATCAATTAGATTGTGTTAAACATGCAAATCGATGTTAATTATCCAAGCAGATACTTTAATTACTGGATTGGTTGAGGTGGTATGACATCGCTTTCTCTTAAGCAAGGTCAGGGGTTCAAGTCTTATGAATAGAGAGGATTCATTTACTCTAATGGATCCACTCGGCTCGAACTGGATTAGTCACACACGTCGAATTTTTAAATGCCAGTAACACAAATAATAATAATAATAAAAAGATTATGACCAAAGTAGATTGGTTGAGGTGCTAGGACAAATATTTTCCTTAAGTAAGGTCTCGGGTTCGAATCTTGTCAATGGAGAGAATTTACCTTACGATAACTTTTCCTCCTTAGTACAACCTCCCGGCTCGAACTGGATTAATCAGGGTTCATTGAGTTTCTAAATACCAGTAATATAAATCGAAAAAAATTATGATTTTCAATTATGTATTGTTCGATACCATAACCCTCCAGCAGCGCTATTAACTAGAGGATTATTAGGTGTTAGATGTGATTAATGATGTCAGATGAATAATTACTCTGGTGAATTGTGCTGTAATTATTCTACTTAGGTGGTAAAGATGTGTAATTACTTCATAACACCACTGTATAAAGAGGCACAACCCTCATTTCTGAGAGCAATTGAACCCCCTCTGTTCTTCAACTTCATTACATTCCCTTTGATCCTTACTTCAATCAATCAAACAAGGATGACACATATTACACGCGGATTTTGTAATTCGATGAAACGATCAAAGCGACTCTTAAATGACCAAATAAAATGCAACTAAGTTATGATCAATTGCAAATGTCAAATTGATTCTGCAATATATCTATTTCTGGTGGTCATTGAAGGTCGATATAAACACACTACAAGAAAGTCCGAATTTATCGACAAATTTTTGTCCGCCAATTAGTTGTCTGAAACTTTTATTCAGCTTTAGCATTGTAACACCGACAAACAGAGAGTCGTGGATTTTTAGACAATTGACAAGCTGTAATTTGCTGAATATAGATAAATCTTCAGTACAATATCTCGTATCGTAATATTTGATTTTTAGTCATTTATGTTTAAACATAAATTGGTCGGAATTTTGACCAGTTTTCTGCAGACAAATTGGTCGGTATTTCTGTAAAAAGTTAGTTGTCGACGCATTGACGATAAACATTTTTCCAACAAATGTAAATTCATCAAAAATTCATCGAAATTTTGCCCAACACCGGTTAAAAAAGATCCCTCCGTCCACATATTTGTCGAAAAAAGTTGTCTGGAAATGTCACTTTTTCTGTAGTGACGGGTGAAAATGGTGCACGATGTGGCTAAACATGATGTAGGGAGAGAGTACACGTTAATTACGTCGAGAGTAAGGTGGAGAGTAGGGACATGGGCAGAGATATCCCTGACAACTTACACGAAACGATAGGGAGTTAGACGGGTTCAAATTGATCAATTTAACCTGTTTACATAAAGAGAGTTGAACCAACGTAATCCAGACACGACTTGATTAAACCCATTTAATTATTTATTTTTGTGTCAAATACATTAATCCAAAGTTAAAATTACAGTTACACCACACACATCTAATTATATGATTTAAACATGTCGTATCGTATCGTGTCGATCCATCTTAAACAAATTATATTTGTGTTTGAAGCTTCTAACCCGTTTATTAAACGGGTCATGTACTTTTAACACGAACCCGTTTAAACATAATAAGACATATATCGCCATACTTATCCTGTGAGAAGAAAGAAACAGATAATGAAAGTAGGCCTCTTCCAAAAGATTCTATTTTCCTGTTTCCCATCATACGAAAGTTCAAATTGATTGCGTAATTCGGACGTCTTGCTAATTATCCATGACTGAGAGATTTCCATAGCAACCACAGCCACAAACCATACTTATATAAGTGGAGTTCAGAAGTTTGCTCAAAGGGACACCAGCGGAGCAGTACTTAACTTAGGCAAAGACTTATCTTTCAAGCACTATACTAGCAGCAGCAGCAGCCGCCTCACACACCACCTTGTTCGATTAGCCACACACACGAACCGAGCACGAGACCGAAGCAGAATCACAAGCACAGACCACGACCGAAGGCATCCTCAAGGGACGGAACACTCCTATAATACCTCTCACATATCACCTTGTTCAGTAGCCACACACGAACCGAGCACGAGACCAGAGCAGAATCACGACAGGCGCAGTCCATGACCGAAGGCATCCTCGAGGGACGGGACGCTCCTCCTCATATTTACCTTGTCCTTCTTGATCTGGATCAGCTTGTCGTAAACGCACCAAGCGAAGCTGAGGTAATGGTCTCGCTTCAGGCCCTCGTTGTAGGTCCCCCAGTAGCTTGAGTGGTACGTGACGTGGTACCAAGCCGATGCCTTGGCGTATTGATCGTCGGGCTCCGACTCGTCTAGTCCGGTTGGCTTCTCATTGAACCATGACCTTGCTTCCTTCCTCAGTGCCTTGACAGCCGCGGTGATTGACTCGGAGTCTCTTCTCTTGTTGAACGACTTCGACATCTTCATGATGCTTCCGCTGAGTATCTCCGCCTCTGTCTTGATACCATAATAGTCCATCATGTTGCCCAACTTAAAGTCGTAGTTAGTCTTGTAATAGAAAGCATCGTCCACATAATATTCGAAGTCCTCAACTTCCATATCAGGGTCGTAGGACTGCCGGGCCACTTCCCTGGTGAATGTCATCCCGAGGGAGGTGGAATCGGCAGCAGCGGCTCTGACCGTTCTGAAGAGCCTCCCGATCACGTTCTTGGATTCATAGGTGGGCTTGTCGAGCTTCTCCATGAAGTCGGGATACTCTTTGGCGTGTAGGTTTTGAGGGATCACAGCAGGAACGCCCGTTTTGGGGAAATCAACAGCAATGGAGAATAGTTTTGCAAGTTCGATGCATTCCGGGCATCTAGCCTTCCGGCTGCTCTGATCGGCAAACACGGTGTGAGCGTTGGCTATTATTCCCATGCTGTCATTGAGGATGTAGTTCACGAAGTACTCTTCGACTTCCTGTTCAAGCAAAAGGTACCAATATCTGAAACATCGACTTGGGATAAACAACATGGCGCATCTTACGATGGCCTTTTCAAAGAATTAAATCAGAACAGAAATCATCTATTCATTAACTAATGCCTAATACTCTTGATCATGGGCCCTGTGAGCAAATATTACAAGAAACCAATTATAGAGAGCAGTGAGATAGTCAAATCTGGGATGTATTGTGATGTCAGAGTTAACGGGTACCTCGATCCTGACGTTGTGGTCCAATTCTACCGTTGGGGCTGGTGTATAGTCCATGGGTAGATCTTGGTGAGGCGGAATCAATTCAGGGTCCCAAGAGACAAAATAAATATCTCCATCAAGATCACTCCCAGAGCATTCATTCGGGTGAGGCCTGAAGTCAAAATCCAGAATAAAGAAAAGGCTCAATTGATTAACAATCCTTTTCCTGCTATAGGAGGCACGAGAAAAAAAGATTGGCAAACTCAGCCACTCTAGCATAAAATGTTCCAGCTAACTTTCAACTAATCAGATCACCTGAATCAATAGGATTGAGGTAAACTATAAAAACTGCGCCATAGTTTAGGTATACAATGAACAAGTGAAGTGACATATATCAAAATACCTTTTCCCCTTTCGCGGGAAAACGACGCAGTCCACCATATGGTGCAGAGCAGGCACATCCACAGCTATAAGAACTCGGACATCACCAGGGTGCAGACAAGGGTTCTTTGCAACCACTACAGGCCCATCAACAATAAAAGATTCTTCTGATGAAGTTCCGATGCACGTGCTGGAATCATCCGTTATATGTCCTTGTTTCCGACCCGAATACTGCACGAAGACCTGTCCGTACTCTAAGGTTCCTGTCTCATCCAAGCAACCCATCATTGATCTCCCTTTAGGTATAAAAATCCTGGTCTTCGTCCTCAGATCAAACAGCTTCGAAGCATGGAAGGTGCGAAGCATCATTGAGAGGAATGGTTCGTTATCTGGCCTATACCCACAGGCAAGCATCTCCTTGAGGATCTGGGTGTTCTCACCTGGAGCCATCAGATCTAGAGCTTCCTGAGCCTTCAGTGGATCAGTCTGGATAGAGTCCAACTGATCTACAGCTTCTTTCTGTTTTCTTTCAAAGACACTGTCGGCAACCCCAAGAGTGGAGAGGAGAGTGATAACCTGTCGATTCATATAGCAGGGCTGGTACTTGCTCCATGCCAAGACATTCAGTTTCGGATCCGAGGACTCATACTTTCTCATGCTCTTCCTCAGCGATAATTTAAAGGGCAAGGTTGGGTCAATGGCCACAACGCCTTTGTATCCTCTATACCGTATCTGAAAGGCTGATGGAGTATAACCCTTCAATCTACATTTCTTCGCCACTTTCTTAGCAAAATCTTCAGATATTTTCCCAATCCCATCGGAAAAGTTATAGCGCTTGCTGCCACTAATAACCTCAACATCAGGAATTATTTCTGTTTCATACAATTTCACAGAAAGAGTTTCAGTGGATGAGCTCAAGGACTGGCCTAGTCTTGCAGCATATTTTGCCACGTTCCTGATTTGTTGGAACGCACCCATCGAGTCCCTAATTTTGGCAGCAGTACATCCTTCTATAGGAGCAAACATCCACGCAGAATTTTCTCGTAGTTGACTGGATGAGAAGGCAAGGAATTCAAACTTCTTATCACCTATACTTATCCCATTCTGAAGGGTAGAGAGAATTCTTCCAAAAATTCCTGTCCTCTTACCAGGCTCAGCTGATGAACCACGAGGCAACAGATTTGTGGAATGCAATTTATCAAGATCCTCATCCACGAAAGAGATACGGAGAAAATTATCAGTATACTTAGAATACTTCCGTAGCACACGATTTGATACATTAACCTCTGGACCAAAAAAGTAAACTTTGCAAGGAGTGATCTGGACCCTGTGGACATACACCAGCCCCTGATCTGAAGATATCAGAGGCATCAGCGCACTTCCCTGCCGTATCAGATGCTTATTCTTCATGCAGTTCACGTACTGCTCCTCAAGCCACCTCCTTGGATAATAACAGCACTCCTTCAGATGAAACAGTTTTTCCAGAGCATATTCTATGATGTTAATGTTCACTCTGCTTGGATCTACCAGTCGATAAAATGAAGGGTCAAGACAGGGTCCTGGGAGACATCCATTCTGCACCAATGAATTGATCTTGAATAGGATCTTATATGGAATATCAATGTATAGGGGAGGCTTTACAATAGGGACTAGGTCCAGGTCACAAGAGAAACCAAAGCCACTCTCCACAGAAAATATGCCCCTAATTTCCTTATAAGCAGCGAAATTCTCCTGAAAATCTGGAAGATTAGACCCAGATAACATCTCCAGACATATTGTGGAAGATTGCCCGATAAAAGCAGATGGTGTAAAATCTGTTGTTCTCACCCACTGATCATCGGAACCGTCCTTGTAATAGTTGTACAAAGGACTGTCCAGAACATTTCCTGAAAAGGTCATCTCGTTTTTGAAAATATGAGGAGCACCATACAGCTGAAACCAATCATACAAGAAAGTGTTACAACAACAATCCCAGGTCTTCGTTCACATGGAAGACAAATACCATCTCATGGTGTAAAAAAAGATGCAGGGAAAATTAGTGTTGTTATTTGGCTGTGATTGCAGAAGGATTATGATATACTAACACATAGATCTGGTTTGATTAGCAGTATGATTCGAATTTGAATTTTGTTAATCTGTATAGATATAGTAAATGTTCCCAAAACATGAAAGAGGTGATACTGGTCTGTCACTATCTGGAGTTACCATTAACGTATGAATGCCCGATTGCTCTGAGCAACATTACTTTTGTATCTCTTGGATTTTCTTTCAAATGTGAACTTTTGTTATTCTTCCCAACTCAAGTAGTGTTATTGTCTCTCCATATTGCCGACTTTACCTTAGCTTGTTATCTTGAGTGATGCAATCTGTATCCTCCAAGTCTAGCAATTCCTTTTCTTGTCTTCCTATGCATCTTAATCCAATATCAAGAGGTATAAGAGGCTATGGTTCGAAGATTTGTTCTACGTAATTGTTTGACAAGTTGCAGAGAGATATGAAAGGTATCTACGACGAATTGACCGCTGACCACTGCAAGGCTTAGACAAGACCGCAAGGCAAAACCTTTCTTCTTTCCAAGACAGTAGCATCATCGTAAAGAAAGCCAACATTCCAAGGAAAAAAAGGATGGGATCGTTACCAATTCCAAGTTGAACATGCACAGGATGGTACCCTATCTAATGACGACAAAAGCTAGCTCTTCTCATTCCTCAGAAGGAACATAACCCAAAGTGATGTTTCCTTCTATGATCTGCCTAATCAGATTTTGTGGGTTCTTTTCCATGTTATCAATTCGGGTAAATTACATGGATGGTACCTTAATTTTGTTAAAAATTTCGTATTAGTACATAAACTTTTTTTATCATATCTGATTACATTAAATTCCGACAAAGTTTTATAATGGTACAAAAAGCAACAAAACCATTAATGACGTTAATACTTATTTGATGTGACATCTAACGTGTAAACCACACTTGTATGCATTTTTACATGGCAAGTCCACGTCAGAATTAGTATGGCTCTCTCTCTTCATACTCTCTCACTAGAAATCCTCTACCTTCTCTCTAAAAATCTTCTCTCTCTAGTTAGAGAGCCACGAAACTCCCTTAGTTGGAGTAAACAAAACCAGACACACCATCATAAGCAATCTCTGCATTTATTGCAGAAATCTTCGGTCATAGTCCATCTTCTTCCAGAAGCTTCAAAAATATCAATAGTTTTGACGAATGAAAATCAAAAGACTCATCGGGAACCCAAAGTCACTCCGAAGCACTTCACCACTCCATCCCCCCCAGTAGTGACTGATCTTTACCCATCGTCAATGGCTTCCCACCTCACTTCATCTGAATCTGAGTTTCCCCCAGCCACCCCAACCACCATGCCAGACGATATCGACATCCTTCAACTTCCGGATGTAGAAGAACATGCACTAGAACAGGCTCTCCTCCTTAAGCCACACGGTTTCAAAATCCCGAGTCACAAAGTCATCGTGAACCACCTGACCAGGGTCTGGGTTACCAAGAGCAAATTCATCATCCGACCCTGCTCCCAAGGAAACGATGTCTACTTTTGCTTTTTCGAAGAACAATCTGACCTAGAAAAAGTTTTCCGTGGAGGAGCCTGGTCAGTCAAAGGAGCCCATCTACTCTTAGAGCATTGGCATCAGGGAATCCCATTCAAAAATATTGCCTTCCACTTTGTGAATTTCTGGATTCGAATCAGAGGTCTCCCTCCTGAGAAAATTAGCTACTCTAACCTTCAGATAGCCGCCTCTAGAGCAGGGGAAGTTCTTGAGGTTGACTGGAAAACTGATTATCTTCCCATATGGGCGCAATCTCCCAGAGTTTTAATTAGAATCGATGTTCTGAAACCTTTAGCCACAAGTTTTCCACTCTTCAGACCGAATAATCCTCCACTTCAAGTTAGCTTTCTGTATGAAAGACTTTCTACTTTCTGCTACCGTTGTGGCCTCTTGGGCCATGAATCAGATTCATGTGACTCGGAGTTAAATCAAGATCAAGCCAATAGATATGGTCCTTTTATCCGCTACGAGCCCGAGCAAATCCCCTCCTTTACCAGCCCTTTCTCGATCTCAAAGAGTCAAAAGCGAATTCCTGATGCAACTCCAATGGCACAAAAAGAACAGTGTCGAGTGTCTAATGCCCACCCGCAAACCTCTTTGGGTTGGGATCTCGCTTGAACTGTGATAGAACCCAATGAAGGGCCCTTCATTTTTGGGTCAGAACTCCCATCCTCTCAATTGAGCGGTCCTTACAGCTCAGGGGACCTGAGAAGTATTAAAGACTGCCCTTCTGAAACTTAGCCACAAACTTCCATCTCAAAAAAGAGAAGGCTGACTTCTCTTACAGATGAGAATAACATAATCCAAGGAGACAAACCGATTCCTCCTAGTTCTGCCCACACCAGCCTGCACATCCACCCACAAACCTCTCACCCAGCAATCCAAATGGCCGAGGAGGCGGGCCTAATCAAGCCCCCTCCTCCGCCATGAGTCTTCTTTCTTGGAACTCTCGAGGCATGGGAAGGGCCTCGAAAGTTCGTACCTTGAGAAACCTTCTCAACCAGCATAAACCTAGTGTTGTTTTTTTGTCAGAAACTAAAGCTCTATCGCAGAGATGCCAGTTGATAGCCAAGCAATGCAAGTTTGCAGAACATTTTGCAGTGGAGGCTCAAAATCTCTCTGGGGGTCTCTGTCTCTTATGGCATAACGAAATTGAGGTAACTATTCTTTTTTCAGATCAGAATATAATTCATGCTAGTATCAATCATCCAGTCCTGCCCTGTGAGTGGTTACTTACATGTGTATATGGCCCTCCTCATGCTAAACAAAAACGGGCTTTCTGGGAAAAACTTACTATTCTATCCCAAAATATTAACAAGCCATGGGCAATAATTGGAGACCTAAATGAAGTGTTGAACTCAGATGAAAAACAGGGAGGTAGATCAGTAGCTTCAACTAGTAGTAACTACTTAGGAAATTTCCTAGCTGCATCAGGTTGCATAGATTTAGGCTTTAAAGGAAATACTTTCACATGGAGGAATAATAGAGAAGGAATAGCTCACATTAGACAACGACTTGATAGGGCCCTTGCTAATGACCAATGGAGAATAGCATTTCCTAAAGCATGAGTTATACATCTTCCAGCAACTAACTCTGATCATAACCCAATCTTACTAAAGTTATGGCTTCACTCAAATTACAAACCACCCCGCTTTTGATTTGAGGCTGCATGGACACTTGACCCTACTTGTAAATTGACCATTGAAAAAGCCTGGGAAATTAATCCTAGAGGATCGACATCATACAAATTTAGCTATAAAATCAAAAACTCAAAACAAGCTTTAAAAAAATGGAATAGAGAGGTTTTTAAACACTGTGATACTAGGATTAAGGAGATTAGGGATTTGATAGACCAGCTGCAACAAAGTGAACCAAGCCAACAAAATATAACTAAAGAAGCCCAGTTGCAAAGTGAACTCCAAGAAATACTCAAAAGAAAAGATCTGATCTGGAAACAAAAATCCCGTGAACTATGGCTGAGAGATGGTGATAGAAATACAAAGGTTTTCCACTTATTCACCATAATTCGACGAAATTATAATCACATTTATACCATAAAAGACGAGCACAACAATTGCCTAACTGAAAATTCTAAAATTGGCGACTACTTCCTTAGAAATTTTCGTAATCTTTTTACAACTACAAATCCCTCACTACCACAGAACTTAAACAATTTAATTAATCCTGTCATAACAGACATGGACAATCAAAACTTAACCAAAATCCCTACTGAGGAGGAAATCTTAGCAACAATAAAAAGTATGAACTCTCTCAAGTCACCAGGTCCGGATGGTATACCTTGCCTTTTTTACAAGAGATATTGGGAAATTATAAAATCTGACCTTGTCCAAGCAGTTCAATCCTTTTTTAAGAACTCCTATATTTTAAAGGAATGGAACAATACCTTTATTTCCTTAATACCCAAGAAACAAAATGCAAACAACTTTTCATATTTCCGACCCATTAGTCTAACAAATGTTACCTACAAGATAATCTCTAAAATAATAGCTAATAGACTAAGGCCTCTACTTAGTAAAATGATCTCACCAAACCAAAACAGCCTTCATAGAAGGTAGATGGATTCATGAAAATGCTCTAATAGCGCAAGAAGCAATCCATACCATGAATAGGTCAAAATCTCGAAAAGGCTGGCTAGGAATTAAAATAGACTTAGCAAAAGCATTCGACCGAATGGAATGGTCTTTTATAGTCCTAGTTCTTGAGCAATTTGGATTTCACCCAACCTTTATCAACTGGATTAAACAGTGTATCTCTACTCCATCCTACTCTATCCTAGTCAATGGATCCCCATATGGTTTCTTCAAAACATCTAGAGGACTTAGGCAAGGCGATCCCATTTCCCCTTACCTCTTCATAATCGCAATGGAAGTACTCTCAAGAATGTTCAATAAAGCTTAATCGGATAAACTAATCCAAGGTATCAAGTTATCTAGGAACAGCCCTCAAGTGACTCATCTTTTATTTGTTGATGACTTAATGATACTGATTAGAGCAAATAAAATCGATGCAATCAACTGTAAGAAAATCCTGGAAACTTTTAGTTTATGGAGTGGACAAGAAATCAATACAGCAAAATCTGGTGTTTTCTTCTCCAAATGCGTTAGAGGTAGGATAAAAAGAGTTTTAAAAGAAACACTCAACCTAAAAAAACTAAATACGAACTCAATGTCTCTAGGTAATCCTTTATTTATACGCAAGAGGAAAGCTGAATCCTTTGAATTTTTAATAACAAAAATATAGAACAAACTTTCAGCCTGGAAATCTAAGACTCTCTCTTGGGCTGGGAGAACAACTTTGGTTAATTCAGTCCTCAACTCATTGCCTCTATACACCGTGACTATCTTTAAAGTACCTATATCTATTTGTAACAAAATTGACAAACTTTCAAGGAAATTTTGGTGGGGAAAAGTGGACAAGGAAGGATCCTACTACTCCCCAGTTAGCTGGAATCTACTCTGCCAACCGAAACAATATGGAGGACTTGGTTTCCGCAAAGCCTCAGACCAAAACACTGCAATGTTATCCAAAACCGCTTGGAATATATTGGTAAAACAAGATAGCTTGGCTACAAGGATACTGATAAGTAAATATGGTAACTTGTTAGACAACAATAACAAAAAGAACTCATCTCTATCTTACCCATGGAAAAGCTTACAATGCTGTTTAAAAACACTAAACAACTCAGTATGTTATCTAATTGGTAATAACTCGAATTTAAAAGTATGGTCGTCCCCTTGGATTCCGGGTAATGACTCCTTTAAACCCAAGCCTAGAACAGGAGTCCAGATTGACCAAAACCTAATCATTAGAGACCTTCTCACATCTGACACAAAACAGTGGAATACACCTCTAATCACACAACTCTTTGACAATGAAACTGTTCAAAATATCCTTAAAATTCACGTTCCACAGTCTATCCCTACTGACCAGCTTATTTGGACTTACTCCCACTCAGGATGTCATTCGGTTAAAAGCTTTTATATGGCAGATCAACAGCATAGATTTAATAAAGGCAATGAACAACTATGGAGGAATGTTTGGAGATTAAACATCCACGAAAGGTTCAAACTCCATCTTTGGAGAATAGGAACCAATGCCCTCCCCTGGTTAGTTCGAGATGAGGACCTTTGCCCTCTCTACCTGACTGGGCCAGACGAGTTCACTCACCTATTTGGGGAGTGTACATTCGCTCGTATTGCATGGAGGGAGTCACGGTGGAAAGTCCTAAACATACAAAAAACTAGTGAGAAATTAACTCCCTTTGAATTACTAGACTTTGTTTGTAACCCAAAGAATTTTCCTTTAAGTGGGCGGGAAAAGCAACACTTTTCTTTATTTGGAGCCATTCTCTGTTATGAACCGTGGAAGGAAAGAAATTCAATTTTATATGCAGGGACTAAATCTGACCTATTTTCCTTTTTGGATAAAGTTAAGAGGACTTTTGCTGAGCATGCCAAGGACAGGAAGATGGACCAAAATGGCGGGACTCCCAAAGCAAGCCGCCATCCTTGTAGTCAAGATTCTATAGTAGTTCGCTGTGATGCTGCGTGGAAGGATGGAAAAGCATGCCTCGCGGGACTGGCGTCGGTACAAGGCAACATCGTCCATTCTTGGTTCCTCAATTGCCTCGCACACTCGGTAATAAAGGCTGAAGCCAAATCGTTGTTGTTGGTCGCACAAATGGCGAGATCCAAAAACTGGCATCGAGCCTACTTTCTTACTGATTCCTTGCAGCTAGTTCAGGCTATGAAGGAGCAATCACAACTTTCTTGGGACTCTCTCACTGTAGTTGTTGATCTGTCTACAATTTCATGCCATCTTGATTGGGAATATAGCTAGATAAGTAGGAAGAACAATACTCTAGCTCATGAGTTGTGTAAATGGGGAAGAAACTCCCAAAGTTCTGATTTGTTTTGCTTTAAAGGCTATCCTCTAAGACTACAATGTTGTATGGTGTCTTCTATTGAATGAAGTATGGTTTACTGATAAAAAAAAAATCCACGTCAGAATTTTTTTCAAAATTGAAAAATTTAAAAACCTTAGAAGAATGGGAAAATTAAGAAAAAAATTTAAAAAAATTTCACAAAAAGTTCAAAAATTCAGAAAAAATAAAAAATAATGAAATAAAAATTCAATTTTTTGTAAATAAATAATTTAAAATATATTAAAAGATTATAAAAAAATTAAAAAATAGAAACAACTATGATGAAATGTAAAAAATGCAATTGTTTTATAACATAAAAATAAAAAATTAAAGTAAAACTTTCCCGATATTTTTTTCTTCTTCCCTCATCCATCGCCCACAAACCCTAGCCATGGATGCATTCAACTCTTCCACCCCTAATGGCCTCGAGCACAGATGCATGGCGAACCTCGAATCTCGGCCTCAACCTCGAATCTCAGCCTCTTCCACAACAGCATCTCACGGCAGAAGAGGATGGGTATGCCCACGACCCTATTGCACTCAAGAATAACCCTCTTAACCGGTGAATCTCAGTCTCTTTCGCGACAGAGACTTGCGGAGGAGGAGGTAAACCCACGACCTACTGCACTCAGTCCGTGGCACTCGACAGTGACCCTCAACGTGCCAATCTCAACCTACTTCGTAGCGATTTCTCAAGCGGAAGGAGGAGGGGGAGGTAGTTAGTGGTCGAAGTCTAGGTTGATCCCAGTCTTGCCCCCGATCAAGGATGAGGAGGAGGAGGAGGATGAAGATGATGATGAAGAAGGGGGCGATCGGACAGATGAGAGATCCTGATGGTTGAAACAGAGGCACTGTGTCTTGAAGGCTGCTAAATTCTTAACAGTTTTTTGAAGTCCAGAAATTATTTAGTTGCAGATCTGTTTGATGAAGAACACGAAGATGAGGAGAGACAGAAAGAAGGAGGAGGAAATCTGAGACGGGAAAGTCTGAGTCTGTTATTGTCTTAGTTCCAATACACGACCCTCTGCCTTTTATTTTATAGAGCGAGAGCGCTAACAGAATTTCCCTCCCTCCTCAGTAACCGAATAACAGCTCGACCATACTTTTGTTACATTTCACCCCTTTATTTCTTGTATATCACACACAAGTCCTCGTATTGTTACAAAATGGTCCCTCGGTCTTATCAGAGTTAGTGACTAGAAAATGCTTTGATCGAACTTTGGGGTTTTAGATTGTGGTTACTCTCTGCAATTTTAGAGGGTCTCGGAGGACGAAAGTTGTGTAAGCAAGAAATGTTAGCTCATAAGAAAGTAAAAATCAAGATTCTTTCCATCAAACTTTGATCGAACTTTGGGGGTTTAAGGCTGTCTGATTTTTCAATTTTCAACGAGCCTATTCCATGAATATTCTATAGGGTTATGACCCTAAAGACAATCTTTTATTTTTAAAAATTTTTTTTTATAATTTTCTGTGATTTTACATATTTTCAAAAAAATTGTTTCTTAATTTTTTTTCATAATGATTTTTCTGATCTTTTTAAAACTTTACTGAAATTTTCTAATTTTCAAAATTTATTTCAAAGTTTTCTTCATTTTTTTAGAATTTTCTAAAATTTGTAAATTTGAAAAAATATAAATTTTAAAAAATAAATTTTTCTCAATTTTTAACATTTTTTTATTTTTCCTTAATTTTATAAAAAAAATTTCAAAATTTAATTGTATTTTTATATATTTATTTAAAAACATTATGTGGATATACACGTCTGCACCTTGGTACACATGGCATCCCCATCACATGCTAACTCAACAACGCATTAACAGTGTCAGCCCTTCCATCACAATTTGTACCATCATAGAACATTTTCAAAAATTAATATAGCCATACAAAAAAAAGTTGTTGTACCAACATGAAACTTTTAGGAAAGTTAATGAACCGTCCATGTAATTTACCCTATCAATTCGAAGATTAGTTCTCGAATGTTGTTGATCCGAGGTTTAGCATATATCAAGAAGACAATCAATACATACAATTTGGTAGGGACAATAATGGAAATCCTATAGTGCTGGAAAGCAAAACGACATCAGCAGTTATTTGCAAAGGCTGTGTTTATTCAAGTCATTCTCCCTATTGAAAGAGTTCATAAGCAAAGAACAAAGGTGTTGTTGATATACAAAGAATCCTAGGAGACAGCCCACAAAGAATCGACTGGAGGTCGACTCCTTTCCAACCAGGAGAGAACGTTGGTGGGAAAATTAGACGGTTTGATATTTGATAAGGATGAGTTTGATTTGAATTAGAGCGATCTAAATTCTGTTGGAAACTCAATAGATTCAATAAATATTGGTATGATACGTTAGATTCAGTAATCCACATGTAGACAAGACTTTGGTTTAATTAATAATTGCCTTGAATGACAATGTACGTACTTCTAGATTGTTGAGTAACTTCAGTTCCTCCCAGTTGATTTCTCTTAGGTGGTGAACTACGTATCCCTAAAAGTTCTAATGGCATTTCCAATCAGAGACAATAAAATATCCATTTACAATTAAGGAAGATTAAAAAGAATTGATTTTGTTTGACCGATGTTTTACAAGAGATCACTATCCCATAATTTGTGCTCAGCAGATAATTAAAAAGAAATTTAAACAAATTGTAGCTGTTATAGTTTACAGAAGTGTACCTGAATTAGCAGGTAAATTCGGCCTGGTTGATGGTGAAGCTCTATCTGCCAAATATTCTCATACGAAAGGCCAAGCTTATACTCCGCATCATTATCAGATAGAAGAAAGTTGAATCTTCTAGATCCAATCCCAAAATCCACAGAAACACCGGGCTTTTGCCATAGGGTTAAGAACTTGTCCTCTGAAATTTGACACCCAAAATGCAATGTTACACCATCCATGCTGTGTGACGGGACCCTTGGCTTTGGTACAATATCATGGTCCACTTTTCGTACAGTCAAATATGAAGTCCCATACGGCAAACGTACACCGGCCAAACGGACTATCTTATCAGCATCCTCAGCTGTCATAAACTGCACCATTGCATACAATCGATCACCTCTTTTGAATTGCCTAACTTTAATGGCATAAACAGTTCCCTCGCCTGTTTTTGCCTCTAGAAACCTTTTAACTGTCTCTACTGTTGTATGAGAAGGGAAACCGCGCACATTTACTGTCTTTACCATAATGCCTGGTTAGCGTATTGCACTTTGTTTGTACCTTGCCAAGCGACCAAAAACACAGTATAGTCAAACTCTCATGTCACAATACTCATTCTAGTAGCAAAGGTACAGATATTTTGGTGGAACTCAATAGTTGGATGCAAGTTACAAAGGAGAATAGATGAACACAAGTACAAAGTCAAATACATCAGTTGATACACACACATCTGCGTGCTTGTGTGCTTATGCATGTAGATATGTACATCTACCACTTAAAGGGACAGTAAGCTCAATATTACTCGTTTTACACACTAAGGCAGCCCTCGGTTATGTGCACCATAAATTGACAAAGACCATACAAGCTCATAAATGCATATTTCCTATGCGTGGGAGACTATTGCTGAAAGTTACCAATTGCCCCATGGAAAAAGAGTGGTGCACTATTCGGTGGTTCTTGAATCTATGTCAAAAATGCGATGATGGTCCTTCGAGCAGATCTATTGGCAACACAATGATCGGGAATCTGAGATGTAAAGAGCACCCAACCTTGCTATGCCTGGCGTAGAATATCTTCCTTTTTACCTGCAAGTTCCGTCAGAAAATGTATCTCATGCGCTGTCCGATGAAAAGGACAGAACCTGGAAAGTTGAATGCTTCCAACTCTTGCAGATCCTGCAATCATAAGCTTTACTAAATCAAGGCGAAATGCTTGTGCTTCATGAAGCCAACACGGCTAAGAATGAAACTCAAACTTCCCTAGAATAGAGAGAGATGAAAGCTGACATAGATGAAGTTCCTAAAATCAACAACGGACGTAATCCCAGAAGTGCCAGTTAAATTTAGAAGCTCCCACCCATTAAGACCCATCACGATCATCAAAGACAGATGCCATGGTGTTCACAGTTAAAGAAGAGGCATGAACGAGAGTGAAGCGCCCTCGTCCAGTCAGTCAGTATCTTCAGTAACGGGCGATCGATAATTCACAGTTGAAGGAGATTACCAGCTCGGGGATCGGGGCACTCAGCCGTAGCCGGAGAAGATCAAAAGACGATGGCAATGACGATCGAGGAAAGGAAGAGGCAGAGCGAGATCGTCATGATCGTCAAGTTCCGGTCAAGTCTCCCACTCTCAAGTAATCATGGAGTATTAGAGAATATATACAGAATGATGTTAGTAATCTCTTAAATAAAAAACAATACTTCTTTTTTTTTTTTTTTACTTTTTCTGAAGTAAAATCAAAAATATTTTTTTCCTTTACATCTTCTTTGTTATCAAAAAATCCTGTGATCTTAACCAATCCAACGATTTAAAACTCTTCTATGAATCTTATTATCGAGTCAATGGTCCAATTAAGAGATAAATCTCTCTTCCAATTAGCAATCTTTCTCTAATGGAGATTTAATTTAAGAGAAAAAAAAATCAAAAGCATCAAAATTGATGGCTAGCTTTTTATATAGGTACAATTATTTCTCCAAATATTCTTCATAACCCCTTTTTTTAGCCACTTCTCCCAGTGTTCTTTATAAACCTTTTGGTCGTCCGACCTAGCTTCGGAAGGAAGGTTGCCTTGCTTCACAATATTCCAATCCGTACGGAAGAAAGACAAAGCAGAGATTCCCTCAGGCGGCCCCACTCCCGGTCCCGGGTCCCCAAGTTTTCCTATCCTTAGCAATTGGTCCCCGTACTTTCTCATCCACCATAATTCGATCCGCACAGTATGGTGTGCAAATTAAATTAAACAGCGTCTCCGAGATACTAATTGCTGGATTATTACGATAGCGTTGGATTTCAAACACATGAATGGAAGAAATCCATATTCACACATATCAAAATATCGAGATGGGTTGTCGGCATGCCTTTAGCTATTCATGATTCTTGTACGAGATCGAATCACGTACGGAGAACCTTCACGAACACAAACACATCAGCGGTTGATCCTCACTATGTAATCGAGTGAGAACCAAACATGATTACCCTCTAACTCGATCTTTAATAGGATTAACATATAACCTGAACTCACTCAGTTTTTCTCTCTCAAAGTTTTCCTCTCTCGTGAAAATCATTCATGCACTGCATCACAACCATGTGTTATTTCTTTTTGTTCATAGGTAGTTTCAAAGGTAATGGATAGGATCGAGTATAGACAGAAAATATTGAGACATTCTATAAATTGTATAGAGAATATCTTGCAACCATATATATACATGTACACTTGAGTATTAATAGGTACACACCGTGACCATATGGGACGCGGAAAATTTCACAAAATTCATTCTTACATGATATCAGAGCAGTGAAAAGAAAGCACTCGCTCGTTCCTATTCCTGACCTGTATCTCCTTCTTCCCAACTATCCAACCACACATTTGCTTCTGATCTATCTCAACTCTTTTTTTTTTTCCTTAGCTACCTTCTCGACAAGCACGACTCCTCCCATAGCCATTCCTCAAGTCTACCTTGCCCAACAGTCTACCAACTATACCAGTCAAACTTGATGGTACAAACTTTTACCTGTGGAAAAGCATCATGGAGTCTCTTCTGCAATCATACGACTTTCTTGAGTATGCAAATGGCTCGAGGGCAGCACCTCCTGCGATTATAGCTGCAAAACAAGGAAGTGAGATAGTAGAATCTCCTAATCCGGCTTTTCAGCAATGGATGCAATTTGATCAATTTTTGTCTTACATGTATTTACGTTGCAGTAAACCCAAATATTGGACTCCAAATCGTTGGATTCAAGACCGCTGCTGAGGCTTGGGCAAAGCTCTAGACCTCTACGATTCACAGCTGTATGCACAACGCGAATTCCTGGAATAGCAATGGAGAGATGTTTACAAGGGCGATCGTACTATGGTAGATTACCTGAAAGGACCTTGCCACTCGAGTCGCCCAAGTCAGGCAACCTAATCTGTCCTCGAAGATTAATGAAAGGACCCTTGCCGGCCTTGGCGAGGACTAGGAGCCTCTCATTCTGTCTCTGGCACCACCTATTGGAACCATGGTCACGGACGATCTTTCTACCCTTCTACTGAATCAGGACCCTCGTCGAACCTACAAGCACTCACGAACAAGACCACAGTTATCGGGCATTAGTGGAGCTTTGCGGTCTGCCAATGTTGCCCATGGAGGGAGGTCAGCGTACCACTGGGGCCATGGTCGAGGAGCTGCTTGCCGAGGACTCGGGCGCCATTCCTTCTCTGCAAATAACTATTCCCTCCCTTCATACAACCCTAATTTGCTGTAGAATTCCGGAGGAAGAAGACGAGGGCGTGGGTCAGGTTATTCCTACTCAATCTCTTCCAGATCGAGGTCTCAGGGCGCAGACAATTTGTGCTCAGTTGATGGGTTTTCTTATCGGCCCAATTCGACCCAAGGTGTTTCACAGCCCAATCATCTCCCACTGCCTACGCCCACAGGTGTCTCTAGGCCGTGAATTAAAAACTGGACGGCTGGGCCCACTGTCTCTATTTCACTCCAGCTTTGTGCACAACCGGGCACGTGGCAGCCTTCTGCCCTTACTTTCCACAGAATTTTTAGATCCAGCAGGCCCACATTGTGTATGACTAAGACTCCCGTTCCCGCAATTTATAATGGTATGTTGATTCGAGAGCCACTAATCATGTTACTACTAACATGTCCAATCTCACTTTTCAGAAGACTCATCTACATCCAGATCAACTGATGATTGGTGATAGTTCAGGTTTACCCATTATTTCTTTTGGTTCCTCCACTCTCTGCACTTCGTCTCGCAATTTTAAATTAAATAATATCCTTTGTGTTCCTAATATCTCTATGAACTTGCTTTTTGTTCCTCAATTTACAATGGATAATAATTGTTTCTTTGAATTCACTCTTCCTCTTTGTTGTGAAGGACTTGTACACTTGACAGGAGCTGACTCGGGGACTACTTAAGGATGGCATCTATCATTTGTAGTCAAATACTATCTGCTCTTCTCCATCCAGTGCTCTTCTTACTACGGCTGCCTCCACTACTTTGTGGCACCAACATTTTGGTTCTCCCGCCTTTCCTACCATTTGCAAAGTTATGTCACTGATCCCAAGTTTGTTCTTTATACGTCAACTTGATAAAATTTCTCAGTTTCCCTTTCCTTCTACAATGAATAAAAGTTTGTCACCTTTAGAATTAATTCACACTGATATTTGGGGTCCCACTCCTACTCTCTCTCATACTGGATATTCATTTGACATTCACTTCCTTGATGATTTCAGTAAATTTTCTTGGTACTTTGTCATGAAAACAAGAGCTTATGCCCTTAAGATGTTTCGTGCATTTTGCCTACAAGTAGAGAACCTTTTTGATAGAAAAATTAAGGCTCTTTAATCTGACGATGCAGAGGAGTTTCTCTCCTATGAATTTCAACATGAATTACAAAATCATGGCATGATTCATTGTATCTCATGTCCACATATGCCACAGCAAAATGGTTCTGCTTAATGAAAGCATCGACACATTGTAGATATGGGACTCACTCTTTTAGGCCATATGCATCTTCGACAAAAATTCTGGGATTCTGCCTTTGAAACTGTAGTTTATCTCATAAATCGCTTACCTACTCGATCTTTGGAGTTTCTATCTCTCTATCAGGTCTTACATGGCTCTTCGCCCGACTACCATTTTATTCATGTTTTTTGTTGTCATTGTTTTCCATATCTCCAACCTTATAACAATCATAAACTTCAATTTTGTTCCCGTCCTTGTCTTTTCCTTGGCTATCGACCGAACTTTCTCGAGTACCTATGTCTTGACATTACGATAGGCTTATTGTTCATTGTTCGTACTGTAGTTTTTGATGAGCAACATTTTCCATATCAGTATATGACAGCTAACTTGACTACATCCTGTGGCTCTCTTGCGATTCCCTGGCAATTTCACCAACATGTTCGTCTCACTCCTCACCCCTTACTTCTCTTCCTTTGCCTTTACCTATTTCATCACCATCATCAGTTAGTCCTTCTCGTCAGCCAAGTACAGCAGTTGATGAGTGTACTCAGGCCTCACCAAACGCACTAGTACCTGTTGATCCCACTATTTGTCCCTCCACAACAGACTCTTTGGATGGTCAATAGGGCGCATGATGGTTCTTTACCGCCGCGTCTATTTTTTATCAGTAGGCATCCCACTACTTTTATTGTCACTTCTTATGCTCAGGAACCTCGCTCCTTTTCCACAGCGAAAAAGGACCCTTGATGGCTATTTGTCATGACTAGTGAGTACTTGGCTCTTCTTCGTAACAATACTTGGGATCTTGTTTCACTGCCCCCAGGATAAAAAATTATTGGCTACAAGTGGGTCTACAAAATCAAACAAAAGCCTGATGGGTCGATGGATCGTTATAAAGCCAGACTGGTCGCTTAGGGGTTCACTCAGCAAGAAGCTATTGACTATGATGCAACTTTCAGTCCTATTATCAAACATGTTTGTCGACTTCGACTATCTCTGTATGGATTGAAATAGTCTCCCCGGGCATGGTTCTTACACTTGAGTTCATACCTTCTCTCCCTCAGCTTTACCGGTTCTATCACTGATGCTTCACTTTTCATCCTGCGTATGTCGACCTATGTGGTGTTCTTACTAGTTTATGTGATGACATTATTCTTACGAGCTCTCCCAATGCTCCTTTTGATGCCTTACTTGCATCTCTGCATGGTGAGTTCTCTATGAAGGACCTGGGATCTCTTTACGTCTTCCTTGGTATTGAAGTGCATACTACCATAGAGGGTCTACTTCTGACACTATCTAGGTATATTCACTCTATTCTCCATCATCATGCCATGTTGGACTGTAAGCCATCCTCCACTCCGATCATTGCTAGGGTCTCGTCCCTCTATTCTCAATAGTGATCCTCTGCCTGATCCCACAGTCTACCGGCAGGTCATCGGCTCACTTGAGTATCTCACACTCACTAGGCAGGATATCACTTATGCTATCTAGCAAGCTTGCCAATTCATGCACTGACCCACGACTCCTCACTAGACAGCTATGAAGAGAATCCTTTGGTACTTGAAAGGTACCACCACTCATGGTTTACAACTTTGGAAAGATTCCAACTTCCTCCTTCATGGGTTTTCTGATGTAGATTGGACTGGAAATCTTGATAATCACCGCTCGGCCAATAGGTTTGCACTATTTCTTGGATCTAATATACTCTCATGGAGCTCTAAGAAACAGTGCTTCGTTGCCCACTCTAGTACTGAATCTGAGTACAAAAGTCTAGCAAATGACATTGCAGAATTGATCTGGCTCCAATCTCTACTCTTTGAGCTTGGTGTTTTTACTCGGTGCCCACCAATCTTGTGGTGTGACAACCTATCTATCATTTACCTGACAGAGAATCTAATTTTCCATGCACAGACCAAACACATCGAGATTGATTATTATTTTGTCCATGAATGTGTCTCTCGTCAGTAACTTCTTGTTTGCATTATTGTCACCGATCATCAAACAACAGACCTTCTCACAAGGGTTCTCTCCACTTCTCGTTTTCAGTGTCTTGGCTCCAAGCTCATTGTCCCTCTTGCACCTGCGGGAGAGTAATGGATAGGATCGAGTATAGATAGAAAATATTGAGACATTCTATAAATTTTATAGAGAATATCTTATAACCATATATGTACATGTATACTTGAGTACTAATAGATACACACCGTGATCGTATGGTAGTCCTGGCCACAGTTCAGGAACCAGTCGATTCTGATTCGGAACCGACATTTCAGGAACCAGAGGCCATGGAACTGGCCCTGAACCTTCCTTTGAACAGTTCAGAACTGAACGGTTCCGGTTCAAAACCACGGTTCCATCTGATTCGGGTTCGAAACCACAGTTCCGTCCGGTTCCGAATTATTCGGTTCAATTTTATTTAAATTAAAGTTAATATGCACAATTTTAAAATATATAATTAAAAATTGAGAGAACCGTATCCTCTTGAGGTTTAGAAGAATCAAAGTTTAGGTAGTTCTCTTATTTAATCATGTATTTGATGAGTAAAAAATATAATTTATATGTATTTTTAATTTAAAATGTGAATGGTTAAAAAAAGAGGGAAAAAAAAAGGTGGGGCTGGCAGAGGCCCACGTGGGCCACGGAAAATTCCACAAAATTCATTCTTTCAAAAGGGAATGGGAAGTTGTTGCCTTTCACAAGGAACATGACCATTCGTTGAAGCAATGCAACCATTTTAGAGAAGGCATTATCTGACTGAGTCAGGCTCGGGTTAAGTCCATCGGACCCACACAACAAATCATATTTTCTTACACTAATGAAACGAGCGACTGCTCCAGCATCGTGCAGGAGGCAAAATTGAAAATTCAACACGAGTTGCTGGACAGGTACATCCAAATTAGCATCGAGAATCTCATACTCCTTCAAGAGTGCCCCTCTAATTCCTTATACTACATATCTCATTTTTGCATACTAGGACGCTCTTGAAATAATTAAATTTTTCCCAATATTTGTTTAACCTAACAGAACATATTCAAAAATTTTGACTAGCCAGTTTAATAATACTGAGTTGGTATACATTTGTGTAAATATTGAACTATTTTCATGATGTTGAAAATCATGATAACATATTCTGAAGGCTAAAATGTATTAACTCGGTAAAAGAAAATTATAATTTTAAAATTCATTATCTATATATAGGACTAGGGGTGAAAGTGGCAGTCGAGTGGCTTTTTTCTTTTATTTTTTTAAATAGTTGGGTCCTGATTTTCTGGACTAATTTTTTCTAGTGTAAAAAATAATATGAAAAATCATTTAGGGTCGTGAAAAACCAGCTGCTTCTTGTAAATATTTTTTGGGTGGTTTTTTCGAAATCTCATTTTTAATACAATTAGATTGTTATTAGGATTTCAATTGAACGATTTGAAATGCCAACAAATTAAAAAAAATTGATGAAAACTCCATAGTTCTTGTATACGTATTAAAACTGTAAATGGATAAAGTATTCATATTTCATACATCAAATTTATGTTCTATAATATTTATTTAGATAGTATTTTATTATTTTTAATCTATTATATATTAAAAATTAATTATACTACTAGTTACTTTAAAATAAAAATATATATTCAAACATGTATGAAATTGGGGCAATTTGGAACCACCAATTTTTTTTGGCCAGGCCCGACTTTATCTGATTGGTTTTTCCTCCCATTGAAAACTGATCGATATATTTTAGTGTGTAATCCTTGTCAATATATTTTAACAAAATTAGTAACACGGGACCAAAACTGAATTAAATGAGAAACATTAATGATCATTAACTCAAAAATTTTAGGTCAAACTTTAAAAAGTACTAAAAATTCATGACTAAAATATTCTTAGAAAAGAAGAGACAGTAACGGCAGAATCTTTACTTATAAGAAAAATTTTAAAAAGCTTTATCGGTACTAAATCTTAGACGAGATAGAGTCACGGCGCTGCAGCACAAAATTACATCACGTCATGATACCGTGATTGTATCCGATCTAATATTTAATACCGATAAGATTTGATAGATGTCTCCTGCGTATAAATGCTTGAGACAGAGGTGCATTAACTTTAGGTAGGACTTGTCTGACAGGTGACAGAAACGTCGAAAGAAGAGCATGTGCTAAGGCATCTACAGCCTGTAATTTATCTAAAACCTTTGGAAGATTTTTCTTATTTGTTATTTTTTTAATTAATATTGATTATAGTAACTGTTTAAGTAATTAATATTAATTTTTTAATTTATCATATTTTAATTGATATTTCTTTATATCATGTGGTAAGGTAGGAACACCTAAGAATTTCTCAATCGTGATAGATATTTTGGGTATTTCGAGCAATATAATATTATATTTTTTCTACTTTCCTAATAATTTACAATACTCACCAAATATAATAATTTCACATTACGAACCATAATCCATATAAATTAGTAACTTTCCTTGTAATTTAACTTTTCAATACAATTTAACAAGACACGGCTCGTGTTATACATGAAAAGAAAACAAAAATTAACAGATGTGAATACCGAGATGAACCCGTAAAATTAAATCATTTGTTTATAATACAATATAACTTAATTTATCTGAAATTCATTAACTTACGGTATTAGAGAGCATTTTTAATTTATTATTAGCATATAATGTTAATTTTACATTTTTCTTGTTTACAATTTTAAATCATTTACTTGAAAATATAACAAATTTGTACTGTTAAATTGTAGATAAAAAGTGAAAAATAAAAATCTGAATAATTAATTAAAGATTTTTATTATTAAAATTATCTATACCAAGTAAAATAAAAAATAATTAAAATTAATATTTTAAACTTAATCCGTAATTTTTTATAAATTATATGTGTATTATAGATTTTAATATATAAATTATATTAAAAATAAATATAAAATAATAAAAAAAAAAGCCTCAACATCTTAAACGTTTGCGTACAACAGTATAAGTAATACTCTAACCAAATGCTAAACTGTGATGGTGAAATTCCCATTTTACCATGGGAACCACCTCTGGAAAAATAGAAAAATTCAAACACACTTTTGCTCTCTCTTCACCATCACTATGATAGGTATTTTGAATATTATAATATTACATTTTCTTATTTACTTTCTTAATATTTTAGTATTTTGAATATTATAATATTATATTTTTTATTACTTTCTTAATAATTTATAATACTTATCAAATATAATAATTTCGACATCACCACCGATATTTCATTTAACTTAACAACCTCCTTATAATTTAACTTTCTAATATAATTTAATAATACTAGAACAAACTGTCCCGTTACAGTTCCAAACATGCTCTTCCTTTCTCTTCGCCGTCATTGCTCAAAACCAATCATGATGGCATTTTAATAATTTAAATTACTCATCAAAAACAAGAATTTTATATTAATTATATTCCATGTAAAGTGGCATTTTTAATTGTAATTTAACTTTTGAATGTAATTCAACAACACTTGAACGAAACGCATCTTTGGAATATAATATTATTATGTTAATCCGCACGTGCCATCTTTAATTTCGTTAGCCCGACCGAATTTTTTTCCCCTACATAATCACATGGCTCTCATCTTCCCTCATATCAAACTCGCCGTTTTCGTCGAAACACGAAGAAACCCTCGCTCTCTCTCTCTCTCTCTCGCCTCACTTGAAGCCAGAGGAAAGAAGGAGATGAGGAGCTCCACCACAGCCACGGCCGCGGCCGAATCCTACCCGATGAAAGCCGGGGAAGGAAGCTACAGCTACAGCAAGAACTCTTACACGCAGGCAACGACCACTCCTTCCCTCGTCCCTTTGGTTTTTCGTGTGGCATAGATATGAATCTGAGGTATTACCTGCCCATAGGAGAAATTCTTAGGTGAGTCGAGCTCGTAGATGATATGTGGTAAATTTGACCAATGAATGTTTGATACATTAGTAAGTATTTCAGATTATATTTAAAAACTGAATATTATTAATAATTTACAGAGAAAAGAGCGATGTAAATTTTATAATAATATGTTAAACATTTATCGATGAAATTTGCGAATGATGTGGTGAGCTGATATCACCTAAGAATCTGAATTGCATTAGATGTTCATTATCGAGGTTGCTGAACTATTTTATGTTAGTAACAAAAATTATAAATTTCTTATCGTAAAATTACAAAAGTGTAGAGTTATTATTAACTCGTGACAACACATATAATATTGATACAAGTTATTCAAAATCTATTATTCTAATCAATGGGCGATTGCATTTCCCAACTTCTCCTAAGTTGGTGGGTTCTCGTGGGATTCATCAAAGATTCTTAAATGAGCCGAATTCATCAATCTATTCGTGATCTCGACCAATAATTATTTAATATATGAACAACAAAATGTGTTACACCATATTTCACCTTCCATTAATAATATTCACTTTATTGAAATGACATGGCTTCTATTAGTGATATGTCAAATAGTCATCTGCATTTTCTATTAGCCCTTTCACCTGAGAGTTTCCCGGGCTTCATCATTTACGGGACTTCTCTTAACCCAATTTCTCATATAAATCTTCTTACAGTCCATATTCCATAAGAATTTGTTTTGACCCGTATAATTATATCTCGCAATTAAAAAAAAAAAACAAAATTTCACTCACATTTACCATTTTTTCCGACACTCCAAACAGGGAAAAGCTGCAAACATTGCTAAGGAAAGGATCGACGAGACGATCGCTTCCATACTCGACACCGCACAGTTCTCCTCGGGGCCATTCCGAGTCGCCGACTTGGGCTGCTCAGTCGGGCCAAACACGTTCATCTCCGTGCAGAACATCATCGACGCTGTCCGGCGCAAGTATGCCAAATCCTCCTCCCCGGCGGCACCCGAGTTCCAAGTCTTCTTCAATGACCATGCTGCCAACGACTTCAACACCCTCTTTGCCTCCCTCCCACCGGAGAGGGACTACTTCTCCGCCGGAGTTCCCGGATCCTTCCACGGCCGTCTGTTCCCGGAGTCGTCCCTCCACCTCGTTCACAGTAGCTTTGCGCTCCACTGGCTCTCGGGCGTGCCGGCAGAGCTGCTGGACGAGGGCTCGCCAGCGTGGAACAAGGGGAGGATCCACTATGGCAGCGGTGCACCGAAGGAGGTGGGGGATGCGTACAAGTCGATGTTCCAGAGGGACATGGAGGCGTTCTTCGGAGCTCGGGCGAAGGAGATGGTGAGCGGCGGAGTAATGGTGTTGATCATGACGGCCACGCCGGATGGGGTTTCCCATTCGCAAGCCCCGCTAGGACCCTTATACTATCTTCTCGGCTCTAGCCTTGTGGATATGGCAAGGGAGGTAAGAAGAAAACAAGAAAATTAGCTTATGTGCTCAACGTGATGCCATTTAAATCTGGACTATTGTTGTCGAAAGGGAGTTTCACAATACTATAACAGTAAAATTTCCGCTAATACCTAAAAATAACACGGTACACTCGTTAAGTACCCTTAAATATCTACATTCAACAACTGATCTCAAGCCGGGAGGAATTTAATTATTACATGAGTTCCACAGGGTTCAATAGCCGACCATGAGTCGAGCATTTTTTTTTTTTACTGATATGGGAGTTGCAGACACGAGTTCTATACTCGGATCTTACGTCGTGGGAGTCCATATGCATATTTTAATACTATGTAAAATTTGCATTGTGCCCTTAAGAGGTCGAGGACATATGCACCTAAAATTTCTGTAGATGGTAGTACCTACTCTTCTCACATATCAAAAATCTTTTTCATTACTATCTGACGTGGAATTCAATTTTTAACAATAGAGAAAGTCTCACATGTTATGGGGATACCACGTCAGCACTGGTTAATGATGTTACAAACTAATAAGATTTAGGTATATCAGTAAATTTATAAGAGTAAATTTAAGCTGTAAAATGTAAACTTAAATCATAAATAAAGTTCTTAAAAATCCTAAAAACCTTAATAAACCCCTAAAAATCTTTAGAAACTCATGCTTTATAGTGTTCAACAATCTGTTACCCTTCTCGCTAATTGACATCAAACTTTTTCAATGATTTCTTAGCTGTTTTAGGGCTTTATACTCTTTTATGGATATGTTGATGTGAATAATTTCTATAGACTTGTGACACCATCAAACAATGCAGACATGGCATTCCACGTATAATATTAACGAGCATTAGATGTCTATATTTAGTATGTTTTCAACCGCATGATACACGATCAAAATATTCAGTAGTAAGAAATATCGTGTAGTTCTAAGAAGAGGGTTTGATATAACTGGTACTGTTATCGCTCTGTCACCTAGAGATTCCGAATTCGAGCCCATCATTGAGACTTATCATGTCCTTTTTATCCCATTTTCTTTATACCACTTTTGGGCGCATGTATCTTCTTCATATGAGAGAGTACTGTGTTCAACAGGTATACCGCGAGCGTTGTTGACGTGGTATCATAAACCTATAAAATTCAATTGTTTTAAGAATTTTTTAAATAAAATTCTAAAACCAAAAAACTAATCTTGAGATAACTTAATCTTATTGATTTGTAATACCATCATATCAGTACTGTCATATGATATATCTGTTATACGCAAGATTTTCCCCTCTTCTGTACACCAACAAAAAATCTTGTAGTTCTATTTTTTTTCAGTAGTTTTCTAGCATTGCCAAACTGAGGTCGAGTTTCTTGCAGGGAATAATAAGCGAATCTGCTCTAGATTCATTCAACATTCCCATTTACAAGCCATCTCCCCGTGAAATGGCACAACTAATCAGTGCCAATGGATGTTTCAACATCGAGCAATTGGAACTGACGACTCTACGGCCAGAGGTAATTGGAGGATCGTTCGACGGGCAGGCGTACACGATGCATAAGAGAGCCATCATGGAAGCGGTCATCGCCAAGCATTTCGGTCCTGAGATCGTAGATGAGCTGTTCGATCGATTCTTGAAGAAAACCGAAGAATTCGCTGAAAAGATTGGACGGGAAATAAGCAAAAGCTCTGAGCTGCTAGTCATTCTCAAGCGCAAGTGAAGGCGAGCGGCGGCGCTGCAAACTTCACCCTCCAGATCCACCGGAATAATAATACACGCTGCAATAGCCAGTAAATGATTCTCGTACTCGAGTGTTGTCTCCTGAACTGTGTCTGTGTTGTCTCAGATTTAAGATTCGGGTGTTGACCGTTACGGACCGTTATGTAATTTATGCACTCAAGTACGTACGCATCATGTTTGAGGAAAAAAATTACAGTGGGATTCCAATAAGTTTGACATTTTTTGATGTCTCATTTTGGCCACGTCTGTTCTGAAACACGGTATAATTGAACCCTTTTCGTGATGGATGGTCATGGTAATGGTCTTCAAGGTGAGGATTTTTATACATAACGGATATATCATGCAATATATATCATAAGTTAATGAGTATTTAGTATATCAGTGAGGTATTTACAATCTGTTGGTCATCCGTAACCTTCTTTCCTGATGTATTAAATGCCAACTCGAGCTCCTGTCCCCTCTCAATTCATAACTCTCTAGAATTTTGGTCTCAGATGATGTCTTTCTCACCGAAGCGAATTGATTGAGGTGGTGGGACATCTCTTCCACTTAAATAAGATCCAATGATTCGAGTCTTATTAATTGAAAGAGTTCATCCTCGTGATAGTTTTACCCCTAGCGAACCCACTCGACTCGAATTAGATTAGTTAGGATCCGTTGGATTTTTGGATTCCAGCCGTTCAAACCGGAAATGACGTCTGTCTTACCAACAATTCATCCATTTCTCTTTGCAACCTCTCTTCTTGCTTTCTTTACTTCCACGGATTGATTCATTTAAATTCTTTAGCGTACTCTAGTTTGTGTAATTACTTCCGAAGTCAATCTATCAGTTCAGTCTCCAAAATTGTTTTTTGTTCCATTTCTTCATAACTTCTTTGGCTCTTTTAATCTTCACAGAAAATTGAGAAGGTCGGAATTCTTCTACCTCTTCTAGGTTAGTATAACTTATTTGTACACCGATAATTATCTTCATTCGTAATACCTGAACTTGATGTTAAGAGATGCTGAACGATCTTAGCAGAACGATCTTAGCAAAAAAATTATGTTGGTTGAGTTCAACTAAGAGAACTTGTTAAATGCAATTCGAACAATACTTTTTTAATGTAAATATTTGATTTTGCTCGTCAATGTATAAGCTACCATAAATGGGCGGGATTAATTGTCGACATAATTCTCGGATACCTCCTTCCATCAAAAAGACAACAGACACATCCTTAAATAATCATACCTTATCACGTGATGTTAAGAAATTAGATTTTGTTAAACAAGTGAATTGGTAATTATCACCCAATCAGTCACCTTATTTATTAATGATAGGAGTAATTTAATCGGTTCTCTCTCACCACGTCACTGTGAGATAAGAGCATTCAAAATTTTTATCAAAGATAACATATAATGAGAAACTCTTAGATGGTCCTGCCTCATCCGGTGGCGTGACAAAATAACAATTAGGCCGTGGCAAACGTACAGATTTGTGCTAATTACCCAAGCACGTGCTTTAGTTATTACTGATCAGAGCAATTTAATTAGTTATTTCTCGTCACATCACTGTGAGGTAGGATTATCCAAGATTTTTTCCCTGTCCTCAGCATGTAATATGTGAAAGTGTTAATCAAATTACGATGAATGAACATACGACTGTTAAGAACCCGATTAATTATCATAATTGTGAGTTATAAATATCTTAAAATATTTTTTTTGTAAATATATTTGCAGGCAATTAATCAAATTTTGCTTCTTATCCACAATTAAATTCCCTTCCATCTAGAAGTCCCAGGTCACCCCCTACATATAGTAAACTGAGACCAATCCTACCATTTAAATCAACAAAGACCAAAAGACAATCAAGTACTAAGACAAATGGTCACATCAAGGAAATATCTTGTTGCCCTCCTGCGGTCCGTGCTACCACTCGTGCACAGGCCGAAAGAGGGAGGAGCCTCGCAATCCAACTACGACATGGCATACATCACCATTAAGAACTTCCTGCGGGGAGGGCCGGACCTGACAGTTCACTGTCAATCCAAGGACGATGACCTCGGCAACCAGATGCTCCGACACGGCGACTCTGACCAGTTCCATTTCCGCCCGAACATACGGGAGACCATGCTCTTCTTTTGCTTCTTCGGATGGACCGGGGAGTAACACTACTGACATATATGTCCAGTCCCGGGATCAGAACCAATGCCTTGTCTGTGTTTGGGGCATAATACAGGAAGGACCCTGCATGCTCAATCCTCATACTGGGACTTACAACCTCTGTGAGCTGTGGAATCGTCCGTCTAAGATGCGAGGCCTGCCTCAGAATTCCTTACCATCTGGTCAAGTTGGGGAGAATCAAAGGATGAATTATTATCCCCTTCTAATTATAAAGACTATGGTTTTACTGAAGTGAATTAGTTGAAGTGGTAGGATATCTCTTCCTCTTAGGTAAGGTCTCGGATTTGAGTTTCTTGAAGACGGGAGACAATTAACCTTTAGGAGAGCTTTGCCGCCAATGGATTTCCACTAAAACTAGATTAGTCAGGGTTTATTGAATTTCTGTATACCAGCAATATATATCTAAAAAAAGAATATGACCAAAGTGAATTAGTTGAGTTGATAGGATGTTTTTGGGAAAGTGGGAACGGTTGCCAAATGAATTCTAAAAAAAAAGTATACTTTTATACAAATTTTATTGAATCAATCTTATTTCACATCCTTTAAAATTGGAAGCTATCTCTTTCTTTGAATTATTTGAGTTTCTTTCTTTTTGTAGATTTTTTTTTATGTCCGTTCTTGGATAAAGTGGTTGACTTTCAAACAAGGAACCGGGTGAAAGTCCATTGCAGTGCATGCGTACATGAGCCTTTGTCGTAAAGGATTAAGGTCTTGTTCACCGAAAAATTATGCTTAAAATTTTTCATTTCATACTAAAAAAATTTGAGGGCCTTTGATGAAATATGGACAGGAGGTGGTAAAACAAGGCAAATATGTCTCAGGCTTGAACATCCCAATGTCCGATTCAACTAAGCCCTGTTTTTCCCATCTGACTTGAAGATAATTTTTTATATTTAATTAGTTTTACCATCTAAAGTTTTCGCCAATATTTCGACATGAGCGCGGACGAATTTTGTCAAAAATACTTTCCCAAAAATTACTCGGAAATTCCAACCAGTTTTTAGCAAACAAATTGGCCAATATTTTTGTAAAAGTTAACTTGTCGATATGTCTATGGATTACACGGAAAAGTCGACAATTTTCCAGCAAACAAATTGGTCGGTATTTTTGTAAAAGTTAGTTGTCAATATATTGACGAATAAACATTTTCAACGCAATGTTTCCCTAGATTCGTCGAAAATTCATTGGCATTTTGCCTAAAATATCCATTCCGTCCCCATATTTGTCGGTAAAAGTTGTCTAAAAATGACACATTTCCTGTAGTGACAAACTAATGGTGCATGATGTGAATAAACATGATGTAAGGTGTTGCAACCACGAAATAAAATGAGTTCACGATATCATGATAAAAAGAAGTCGCCACTAATCATTTATGAAACTAGTTTTAAGATGAATTAGAAACTTATAATTTACCTCTAATTCACCTAAGGGTACATGACACTAACAATGTAGGCTTTTATTGGTCGATCTTGAACCAAAATTAGATCCGGGGTTCTGTTACACTCGAAAGGCTAGTATGTCCATCGACACGCTCTAAATCGGTACCTTAACAATGTTTCTAAATTTGCCTTATTTTATTTAATCCCGAGTTTTTCTAACACAACTTAGGTGAAATAAACGACATTGATAATGAGAGAAAGTGAGAAAACCTTAACAAAGTCTTGGTCAAGGAATGCATCCTAAAAGAAGAAAAATGCGAGCCCAGAAAGTATAACCATCACTAAAGTGACCTTAAGATTAAGTCGTGTCGTCATGCAGAAAAATGCACAAGGAAACAAAGATGGAAGATATGCCTCGAATTGCATTGCATTTTCACTATAATGATCTATGGATCATCTTTGAATGTCTTAGTCCTATTTTAAAGAAATGACTTATTTCAGGAAATTTTGCATAATTGTTTTATCTGCAAATCTTCATCTTGAATCAATGCCTATTTGATTGCACAATAAAACTCACACATTAATACGGAAATTATTGCGGGATTTGTGCTATTACACTGTATTATTACATATCTTTATTGTCGAAACTTTGTTTTAGGCCATTTCTTTTCTTCCTTTTTCTTGTACGACCTTCCATATATTACACTGTCTATTTTGACCTATTTAAATATAATCACCATCTGTAAATGCAGTATAAAAAAATCCTATTCATTCAACAAATATTTTTACATGGTTTCAGAGCTTCGATATGATATCAACAAAACCCTCGGAAGCTATTGCCTTTAGCAGAGCCACGGCTGACAAGAAAATTGAGGATCCGTGCCACTTAAGCAACTCAGACAACCCTGGAAATTCATTAGTTTCATGTGTCCTCACATGCGAAAATTACTCGACATGGGCCAGATCGATGCGCAACGTGTTAAAGGCAAAGAATAAGGTCGGCTTCGTTGATGGGACGATAGCACGACTGGATCCATGTGCCTCAGATGCTAAGACATGGGAAATGTGCAACTCTATGGTAGTTGGGTGGATAAGCAACTACGTTGAAAAGTCTATACAAAGCAGTGTGGCTTACATGGAGGAGGCCAAGGCAGTGTGGGATGATTTGAGAGAGAGATTCTCTCAAGGTAATGGTACCACAAAATTTTCAACTTAAGGCCAGTGTTAGTCACCTTCAGCAAGAGTGTCTTTCTGTAGCAACTTACTATACGAAGTTGAAAGGATTGTGGGATGAGTTGGATGACTAATTGAAGATCTCTGCTTGCACATGTAAGGCGGCTGCAGATTTTTTAAAAGAAAAAGAAGGAGAAAAACTTTATCACTTTCTTATGGGGCTCAATGCAGAGACCTCTGGGAACATTCAGTCACAAATTTTTAGTGTCGAGCCTTTGCCGAGTCTGCGCAAGGTATACTCGATTATAAGTCAAGAGAAGCGTAGGTGTGTGATTGCATATGGACAAAAGGAGAGAGTGGAAGGAGCGTTCCATGCGTTCAACAGTGGAAAAGGAGGCTCAAAATCAATGCAAGGCAACTGACCACAATACGGGCATTGCCATAAATTCGGACATGAGAAAGGGAGATGTTGGGAGCTGTCTGGAGGATTTCGACGAAGGAAAGATAGCCGAGCACATCCCAAGATTTCCGCAGCTGCAATAACTCATCCCGGTGGAATCTTGCAGGATAATCTTCATCTTGGGCTCAATGCAAAAATCAGCGGTAGGAGTAGCAATGGAGTCGATTAAAATTGCCGGACCTTCAACCCAGTTCCATGGGGCCACGACTGCAAGTGGTTCAAGCATGAGTCAAACTCAATTTGCAGGGGCGACGAGTCATCATGGAAGGTCAATCAATGATGGCCGATCTGAATTTCAAACCCCATGTGCCAAATAATTCCAAGCTTGAGCAGTGAAGATTATCAACAACTATTGGCTCTCATAAACAACATGAAGAGCACAAGGTAACAAGATGACTGGTAATCATTTTATTTCCAAAGGAAATTTGGGTTGGATACTTGATTGCCTTGATGCATATGACCGGAGACATTCAATATCTTGAACAGACAAGGAAGTTGAGAATACCGGCTCCAATACAGCAACCAAATGGGAGCATTATTCATGCTAATGTCATCGGTCAAGTAATCCAAATTTAATATTGCAAGATGTCTTATTTGTTCCTGGATTTTCTTGCAATCTGATTTCCATCTGGAACTTGACATCAGCATTGAATTGTTCAATGATAGTCTTTCGTGAATTTTGTTTGCTGCAGGGCCCCACCTCCGGGATGCCGATTGCACCTCCGGGATGCCGATTGGAGTAGGTGAGCTGAAAGGGGGGTCTATTATCTACACCAGGTAGCACCATTATCAGCAGGCTTCACGACAAAAGGAGACAACTACCAGCTGTGGCATTGTTAACTAGGTCACCCATCTCGCCATGTTTTAAATTGAATTTCGGATTTTTCAGTCAATAATATGGATACTTACTTGTGAAATTTGCATGCGTGCTAAGCAGACTAGAAATTCTTTTCCGATGAGCAATAAAAGAGCATTAAGAAATTTCGAGCTCATACATTGAGATATATGGAGACCATATAGTACGTCTTCACCTTCAGGTTCTTGATATTTTTTTCACTATTGTCGACGATTACAGCCGGGGAGTGTTGGTGTACTTGATGAGAGAAAAGAGTGATGTATGTGGCATTCCTATCGAATTTTGCAATATGATAAGGAATCAATTTGGCAGTGAAGTGAAAATTGTTAGGAGTGATAATGGGTGTGAATTTATTTCAAGACAAATGCGCACATTTTACTCGGAACGGGGCATTATTCATTAAACCTCTTGCATTGATACGCCACAATAAAATGGGAGAGTAGAACGGAAGTATGGCCACATATTAAATGTAGCATGGGCTTTAAAATTTCAATTGGGTTTGCCTAATAAGTTTTGGAAAGAGTTCGTCCTAACTGCAGCCCACTTGATAAATATCACACCATCTAGTTTGCTTTCCGGAAAAACCCCATATGAAATGTTGTTTGGGAAACCCCCATTATATGAACAACTTAGAGTATTTGGGTCATCATGCTACACACGCCGAAGAACTCGAGATAAATTTCAAGAGAGGACTAGAAAATGCATATTCATTGGATATCCATACGGTCAAAAGTGTTGGAAACTTTTCGATCTTGAAACCGAAGAGATCATTGTCTCCAGAGATGTTAAATTCCTCGAAATGGAGTTTCCAAGTGTGGCAGAGGCACGTGATTCTAGTCCTGCGCCTCCTCTTCCTATAATTCAGGAAATTAATGTGGAAGAGCCTGCGAGTACAGATTGTGCACAAATGGAGATGGTGGAGGACCACAATGTATCCATCATTTCAGATTTGACACAAGAGGAATTAAGGGAGGAGCCGATTGAACAATTCGACTCAGTGATCCTAGAAGAGGCAAGAGAACAAAGCACTCAGATCAGTCAAACAACAGCACAATTAAGGGGGAGTGAAAATGAGCGGCACTTGCAGCATAAGCCCATTCGAAGTCGGAAGAAACCAGCATATCTGCAAGATTTTATTTGCCACGCGAAGCACACCGAGACACCCCCTTTCCAGCAACCCACATCTTCGGTATCTTAAGGTGCGCTCTATCCTTTAGTAAACTTCATGTCATATGATCGGTTATCAGATTCTCACAAAGCATTCTTACATACTCTTGATAATGAGGTTGGGCCTCAAGATTATTCAGAGGCAATTAAAGATACTTGATGGCAAGAGGCGATGTGGCAGGAACTCGAGGCACTCAAAGAAAATGGAACATGGACCATCAAACCGTTAGCTCCCAAGGAGTAACCTATTGGCTGCAAACGGGTGTGCAAAATCAAGCACAAGTCAGATGGAAGTATCGAACGGTCAAAGCTCGCTTAGTTGTAAAAGGATTCACCCAAGTCGAAGGACTTGATTTCCATGAGACTTTTGCTCTCGTTGCGGAATTAGTGTCCGTTGCTTGTTGATCGTATCCTTGTTTAAGAAATGGGAGTTGCATCAGTTAGACGTCAATAACGTATTTTTACATGGGGATTTGGGAGAAGAAGTCTTTATGCAGGTTCCTCCCGGTCTTCAACACAATGAATTGGGAGTAGCATATGGTCTCCACAAATCTTTATATGGTCTTAAGTAAGCATGTAAAAGCTGGTTTGTAAAGTTTGCACCGGCATTGACGAATTCAATCAGGTGCTGACCATTCCTTATTTACATACAAGAAGGCAGATAGTTTTATGGCTATTCTCATCTATATTGATGATTTGCTACTGGCCGGAAATGATTCAGATGCATGCAGGAACTTTAAATCATATTTATCACATCATTTTCGCATTATGGACCTTGGGACTCCAAATTTCTTTCTTGGGATAGAATTGGCGACTACTCCTTCAGGTTTATTTCTATCACAACGCAAGTATATTCTGGATAATCTCTCTGAATGTGGTATGTTAGGAGCGAAGCCATGCCTATTCCCGATGGAAAAAAATCACAAGCTATCCTTTGATAGTGGAGATCCGATCTTGGATCCGATTCATTATAGATGACTAATTGGATGGCTCATTTATCTGACAACAACAAGACCGGACCTAAGCTATTTAGTGCATGCTCTTTCTCAATTCATGCAATACCCGAGGCAATCACATTGGGATGTAGCTATCCATGTTCTTCGATATGTGAAACAGGGACCAGGACAAGGGATTCACTTTGAGTCACCTTCCTCTTTGCAATTGGTGGCTTATCCGGACTTCGATTGGACAAGTTGTCCAATGACACGACAGTCGGTAACTGGATATTTTGTTATCCTTAGAGGATGTCTAGTTTCCTGGAAGACAGAAAAATTTTCTGCGGAGTTAAATATCAGTCAATGGTAGCAGAAACAAGTAAACTCCTATGGCTACAAAGTCTTCTAGAATCTCTGGGAGTAAAACATGAGCCACCCATGAGGCTCTTCTGTGATAATTAGGCTACTCCACATATAGCAACTAATCCCGTATTTCATGAAAGGATAAAACACATAGAAATTGACTGTCATTTCATATGAGACCACTTGAAGTCTGGTGATATTGTTACAACACACCTTTTGACACATCTACAACCTACAGATATATTCACGAAGGCTTCGGGACATGACTAATTTCAGTTCTTACTTTGCAAGTTGGGTTTAACTGACATTCATGCTCCAAAGTTGAGAAGGAGATATGGGAATTATTGTGGGATTTGTATTGCATACCTTTATTGTCGAACCTTTATTTTAGGCCATTTTTTCCCTTCCTTTTCTTGTACGACCTTCCATATATTATGCTGTCTATTTTGGCCTATTTAAATGTAATCAACATCTGTAAATGTAATATAGAAAAGTCTTATTCATTCAACAAATAACACATATGTTAATCAATTGATTCAACATATGCCGAGTTCCAACATTCGAGCTAAGATGATCGGACATGTAAAAGTTATAACTTTGTCTATCACAAGAATGGCATGGACCAACGAAGCCCATCAATCCAATTAATGGGGGACTAATCAAATCAACATGAAATTCAAATAGCGACCGGCAACAACAAATGATGGTCACACACAATTGTCATGGATTTACAACCAAATATGTAGATTACTTATCAAAGAACTATGAAGGAAAAGCATGAGACAGTAGACCTTACTTGCTGGCCTTTGGTCAGTTTGGTGTTGATGTGACGGCACTTGGGATTCGCCAAATAAGGGCTGTCGCTAGAGAATAAGCTCACGATCTTTCCAGGTCTCTTTTCTTTTCAGCCTTCTACTCCTCCCCTTTTATAAACTTCATTCGAGAGTTAAATTAAGGAAGTAGGAGAATATTGAGCTCAAAATAACCCCATATCTTCTGAATAGTGAATCAATAGGGCTGCAACAATATCTTCTCTCAATCTTTACAGTTGGAATACTATCGGTCCATATTAGTTATGGATCGGCTCTTTTCCCCTTTTCCTCAACTGAGCACAGATTTTATCCTTGCCTTCTAAAATTTTCTAATAAACATTCATCACATTAGTGATCCTTGAAAAAAGGAATCTCGCAAAACAACCTCATGATTAGTGAGAAACGAATTCGTTAGTCCAACTAGCCAGTACGGGCTCGCCCTGCACACTAATCTTGAAGATTGAATTTCTTGGGTTGATTTCGGATATTTCAATATTTCCCTCTATTTTTTCTCTAATCGTTCATGAGTTAAAGTCTAAATTCCATAAGTCTTTCTCAAATTGGACATTTTAATGAATAGATATGATTTCTCATATGAAACTTGCCACAGCCCGATTACTTCGTTTAGTTTTAACTCCATTAAGTCCACACTTGCCAAGCCTCTAAATCCCACTCAACTACTAAGCCCGAGAGTTCTTACTCGGATTTTTCACTTTTTATTCCATGAGGAGTCTTTGTGCCTTAAATGAGTTTGACCGCCTTCTTAGGGACATGGTTCCAAGTATTTCTTCTTGAACTAAAATAAGGCGTCTTCATACGGGAGAAACAATATTTGAACCATACTCTACACATTACGATCGAGAGTAAGGTGGACAGCAAAAAGATAGTCTTATGCGTAACAGGTATACTATGTGTCAGTGTTAACATGAAATTATGAGCCAATAGAATTCAATTATTTTTAAAATTTTTACATAAAATATAAAAGGAAAAAATAATAAAAATGACTTGATTTTATGAGTTAATATCACATTACATGGTGACACCGTTAAATACAGGACTTTTTCGGAGTGTAGGGACATGGGTGTAGAGAAGAAAATGGAAAATGAAAGTGGGCCCCTCTTCCAAAAGATTCCATCTTCCGGTTTCCCATCACATGAAAGTTCAATTGACTGCATAATTCTGAGGCCTTGTTCATTATCCATGAGTTCTCTTTCTGTTTACGAAATGGTCAAAGGCCACAAGTGAGAGATTTCCATAGCAACCACAGCCACAAACCATACTTATATAAGTGGAGTTCACAAGTTTGCTCCAAAGGGACACTAGCAGAGCAGTACTTAACCTAGGCAACCACCTTATCTTACAAGTACTATATTAGCAGCAGCAGCCTCACACGCCACATTGTTCGATTAGTAGCCACACACACGAACCGGACACGAGACCAAAGCAGAATCACGACAAGCACAGACCACAACCGAAGGCATCCTTGAGGGACAGAATACTCCTCCTATAATAAATACATCCTCACACATCACCTTGTTCGATAGCCACACACGATCCGAGCACGAGACCAGAGCAGAATCACAACAGGCGCAGCGCACGACTGAAGGCATCCTCGAGGGACGGGACGTTCTTCCTATACTTCCTCATATTTACCTTGTCCTTCTTGATCTGGATCAGCTTGTCGTAAACGCACCAAGCGAAGCTCAGGTAATGGTCTCGCTTCAGGCCCTCGTTGTATGTCCCCCAGTAGCTTGGGTGGTATGTGACGTGGTACCAAGCCGATGCCTTGGCATACTGATCATTGGGCTCCGACTCGTCTAGTCCAGTTGGCTTCTCATTGAACCATGCCCTTGCTTCCTTCCTCAGTGCCTTGACAGCTGCGGTGATCGACTCAGAGTCCCTCCTCTTTGTGAACGACTTCGACATCTTCATGATGCTTCCGCTGAGTATCTCCGCCTCTGTCCTGATACCGTAGTAGTCCATCAGGTTGCCCAACTTAAAGTCGTAGTTAGTCTTGTAATACAAAGCATCGTCCACATAATATTCGAAGTCCTCAACTTCCATATCACGGTCGTAGGACTGCCTGGCCACTTCCCTGGTGAACGTCCTGAGGGAGGTGGAATCGGGAGCAGCAGCTCTGACCGTTCGGAAGAGCCTCCCAATCACATTCTTGGATTCATAGGTGGGCTTGTCGAGCTTCTCCATGAAGTCGGGATACTCCTTGGCGTATAGGTTTTGAGGGATCTCGGCAGGAACGCCTGTTTTTGGGAAATCAACAGCAATGGAGAATAGTTTCGCAAGTTCGATGCATTCCGAGCATCTTGCCTTCTGGATGCTCCGATCAGCAAACACGGTGTGAGCGTTGGCTATTATTCCCAGGCTGTCATTGAGAATGTAGTTCACAAAGTACTCCTCGACTTCCTGTTCACGCAAAAGGTACCAATATCTGAAACATCGACTTAGGATAAACAACATGGGGCATCTTACAATGGCCTTTTCAACGAATTAAATCAGAACAGAAATCACCAATTCATTAACTAATGCTTAATACACTTGATCATGGACCCTGAGAGCAAATATTATAAGAAACCAATTAATGAAGTCAAATAAGGGATATATTTGCAATGTCAGAGTTAAGCGGTACCTCGATCCTGACGCTGTGGTCCAATTCTACCGTTGGGGCTGGTGTATAGTCCATAGGCGGATCTTGGAGTGGCGGAATCAATTCAGGGTCCCAAGAGACAAAATAAATATCTCCATCGAGATCACTCCCAGAGCATTCATTCGGGTGAGGCCTGACATCAAAATCCAGAATAAAGAAAAGGCATAATTCATTAAGAATCCTTTTCTGGCTATAGGAAGCACAAGAAACAAAGATTGACAAACTCAGCCACTTTTAGCATCAAATGTTCCAGCTAACTTTCAACTGATCTTATCAACTAAATCATACAGGCTTGAAATTAACTATAAAAACTGCGCCATAGTTAATGTGCATAATGAACAAGGGAAGTGACACATATCAAAATACCTCCTTCCTTTTCGTGGGAAAACAACACAGTCCACCATATGGTGCAGAGCAGGCACATCCACAGCTCTAAGAACTCGGACATCACCAGGGTGCAGACAAGGGTTCTTTGCAACCACTACAGGCCCAGAAACAATAAAAGATTCTTCTGATGAAGTTCCAATGAGCATGCTGGAATCATCCAATATATTTCCTTCTTTCCGACCCGAATACTGCACAAAGACCTGTCCGTACTCTAAGGTCCCGGTCTCATCCAAGCACCCCATCATTGATCTCCCTTTAGGTATAAAAATCCTGGTCTTCGTCCTCAGATCAAACAGCTTTGAAGCATGGAAGGTGCGAAGCATCATTGAGAGGAATGGTTCATTATCTGGCCTATACCCACAGGCAAGCATCTCCTTGAGGATCTGGGTGTTCTCACCTGGAGCCATCAGATCTAGAGCTTCCTGAGCCTTTAGCGGATCAGTTAGGATAGAGTCCAACTGATCTACAGCTTCTTTCTGTTTTCTTTCAAAGACACTGTCAGCAACCCCAAGAGTGGAGAGGAGAGTGATAACCTGTCGATTCATATAGCAGGGTTGGTACTTGCTCCATGCCAAGACATTGAGTTTCGAATCCAAAGACTCATACTTTTTCATGCTCTTCCTCAGCGATAATTTAAAGGGCAAGGATGGGTCAATGGCCACAACACCTTTATATCCTCTATACCGTATCTGAAAGGCTGATGGAGTATAACCCTTGAAGCCACATTTCTTTGCCACTCTTTTAGCAAAATCCATAGATATTTTCCCAATCCCATCAGAAAAGTTATAGCGCTTGCCGCCACTAATAACCTCAACATCAGGAATTATTTCTGTTTCATACCATTCCACAGAAAGAGTTTCCGTGGATGAGCTCAAGGACTGGCCTAGTCTTGCAGCGTATTTTGCCACGTTCCTGATTTGTTGGAACTCACCCATCGAGTCCCTAATTTTGGCAGCAGTACATCCTTCTATAGGAGCAAACATCCACGCAGAATTTTCTCGTAGTTGACTGGATGAGAAGGCAAGGAATTCAAACTTCTTATCACCTATACTTATCCCATTCTGAAGGGTAGAGAGAATTCTTCCAAAAATTTCTGTCCTCTTACCAGGCTCAGCTGATGAACCACGAGGCAACAGATTTGTGGAATGCAATTTATCAAGATCCTCATCCACGAAAGAGATACGGAGAAAATTATCAGTATACTTAGAATACCTCCGTAGCACACGATTTGATACATTAACCTCTGGACCAAAAAAGTAAACTTTGCAAGGAGTGATCTGGACCCTGTTGACATACACCAGCCCCTGATCTGAAGATATCGAAGGCATCAGCGCACTACCCTGCCGTATCAGATGCTTATTCTTCATGCAGTTCACGTACTGCTCCTCAAGCCACCTCCTTGGATAATAACAGCACTCCTTCAGATGAAACAGTTTCTCCAGAGCATATTCTATGATGTTCATGTTCACTCTGCGTGGATCTACCAGTCGATAGAAGGAAGGGTCAAGACAAGGTCCTGGGAGACATCCATTCTGCACCAACAAATTGATCTTGAATAGGATGTTATATGGAATATCAACACCTAGGGGAGGCTTTACAATAGGGACTAGGTCCCGGTCACAAGAGAAACCAAAGCCACTCTCCAGAGCAAATATGCCCACAATTTCCTTATAAGCAGCAAAATTCTCCTGAAAATCTGGAAGATTATGCCCAGATAACATCTCCAGACATATTGTGGAAGACTGCCCGATAAAAGCAGATGGTGTAAAATCTGTTGTTCTCACCCACTGATCATCGGAACCGTCCTTGTAATAGTTGTACAAAGGACTATCCAGAACATTTCCTGAAAAGCTCGTCACCTTTTTGAAAATACGAGGAGCACCATACAGCTGAAACCAACCATACAAGAAAGGATTACAACATTTTGAGGCCTTCATTCGCATGGAAGACAAATACCATCTTATGGTGCAAAGAACAGGTGCAGGGAAAATTAGTGTTGTTATTTGACTATAATTGCAGAAGGATTATGATATACCAACACATAGATCCGGTTTGATTAGTAGTATGACTCAAACTTGAATTTCGTTAATCTGTATAGATATATAGTAAATGCTCCTAAAACATGAAAGATGTAATACTCGTCTGTCACTATTAGGAGTTACGATTAGCACATGAATGCCCGATTACTTTTGAGTAACAATACTTTTCTATATCTTGGATTTTCCTTCAAATGTGAACTCTTTTTATTCTTCACATCTCGAGTAGTGTTATTCTATCTCTATATGGCTGATTTACCTTGTTACATGTGAAAATCTGTATCCCTAGTCTAAGTCTATCAATTCCTTTTCTTCTCTTCCTATGCATCATCCGATAGCAAGAGGTATAAGAAGTCATGGTTCGAGGATTTGCTCAACAAAATTGTTTGGAAAAAAACAACTTGAGATGGATACTCGAGAAAATGAACTCGACAAGTTGTAGAGAGATTAAAAGGTATCTACGACAAATTGCCCACTACAAGGCTTAGACAAGACCACAAGACAAAACCTTTCTTCTTTCAAAGACAGTAGCATCATCATAAAGAAAGTCAACATTCTCAAGAAAAAAGATGTGATTGTTACTAATTCCAAGTTGAACATGCACGCGATGGTGCTCTATCTAATGACAACAAAAGCTAATTCTTGCCATTCCTCAAAAGGAACATAACCAAAGTGATTTTTCCTTCGACAGTCTGCCTAATAAGATTTGTGGCTTCTTTCCATGTTATCAATTCAAAGATTAGGTTTCAAATGATGTTGATACAAGGTTTAGCATATATGAAGAAGACAATCAATACAATTTGGTAGAACTTGCTTTTGACAATAGCCGAAAGCCTATAGTGGTGGAAAGCAAAATGACACCAGCAGTTATTTGCAAGGTTGTGCTTATTCAAGTCATTATCCCTATTGAATTCATAACAAGAAACACCCAATGGAAGTTATGAGGGTTCCTTGTCTCTCGTAATATTCAAACAAGTTTTTCAATTACCTAAACTATATAGAACCGGCATACCTCCACCAACAAAAGCAATGGTTAAGTGAAAGAGTTCATAAGCAAAGAATAAAAGTGTTGATTTACAATGAATCAAAGGAGAGAGCTCACAAAGAAAAAATCATGTATAATTGGCAAGCAAAGAAGCAGTGGAACAGAGTCCAACCATAAAGACCACGAGACAATGACGAAGACTTGACTTGACGTTGACTCTGTTCCAACCAGGAGAGAATGTTGGTGGGAAAATTAGATGGTTTGACATTTGACTAGGATGAGTTTGATGAGACTTAGAATGGTCTAAATTTTGTTAGAACCTCAATGATTTAGCAAATACTCCTAGTAATATATTAGATAAATTATTATTCTATCAACATTAAGAATTATAGTTAGATTAGATTTCTTTTATCTTCAATAAACATAGTAATCCACATGTAAACACGACTTTTGGTTTAATTAATAATTGCCTTGAATGACAATGTACTTCCAGATTGTTGAGTAATTTGAATTCCTCCAGTTTATTTCTCTTAGGTGGTGAAATGTGTATCCCTAATGTTCTAATGACATTTCCAATCAGAGAAAACAAAAAACTACATTCATTTGTAAGGAAGCAAAATAAAACAGATGCAACACATAAAAGGCTTCCTACGATGTCCTGCATCCCTACATGCCAAATACCTCTCGAATATGATCCTGATATAATGATATACAAAACCAAATTCAACATTGGCATGCAGTAAAATACAAAAAGGGACGGTTGATAATGCTGTTTTCCAGAGTATCCATCAATATAATATCGTAAGAGCAAGAAACAATATATAGTAGTTGGTAAACTCATCAATACACCCTTTATCCTCTATTTCATATTAAAATATAATTTACATTTAAAGGAGATTAAAAAAATTGATTTTGTATGACTGATGTTTTACGAGAGATCACTATCCCATAATCTGTGCTCAGCAGATAATTAGAAAAAATAAACAAATTGTAGCTGTTACGGTTTATAGAATTACCTGAATCAGCAGATAAACTGTCCTACGGCCTTGTTGACGGCGAAGCTCAATCTGCCAAATATTCTCATATGAAAGGCCAAGCTTATACTCGACATCATTATGAGATAGAACAAAGTTGAATCTTCTAGATCCAATCCCAAAATCCACAGAAACACCGTGCTTTTTCCATAGGGTTAAGAACTTCTCCTCTGAAATTTGACACCCAAAATGCAATGTTACACCATCTATGCTATGTGTTGAGACCCTTGGTTTTGGTACAATATCATGGTCCACTTTTCGTGCAGTCAAATATGAAGTCCCATACCACAAACGTACATTGGCCAAACGGACTATCGTATCAGCATCTTCAGCTGTCATAAACTGCACAATTGCATATGATCGAGCACCTCTTTTGGCTTGCCTAACTTTAATGGCATAAACAGTTCCTTCGCCTGTTTTTTCCTCAAGAAACCTTTTAACTGTCTCTGCTGATGTATGAGAAGGGAAACCGTGCACATTTAATGTCTTTACCATAATGCCTGGTTACCGATCAAAAAGACAAGATAGTCAAATTCTTATGTCACAATACTCTTTTGGTAGCAAAAGTTTGGATATTTTGGTGAACTCAATAGTAGGATGCAAGTTACAAAAGAGAATAAATGAACACAAGTACAAAGTCAAATACATCAGTTGATACACACACATCTGCATGCTTGTGTGCTTGTGGATGTAGATATGTACATCTACTACTTAAATGGACAGTAGGTTCAATGTTACTCATTTTACACACCAAAGCAGCCCTCGGTTATGTGCACTATAAATTGACTAAGAGCATACAAGCTCACAAATGCAAATTTCCTATATGTGGCAGATTATTGCTGAAATTTACCAATTGCCACATGGAAAAAGAGTGGTGCACTATTCAGTGGTTCTTGAATCTATGTCAAAAATGTGGTGATGGTTCTTCGACACCATATTGGGTTATATATTCACCTTATGCTTGTATTATATAATGACTAGAGTGCAGCCATTTGGCCAGTATTAGATTCTAGAACCTCACAGAATATTCTATATTAGATTTGGAAAATTAGAATCAGAAAGGAATGTCAGGATTCTCAACAGAAGGTTTAACTGTTTAGAATTTTAAACATTAAAGAAAAATAAAAGTAAACACAAAAAATGAAATTGGAACTTTTAACCAAGCACACCAAAGGCCTAGCGGTTCACCAACACTGATGCGCATAGCCAGTATTGGTGTTGAGGCTGAACACAACTCAACACATTGCTTATCCAAAACGCGGTAGCCTTGGTGTCTCAAGTCAATGCTGCTGCAAAGGCTCAGCAACCTCTATTTAAGTCTGCCCTCACTACATGGGCTATCTCTCATTGGAGGTGCCCAGTCCTCATTGGTTCCTTTTCCTCTTCTTTTAGTGCTTTTTCTCCAGATGTTAATATAGAATTTTTCACACTGAGTAAGCCAATTCTACTCGATGAGTGTTCCTCAATCATCTTGTTTTAAAATTCCTAAACAAAGTGGGACAGTATCCTATTGATTGTTGTTGAACAAATTTGGATCAAGCAAAAAAGCCCAGGCACCACAATTTGTTGAAAACAGTATCTGAACCTAGATTTTCCTCATTAGTAGAACTTTTCTTTGACATAGTTTAAACAACCATTTAGTGAACATTAAGAACTAAGCTACTAAAAAAAAAGCTTACCAAAATAGCGCCTTCGAGCAGATCTATCGGCAATACAATGATCGAGAATCTGAGATGTAAAGAGCACCCAACCTTGTTATGCTACAGAGGGTAGAATATCGACTTTCTTCCCCTGCAAGTTCCGTCAGAAAATGAATATCATGCGCACCGTCCAACGAAAAGGACAGAACCTGGAAAGATGAATACTTCAAATTCTCAATTATCCAAAAAAAAAAAAAAGAATACTTCAAATTCTTGCAGATGCTGCCATCATAAGCTCGACTAAATCAAGGCGAAATGCTTGTGCTTCATGAAGCCAACACAGTTAAGAATGAAACTCTAATTTCCCTAAACGAGAGAGAGAGATAAAGCTGACATAGATGAAGTTCCTAAGATCACCAACGGACGTAATCACAGAAGTGCCAGTTAAATTTAGAAACTCTCACCCATTAAGACCCATCACGATCATCAAAGACAGTTGCCGTGGTGTTGTTCACAGTTAAAGAAGAGGCATGAACGAGAGTCAAGCGTCTTCTCCGTCCAGTCAAAGTAACGGGCGATCGATAATTCACAGTTGCAGAAGCGTACCAGCTCAGGGTTCAGGGCCCTCAGCCGTGGCCGGGGAAGCTCAAAGGACGATGGCAATGACGATCGAGGAAAGGAAGAGGCAGAGCGAGACCGTCGAGATCGTCAAGTTCCCAGTCAAGGCTAAGTCAACACTCCCCCTCTCAAGTAATCATGGAATCTTAGAGCATAGATATAGAATGATATTAGTACTCTCCTAAATACAACATATATATACCTTACTTTTTTCCAATATCCCTCACATATTATCCAGAAATTCTGTGACATTAACTGTTTAGATTCGATTCGAATCAGCCTATTAAAAATATAAAACTCTCTAATATAAATTTTTTCCTTTAAAAGATTTGAATAAATTAAAAATACCTTTTTACCGAGTCGGATTCAATTTAGAAATGAAACTCTATTTTAATTAGCGGGGACTAAGATTTAATTTAAGAAAAAAAGAATACGAATATAAACCTATTGGCCATCCGAGGTAACTTCGGAAGGAAGGTGCCCTTTTTCATGGTCTTCCGATCCGTACGGAAGAAAGAAAAAGCAGAGATTTGCTCTGGCGGCGGCCCCCACCCCCGCCCGGGTCCCCAAGTTTTTCTGTACTTAGCAATTGGTCCCCATACTTTTTTATCCACCGCAATTCGATCCTCACAGCACTTCCGAGATTCTAATGAAACAAGTCACTGCTCCAGCATCGTGCAGGAGGGAATATCGAAAATTCAGCACGAGTTGCCGGACAAACACGTCCAAATTAACATCAAGAATCTCATACTTGGTCTGTCAAGAGTGTCCCTCTAATTCTTTGTATAGTAGGTCTCACTTTCTGTACAATAAAATGCTCCTAAAATATAAAATTTTTACGAATCTTGTTTAACCTAAGAGAATGTATTCGAAAATTTTGACAAACCCATCTATAATAACGAGTCGGTATCCTTTTTTGTGTAAATATTGGACTATTGTGAAGGCTAAAATGTATTAACTCAGTGAAAGAAAATTGTAATTTTAAAATTCATTGTCTATATGCAGGGATTAGGGATGAAAGTGGTAGGGTCGGATGGTTTTTTTGTAAATAGTTGGGTCCTATTTTTTGGGTCGGTTTTTTTGAGTGTAAAAAAAATCATATCGAAAATTATATATGGTCATGAAAAACTAACGATTCTTGTATAGATTTTTTGGGTGGTTTTTTGGATCTCCAATTTTTAATACAATTAGGTTGATATTAAGATTTCAATTGAATAATTTGATATTTCTATACTTGATAGTTTTTGTACATGTATTAAAACTGTAAATGCATAAATTATTTATATTTCATATGTCAAATTTATATTCTATAATATTTATTTTGATAATATTTTATTATTTTTAATCTAATATATATTGAAAATAAATTATACTTCTAGCATAATTACTTCAAAACAAAAAACATGTGCTCATATATGTATGAATTTGTGGCGGTTCGAATCCGCCGGTTTTTCCGGTCAGGCCTGACTTTATCGGGTTGGTTTTTCGTCCACACCAAAACTGATCGAATTTCATTTAGAGCCTCGCAAAATCGGTTTTTCTGGATTGGCCTTCGTCAGTTTTTTTAATTAATCAATTTTTTAGTTACACCCCGAGCAAGAATGAATTTCAACCTATATTTTTCATGATATCCCCTATTTAAGACCGATTCCTAAAATTTAGAACTGGGCCCTATCCGGAATATGTATTATACCACCAGTTCCGATCACCCGTTTCGGACATAGCCATTCATTAATAAATAAAAAATAAAAATTTGAGATTGATTAATGAAGAATTATCTAATAGTTTTCTTACTTGGCATACCCGAAAAATATTGAAAATATCTAATTGAATACAATAGGAGAGAGATTTTGTGATAGGTGATACTCTTACCGTAAAAGAATGAAGATTATTAGATGACAAAAACTAAGAAAATGATGAGTTTCAAGAGGCGCTGAGAATTTGAATATTGAAATAAATGTATATAATAAAATATTAAGATAAAAGTTTGTACTTTCATGTTTTATATTTAATAAAAATATAAATATATATTTGTCGGTTCCAGATACCGGTTCCGGTCTTGGTTCCCGGTATCACCTTTAATGGAACCAGAATCGAAACCTATTTTAAATTATTCTTATTTTTCTACCCGGAACCAACCCTATTCTCATGAGAATTTACCCGGAACCTATCTGACCAGTTCCGAGTCTACCCGGTATCTGTGCACATCCCTACCAAGCAGGGACGAATTTCAAAAATTTATTAAAAGGGACGAAATTCAAAGGAGAGTTAAGACGGCAAAGTAAGATTAGATGAAATCAATAAAATTTATATAAAATGTCAAGGGTTTACTGGACTTGAATAAGTGATACACCCCCTTAAATCATTCCTTGTCTATGCGCATAACAAATCATATCTAAAACTCATTGATACAACTGGAGATTTATATGCAAAATGGGATACAGCTCTACACCATGATTCCTTTGTCTACAAGAAATAGATTACAAAATCGGAAAATAAATCTGAAGTATCAGAAGTGTCATCCACATGCATCTCCAAGTATCAAATTGCTACTCACCTTTCTCCCCTTTTAGGGCAATGAGAAATCTTGGGTGAGGTCCGAGGTCCCAGACGCAATAATCGATCACGAGGAAGCTACCGAATCTCTTCCTGTGCCCACACTCCTCGGTAACCACACGATATCTCAGATCCGATCAGACCAGATAGAATTGCAAGGAGGGAGGGAAACGGAGACGGGGAGAGAGGTGAGTTGATAGAGACAGGCGAATGACAAGGATGATGTCGACGACAGAGATATGACCAGAAAGGACGGCGGTCCACTCGGTATAAAAGAAGAGAGTAGGGATTTTGGGTAGGGTATTGCAATGTTGACAATTATGGAGACAATAAATTCTTAATTGGCATGTCCTCAACCTATTTTGGATTGTTGAAAATATTAATAATGTTTGTTAAATTATATATTGCAAGCGGACTATTGGCAAAGTCGGCGACTAGACTAAGAGGTGACTGTCGAAGATGGGTCCAGGTTTATGTTAGATATTATTGTGGTCAGGCACCCGTACCTTATATTACTGTTAGTGAGTCTTACAAGAGACTGAGGTCGTTTCTATCTAAAAGTCTAAGTTGTTAAGCGGTGGTACCAAATTCTCTTATAAACTATGATCATTTCTATTCATTTTCCGATGCAAGATTCATTCTGAACGTCGGCTCTTAAGTGATGACGTGTTCACACTTGATAAATGTCTTTAAACACCGACCCTTAATAAATAACACCGACCCTTAATAAATAACATCGAACCGAGTATTTTTCTTTCGTATTTGGGCAAATGAGAACCATTGACTATAAGTCAAGCATTTTTCTTTCTTTCACACTCGGGTCTGATAAGGTGTAAGCCCACAAAACTGAATTTGATATCATGTTAGATATCCACATGTGCCTAAGAGACTTTAGTCCATTTCCACCTAAACACCTAAGCTATTAGGCGATAGTACCAAATTTCTCTTATAAACTCATTATTATTTCTTGATTTGAACGATGTGGATCTAACAATATTCAGGTGCATTTATCCTTTTAAATCTAACTAGATTTTATCTGTCAGATATCTGTAAGTCTGTACAGAGACCCTGCCAGACAGCGAAGGCATACATGAGCAGTCTGCCATTTTCATTACATTGCCAATTATGGTGTCTTTCCTACATTAATTGTTCACTTTTTGACATCCAACACGATACAATCAACAATTTGGATAAAAACCTTAGTAAACATCAAGGAAAGGAAACAGTCGATTTCGTCCCCAAATTTGTGCACCGTATTTATATTTGACTGAAGCCTTTTTTGGATTGATTATAATAATTATCAACCTTTTATATTTTGGCACTTGTCAAAATCATTTAGATTTCGGTCAATTTTGGTCTTTCACATTATATTTATTATTAAAAATTGTGACTTGACCTTTTATAATAATAAAAATATTTTCTAACTCAAAAATTATTTTTAAAATTAAATAAAGGGAGAAGATTTTGATATAAGAGGAGATGGATCGGTGGTGGCTCAACTCTGAACAGCATGCATTAAGGTCAACAACACTTCCTCCTAGTACCTCTGGTGATTAGATTTTCTCCCCATATTTAAAATTTTTATTTAAAAATATTCTTTTAATGTTAATATGTATCAGATCCCTTTTATAATATTAAATATAATATGAAGGACCAAAATTGAAGCAACTCAAAATGGTGAGTATCGAAATCAATTTTAAAAGAAGGTTAATAATACCAAATATGAATATGGTATAAAATGATAAGAATCGAAATCAATTTTTCATTAAAAAATTAAATTCGCATGGTAAATAAGTATTACAAATATATATATAAAAAAAAAAAAAAGAACTGTTTAACGTTTATGTTAATAGTCTCTCACCCCGTGAATTGCCATCACTATGCTTTACTTTGGGTGATTTTTAATGAGAAAACAATACTAAGTATTTCAAATCGGTTAAATCAATCTTAAAATATTAATTTTTTTACGTTGTTAAATCCGTCATGTAACTGGTCATTAACTGACGATGATTTAGTACCGATGATATCTCTATATGTATCTGTTTATACGTATGTAATGTCTCATCTCATAAAAGGATGGTAATTTTTTTAGAAATCAAACTTATTTTAAAATATTAAAAGGACAAGTAACATCGATTGTCGTTATAGTTATTCACTACAAATTATTTTCTCATAAATCAAACCCGTCCAATTACAAAAGGAATTGTCGCTGACAGTTCAAATTTAAGGAACATCAACCGATGACGGACAGGAGTATGCAATTACAAAACGCAACCTATACCATTCACACGACCGATCAAACCGAGAAATACACCTAATAAGATTCCGTTCACCGGGGCAGGCCCGTCGAACCGGTGACGGCTGAGCCGGTCGCCATGACGACAATTGGTACTGCACAGTTCCGGCCGGTTCTTGCTCAGACAGGAAGTGAATCGGTCGTCGATGGAGGGCTCTTGGTATGTGGAGGAGGAGGAGGAGAGGGCTTGGAGGAGGCTGATACGTGGGGAGGAGGTGTCGGGACACCGTACACCTGAGGGGTGGTCCGGATGTCGTGCCTTCCCCGAGCTCGTCCGAGGAAGTAGCACCCGAACCCGAGCACGATGCTGAAGAGAATCAACGGCAGAGATATCACCACCACCATCCCCATCTTCCTGTTTGATTGTAATGTTTCCTTGAAGCTCAGACCAGCAAAGAGAGAAGGAGAGAGAGAGAATTGTGCTGTGGTGCTGTAGTGTAAGATGTAGAGGAAGAGGACGAAGAAGAGCTTATATATAAACTACAAGCACACACAGTGAATGAGACAGACAATTTTAGATCAGTATATCCCACATTGATGTGGAGGTTTCGAAAAAATTTTCTCACAACAACAGGATGAGAAAAATTAATTGAATTAATTAGTAATAATTATGATAATTATTCAAACGATTAATATTAATCGATATTTTCTCTTCTTTTCTTGGAAAGAAGGTTTAATAAATTGGTGAAGATTTGTAAACGTGAGCCGTTGTAACAAGCTAGAGTTCTAATACGATGTCAATGCGGAATGCCCGATGGGCATGAACGTGCTCTCTAATTTAAGTAATTATAATATTAAATAATTAAATAATTAATTTAATGTTATTTAATATTATTTAATATTTTAAAATAACGGAAGCTGACACGTTTTTGTCTTTTTTTTTTTAAGTAATTGGCGGAAATTTGAACGGCAACATCCCGTGTGCCCTTTCCAACGGTTGGACTAACGTTGGAAACCCATCCAACGGATACTTTTGGTGGGACCTAGCGGACATCCGCCGGACAATAATGCGAGAAGTCGTTTTCGTCCTCTTTCCTTTTTTTTTTGGTCATTTTCATATTGTAATTTTTTCTTCAAATCTCATCTAGAACGACACGTTTTTTTATTCAATTTAGTCATATTGAGCAATAACAAGATTGAAACGATGAAATTGAAACGATATAGAAAAGATTAATATACACTAAGTAATAACAAAACCAACCTCTAAAGTTTTCTCTTGCATTCCTTCTTTCCCAGTCCTCTTCCCCTTCTCTCTCTAGATTGATAGTCATCAGCAGCTGGCTGCCTGATTAGACCCTTTTTTGTTCAATTGAAGGGCAATTTTGTTCAAATTGAATAGTTATACTCCAAACCCAAAAGACAAGGTAATTTCACAATACCATCCCTTCATAGAACTCATATTCACATTTTCCCTTCCCTCGTCAGTGATATTCTAGATTGACTAATGGTGGAATATCATCATTTGAATTATTCTCGATCGAATATCATATTTCTTTATTTCCATCAACCTCCTTTGCAGTCCATGGTCAAGGCTTGCTAAAGCAAGAGCATAACTTGCTCAACCACTACTGTGACTTGCTCGATCACTTTTGTGGCTTCCTTGATTATGAGCATGCCTTACTCAATCACTATTGTAACTTACTCGATTACTACCGTGGCTAATCAATACCTCTGCTTGCTCGATCACAGTACTGTCTTGTTGGCTTACTCAATCAACATCGTGGCTTGTAAGAGTAAGAGCATACCTTGCCCAATCACCCCGCTTGACTTTGCTCGATTATTATTGTCCCTTGATCGATTAGTACATGCCTTTCTCGAGTACGAGCATATCTTACTTGATCACTACTGTGTCTCGCTCAATCACGATAATACCTTGCTCGATCAACACTATAGCTTGCTCGATCAATACCATTTTTCACACAATTACTGTCATGGGCTGCTCAAGCAAGATTGTTGCAATAGATCTGAAGTAAGGCATGCAAGTATACGTGCTAGTAACAAGTGATACAGAATGCATAAAGTATTATTCACATGAGAACTCTTATGCACTAGCGAGCACTAAACTTGATACAATCGATTTCAATTCAAGTCAATCAAATATGAGAAGTAATAGGCAATAAAACGAAAGAAAGTGAAGGTAAGCAAGAAAAAAAAAACCAATGGAATATCAACCTATACATATGCCTAAGATTCACAACCTTCCCTAATTCTTGTCTTAAGTAATTGATTCTATAATGTTACTATTCTAATTTCTAAATCTCCTTAAACACCTCTCAATATCATAAGAGAAAGCCACTTAAATGCAAATCTCTAATTGAATATTTAGGGCACAAACTATATCTTGATTGAATTAACCTAAACTATGCATTATTGAGCATGATATTGAATTCCTCTCTCCAAAATCATCTCAATTTCAAGTTTATTCTTTTTGATGATTAAGTCAAAAGAAAGTATAAAGCATGAGGCATGCATAAATAACACAAGAGAATAGACCTTGATAGAATCAAGACCCAAGAGAATCGATCTTAAATTTAAAGTTTTGAATTATGGTTCATTGACACATAAGAGTCTACGAGTTTAGTTCATGATAAGATCAGTAAGTTCAACAGTTAAAGGAGAGTTTGACATCACTCAAAATAGAAAATAAAAGGAGCGAAACAACTATACAGAGTTTGTAGGAGTCAAATCTCTTGATTGCGAATCGAACAATCTTCAAGAATGTCTCACTTCTTCTTCCTTTTGGGCATTGCTACTTTCCTCTACTCTAAGCCCGAGAAATCTTATGAAATTATGGTCTAAGAGTCATACCGAAGTTGGTGGGATGCGTGCTTTTAAATAGAGATCAGTGGCCCTTGATATGCAATATGGGATAGATTCTCGGTTTTCAACATTACTCTTCAAATCTCAGGCGATATTCCTAATATTTAGTGCCTTACTCAATCATTACTATGGATTGCTCGAACAAGAGCATGCCTTGCTCGATCACAACCGTATTTAGCTCTATCACGGTTCTTCCTTGCTCAATTTGTACGGTGGCTTCCTCGATCATTATAAACCTGCTTCTAAGGATGTTTTGGAAGGAAGTGTAGACACAATTTGAACGCAAAGCCATCTTTTACACATCCCATAAAAGATTTTCAAACTCAGTACGTATTACTTTCAAGATGAATAAGCAAATTCTTTTACTCAATGCTTTCGTACATCGCAATCCGGTAGATGTTGAGGCGTGCCTGCCTCTTCATTTTTCTATCTTGTGAAATTTTTTTAGCACGTTTTGCATGTGTACATGATAATGAATCTCCCTTTACCATTGAAATACTAAGAAACAGGCGATAAAATATATAAGGTATCAGGTCTAAATTTTTATAATTGGAAGAGTTTTATTCTTTAGTTAGTGGACTTATTGAGTTTGAATCTAAACTAGTCAAGACCTTATAGGTTCTTCGGGTGATCCGGGTGGCCTATCAGGCGGACTGCTTGCTGCTGGTAGTGAGCTACTCCTACAGGGGCCCTTTAAGACCTGCAAGAAGCCAAGTTCAGCATGTTTCCCTAAAATGGCCCTCCGATGTCAAAGTCAAAGAGAGGGATGAAGAGAATATGAGAGGAAGAAGTGTTTGGCGAGAGTATAATGTTCTCCCCTTTACCTAGCCCTTTAAGGGCTTATTTATAGGGTTGTTGATATGGTTGAATGACATTACCACGTCCCCACGTATTCGGCACATGAGGAGTAGCGTCTCTGTGTTCATGTGCTTTTGTGACGACCAACGTGGACTTCCTTAGAGTACCGACTCCCGTCATACCGGTAGAGGGAAGTTGGGTCAAGTGTCAATGAAGGGAGAGCTCAGGCACCAAGATAGTGAGGTAAGTCAGTTATCAGGGTTCTAAAGCAAGTCGGGTATCCTTTGCCTAAAGGAAGGCAAGTAGGGCCTCTTGGGGAAGCAGAGCAAGTCGGGCATCCCTGGCCCAAAGGGAGACAAGTCGAGTTTCCTGGGGAAGGGGAGCAAGCCAATCATCCCTGGCCCGAAGGGAGACAAGTCAAGTTTACCGGGAAAGAGAGCAAGTCGGTCATGTGAGGAGAGGAAGTAGGGCAGGAGGGCAAGTCGGTTCTAAAGGGGACAAGTCGAGCAGGAAGGGTCAAGGCAAGTGGGGGTAAGAATGTTAGTCCATATTAAGACCCATACGATTTCTAAATAACATAGTGTGGATGCAAGGGAGGAAAAACACAGAGAGAGATGACCTTATCTTAAAAATTGCGCATGTGGCCAATAAACATGAGACCACCCAAGAGGCTGCCTGTCGTGTCCTTTCTCTCTTTGCCTCAAACGGTGTCGATGCTGAAGCTTCTTCACCATAGAGCTACAACTCATGTGCTCTCCTGCTCAGTCCCCAGACCACCATCTCTACATAGCACGGTGAGCAACCGGGCTCGTGCTGTCGTAGCTTTGAGGGCACAGTCTACATCCACGAACCTTGAAGCTCTAACAGCTCCGACTCCCGAACGGGGAGCTCCAAGGTCTGCTCGGTGTTCTGCGAGGCGGCGATCGGTCAGATATGGAGCGGAAGACGGTGATGAGGATGAAGAAGGAGGAGAGGGCAATGGGCACAATGAGGAGATCGCTATGTTAGAGCTCTACAGTCAGTCGGCCAGAGGGGAAGCACTCATTGTTCATGCTGCCGTGGATGGTGAGGAGGTCGAAGTCCTGATCTTCAAGGTGAGATCGAGATTTTTCCTATCCAATTTTCTTTGGCAAAGGTATCTTTCTTCGGTGCTCTCGCTGGCCAGGATGAATTTCTAGTGGGTCAAAACCTACCCTATTCGGAAGTAAAACTCAAATCTGGCATTTGATGAATTGAAATCTAGAATATAAGAGAATTGATGAGGTATTGCCGCTTAATGTTTTGCCTTTTAGGTGAATATAAGCCCGATTCTCTTATAGTCCAGTGGATGTCTCACACTCGTGAGATCTGGTGAATCAAAAGTCTAGTATTGGAGTATCTTATATGCATCTATGTTAAAGCAAACATTAGAAATCTGCACTGTGTACATTAATCGCACGACACTGATTTTTTCAACTATATTAAATAATTAGCAATACTATCACAATCTTATATTCCAATTCATTTCCCAAGAAAGTTTTACTACGGTCCAAACTTTTCATGTAATCTTAACATTTCGTACAATCTAACAATATATGAACTGAACGGCCCTAAAACATTTCAATGATCCATAACTCGCTAGAAATCGCAAAACCCAAACCAGACATCCTGGAAAGTGGAACACATTATGCTTTAGCTTCCATTGTTAATTCTGTTTGTGGTTGAAAAAGGGATAAATGCCCTTGAGCAGGTATCTTTTTCCTTTTGTAATTTCCAGAAGCACTCCATTTGGGTTGGACCAAGCAATCCTATCTAGGCAAGGGACACACAACCTATTCATAAAATCGGATAAATTACATATATAAGCACGTGGTTTACTCATTCTCTTAATAGAAGTCAAACATTTCAAATTTGAAAAATAAAATCACGTGATTTCATTTTATTCTAAAATTAAGCTAAACCTTTCAAGTGCAAAAAAACAAATCATGTAATTTTATTTTATCTCTAGAATAAGCCAAAATTTTAAATTTATAAAATAAAATCATGTTATTTTATTTATTAAGTTGGATAATACATTAAAATAATAAACTATATGCATGGGCAATATATTCTGCCGGATCAATTCTTATCATGTATGTACAATCGATAAAACTAGAGTGATTTTTATATAAAATTAATTTAATAATTTTCTTATGAATTAACATTAATGCTAGTTATGAGAAAATACCAAAAGAATTTTGATGTAACTTTGATGAAAATTTCTAATATACTTTTATTTTGCAATAATGTTATGAAGGATTAGTAATCTAATATTTAATCTCATATTAGACAAGTTAGCCTAATTCAATAGTAAAAAAAATAATGTGATTTTAATTTTAAAATATGAAATTATGGCTTAAATTGAGATTAAAAAGAAATTACGTGATTTTATTTTCTAATTTTGAAAGATTTGGTTTAATTTGGATATAAATCGAAACTACATGATTTTAATTTTTAAATTTAAAATGTGAATTTTTTTAACAAAATTAGCAAATTATATATTTTTTATACAATTTACCCCATAAAATCTGAACTCGAGAATTCAACAAGGACAGTAAATAAAAATGGTAGGGTTAATTAATCTTGATATCAAAGAGACTGCAGCAAATATGTATTATCTTAAAAGGGCATTTCCGGGATTTTTGCAATCATATTCTTTCTAGTTCTGTGTAGTTCAGCGTAATATTTCTTTCTGGTTACCAATATTCATCGCACATTGTGTTTCTGGATGACTGCTAAGTTCATTAACGTGGTTTTGTTATGTTGTGTGCATATCAAAACAGGGATTCTCTTCAAGCTTGAGCCACGGGACCTCACCGGACCCATCGAGAAGCATCCTCCCGGCGAGAGCAGAGATAAAGTCCATCGACAGGGTTAAAGGACCCTTCGACCCGACTGACATCGAGTACATCGAAAAGGGTCTCACGTTACAGGATTTCACGACCAATATTCTCCCAAACATCTGAGCGGGCAACAGAGTCCCATGAATCTAATTGGATACAGGCTGACAGAGTCAGGGGAGAGTACGAGAAGACCCAAAAAATTAAAATTTAGTTCTTATCGGTGAACTCTTCGTGTTAGGTGATGATTTTTTTTTTGGCAAAAAAAAGTGCCAGTTGAAGTTTTCTATATTCCTCTCTTATTGATTCAGTGCTTCGAATCGATTCCGTTGTCACTGAAGTCTCCTGGTTTTCGGTTTCTAGTTTGTCTTGAAGGTTGCATCGTTGATTAGTTACAACTCATTGAACTGTAGTTAAAAGTAAATGTTTAAAAAGTATAATTTCAATTACAACTCTTTCGCATTGATGTCACGATTCTTTGAACTGATATTACAACTTTTTGAACTGATATTGCAACTTTTTGAACTGAAACTGTAGGTGAACTGTACACAGAAGACTAAAGTGATTGTGATATTAGATTGAATATGAGGAATGGAGCATTCCACAGCATCTGGACCCTAATTCAGTCACGGTGTCTTGGCACGCTCCGTATGGTTACCATGGAGCTCACTCAGGGCGAGTCGTGACTTTGCTATTGGATCACGATTAAGATACGATACCATCAATGATTAATAAAATTTTTGCGTGATTTATATATTTGACTATATCTGCATATGCTCATTGTTTTCTTATGTTTTCATATTCCTCGTTTATACCCTGACACAGAAAAATGCATGTTCTTCTATTTCAGGAAAGCGGATTCAAGAGGACAATCTTCTATGAAATAAACAAGCAGTTGGATTTTGCTTAATAATGATGACTGTCGTAAGCTTGTTTCTGATCCAAAATGACACAAACAGGTCTGCAAAATTCGAACAATGAGACCCCCCTTGTCCATGGTTTTTTCCCACGATAATCCCTTCTCGTATCGGGTAATAAGGTGTATGCTTTTCGAAAATGTAACATCACAAGCCATCACAAGCCATCACACCCGAGGGTGCTAGTTGGTAATGCTCCTAGGATCATTGGCCTTACATGTTTACTAAATCTCTTTCTTACACAATAGATGTGGGATCGTGGGGTGTCACAAAAAAATATGGTAGATGAAGATGGTGTAGAGTAGATCGAGGTTATTCTCTACTGACTTAGGCTTGGAAATCTCATTCTAGTTTTCATGGACTTAAAGCTTTCCATTTTCTGCCATATCCTTCGATCTATTATTGTAAACTGTATCGGAGTCACCACTTCAACTATAAAGTGTAAACTGATCATACGATCCGTCAGATTCATGTATTGTTATGCATGTGAGCCTGTAGACATAGGTGATCCGACCCGACAAATTTGGCCATTATCTCTTAGACCGATTGCAAACGTTGCAGATTTCCCGATTACGATGGAGAATGACTAACCTTTAATGTTTGAAGAGCTGAACTGATAAGAATCTCTCTTTTCTACCTTAGCTCCTACTTGCCGCCCTTCCCTAGGAGAAAGTATTGTATGTAACGGTGTCACTACATGATAATACTTATATATTGACACTAACTAATGAAACTCATTCATTTTTAATTTTTTTTTATAAAATCTCATAAATAATTTAATTTGATTGGTTGGCGTCATCAAGTACCGACACGTGATTACTCAGAAGGCATGCTCCTCGCCTAGAAGAAAAGCTAAGGATTAATGAGAAATTGGGATCGGAAAAATCAAAAACTAAGTTACATGGGCCGTTGAAAAATAAAATTGGGCCCTAATATGGCAATTGGGCTTTACTTCCAACTCAGAATTTATCATTCAATGGACCAATACCAATTGGTTAAGTTTTTATGGTCCATAGATCAGATCTTGAAATGCGTCAGCCCACCCGGGCTATGCACTTGTTGGTAAGCTGAAAACATGTAGTAGGTCAGGTTTAGGATTTGACTGTCCCAAGAGACTGGTATCCGGGGATTAATGGATGCCCCATACCGTATAATACGTCGTCCAGTGGATTAGTTGGTTGATGCGGCGCCGGACACCATATATATATATAAATCAGATCTTGAAAAATGATTTGACAAATTTAAATTTCAAATTTCAGAAATAAGAAATTATTTTTCTAATATGAAGTATGGGGTTTGGTCAAAGAAAATATGAAGTAATGATTCTAAAGCTTGGAAAAATGGGAAGAGAACAACTCGAGTCACTCGGGTATCATATTAAAAAAAACATATAAAAGAAAAAAAAAAAGATATAGAAGTACGTGGTAGACGTAGACAACGTCTTTCATTAATTAATTAATTTTTTATATCAATAGTGTCCGATACCGTAACAGTAAACAAATCTATTGAACGGTGTATTATACGCCCCAAGACCTGTCATTGATCTCCAGATACTGGCTCAGGAAAGTTGAACCACGTATTTTATCTACTGCATGTTGTCAGTTTACCAGAGGGTCCGCTTCCTTATATTGAATTAATCTATTTTATTGATATCAAGGAATTTGCTCTCCGGGGGTTATAGACAGACTTATAAATCTAGATAAGTTCACGCGCAAGTACCTGTATAGCTAAATTCACCAAAAAGCTATGCATGTAGGGGGATAATCGAACTTATGACCTTGTGAATTACCCGCGAAGCATACACGAATCCTGTCTTCTTGAGATAAACTCAGGAGGCTCGAGGAATTATTAGTGATCGAATAAGCGAAAGCAGAAGATTTATAATTACAAAATATCATAAATAATATCCGAATATGATGTTAAAAAATTCTAGAGATAATAATTAATCTAATCGGTTGATAAAATCTGTCATATTTCATAGATAATGATAACGATATCTCTATCAAAAATAAAGGCCGAGCTCAAACGGTTGATTATTATTAAGCTCGGGTCGAGCTCGAACAGACACATCGTACCTAATTCAAGCGATTACCGAGCCGTGATCGTGTAGTGCGCGAACGCATCTCCTCTGTCACACCCGTAAATGAACGATGATTAGAGCAGTACTCCCGCCTAACCTAACGGGTAGGCACCTTCAGCCCAATGGGACTCTAAAATATCTAATCCTACAATAGTATGAATCCAATTTCAACTTTTAGGTGGCGGTACCCAACTCTCTTATGAATCATGTGATAATGTGTTTACACTTGATATATGCTTTGAACACCTGCTATAAACACTAGGACAAACTATTACGATGCGTGCCTTCTTCTTCCGTCCTCGGACTAACATACGAGTCGGGATATCTTTGATATTCGATAAACTGATTTCGAGTGGAGTATTTTTCTTTCAGCCTTTTGGGCGAGGGAGATAAACTATTACGAGACGGGCCTTTTCTTCTGTCTCGGGTTAACATATGAGTTGGACTTTTTTTTTCTGTGCTTGATATACTACACACGAGTCATACATTTTTCTTCCAGTTTCGTGCATAATTGACCTTGCGTTCCGCACTCGAACCTGTGCAGGTTGAGCCTGCATGAAAGCCCGCTCTAATCCACCTACAAGAGTTCGGACCTGTCTGTAAGTTTTAAGGTAGTGATACCCAACTCTCTTATAAAACATATTTTAATCTATTATTTATCCGATATTTGATTGACTTCTTAATTATCATGTCCCATGAAATTGTACCAGGAAAATTGCAGGGCTTGCCTGCAATGGAGCCCTACTTCGAGTAACTGGATGCTTGAGCACTGAAAGTTGTGGATGATGATGAATCAGTTGCCGGAGCTGTGGTTGGCGTTTGAAAAATAATGGTGTGGGCGCCATCAAACTGTTTCCAGCATTATTGATTACGTTATCAAACCATGAATTTTAGAAAAAAAATCCTCACTATACCGTACATATTTCACTTGATTTTCTCCAATTCTTTTACCGAATTATCCTATTTCGTCTCATGACTTCGTCATATTACTCTTTTATGGAGTTTTCACTCCCTCCAAATAAAATTTATGGATCTGTCTTTGTTATCTACAGATAGTCTATCTGACATTTGGTTCTAGTATTGTTGAAACTCATGAAATGTGGAATATATTGGCAATGGTGAAAATGAGAAATGACATTTGTATAGCCGTATCAACCTCAATATGGAACAGACAGGTTATTGGTTCTTTTTTTTAAGTCTGTATGATTGGTATCGACATTAAATTTGGTCCTTTTTTCAGTCCCAATGGGTGGGTTTGTTACTTCCTTTTTTACTGGTGGAATTTCTCGTGCCATTTTTCTAATATTCCCCGTCCTTTTACACTCATGGACTTCACTTCTAACTGAAGAATGTTTTCGACACAAACTTCATTGTTAGAAAACTTCCTTGGATAACAGTATGAAATATGAGATTGTAGTGTTTCTGGCAGTTACCTTAGATTGCTTTAGGGGGAAATACCAAATTAGTTGGAAAATTTTGTAAGTATGTGTTATAATAGTTATAAAGCTAATTGTTATATTTTATCAACTACATTGTAAATCTTAACTCATACTACATTATATTACAACAAATTTTGAAACCCGTTGTGTCGAACTAGGATTTTACCTGGGAACATACGAACTTTACACCTACTAGATGCCGTGTACCATTCAACAACTGAACCGTTCCACCAACGTTATTTTACAAGTGGGACAGTCGTTGTACAATCAAATGCTGCACTTCTAGCACACCAATATGTCGTACGTCTCTCTGGGGACATGCTTTCTTTTGTTTCTTTTTCCGGATTCATAGGAACATTAACAGGACGTGTACTTCAATGGAACTGACATGGAGTTACCTCTCACTAAGGTGTCTGACACCTTTTTCTTCGTAGGTCTAAGATTAGAGTTTTATAAATAAAGAAAATATATAATTTGGTGAATTTCATCTTGTTAAAGGCCAACCAAACTCAATTTTGATCATTCAAAACAATTAGCTTCGTTAGGTCCGGTTTTAATAGGCAACGCAGGGCAACAGTCCCTCTACGTGACAGTTACAGAATGTGGTCTATGTTACAACCATTGAGTGAGTGTTAAAACTGTCAGCGTGATACACATATTACATCAGATATACGCAACTGTTTTTACAAATGTGTTGACAATTATCGGCCTGCAACATATATTATGTGATATATCCGTTACATATAATAATTTTTCCTGAGTCGGAGGTCTCTCACCTCTCACAACTCGGGTGTTTGTCAGTGTAAGCATCGGTATGTAGAGCCTTTCATCGATATATTACGTGACACCGAACAGCCTTATCTAAGTGACATAATTTTATTTGGCGGTACATGTTCGATACGTTCAAAATAACGAGTGTCCGAACAACACGCACACATAAGACCGGTATTATTTTCTTGATTTCGATGTTTGTCTCTCACGTTTACCTTACCATATGTCTCGAGGAAAACTCTCTGATCCAGTAGCCGAAATGCTATGTGAAGATTTTTATAAGTGAAACAGTCGACTGTATACAACAGTGACAGAAATATGGAGATCTCCGGGTTTCAAAAGCCGGCAGTTTGGTTACACGCTCGTTCAGAGTCAACGTCCACTCGATCTGCACTCAATTGTAAAGCAAATGTTAAATAATGATCAACTCAACCATCAAAATCAATTGGTCAATTAAGATAATTCATCGTATCTATTAATCAATTAAGATTTTTCGTTCGAGTTTCCAAATGACGAAAATTCATGATATTAAGAGCGGAGAGTTCACCTCTTAGGGGCAACCCAACTCTGCGTAGATTAATTAGAACTCAGGAGTCATTACTTCTGAATATATAATGCACTGCACGTATGGTAATTTCTTGTCATCTCCTGTCTTCCTGCGCATTGGACTTCAGGGGTATGGACTCAGGAGGTGCTGTCTCGGACTCGGGAAAATCGTTGAATTTATATAAAATTTTACTAATTTTATCTATATTTTAATTAAATTATATTATTTTGACTCCTTAAAATTCATCGTTTCATTCTTTAGTAATTTTCGCTCCCTTGTATAGAATTTCCAAATCCGTCCTGAGCGGGGAGGCTCATGGATGTAATGGTGTAATAAAAAGGAAGCATAGTTCAGTATCGTTTTTCTCGAATAAAATATCGTGACGACAAAATTTAATAATAACTAATTAAATTCAAGTATATAAATACCATTAGATTTTTAGATAATAATTACGGCAGGAATCCTTACTTTTTGACCAGGAAAAGGTCTGCAGTAACAGTTCTTGCCCTTCATGGATGGCCACCACCAGGCGAGGTAAAATGTCCACACTTGTGCGTTCAGAAATGCGTGTCATAGGAAAAGTAAAAGGAAGGAATTCACAGCA